>OY720261.1:6619969-7971621 GCA_963082625.1 Pasiphila rectangulata | reverse complement strand
TATTATTTTGCCATGATTCTGACGAGCGTCTCCAAGATTTTCCATTTCCGGCTTGTGAAAGCCACGTCCAACCTTAGGGTGCGCTTACACTATCTTGATAAACAGTGTCGTGGCATTTTAGACGAAAAATTGGATCTCCGTAATGTCATTTCTAGGGTTCCGGACCATAATAGTAAATAAACACTATCTTGATAAACAGTGTCGTGGCATTTAGGACGAAAAATCGTAAAGTCATTTCTAGGGTTCTGAACCAAAATAGTAAATCCATTATGGTCTGTAAATTCATCACAATTTCAGACGAAAAACGTTCACTACTGATAACAGGCCTTCCTCATGGATCTCCATTAGGGGTAGTCGCCGTACTCACCACGCTTGGCAGGCGGCTTTACTTCTTAGATCTTCCTATAGCTTAAGGACCACATATAAAAGTAAAAAGAGTAAACATTTATTAAAATACAAGAAACATTTTGCTTATTATAACCTTACCTTACGAACTAAGAATTATTTTTAAATTTTACAAATAATATATCTTTGTTATTTTTTTAATCGAATAAATCAACCTTAATTAAGAGTAAGTTAAGTGGTTTACTAGCCTCCACACTAGGATTCCCTGTGTTGTGGAGGGAAGTCTCTTCAAGTGCTGAGATTGTGTGCGTGCATAGTGAGTAAACATTTTTTGTATGGTTGGGTATACACTAAGTGGCCAAGTTTAAGGAAAATTAATTTTTATAACAATTTGTATATATAAATGTAGTGTTTTGGGTAGTTAATGGATTGATGAATTGCAATTATTGATATATATGCACCCAGTTAAGGTACTGCAGAAACCGAGACCCATGACTAAGTAAACCTCAGACTATGTTCTTTCCTCTAAAGTAACCGATAAGCCGAGAGGATGGTATAGATGCTGGGCAAGCCCTATCCATCAAACAATGTCCCGGGCACTGCAGCGTTCTACACAACGAATTACAGTTGCTGATGCTGCATCATCACCATCACCTCAGCTGTAGGATGTCCGCTGCTTCCCATATGCCTTCCCCACGGATCTCCAAGTGACCATGAGGGGATTGAGGGGGTTGTTGACAAACTCACCATGCTTGGCGGGCGAGTTGGCGAGCGCATTACGGGATTGATACACGGAAAGACGCTGGTGCCTATCGGAGGTATCCCTTGGCAGATTCTTACTGTATCCACGGGCGCGAGAAGAGCGGCCACATTCTACTGCCACATCACGGCAATTATGATGCTGCATAAATATCAGACTAGCCGCACTCCATGTTTTTACCCGTGTAGTTCCCGTTCCCGTGGGAATACTTGGATAAAATATAGCCTATGTTACTCAGAGATAATGTAGTATCCTAATGGTGAAAGAATTTTGAAAATCATCATCATCATTTCAGCCGTAAAACGTCCACTACTGAACATAGGCCTCCCTCGTGGATGTCCATGAGGGGTAGTTGCCATACTCACCACGCTTGGCAGGCGGGTTGGCGAGCGCAGTATGGAACACGGAAAGACGCTGCTGCCCATCTTCCGGAGGTATCCCTTAGCAGGCTCTTACTGCATCCACGGGCATGAGAGGAGGGGTAACATTCTACTGCCGGCACCCCACGGTATTTTTTAAAATCGGTCCGGTAGTTTTTGAGTTTATTCGTTACAAACATATACAAAATACAAATCGTTCCTCTTTATAATGTTGAGAGATGGGAGATTTAAAAAGCCAATGTATATTTTGAAGCTATATACTTAATTCATCGTATTGAAAGGATATACTAAGCCTTAATGGTACCTTAGTGTATCCTCTACTATGAACGCGACTGTACTAAGCACTTAGGCTATTTGTGGTTTATTATCGACAAACGTAAACCGCTCTAGAACGTTACGTATTCGAATGTTCTAGGAACAATACGTGATAAATATCTAAGTGTTAGCGTAAGCATTTGACTTTGTGCACATAAAGCCGGGTCCGCAGCGCCAATTTTCTAACAAAACATGTTAACATAACATGTTAAGCAAAACATGTTTTTAAAACAGCCCGTCTGGTGTGTTCTGTTTTGTTTATTGATTTTGTTTCATTCCAATTCATTTCAAAAATGAGTTCCGACGAAGAGGACGTAGAAGCTGTAATAGCTATAGTGGATTTAGTTAGTTTTTATCTATAGATTTTAGTTAGTAACATATCACATACCAAAAGATTTAAATACTCAAAATTATTCAAAACATAACCTCAACGAGTGAACGAACGAATGACGTCTTGCTTCAATCGGCTTTAAGCCGGGTCCGCAGCGCCGTGTTTTCGTGTTTTCTTACATCAAAACATGTTTACAAAACAGAATAGGGGCGTGGCTTAACAGTTTTGTTAGCAAAAACACAAAAACATGTTTGCCGAGATAAATGGATAACATCACCCGCGTTCGCCTGCGGGGAGGGGAAGCGTCGCATTTTATGTCCGCGCTCATTGAAGCAAGACGTCATTCGTTCTTTCACTCGTTGAGGTTATGTTTTGAATAATTTTGAGTATTTAAATCTTTTGGTATGTGATAAGTTACTAACTAAAATCTATAGATAAAAACTAACTAAATCCACTATAGCTATTACAGCTTCTACGTCCTCCTTGTCGGAACTCATTTTTGAAATGAATTGGAATGAAACAAAAACAATAAACAAAACAGAACACACCAGACGTGCTGTTTTAAAAAACATGTTTTGCTTAACATGTTATGTTAACATGTTTTGTTAGAAAATTGGCGCTGCGGACCCGGCTTTACAACCCACTTAATTATTATGTGACATGGTGAGTAGCTTTCCTGTCTGTGGCTCAATATTAAGGTCCAACTAGTCGCGGAGGCAAAGTCGTCAGTGAGCGCGGCCTAAATGTATGCTATATCACCTGACATAGTGTGTTTATTTATTTATTAAGACAGTCCTACGACATATTGACATGTTTACCCGCGCGCTGGAATGAAATGCACAATGATTTATTCCTAAACCGACCGCGCAAAAATTTGTGAATTAACTTTTAGCACAAGGGTTATTATAGAAAAACTTGAGTGTAATCTTTTTAAAATAACATTTATTTCAACTTTTGAATAATTAAACTATGGTGTTTAAGTATTTATTTTTGAGTTTTCTTTCTCCTTATATTATTTAGTTTCGTCCAAAGTTGGGCTAAAATCAGTGTTGAAATACGAAAGTTTAGAAGCTTGTATGTAGTGAAAGTTTTGAAATAAATACTTTTTTTACGGTTTGGGGTGTATACAAACATAGATTATGACGAGATAAATTGATATAATCCTTAGTGTTGGATGGTCAACGTCAAACAGTGGAGTAGTTACCCTTCCACGTTTGTATGGAAAGATGGGCGACTCGTTCATCCTTAATTCATCATCTCAGCCGTAGGACGTCCACTACTGCACATCATCTGCCAAGGGATACCTCCGAGGGGCAGCAGCGTCTTTATGTCTGTCAATCCCGTACTGTGCTCGCCAACCCGCCTGCCAAGCGTGGCGATTATGGCAACAACCACCTCATGATCACTTGGTGATCATATATGCTGCAGCGGACATCCTACGGCTCTGGTGATAATGAGGGATTAGAGATCTAAAAATCATGGGTTATTGCCATACTCGCCACGCTTGGCAAGCAGGTTGGCGAGAACAGTACGGGATGTTAATACACGGAAAGTAATTGCTGCCTATCTTCCGGAGGTATCCCGTAGCAGATTCAAAATTCAAAATCATTTATTGCGTTCGTGTGTACAGTAGGTCTTATAATTTAGCTTTTAGTCCAAACATGAGCCCAATAAGGGCACTAAAATTTAGGTGTTTGTAGGTAACATAACAATTGTCGTACTTAACTAATTTAAAACAACTTTACTTATAGTTAGGTATTGTAAAAATGTACTTAACATACCTTATTCTAAATTATATCAAATTATCACATAAATATAAATGAACATACATAATAGCTTTGTTAATTATTAATACAATAATTACATAGGTAATCTTTTTTTTTACATTTTTATAAAAGGTACCTCCTTTTTTATGTAACTCAATGGGTTCATATCAAAAAACTCTTGCAAAGTATAGAAACTATGTTTAATTAAATATCTTTTAAGTTTATTTTCAAATGTGTGAACCTGGCTTTAATTTCGTATATTTTCAGGGATATTATTATAAATTTTTGTTGCCATGGCATGTGTACCGGAGTGAAAGATTCTCACTGAGCAATAGAGGAGGGGCAACATTCTACTGCCGGCACCCTATGGCGATATTATTTACAACTGGCCTTAAACGAAATGTCATATCCAGAATACTGTAATGAAATGGACCCGTATTCTAATTCAAGGGGGGGATTCTAAATTATAGGGAGAGGGGATTGCCCGAAATGAATTGTGCATGATATTCAGGTCAAGCTTAATGCTGGGAGGGGTTTTAACCCTTTGTATTGTTAAAGAAAGCATAGAACCATCATCATCATCGCAGCCACTGGACTGCTGTTCACGTCTTCTGCTGGACACAGGCCTCCCTCATGGACAGTCAATTTGTATTGTTGTTTTTATGTTTCATATTTGATCAAAATCGAATCGTCCGTTCCAGAGTTATCTTTGGACAAAAAAACGATTACACCACTAATCTCAAAAACTTGGTGTATTCCCGTTGTCCCCGTACGCCATGTCCCCGTCACGGGGACAGCGGGACGTGATTAAATTTCTTTTCCGTTGTCCCCGTAACGTAGATTCGGGGACGGGGACAGCGGGAAGTAAAAATTTTACAAGTCGTTGTCCCCTTCAATCTTAAATCTTCGCCATAAATCAAAAATCCCCTTTCAAAATGGATTTTTTTTATGTAATCTCCTTATTGTATAAATTTCACCAGAATTCGATCATCAGAACAAGAAGCTTACAATGAAATTGGTACAGAATTCATTGTACCAATTTCATTGTAAGTTTCTTGTTCTGTAATTTTTTATGTGTGCAATAAATTGTTTTGTATTGTATTGTTTTTGAGATATAAGGGTTATCTTTGGACGAAAAGACGATTACACCCCCATATCTCAAAAACTTCCCCATAAATAAAAAATCCCCTTTAAAAATCGATTTGTTTTGATGTAATCTCCTTATTGTATTTTCACCAGAATCCGATCATCGTTCAAGAGTTATCCTTGGAGAAATAAAAACATTAAGCCCCTTATATCTCAAAACAATTTATTGCATACCTTCAAAAATTACAGAACAAGAAGCTTACAATGAAATTGGTACAATGGGCGGTCTTATCGCTTAGAAGCGTTTCTTCCATACAACCTTTGAATGGTGAGAATTATGGAAGCAAGAGAGGCAGGGGATGTACTGTACATACAATAAATACATTAAGGCCTGTGCACCTATTATAGATGATTTATACAGCGTCAGCAACTGGTGTAATGCTGTACGGGACGCTGCAGTGCCTGGGACATTGTTAGATGGATTAGGCTTGCCCAGCACCTATACCATCCTCTCAGCTTAGTCAGCTATTATTCAGAGGAAAGAACAGGTCAATACGTCTGAAGCTAACTAAGCCGCGGGTTTCCGCACGATGTTTCCTTCACCGTTAAAGCTCGTGTTAAGTGTGCACATACATTTTTCAATAAAGAAAAATCTATTGGTGCACGGCCGGTATCGAACTCACGACTTTCGGATTGAAAATCGGGGGTACATACCACTCGGCCAACATGGCTTAATAAAAAACCTACTTTTTTTTGTAGTTTCAATACAATTGATTTGTATTAATTTATTCTTCTAAGTTTTAAATTTCATCAAATTCCGATCATCCGTTCAAGAGTTATTCTCGGACAAACATTGCAATATATGTACATACATACATTCATACATACATGAGCTCTGCGGCTCTGTGACGAGCTCTGTGGCGCAGCGGGCGAAGGTCCGCCTGCGACGCAAGGGGTTGCGGCATCGATTCCCGTTCGGGACAAATGTCTGTACGATCTGCAGATGTCTGTACGTTCAGGGTGTTCTGGGTGTTTTTATATATATAATAAAAATATCTATCTATGAAGTATAATGTATTAAGTATATCAGTCATCTAGTACTCATAACACAAGCTCTGCTTAGCTTGGGGCTAGATGATGCTGTGTGATTTGTCCAGCATTATTTATTTATTATTATTTTATTATTTATTTATACATACACACATGCAAACAAACATTCATCCGAAACGCCTAGTCGCCACTAAGAACTTCGTTCGCTCAACTCCCTCTTTTATTTTTGGCAGCGAACTATTCCTTTGTACCTTTTGGCGATGAAACCAGTTTTGGTCAGTTCACTGAGTTTGGGCACTAAATATCTGAAGTTTTCATACATTTATTGCAGCGCCGAGGGCTGTAGGTAGTTAGGTACAGAATGGAAGGCTAACGACCTAGCAAAATATAAAAATATTGAATATTTTTAGCAAACATTTGCATTTGTTGCAACCCTGAATTTCGCAGATAGGCATTGTAATTTTGCTATAAATATGGATGAGTTTGCCGTGGGGTGCCGGCAGTAGAATGCTACCCCTCCCGTGGATGCAGTAAGAGCCTGCTATGGGATACCTCCGGAAGATAAGCAGCAGGGTCTTTCCGTGTATCAATATCCCGTACTGCGCTCGCCAACCTGCCTGCTAAGCGTAGGAATCAAGAAGAATCAAGAATCAAAAAATACTTTATTCAATGCAGCCGCATGGACCTTATTGAAGCGTCACAAATTACAAAATAAAACAACACAAATAAATAGAATAATGTACATAATTGAATCTGTTCACTTCAGATGACACGCGAGTTACTGAGAATGGCAACTACCCCTCATGGCGATCCATGAGGTAGGCCTGTGTTCAGTAGTGGACGTTTACGGCTGAAATGATCCAATTTATTTTTTAGTTTTTTCTGTTTACCATTGTACTAGTTGGAATGATGTGAAGATAATCATTAGATATTGATAATAGATTGAAAACATAGTTGCGTACCTTAAAACTAAACATAATAACAAGAAACACTGAAAAACAAAGTGACAATGGCGGCCTTATCGCTGAAGAGCTATCTCTTTAATCTAGTCCACATTACACACAGGCTAGCTGGAAAAAAATGCTATTTAGCATTAAGTTCGCTTATGTACAGTCCTTATAGGCAATAAATAATTTTCTATATATCTATCCATTGCCGTGGGGTGCCGGCAGTAGAATGTCACCCCTCCTCTCCTGCCCGTGGATGCAGTAGGAATCTGCTAAGGGATATCTCCGGAAGATGGGCAGCAGCGTCTTTCCGTGTATCAACATCCCGAACTGCGCTCACCAACCCGCCTGCCAAGCGTGGTGAGTATGGCAACAACCCCTCATGCACTTGGATCTCTAAGTCAATGAGGGAGGCCTATGTCCAGCAGTGGATGTCTTACGGCTGTAATGATGATGAACTATTGGATTTACCTGGTCTTGTTGGCGACCTTAACGATGTTATCCACCCATCTAGCGGGTAGTCTGCCGGTTGACATCAGGAAAGCTAAATCTCTGCCTATCTTCAAAAAGCTAGTGTTCGACCACTATTTGTCACAAAGTTAACATCATATATCCTATCAATTTATATATATATATATATATTTATTCAATATGTATTATATTTTTTATTATATATATAATGTAGTTTATAAACTTTCGATTATTAATTTGTTTATTATTATTAAATATGTAATCATACTAGCTAAGTATATATTTATAGCTATTACGTACTCTAGTTTAATTATACTAAGACGAAACCGTGCTTTTACTTTCTTGTTGTTTTTGTCCATCCAAAGGTTGCCTGTAAGAGATCGCTTATAGTGATAAGGCCGCCCATTGTGCTTCTGCTTTTAGTTAATTAAACTTTATTTCCTTTATTGTATTGTTATATTGTTTGTGTTAGAATTAAGCTGGGTACAATAAAGAGTTATCTATCTATCTGCTTTGCATTTAAGATCTCATGGATTCTATTCTTATATCATCGTCCACAGCCTGACTTCACCCACTGCTGGGTATACCCCTATAGGCCTCCCTTAGTTTGTGCCATCCATCACGGTCCTATGCTAGTCGCATCCACTGTCGAAGAATCGCTGGAAGTCGCCCAGCTGCCACAACCCAACGACTCTGACCCTGGCGTGTTGCAGAGAAGTGTCGGGCGACCGGTGGCAAGGTGGGTCGACGACATTATCATGGTCAAAGTCAATAAGTGTTTATTCATAAAGCAAAAAGCTACATAAAATAGTCAATTTACAAAATAAGAACAAGATACATTTAAATTGAATAAAGCACATAATTGAATTCGTTCGCTTCAGATAACATTTTTTCCAAGTGTGGGAAGTGTAATCATCATTTCAGCCATAAAAAACGTCCACTACTGAACGCAAGCCTCCCTCATCTACATAAGGGGCAGTTGCCATACTCACCACGCTTGGCAGGCGGGTTGGCGAGCGCAGTCCGGGATGTTGATACACGGAATGACGCTACTGCCCATCTTCCGGAGGTAGCTCTTAGCAGGCTCTTACTGCATCCACGGGCATGAGAGGAGAACATTCTACTGCCGGCACCCCACGGCAAGTGCGCTAAGTGCGCGGCAAGGGCGGAAAGTGTAATAATAGTATATAATTTCAAACGTGTTCTTACCACAGATGATGGGTTTCAGCAGCCCATACAAATCGTTTCAGGTAGGTACAAGATCTTAAAAACCCATTAAAATTTCCACAATTCAAAGCGGTCCTTTTCTGATTAAATAAATTCATTTCGATGTACATATTCACATGGAAATCTACCTGAAACCCTCTTTTAACTGAATCATACGCCTTCCCTTTACCACCGAACACATTTTGACACCGAGTTGATGTCTATGTCCAATTTATAAAGGGTAATTCGAAAAAGCCTTTTTGAAGTCCCTTTTTGGGATGCTTCTGTTGGATTTGTCAATTTATCGCATCAACACATGCTTTGAACTCTGAATGGAAACGTTATTTACGAAACATTACTGTTATACTGTAGCCGTTGGGTGCCAGCAGTAGAATGTTACCCCTACTCTCATGCCCGTGGATGCAGTAAGAATCTGCCAAGGGATACCTCCGAAAGATGGGCAACAGCGTCTTTCCGTGTATCCTATACAGCGCTCGGCAACTCGCCTGCCAAGCGTGGCAAATATGGCAACAATCCCCTCATAATCTTCGAGATCCATGAGGGAGGCCTATGTCCAACAGTGGACGTGGATAGCAGACCTATGTCTGTGATGGTGACTGGATCAGGTCTTTACGTAATACAGGCTGCTGTTCTCGGCTTTGTACGCGTTGTAAAACCGTGCGTGGGTAAAAAGCATCCTAGCCGAAAGTCATTCAAAATCTCTTCGGCCGTCTATAGAACCAGAACCGGAGTTTCAGAACTGGTTCCATACGAGGCTTGCAAACCACTTGTATGGAACTGGTTCCGATCGTGGCTTTTAATTAATGATGGTAAGTAAAATGATTTTGAACTTGATTGATTTTAATTATAATTAAGTAATGCTCATTTCACTCTGCATCTAGCCCTAATGTCTAAGCAGATCTCGTAATATGGGTACCAGATGCTTGGTAGATTTTTTAAATGCATACTTATCACAGATAAATACTCGGACCAAGGAAATGTTATTGTTGTTTCAAACATTTGTCCCGCGTTGAAAATAAAACCCGCTACTTCCTGCGTCTCAGTTAGCTATTAGACTACGGAGATTCGAAGTAAGGGTAAGTAAAAAAAGCAAAAAAAAATACAATTAATGGACTCAAAAGGTGCCTTTCCGGGACGGTGTTTAAGTGAAAAAAAGAAAAAAATACAATTACTTAATGGACTCCAAGAAATGTCTGTTCGAACTATGGCTGGTGCATCGGTAAATAAAAAGGTTCTTTAAACAATTCCGCCAGTGTCGAATTAAAAAAAAATCTTATGATAATCGGCTGGCCATGTTGACGGCCATTCAATTCCGTTAAGTTAACTATTTGTTGAGGTTGAGATTGATTTATTCTGGTAGGGGATCCCTGGAAAACCGTAAATAAAAAAATACTGCATTGAAATCGATCCACTCGTTTGAGAGCTACGGTGCCACAGACAGATACAGACACTCAGACATAACGGTCAAACTTATAACACCTTTTTTATGGTAACGTTATTTACGTGAGTAATATAAAAAAATAAAAAGAACAAAAACATGGCGTATATTTTAAAGATTCGTTTTTTTATACTATTACAATACAGTACAAAATCATTTATTGTCTCATCACAAAAAGTTTAAATAAGCTTAATCTAAGTACACTATCACAAGGTAACAAAGGGAGTAAATTCAGCGTAAGCTGCATGCAGAACATACAGCGCTGGTTTTCAATTTACCCGTCTCGGATGGTATTAGCCGAGATTACATAAAGTTGAGGAACGGGTAGGTATTAAATGACGAGACAAACCGAAGGCCCACCTGATGATAAGCGGTGACCTCTACCTATAACAATTGCAATGCCGCGGTGATCACGTTCACTAAGCACCGGCCCCTTTGTCCTTCAAACTGGAACACAGCAATGAAGACATTACTGCTTGGCGGCAGTAATAGGTATGGTGGCAGTACGTCCTCGGATGAAACTTTCACAAAAAGTTCTACTACTACTAAATTCATGCATTGAATAAAAATGTTACGCGTTAAACACTGTCGTTAAAGACAGACAAAGCAAGACAGCGAAGTTCACCAACTTAAAAACGAGTTTTCAATCTGTCCCAAAGTTAGATCACCGCAAAAATCTATCAGTACCCAATTGACATCTTTAAAACTTTCCAAAACTCGCTTTAACAGGACTGTCCCAAGTAACCCCTTAAAAGTTGCGCGAGGAAATGGGATGATAGCCTTTCCACATTCAGTGTAATTCAAAGTGTCAAATTGCTTTACTTATTTATTACTTTACTTATTTATTTGAAAGCTTTTGGTGTGGGGGTACACCCACGTATACTTAAAGAAATTGCAGACAAGCTTATTGGTAAAATCGTTTTGGCCTTGTGAGTTCTAAATGACACGAATGAATAAAGGTATTTGCCTTAAGACCTCCATGGTTCATGTCTTAGGCTGCGGTCACGAAGTCAGCGGCTCGGGGAGCGGACTCGAAGTGATTTATGATTTATCTTGTCTAAGGTATGTATGTGATTGTGATAACATTAAAACTTTTTCTATTTTTGTCAGTGGGCAGATCGCGCGGCGCTAGAGCGACGTAGTGTTGTGTCTGTGTGGAATCAGTTCTTAAATTCTTCAATATAATATGTAATTCCGGGCGTTGGCAAAGATAAAAAATCTAATATAATTGAAATCGGTCCATTCTCGAGTTATAAGTGGTGTAACACAAACAAAAATAAGTCGGTCAATCATCTGGTATCAATCAATCAATCATTTATTTGTTTAAAATCTTTACATAACATATAAATATAAAGAAACATATACAAATAATTAATATATAACATATTAAGCGCAACTTTCAAGACTTTACCTCTCGTGCTAGTTAAAAACTGTGTAACTGTGTCAACGGTATGCATAGCGCAAGCTTTGCTTTAGATAGAAATGAAAAATGCAATCAAAATTTTGTCTCCGACGGGACTCGAACCCGTAACGTTCAGACGAACACCTTCAACACAGGCTGCCTTAACCTAGAAATATCTCTAAGAATTTCTGCTAGATGTCGCCACTCGGTTCGAAACCGATAAAGGCAGTCAAGATTTTCGACCCGACGGTTAATTGCTCCGTGGCCGAACGGTTAAGGCAGCCTGCGTTGAAGGTGTTCGTCTGAACGTTACGGGTTCGAGTCCCGTCGGAGACAAAATTTTGATTGCATTTTTCATTTCTATAATGATACCTTAGTGTGGGTTTACACTTTAAATAAAAACATTGCTTATAAAATTAACTAAAGCGACATCTCTTCACTGCTACTGACTACTGGTTGTCGGACAGTGGGCAAGAAATATCTCTAAGAATTTCTGCTAGATGTCGCCACTCGGTTCGAAACCGATAAAGGCAGTCAAGATTTTCGACCCGACGGTTAATTGCTCCGTGGCCGAACGGTTAAGGCAGCCTGCGTTGAAGGTGTTCGTCTGAACGTTACGGGTTCGAGTCCCGTCGGAGACAAAATTTTGATTGCATTTTTCATTTCTATAATGATACCTTAGTGTGGGTTTACACTTTAAATAAAAACTTTGCTTTAGATGTTGTGCGTAGTGTCCAACATTATTTCATAAGTCAAGCCGTGGTGTGGTTGGAATGGTGCCTCTCCTCTCTTGCCCGTGGATGCAGTAAGAATCTCCCGAGGGATGCCTCCGGAAGATGGGCCGCAGCATCATTCCGTGTATCAACAGCCTGTACTCGACAACCCGCCTGCCAAGCGTGGTATGGCATCCCCTCATGATCTTGGAGATTTATGAGAAAGGCCAGCAGTGGATGTGACTATGGCTTAGAGTATGATGATGATAATAAGTCACACAATCAACATACATACGTCAGAGCATAAAAACAAATTAGAAATTATTCACACCAAATAAACTACACGATCTCGTCAGGATTCATCATTTTAGCTGTAAAACGTCTACTACTGAACACAGGCCTCCCTCATGAATCTCCATGAGGGGTAGTTGCCATACTCACCACGCTTGGCAGGCGGGTTGGCGAGCGCAGTACATGTTGTTGATACACGGAAAGACACTGCTGCCCATCTTTCGGAGGTAACCTTCAGCAGGCTCTTACTGTATCTACGGGCATGAGAGAAGAGGGAACATTCTACTGCCCCAATGCAATTCGAACTCGTCAGGATTAATCTCGTATATTACAAGACCACAATACCCTAAATTCAAGTGAAATCTGCAGTGACCCGGTTTCAGGATCATAACTCACTAGATAAAAGGAGCCCGTGTTGACATTTCATATCGGGCATCGATGGATGATTTAGGTTGGGGCTATTTCACCCTCTATATTTCAAATTCAAACCAAAAATGGTGATTTCTGAGACATATTCGGGGGGTACTATATCCAAGTTATAAGTGGGGTTAACCCCACTTTGTTTTATTGTGTACTACTTTCCGCACTCCGCGGTTTCACCCGCGCAGTTCCCGTTCCCGTGGGAGTACATGGATGAAATATATTCTATGTTACTCAGGGATAACGTAGCATTCTAATGGTGAAAGAAAATCAGACCAGTAGTTTTTGAGTTTATTCTTTACAAACATACAAAATATAACATTCAAATGTTTCCTGTTTATAATATTGAGAGATGAGAGATTTGTGACCACTTAAAAAACAATGCTTAATAAGCAAATAAGTTTTAAAGTCTTGCATTTACAAACATTCCACATTGAATTTCGTTAAGGTCATATATTTTTTTTGTTATATTTTACTACTAAATGACGAGACAAGCCGCCTTTCCGATGTTAAGCCTATAACAACTGCTATCTCGCGGTGATCACGTTTACTAAGCACGTGACTAATGCTGCATTGCATCGCTCCCGTCACCCCGAGACATATGTACTTGAAAGGTGACCGTAAATCTTCTCAACCTTCGCACTCTTTTGGATTTACATTGAAACGAGTGCTTATGTTAAACCTAGGTAACATTTCATTTCGATAATCGAATTCGTTTTCAATAATCTTACGTGTCTACAAAGATATCAAAAATAATACAAACCTTTAAGTTACAAACCTGTGTAAGTATGACACATTGACAATAACGCAAATGAAGCAAATAAATAAGAGAAAGAGAATATTTTATTCACTACAAATGTATGTGTACCTACGCAAAAATAACACTGTAATAAAATACGCAAGGTTTTCCATAAACTGAAGATGCTTGGCTTGTTCGCCTATAATTCCTCATGAATCCCATCATCAGAACTGAGTTTAAAAAAATATGGGACCAATCTGTACTCGAACCCATAATTTTCCAAATCGGTTCACAAACGTGATGAAAGTGCATTCCTTTTTTTTCAACGCAATTAATAGCAAAAATTACGTGTCCTATATTGTTAGCTATTTAACTAATGGACGAAATTAAATTTAGATTTTTATATAAGCCTGTTCTGTCCCACTAAAGGGCAAAGGCCTCTCTTCCTGTCAACATCATCATCTCAGCCGTAGGATGTCCACTGCTGGACATACATAGGTCGTAATGGATCAATACGTACTGATTATGAGAGGTTGTTGCCATACTCGCCACGCTTGGCAAGCGCAGTACGGTTTGTGGATACACGGAAAGATGCTGCTGCCTTCCGGAGGTATCACCTAGCAGATCCTTCTGCATGCACGGGTAAGAGGGTAAGAGAGAAGAGGCAACATTTTATTGCCGGCACCGGCTCTGCCTGTCAACGTGCTTATTGGGAATCTATTAATTACCTATCTAAATATTGAAAGCTAAATGCTTTCATTATAGAGCAAACAAAACCAGGAAGTAGCGGTTTTGTGATTATTGAACCGATAGCGGTGGGCGGTCATTATCAGTATATGCGAATGCCTATTGGTTTTCCAAATGGTGAAATCATTTATTTGTTTAATGGTGAAAAGTATCATGAAATTTTAGTCATTTCATTTGTGCGGGATATTCTGATTTGTAGGCTTTAGTAATTATAATTTAAACTAATATTAACTAAAATAATTAGTTTTATTACAATTCTAAACCAAATAACGCTGTTTGTGACGAATAACGTCAGTGTGCTAATGCTATCGCGCATTTTTTTGTGAACTAGCGCAGACAAATCAATAAATCTAAGATCACTTAAATCAGTCCAGCCTTTGTAACTAATCCTATAGGGGGGTGTATGTGTACTGAGCAGAAAGGGGGTGATTCTGACCAGCCCCAATCTGCTTATTATACATATTAAAATACACCTTGTATATGATGTTATATAGCCTTATATCCTTCCTCGATAAATGGGCTATCTAACACTAAAAGAGTTTTCCAATTCGAACCTTTATACTTTTTTATGCTTTATAATATGAGTACCGGAGGCAGAGTCCATTATTTGACCTCACGCAGCATTGGTTGTACCTATGTTTAAAACTTGTTTAACACTGTAAGCCTAATTTGATTCTTTTATGTTTTCTTTATAATTTGTATATGTTGTGTGTGTGTGTGTCAAAAATAAATTATTTTCTTCTTCTTCTTCTTCTTCTACCGAGAGTATAGATAGAAAATACCCAGACCCGAGAAAAATATCTACCGAAAAAGCAAGCATTTGCCCCCCGGCGGTGATTGAACCCGCAATCTACTTCGACTCAGCCGGATATTACACCAACTGGTTCACCGAGGTCGTCAAAATAAAACTTTCAAGCTAGGCAAATTCCTTTGAATTTTCATGCATCATAGTTTCCCGACGTACATCCATCGAAATCGACACAAACTCGATAAAATTACTTCTTCCGTCAAAAGCTTTTACGGCTTTGCGTATCCCGTTTCCATATTCCACGTAACAATTTCATTGTTGTACGAACTCGTTCATTATTTATTCTTCAGAGAGCGAAGTTTCGAAATCTTGCTGTAAACTAGCAGTTGCAGTGTTTGAGTGGTTCTTGATTGTTTCAAACAAGGAACGAAATTGCTTATTTGATACTGCTTTTGGAAAGCGTAGATTTAAATTGAGGGGTTTCGTCTTAAGTTTGTTTCCCTTTTAAGTCTGTTACAAGCTTTTATTTAGTTTCACCTGTCCCGATGTCTGTCTGTAATCAAATTTTGCAAGAAAATTTGTTCCACTTCCTGGTTACCGATTGAGCTGAAATTTTGTATGCATGTGTAAGTCGGATGATAATGCAAAGTTATTATGGTATGGAGCTGGTCTGAAAGAACTCTGTAGTTAAACGACCCAACCCCATCGAGTTTGGGCACGTTTCATTCGTCTTGACGAGTACTTTGGTACTAGATGGTAGCCAGAGTCTGATGATGGAGCTGGAAGGTGGCCATCGGAACACAGTAAATAATTACGATTATTATGCGATTTGTAACTTTATTAACAAGAAATTATAGCTTGTTTTTTAAGATTTTTTTTTAATTCAACTTGTCATTATTTTCTTTTTAAGTGATACATTGTCTTCTATAACTTTTTAATCTGTCTGAAAGGGTTTTGATTGTTTCAAACAAGGAACAAAATTGCTCATATAATACTGCTTCCAGAATGCGTCGACTTAAATGGGTTAGGAGTTTCGTTTTTAGCATTCTTGAGTCTTCTTTGAGTTTTGTTGAAATGTTCTTTTAAAATAAATGTTTCAATTTATTATTCATCCTTTAATAAATGAAAATTTGTTCTTTTTCAGGTAATATATTAATTCCTATCAACCTGATTCGGAAACAACGGTGAAAAGGTAAGTGTCATGAGTAACACATGACTTGATCGATGATTCTTTTCTGATCAATGGTCACCTTCTCATAATTAGAAGGAACTAATATCCTATATCACAGCCTAGGCCTATTTTAGGTATAAGTGCTTTATATAATATATTAAGTTTTATCAGAGTAGGTAGTGTGCACGATACTGGGTGTGTCATGAACACTAATTAAACGAAAAAAGTTCATGTACATTTATCTCACGTACCTACAAATACCATTACTGCGCATATACATGATTACTTTCATACGACCAAAGCAAGCTGCCTGTTCAGTAGTGGACTTTTTACGGCTGGAATGATTTATTTATTTATTTATTTATTTGAGCCACCAACAGAAGATACACAAGTAAAAAATTACAATAGTAAAAGCAATAAAAATCATGAGCTAGTGTTCTCCCAATTACAGGCAGCTACATCTTACAAATTAAGTTATCATAGCAAAAGTTAATATATTATGAATTAGAATTTTTAAACAGTTTAAAAATTCTAATTCATAATATATTAACAGTGTCTCTACCTATTAGGTAACAATTATATTAAATTATATTTAAGAATGTTTAAACAAAACAAATATCTACGTTCTACATAAGGTTGAATAAAATAAATAAAATAAAAAGAAACTAGTGAAAGTAAACTAGTAAAGAAACTATGACTTAGTGTCAGAAGACTATGCACAGAGAGATGCAAGGCTTTTTTTATATTTAAGTAGAGGTTCTCCTAAATCTAGGTCGCTTATTTTCGATAAAGTGTTATAAACTTTACAAATCCTGGACAAAACAGCAACTGATGATGATGATGAAGCTGCTCGTGTCCCACTATTGAACAAGTCTGTCACCCTATATAATTTCAGCCATAAAACGTCCACTACTGAACACTGGCCTCCCTCATAGATCTCCATGAGGGGTAGTTGCCTTACTTACCACGCTTGGCAGGCGGGTTGGCGAGCGCAGTAAGGGATGTCGATACACGGAAAGACGCTACTGCCCGGAGGTATCCCTTTGCAGGTTCTTGCTGCATGGGTAAGAGAGGAGAGGTGACATTCTACTACCGGTAACCCACGCGTCAAACATCGGGATAGGTGAAGCTAAATATCTTGTAAAAACCAGATATTTTATCAAGTATCGGGTATTCCCAACACTATTCCAGTTAAACTCCTTTCTATCCTCGAATTTACTCTTGAATCCTTTGCAATCTGGCTTTCGCAAAGGACATAGCACTGTCACTGCTCTCTTAAAAATAACCGATGATATTCGATTGGGAATGGATAATGGGCAGTTAACAGTTTTAACGCTCCTTGATTTTAGCAACGCCTTCAATACTGTTGATTTTGACATATTGCTTGCGTTGCTTCACTCTCTCAATGTCTCCTCAACCGTAATTGACTGGTTCTCTAGTTACTTGCATGGGCGTCGGCAGCGTATACGCCTCGAAGAATCCTTCTCTTCGTGGTGCGATGTGTCTGCTGGGGTACCGCAAGGTGGCGTACTTTCTCCACTTCTTTTCGCTGTGTTCATCAACAATATCTCTCGTAATATCGCTTCTTCATTTCACCTCTACGCCGATGACCTACAAATCTATTCTCAAGCTTCCCCTTTACTTATTTCCCAAGCTATTGAAACTATAAATAGTGACTTGCGTCTTATCACGGAGTGGAGTGTTCGACATGGTTTACTAATCAATCCTGATAAAACCCAATCCATTGTAATAGGCAGCTCTAGACTTGTCAATAATCTGGACTGGTCTGTAATACCAAAAGTAGTTTTTGATGGCACCGTAGTTCCATTTAGCGAAACCATCAAAAACTTAGGGTTACTGTTTGATCGCACCTTTTCGTGGGGGGCCCAGATGGAGACGACTAGTCGGAAACTGTTCGCGTCCGTTGGCTCCTTGAGAAGGATCCGTAACTTTCTACCTATTGCTACAAAAACAGCACTTGCTCATGCTCTCCTTCTTCCCGTGCTGGACTATGCGGATATCTGCTATCTGGACCTTACGCAGGAACAGCTTGATAAACTGGAACGCCTTCAAAATGTATGCATTAGATTTATATTCGGGCTCCGTAAATATGACCACGTATCCCAGTTCCGTGCCAAGCTGAAATGGCTTCCTATACGTCAGCGACGGAACCTGCATATTCTATCCCTTCTCTTTTCCATCCTCTTCAGTCCCTTTTCTCCTATTTATCTCAAAGAAAAATTCCAATACCTCTCCTCCTCTCACGACTTATCTCTTCGGTCATCTGAAAACCTTCTTCTTAAAATACCAACACAAAAAACTTCATTTTATAGTGGCTCTTTTAGTGCCCAAGCTGTCAGACTGTGGAATGCTTTACCGCTTAGCGTCAAAACATCTTCGTCACTGCACACTTTTAAAAATAAGGTTTACCATCATTACCTGTCATCCTAAACTGGTTGACAACCTAATTCTAGTTATCCATTCTTTTATTCCTGAATTTATTGATATTAATTATGTACATATTAGTCTAATTATTTTATTTTATTTATTGAGATATGTATTAGTTTGTATGATGTTTTATAATGGTGTTTATAGTATTAATATTATGTATTAGTTTGTTTTTATTAGTTATAGTTAAGTTAATAATGTATGTCCAAGTAGTTGTTAACACTAAGTTACCTATTTTCCTAAAGGGATTGTAACCCACCGCCTTCTTCTTGCCCTATGCTCTCTGTATCAATTGGTTGCCTGGAAGAGATTGCTCCCAGCGATAAGGCCGCCCGTTGAATTGCCCAAAATTGTATTATATTTTTGCTTGTTTTTATACCTTGGTATATTTTTTTGTTACATGTGGTGATCAATAAAGTGTTATCTATCTATCTATCTATCTATTCCCTCAGATATCATGCCAATCCTGATAGTACCACGTCAGCGGATCTGTTAGTCTTCCTCAACCTATCTATTGCAAATCCAGCTTCAGGCCGATCCAGTAAGCTCGACTTTAGCTTAACCTGTCAGACCTTCCGAAATTTGAGCGCTGCAATTTTTGTTAAATATTTTTCTTCGTCCATAGTTACTTTGGAACGATTATGCCACATTGCGGGTTTGATTTCTGGCAAAAGATCGTTTTCTGCATAATAATACAATACAATACAATACAAAATACTTTATTGCACACCTTAAGAAATTACAGAAATAAAAACTTACATTAAACATTTGGTACAATGGGCGGTCTTATCGCTTAGAAGCGATTTCTTCCAGACAACCTTTGGATGGAGAGAAATATGGAAGCAAGACAGGCAGGGGTGTACTGTACATACAATAAATACATAAACCTACGAAAAAATATAAACCAATAAAATAAATATTTCTATGATATAAATATAATATAATATATATATATATATATATACATATACCTATAATAAATTCTCTGAGAAATAGAAATTCTTTACGCGAGTTTTGAATACTGGCAAGGACAATGTTTTCCTTATAGATTCGGGTAGTGCGTTCCACAGTCTTACAGCCTGGACAGAGAAGGACTTGTCGAAGAAAGTGGTGTAGTGTGCAGGAGTTTTTAGCAC
Source organism: Pasiphila rectangulata (assembly GCA_963082625.1). NCBI lineage: Eukaryota > Metazoa > Arthropoda > Insecta > Lepidoptera > Geometridae > Pasiphila > Pasiphila rectangulata. The sequence continues at coordinate 7,951,690 of OY720261.1, read as the reverse complement.
CAGGTTTTCGGAAGAACGAAGGATGCGGGAAGGATGGGAAGAATGAAGTAACTCAAAACGTTCCTTCAGGTAGGATGGGGTGAAAGGATTGAACAGAATATTATGCAGAAGGGATAGGATGTGAGTATTCCGGCGAAGACGGATAGGAAGCCACTTAAGTTTAGAGCGGAATTCAGAAACATGATCAAACTTTCTAAGACCAAAGATAAATCTGATGCAAACGTTCTGAAGGCGCTCGAGTTTGTTCAGCTGCTCCTCAGTGAGGTCAAGGTAACAGGCGTCAGCGTAATCAAGTAAAGGAAGGAGTAGGGATTGAGAAAGCGTAATTTTGGTAGCTGTTGGCAGAAAGTTACGAAGGCGTCGTAACGACGCGACAGACGCAAATATTTTCCGACTCACCGCATCCAACTGTGGACCCCAGGACAAGTCTTTATCTATAAAAATACCTAAGTTCTTAACACTGCTGCTGAAAGGAATGATTACATTGTTAAATTTAATTTGTGGTAGAGTGCTCCAGTCAATTTTACTAGTGGTACGTGAGCTGCCGACGATTATTACCTGGGTCTTAGCAGGATTTACCTGGAGACCATAGTCCACGCTCCAGCCAAGTACGCATTCCAGGTTGTTATTTGTGCGGTGAATAGCGTTAGCCAAGTCATTTAGGGGAGCTTGAGTATAAATTTGGAGATCGTCTGCATAGAGATGGTAGGAAGAAGTTAATTTGTTGGAAATAGAGTTAATGAATAAAGCAAAAAGAAGGGGAGATAATACGCCGCCTTGTGGGACTCCGGCAGTTGTGACGCACCAAGAGGAAAAAGAATCGTCAATACGTATCCGTTGCCGGCGCCCCTGCAGATAACTGCGAAACCAGTCAACCACCGATGGAGATATGTTAAGTGAGCTCATTAGTCCAAGGAGAATTTCAAGTTCAACAATGTTAAAAGCATTGCTGAAGTCGAGGAGAGTAAGAATAGTGAGGAGCCCGTTTTCCATACCCAGTCTTATATCATCAGTTATTTGAACAAGGGCAGTAGTGGTACTGTGACCGGGACGGAAACCAGACTGAAGAGGATTAAGAAGGTTGTGAGAGGTGAGGAAGGAGCTGAGTTGGCCATGAACTAGCCGTTCTAAGACCTTAGATAGGAAAGGAAGTATAGATATAGGACGGAAATCATTACAGGAAGAGGGTTTGGATTTTTTAGGAAGAGGTATAATGTAGGCTTCTTTCCACACGGTTGGAACGGCACTATTAGTGATGGAAAAATTTAATAAGTGACACAGCATGGGCAACAATTCGTCCAAAATAGGAGTTATCATGTTGCGACCGATGTTGTCACTCCCTAAAGCGTTTGAAGAAATAGACAGAATGCTCTTCTTAACATCACATGCGGTGAATTGATTGAAGATAAAAGGAGGATAGTCAGGAACTGGTAAAGAAGAAAGATGGGCTAAAGTTCTATTTTTGACATCCAAATCCATGTTAGGAGTCGACGAGAAATGAGATATAAGCGAGTCAATGTTAAAATCTTTAGCACACGCATCGTCATGAAGCGAACTACCAATTCCTATAGTTCGTAAAAATTTCCAGGCTTTAGCTGGACTGGCATTTGACAGTGAGGAATGAATAAAGCGGCGTTGAGCGTCCCTACACATCCTATTGCAGCGATTCCTAGCAAGGTGATACTTATCTTTATTGACGTCACTAGCACATCCTTTGTATCTCGCTCTGGCAACTGCCTTCTTGTGCATCAACGACTTAATTTCGTCTGTAATCCACGGAGCAGGCAGATGCTTTATTTTGACCAAGCGGATAGGTGCATGGACGTCGTAAAGATTGGTCAAGATTAAATTAAAAGCGGCTAGCTTGTCATCAATATTATCTGCTACGATTACCGGAAACCAGTCTACTTTCGAGGCGTCATGTTTAAGGTTTTCCACATTCATGCCACCAAAATTACGCTGCAGAAGAGTTTTGTGTTTGAATTTAGGAGGTCGAAGTTTATAAGATAAGAATATGAGGTCGTGATAAGAGAAATTGTTAGCAGAACATTGGCCATGCTTAGCAACATTTTGCAGGGAGGAAACTAGTATGAGATCGAGAAGAGAAGGAGTGAAGTTAGGAAAATGATGGGTAGGACCAAGAGGAAGTAGATGTAAGTTGCAAGACCTTACAACAGACTCAAGAGCAGCTGAACGGGAGTCTTGTTTAATGATGCATGTGTTAAAATCACCCATGATTATGGTGTGATCAAAAGAAGGGAGAAGGTCCTCCAAGAGACTTTCAAAAGAAGAAAAATAATTGAATCGAAGAGAAGGGCTATAGTAGACTCCGAGAAGAAGTTTAGTGTGAGAGAGCATTATTTTGATAAAAAGGTGTTCGCCAGCATTGGCAGGAGGTGGCTGTGTAGACGTGCTCACTATTGAAAAGGGAATGTCTGAGCGCAGGTAAATCGCTACACCACCACCACCACGACCGGTGCGGTCATTACGAATTAAGGTAAATCCAGGAAGAGAGTAGAGAGTTGAAGAAAGACAGGGTTTGAGCCAAGATTCGGAGACTGAAATAGCATGAAGAGATTTGTTGACAAAAGACGTCAACAAATCAGGAAAGTGAGCCGGAATACTTTGGGCATTGATGTGGACGACATTGAAGTTCTTAGCTACGTCAGAAAAGTGGGACGATAGCGTATCAGAGAGAGACGGTAAGCTCATAAAACTGTCAGCACTGTCAACACTCGAATCATGTGAAGAAATGGTGCAAAATTCATCTTCGCTATCACTCAGAGAAGTCATATATATAATAAATATTATCAAAATAAACCACAAACTAAATTACGCAAATAAAAATACTTCTAGTACCTAATAATAATAATAATATGTATATAATAAGCTTCAAAGGCAGTATTACCTGCACTCCATCTGCCAGTTGTCGTTACAATCAAACAAATCCAACACTAAACTTAAAAAAAAATAAAAACTTAAAAAGGAAAAAAGAGAACAGGGAAATTAATAATCAGATCGCACACAGAACAAAAAAAACAAAATTAACAGCAGATTCTAGCTTTAAACAAAAACAACACAAAGAAACAATAACGTAGGACATTACGGTCGCATGGACACAACACGGATTGGCTTAAAAGACATGGTGCCATAACTCAAGAAAAAAAAAAAAAATTTGACAGTATTATGACAGACCCAATGTCCCGTCAATGTATGTTTGTGTCATGTCAAACGACGCGAAGTAAACAAACTGTGTACAAAAAAAATAGAAAAATAAATGTCGTTTTGTAGGTAAACGCGACGAGTAAAACCCACTTAGCACTCCAGATCACTTGTTTGTACGTCACATCCGCTTACAAGCCGCTAAATGGTAGCACGTACGGCTGCCTTACTTCTTCGCTGCGCCGCCGGCAGCGGCCCCGGCCTGTCTTGATGACGGAGCCCTGGCCCTTCTATCTCTTGCCGATAACGATGCAGTTGCTGGGGCCGTAGCCGTAGCCGTCCCGACCAAGTTCGATGACGGCAGCTTGTTTAATTCGGCAAGGCTGGAGATGCGATGCCGCACGCCGTCGGGTGTCACGACGTGAATGTGGCCATCCCTAGTCCAGCAGCTTTTCACCCCAAACCGTTCACGGGCTGCCATGAACGCGAGATGTCTAGGCCGCGTCAGAAACTCAGACAGTGTAAAGTTGCTGCCCTTTAGGTTGGTTTTGGCGAACCAAATTTTGTCTCGCATAGTAATATCACACATCTTGATCAATATTGGACGCGGCCTATCTTCCTTAGTTGCGCGACCCATCCGATGCGACCGACTAATATGGGCTCGCGTGAAATCAGGGACACCAAGTTGCTTACCCAGTGTATCAGCGACAACTCTGGGTGTGTCCTCCTTGGCCCCCTCTGGCACACCATGCAGCAGAATAATCTTGCGACGGCTCCGCATCTCTCGCTGGTCGGCGTCACGGGCAAGCATCTCAACTTGCTGCTGTAGTGCTTTCAGAACCCCCAGAGTGAATGTTTTGAAAGCTGCATAGTCCGCAGCAAGTGTGTCTAGTGTTGAGGGTGTTGTGGACTTCTGGAGAGCTCCCTCAAACTGTGTCATCCGGTCATAGATGGACTGTATCACTTCAGTTAGATGTTGACTGTCCATTTTTGTGAGATTTAGTGAAGTGGTTGTCAGTGCACGGTGAATGTTTGGATGGAGTGAAAGAAAGGAGATGATGATTGTAGCAGATGAAGCACTCAGGTATTTAAGCAATTTAATACATGAATCACTTAATTATGTTCTCTAAATTATTTTTAAAAATTAAATTTCGTAAGAGCAAGTTCAAAAAACTTTCAGTTACACCTACCCACCAGGTGAAAAAAAAAGTAAAGATAATTTGTTGATTGGGACCATAATCGAAATCTCCAGCGTCATACCTGCAGTAGAACTATGTTTTCTCTCCTCTTTTGCCCGTGGATGCAGTAAGAATCTGTCAAGGGATACCTCCGAAAGATGAGCAGCAGCGTCTTTCCGTTTATCAACAGCCCATACTGCGCTCGTCAATTCGCCTGCCAAGCGTGGCGAGTTTAACAACTCCCAGAGGGAGGATTATGTCCAGCAGGTGGACGACAGCAGTTCTACAGCTGAGATGATATAATATTCCCAGCATTTAAACTATGTATTATTATGCTGCAAAATCCACTTAATTCGCCACCCAACTGTATACCAGTTTAGCAAGGTGTGGAGAAGACTTCAATTTAAAGTCCCACCAAAAATATATAAATCAAGGACAAAACCGGGATACACGTAACGAGAATTTGTTGCCCCTTCTGAAAACACAGCTGGGAGAGAACAGCTGGTGAACGTTGAACAAATCATAAATACAAATGTGTACAAGTACAAAATATTTTATTTGTTTTTTAAGTTTTACAGTAGCGAAATTAGTTGAAACCTCTTTTTAAGTAAGTAGTTACTTGTAGTAGGAGATTCCGCTTTCCCAAATGGTTAATACAAATTTATTAAACACATACAAAAAATAAACATAAAACATAAGATCTGCGCACAGGGTGGGGAGATTGCATACGTCGATGAATATATTTACCTCGGCCAGATAGCCTCTTTCCAGGCAAGACAAGAAAAAGAGATCATCCGTCGAACAGACAACGCCTGGAAAAGCTACTGGGCCATGAAGGAATTAATGAAGGGTAGCCTTCCAATTTGCCTCAAACGCAAACTCATGGACGTATGCATTCTTCCTATCTTAACTTATGGTGCACAAACCTGGTCTTTGACATCTCTTCAGCGCTCAAAGCTCGGAGTCTGCCAAAGGGCGATGGAGCGCAGTATTCTAGGTGTTAAATTAACAGATCGCATAAGAAACACCACACTGCGCTCCATGACAAAAATCGTCGATGCTGTCAATAAATCAGCTAAACTGAAGTGGGACTGGGCCGGACATGTGTGTCGCATGTCGGAAGAAATGTGGGCAAAGATAGCCACCGAGTGGGTCCCACATGCGGTACAACGACCGCGCGGCCGGCCCAGGCGCAGATGGCGGGATGAGCTGGACATGTACTGTGCTGACTGGTCGACCAACGCCTTGGACCGGGAAGTATGGAGAGAGGGAAGGGAGGCCTTTGCCCAGCAGTGGGATCCTACAGGCTGATTAGATTAGATTAGATACAAAAAATATTTAAATATTATCAAAATTTTGATAAAACGTTTCAGATAATATGTAATGAATAAGAACATATAAAATTAAGACAAAAAACCTTTAAACACAGAAACCTGGTGAACGTTCACATCTATTTTGGATGACTTTTTTTTTCACCTGTCACACTACACAGAGAAAGAAAGAAAGAACTCGCAACCCCAGAAGACTAACTACTAGTCTTCCCGGGATCATGCTTGGTGCAATCCAAGCGAAACCTCGAGAAATAATAAAGGTAATTTACGCGATAATTACCCGTGTTTTAATAATTTATCATCACACTTAAATATGTTGTCGGATTTTTTTGTTAAAAATTATGGACTTATATCCTTTGTTATCTTAATGACTTCGCTTTTTCATGTATTTATTAATGGACCGGTTTCTACTTTTTGATCCATCAATTAAAAAGCTTAGAATCGGTTCGCTTAAGCTTTTTTCCGCGTAGACTTAACCAGCTGTTAGCTTCATTAAGCTGTGTTTCGTTACAATGCGCGAAATAAAGAACGCAGTAAATGATGTGTGCTTTATGCGGAATAAAGAAAATTTCGTGGTTCGGTACACTTGTTCTGTTTTACGGTTGATTACGGAACGTATTTAAGCAAATTTGCGAGAATTTCGCGTGTTTTAAAATGTAAGCGAGGGCATGAAGGTTTCGCAAACGAGAAACCTGCTCGGTTATCATCCTACGCCGTAGGAGGTCCACTGCTGGACGCAGTGCCGGATTTACCAATAGTCTGAGTAGGCTGAGGGTGGCAGATTATAGGGAACGGCAAATTTAGACCTTGATTTCTTTTTTAGTCTTAGACATAAACAAATATATATACGCAGAGAAAACGAGTCTTGGAAATTTAACAAAATGTTCATAATCATACTCGTACCTACTAATAACGGTTAATGTTAAATAGTCAGTTCACATTAATTTATACTTAGCATTATTACAATAAGTTTACAGATTTTAGATTTACTAGGTACCTACTATCGTTATAGATGTTCGTCTCTTTGTAGTTATTTCTTGACCTTGAAAAATGCAGCCGTAACAGTGCTTATATTTTATTATTACATAATATATGTTAGTCTGTAAGGTATGTATTAAATCTTCGTAAGGTATTTTTATATGTGTGCGTGATTGGATAGACTTTACCTTGCCGTAACACAGTTTTTAACTAGCACGGGAGGTGAGGGCTTGAAAATTGCGCTTAATATGTAATACTTTGTAAAGATTTTAAATAAATAAATGATTGATTGATTGATTGAATGTATAGCTGATGTATTGAGAACGATAAAGCACAAATCATGAAGTTGCAATTTTATTGTTTCTTAGTCAGTAGGCAGCGGCATCGGCGATCTGTTCTGCGCGCTACCCGCAAATTCGTAAATCCGGCGCTGGCTGGACATAGGCCTCCCCAAGTCTGCGCCATTTCATCCTGTATCAGCTTGCCGCATCCAGCGTCTAAGTACAACTTTAGTTTAACAACTGTCCTGGATTCGGTGATTTTTATTCAGGAAAAACCGCAATAGTTGTAACATCAACAGCTTAAGGATGAACGAGTCGCCCATCTTTCCAAACACACGTGGAAGGGTAACTACTCCACTGTTTGACGTTGACCATCCAACACCAAGGATTATATCAATTTATCTCGTCATAATCTATGTTTGTATACACCCCAAACCGTAAAAAAAGTATTTATTTCAAAAATACAAGCTTCTTAACTTTCGTATTTCAACACTGATTTTAGTCCAACTTTGGACGGAACTAAATAATATAAGGAGAAAGAAAACTCAAAAATAAACGCCGTTCCGACATAGTTAATTATTTAAAAGTTGAAACACGGATAGACGCTGCTGCCCACCTTCCAGAGGTATCCCTTAGCAGGCTCTTACTGCGTCCATGGGCATGAGAGGAGGGGTATCATTCTACTGCCGGCACCCCACGGCGGATAAAAATACTCGAGACATATCCAAAATTATAGTCATTAAACCATGCAATAAATATTAGATAGGTAAACATTTTGAGTTAATCTTAAAAAAACAAATATCCGTTTGACTAGAAAATAACATTAACACACATTTAACCTTATTGTACGTACTTGTACAGGCGATGGGGGGAAGTAATTGGATTTCCACCAAGACCCTGCAAGAACACTTTTGCTTTTACCTTTTAAGTGCCGTTTTTACAAATTATACGGTACCCTAGTCTTTGAGGCTGCGAAACCTTTTACCTTGATAATCAAGATTCAGAAAGGTTTGGCAACACTAATTGCTTTTTAAGAGGGCGATGAAAGGATTATATCGTTCGTTAATTAACTAAATACGTGAAAATCTCATGCGTAACCACACACCTAAGTTTACATACATATGTATCGTTGAAAGAAAATAACATATTTATTGGCACACAGGAGAAGTTACACATGAAACAACACCAAAATGAAAGTCATAACACTTATATTTTTCAAAAAACAAACGACTATAATTATGTACAAAAATCTTCGAAATTGTACATAAATCAGAAGTGGGATTAAGCGGTAACCCCTACTTATTACAACTGATATTGCAGTTGTAATAAGTGATCACTTTCACTAAGCATCGCATTGCGCCCGTCACCCTGAGACATAGAGTCACGAGGTCTCATGTGCCCGTAATTTCGCCGGCCCCCTTACCCTTCAAGCTGGAACTCTGCAATGCAGACTGTTCGGCGGCAGAAATAGGTATGGTAGTTCTTCCCCGGGCGAACACTTCACAAAAAGATCTAGTACTACTATTCCGAGAAGATGTTAAAGATGCTGGGTAAGCTTAGTCCATCTAACAATATAAGCCTACTGCTAACGGCAACCAACTAAAATAAAACATCAACTCAAAACATAATACATAAAACTAGTAAAAATGTATAATATAACCTGAAAGTTAGCAAAGAAAGTCTGGCCACATCCAACCATAACTTTTAAATTTCAGACAAGTTGCTACACGAAAAGTTATAGTCTTACACTTTTATTAACGGGTGAAGAAACATTTACAAGCTTTTTTATTCTCATCATCATCATCATCATATCAGCCGTAGGACGTCCACTGCTGGACAAAGGCCTCCCTCATTGATCTCCAGGAACTGCGGTTGGAAGCGGCCTGCATCCAACGCCGACCTGCGGTTCTTACCAAGTCGTCTGCCCATCTTGTAGGTGGACATCCTACGCTGCGCTTGCCGGTCCGTGGCCTCCATTCGAGAACTTTACGGCCCCATCGGCCATCTGTTCTGCGCGCTATATGGCCTGCCCATTGCCACTTCAACGTGCTAATCCGTCCGGGTATGTCGGTGACCCGAGTTCTCCTACGTATCTCCTCATTTCTGATTCGATCCCGTAGAGAAACCCCGAGCATAGCCCTCTCCATAGCTCGTTGAGCGACTCTAAGCTTTTTTTATTCTAGTTACAAGATAAATTTTGGCGGCTTCTTTTAAGTTCAATAATAATTGTTGTTAGGCCGAATCTTGATCTCAAAATTTGCTGGCAAAAGGAATACCAAACTAGTTATCTCTCAAATATGTAATCCGTCTAACAATGTCCCAGGTACTGCAGCGTCCCGTACAGCTTGAATACCAGTTACTGACGCTGTATAAATCATCTATAATAGATGTAAAGGCCCTACTACTACTATCTCTAAAAATTAGGGCTTTATTATCTCAATTTATTTACTATTTTAGGAAACCTATTAATAACTTATTACTTAAACTGATAAAGCTTTTTATTCACCGATAAGCAATAAAAAAAGTAAAATAAAACTATGAACATCCTAAGTCATAATCATCTTAGCTATAAAAGAGAACCTATTTTAAGTTTAAGCTTAATAATACCTACGCGTAATCATCTACGCCGTGGGGTGCCGGCAGTAGAATAATACCCCTCCTCTCATGCCCATGGATGCAGTAAGAGCCTGCTAAGGGATACCTCCGGAAGATGGGCAGCAGCGTCTATCCGTGTAACAACATCCCATACTGCGCTCACCAACCCGCCTGCCAAGCGTGGTGAGAATGGCAACTACTCCTCATGGAGATCCATGAGGGAGGCCTGTGTTCATCAGTGGAAGTTTTATGGCTGAAATGGTGAATCATCTACGAACTAAATATCCGCTCAGCCTGTCGCCTGACTTTCGTTCGCCACTTCCAATGATTTGATCCTTACCTTATATTTACATAGATTTTTTTTTATAAATTAATATGATAAGATAGATAATTTATTTATTTGTAACTACAAGCATATAAATCTTTTATATATATGTGTAGTGAATTAGTTATGGAATCCAATCCAACGAGCTAGCTCGGGGTTCTCTACGGGATCGAATCAGAAATGAGGAGATACGTAAAAGAACGCGGGTCACCGACATAGCCAGATGGATTAGCACGTTGAAGTGGCAATGGGCAGGCCATATAGCGCGCAGAACAGATCGCCGATGGGGCCGCAAAGTTCTCGAATGGAGGCCACGGGTAGGCCAGCGCAGCGTAGGACGTCCACATACAAGATGGGCAGACGACTTGGTAAGAACCGCAGCAGGTTAGCGTTGGGTGCAGGCCGCTTCCACCCGCAGTACCTGCAGATCAATGAGGCCTTTGTCCAGCAGTGGACTTACTACGGCTGATATAATGATGATGATGATGGGACATTGATAGATAGATTAGGCTTGCTCAGCTCCTACAATCATCCCCTGAACTTCCTCCGCTTTATTTATGAACTCATTAAACATAATTTCATTCTTATGCGGTAAAATTCCGGCCATCTTTAATTATAATGAGCTTCCAGTACTTTTTGACCGCGGATGAAAACCCTCTGTTTCCAAAATTATCAAACGAATTATCCTTTGACTAAACAAATTACAAAATAACATTTTCCCTAATATTATACAACACAGTCAAAAGCTATGGTACTCTATTAAAACACGACCAAATTAAGTAGACCCGCTCTAGTTCTTTATCCCTTTTATTTTCCATCGATTTTGATCAGAAGTGGGACCTACTTTGTATGGACGGGGTAATCTAATTAAGATAATCTTTAAGGGTTATACCTTTTGGTAGACTTGTTACGTATAGAAAATTTGCCGAATTTCGGCTTCAGAATTTCTGTACTTAGGTGTAATGTTCTGCCTTATTCTTTAGATAAGTGATGTTGTTTTCTAAAACAATAAAGAATTATTGTACACTATGACCAAAAGTTACTTAAAAACACTACGGTGCCTGTTAACTCACACAAAGCAATGACTTTCTTGAAATAACTCACACAATGATCACCGCAGCCGTGGGGTGCCGGTAGTGGAATGTTGCCTCTCCTCTCTTGCTCTTGGATGCAGTAAGAGTCTCTCAAGGGATCTCCGGAAGATGGGCAGCAGCGTCTTTCCGTGTATCAACATCGCGTACTGCGTACGCCAACCTGCCTGCCAAGCGTGGCGAGTATGACAACAACCCCCCTAAGATTTTGGATCCACGAAGGAGGCCTTAGTCCAGCAGTGACTGTAGTCAACGTGGACTGTAGTCCTGCTGTTGAGATGATTTATTTTTTTATTTATTTGAGCCACCAACAGAAGACACACAAAGAAAAATACTAAAGTAAAAACACTAAAAAGCATGGGCTAGTGTTCTCCCAATTACAGGCAGCTACATCTAGGTTTATTATACAAACTAGAAGTCGCCCGCGGTTTCACCCGCATCTTTGATTACTGCTCCGCTCCTGTAGGTCGTAGCGTGATGTTATATAAACACTAAAATAATTTTTCATATCGGACCAGTAGTTCCTGAGATTAGCGCGTTCAAGCAAACAAACAAACTCTTCAGCTTTATATATTAGTAAGTATAGATTATAGGTTCTTATGTTGTCATAGCAACACTAATATATAAGCAGTTATTTGAGTATTGATACTAACATAGAATTATGACTTAGAATTTTTAAACATATGTAGTTAACAAATATATTTTAGGGTCTACATAGAATGTCTAAACAAAACAAATATGATTATGATGATAATCACCTCTATCTAGCGTAAGTGATTTGCTGTGAGATAATTCTTTTGAGGATTAAATTCGCTTTTGTAAAAAGCTTTTAAACATACAAATAATTTTTTATATACCGAATCGGCCTTATTTTTTTCGCCGTTATAAACAAAACCGAATTTATTACAACTCTAATGATCGCCTTTTACCCCTAAAGATGTCAATGTTATTATGTTACAATCTGCTTGGAGTAATTTAAATGTAATTAAGGTTAAGATATTGTCAGTAAGTTAATGTACCTTACTTAGGAAGTACATTATTAAGTGGATTTTCTTGTTTGTAACTTTGACAAAAGTTCTGCAAGGATTTGGACGAAATTTCGTACTGTAAATAAAAATAAATTCGGCCAGGTGCGTGCCGAGCAACGGGCTATGGTTTCGTAACTAACCGTAGACCTGTTGTTAGAAGTTGGTGTATGGTTTTTTTGTTTACCAAAACATATTAACAGGAATTAATTGAGTTTTCGGCTAAAAGTATTCTCCGGTATGTTTGGGAAAGCACATCACTTATTTGAGTGATTGATAGCTTAACCCTTAGTTTTCCTAGAAAGTTCATGGTTAAAACTACATTTATGATTTTTGCGATTCGTAAAGTTTAGAGTTTTGATTTAGCAGGCTAGATTTTAGACAACCCTAAAATCTAAAAAAAGTTTAAAACTTTAACAATTCGCAAACGGGACCCTAAGGCCGTATACAGAAAGAAAGCTGGAAACTTATAAGCGCTTACCGGCGCTTGACAGCGCTGGTCCGTTCTACACAAAGGAAGCAGGTTGAAGCAGACCAAGCGAAATGTCGGACTCATCGGACGATGATTTGGTTTTGTTAGAAAATGTGTATTTAAAAATGCGCCCAGCGCTGACCAGCCCGTGTTGAAGCTTGTTGGAACTTGTCGGCACCGTTCAGTGCTTATCGGCGCGCATTCATATATTTTCCTGCACGGGTTACCAGCGCTGTCAAGCGCCGGTAAGCGCTTATAAGTTTCCAGCTTTCTTTCTGTATACGGCCTAAATCGAAAAATTGTTTTCGCAACCCGGAATGATATTCAAATAGCTATTCAACGATACCCCACACGATGGGAAAATTAAGAAAAATAAGTTCGTCCCCACCTGACGAGCTTAAATTTTTTATATTAATATATTTTAAGCATTTTAGAGTAGCGATATCTTGGCGTTGTTATTCTATATATCCATTCGAAATTACAACCTTCTAGAACTTCTAGTCTCCTCGCAAAGCTGGTGACAGACGGACGGACGGGCGGACGGACAGACGACAGACAGGCAAAGCGAAACTATAAGGGTTTCTTGTGTTACCACGAAACCCAACTATCAAAGATCATGGAGGTATAAATGATACCATAAACATTTAAATTTACTTATTTTTTAAATATTTACTCGAACATATTGTCATTGTGTTTCTTTCTTTCTATTAATTTTAATTAAAATGTTTTCTTTTCTAACCTACTAACTTCAATGATTGATCTTAATGAACCTAAAGTTTATGATACAATTTTTCTAATATGCTCTAAATACTGTTTGGAAAATAACACTTTTTATCAGTTGTCGCTCTAACTTTGTACATGCTGTGACGTCCTGTAATTACGGGAGCACCAGGCTAATAACATTTAGACATTAGTATTATGTGTAACCCTGTGTTGGATGTCCTATTTAAATAAATAAATAAACCCTACAAATGACCCGTCACGGGCCACCTTTCTGAAGTACAACTTTTTTTTTATTACAGTCACCACCGTCGCTACAGAAGCTCCAGCACGCTTGGCAGGCAGGTTGCAAGCGTTGTACAGTTGCTGATGCTGGATAAATCATATATAATAGATGTAAAGGCCTTTTTATAATATTGAGAGATGAGAGAGATATCATCATTTCAGCCGTAAAACGTCCTCTACTGAACACAGGCCTCCCTCATGGATCTCCATGAGGGGTAATTGCTATACTCAACACGCTTGGCAGGCGGGTTGGCGAGCGCAGTGCGGGACGTTGATACACGAAAAGAAGCTGCTGCCCATCTTTCGATGGTATCCCTTACCAGACTCTTACTGGCATCCACGGGCATGTGAGGAGGGGTAACATTCCCACGGCAAAGAGAGACATATAAATCTAAATAAATATACATAGATTGCTCAATTTTGTTTCTGAAAGACTATAAGTCTCCGAGACTAATGAGAAGGACCATATAATATAGTGAGCTATGTATTCCAAGACTCGTCATTATGTATTCAGGTCCCGCACTTATAAAATCATGTTAGTTATTACATAGAGTGGTTGTTTATTCGTCGGCACGGTCTCATTTCTCATCTTGAGAGGGTGTGTTGTTAGATGGAGTGAAGGTTGTGGGGTTGATTCTCTGGTTTAAACTTAAAATACTTACTGCTAGTTTTGTAGTTTTAATAATTTAATTTTGAGGGAGGCTTTTGCCCATCCTTGGGACGAGGTACGGTAAAATATAAGTGTTATGAGATGGAGAGAAGGTTGTGGGTTTGAATCCATGGCTTAAAATTAAAATACTGCTAGTTTTGTAGTTTTTATAAATTATTTTGAGGGAGGCTTTTGCCCAGCAGTGGGATGAGATACAGTAAATTATAAACGTTTTAAAGAAATGGTATCGCAAAGAGATTATTGGATGACTGATCTTATAGTATCATACGGCAAGAGACCATAGTCTTTTGTCGTATTAAAATGTTTGTTGCCGTGAGGCGTCGGCAGAAGAATGTTCCCTCCCCTCTCCTAGACATGAACAATGTATATATTTTGTTAAGTATTGATACTTACTATCTTTATAAAAGCACCTTCGCAAAAATGCAATATTCAAGAACAAAATTTGATTACCATAAAAAAGGTTATAGGGAGTCAACCTTAAAAGATAGACTTATGCTTTCGTAGACTTTTTCAGAACTTTTAGGGGAAACAGTTCTGCTATACTTGCATAATTGTTGATTGCGTAACTTTAACCGTTTACGCAACAATCATGTTCGCAGCGCTCAAAACGGAAGCTAACAATAGCAATATTTTTACCCGTTTAAGCAAAATTTTTCAATGGTGCTCCGCTCCTATCAGCCGTGACGTGATGTTATAAAGCCTAGCCTTCCTCGATAAATATGCTATCCAACACTGAAATATTTTTTTAATTAGTTCCAGAGATTAGCGCGTTCAATTAAACAAACAAACAAGCTCCTCTGCTTTCTAATATTATTAGTAAAGATCTGATGTAGTTCGATAATGTCAACTTGCAGGATGTCGCAGGATGCATCTAGTCAAATCCTCTATCATATAGGCTAAAATCATCAATAGATCATCATCATCATCTGAGCCGTAAGTCGTCCACTGCTGGACACAGGCCTCCCTCGTCTGCAAGTACTGATCAAGCTAGATTTTTGCCATACTCACCACGCAGGTGGGTTGGAAAAGACGCTGCTGCCAATCCTCCGGAGGTAACCCTTAGCAGATTTTTACTGCATCTACGGGCAATAGAGGAGAGGCAACATTCCACTGCCAGCAGCTCCCCACGACATCAATAGATAGTTGTTACATATTCCAGTCGCGGGTTATACAGGGTAATTCGCGTAATACGGTTAATCAAGATATATCAAGAGATGTCAATTAATCACGTCAAGTGATGGTTAAATTAAACCTCTTTCAGCTCTATTTACATTTAATTTCAACAACACTGTGCAAACATATTAAACACATCTAGTTTCACGAATCCTCTATCGCATGAGCTAAACTCATTAAGCCTGAATAGCTAGTTGTTGCAGCAATAAAATCATGCCCGTCCTCTTTTGCCCGGATGCAGTAATAATTTGCCAAGGCATACCGCCGGAAGATTGGCAGCAGCATCTTCTTGTATAAGCCCGCCAACCAACTTGCAAAGCTAGGCAAGAATGACAACCTCCCCCTCATGACGGCGCAATTGTTATTTCTGTTTTTTACGCTTTAGCTTGATGAATTGCCTAGACTCTTAGTAAAACTCCCCCTCACACACACACACTATTCAACTTTATTACAAAATTACAAAACACACGGAAACTTTTTTTTTTTTGTTTGCTTTTTTCTTTTTCTTTTTTTCAACTTCACATAACTCACACTCACACAGTGGCTAATCTAGTTTTTAGTTGTTATATTTAGTACCTACCTTTAACAACTTTTGTATACCCTTTATTATTTTGTATTTAAACTGATTATTTTTTTTTCACCTGCTGTTACAATAATAAACTTTGACACCTAAATACGAACCCTGGGATAGACTGAAAACCAGCCCTGAGTAGACTGTCGTTTACTCAGTCCAGTGCTGAGTCTACTCCATTTGCCTAAGAGGATCTTATTTTATATTATTGTAATTTTATGTATTAATAACTGTGTTTTCTTTTTGGCAAAAAATGTATTGTATTGTATTATTATTGTATGTATCGATCCTACTGCTGAGGTGATGATGATGAGCTAGTAGTTTCCCATTCCAATCGCGAGTATATGTTTATATACAGTTGATTCGCATAACACGGTTCAAGAGGTGTGAAAGAAGCCAATCTAAATCACGTCATGCACAAAGTATTTCTTACCCATTCAAGTAAGCTGGGTGTTGGCGTGCTGCCATGTCACTGCTTTTATTTTGTTTTTGAACGTGAAGTGTGGAAATGTACTGTAAGGAGCTAAATACTGGCTGGATGAAGTTTGACGACGTCTTGCTGTAAGGATTTGCTGAGATAGAAATTTTAAGTAACCCCCAAGGGTACACATCACGTTTTTAACCCCCGCCAAAAAAGAGGGGTGTTATAAGTTTGACCGCTATGTATTGTGTGTCTGTGTAAATAAAATAAATAAATTAATTGTATTCAGTTGGCAAAAACAAACCAATTCACAAGAAAGGAGAGACATGGAACTGCTTACCCTGTTTGTTTATCACCCTGTATAAGGTGGTGCAGATTACTCGACAGTCAGTATAGAAACCTGTTTATTTGTTGGCACGCACGATTTGGTTATCTGCTACACGGGTGAGTAGCGACACTTGCTCTGCATGATAGAGTGGATATTGGGGTATATCTAAACATGTATAAGTGGGTACAAAGTTTTACTTACTGGGCAGGCCTAATCCATCTAGGACGACCTGTGTGGCGCAGCGGGCGAAGGTTCGTCTGCGACGCAAGAGGTTGCGGGTTCAATTCCCGCCTCGGAACAATTTTTTTTATGATCCTGCAGATGTTTATACTGGGTGTTCTGGGTGTTTTTCTATATATAATAAAAAATATCTATCTATGTAGTATAATGTATTAAATATATCAGTAATCTAGTACCCATAATACAAGCTCTGCTTAGCTTGGGGCTAGATGATGCTGTGTGATTTGTCCAGCATTATTTATTTATTTATTTATGACCTGGTGAAGACCGCAGGTCGACGGTGGATGCAGATCGCTTCCAACCGCAATAAGTGGAAATCCATGAGGGAGGCCTATGTCCAGCAGTGGACGTCCTACGGCTGAAATGATGATGAAAAATGATTAATGATGATTTATTTGATATTTATTTATCTAACAATGTCCCAGGCACTGCAGTGTCCCATTCAGCATGAATACCAGTTGCTAACTCTGTATAAATTATCGAGACGGTATTGTTAAAAGCGTAGACCAAACACAAAAATTATGTGTTGTAATATATATATATATATATATGTATATGTACATATGTATATATATATAATAATAAATAAGGCCAGTTGCGTGTCGGCCCACGCGCTTAGCAGTCCTGTAGTTAAATGTTGGTATGTTTTTTTTACGTTTACCAAAACATATTAAGAGGTAAGTATCTATTCATTGAGTTTTCGATTTAAAGTATTCCGGTATGATCGGTAAACCGTATTAATTACGCAGGCCTATAAAACAAAAAAAATAATAAATAAAAAATAAAAAAACACAAACAAGCTTTTATTTAAACGTACCCACTAAAAATAATAAAATAAACATTTTCCATTAAAGTTCCAAAAACGTAATTTTCCAAAATTTTAGACTAAGTCCGTGTTGGAACCATAATTCACTTAACCCACCGATTTTTCCTTTACAAACATTTGTCCAACCCCATAGATTTTCGTAAATGAAGATACAAAGGATTTCAATCCTTATGTACACTTGTAAAGTACACCCTCATTAGCTAGTTTCGTGTAACGAATCAAAGGAAAAAATCTAAAAAGGGAAAGTAATCATTTCGTTCTAAGGAATAAATCACACTGGATATTCGGGCCGAATAACAATGTGCCGTTTCGACGCAATGTATTGGCTCATTAGACGTAATTTCGACGAAGGAGACCGTAAAATTTTGTTCAAGGTTTTTTTTACAAATTGAGACGGAATTGGTGGATTGGAGCTGTCATCATCATCATCACAGCCGTAAAACGTCCACTACTGAACACAGGCCTCCCTCATGGAACCCCATGAGGTAGTAGCCATACTCACCACGCTTGGCAGGAAGGTTGGCGAGCGCGTACGGGATGCTGATACACGCAAAAAAGCTACTGCCCATCTTCCGGAGGTTACAGTTAAAATTTCCAATATGGGTCATCTATTTGGGGGGGAAGGGGCTATCTATATATATTGTCATACAAAGAAAACATGTATACAAAATTTCAGCTCAATTGGTCGAAGTTATCTGCTTCAAAATTGAGTTGCAAGATTCCGCGAACAAACATCGTTACATACATGCAGGGCATGCTAAATAAAAGCTTGTAAAAGATCTATAACACGAAACTTACTGTAATTTTGTTAACACAATACCGGTTACACGAATAACAAAATACTTTCCAAAGCCAATAATCAAACCATTGTGATCTGAATTAGGCATGGAGAATGCTCCATCATTATAAATACGACTCAAGGGGATTATAGTTACACGCAAAAAGAACGATTAATCATTGTGGATTTTATCCTCTCTAGGTTTCATCAGACGAATTTTTTCATTCTCTGTAAGATAATCACATAACTTTCTTGTAGAGTTTCTAATTCGATGGAAATAGGACATTAAAATTCGAACAGCGGGTAAAATTCAATCTGTTCCTACCGTGTAACGTTGGTGTGGAAGATTAGGAAGTGTGGGACTATAATAACCCTTGTGCTAAAAGTCTATTCACATATTTTTGCGCGGTCGGTTTAGGAATGAATCATTGTGCATTTCATTCTAGCGCGCGGGTAAACACACTATGTCAGGTGAGATAGCATACATTTAGGCCGCGCTCACTGACGACTTTGCCTCCGCGACTAGTTGGACCTTAAGCGGTAACCCCTTCCTATAACAACTGCAATACCGCGGTGATCACGTTCACGAAGCACGTGACCAACGCTGACGCTTTACGCTTACGCCCGTCACCCTGAGATAGAGTTGTGAGGTCTCATGGGCGCTGTTATCTCACCGGCCCCCTTACCCATGAAACTGGAATTGGCTCTATTCCATGCAGGCATTATTTAGTTTTAAAATTACAGGATTCTATAGCGTACCTTCTTTGTACCTTCTTCAGTCCTCCCGCGACCAAGAACGCTGAAATGTGTTCCAAACGTCGGGAAAGTAATAAAGAAGGTACAAAGGTAAGTTAAAAAGTTCTACTACTCAAGAGCGCTCCATCGCTACAAGTCGAATGTCTATCATTGGTGGTCACTACCCTCAGTAATTGAGGAATACGACTGAAAAACTGGAGTTTCACTAAGAACAACAAATATGACCTCTTTGTACGACATGACAGTAACTTTCTCCTTCATCTAGTCCATAAAACTGATCATTGTTCTTCCTCTTTTTCTTCTACCTTCTTTTATTGGATAGAATAGAATACGCTTTATTAAAACAACAATACCTATCGTGGTCAATGTCGACAGAAGAACTCAGTTCGATGGACGAAGGCCTCAATCGAGTCTCCCAACAGGTAGGCCTTAAAATGGACATATTAAAAAGACGAATGTTGTGACGAAGGTCTATGTTGCGCTTACTCCAGTTATGGTTGAGAACTCGGTTCTTGAAGTTGTCGACGCGTACGTATGTATACCTAGGACAAACATTCCAATTAGGTAGGTCCAACTTCGAGAAAGAGGTCAATCGTCGAATCCAACTCGGATGCGTTTGGGAAACTTTGCAACGTCTTCTCTTCCATAATACCTCAGTGAAGACAAGTCTACAATCAGTGTGTGATACCAGCGATGACTTATGGAACCGAGACGTGGTCCTTCACTACTGGACTAAATATAATTTTAATTGTCAAACCCTGTCATCATGTCCCATCATCATCATCTCCGTCATAGGACGTCAACTGCTGGACAAAGGCCTCCCTCATCACTACGTTCTGATCATGAGGGGTTATTGCCACGCTTGGCAGGCGGGTTGGCTAACGCAGTACGGGTTGTTGATACGCGGGAAGACGTTGCTGTCCGTCTTCCGGAGATATCCCTTAGATTCTTACTGCATCCACGGGCAACATTCTACTGACAGAACCTCACGGTATCATGCCTTTTCTAATAATATTACGTTTTGACAAGACTGTGACAATGGTAGCACTTATAATATGTTATGTATGTGCGTTGCAAATGTTGCTTAACTTTTTATTCTGTTTTCCTACTAACCTACCCACTTTTTTTTCTTATGTTTTCTTAATTTATATAAAAATGTTTTTTTTTTTTATGGTTTTCTGTTTGTGCTGTTTTTGGGTATCAAATGAATTTATACTCAATAATATACGTGAAAGTCTTTATTAGTAAGCACGACCAATCAAGATTAAATAAAGGAACTTTGTTTAGTTTAGTTTCGGATTCCGGACACCTAATTGGGGATCTGCAGTTTAATACTCTACATTTCATCTGTAGGACGTCTATTGCTGGACATACATATGTAGGTCATACATGGACATGTAGATTCAAGTAATCATACGGGGGGAGCACGTGCTACTGCACTGTGGTGCCACAAGACAGACCAGAATAGAGACAGGAATGCAGGAGCTCATGGAGTCATGCCCTTCTTCTTCCACAACATTTGCATACCCTTCGGGGATGCTCATGGAATGCTGTCAGCGACCCCGAGTCCTTCTCCGGTTTTTCAAGGAGTTGGGCTGGTTAGGGTAGGGTCGAGGTAGCACCTCGGGGGTCAATGCACAATACACCCCAATGCGGGACGTCAGTGCAGATCTGGTACCCCCCCCCCCCCCCCCCCTAGAATTAGAATTAGAAGGAGGTCGTTGCCATACTCACCACGCATGCCAGGCGGGTTGTCGAGCTCAGTCCGGGTTGTTGATACGTGGAAAGACGCTGCTCCCCATCTTCCGGAGGTATCCCTTAGCAGGCTTTTACTGCATCCACAGGCATGAGAGAAGGGGTAACATTCTACTGGCACCCCACGACACGACCAATAAACCGTAGATTAAACAAAGAAACTTTGTTTAATTTAGTTTGGGATTCCGTACACCTAATTGGGGATCTGCAGTAGGGGAATCCGTTGACATGGGTTGTGGGTTGCGGGCTCCCAAAAGTTTCTACATATCCATTTTTCTCTTATCCCTGTAGAGATCAACTTGCGATATGGCGTTGTTTTTCTTTCAAAATGAATGTGAGATACATTATTCATTTGGTAATTGCGAAGATTACTCACATATTATGCCGTGGGGTGCCGGCAGTAGAATGTTACCCCTCCTCTCATGCCCATGCAGTAAGAGTCTTTGCGTGTATCATCAGCCGGTGCCTGCCAAGCGTGGCAACTACCCCTCATGGAGATCCATGAGGGAGGCCTGTGTTCAGTAGTGAACTTTTTACGGATGATATGATGATGATTATAACGAACGTAGTATTATTATTAAAACGTGTTTGAGTAAACTTTAATGCTTTAATACTGCCTGAGTAATCCCAGTATTCGCCGTGGGGTGCCGGCAGTAGAATGATACCCCTTCTCTCATGCCCATGGATGCAGTAAGAGCCTGCTAAGGGATACCTCCGGAAGATGGGCAGCAGCGTCTATCCGTGTATCAACATCCCATACTGCGCTCACCAACCCGCCTGCCAAGCGTGGTGAGTATGACAACTACCCCTCATAGAGATCCATGAGGGAGGCCTGTGTTCATCAGTGGACGTTTTATGGCTGAAATGATGAATCCCAGTATTTACAAAATTAATTGGCGTTGCATTTTTGTTGCAGCATAACATTTTAACCGTTAATCCGATGCGTAGGAAACATGGAGGCCATTCTCGTGAATCGTGACACAAGTGATTAACGCTGAAAATCGATAAATTTAAAAAAAACTATTTGTATTGACTCCTTAAGTTATAAATTTCATCAAAATCCGACCATCCGTTCAAGAATTATCCTCGGACAAAAATTGCGGACATACATACAAACATTCAGTCGAAACGCCTAGTTGTCACTAAGAACTTCATTCGCTTCGCTCACTCGTTCGATAAATAAAATAATGTTAGACAATTCACGCAGCATCATCTAGCTCAAATCTTCATAACCTCCTTTAATTTGTCCTCGGTCAAAAATAGTCTTCTCTATTAAAGAACACAATCGTCCTGTATACTCTAATGATAAATACGCATTGAATAGCAAAATAAACTATAATAGACCTTAAACCCAAACAGCAGAGAACACTTTAAATCGTACATGAAGTTCTGAAACAAAAAAAAAACCAGCTAAATCCAACCCTAATACCTGGTGATAAGAGTTTAGGTTCGCTACAAAGTTTCCTTAAGAAGCGGGCCAATGTTTACATGGGTCGTATACTTTTATGAACGCCTACTGTATAGTGTGTGGCAGAATAACGGTGTGCCTTTTATTGTGCTAGGAAGTGTGGGATTAAAGTGGAGTAAATTGATGTGGTTGATTTATTGTTACGATAAAGGTATTAAGAATATAGTTCAAAATGTCTTATATGACATTTGCTGTCATTGTGGGTCAGACCTAGGTACACGATACCATTGAGCACATATCCAATAGAGGGGAAATAAGGTCATAGAAATTCTGAAACACATTATTGCTTTGCACTAATGCAATGACAACTGTCTCACGCCTTTGACAGTACAGAGCCAACAGCCGACCGGTGTAATTTTCCGTAAAATTATGAAATATTTTTGGCGAATTGTTGTTTAGACAAAATAAATGACATTTCTTCTCTATTGGATATGTCTTCTGTGCAGGATACTAAGTAATTCTGATAACAGTAAAAATAATTTCAAATATAGTAGAAAATCAGTAATAAACAGTATAGATAGTTGAGGGTTTACAGTCTTTGATTTGGATGGCGAGGGATGTTAATACACGGAAAGACGCTGCCGCCCATCTTCCGGAGGTCACTTAGCAGGCTCTTACTGCATCGATGGGTATGAAAGGAAGGGTAACATTATACTTCCGGCACCCCACGGTATAATATTTATAGTAGGCGTTCCCAATTATATGCACAGCAGTGTAGTAAGGCTTCAACTTTTGCAGTTTTTGTCGGAACTTCTTCCTCGAAGTAAGTTTTTTTACTAACGGTGGATATTCCTACGCTGGGATCGTTGGATGTTTGAGAGTATTGCCTCTAAAAGTGCTACATAAAGGAAACGAGGGTAGGTTAAATATTTAGAAACTGCTTTTATAATGATATAAATGTTACTGGACAATTCACAGAGCATCATCTACCCTAGCTTTAGCTTGCTAAGCACAACTTGTGTTATGGGTACTAGATGACTGATATACTTAATACATTATACTACATAGATATATATTTATTTTTTATCCATAGAAGAACATCCAGAATACCCTGAACAAATATCTGCAGATCGTTTAGACATTTGTCCCGAAGCGGGAATCGAACCCACAAACTCTTGTTTCGCAGGCGGACCTTCAAAAATAAAACGAGCGTCAAACGAAGACGTGTTGGCCGAGCCGTATTTACCCCGGACATTTAATTGGAAGGCGCGGGTTCGATGTTAGCGAAGCTACAAATTTTTCACTTTCAAAATTAACGTGAGATATACTATTCATTCGCCGTGGGGTGCCGGCAGTAGAATGTCACCCCTCCTCTCCTGCCCATGGATGCAGTAAGAATCTGCTAAGGGATATCTCCGGAAGATGGGCAGCAGCGTCTTTCCGTGTAATGCGCTCGCCAACCCGCTTGCCAAGCGTGGTGAGTATGGCAACTACCCCTCATGAAGATCCATGAGGGAGACCTGTGTTCAGTAGTGGACGTCTTACGGCTGAAATGATGATGATGAAAACAATTCAGGCACAATATAATAGCCCAATTATTGGTTGCTCAAACCGACATCACCTTATCAAGAATTTCAGCGGGTCCCGACATGGGTTCTGTAGCTTAGCGGTCAAAGCACTTCCGGCTTAAGGAAGCGTCAAGTATCGATTTGAAGGACGTGGGTTTGAATCTCACCGGAACCGTAAAACTTTTGATAATGTTATTAATTTCTTTGTTGCCTTGTAGGATAAATAGATACTACCTTTGTTGATAATATATCTGAAGAATGAAGTGGCGATTCATTAATCTGCGATTGCCGATAGGTAGTAAGTCCTTAGTTTTCTTTGTTTCCATGGCGGTAAAGTTCAAGTTCCCTTGCCAAATTACAACAAGTCCATAAGAAAGACATGGTCCACACTAATTCACGGCAATTCTCCCTCATTTTGAGGCTTATGGCTTAGATATAAAGCTTATTAGAATTTATTGGGGCTACTCACGCTTGCCAAGAAGAAACGTGGACAAATTCGATACAATTTGTCTTCTCAGCAGAGATTTTTATCTGTAAACATAAGGGGGTGTGTCACGCACTAAAACGCTTTGTTTGAGTGCGGGATATACGAGAATATTGTTTTATGGAGTATAATATTGTAGAGGGCTTTGAAAGGGTTAAGGGCTGGCGCAGACGGCGCGGAAAGACGCGGCATGGCAGGGCATGCTTCGGCAGGACGTTTTGGCATGACGCGGCATTCCGGGTGCGTTAACTTAACAAGCTTATTCACCTAGGTGCATTACACTCATTGTGAATTTGAAGATTTTAAGTGTTTTAGAGATACTATGCCTTGATGTTCTCCAGTATCTACTATTATATTTATTTAATTCGTCATAGAACCCATCATAAGAATCGAGTTTTGAAATGAATCGAGTCAAAATAAGACCACCTCTAACTCATGACCTACGTTTCACTTTCAAAATCAACGTGAGATAATATACTATTCATTTTGTAGAAACGGGAATTACTCACGTAGTAATATAACGTCGAAGATTACGACACGTTTCGATTTTTCAAGAAAGAGAGAACAGTAATTCCCGTTTTTACAAAATTAATGACCAACGTTATAAAATAAGAATCATCAAAATCCATCCATAATTTGGCGGAGTAATCGCATAACAAACAAAATTGAGAATTTCCTTCTTTTTGAAGTCGGTTTGAAGACAAAATTAACTTTATCACCAATAAAATCCTTTACGGCGCGTTGCCGCCCTGCGCCGTCTATAGCAGGGATAACATGTTGGTTTAATGTTAGAACTTTGAGCTGTGGTGTCAAATAGTATTATTACAGTTCGAATTAATTAATGTCTTTCCTTTGAGGCCAAACCAGCGTAATTTTTTGAGTTAAGACATCATCATTTCAACCGTAAAACATCCACCACTGAACACAGGCTCTCATGGTTCTCCGTGAAGGGTAGTTGCCGTACTCACGCTTGGCAGGCGGGTTGGCGGGCGCAGTACGGGATGTTGATACATGGACAGACGCTGCTGCCCATCTAGCCTTGTGTAAAATGTCATGCGCCCTACTTTTGTTTTATTCTTCAAATGTTATAGATTTTTATTAATAGGCATGTCTAAGTAACAATGTTAACTCAACATCTAAATCTCGGACTGCATCGACTTTTTTATGCTTATTCAACCAAATATTTAAATCGTTAGCCCTTTCCGTAATGAGACCGCACAGTTTTGTTTCCACTCATACTGAGTGAGCTCACTCATTGGAATCAGTGTTCCTCTAAATACAGTGCTACCCGGACGTGTCATTTTTTCACGAAAGTTCGCGCAACATGATTGCATAATAAATGGCAACTTTAAGGGTTTGGTTTATTGGCAAATCCTAAATGTAATTTTTCTCTAACGATAAAAAAGTGGCAGCCATTTACATTTTTAAGATACCGAACCACAGACGCGTGGGTAATTTGGCAATACCTACTTATGTAGAGGCCCTACAAAAACAAACAGGGTTTCTTTTTTTAGCTATAGATATAGGCAATAAAAGGTTATCAAATATTTTACCAAGATATTTTAATTAAACAATGAAAATGACTGATAAAAAAATATTATTAAGAAAACTACTTATGTATTTTTTTTTGTTTTTTTTTTGCTGTATAGAAAATCCTAGGCTGTTAACCTACTTTTTTATTTTTTTAATGGTACAGGATATTTGCTAAAAACAAGCATAAAAATCTTAGCTCTAGGTAAAATAGTTTGGAAGTTTTGGCAGTTTGAAAATTACCCTTTGCAAAGTAAAATGTAGGTTAGCGGTTAAGATTTTTCAATTCAGCTAAAAAAAAATCATAAGTTTTTCTTTCAAATATTTTTTTTGCAGTAATTTTTATTTTTATTTAAAATATTTGGTAACATTATGTTGCCTACATCTTTAGCTGTAAAAAAAAAGCTTACTTTTTTTGTAAAACCTCTACATAAGTAGATATTGCCAAATTAGCACACGCGCGTGTGTTTCAGTACCTTAAAAATGTAAATGGCTGCCATTTTTTTATCGTTAGAGAAAAATTACATTTAGGAACTGATTTATCGATAAAATGAACCAAATATATCACCCTTCGCCGTGACACCTTCGCCTTCCGCCGTGGGGTGCCGGCAGTAGAATGATACCCCTCCTCTCATGCCCATGGATGCAGTAAGAGCCTGCTAAGGGATACCTCCGGAAGATGGGTAGCAGCGTCTATCCGTGTATCAACATCCCATACTTCGCTCACCAACTCGCCTGCCAAGCGTGGTGAGAATGGCAACTACCGCTCATGGAGATCCATGAGGGAGGCCTGTGTTCATCAGTGGACGTTTAATGGCTGAAATGAATGAATATCACCCTTAACGGCTCCGACACCATCCTTACACATCATTACCTTAGTTTTTGGTGTCAGGGCTTATCTAACGATTTAAATTTTGTAATAAAGATTTTTTTTCTGGCCGAGCTGAACCTGGTGGAGTTGAGGCTAAGCCAGCAAGATAACTAAACTTGCTGTCAAGTATTTATGAAATTATGATATTCATCATTTCAGCCGTAAAAAGTCCACTACTGAACAGGCCTCTCTCATGGATCTCCATGAGGGGTAGTTACCATACTCACCACGCTTGGCAGGCGGGCTGGCGAGCGCAGTAAGGAATGTTGATACACGGAAAGACGCTGCTGCCCATCTTCCGGAGTTATCCCTTAGCAGGCTCTTACTGCATCCACGGGCATGAGAGGAGGGGTAACATTCTACTGCCGGCACCCCACGGCAACTAAGGTAATTATGATATTATGAGTGCTGATATATTCACCACGCTTGGCAGGCGGGTTGTCGAGCGCACGGCATATTAATACACAGGAAGTCGCTGCTGCCCATCTTCCGAACGTATCTCTTGGTAGATTCTTACTGCATCCACGGGTAAGAGAGTATGGGCCACATTCTGCTGCTGGCACCTCACGGCAGTAATGTATAGTAGTCATAATTTTAGGTGACATTTAGATATTTCGAAGACTCCATTATTTTCGTTTGAGGTACCTATGTTTAATATATAGGGCAATGTGGTCCAAGGTGAAGTCCTTCTTCTAATAAATAAAAAAAAACATGAAATAAACGGAATAAGTCTATGATTTTGATAATTAGCTACGAATTTCACTTGAAAGATATTATTTTGGGCGCAGCGTGGTTAAATGTAAATTTACATTTAACAAAAGTCGATCCTTTGCAGACTTATCCTCTGTCGGAGGTGACGAGATCATCCCGCCAACGCTTTCTTGGCCACCACGCCCACGTCGCCGACGCCTAGTCCATATAAAGAGGAAATATGTGGGGTGCCGGCAGTAGAATGTTACCCCTCCTCTCATGCCCGTGCATGAGAGGATGGGTAACATTTTACTGCATCAATAAGGAATACCTCCGGAAGATGGGCAGCAGTCTTTCCTTATTACAACATCGCAAACCGCGCTCGCCAACCCGCCTGCCAAGCGTGGTGAGTATGGCAACTACCCCTCATGGAGGTAGATTTTTTTTTTTTAGATGATCCAGGCCTGTGTTCAGTAGTAGTGGACGTTTTACGGCTGGAATGATGATGCTGAAAAGTCATTCTGCTTCGATCTATTCCTCTATCTCTTACCATGGAACGCCACTTGGTTTTACGATCACTAACTTAGTATTCCAGACCCTATAAACTTAATTTCCATCATTCCCTTAATATTTTCACTTTTATTACGGTAACCTTAAGTTTATGAATAGTAACACTAAAAACCGGCGTGAACTTTATTGCTTCGCCTTGACAAATTGTTTAAGTTATATACGGGGTTGCCAGGTTATAAATTAAGTTTGTAAGTATTTGGAACTATGTGTCAAAGTTTGTTGTTGACTAGATGTTAGTCCCGCTTTTGTGGAATGGGACGTCCGAGATAGACATAGTTTTTATTGAAACAGTAATATAAAAAAGCAATTGATTTAGGCGTGACTTTCATCTTTTCTGCGCTGTAAATGCCGGTGGTAAGTCCGTAGAGTTTTCCCAAGGAATGAAACCATACCTTAGGACAGAGTTCACGTAAACATGAACATTGTAAATAAATTGTAATAAATAGACTAGTCATCGTCACAATCTCAGCAGTAGGACTACTGTCCACGTTGACAGTAGTCTTTTTTAAACTTTCGCGATCACAACACATTATTAACACATATTTAAAGAAAAACGGGAAGACTCCCGGGACCAGGTCCGGGAGTCTTCCCGGGACCACGATGGGTGCAATCCTGTCGAAACGTCGGACAATAATAAAGGTAAATAGCGCGATAAATACCCGTTTAAATATGTGTTAATAATACGTTGACAGTAGTCCTACTGCTGAGATTGTGACGATGACCAGTCTATTTATTACAATTTTATTCCGTATGTTTCCGCATCAATTTACGGAATGAGTAAGCATTTCTTCGATTAGGTGCCTACTTCTATTTGACATAGTGGTAAGTTCGCTTGTCGAGCAGTGACTTCGAGTTTTTTTAGCCCTTCTTCGACCCTCTTTCGTTATAGTTTAGTAAGATGTCTATGAGTTAATTCGGTAATTACTACAAATTTGACGACCTTTGTGGCGCACGGATCAAGGTCCGACTGTGACGCAAGGATTGCGGGTTTGATTCCCGCCTCAAGACAAATATCTGTAGGATCTGCAGATATTTGTTTAGGGTGTTCTGAATGTTTTTACAAGCTTTTATTTCTAATATCTATCCATGTAGTATATATAAAGTATGAGGTATACCAGTTATCTAGAACCCATAACACAAGCTCTGCTTAGCTTGGGGCTGGATGATGCTGTGTGAATTGTTCAGCATTAATTATTTATTTTACTGTAAAACATTAAATTACTGTTATGAACGTCGAGAGGGAGGCCTGCTGGCTTGTGTCACAGGTCTTTTTGAAGCTATTTGAGGCATCAGTCTTCACAAACCAGGTAAGGTAACCAGTTGTGGGGTACCAACGCGTGGTCATGTCTGTTCCTCTTTTATAGAAAGGGGCATAGATTTCCGGAAGCGCATTGGACCTCGCATTCAAAGGATGCCTCCAAAAGATGGGCAGCAGCGTCTGTCCGTGTAGCAACATCCAGTACTGCGCCCGCCCACCCGCCTGCCAAGCGTGGCGAGTATAGCAACGACCCTCATGATCTTTGAGATCTATACCGGAGGCCTATATCCAAAGGTCCTGCGGCTGAGATAATGATGATGACCTAAGTAGCTACCAAAACCTAACCTTTAGCATTAAAACAATGGATTCAAAATAACATCTTCGTGTTACTAGATCTAGAACCAGATATTCGAATACCTACGAATAGCATAAACTCCATATCAGATAACCTAGACACTTTAGGCATACATGCCAAATACAGAACTAGGTTACCTAACGCTCCTGTAGGTATACCATACTCGCTAGCGACTGTAGTTAAAAAAAATTATGAAAACTTGTACAGCGCCTCTAGCGGATAGTTTGGTACTAAAATACGCAGTAAACTGCATAGTTTACTGCGTATTTTAGTACCAACTACAGCGACTGTAGTTTGGGCTTCATTTGCTTATAATTTGGTACGATGAGTAACAAATATGACAGATGTCATAGTAACATAGTAATGGCAGGCGGTCTAAAAGTGACAACTCATGGTAGACACACAGAACTAGGTTACCTAACGCCCCTGGTACCGATATCTCAAGATAATATTCACCAGTTACGCACAGGGTAACGGAAATCATCGCAGAAAATACCAGAAAGAATGCTTTTCTATGATCCTTCAGTTTCCGTACAGAGCGTACTTTAATATGGGACCAAACCCGAAAGGGGATTTTTCTAAACACAGAAGGAACAACTTTAGTTTTAAGAATTCCAGGATTCGCATTTTCATTTATAACCGCTTGTGTAGTTTTGGTACCTGAAAATTTTTTAGCCGTTGTTTGGTTTTGGTAGCTAGAGATACCAGTGATTTAGCGTTCCACTAAAACAATTATTATTGGTAAACTATAGTGTTTATCGACTTTTTGTTTGTTTTGGTGCCTTCTGAGTGAAGTTGGCAATGACAAATAAGTTTTACGTCGCTGAAGAAAAAAAAATAATTTCGATTAAATTAAAATAAAATAAAAGTTATGCATAAAAAAAATTCATTTTAGAATTACGATAAGAATAATATTTTGTTTGAAGACACCTACTTATTTTATTATTTTTAGTGAAAATCAGAATACGTACTCACAATCATCTTCACACCACATCAACTGCTTGAATTGTAAAAAAAAAACATAACATGTTGAATGTTATACTTAAGCCTTTTTGTCATGACAGAGCTTTCATGATCAAAAAAAAAACGAATTCCCGATTTTCCCTCCAAAACCCTTTCAAAAAGTTATCATGGACCCCCTTTCGGGTTAGTACACATAATATTAATAATAAAACCTGTATAATAACGTCGGTATAATACCAAATTCAGCATCATACAACTTATACCCTGCAAAAACATTTAACCCTTCCAATATCATAACAGCGAATCTCAGCCTTATTTTATTCCACCCAAAGTGCACATTTCATCAATCAGATAATACATAAAACGCTGAGTTAATAGCATGCCATTTTCCACTTGTTTTCCTTTAGTGGTGTTATGTCATTCGCAGTGATAGTACTAAACATTTGTATGTAAATGCTCTATGAACCTTTGAGCACGGATAGTGATGGGAAATGGGGAAATATCGATATAGCAGACACTCAAGCGAATCCCGTAATCTGCAAAAGATTGCAATACATTCCAGTCGAAACGACAGTCCTTTGAGGTTTTCAAATTCAAATTATAGGGTTTGTTGGTTTCGTTTCGGTTTTGTTGGGATTTCTAAATGTAGGGACTGCAATAGGTAGTGTTAGATATGTATTTTCTATAAGAAGCATATTTAACAAAAACAATACTTATGTGATTTAATTAATTAAATTAATCTTTTGTTTTTCTTTGCAAATTGTTATTTTATTAGTAGCTTTTGGGACCAAAGTAGGTACAAAAATAACGAAAAACATGACCATAATTGTTTGTACAAAATATATTCAAAAGGGTACCTTATACAAGTAGGTACCCACTAACATAAAACTAAAGAATTAAAATTAAACATCCATAGTTCTAAACGATAGACATAAAGGGCATTTAATTAGGTAAAACATATTTACATTTATTTAATCAATGTTGTTTATGGAAGAGCTATGTTTATGGCTCCGTAGAAGGTTTTCTATAGGTATATAGAGGTATATATTTTTTTGTTGTTATATACGTCAATCTCCGGTACTTGTTTTTTAACTAAGTTATATTCAATACATGTTGTATTCAATTGTATAATGTTGAGGTATGTTCTGACTCAAGTTCGTACCTGAGTTACATCGGAACGTGACGGGTTAAGTTTTAAGCTTAAACCCGAACTGCGGACCTAAAATTATGTAAATTTCACGTACGTGAGGCTTTGTTCTTCTGTTGCTGAACGTAAATGAACTAAAGCTTTCCTAGGCAAAATTATTAGATACGCCTTCACCGCAATGAGACTGCGGCGTTCTGTTTCCAAACGAAATGAGTGAGCTTGCTCATTTGGAATCAGTGTATTTGTTATTTTTTTCCCGAAAGTTCGTGCAATATGGTTGCACAATAAATTGTAACGATTTATATCTGTTTATGTGCCCGGACACTATTATTAATATTTTAATTAATAACTGATTGTGTGTTCTGATGTGTGAACACTAATAATCTGTATTGTTTTATGTCTATACCAGCGTAGTCAAAAATCGGTCACCACTGAGCATAAGAATATGCTCAGTGGTGACCGATTTTTGCCATTTTAAGTTAAGTATTATTAATTTTATTGAAAACATTCTTGTAATTTTATGCTGGCACAAATAAACGTTTTTTATCTTTATTTTTACACCAAAAACTGTGGCATTGTCTTTCAATGTGTTTTAACAATAAGGTTTAGCCAATGAATCAGTCTATTATTGTTAGGTACGATTTATTGTGCAATCATATTGCACGAACTTTCAGGAAAAAAATAACACATATCACGTTCTGCTAACTCACTAATTTCGTGTAGAAACAAAACGGCTGGTGCGGTCTCATTACAGTAAGGGCGGATCTAACGATTTAAATCTTTGGGTACAACAAACAACAGAAACTCGACTTTATATATTTATCTTATCTATTATGAGCTATCTGATCCCACTACTGGGATTATATGCATCATAGTTTGTGATGGATATTATAGTTTTCCTTATCTGTACTTCTATAAAAATAAATAAAATTGAATAACGGTTTGTTATACAATATACATACATTATAACGAAAACGCATTTTGTTTTTTTTTTATTTAAGTTAAAATTTTATTTTAAATATTCGGACCAGTTGGTGCAGTATATACGCTTCATTTAAAGTTATTGATATTGATTAACTGACAACTGCAAATAGATACGGAAAATGTACAACCACTTTAATTGCAATGGTTATTTTTAAATAGTACCTTATATTTTTTCGAGAAAGAACAAGACAGAAAATAAAAAAAACAAGATATAATTAGGTAGTTACAATAATAATAACAACGATTCATAATGAGCATAATTCAATAAAAATATTAGTCGAACATTAAATTTAATCTACACTAATATTATATGGAGAAAAGATTTGTATTTTACGTTTAAAGAGCATTTATTTCTCATAAAGAACATGGTTCACTTAAATGAGTTAGGTAGGTACATAAAACTTATAACTAACTAAACTAACTTATGTCTAGCTTAGTAGTAAAAGTATCGGTATTGATAAGTGGTTATCGGGACGGAGGATTTTCAAAAATGTGACGTTTAAGCCGTTTTTTAAAAGTGTGCATATGTAAACAGTTTTTAATACTATCAGGCAAGTTATTATACAGCTGAGCACCTTCGTATAATATGCTTCTCTTTCCGTATCCAGTCCTCGGTGTTCGTAGTGCAAGCTTATTCTTATTCCTGAGATTGTGTGTATAGGTCCTTTTAGTTAGTGTGAGTTGTGTGTGGATTTTACCAGTCAGAATTTTTTTAACAAGTATGCAGGTTAAATATTAGTAAAGTTGCCTGATGGTAAAAATTTTTGTTTGTTCATAGACTATGTTAGTGCTAGCCAGGTAGTCATAGCTGTAAAGTACTTTTACCAGTTTATTTTGTGAGGTTTGGAGAGTTTTAAGATTTGATAACGCTGCGGAACCCCAAACCTCTAAAAGATATTCTAGGTGTGATTTGGCCAATGTGTTATAGATTGTGGTCCGCACTTCACGTGGTATACATCCTTGGGATCTCCGCAGTGCACCTGTTAGTGAGGTCAGCTTGGATCTGACATATTCTATGTGCGGTCGCCAACTCAACTTGTCGTCTAGTTGAAGACCCAAGTATCTTTCTTGGTGCGAGCGACGAAGTACGGAATTGCCTATTGTAAGGTGTGGAAAAGGTAGGATTTTTTTGTTTTTTGCCGCAAATATCATAAAAGATTTTGTGTATTTGAAACGAATAAACTCAAAAAATACTGAACCGATTTTTAAAATTATTTCACTATTAGAACGCTATAATACCTACTTATTTTAATTTTGTTTTATTTTTTTTAATATTAAAATTGAATAATTTGAGTCATTGATGTCAGCCTTAAGAATTAAATAATTAAAATGAAATTGAAGATCAATTTTAATTTATCGATATCGATAAGCTTCCATCGAGCAACATCCCATCCCTACCGAAGGTATCAAACTGTAAACAGCATGGAAGCTCGCCAAGATCTCGTAAAAAAGGGCCTATAAACACAAGCCCTGAATATCTGCAGTCCGCTGTGCGAAGGCCATATTAAATAGGCCTTTTGGGTACAGGGGACACCTTACAAACCCTTTATGGCCGTCCTTATGGAGAAAAACCAGTGGCCGTCCGTTTCTTAAGTTGCGATTCTCCGCTTCATAACTCTTTGCGGGTTGATTCTCTTTCGGCGATAAACTAAGGGGCCGTCTCCACGAGCGAGGGAATCGCGGCGATCTTATCGTCGTCGCCACGTATTTCTATACACTCTCTTAGAGGCCGTCTCCACGAGCGAGAGAATCGCGACCAGTCCGCGCTATAGAATCGCCGCGATTCCTTCGCTCGTGGAGACGGCGCTTAAGGGTTGGTTCTGACGATTTACACAGCGCGCGCGTGAACAAGCCGTGTTGGCCGGGTGGTACAAACACCCGACTTTCAATCCGTAGGTCGTGGATTAGATACCGGCCGAGCACCTATGGATTCTTCTTTCATGAAAAATGTATTTGCATATTCAGAACTCCAGCTTAGTAAGCTTAAGACGTATTCAGGTGTTTTTTCTACTAACGAATAGCTGACTTAGCTGGTGGATGGTACAGTATAGGCGCTGTGCAAGCCTAATCTTTGTCCCCGGTACTGCAGCGTCCCTTATAGCATGAATACCAGTTGCTGACGTCATATAAATCATCTACAACTACAATAGACGCAAAAGCGCCACTCGTGTGTGTGCTGTAAAGGACAAATGTTAGTAACTTTGCCATTATTCATTTAATTTAAACTCTACAACTATTGAAATAAAGTTTAAATTAACTTGTGCCCAACTCGCCAAAGGAGCGGTTTGGTCGTAAATCGGTATATCGAAATGGACATTTATATTTCAGTGCTGATTCTGGGAAGTGGGACGGATAAAACCAGAGTTTTGCCTCATCAATGCCTGCTCAGCGGTTTCCCCCGGTATAGTTCATACTGATGATTGAGCAATAAACTACAGACCGCATTAGTGAAGCAAACTTTCGAAGCAGAGTAAGGCTAAGTTCAGATGAACGCGCGGCGACGCGCGGTTGGCTCGGCGCGCGGTTTGAGATTGTAACAAATCAATGTTGTTGTGTACATGACCGCGCGTCACCGCGCGTGCCTGCGCGCACCGCCATGCACCGCGCGCAAGATCTTGAACCGCGCGTCACCGCGCGGCGACGCGCGGCTTCAGATCTACAATCCTGTATCGACCTGTTCAGTTGACCCGCGCGGTTTGACGGGAAGGCAGGCGGACGCACGGAGCCACTAAAAAATGGAGGACGAGATATCAATTGATTTAATAATTGACAAGTTGAAAAAGAGATGCGATTTGGAATCTTAATTCGAACGGACATCCTAAAGTAGTTGAAAAATCGATCTTCGTGTATTCTTAGTATGGGATATAAAGTCACAAACAGGTTCAAAATAGGGTGCACCCAGTATCGTCTTTGCTTTCGACGACGACGTCGCAGTTTGCGGTATTTCAAGATCTTGCGCGCGGTGCATGGCATGCGCGCGGGCAGGCGCGGTGACGCGCGGTCATGTACACAACAACATTTTTTTTTTTTTTTTTTTTAATACTTTATTGCACACAATTTAAAAAAACAGCATACAAATGGTGGGCATAATGCCGAAGGCATTATCTACCTGCCAACCAGAAAGGTCGAACAAAGAAAGACAGGCGTGCTAACACAAAGGAAATAGAAGACAAAAAATATAACTTATTTAGCTAAATCACACTTAAATAACATAATATATATTTATATACATATATGTATATATATATATAGATATTCATTTATAATATAACTATATATGTAAAGGTATAATAATAATAAATTAAGGTGCATATAGGCATTATATTACTTATTGCTAGAATAAAGGGGGACATTATTAACTAAATAGAGTCTTAAGAAGAATAAACTGAATTAAGTAAGTGCTGGCGAGTGAGTTTTTTAAAATAGTCTTTGGACTCAACTTTCCTTATATTATATGGTAGGGAATTCCATAGTCGAACAGCGGCAATCGAAAAGGACTTATCACAGAAAGATGTGCTGTGTGTCGGCATCTCAAGAATTAGACTGCTGTTTGATCTTAGTGACCTGTCGTGTAAGTCTTTCAAAAAATTAAAGCGATTTTTCAAGTAGTTAGGCGCAGAAGGATCTTTCAATATTGTGAAAAGAAGACAAAGAACTCTTAGATTCCTACGCTCACGGATGGGGAGCCACTTAAGCTTAGATCGATATTCGCTTACATGGTCGTATTTACGAAGGCAGAAAATAAAGCGAATTCCGGTGTTAAGAAGACGATCCAGTTTGTTTAGCAAGTCCTGATTGAGGTCAATAAGAGTTACGTCCGCATAGTCAATGATTGGCAAGAGGAGAGCATTGACCAAAGTGATTTTAGTGGAGATGGGAAGAAATTTTTTTAGGCGTATAATCGAGTGTAATGTCGCATAAAATTTCCGTGAAATCTCTTTAACGTGTGGTATCCAGCTAAGTTTAGAGTCAAAAGTTATGCCAAGATTTTTGACTGTTGGAGAGAATGGAATTTTATATCCATTATAGCAAAGTTGCGGAAGCGCATCCAAGGCATCGATTTTAGCTAGTTGTCGGGAACCACCAATTATAATCGCCTGACATTTTTCTGGATTAACAGCAATACCGAACATACTAGACCAGGACTGCAACCGAGAAAGATCATTATTAACTGAAAGGATAGCATGATTTAAATCATTGAAGGAAGTAGGTAAATATAACTGAAGGTCATCGGCATACATATGGAATTGGCAAAGGAGGTGTGGCGAAAGTAAGTTAATAAAAAGAGAAAACAAAAGAGGAGATAAAATTCCTCCTTGAGGCACACCGGTCTCGATGTCTGTCCACTCTGAAAAATCTTGACCGTGCCGAGTTCTTTGACTACGTCCAATAAGATATTGAGTGAACCAATCCACAACAGAGTGAGAAAAGCCAAGTTTTGGAAGAGCTGCGAGTAATAGGTCGAAATCCACTGCATTGAAAGCGTTACTAAAATCTATTAGTACTAGCACTGTTAGGTGGCCGTTTTCCATATTAGTACGCAAATCTTCGGTCACATTCAAAAGAGCAGTTGCAGTACTATGTCCTTTCCTAAAGCCGGATTGAAAGGGGTTAAAAAGTTGATTAGATGTTAAAAACTCCGTGAGCTGAGCATGCGCTACGGATTCTATAATTTTTGAGAAGAAAGGTAGAATAGAAATCGGACGATAATGCTTTAACATGGTAGGGATAGGTACTTTAGGTAGAGGGATGACATGGGCTTTACGCCACTGATCTGGAAACTGTGAATGAGAAAGAGAGAAATTGACAATGTGTGTTAATGTTGGTAGGATATATTTTAAAATAGGTGTAATCATGATGCGACCAATATCATCGCTCCCTACGGCCTTTGACTTAAGCGACAAAATAATCTTCCAGATGCTATCTTGACTGACTTGGACGAATGAAAACGGCTCTAAAACTGGTGTAGGAATGTTCATGATTTCTTTTAATGCTGCCGATTTGGCATGTGTACTTAATCTTTCAGATGATGAGAAATGGGTATTCAATACATTTAAATCGAAAGAAAGCTTTGATTCATGTGCACTCGATTTACCAATGCCAATTGAACGCAGGAATCTCCAGAGACCCTCTGGAGTAGCAAGGTGAATTTTCTCTGAGATGTGTCGTTTTTTGGCGTTACGGACAAAAAGATTACATTTATTTCTACTTCTTTTATAAATGGTCCAGTTTTCATCACTCCGGTGACGCTTAAACCTGCGGAAATCACGATCCCGCTTTGCCATAGCTTTACGGATAGCATCAGTTAACCATGGGGTTGGTGAGTGTTTTAACTTAACAGGGTGTATAGGGGCGTGACGGTCGAATAGGCCAATTATATTAGAAGTTAAAAGGTCAACTTTTCCATCAAGTGAATTAACTGTCTCAACGTCGTTCCAACGTATAACCGATGCATCCTTAGTCAATTTGGATATATCTAAACGAGAAAAGTTACGTTGGTTGATTGTTATTGGCTTTGGCTTGGGGACTTTAATTTTGTACGACAAATGAAGCAGGTCATGGTGTGAGAAGGCAGGTGCAGAGAGTTGTCCATAATTTTCTACAAGGTCACTATCCGAAACTATGATCAGATCGAGGACCGTGTCATTTGTGGATGAATGATGAGTAGGTTCAGAATTAATAATATTGAGGTTGACGGATTCAATTATGTTACTAAGTGTTGTAGCTTTAGGGTTGGATTTAAGGCAGGTGTTAAAGTCACCCATGATGATTGTATGAGTGAAGCCTGATGTAACGTCTTCCAAAACAGTCTCAAGTTTAAAAAGATAATTATTAGAAGAAGTGATATTGGGGGGACAATAAATCACCCCCAAAAGAAATTTGATTCCAATATCGACTTCTATGAAAAGATGTTCAGGAGAAGCGCTATATGGAGAGGGAGATGCACTAACTACTTTAAAACATATATTACTTTTGAGATATATTGCCACTCCACCACCACCCTTGCCAACGCGGTCATTGCGTATAAGAACGTAACCAGGGATAGGGAAAAAAGGGGATGGGAGAGTGGGTTTCAGAAAGGTTTCAGTTATAAGAACCGCATGTATGTACCCAGACTCAAAAGATTCAATAAGATCTGAAATGTGCCCTGGGATGCTCTGAGCATTTATATGGCACACATTAAATGTTTTGTGGGAATGACTATAGATATTTTCCAGTAATTTACCCAATGATAAGACTTCATCAGTGGTATTGATACTCGCAAATGAGAGTTCAGAATCAGATTCGGCTGTTAAAAATGACTCCTCTTCACTAGCAGACATATTAATAAAACATAAAATAATAAAAAATAATATATGATAATATAAAAATAAATATAATAATATATGTTATCTAATGCTATAATGACTAATGAAATGATATATTAAAATATAATCACAAAAAAAAAATTTGGCAATACTAATTATTACAAACTTTACAGATTAAAATATGCATAAACCTGCCGGCAAAAGACAAAAGAAAAAAAAAATGGCAGAACTAAAAAATACTACTAAACTAAATCCAAAACATTCAACTAGCTATGTACAACATCATAACCACCCAACCACAAAACTCAAATCAAAAATATTACCTATGGTATTTACACTTATATGAACATAAAAAAGCCACTTAAAAAATAAATATATATATCTACGCAGAGCACAATACTAGTTTTGAAATTTATTACTACAAAAGTTAAATGAATACTAAATAATTATATGCAAATATTCTTGCGTAGAAAGAAACGTATTTTTGACATTCACGACAGAAGTGATCGAAATATTTTTATAATCAATCAAAGTCAAACTACAGTGAGGAACATCATCAGCAAAATATTCCTGCGTAAAAAGAAACGTATTTTTGACATAAGGGAATGAATGAAGTAAGTGATCGAATTGAAAAGTCAAACAAATGTAGATGTAGCTCAGTAAACGTCACAACAGAATGTAGGTAATTTGTTAATTTTGTTTGTGAAGAGGGTGGCCACTGGAAATTTGGTCTTATCCTTATTACAGTTCGAATAGTACACAGCGGGTTCAAACTCCCAACATACTGGGGAGCAGAGGAAAACAACTATTTATTGTATCTCGGTCTAGTGGAGGCGGGAGCGTTTTTGCTGCGAGTGTGCGGGGGCTCAGATATTGACGGGCCGGCTTGCTTGGGGCTCGGTTTGGGACGAGCCCGGGCAGCCACCTGGGTGCCGCCGCTGCTAATGCTCTCCAAAGGGAACTTCAGGATGATTTTTTCCAGATCCAACGCTGATGAGATTTTGATACGGGTGTTGTCTGGCGATTTGACGAACACCACTCCATTACTCGTCCAGCAGCTTGGGATCCCGAAATGCTTTCTCGCCGTCAGGAACAAGTTGTGTCGAGTCTTAGTGAGAAACTCACCCAGAACAGCAGGACTTGACTTTAAAGCCCGTTTCAAGCTCCATACATTATTTCTCACACCCATGTCAGTGAACCGTACAATTATAGGCCGAGCTCTCTGGTCACTTTTTGCTCCCAAACGGTGACATAAGTAGATTGAAGAAGACTGGAAATCCTTTATATTCATTTTGGACTGTATCAATTTAGATATTGTGTCAGTGCAGTCTTCATCTTCTTTCTCTAATAAACCATGGAAAAGTAGTGCATTGTGACGTGAATGATTATCTAAGTCATCCATATGGGTGGTAAGCGAGTCAATTTGTGTGCGTAACAACTTGAACATGTCAATCACAAACTGCCTGAACTCACTAAACTCTTGTGTCAGGCTTTCCTGATTCACTTTACTCACGGAGCTTGATGAAGGCTGCAACATTCTCTCAAAATGCGCCATCCTGGTACCAAGGCTTGCTTCCAATTGCCTCTGAGTTTCTAATATCTCTTGTAGGGTGGGCATTGCTGTATTTACCAGTTAAATGTTCAGGTGAAAAAAAAAAAAATAGTACTGATAGGTTATGCCAGCAAGTGAATGCAAAAAACAAGTTTATTGCATGTGCAAAGTCTGGGATTGATTGAAAATCTATAAATACTTCCCTGCAGAATGGTGATGCACACTTTTCACTAATAATATGTTTTTTATTTCATAAATAATTTATTAAATAGGGAGAGCTACTGCAAGGTTATGTTAGCTGTAGCTACGCCTACCCGCGAATGATTGATTTGATACATTCTCAAACCGCGCGCCGAGCCAACCGCGCGTCGCCGCGCGTTCATCTGAACTTAGCCGGCTAAGGAGTGCGCTTGCAGTTTGAAGCATAGACTTATAAGAGCTACAATATAGGGTGTTTTATATGTGTTATTAAAAATCCAAGCAAAATTCCAGCAATCGCTATGTCTGTGTTAGGCATTTTCTGGTTTTAGAAATTGTTCTACTCATTGGAGTAGAGTCATTTTTGTGCTATAAAACCCGAAATGGGGGGTTTCAGCCCATGAAAACAAGTACCTAGTTTTGGAAGGAAAAAAGTCGGGAATTCGCCAGTTTGATGGATTTAACGACAGTTTTGTATGAACATATTTATAAAAACCGTTTTAAATGTTGATTAATTTGATCACAGTTAAATTTAAGGTTAATTTATTCAGATCTGTTGATAAGTTAGGTATAGTTCGCCGCGGCGGCGCCTCACTATCCACATGCGCCGTCAAACTTATTGAAAAAAAAAATATTGTCTTTTTATTACAAAATCTTACTAAATGACTGCCGTTATTAGACATCCTCCGTTTTCCAAAGACGTCACTGGGACTACGAGAGCTCTCGAAACATCTACGCTCCGAATATAAACTCGCCTACCTAAATCTGTCAATATGTTTTTGAACGAAATGTATTTTGGTAAACAGGGCTCGTTTTCTACTCAATCCTGAAATGTGTGAAATGTCCAATGTACTTCCTGCTGTGGGGTGCCGGCAGTAGAATGTTTCCCCTGCTCTCTTGCCCCTGGATGCAGTAAAAATCTGCCAAGGGATACTAAGGTGGGAGCAGCGGTTTCCCTTGTATCAACATCCAAGTGCTTAGCATGGTGAGTATGCTTACCTGTTAGAATTTTTAATAAATATGTGCAATTATGAGGTAAAAAGCATGGATGAAGGTTGTTGTCTCCCCTGTTGGATCCCCTAGTGAATATATCAGGAAAAAAGAATAACAATAACAATAAGAATAAGAATAATTTATTTGCTCAATAAAAAGGATATAAAAATGCTTAAAGTTAAAACATGAATTATTAATTTAAATGTACCTAATAGCATCATTTGTTTGAGGCCTCAGATGTCTAAACTAGACTGAAAGCCTGTACGATAGACACCTGTGTTCCCCTGAATGTAAATCACAAAAATTAATACACTGTTAATATCAATATCAAAGTCACAATAAAACAGTCCTGATGTATCCACTCCGCAGGGGAGATATTAGAACTTACTTTTAAAATGTGTAACCTCAGGTAAATATCCCGTAAATAAGATTTAAAATCTCTCGAGGAAAGATTTGTATTTTGTGTGTTTGTAACGAATAAACGTAAAAACTACTAGACTGATTTTAATTTTTTTTCTCCATTAGAATTCTACATTATCCTTGAGTAACATAAGCTATATTTTATCCTCGTGTTCCAATGGAAACGGGAACTACGCGGGTGAAACCGCGAAGTGCGGCTAGTGTTGCATACCATGATTATGACGAAGCATGTGCTTATAAGGTGCATATTCTATTATTCTTGTTCCCATTGTTCGAGGTCTGCTTGCGGCTAGGTGGCACTGTATGAAATATCAAGCATATCAAGCATTCTACTACACCACGACGGCGACGGAACGAAGAATGTCTGTATTCAGGGTGAGAACTTGATTATATGTACATATGCACACATTTATCACCATTGTCATGACATCTGTCAGATTTGTAACTAATGGTACCAAATTCTAAGTAAATGAAGCCCAAACTACAGTCGCTGTAGTATAGTTTACTGCGTATTTTAGTGCCAAACTATCCGCTAGAGGCGCTGTACAAGTTCTGAATCCTGTGTTGAATAAGTGTGTGCGTTGTGTTCCGACGGTACAGCAGTCCGATACCGTCAGTGTAGTGTGTCGTAATGTGAACTTGGACATTTCTGAATCTGAAGACGAATTGAGGGTAGTTGTGGATTCTGCCATCAATTCGCAGCGGTAGCTCCCAGCACATCAGTCCTCCCGCGACCAAGAACGCTGAAAGGTGTTCGAAACGTCGGGAAAATAATAAAAAAGGTACGCGATAAAATCCTGTAATTTTAAAACTAAAAATATGTTAACAAATCGCGAAAGTTTAACAAGTTATGCTGTACAAGTTTTCATATTTTTTTTAACAACAGTCGCTAGCGTGTATTTATTGTCAAAAACCTCATGGTAGACCTACTCAACGGTTTGACATGCGGATTTTTGTAAAATATTGTCGTATTTTTATATGTGAAATTTTGTAGTTTACATTTACTACTCGCCGTGGGGTGCCGGCAGTAGAATGTTACCCTTGCTTTCATGCCCGTGGATGCAATTAGAGTCTGCTAAGGGATACCTCCGGGAGATGGGCAGCAGCGTCTTTCCGTATCAACATCCCGTATTGCGCTCGCCCTCCTGCCAAGTGTGGTGCTACCCCTCATGCAGATCCATGAGGGAGGCCTGTGTTCAGTAGTGGACGCTTTACGGATTAAATGATTATGATAACATTGACTGCCGTAGTACTTAGGCTGCTACACTAAATTGGGCCGGCCACGTTAGCGGCATTTGGGACTAAAATAACCTCCAAATGGCGCCCTGACACAGCAAGAAAGCAGCGTGGAAGGTGGCGCGATGAACTCGACCTGTTATGTTATGTATGAATGACACATAAGAGGAATTAGCTGGGATCGAAGTGACTGGAAGAAGTGGAGGGAGCCCTTTGCTTAACAGTGGTATGATTCGGGCAGCAACAGTAACATTTGCCGTAAGATACCGTTGACCGTTTCTCAAAGACTACGCCACTGGCCCCGCGCCGAGAGCACTTGACACGTCTTGTACGCTCCAGCGATAATCTTGCTCTAGTTCCGTTTATATTTCATTCTTAGGGTTCCGCGCTTTAACGGTGAAGGGAAACATCGTAAGACAACCAGTAGCTAAGACAATTTAGACGCATTGACCTGTTATTTCTCGTAAATATGCCGTGGGGTATGGGTACTAGATGACTGATATACTTATACATAATATACTACATAGACAGATATAGGAAAACATCCAGAACACCCTGAACAAATAACTGCAGATCGTACAGACATTTATCCTGAGGCGGGAATCGAACCCGCAACCTCTCGCTTCGCAGGCGGACCTTCGCCCGCTGCGTCACAGAGGTCGTTAAATATTCTAATGTACGACGAAAACTAGGACATATATGTATCTCGAGTTCAGCATTGCTTCGCACATGTTACTGACTTACAAGTCTACGTGTTTGGGTGCATACGGAACCTTATCACTGTAGTAAAGTGGGTAATTATCATCATCTCAGTTGTAGAACGTCCACTGCTGCACAATGACCTCATGGATCTGCAAGTCCTGAGCATAAGACGGTTGTTGCTATTCTCACCACGCTTGGCGGGCGGGTTGGCGAGCGCAGTGCGGGATGTCGATATATAGTTACGAGGAAAGATGCTGCTGCTCATTTACCAGAGGTATCTCTTGGCGGATTCTCACTGCATCCACGGGCAAGAGGGGAGGGGCAAC
This sequence comes from Pasiphila rectangulata, assembly GCA_963082625.1. NCBI lineage: Eukaryota > Metazoa > Arthropoda > Insecta > Lepidoptera > Geometridae > Pasiphila > Pasiphila rectangulata. The sequence continues at coordinate 7,907,166 of OY720261.1, read as the reverse complement.
ATTCTACTGCCGGCACACCACGGCATGTGGGTCGCGTAAAACTTTATGAGCTCTGTTAGCGTTGCGGCAAATACAAAGTTGGGCATGGCATAGGAGCTCATGGAGTCATGCCCTTCTTCTTCCACAACATCTGCATACTCTTCAGTGATGTTTATTTTTATTATTTATTTTATTATATGAATTTTTGGAAAACTTACACCTATGATTTTACAATAAGGTCTTTACTGAAGATAACATGCATGATATGATACTGAAGGCTAATTACAAGTTTGAATGCTGCCGGCGAGTCCTTTTTCGGTATTTCAAGGAGTTGGGCTGGTTAGGTTAGGGTCGGGGCAGCACCTCGGGGGACAATGCACAATACACCCCAATGCGGGACGTCAGTGCAGATCTGGAAACCCCCCGCCCCCCTAGAATTAGAATTAGAAGGTGGGCATGTTGGTATGTTCGTTCAATATTGCCAAATAGGTAATAATTAAACTTGCTACATAGTAGTTTATTTTATATAAAATATTGGGCTTCTCTAAATAAAGGTTAAATTTATCCTTAATCCTAAAAAATATAGGGAATTTACACCATCAATATATTACATATTTCGTTTATACATTTTGTTGCCGGGTATTACCCAAATCACCTTATTTGAAGCAGATGCCCGCGACGGGGAACCGCAGGCTGATTACGTATTGAGCGACAGGTTAGCAACAGGCGTAAATCTCGTGATCATCTATCAAACGTCAATTTTGATTAAGTTACAGGTGTTGTGTACACGTATTCGTCACGAAGTTAATTAACTTTTCACAGCGAAGTTCGCGAGATTTACGCCTGTTGCAAACATGTTGCGAGTTTGTTATCAACCTGCCGCATTAGTCAAATTGATCATAACGCAAAATATGACCATTATTAGAACGTGTGTCAAGAAATTTTCTGACGCTCGTAAAATGTCAATACCCCTTTCGAATTTTACGCCCTCTTAAGCACAACACGGACGTACTTACTTTTACGTTCATAAATAAAATTTAAGTGCCTGTTGCTCTTTCTTTTCTAGCCAGCCCAACTCCTGCGAAAAGGACTGGGCCACTAGCAGCTTCCTTGCTTCTTAGACAAGTTTATAAAATAAATAAATTGAGATAATAATTGAAATAGCCGTCAAGGGACGCCTGGCTGTAAAACCATTTCACCACAGTCACCACAGTCGCTACAGTAGCCTCAGTCAACACAATGGGCACGATAAACGAAGGGCAGTCGCCCTAGTACTAACTCGCACATTACGCGTTGCCTCACGTCCGTTCTGTTTTAACCCCCGCAAAAGATGTTTTATATCAAAAAAATTAAGTAAGCCCGGACACGTTTGCCGCATGCCCGACGATATTTGGGCGAAGATAACCACAGAGTGGACCCCAAACGCATCCATTTCTAATTCTAGGGGGGAGGTTACCAGATCTGCACTGACGTCTATTCAGAGCTTGTGTGATGATGTCTAATATACTTTATATATTATATTATACTAGCTTCTGCCCGCCGCTTTGCATGCGTTGTACTCAAATAAAAAGTAGCCTATGTGTTAATCATGGTCAACATTAATACGTGTGCACAGTTTCAGCTCAATCCGTAGCCTATTATTTACGTGAAGAGGTGACAAACCTCCATTGAAACAAACTTTCAGCTTTATAATATAAGTGAGATGACAAGCAAAGCCGAATTTAGTTTTAAAGATATTGCCTGGCGCACAAAGCAACCCCTTCGTGGGCAACTGAGCCCACACGAGACTCCATCCCGCGGGCTCAATTGACACCTTTTATTTTGTCCGGGGCGACTCGGCCCATTAATTTGCCAAGGGGTCTACTCAGCGCACGGGCTTAGTCGACATATAGAAAAATTGTACTACTTTAAACCACTTATTAAAAAAATCAACTGGCCACTTTTTAGTACGAGTACTATTTCTAGTACCAAATAGTCTGAACAACTTTAAAATTCGTGTGTTTCCAAAACGAACTGTGTTTTGTGCACTTCAGTGCAAATGAATTTGAGTCGCATCTGTTTCAGACGTTCATATTAACATATATTATACAACAGTGCAAATAAGATACCTTTGTTTTTTAGGTTCACGAAAGACGATATTTTTGTTTGTTTTTCTTAGATAGATATATAGAAAATACTTTATTGCACACCTTAAAACTAAACATGAAAAACACTGAAAAACAAAGTGACAATTGGCGGCCTTATCGCTAAAGCATTATCGCATAATTATATACTTACATGATAATAATAAATATATAAATAAAGTGTCAATGAATCAAGCAGCTAGTGACAACAGGACAAATAGTGTTCCTTAACCATAGATTTGAAGATTGTAAGGGATGGAGCACGCCTGATAGATACAGGCAATGCGTTCCACAGGTTAACAGCCTTGACAGAAAAGGAATTGTGGTAGTACGACGAGTTATGCATAGGTGTCATGAGCTGAAGAGTATCATCATCATCATTTATTTTTGACACACACACAACATATACAAATTACAAAGAAAACATAAAATAATCAAATTAGGCTTACACTGTTAAACAAAATTTTAAAAATATGTACAACCAATGCTGCGAGAGTTCAAAAAATGGACACTGCCTCAGTATTACCGCAATCACGTAGCAAGCTACGCGGTATCAGAAGAACGAAGAGATAGAGAGTGGGAAAGATGAAGAAATTTGAATCGTTCCTTTAGATAGGGAGGAGAAGAAGGAAGGAGAAGGATCTTTCTTATCTTATAAAGTATTTTAGGCTTTTATCTGATACCTTGTATAAAAAAATACCTTTCATTATATACGTGTCTAGCCGCACACTGTTAGTAGTTCCCGTTACCGTGGGAATGCGGGGAGAAAATATACTCTTGTTACGTTACATGGGGATAGTGAGGATTGTAATGGTCAAAGAATTTTTCAAATTGGTCCAGTAGTTTTTGAGTTTATTCGTTACAAACATACAAAATACAAATCTTTCCTCATTTAAATATAAGTATAGATTTAGGTATGCCGTGAAGTGCCGGCAGTAGAATGTTGCTCTTTTCTTGCCAATGAATGTAGTAAGAATCTGTCAAGGGATTCTTTCGGAAGATGGGCAGTAGCGTCTTCGTGTATCAACGTCCCGTAATGCGCTCGCCTGCCAAGCGTGGTGAGTATGGCAACAATCCCCTCATGATCAGTACTTGGAGATCCATCAGGGAGGCTATTGTCCAGCAGTGGACGTCCTGCGGCTGAAATGACAATGAAGATGATGAATGAAGAGTTACGTGTCTTAAAGCATTCATCATCATCATCATTCCAGCCATAAAACGTCCACTACTGCACACAGGCCTCCCTCATGAATCTCCATGAGGGGTAGTTGCCATACTCACCACGCTTGACAGGTGGGTTGGTGAGCGCTGTACAGGATGTTGATACATGGAACGATACTGCTGCCAATCTTCCGGAGGTATCTCTTAGCAGGCTCTTGCTACATCTACTGGCAAGAAAAGAGCAACATTCTACTGCCGGCACCCCACGGCGTAAGGCATTGTCCTGGTTTATTGGTTAAAATAACAGACCGCAGACGTTAACTTAAGAGCATCTTTACAGCATCTTCTGATTCATGGTAAGTGAGAATTTGATTTTACGATTGTTTTATGGAATAATATATTTCACAATCAAATAAAATATATTTGAGTCATAAAATCAAAGAAGCGCCCTAGGGCAGACCCAATTTATTTAAAACTTAAATTTCAGTTAAAATCAAGATTAGTTAGTCTAGTTTAGGTATAATATTTATCTATGCTAATAATAATACTAATAAAGAGGAAAAATTTGCATGTCGTATGTTGTATGTACAGAACCGCTATAAGCGCAAACGAGAATCTGCCGTGGGGTGCCGGCAGTAGAATGTTACCCCTCCTATCTTCCCCTTGGATGCAGTAAGAGCCTGCTAAGAGCTACCTCCGGAAGATGGGCAGCAGCGTCATTCCGTGTACCAACATCCCGTACTGCGCTCGCCAACCCGCCTGCCAAGCGTGGTGAGTATGGCAACTGCCCCTTATGGAGATCCATGAGGGGGAGGCCTGCGTTCAGTAGTGGACGTTTTATGGCTGAAATGATGATGTTGTATGTATGTAACGAATAAACTCAAAAACAACAGGACCTATTTCCAAAATTCGTTCACCATTACAAAGCTACGTTATACCTAAGTAACATAGGCTATATTTCATCCCAGTATTCCCACGGGAACAAGAACTACGCGGGTGAAACTGCGGAGTGTTGCTAGCTATTTATAAAGTCGTTTAATTGTGATCGCGAAAGTTTAAGAAAGACACTATTATCAAAGTTAAATTGAATTCTCTCGTTTGCGCTTATAGCGGTTCTGTGGCTTATATTTTAAGGATGAACGAGTCGCCCATCTTTCCATACAAACGTGGAAGGGTAACTACTCCACTGTTTGACGTTGACCATCCATCACTAAAAATTATTTAAATTTTTCTCGTCAGTATCTATGTTTGTACACACCCCAAACCGTAAAAAAGTATTTATTTCAAAAATACAAGCTTCTAAACTTTTGTATTTCAACACTGATTTTAGCCCAACTTTGGACGAAACTAAATAATATAAGGAGAAAGAAAACTCAAAAATAAACGCCGTTCCTACATAGACTTATTATACAAAAGTTGAAATAAATGTTATTTTGAAAAGATTACATTCAAGTTTTCATAAAATAACCCTTGTGCTAAAAGTTTTTTCACATATTTTTGCGCGGTCGGTTTAGGAATGAATCATTGCGCATTTCATTCTAGCGCGCGGGTAAACACACTATGTCAGGTGAGATAGCATACATTTAGGCCGCGCTCACTGACGACTTTGCCTCCGCGACTAGTTGGACCTTAAGCATACATACTTATTATACTCCTGCTAGAGATAAGCCTAGTTTATGTCACTGTGTAGGTGACCACAATAGCCCCGCCTACATGTATAGAAAGCTGTAAATAAAAATGAACGTCTTAATTCTAACTACATAGAGCAGGTTTTTGGAGTTCGTTGGCGTTTTTTATTAATATCAAAAAACTACATTTTTATATAAATTTGTTTTATTGTTTTTAACAAACAATATTTTTCTTGGATAGGGTTTTTATAAAATTAAATGGGTTTTGTGTTTTAACAGTAAAAAAATATAGTCATAATTGATCGGTTTTTATAAATATTGTAGCTCGAATCTCGGCCGGGGAATGTTAAAATTATACTGTATACGGTTTTTTTTATTTTGTACTAGCTGTCACGCACAACTACGTCTGCGTCACACGTCACAGAGAAAATTAGCGTATGTCCGTCTCCAAGGTCTAGTGTATTTCTATACTAAAATTCATCAAATTCGGTTCCGCCGTTTTGACGTGAAAACGGAACATACATACATCCACACTTTTTCTTTTATATGTTAGTAGGGATAGGGATATTGACGCGTCAAAAAGGCCCTTGCGGCCGCATTGAATAAAGTATTTTTTAGTTTGAGCTTTATTCCACTTTTCCTTAGATAATACTAAAACTAACATAATCTAACATTGCCAGTTAAACATCCTCTCCGTAGTAAATGCTACGGAACCATCTCCAAAACACCCCGCTCCCACTTAACCGACACCGAAAACCAGTGGTATTAAGTAAATTTGATAAAGATATCTATGTTGTGGACGAAACGATAAATTTTAAATTAAGTTGCTAGTTGGGTGGCTGTGGTGTCAAGAGAGTTTATTGTTATATCACGGTTGATAGGTGGTTAGCCGTGGGGCGCCGGCAGTAGAATGTTGCTTCTCCTCTCATGCCCGTGGATGCAGTAAGAGCCTGCTAAGGGATAATTCCGAAAGATGGGCAGCAGCGTCTTTCCATATATCAACATCCCATACTGCGCTCGCCAACCCGCCTGCCAAGCGTGGTGAGTATGGCAACTAACCCTCATGGAGATCCGTGAGGGAGGCCTTTGTTCATTAGTGGACGTTTTATGGCTGAAATGATGATAGGTGGTTTTGGAGAGTTCAGGGGCAACAAACATAATTTTTAGGGTTCCGTACCTCAAAAAGAAAAAACGAAACCCTTATAGGATATCTTTGTTGTCCGTCTGTCTGTCGGTCTGGCAAGACCCTTTATCTCAAGAACGTATAAAGGTAATCATCATCATCATCATATCAGCCGTAGGACGTCCACTGCTGGACAAAGGCTTCCCTCATCGATCTCCAGGAACTGCGATTGGAAGCGGCCTGCATCCAACGCCGACCTGCGGTTCTTACCAAGTCGTCCATCTTGTAGGTGGACGTCCTACGCTGCGCTTGCCGGTCCGTGGCCTCCATTCGAGAACTAATTGACGCAGACGAAGTTGCGCGTCATCATCATCATTTCAGCCGTAAGACGTCCACTATTGAACACAGGCCTCCCTCATGGATCTTCATGAGGGGTAGTTGCCATACTCACCACGCTTGGCAGGCGGGTTGGCGAGCGCAGTACGGGATGTTGATGCGCGACGCTGCTGCCCATCTTCCGGAGGTATCCCTTAGTAGGCTCTTACTGCATCCACGGGCATGAGAGGAGGGGTAACATTCTACTGCCGGTACCCCACGGCTACGAAGTTGCGCGTCAGCTAGTTAAAAATAAAAGACCCTACATTTTAAGCCAATCTCCTAACAATGTTTAAAATATTCCTCAAATCATTATATTTCTAATAAAACAAAGACGTAATTTTAATTACGTCTTCTGTAATTTTATACAGTAGGCTTCGTTAACTTAAAAGGAAATTTTGATTACAATTAGCTGGAATAAATACAGAGTAGGTACGTTTTATTTATTCATGTACGTAGCTTCATAATACTGCTTTGATGTTGATACTATTATGATTGAGACGCTTGGTTTGTACCCAATTAATTAGTTTGTATTTATTATCAAATAAACAGTCCCACGGCTAAGTCACATAAAGGGAAAGTACCTTAAATAATTTGTATAATAATGGCTTTTTAAAGATTTAGTTTTTGAACTTATTTCGTAATAAAAAAAAACATTTATTCGTATTTTTCACCCACATGCAGCGTAAATATCGCGACTCAATCTTCAACATCATATCAGTCGTAGGAGGTTATGCCTTCCTCATGTATTTCCATGAGGGGTTGTTGCCATACTCGCCACGCTTGGCAGGCAGGTTAGCGAGTGTAGTACGGGATGTTTTTTTTTCTTTATTTTTTTCTTCTTATCTTTCTCTAATTATGTCAATTTTTATAAAATATTATATTATTACTAAATTTAGTTCTCCATGAGGGTTTTTTGTTTGGGATCCATTATAAGTCACGAAAAATATTAAAATTTAATAAGCATACATAAAGAGGTTGTGTATTTTTAGCAACCATTTAGATTTTATCATTAAAGTCGGCAATCCTCAGTGCAAACGTCACCAATAAATGTAAAAGCTTCAACCAAAATACGTTTAATGAAATCATGTCCCCCTTTGAAAGCTACAAATTCAAAATGGAGTCGGTCGGAAGAATTAATTGAAATAATATAACTTTACATTCGGCGCGCGGTGTGAGATTTCATTAGCATATAAACGATATTCGACCCGTAAAACATTGGTGGAAACGGGTTATAATGGAAATAATTTTATTATTTTTTTAAGTTTTGGAGACAGGGAGGCCTTCGTCTAGCAGTGGGATCTTACAGGCTTATTAGATATTAAGTTTTAAACCTCATACAAACTCACTATTCAATTTATAGTGCCTATAGTACATATAGCATTATATAGTATTTATAGTGCAGCTAATGTAAAGTTGCAGTGGCAAAACCAACAAATTTCTTGATAGGAATGAAATAAATAGATATATAGATAGATAACTCTCTATTGTACCCAGCTTAATTCTAACACAAACAGTATAATAAAGGAAATAAAGTATACTTAACTAAAAGCAGAAGCACAATGGGCGGCCTTATCACCATAAGCGATCTCTTACAGGCAACCTTTGGATGGCCAAAAACTACAAGAAGGTAAAAGCACGGTTTCATCATAGTATAATATAGAGTACCTACGTTATAGTTATAAATATATACTTAGCTATCATAATTACATATTTAATAATAAGAAATATAATACATAGTTAATAAATATATATATAGAGGTATTATAAACTGATAGGATATAATATGATGTTAACTTTGTGACAAATAGTGGTCGAACACTAGCTTTTTGAAGATAGGCAGAGATTTAGCTTTCCTGATGTCAACCGGCAGAGCATTCCATAGTTTGATCGCTTGTACCGTGAACGAATTTTCATAAAAATAAAATATATATGTATAAATTCATATACATATTTAGTTAGATATGCCTAGTTAGCGAATCTGTGCAAATTATTTCTTGTAAAAAGACAAGACATTACGTACCAGGTATGTAAATAAAAAAGTTGGTAAAAACAATTATTACTAAAGCAGTGCCAGAATGGAGTAGCGGGACGGAAATATATTATTTTTAATATGATATCCCGTTCGACCCACTATCATTAATCGTGGGCCTTACGGGATATATTTTTAACCTATGTTATGCTACTGCTGGCTAAAGTTTTCCCCCAAAGTCCACCAACTTTGGCGGGATGACCTTTGACAGAGAATGGTGGGAGTCTGCAAAGGCGATACTTTGCCTGCCCGCCCGACTTTACTTCTGAAATTATATTACGATTAATATAATTTCAGAAGTAAAGTCAGTCGGATTGGCGAAATACAGGACGTTGATACACGGAAAGACGCTGCTGCCAATCTTCCGGAGGTATTCATTATCAGACTCTTACTGCATCCAGCAAGAGAAGAGAGGCAAAATTCTACTGCCGACACCCCAGGGCTAACAAAAGTAATAAGATCAAACCACTTCCGTCACGTCAATTGTAATAATCCGTCCTTCCGCCATTATTTATTTTCTTCATATTTCAGACGTGCAATTATACTTTCGCAACAGATTAGCCTGCATTAACTAATAATCTTAAATGAACGCAATTTGGCACGGTCACGGTCTTAAAAAAACTGAAAGGGCGCAAAGAAACAAAGTTATTTGATCTTTGGCGCTTGGCTCATTAAAAATGGCGGTGAGATTAATCCTAGTCGCGGGTTAGGGATGGGAAAGGGTAGTCTTGTTTATGATTTAAATTAGTCTTTAGTAAACTTTCGCGATTGCAACACATAATTACTATATTGGATTATTGGGTCTTTGTTGCAGTTAACTTCAGAACGCCAGTCTCCCCGCGACCACGACCAGATGCAATACGATCGAAACGTCGGTATAAAGTAAAGAAAATTACGCGATAAATACCCGATAATCCAATATAGTTATAATAATTAAAATGTCAAATAGAAGAATGATCAAGTCTTTAGTTTTAGCTCGTCTGGGGGTTTTAATAGGAGTCGCGTGAGCTGGGGTGGGAAAAGGTAGTCTTGTTTTAGACTTGTTTATGATTTAAATGTGAAATTGAAAAAGGATCAAGTTTTTGTTCTGCTCGGCTTATAAGACGAGATGGTGGTGGGTTTTAATACTAGTCGCGGGTGTTTGGGGAGGGAAAAGTTTTTGTTTTATTTTTGTTTTTAGATTATATGATGCAAATGTAAAATTGATGAAAGATCAAACCTTAAGTTTTTGCTCGGCTTTTATTTATGGTTTTAATTTTAGTCAGTAGTGTACAAAAGTGGTTTACTTTTCGATGACAAATTGAAAATCTTAAAATTGATGATGTGCGAAAGCTGGCGCAAAAAAAATGTTTGCCTTTATGCTTGAGGTTTATTTCATATAATTCATTTATTTTGCTTACATGTACACATTTTATACAACTTAGATCTTATAGAAGTCTTAAGAAAGTACATGCACCCTGCAATTTTGTGTTTGGGCCTACATTCATGTAAAATAAATAGTCAGATTGTAAATAATTTGAAGTGTAATTATGAAATTACGACTAAGAATTAAGACTAAAAATATTAATTACAAAAATAAAATTAAGAATAAAAATGTCAAACATGCCATGTCAATAGAAGAATCCACAAATAAATGTATAGTCTTGTTTCAGCCATGTTTTGACGATCATAAAGGTCTGCTAAATAGTATTCATTTTGGGTAAATCATCAATGCATGTTCTGAGAAACTTAATAACCATTTTATCAATTTAATATTGACAACATTCTTCTTCTTCTGTTGTTTTCTTCATTGCTGAAGGTCGTACCCGTTCCGAAAGGCCTTGGTGGAGGAGCATATCAGGTGTTATCATCCTATCCTATCTTCGGCCTGAGTGCAGCAGTAAAAAGAAGATAAAATTACAGGGTTTACAACATTACAGATTACTTATAAATTCTGCATTATTTCACTTTTATTCCCATGAGGAGGATTTTCTTGAAAAATCGAAACTTTATTTATTTATTTATATTAGTTACATTATATACATTGCCATAACAGTGCAGCACCAAAGCGACAAAGAAATATAAAAAACCTACATTTATTACATAAATTAAATTACACCAAATAGCTACTTATTCTAGTTTAAAAATAAAAAACAACTTTAAATATTCCGCGCGGCCGGCCCAGGCGCAGATGGCGGGATGAGCTGGACATGTACTGTGCTGACTGGTCGACCAACGCCTTGGACCGGGAAGTATGGAGAGAGGGAAGGGAGGCCTTTGCCCAGCAGTGGGATCCTACAGGCTGATTAGATATGTAGATTAGATATTCCTATGCATCCTATCCAAATATTTTAAAACCGTATCCTTGAATTTTTGCAAGGACATATAAAATATAAGAACATCCTCTGCACATAAACTATTAATAAATAGTGCGAAGGGCTCGTGTGAACGGGGACTTACTCAGGAGGTCTTGTCGGAATAATTGGCTTTTCATTTTATCTATGTTTAAGTGTAATATTGTGTAAGATATAAGCTGTCGATCTTCCTTAACAATAAATAAATAAAAAGGTTGCGACGTTATAATACTACGTGAGTAATCCCTGTTTGACTAAATGAATTCTGCATTATAATAAACTAATAACATACTCATATGGAACACAATTGAATTCATTTTTTTACTACTAACTGAAGAGACGAGCCGAAGGCACATATGATGCTAAGCGGTAACCTCTATAACAATTGCAATACCGCGGTGATCCTTTAAATTTTCAAGACTAAGACCTGTCTCATCATATACCTTGTCCCATCACTACCAAAGAAGTCAAATACCGCCGACACCAGGAAATATGCCAAGAACCTCGCTAATTCTTGTACAAAATTAAATTTATTTTTCCCTCCATCTTAAGCAGTTTTCTAAAGGCTGCCTTTTGGAAGGTAACGATGTTAAAGGGCGTTATAAGAAAAGTGAGTGGGTCCGTATTTAAATAGCCTCTTAGGAATAAGAGTAATTTAAGGGACGAAATAACATGTTGAATTGTATTTTTTTTGGAACACTTAAAGTAAGTGTTTCTTTACGAGCGTTTAAAACATTTTTCAGTTTTCGCCAAATGTAGCCGCAGCAGCAGAGAAGGTTTAAATAATATTTTAGCTCTGTGCCTTTGGCTTTACCGTGGGGTAATCTCCGAATGGTCAAGTCCAGAGCCTACCTTCCTGTTTATGCAAACGTGGGTGTCCGTGCACTACGTGACAGTACTTCGGTGCGGTTCATCAATTCATATAATTTTGAGAGTTACTTATAATTTATTAACATACATATAACCGGGTATTTATCGCGTAAGCATGGTCCCGGGAAGACTGAGACTGAGTCTTCCCGGGACCATGCTTGGTGCAATCCAAGCGAAACGTCGGGAAATAATAAAGGTAATTTACTCGATAAATACCCGGTTATATGTATGTTAATAATGTGTTGTGATCGCGAAAGTTTAAAAAAGACAATTAAGGTAAATGCACCTATTACCGCGGTAAATCGAGGAAGTTTCACTTTAGAATTAAATATTGTGGAATAAGGACTGTCCTAGACTAATAAGGATTTTTTTTTTAGTTTTATAGACTTTTGTTTCCGTATTTTCACACTTTTTTTTTACTTAGTTTGAAGCGTTATATTTATTTTAATTGTTTTTAGTCAAGGCTACTACTTCCTCTATTACCGAGGTATTAAATCTATTACCGCGGTATGTGGCTCCTATTACCGAGTATAGAACAAAAATTAATGCTTAATGTACCGATGGTTCCGTACAAAATAAAAACACGCAATATTGAAATCAACTTTATTATTTAAATTATTTTCACCCTGTAATAATAATGAAACTAAATAACATTATTGTAGGTCATTAACATCAGGTAATATTTAATTTTACTAAAGAAATATCTCTGTACGTAACTAATAATGGGAAAATTACTTATACCTAATTTCTCCAAATTTATATGGGACCACCTTTTGCCTTATAGCCTTTTAAATAAAAAAGAATTATCAACATCGGACTACTCAGTAAAAAGTTATGCCTGAACATCCATATAACAAATATAATCATCCGTTTTTCGTCGGTTAAAATATTAGGGATCCTTTTTAAATCTCCAATAATGTAAAAAAAAATACGTATAAGTTCGTTATAACACGTGCGCTGCGAACTATTGAAACTATTGATTATAGAACAAAAAATGTACTAAAATTTTACATAACTGAAAGTATGCCGCAACAGCATAATTATATCTCAAAATTGAAATGCCGCCGCTGTAAAATCCTTCATTATTAATCATTTTTTTTAAATAAATTACTTTATTTACAGGACTGCTTCAATACCTTTATTTAACTTTGAATTAGTCGATTCGGACACTCGATATGAAATATATCACAAATTTAAAATTGTAAGTATTAAAAAGAATCGCGTGGGTGCTGCTCACCGCACTCGGCTAGGCAGCCATAATATAACGGAACCCTAAATACTAATTATTACTTGGCTTATCACTCGGTAATAGATTACATGGAAACTGTATTTCCGAGTACTTGACACTCGGTGATAGATTCCCATATAATGTATTACCGAGGTATGCCGCGGTATTAGCAGTGGAACGGGATGTTCTAAAATGTAATTCCGATCCTTAAAAAATAAATACATTTATAAATTTTCGGTATCAATTCGCTAAAAGAGAGTTCAATCTTCATAGAAAACAGTATATAAAACCACTGGATATCCGGTATTATCACTTTTCTGTCAAATGAATATAGCAAATATTTTATGTCATTTTGGACTCTCGGTATAAAAATAGACTTTCAGTACAATAGTTTTTATAATAATATAAAGAGTTCTATTGGACTTTGCATACATCGGAAATAGATTTTTCGTTTTTAGAATACATGGGGAATGAAACATATTTCAATGTTTAGTAATAAGATAGTGACTTTGAATATAATCAGGAAATATCTAGACCCTTAATATTATGCATTACCGATGGTACCCTCGGTGATGGATGCTACCCACAATTTTAAGCACCTAATTCCGCGGTTTTTTAAAATTGATATTGTTATGTATTTATACAACATTTCACCATGAAAAGTATGGGATAATAATCCTAGAAAAACACAAAAACAGGTAAACAAAACCCGTAATCAGTTAGATAGAGTATTACTTTAAAAACCACGTTACAAAAATATGACTGGACTAACGCAAATTGCTCCGTCCTTGTATGGATACGACCTGCTCCTGCGCTCCCGTCCCACAAACCGATTTTTTATGTCCGTTTGATCGTAGGTAGGATCACTAGCAAACGTTGGTTCGATGTAGAATACAACAAGTTACAATTTGTCCGAAACGATATTGTTCTGAAGTTGCTGCTATTAAAATAAAATACGAAAATATCTAATACCGCGGTAATAAGTGCCAATTTTCCATACCGCGGTAATAGGTGCTTTTACCTTACTTATAATTTGTATGGATTTTAAATATCTGAAATAAAAAAAAAGGCTGGGCAATTCACACAGCATCATCTCCCAAGCTAAGCAGGGCTTGCGTTATAGATACTATATGACTGATATACTTAATACATTATACTACATAGATTCTGCAGATCTTACAGACATTTGTCCCGAGGCGGGAACCCGCAACCTCTTACATCGCAGGCGGTTATTCGCTAGCTGCGCCACAGAGGTCGTAAAAATAAATGACATTCTATTATATTCTCTAGCAGTTGATGGTTGATGTATCTGCCTGCCGTCTCGCTTGTTTGTTTTGAGACGAACCAGGTTTGGTCGTGCATCTCACGACAAAAGCCTCCCGCCTTTGTCCAGCATCTCATAGGTACCCATGAGCCGTAGGACGTCCTTATGAACGTTGTTATAAATGACGTCAGTTTCTTTAGGGGTAAAACGGTTCTAAAGAAATAATGATAAGCAATGTTAGCGCCAAAGTACTGGATCATGTTATGGGTACCAGATTGTTGATACAATATTTGAATACTTTTTTTTTGTTAATACATAGAAATTGCCCTGACCAAAGACAAGTTATACAGCCCCGTCTTGCCCCAAAGTGGGCAGAGATTGTGTTTTGGGTACCAGATGATTGATGCAAATGTTTAAAACGTTTTTCATGAGGCGAAGCCCCCTAAATATGAATAGCGCTGTCTGTCTGTTTGTCTGTCTGTGCATGAGACGATTACAACCGAACGCGTTGACCGATTTACATGAATCCTTTTTTTAGCACCGTCTTAATGAGAGAAGGGTACTGATTGGTGACCTTAGGGTGACACAGCGATCGGAGTAATTGTGACCTCAAAAGGTCACCAAAAAAATAAGTCTTCAAATGGCCGAAAACGTCCAAAAACCCAAAAATGACATTTTTGGCCTTTGGTGACCATTTGAGGCCTTCGCCCCCTTTTCTGGTACCCCCCCTACCAATGCTTGTTTGATAAAACCGAAGATAAAACATAGAAATTAACCTGACCCAAATTCGCAGAAAAGCAAACTTTGTTCCACGACAGGCATCGACTCCGCAACCTCTTGCATCTCAGTCGGCCAATTGAGCCACGGAGCTCAATCGTGTATGTTTTTTAAATAAAAAAGTTAAAAATAACTTCTGATCAGATCTGCAAGTACTGTTCATGAGGGGTTTTTGCCATACTCACCACGCTTGACAGGCGGGTGGGCGAGCGCAGTACGGGATGTAGATACATAGAAAGACGCAGCTGCTTATCTTTTGGAGGTATCCCTTGGCAGATTATATCTTCTTTTAAATATATTACTACAATTTTCAAGTTAATAAAACAGGCATCAGAATACCAAATCATAAACGAACGAAAAAGCTTCAAGATCAAATTATCGAGGCCGCAGTAGCATTTTCCGAATAACAAAATTATACGAATATTCGAATAATATAATTATTCGGTCCAGAAATCGCGCTGAGTGTAAGATCCGCAAATTACATTGTTATATTCGTAATCCTGTTAAGGCGGAGTCACAATGGTGGTGTGACGCGACGGAAACGTGACGTTTTGACCGACGGCGACGGAGCGATTGATTTGTTCCAATTATGCATCTTACCAGCACAGCTACAATTATTTTGAAACGCCATTCAAGCAGTGGTATGTAAATATGAATGGTTTATAACAATTGGTTATTAAAAACATACACTCGCACAAACACGCACGCATACCGTCACAGATTACATTTGTTACTTTAGCGCATCTTCGTTACAGTTTTGTTTTTATTTTATTTACTTGTTTACTAACAAATAATAAATAAATAAATATAAATAATGCTCGACAAATCACACAGCATCATCTAGCCCCAAGCTAAGCAGAGCTTGTGATAATAATAATAATAATATTATTCAATATAAATAAATTGTGCCTTAGCAGCGGGCTGCTCCACTTTTTTTTTTACTTTTGCAGTCACATCGTTCCATACATATCCCTTAAATATTGTAGGTACATTATTCTGAATAATTGATAGAAGGCATAATTTGAAACTATTTAATGTGACTTGATCGTAAACTTAACTGACGTAGATCAATTAGCGGGAATGGAGTTCGCAAACTCCAGCTTCTAAATCGGCAATTTGTCAAATGCCACTCACCTCGTTATAGGGATAAAAATGGGAGATAGAAACCTCCTATCTATGAAGTCGGTTCTACAATGCAAACCTAAAATCTGTTGTAAATGGTTGACTGAACCTAGACCGGCAAGATTTATCAACAAGTCTTACTAACAGGTTGTCACTTGGTGGTAAATGCCTGTATCTAAATGGCCCTTTTTCGAATGTGCCGATACGAGTAAATTCGTTTGAGGTATAGAAGTACGAGATGTAAACCTTCTAGCTTTGATGTCGGTTCTAAAATGCCGTATGCATTTTATATTTTAGATAGGAGGTTTGAGTTTAAGTCGTTATGAAATGTTAACTTAACTTAACCATTAAGTCCACGTCAATATATTTACGGAATTCTGCTTTTGTGGAATACCCACAAAAACATTCATAGTTTTTCTAAGAAAATTTATTTGCACAATGTAAATACTAGAAATAAATATAAACTCACGTTGCCCACTATCAGGCTACGTAAGGTCAAGTATCTTTCAGAGGGCAGTGTACACGCTTCTACAATAAAATTCCTAAAGAAATGCAGCAATTTTCTATAAATAAGTTTAAATAAAATATAAAATGTAATCTTCACAATACAGCTTACTATAAAATATCTGATTATCTAGAAGACAAAAATGCTTGGAATGAAATTTGCTCCAACTCCAAAACAACTAAAAAACACACTATTTATTTACTTACTTATTTATTTACTACTTATTTCTAAATTGTTTATGTTCTTTTAATGTGGTGTGCAATAAAGAGTTTTCTATCTATCTATCTATCTATTAAAAAAAACTGTGTTTTATAATCGCTTCTTATCACAGTGCTTAAAACACGGAAGCGATCAGCTTCATTCATGTGTCTATTTCATGTAACTTGACTTTGACTTTGTTAACATAAGATTACATTTTTTTATTGTAAGTTGACGTGTCTATATTTTGTAATCGCAAACTATGGAAATAAATGAATGAATTTGAATTTGTCACATTGTCGCATACTCAATGTGATTCACGCCTAAGGCTTTGGCGGGATTTAATTTGGAGTTCCTCCTCTTTGTATAAAGTGTGTAGCATTTTTCGTTTGTCTGCTCGAATCACAGTTATTACAAGATGAGTTGAGTTACGAATTTCCGACTCGTATATTTTTAATGGTTCAAAAGGAAAAACCTATCATCGTTCGTGTTTAATAAATAAATATATATACTATAATATTATAAAGCTGAACAGTTTGTTTGTTTGGTTCAACGCGATAGTCTCAGGAACTGGTCCGAATTGAAAAATTATTTCGGTGTTGGATAGTGATAAAAATAAGATCTTTAATTTAAGTAATAAAAATAAGATCTTTAAATGAAACTTACCTACGTTTCATTTAAAGATCTTATTTTTATATTCTACTGTTTTATAACATGATGTTTTAGAAAGTTTTTTGAACGTTGACATTGTTTTGGCTTCTTTTATGTTTATACACAGAAAGACGCTGCTGCCCCTCTTCCGTAAGTATCCCTTGGCAGAATTTTACTGCGTCTACGGGCAAAAGGGGAGTGGCAACATTCTACTGCCGACACCCCACGGCAAAACGGCCGCAGTATGATAATACACGGAAAATTGCTGCTGCCCGTCTTCCGGAGGTATCTCTAGAAAGATTATTAATGGATCGATGGGCAAGAGAGGAAAGGCCACGTTCTACTGCCGGCATCGCACGGCTTTTCACTCATTTCTCTTCCAGCCGTAGAACATCCACTGCTGGACAAAGGCCTCCCTCATTGATCACTAAGTACTGATCGTGAGGGGTTGTTGCCATACTCACCACGCTGGGCTGGGGTGGCGAGCGCAGTACGGTATGTTGACACACGGAAAGACGCTGCTGCACATCTTTCGGAGGTACCCTAGGCTTAAAGCATCCACGGGCAAGAGAGGAAGGCAACGTTCTACTGCCTTCGCCGTGCTTTTCACGCATATCCCGTTTCAATTATTAAAATAAGCCGGGGCGTTTCAATAATCATTTCTCGTATTTAAAACAGCGTTAATAAATAGTTTGGTCGGGCCAATGAAAAGTTTGTTGATTTAAATGTAATTAACGAACGCGACTCGACACGATATTTTGATATTATTTAACGATTAAATCCATGTTCTGTTACTAGTTTGCGACTGTGGGTTTGCCTAAAACTGCTTTTTTATTAAGATGCCATCATGATGCAATCATTTCAGTCGTAAAATGTCCACTGCTGAAGACAGGCCTCGTGGAAATCCATGAGGGGTAGTTGCCATACTCACCACGCTTGGCGGCCGGGTTGGCGAGCGCAGTACGGGATGATGATACACGGAAAGACGCTGCTGCCCATTTTCCGGATATATCCCTTAGCAGGCTCTTACTGCATCCACGGGCATGAGAGGAGGGGTATCATTCTACTGCCGGCACCCCACGGCGGGAGTCAACAGTATCAAAGTAAAAAATATTTCTTAATGTAATAAACAAACACGCAAACATGCTCTATCTTTACAATTTACGTACATAAAAGTGATTTGTTAACTCATTTCCACAACAACATAAAAATTACTATATTTGTTTAACTAATCACCAAACTTTACATCTAATGGAAAAGATCAAAGGCGTTTTCACTAATTAAAAATCTTTAATTTATTTCTACGGCGCTTCTTTCTTAGTGACGCCCTTGGGTTCCGTCGTTAATTAGTTGATTATGCTAAGCGGTTGTTTTATGTTGGAGGAATTTAGCCACGGGTTCTTGGTCTACTTTTAGCGCGTTTTGGAAGTTTAGAAGTTGATTCTTTTTTAGGGTTCCCTACCAAAAGGGTAAGAACGGGACCCTATTACTGAGACTCCGCTGTCCGTCTGTCTGTATATCTTGAAACCGGAAATAAGGCACATGAATAAATCGTTTCGATATAAAGTGATTAGGTAACACAGCTCATATGAATAAAAAAAACTAGATTTTTAGTTGTTTCGGAGTTGGAGATAATTTCGTTCTAAGCATGTTTGTCTTCCAGATCCTGCTGGACAAATGCTTCCCTCATTGATCACTAAGTACTGATCATAGGGGGTTGTCGCCATACTCACCACGCTTGGCAGGCGGGTTGACGAGCGCAGTACGGGATGTTGATACACGGAAAGGCGCTGCTGCCCATCTTCCGGATGTATCACTTGGCAGGTTCTTGCTGCATACGGGCAAGAGAGGAGGGGCAAAATTCTACTGCCGGCACCCCACGTCAAGCTTGTCTTCTACCTCTAGATAATCAAATAAAAAGCCGAGAACAGCAGCTACATAGAAAATAAACTCTTGAAAACCTATTTCATCTTTTTCTATTAATACGGACTTGCTGAATCTTTACAAAATCCCGGTCTTATTCCGTCGGCTTAAGGTTCAATTTACCCTACTCTAGGCTGCGGAAGGCTGAGTACAATAGGATTTTAGTGACACGTTCGCTTTCAGTGATGACAATAGCTATGTAATTTTTTATAAACTGTCATGACATGACAGTGTAGATCTGAACAGCTGGTCAAATGAACAGAATGTTACACCTTTCATGACCGTGGAGCCTGCTAAGGGATCATCATCATCATCATTTCAGCCATAAAACGTCCACTGATGAACACAGGCCTCCCTCATGGATCTCCATGAGGGGTAGTTGCCATACTCACCACGCTTGGCAGGCGGGTTGGCGAGCGCAGTATGGGATGTTGATATATGGAAAGACGCTGCTGCCCATCTTCCGGAGGTATCCCTTAGCAGGCTCTTACTGCATCCACGGGCATGAGAGGAGGGGCAACATTCTACTGCCGGCGCCCCATGGCTACTTCACTGCCAAGAAAAAGCGTGAAGATATTATAACGCTTTTTACATCATAACTTACAAAGTCATATCTTGTCGTAGAATAGCCTAACAACCCCTCTTAAAATTTCGCCCTCTCGCGAACTAAGAACTGAAAAGGGACATAAAATATTTTTTATCTCGTCAAAAGCCCCTTTGGGTCTCGTATATAATTGACGAAGTCGTGGGCGAGAGCTAGTGCTTTTTATGTTTTTTTCTTAAATCAAGCTTAAGAAAAAACATAAAAAGCTCTAGCTCTCGCCACTGTTCGAAATTAGGATGAATACTTTCTATCAACACAGTTTCGACTTAAGTTTTAAGAGTTCCTAAATTTACAGCGACAAGCTTAACAGCGACAGACTGGTCATTAAAACTCAAAATCAAAGAAAAATAAAAACTTTTAGCTTGTCTTATAGTATCAAAAATTATCACCGTGTATTTTTATAGTCTAAAATACCTCGGCGCCTGCAGACAGTCTTTAATCAGTGTGTGTTTCCAGTGATGACTTATGAAGCCTGTCGTCGTCCATCACTATGCTCGGGGTTTCTTTACTTGGCTTGAAATTTTGCGTTTGACAACAGGACATCACAACCGGGGGGAGTGCCCCTCTCCCCAATATACCTCTAAAGGAAAAACCTTTTATGTTAAATAAAGTGCCACAATTATTTATTGATTTGTATCTAGAAAGATGATTGCCGTGGGGTGCCGGCAGTAGAATGTTACCCCTCCTCTCCTACCCGTGGATGCAGTAAGAGCCTGCTAAGGGACACCTCCGGAAGATGGGCAGCAGCGTCTATCCGTGTATCAACATCCCATACTGCGCTCACCAACCCGCCTGCCAAGCGTGGTGAGTATAGCAACTACCCCTCATGGAGATCCATGAGGGAGGCCTGTGTTCATCAGTGGACGTTTTATGGCAGAAATGATGAATGATGATCTAGAAAGATTACGCGTGAACCAGCTGTCTCCTCTCGCCTTTAATTGTTCGATGATGCATAATACGTACTCGTGCGTTCCCTTATTTGCGTAATAATAGCGGGACAAAGGAGATGGGACGCATTGTCGGCATTTCCGCAATTTATTTGTCGTGATTGTGCACTAGTTTCCTCTGACCCGATATTTCAGACCCGCGGAATTTGCCCTGCCTTTCAAACTAGCGGAATTCAGCGTTTAAATTGTCTGTAAAGTTTTATAGCGTTCTGTTTAAGAACAAGGAGCTCTTACATTTCACTATGTCCGTCTGTCTACAGCTTTACGAAGAGACTATTAGGGATATAAAGCTATCTGCATGGACATATAAAGTAATGCTGCCTAAGATAACGGCACAAGACAATGCTGAGAAAATTATTGATTTAGGGTACCTCCCATACACGTAGGATGTACATGTTCAGAAGTGGACCTGGCTGAGACGTCTGAGATGAAATACACATTAAAAATATACCATTTCTAATTTCAAGTCGATAGCATCAGTAGTTTTTCGTTCTTCAGATATCCACCTGTGACAGAGACAAAGTCTCACCATAAGGGTTCCTTAATACAATTAAGATCTGGAACCCTAAGAAGGCCTTTTACGTTTTGATTTATACAGCATTAGCAACTGGTATTCATGCTGCATAGGACGCTGCAGTGCCTGTGACACTGTAAGATAGATTATACTTACCCACCTTATACCATCCTGCCAGCTTCGTCGGCTAAAAATCACAGGGAAGCACAAGTCAATACGTGTGAAGCTGACTAAGCCCCGGGTTTCCTTTACCGGTAAGTAGGGCCTTTGCATCTATTATAGATGATTTATGCAGCGTCAGCAGTTGCTGACGCATTGCAACATAAGCCTTAGCATTAGGGTTGCCCAGCACCTATACCATCCTCTCAGCCTAGTCAGCTGCACCGTTAAAGGAAGTGTAAAATACGATCATGCATTTTTCAAGATAGAAAAGTCCATTTGTGCATAGTCCGTATCGAACCCACAATCTAGGGATCGGAAGTCGTGGGTACGTACCTCTCGACCAACAAGGCGTCGTGCACGCATACATAGGCTGCTAAAATCATTACCCTTCCTTTAAACCGTATCAGATAATGGGTAGGACAAGACACTTCTACATATACCTGCGTTACTATTCATTTTGTTAAAACGGGGATTACTCACGTAGTATTAAAAAAAATGCAATAAAAATATTTAGTTTTTATTCCGCTTATGGCTGAGATGCATGAGCTCCGCCTTCCCGCCCGCTAATTATGCACATGCAGGGAGGTTCCAGCCGCCGACCAGTCAACACCTCAGCGCCTCACCTGATGATGCCTCGCGGAGAGGCAAAACACGTGTCGTCGTATAGGTTTGGGTATGCATGCTGCACTGACAAACTAGTCCTCCCTGCATGTGCATAATATGCGGGCGGGAGGGCGGTGCTCATGCATCTCAGCATAAGCGGAATTAAAACTAAATATTTTCATTGCATTTTATTGTCATGGATTTCCGCAAAGTAACGCCTGATTCCATTAATTATATCACGTAGTATTGTAACGTCGAAGATTATTCCGACACGTTTCGTTACGTTACTATTGTTAGCTTGGAGTTCCAAGCTAACAATAGTAACGTAACGTAAAAGTAGTAACTGCGACACCACGTCGCGTCCCGCCCACACTCGGTCAGTACGTGATGAACAACTTCAACAATGTTGCAAGTTGAACAATTTGGGGTGTCAGCTAATTTTATCAAGAATTTAAACGAATTTAGACAAACAATTGTCGGAACGTGCCCAGAACGCAGTCTTGGCAAAGCAAAAATAAACCCTTCCTTTGTCAGATTTACCGTAGTCGGGTTAAAAGAAGTTCTATCCTCTAACTTTCTTGAAAAAGTTTTAAGTTCCTCAATAAATAGGCTTTAGCTACTTTTTAAAGGGAAAAGTTTTAGGCCATAGTAGTGAAAACTAGTGTCATTACAATAAAACTAAGGAAGGGTCGTTTTGTCCTTAGGGCTGCCGACGCCATTTGGTACAGATTTTTCTAACGACTTTTTAAAAAAAGGACAATGTTCTCAAGTCGTTGTTATTTTTTTAAAAATTTGTTACTTCAGAACCGATTTGGAAAATTATTTTGGGGTTTGAATTGACACATTTCCAGATTGGTCCCATTTTTTCAAAAATTTATCCAGATGATGGGATCTATGATAGATGATGACATCCATGATAAATCGAGAAAACTACTCAAATGTAAGATATATTAGATTATAGGTTTTAGTATTTTCAGTAAACTAGTCAAGGATTTTATCATAGAAGTCGATTTTTGTTGAAAAATTTAAGAGTTATAATTATGTTGAGTTAACAAGTGCTCATTATAATATGTGCTAAAATAGTATACCGGTACTTTAGACACACAAAGCTGTAATACTCCAACATAACTCGAATGCGAAAGTTAGAGCAGATAAAGTTTCGACTCAATATCCAAAGGACTAGCCACGCCTCTATTTCTCTATACAAAAATATAAAAAATATTTCTTTTTGTTTATTACTTTATCTAAATTATAGTCACATCTGAAATGGTATACATAGTTTTATAGATTACTGGTTTTTAATTAATTTTCACACGCGTTATCAGCACACAATAGGATTTTCCATGGAGCACCTGTCTCGTCGAAAGCTATTGGCATATCGATTACTGAAGTAGATTTTATAAACACGTTAGTTTTTTTTTGCGTAATTAATTAGACTAAGAACCTCCTTTGGTGTTGAAAATCTCAACTAATATTAAAAAATAAATTATAAAGCTGAAGAGTTTGTTTGTTTGCTTGACCGTTAATCTCAGAAACTACTGGCAACAACTACTAACAATGAAAAAAAAAATTCGGTGTCGGATAGATGATTTATCTAGGGAGGATTTAGTATATAACAAATACAATACAAATACAAAAACAAATACAATTTTCTACCCTTTCAGGGTAGAAAATAAAACCCTCCTATGGGAATTCTTATCTGAATGCTCATTCGCCATGGCCGAAATCGGAAAGGAAACAAAGTGAAGACTAGAAAGGGAGACGATCGGCTACCAACCCCTACGACGATCACTGGCCCTGGTAACACACAACAGCCGCACTTTGAGGACAGATGAAAAGATTGTTGAGCTGGAAGAAGAAATGAGTAGATTACGCTGGGAAATTTCGGGGTTATCAAAAGTCCGTACAGAGGGCGAGCACACGATATCCCTCAAGTCTGGGAACCTACTATACTACCGGGAGGGCGACCAACAGTCCCAAGGTGGTGTTGGGTTTCTCGTTCACAAGTCACTCATCAACAATATCATCATCATACGAGCAGCGCATCAAAAAGCGTACGAAGCCGTAGGGAACATCTAGTAACCTTATAAACGAATGATCCGACTGCACTGGCTAATTGGTCTGCAAAGAGTTATATCGAAGGATTATTCCCGGTGCATGTCTGTCTGTTGTCAGCTTGTTTGCAATTTTAATCCGCCCGAACCGCCCTAACAACGTCCAAGATTTGCATTTTAAAAACCGCATTTTAGTTCGAGACGTTGTTAGGGTTTTTTTATACAACAAAATGACGAGACAAGCCGAAAGCCTACCTGATGTTAAGCGGTAACCTCTACCTATTAGATCTGCAATACCGCGGTGATCGTTCACGAAGCTCGTGACCAACGCATTAAAGCTTATTATAAAATATCAGATTACCTAGAGGACAAAACCACTTGGGAAGGAATCTGCTCCAACTCCGTCAAACGTAACATAAGACAAAATAAAATTGTGAAATGATGACTATAACGACCGAGTAAGGTTCTTATGTTCACTTCTTTTCCTAACTCGCGTGTCATCTGAAGTGAACAGATTCAATTATGTGCTTTATTCTATTTATTTGTGTTGTTTTATTTTGTAATTTGTGACGCGTCAATAAGGTCCCTGCGGCCGCACTGAATAAAGTATTTTTTGATTCTTGATTCTTTGATTACATTGCGCCCGTCACCCTGTGGCATAGAATTGTAAGGTCGGATGTGCCAGTAATTTCCCCGGACCCCTTACCCTTCAAACTTCAAAGTACACTTCAAAGCAATGCAGACATTAGTGCTTGGCGGCAGAAATAGGTAACGTGGTAGTACTTCCCCGCATTAACTCTTCACAAAAAGTTCTACTATGACTTTGGATGTCGCAGAATGCCTCTTTAGGGTTCCGGACCAAAATGGTAAAAAGGAACCCTTATGGTATCACTTTGTCAGTCTGTCTTGTCTTAAATGGATATCTCGAGAACTACTGATGCTATCGACTTGAAATTTGAAATGGTCAAAGATATTTTTTTTTTACTAATGTAGCATACATGAAAATGTTAAGAAAATGAGAAGATTCTTATTATGATTGCAGGGGGGCAGATAGGGGATCTCAATTTTTTTAAGTGAAGTTACTATGTCGTGTTGGGTATCATATGAAAGGTATTCATTTGCACATTAATAATAAGTTTTAAGTTTTCCTTTAAGCCGTATCGCTTTTGAGTTATTTACAAAAAAGTTGTAAAAAGAACAGTTCCCTCTTATCTCCAAAGTTTGCACAGATAAACCCGTAAAACTTTTAATAAAAGTCCATGTAAAGATTACAGGAAAATTATAAAGAACCCTCTAATTAGCATAGTTTTTTAGAAATCATCGAAAGTGTAGAAAATCTACAAAGGTTCCGCTATCAGATAAGAGATGGCGCTGTCAAGGTTCTCTAACAAATATAAACCGCCTTTATCATATACTAGCTTTTGCCCGCGACTTCGTCCGCGTGGAAGTCATAAAACGTAAAATCCCCTTTTTCATGCAGAGCCACTTTGATTCGAAAATATAAATCCCATTTATTCCCTATCCCGTGGGAATTTTGAAAAAATCGCTCCTTAATGCACCTCTTATGTATCTATAAGTATGCCAAATTTCAAGTCTTTAGGTCCAGTGGTTTAGGCTGTGCGTTGATATATCAGTCAGTCAGGTCTTTGAATTTTATAAATATAGATAGATTATACTGTATGATGGCACGGAACCCTCGGTGCGCGAGCCCGACTCGCTCCTGCCCAGTTTTATTTTTATAGGCGGGTTGGATAGCTCAGTACGGGATGTTGATACAAGGAAAGACGCTGCTCCCCATCTTCCGGAGATATCCCTTAGCAGGCTCTTACTGCATCCACGGGCATGAGAGGAGGGGTAACATTCTACTGCCGGCACCCCACGGCTCCGTTTTGTTAAATTATTTATCGCGTAAATTACCTCATTTTACTATTTCCCGACGTTTCGAGTGCCTTACAGCCTTCGCGGTCACGGGTGGGCTCGTCAAATAATACAAGCAAATAAAATAAAATAAATTTAGAACCCCCCACACTACCTAGTCTCGGAGGTAACCTAATTTTTTTGTAAAGTGTTCCCTCAGTTTTTCGTTGTACACATCATTTCCTTTCATTTGATACCAAACGGGTATATAATCATTCGACTATTCATCCCCTTTTTCACCCTCAATTGATTCCTGACTTCCTAACTGATTTTGACAAAACTTAACTGACTTTGATTTTAAGAACCACCTATATAATGGTGCCACAGACAGACACACAGACACACATAGCGGTAGAACGTTTAACACCCCTCTTTTTATAATTAATGGAATCAGGCGTTACTTTGTGGAAATCCATGACAATAAAAAAAAAAAAATTTCTCCCCTTTCCTCCCGCCCACCAGTTTCGTTCCAGCGGCCGACCAGTCAACACCTCAGCGTCTCACCTGATGATGCCTCGCGGACAGGCGAAACACGTGTCGACGTATAGGTTTGGGTATGCATGCTGCACTGACAAACTAGTTCTCCCTGCATGTGTATAATTAGCGGGCGGGAGGGCGGTGCTCCTGCATCTCAGCATAAGCGGAATTAAAACTAAATATTTTCATTGCATTAAATTGTCATGGATTTCCGCAATGTAACGCCTGATTCCATTAATTATATCACGTAGTATTGTAACGTCGAAGATTATTCCGACACGCATTTTACCCCTCTTTTTATTAGCAGTTAAAAAAAGGTAATTACGCTATTAAGTCCCGTTAATCAGTGTGTACACTATGAGTTGTCACTTGTTAGATCACTTGCCGTTACTACTACAGTAGTAACAGTACGTTACTATGACATCTGTCAGATTTGTAACTATCCGCTAGAGGCGCTGTACAAGTTTTCATACATTGCTTTAACTACAGTCGCTAGCGAGTATAGATTGTGAAAACTCATGGTAGACCTACAGTTTCCAATTACATATTACTCAGCTGTCCTTCAAGATGACACCCCAAGTCTCAGATTAGTCTGGAAGCCACAATCTAGGCGTGGAATGGTGTCATTTGTTACGTCATAGCCAGTGAACATGGCGTCACAATGGATCTTTCGCCGATTCCGTTGGGCTCAATGGGCTATAAATTAGGATTGACCATTGATTGAATTTCGGGTATTTGTGGTACCATTGATTTAGATGAAGCTGAAGATGGCTTCTGTCTGTTTGTAAAGGACCGATTAGAGTGAAACAACTTAAGTAAATAGGCAGTGAAACAACATAAAAAAATATGATTTGTAATTTTAATTCCACTAACTTCTTTGCCTTGGGGTGCCGGCAGTAGATTGTCGCCTCGCCTCTCTTGCCCGTCGATGCAGTAGTGTGTAAGGAAACAAACCCCCACAATGATCTTGGATATAAGGGGAGGCCTTTGTCCAGCAGTGGACGTTCTACGGCTATGATGAAGCCTCAATTAGACAATTTTGTCAAAACGTATACGGTTAGAAATATAGAAATTATAAAAAGAATTTTATAATTTCTAACCATTTTTCAATCATAATGGAATATTCTTTTCGTTAATTTATAACCTACAATAAGTAAAGCACCTAATTTTAAAGTAATAAAAACAAAACAGGACATATTAACCTGCAAATAACCCATATGTCAAAGTAGCCCCAAGTAGCAAAGGTTTACGGTACGTTACGGTAATAAAAGCTTGTTTAGTTAAAAGGTTTTTTACTTTAAATTTTTTTTATGTATGCAATAATAGTGAAATGCAATATCTTAAACCATTCCAAATTTAATGTTGATAGCATCAGTAGTTCTCAAGATATCCATGTAGGACAGTTGACAAAGTCACACCATAAGGGTACCTTTTTACTATTCATGTCCGGAACCCTAAAAATAGCGGTAAAAAGAAGTCTCGGCAGATTGTGATGATGATAATGTCAATACCTGCTGTGTCATTCACAACCCGATAAGCGATTAAACGAATTAACCCTCGATTAAGAGTCCAATTACTACTGTCCGTCCATCTCGTGACATAGTTCATTTCAACCAGGTCTTAATTACACGTCAAATGACGTTTCATAAAGACCTGGTTGCGTTAAGTTAATAACGAAGGTGGTGTATAAAATAATAAGTGTCTCATCATCACCATCTCAGTCGTGCCACGTCCACTGCTGGACATAGATCCCAATAATATCCAAGTGCTGGTTCGCCGTGGGGTGCCGGCAGTAGAATGCTAGCGCTCCTCTCATGCCCGTGGATGCAGTAAGAGTCTGCTAAGGGATACCTCCGGAAGATGGGCAGCAGTCTTTCCGTGTATCAACATCCCGTACTGCGCTCGCTAACCCGCCTGTCAAGCGTGGTGAGTATAGCAACTACCCATCATGGATCTCCATGTGGCCTATGTTCAGCAGTGGACGTTTTACGGCTGAAATGATGATGGCTAGCCATGAGGGGGTTGTTATTAAACTCACCAAGCTTGGCAGATTGGTGAGCGCAGTACGGGATATTGACACACGGATAGACGCTGCTGCCCATCTTCCGGAGGTATCCCTTAGCATATTCTTACTACACCCACGGGCAAGAGAGGTTCTGCTAGCACTCAGCGGCATGAGTTTATTACGAATTTTCATTAAAAAATATGTTTTTCACTTTTACGCGTTTTAGATTGAGACATACAAGATATAAAATGCTTTATTGCACTTCTTAATACATATATATATGTATATTACAATATAAAATTAATGTTATATAATGCTGGAGCATTCCATTAATTTCGGGGTTTCACTACGGGATCGAATCAGAAATGAGGAGATACGTAGAAGAACTCGGGTCACCGACGTAGCCAAACGGATTAGCACGTTGAAGTGGCAATGGGCAGGCCATATAGCGCGCAGAACAGATGGCCGATGGGGCCGCAAAGTTCTCGAATGGAGGCCACGGATCGGCAAGCGCAGCGTAGGACGTCCACCTACAAGATGGGCAGACGACTTGGTGAGAACTGCTGGTCGGCGGTGGATGCAGACGGCTTCCAACCGCAGTACTTGGAGATCAATGAGGGAGGCCTTTGTCCAGCAGTGGACGTCTGAAATGATGAATGCTGGAGCACTATACAAACAACAATTTACACAACATCAACTAGCCCCAAGCTAAGCATAGCATGTGTTATGGGTACTAGATGACTTCTTAATAAGTACATTATATTTCACAGATATATATTTTATTTATTATATATAGAAAAAGAGAAAAACATCCAGAACACCCTGAAAAAATATCTGCAGATCGTACAGACATAATGTCCTGAGGCGCGAATCGAATCCGAAATCTCTTGCGTCGCTGGCGCTACAGAGGCCGTCAGAAGACAATCAGGAAATATAAACGTCAGAAGAAAGGTTGGATACATACTAAATTTGAAAGTGTACAATAACATGTGCTTGCTATATACGGCCCTATCCTGAACTTTGTAATACTATGGATGTCTGACCCCTGTGACTCAAAGCCTATCTAAACGGAAACAACAAAGCCAAAACACCTTCCCTTCTGGTCCGCTGAATCGTGAATCTCACACGTCGGTTAAAGACAAAGACCTCATAACATTCAGTTCATTAAGGCCATCGCACACAATTGATTGGGGAGACGGGTTAATGTGCAATTAGGACGATTAGCTTGAGTACTCGCTGAGATGTGTCCTGTGAAACCTGTGGGCTTACGTCATCAATCCTTTTGACAGTGATTTTCAACGATCCCTATAGTTAGCGACTTCGATAATATTCTGGGTTATTTATATTGATAAAGATCTTTGTTGAAATGTCATTGTCTAGTTGATCTGGTAAACATGTCAAAGTCCATGTGAAAGTTGTAAAGAAATAGACATTCAGAGTGAGGGTAGTGAGACGGATTGTAAAAAAAAAAGTAGATCGAGTGATATTGAGTAAAAATAGCAAAGAAACGGAAAATTACTAAATTATAAGCGATTAATCAGTGCTAAAGGTAAACGAGATATTGTGAGTATATATAAAAGTACTTACTAAGTACTTTTAACAGACTTGAAGTATTATATAAGCTATTTTAATATGAATACCTGACTTATCATTGAATAAGCCCTCGGAAAAGGAAAATCTAACACTATCACATCCAACAAGTTAATAAAATTAGGGGGTTACCTAAAATTAAATTAAGTTTAGGTTAGGGTTTACCTAGTCTTGGAGGTTACCTAATTTATTTCGTAATGTACCCTCAGTTTTGCAATCAGAACATCATGACTTTTCATTTGATATCACACTTGGGTGACTGACTGATTCACTAATATTATAAAGCCAAAAGTTTGTTTGAATGGAGGTTTGTTACCTCTTCATGCAAAAACTAGGCTACGGATTGAGCTGAAACTTTGCACACGTATTGATGTTGACCAGGATTAACACATAGGCCACTTTTTATTTGGGTGCAACGCATGTGAAGCGGCGGGCAGAAGCTAGTTTCTATATAACTTTCAGTTTTGCATTTATACGTCATTTTCTTTCATTTGATACAAAACTCGGTTATATTTGGAAACATGCGATTATTCATATCCTCCTTCACCTCATAACTTCATAACCGATTTTAAGAACCACCGCCAGAAAACCTGATTTAAATTTAAAAAAAAAACCTAAATGCATAATCATAATCATTTATTTGCCAGAATGTATGTACAATAAGATCTTAATTAAATATAATGTCCAGTTACAAACTACCAAACATGGCGTGCAAATATAGTTAAAATATTAATAATATTAAAAATTATATAAAAAAAATAATGTAAATAAATGAAATAAAATTTTTCCAATTTGATAAGTAAAACAAAAAATAATTAAATTAAAGATCAAATAAAGTCAAAATATATAAAAATGTCAAATAAAATCAATAACATTAAATTAAGTCAAGTAATATAAAAAAGAAACAATAAAATCAAATAAAGTTAAGTTATAGTCAAGTTTTGAAGCTTATATATTCATTCACGTTATAAAAACAATTCTCCAATAGCCAGTCTTTTATCTTTTGTTTAAATTTGTGAATTTACATATAAATTACGACCCTTCGAGTATCAAATGTCGTAAAAGCCATTTTGGCCAAAATGACTTTTTGGTGTTTTCTTACTAAGTAAAACAAGCTATATCGGACTGTATATTTAAAATTTTGATATTCCTAAAAAAATGGTTTTTACTACTCAGATTTTTTACGACCTAAAACAATCATTAGACAAAAAAAATGATGTAACCACCTTTACATTGTATAAAATAATAAAAAAAATGAGGTAAAGGACAAATTTCTGAAACACATGGCTGATACTACATTTTGTAACCAATATGTCAGAAGATTGCAAAAAGAAGGATGAAGAAAGCGTAAGCGAATCCATGTTTAAGAGTATCTTCCTCAATGAGTATGATCTTGGTTTTCACAGCCCTAAAAGAGATAAATGCACGTTCTGTTCTAAGGCAGAAAATTCCGAAAATTACATGAATGAAATAAGAAAAGTTTGAAATACACTGAGAAGATACAGATAAGCTACTTATAAAAGATTTAAAGCTCGTCAAATTTTGAAGGATGCTGAGACTGTAACATGTAGTTTCGATTTACAAAAAGTACTTAACACACCATTCGGAAAAAGTATGCTTTTGCATTACTCGCGTAAGTATGCAGTATATAACTTTACTGTATATGAAAGTATTACACAAAATGTCTCCTGTTGTACCTGGGGTGAGTGTGATGGCAAAAGGGGCAGCGTAGAGATGGCAACTTGCTTGTATCTGTATTTCAAAGAGTTAGATATGGCATGTCTATTTGCGAATTAGATAGAAAAGGTGTTAAGAATACCCTTTTATATTGTAATTCTTGCACTGGGTAAAACAAAAATAAAACCGCTTTATCAGTGCTAAATTACTTCTTACATGTCTCTGAAAATCTACAAGTAATACATATTAATTACTTGCTACCCGGGCATACATAATATCCCTGCCGATTCTGCGCATGCGACTATTGAAGAAGAAGTGAAGAAAATTATTGTGTGGAGCCCCTCGCCTTCATACTTCGAAGTAGTGAGAAAAAAGCCAAAACCCTATGATGTGACAGTTATGGAATGTACAGATTTTATCAACTGGCAAGTGCTTGTGGAAAAAACGTTTACAAAAGAGACGTCAAAAAAAATTAAATTTAAGGAGATTAGAGTAGCTACTTTAAAAAAAAGAACTTGAATCAGATCGAGGTTAAATATTTCATGAAAAACGAAGCCGAAACTGAAAGGTAACACTGTTTGAAAAAATAGTTAAGAAAGGAAAAGGCAAAGGTAAAGGAAAAAATAAGAGGAGAGAAGACACTGCTACAACTCAATCCCAAGAAGAAAAACATAAGGTAGAGCTCAGTGCTATAGAATTGCTTCCAATGTACACAAAAACACTACCAATACTAGCAGCCAAGTACAAGGATCTATAAAAACTATGTAAAGAAGGAGTCATTCCTAAAAAAATTCATAGAGAGTTCTTTGAGATGCCTTATGATAACAATAAAAGTGACACACTTATTGAAACTGACGAAGAGGACAAAGAAGTTGAAGAAGTGATTGATTAATAGCCTTATTTTGATCAGTTAATTTAAAGTTTTAGTAATACTTGATTATGTTTTGTTTAATATTGTTAATTTTTAGGTAATGTACAACAATAAGAGTCATTTCGCCAAATTCAACAAGTCTTTTACTTCTATGTAAGTTGTTGATTGCCAAGTGTAACATGTCTTTTACTGCCTAAAAAATTTCTTTATTTTCTATTAATGTCTAACTACAACAAAATAACACAGAGCTTATTTACCTTTTTAGGCAAAACATTTGTAGTAACAACCAGTTATGATGTTTTTTTTTTGTAGTATTAGCCAACTAACTTCTAACCTGCAATAGCTAGGTTATTTCAGGCTTATAGTAATAGGAAGGACTCTAAACTTTAAGGAAAATATCTGAATGGTTTAAATATAGTTATAGAAACAAAGAAGTTACAGCGAAAGTAAGTTTGCCCATTTTTGTTTTTTCGTGTTTCCCAAAAGTCGTATTTTGGCTTTTACGACATTTGATACTCGAAGGGTCGATTAGTCCACTCGTTTAAGGGCTACGGTGCCACAGACAGACACACAGACACACACACACATTGCGTTCAGACACCCTTGTCGGGGGTTAAAAAAGATTCCCAATCACATCCAACAGCATATCGAATTAAAAAATTTACTCCTACTTACTTAACGAAATTGTTTTAGTACAGACAACATAAGCAAGGCTTTTGGGTTTTATTATATTTATTTTAATTATAATACCTGTAGTAGGTAAGGTAGTCACTGAGCGGCGTCCTGGCCCGGCGAGATGGCTTCGCGTCAGACCTAGACGTAGATGACGGGACGAACTCGATTACCACTTGGTCGACTGGATGAAAGTGGTCTCAAGATCGAGATGCATGGAGGGCTATCCCTGCCTCCCTTTGCCCAGCCGTGGGATCAGATGGGCTCATAATAATAATAGTACCTGTACTTTTTGCCCTTTTGCTGAACAAGATGCAAAAGACATATTAGATATTTTATAACTTAGTGAAGCAAAGCCTGCCAGGCTAGCAACCAGGACAAGCTACTTACTTCGGTATCATCATCAGCATTAGCCGTAGGATGTCCACTGCTGGACATAGGCTTCCTCATAGCTCTCCAAGTACTGATCAGGGTTGTTGCTTACTACGCTTGGCATGCGCTTTTGGCAGATTGTTACTGCATCCACGGGCAAGTGATTAGAGGCAACAATTTACTGCCGGCACTCCACGGCATACAGTGTACAAAATGGTTACTTTGATATACAAGGCAGATTATAAGGGTGCGTTTCCGCCTAGGCAGAAACGTAAGGCATCTAAAGGCATCCGGGTGTGTGCATATGGCATTTGAGACTTTGAGAAGTTAAAATACGGGATGTTTTATAATATGTAATGTAATATAAAAAATGGCTGTATCCTAATATTCCATTTTCACTTGTTACAGATTGCAGTGTAAAGTGATGAATGCTGCGGTAACAGCAGACAGGCGGTAACATGTCGCTGTCCCGCTCTGTCCTGTCTTGCATCCTGCTCTCCCTGCTGCAGAGCATAGAGAGTCAGCAGGAGATTCTCATCGAGGAGTCATGTGAGTTTGAATCTTATCTACATATATTAGCTACAGATGCGATAGCATTCTGGCATTATAGCTAGAAAGTTAGTCTGCGTCCGCAGTATGCAAACTGTTAGCGGCCGACTGAGTTAGTGGCGTATGGTTTTAGTACGCCCTTCCATATAATTTGAAATGAAGTGTCCACAGTTTTCTAGTTTCGCGCACAGTCTTCGCAGTTTGCAGTGTTGCGCCAACTGTCTTAGTGAGCGGCCGACTCACAGCGAGTTTGAAATTAACCTTTTATGAATAATCAGAATAATCAATTTATTGGTAACAACAACAATTACAGGTCAAACATTTCTAATAATAATACTGAGTACTTATGGCTAACAACAACAGCATTTAAACAAATTATCTTAAGTCAACCAAATAGATACAAATAAAACAGTAATATAATATAATAGTAATATATGACGAGCTCCGTGGCGCAGCGGGCGAAAGTCCGCCTGCGACGCAAGGGGTTGCGGGTTCGATTCCCGCCTCGGGACAAATGTCTGTACTATCTGCAGATATTTGTTCAGGGTGTTCTGGGTGTTTTTCTATATATGTATAATAAAAATATCTATCTATGTAGCATAATGTATTAAGTATATCAGTCATCTAGTACCCATAACACAAGCTCTGCTTAGCTTGGGGCTAGATGATTCTGTGTGATTTGTCCAGCATTATTTATTTATATAAATTAATAAACTCGTCATTCAATAAATTAAAAAAATTTCAACAAATTTTAGGTACAAAATCATCAACACTGTAGAACGCCTTCTCGACCAGCCATGATAAGTACTTACTGATCGATTCATGAGGGAGACCTATGTATGTGAACATACTACAGCTGATGATGATGAACCAATCGTAACTATGCAATGCAGCTTTGGTCACGTGCTTAGTAAACGTGATCACCGTGGTATTGCAGTTGTTATAGGCAGAGGAACGCTTAACATCAGGTGGGTCTTCGGCTCGTCTCGTCATTTTTTAGTATAAAAAAACTATGGACTTTAAAACTGATACCGCGTGTAGCCACGTTGGCCGAGTCAAAGTCAAAGTCAATAAGTGTCACAGAACAAAACGCTACTTAGAATAGTCAATTTACAAAAGAAGAACAAGACACATTTAAATTGAATAAAGCTCATAATTGAATTCGTTCGCTTCAGATAACTGTTTTCCAAGTGGTATGTACCCCCCTCCCATTCCCTCCGCTCTTCATGATTTTGGCACGTCTCCACATTGCGGTTGTTTTGCCCCACAGCGTATCAGGCATGCAAAAATTGCGATCAACCCTCATTGCGCTGCTAAATAGGTGTCAGGCAACCAAGTGCCAACCGATAAATAGACATGGTCAACAGGCTACACCAAGAGTGTTGCCTGTTCAGCAGCTCGGCTTGGAGCGTGATGATAAAGAATGGATTTATTAACCACATATTTTTTTTTTTTTTATAATGCTGGAAAAATCACACAGCATCATCTAGCCCCAAGCTAAGCAGAGCTTGTGTTATGGGTACTAGATGACTGATATACATAATACATTACACTACATAGATAGATATTTTTATTATAAATAGCAAAACACCCAGAACACCCTGAACAAATATCTGCAGATCGTACAGACATTTGTCCCGAGGCGGGAATCGAACCCGCAACCCCTTGCGTCGCAGGCGGACCTTCGCCCGCTGCGCCACAGAGCTCGTCAATTACAAAAATCAGCTAAGGACACTTAGCAAGAAATAGTTCATTAAGTAAAGAGACAAATTTGCTTTTGTGCTAAAAAGGTGCTCAGCTCAGCTTAGCCCAACGCTTATTTTCAGCTGGTGGATTTTTTTTCACTTGTTTGTTTCTTTTATTTTTTATCCCATTTACCCGCAACACATCCTCTTTTTCCTGTCCACATCGTTTCAGCCGTAAAACGTCCACTACTGAACACAGGCCTCGCTCATGGATCTACATGAGGGGTAGTTGCCATACTCACCACGCTTGGCAGGCGGGTTGGCGAGCGCAGCACGGGATGTTAGTACACGGAAAGACGCTGCTGCCCATCTTCCGGAGGTATCCCTTAGCAGGCTCTTACTGCATCCATGGGTATGAGAGGAGGGGTAACATTCTACTGCCGGCACCCCACGGCGCTGTCCTGGCGCGTCCTGTCCACAATGTGAAGTTATTATTATTTCTTTTCTCAACGTATTTTTGTTTTTTTGGTTATTATTTATATTTTTATTTGTGTTTGTATTGTGATTTGTGCGTAAGGTAAGTTAATGTTTTTCTTCTACTTCTACATAGCCCTGACCCATTTAAGCTTTAAATAGGACGTCCTCACAAAATTAAAAACTGTTTACTGTCATAAATAAACACACTAATGAGCTTACATCATTATCTTATGGCACAAAGTGTTTTGCATTGACGTTTCAAAGTTATTAAAGCAACATAAAGATGCTTTGAGGATCGATCTCGCTTCGCTCTCGGC
The DNA here is from genome assembly GCA_963082625.1 of Pasiphila rectangulata. Taxonomy (NCBI): domain Eukaryota; kingdom Metazoa; phylum Arthropoda; class Insecta; order Lepidoptera; family Geometridae; genus Pasiphila; species Pasiphila rectangulata. The sequence continues at coordinate 7,870,381 of OY720261.1, read as the reverse complement.
AGACTTTGTGTAGCTCATAATGAGAAGCTGCGTCAGAGTGGCAAGTTTATCGTCAGATAGCGGAAAATGGAAAAATCGTTACAGCATTTTCCCTTTGTGAACGTATACCTTTAGTTTTAATGACTTTCTGACGCGTTTTCACGTCATGATTATAGTACGATATTGGTGGTGATTCTGTTTTTGAATGAATTAATTAATAAAAATATTTATTTTTTTCATTTTGTAAAAACGGGAATTACTCACGTAGTATTGTAACGTCGAAGATTATTCCGACACGACAGTCGTGTCGGCCCCACGCGCGGACGGGCATTCAATCCCATGATGATGATTTTCTTGAAAAATCGAAACGTGTCTGAATAATCTTCGACGTTACAATACTACGTGAGTAATTCCCGTTTTTTACAAAATGAATAGTATATCTCACGTTAATTTTGAAAGGGAAAAATATTTATTATCTGTCAACAATAGAAAAGTAATAAGATCTTAAATAACTTATTCTACGGCCCGTAGTGCACGACGGGACGCGGAGGTGGTGTATCGCGAACCGTGTTCACCCTGACGAAGACCCTCGGTAAGGGTCGAAACAGTTAGTTCCTCCACTAACAATAACAATTACGTGACCATTCCAGCTACTTAATATGAATGTCACGAAAATTACAAGTAAAATAACAAGCTAAATCTAATTAAATTTACGTAAAACGGACTAAAATGACACATAACTATTTGGTAAGTGCCGTTCTAAAATTAAAACGGAACAATTATACCCAGTTTTGCGCTGACAGCTCTAAATTTAGAAACGTCATAATATGTCTGATTATACCTAATATGTTTTAGGAAGTGTAAAACAGAATCGACGCCATTATCCGTTTACACTATTATATATGGATTAAGGGTTAACACTTTGCTGGGGTGGGACCTTTTGGTCTACGGACATAACTTTTTTTGTTCAAAATTTATACCTGTTGTATACTGTAATGTCAAAAATTGGATGCGGGTTGCGAAAGAACGTTCTCAGTGGCGCTTAACAAAAGAAGCCTATGTCCAGCAGTGGACTAATGTGGGCTGATGATGATGATGATGTTGTATGTACATACTGTAAATTAATATATTTTTTCTTTCTTAATTCTATCTACAATGTGTATTGACGTATTTTTTAAATTATCATGACACGGCCGCGCAAATGCCGACAGAGAAAATAATATTATTTTGTATGCCACGACATGTGCCCGACACGCTTGATGCCTGTATTTACCTACCTAATAGAAGTGTATGTAAATATTACAGAAACTTATAGCACTCTTGGAAAGGGGGTATCAAAACTAGGTCATGTAGGGTATCATATGAAAGGACTTAATTTGCACATTGAAAAACAGTTTTTAGTTTTTTCATCCCATCTATTCGAAAAGGACGAGTTGGTTCGCCTTTAAGTGCACCCAAAGGTTGTGTTTTTTATATGAAACTTTTAGCGGGCAGTAATGAGTTTTTAATCCTCTTTATAAGTGCGCCTTTGTCGCACTCTTTTTGAATTTGGAACATCTTAGTGTTCAGCGCCAAAGAAATCGAACGCAAATATTGTTTGAATAAATGACTGGCTGGTACGACGGCCCATAGTCGCGCAGCCGGCTGAATAAAAAAGTAATCAAATTAAAAACGTGCGAACTAACACATCCCGTGTTTTCGTTAATTTTCAAGGATTGTTAGAAATTCATGGTTTTGTTTTGAAAAATGAGTTCGTCAAGTGTCAGTGAAAGTATAGAATTAACTTCTGAAAGTATTAGAACTGACGCAAGAAATGTGATGTATAATCTATTACCTGCAAAATCCCGGGAGAAATATATATGAAAGCCTATGGTAATTTTATTGAATGAAGAAATGCAAGAGGCGCCAAGATTTTTTCAGAATCTGTGTTTTTAGCCTACTTACAGTACTTAGCCAAAACGAAACAACCTTCCACTGTTTGGAGTACCTACTCAATGCTAAAATCAACAGTCAGTTCTAATAACGACGTGAAACTGGACACATATTCGAAATTAATAAAATAATAATATTACAATAAAATATGAGGCGCCTTTTATTTTCTCATAGAGGATGATGAAAAGTAGAGAGTCACTCGGGCGCAAAATATATTTTTGAATCGGGCGACATACTTTCAATCCCTCGCTTCGTTCAGGATTCTACTACTCTAGAATCCCTCACTTCGCAATGGATTCAAAAACGCGACCTCACCGTAAAAAAAATATTTTGCTCACTTATGATACAATCTACTATTTCCTCTGAGCCGTATAGTTTTCGACTTATTTACAAAAATGTTAAAAAATATACCACGCCCCTCCTTCCTATCTCCGAAGTTTGTTGATATAAACCCCTGAAACTTATATAGCTAATAGAAATGTACGTAAAGGTTACAGGAAATTTATAAGGAACTGTTTAATTTGCATAGTTTTTTGAAATCATCATAAAATAAGTTCTCTTATCAGACGAGAGATGGCGCTGTCAAGGTTCTCCAACAAATATAAACCATACATTATATTGTGTTATCTTTATCATATATGATACTAGCTTATGTCCGCCGCTTCGCATGCGTTGTACCCGGATATCCTATGTGTTAATCCTGGTCAACATCTATACGTATGCAAAATTTCAGCTCAATCCTTAGGCTAGTTTTGCGTGAAAGAGTAACAAACATCTATACATACTCACAAACTTTCGCGTTTACAATATTAGTAGTATCGTATGATGGCTCTGAAACCTCAGTGCGCGTGTCCGACTTGCTCTTTGCCGGTTTTATTTTTGTGTGTATTAGCTGTTTCCACCTAAGCTTTGTTTTTATACCGGATCAGAGGAAAGAAGCTTACGTTGTTCGGATAACACGGATTAAATCTTATTTAGAAGTTAGCAATTTTGGCAAAACATTTACACGGTCTATGGCATAGAGTAATTTATGTATCGGAGCTGAGTGTAGTGTAAAGAATTCTAAATTTAAATCAAAATCGTTTATTGCCCTTATGTTGTAAATACCGGTGTTGGGTAGATATACTGTCTCAAACATAAACTCTGTTAGGGCACAGCAACATTGCATTAGGAGACGCATTTAAACTTAAACATAAAAACTAATTGTTCGTATAACACTGTCTTAATCTATTTTTATTCGAATGACATAGGTAGTTTTCAATATTAGAATTTATTTATTTCATATTTACATTGCCATGACAGTATAACAAAACACCAAAGCGACAAAGAAATGCATAAATTTTAAACTTAACCATAATATTAATTAGTTTTTTTTTTCACTATAACTATAAATTGGTTCTACCCAAATAGAGTAAAACCGTATCCGTGAATTTCGGCAACGTCATATTGAAAATATCAACACCCTCGTCTGCGCATAGTCTATTGATGGTACACAGGGCCCGCGTGAATGGGGACTTACTCAGTAGTCTGGTTCTGGCCCTCGGTATAGCAAGTATAGCAAGAAGCCTAGGACTTCGGCGCGCGTAAACATACCTATCGGGTACATATAGTCCGATTTCCATATTAATAGATTTATAATTAATAGTACATACATATTAAGTGACTTAGTCACGGACGATCATAGATCATGAATCACCCAAAAATTCGTGCAGCGAGTAAAAACTGTTTTCATTTAGGTACGTCTTTAGAATACTTTAATTTTGTTTGCATATCTTCCTGTTTTATATTAGTTGGGATTTTATTATAAATTTTTACACACATCCGATATGGGCCTGAATGTATTAATTTCAAAGTTGAGTTAGGTTGAGTTAGTCTGTTTCGTGGTCTTAGGCGGTTAACACACTGCCACACACCACGCTGAATGTTGTGTATTCCCCAATATTAGGGTCTTTAGTCGTTTCGCACCACACGCGATTCGAACCGCGGTGCGAAAAACCCAAGTACTGTTTTGACGCACCTTTATTATCTTGCGGGAGTGCAGATGCAGTGTGTTGGACTGTGCGTGTTTTCTATACAAACGGAGATACTCACAAGCAACGTTAGAACACGCACGTGTTAATCTAATGATGGGATCCATGATAAGTCAAGGAAAATATTCAAATATAATAAGTATAAAATGTACTGTAATGCTATGCCATTGTGTTATTGTGTCTGAATAGATAAATAAATAAATAACATTTGGGGTATTTTCAGCAACATTTTTGATTTTCTCATTGAAGTCGGTTTTTTTCTTGACGTAATAAATAATTATTCAAGAAAGAAAAATCCATTGGTGCAGGGCTGTGTCAAACCCACGATCTTCGGGTTGAAAGTCGGGGGGATACTACCACTCAGCATACACGGTTATTTATGGTTAGTTAATGAATAGTACTAATTAACCGCATATCTCTACTACCATCAGCTATTTCGCTCGGTAGTTTAATACTCATCATATTAATCCAATTAAGCTGACTACTTTTAAGGGTAGTGAAGTTGTTAAGTTTCGGACGCGACTGTTATGTCGGCAAAGTCGACACGACATCCACGCTTACCAGTCCGTGGCCTCTACTCGAGAACCTTTTGGCCGCTTGGGCCATCTGATCTTCGAGCTACATGGCCTGCCCATTGCCACTTCAACGTGCTAATCCATTTGGCTATGCAGGTGACACGAGTTCTTCTACGTATCTCCTCATTTCTGATTCGCGTACAGAAACCCCGAGCATAGCCTTCTCCCTAGGCCGTTTCCCTGTTTTACGCATCTTTTTAAGGGAATCGCCTTCGAACTCTATTCCTGTACTCGTACTGACATAGGGGCGTTCCTATACAAAGACTTCAACACCTTGATATACCGATGGTCAATACGGCGTCGCTGGAGAGCCGTAAGCACCGCCCATGTCTCGAACGAATCGAAGGCTTTCTCGTAGTCCACAAACGCGAGACATAGTGGCAAGTTATACTCTTCGGTCTTCTGTATGACTTGCCGCAGCGTATGAATGTGATCAATGGTAATTCAGACTTTTCGGAACCCGGCTCGTTCGGGAGGCTGAAAGTCATCAAACCTGCGATCGAGACGATTCGCTATAATCCTTGAAAACAACTTGTAAACATGGCTCGATAGGGAGATTGTTTTGTAGTTCTTAAGCAAGGTGTTTTTAAGAAAACCTTTTTTTAAGAAAAATACCACAACGCTTTCGTTCCATGCAAACAAAAGTCTATCAGATCAAAATTTCGTACGACCAAAAGTCGTATCTGCAACTATTCTGCAGCAAATAAACGCTCGACCACAGCGCTGTCCAAAATGGTTAGTGGTCCCTCGCTGTCAGTGGTCGACTGGCAAATGGAAAGGAACTTTTATGAAGTAGCTTTTAACTGATAGCTATTAGTGTTTTACGGAAAATGCACAAAGCGGGTATTGCAGTTGGGTGCCGGCCGTGGAATGTTACCTCTACTGTCATACTCGTGGATGCAGTAAGGGCCTGCTAAGGAATACCTCCAGAAGATGGGCAGCAGCTTCTTTACGTGTATCAACATCCCGTAATGCGCTCGCCAACCCGCCTGCCAAGCATGGTGAGTATGGCAACTACCCTTCATGGAGATCCATGAGGGGTCTGTGTTTAAAAGTGGACGTTTTACGTCTGAAATGTAATCAGCTAATGCCACATCTTGTAAAACAAAGATCCGTGTTCTCAAACAGAACAAAGACAAGTGTTGGAATGGTTCGTATGGCATTGTTTTGTTAATACCCGCATTTATTTACATTATTCACTTTCTAGCTTTAAGTTTTGTAATTTGTACACTATTATTATGACGTAAACTAATGTTAACTCTGTACAACCCCAATCTAATATTTAAAAATATCTCATCAAGTGAATTGTAAATTCTTTTGAGATAATAAAGTTCTTTAAACCGAAATTATGATGAATGAAAAGGGTATACCAGTTTTTGAAAAGTGTCTCAATAAGATTCTATAATGCTAAAAATCACCAAATTTTTATTTATTCGATAAGTGCCACAATAATGCATTTCAATTTGTAAATTTCGCGCGTTTTTTTACGAAAGCGCTGGACGCAGTGGACGCCATATTTCTCTGTCGTCATGACGTCACTTGAATATGTAAACCAATGCGCTAGCGAGCAAAGTACGTTATCAGTTGACACTGACACTTGTTTTTTACATGGTCGTAAGACGTAATAACATGGCGGCTCCTGTTTCATGGTATTCAAAACAGACTAAAACTACTGAAAACTTTCATTTTATGAACCAAAACTAACATTTTCTGACTGTTTTTAGTCTTAGTTTTATTTGTAAAAATAAAAATATTAAATAAATTAAAAATATATTTTTAGATTTTATATAGATGGAGCTTTAATTTTACCTATTGCTGATGAAAGAAATATGGTTGTAATAATAGAAGACGCCGTGGGGTGCCAGCAGTAGAATGTAGCCCCTCCCCTCTTGTCCGTGGATGCAGTAAACAACCCGTAATATTGCAGAGACAAGCCGAAGGCCTCCCTGATGAAAAGCGGTAGCGTACATTTAACAAGCATTGGTGCGGGGGTACCAGAAAAGGGGGCGAAGGCCTGAAAAGGTCACCAAGGGTCAAAAATGGCATTTATGGGTTTTTGGACGTTTTCGGCCATTTGAAGACGTTTATTTTTTTGGTGACCATTTGAGGTCACAATAACTCCGGTCCATGTGACCCTAGGGTCACCAAAATCAATCAGTACCCTTATCTTATTAAGACGGTGCTAACAAAAAGGTTTCATGTAAATCGGTCATTGCGTTCGGTTGTAATCGTCTCATGCACAGACAGACAGACAGACAGCGCTATGCATTTTTAGGGGGCTTCGCCCCCTTAAATATATACTGCTCGGCCAACACTGCTCACCACTAAAATATGATTTATAAAAACACAAACATATCGTACAATTTCTTACTACATAAAATACATGAATACGTAACATAAAAACAGGATCACTCTCACTAGATCGATGGCTTTCTTACACAATTTAATATTAGTATTTGGTGATTTATTCGTCTTCTGTAAGATAAATAATGCTCCGTTTTACGCTGCTATTTAGTGGTTATAAATCAGACATACGACTTCTCCGTTCCGTTCTGGCTCTTTGGTTTTATGTGGAATTCATTTTGCTTCAAAACATGTTAGGAATTGTGTTATGCTGGGAAGATATATGTATCAGTCCGCACTACTGCTGGGTATATGCCTCCTCTTTGTCACGCCATTTTTCTGACCCAGCGCCAACTGCGTCCACTAGGAATATGGGTATTAGTTTTTATAATTAATGGAATCAGGCGTTACTTTGCGGAAATCCATGACAATAAAATGCAATGAAAATATTTAGTTTTAATTCCGCTTATGCTGAGATCCTCTCCGCGAGGCGAAACACGTACCGTCGTATAGGTTTGAGTATGCATGCTGCACTGACAACCTAGTTCTCCCTGCATGTGCATAATTAGCGGGCGGGAGGGCGGTGCTCATGCATCTCAGCTTTAGCGGAATTAAAACTAAATATTTTCATTGCATTTTATTTTTAGTTTTTATTTATAAGCTTGATGTATCCCATCATCATCATCGACTTATTAGTCCGCTGCTCGACAAAGGCCTATCCAAATCTGCTATTTCCACCCTGTCTTCAGCTTGCCGCATCTAGCGTCTGCCATTCATTTGCAAATCATCACTCCATCTAGCTGGTGGGCGTCCTACACTTCGCTAGCCACAGTCACTCTATGACTTGTTTACCCCAACGGGTGTACAAGGGTCACAGGGACCGGAGTTATTGTGACCTCAAACGGTCACCAAAAAAATAAATGTCTTCAAATGGCCGAAAACGTCCAAAAACCCATAAATGCCATTTAACCAACGGTTATCAGTTCTTCGACATATATGGCCAGCCCACTGCCTAGCCATGATGTTTCCTAATCATCTCATCCCAGCCGTCGGACTCTGTCCACGACCACAGCTGGACACAGGCCTTCATCCTCGTTGAATATAAGGGTGATGTTGCAGATTAATTGAATCAATTAGATACATTGAAGCTCACGGTTTTATTTTTCTCATTTTTAACAACATGTTTAAAAAAAAGAAATTATAGCTCTAAATATTGACACAATAAGTCGTCAGTTAAGAAAACTAGCCAAATTAAATCGTGACTTTCAATTGATCACGATTGATTCATCATTTCATCCATAAAACGTCCACTAATGAACAAAGGCCTCCCTCATGGATCTCCATGAGGGGTAGTTGCCATTCTCACCACGCTTGGCAGGCGGGTTGGTGAGCGCAGTATGGGATGTTGATACACGGATAGACGCTGCTGCCCATCTTCCGGAGGTATCCCTTAGCAGGCTCTTACTCCATCCATGGGCATGAGAGGAGGGGTATCATTCTACTGCCGGCACCTCACGGGCAATATAACAACATGTCTACGGTTAACTACGGAACCCTAAAGTGCGCGTGGCTCGACACGCACCTGACCTAATTTGTTTTTTTATATAAAGGGCAACTTAAAATAGGAAGTCTTATATAAAGTTTTAAAGTCATACACGGTACAGGCGTCGAGAAAAGTGTCGAAGTCAAGTTATACTCGCACCCTGGGAATATAATAATGTTAACTTCTGAGTTTCTCTAGTCTAGCCAATTTCCTTTTATTTGCTTGAAAAAGTGTATTTGAGCGGAAAGTTCTGCATTTTTCACTAACGAAGTTGAAAATAAACAGCGAAGATGTGAACTTGGTAGAGTTATGTAGATTTATAACATTTCCAGAAAAGTTTAATTTCTTCGTTTATAACACATTTTTATGCGTTTTTAGCTAAGAAGTTTCTTCTTGGTCTACTTTAATTCAAACCATAGCGGCTTTGATCTTTTTGGATTGTTCAGGGTTTTAACCCCTTTTAAGTAACCTTTTTCGCCCCACTGCTGGGCATAGGTCTCCCCAAAGTCCTCCAACTTTCCTGATCCTTTGCATTCTTCCACTGCTGTCTGTCGAAGGTGACGAGATCGACCCGCCAGTGCTTTCTTTTGCGACCACGTCGCCGGTTTCCGTCACCCTATGACCAGACGAAATTAAGTCAATGCCAGCAATGTCTTTCGGCCTGTTCACTGTGAAAAGCCGTAGGGTGCCGGCAGTAGAATGATACCCCTCCTCTTATGCCCATGGATGCAGTAAGAGCCTGCTAAGGGATACCTCCGTAAGATGGGCAGCAGCGTCTATCCGTGTATCAACATCCCATACTGCGCTCACCAACCCGCCTGCCAAGCGTGGTGAGAATGGCAACTACCCCTCATGGAGATCCATGAGGGAGGCCTTTGTTCATCAGTGGACGTTTTATGGCTGAAATGATGAAAATGATGACTGTGAAAAGAGAGACCTTCTCGAGAGTACGCGCTGCGTCGCCTAAGCGCCAGCCGCAATAGCCTCCTGGCAGCGATGGCTGAAGACGTAAACTGCCGTTTCCTGCGGCATTGGGTAGGGGTGCATTCAGTCTTTGCAACATACACCTGGCACTGAGTGCACACCTGCCTCTCTAACCAATGTATTTTTCTATTTTACTTGTAAACAATTTATATTTTTCAATTTTGTATTTTCTGTTTGTGTAATAAATGTGCTTAACGTGCGTGGGTTGTATGGGCCACAAATGGGTCTGAAATAAACGATTTTTATTTATTTACGGCTGGAATGATGATTACCTCTTCATGGCTAAATAGACACAACTATAAACAAAACACAATGCACTTGACCATATGTAGTCCACGCAGTCCATAATAAATAAATAAATAAATAAATAATGCTGGACTAATCACACAGCATCATCTAGCCCCAAGCTAAGCAGAGCTTGTGTTATGGGTACTAGATGACTGATATACATAATACATTATACTACATAGATAGATATTTTTTATTATATATAGAAAAACACCCAGAACACCCTGAACAAATGTCTGCAGATCGTACAGACATTTGTCCCGAGGCGGGAATCGAACCCGCAACCCCTTGCGTCGCAGGCGGACCTTCGCCCGCTGCGCCACAGAGCGAGTCCATGGTTACTGTTATACGTTTTAAAACGCCAAATTTGAATTAGACTGACTGTATACGCAATTATTGTTATGATTGGACGAAATCCTGCCAGATTTCTTTTTTTCCTTCCATGTATTGTGGCAGGCATAGTCACAGGCGCTCGCTGTGCCCGTGTTGGTGATGACTTGATAGTTGGTATATAGTCTGTCTTGCATTTTATTTATATAATCTCCTCATTTATTTATTATATTGTATGTATATACTATTATTACTGTTTAAATTGTATTTTTATTTTGTCACTTTTTTTTGTTTTCGATGGGAATGCATTTTACGCATATTCTCTGGTCCGAGGAGAGCCAGTGTTATGTTGGGCTCGCCACTGGGCTACTAAAATACTGCTAGTATTCATTGTTGGCATACCAACTAAAAACCCATCGTTATTTCGTCTCTCACCTTAGTCCCAGAGCGTCGTCAAACCATTCGTCATCAGACGATTCGTTCGGCGGCGCACTAGCACTTGACAGGGTTGCGGGTTCCCGGTCGGATTCGACCGCTACCCCGTCGGTGATCATCCGTCTAGGACGGATCCTTCCTGATCGCCTCTGAGGCGAGACATGTCCCGTTGGACTAACGGCATTTGGAGGCCTGTGCAATGCCAGGGTGGTTCTCCTCGCACCATCTCCCAGCTGGTCTCCATATTTATTTTGTCACCTACGCTGTGCTCTGGCATACGGACCTGCCTGAAAATCAGCGCCGCAACCTCATAGCTTGCTACGTGATTGCGGTAATACTGAGGCAGAGTCCATTTTTTGCATGCAGCATGGCAATAGGTTACAACCTTTTTTTTAGGCCACATAATTTGATTTTATACGCGTTTTCTTACATAGAATAGAATAGAATAGAAAAAGTTTTATTGTTATCACAATCACTTACATAACTTACATGTGCTGTGTGTGTGTCACGTTGACAGCAGTTCCCTGACTAACCCTTTCACAAACACGTCTGCCGAAATGGATTTCCAGAACTGTACATTATAAATAGCTTCTAGGAAAGCCTTCTACGAAAGTTTCCAAGAAAACTTCAGTAAACTTGAAAGTAATTGTGTGACACTGACTGACGGACTGTTGGCATTTGTAAATTATATAACAGAGAAGAACTTCGAAGAACTCAATGCCGAAACAAACTGATACTGTTTCGCAAGGCTTAAGCGAGCTTTACTCGCCCTGTCTGTATTTCACCCTGTATTGGGCAAATTATTAAAAGTGTAATAGGGCACGATTATGTTTTTTATTATAAATAAATAAACTAAATAATGCTGGACAATTCACACAGCATCATCTAGCCCCGAGCTAAGCAGAGCTTGTGTTATGGGTACTAGATGACTGACATACTTAATACATTATACTACATAGATAGATAGTTTTTATTGAAGAAACACCCAGAACACCCTAAACAAATATCTGCAGATTGTGCAGACATTTGTCATGAGGCGGGAATCGAACCCGCGATTATAGTTGATGCCTACAAGATATACATTTATTCGTCGGTTCTTTTCCCTCCTCTAGTTGGTAATAATGAATAGAAGTGAAAGAGTGAGGTTTCTTGATCGCTTCTTTCCCTCACTTGGAAAAAAGTTATCTGAAGCGAACGAATTCAATTATGTTATCATCATTTCAGCCGTAAAACGTCCACTACTGAACTAAGGCCTCCCTCATGGATCTCCATGAGGGCTAGTTGCCATACTCACCACGCTTGGCAGGCGGATTGGTGAGCGCAGTACGGGATGTTGATATACGTAAAGACGCTGCTGCCCATCTTCCGGAGGTGTCCCTTAGCAGGCTCTTACTGCATCCACGGGTAGGAGAGGAGGGGTAACATTCTACTGCCGGCACCCCACGGCATCAATTATGTGCTTTATTTAATTTATATGTGTTGTTTTTCTTTTGTAAATTGACTATTCTTTGTAGGTTTTTCCTTTATTGAACAAACACTTATTGACTTTGACTTTGTTGAATGACGCTTTGACGCTTTTACGCAGAACCAGACAGAGAACTAAGTGTCAGCAATACCTATTATGTTTGAAATCTACAGCCTCGCAAACAGCAAATATGTATTATGAGATGAGTTCGACTTGTGTGCGCGACTGTACACAAGTGTATTCTGTGCTCTGTAGGCGACTGTACTCGTGTTTGCTCATGTCTGTAACTGGTTTTATTGACTTTGAAGTAATTTCAGAGTTCCATTAGGGTTCATTGCTTAAGTTGTAGTCTACTTAAAATACTGAAGGCACATAATAGTGATTGTGTCTAGATGGTGATTAGTGCATTGTCTACTTCTACAATACAGAGGAAAGATTTGATTGTTTGTATGCATTGAATAGGCTCTGAAACTACTGGGCCGATTTGAAAAATTCTAATAATGGGAACAACGCGGGTAAAACTGCGGAGTACAGCTAGTTATTAATAAAGTAGTATCATCACCATCATCTTAGTCGCAGGATGACCGCTGCTGGACATAGGCCTCCCTAATGGATCACCAAGTGATCATGAAGTGGTGTGCCATACTCACCACGCTTGGCAGGCGGGTTGGCGAGTGCAGTACGGGATGTTGATACACGGAGAGACACTGCTGCTCATTTTCCGGAGGTATGATCCTTACTGATTATATATTCTTACATCCACGGGCAAGAGAGGAAGGGCTACATTCTACTGCTGGCACCCCACGGCAACCGGGAGCTCCGCCTAATAAACATTTAATCCCTTCGAGGTAGGACAATTTACTTAACTCTTCCGCGAACCGTCAGTTCACCATTGAATGGTAATTGATAAACTGACAAGCCTATTAGGAGCAGGCTCGTACAAATGTGGCAATTAGCAGACACTGTAGTAATGGGAATTAATTATTCACACGCATATAAGTCATGACCTACTTTGGCAGTCATTAATTGCTGAGCGCGACTTGGGTGTCAAAATGTGGAATGTCAAAAGATCGTATTTTTAGGGATCAATATGGTAAATAGGAACCCTTATGGTGTGACTTTATAAAAATATGTTTATTTTGTCACTTATTACGAAAAATTTACAAAGTTATAAAATTATTCTTAGAACTAAGTCAAAGTGACATTCAGCTTGTGCTGTGTGGCAAAGTAAATCAAACTATAGCGCTGATCTTCCATGGTCACCTTGTTTGTGATAGGTGGCATATCCACTGAGCACTTTGTCTGTCTGTCACAGATGGATGAGAACTACTTGTTATCGACTTGAAACTTGAAATGGTATTAGATAAAGCCTATTCACTACTATTGTATATCTAAAGTTGTTGAAAATTCATATTATGATTGCAAAGCGGGCGAAAAGGGGGTCTCAAAAATTGTAAGTGGAGTTACTAGGTCAAGTAGGGTATATTATATGAAAGGTCTTCTTTTGCACACTTATGAGCTTTTTTTAATTTTCCTATACGGCTTAAAGTAAAACTAAAAATATTTTTTTAGTTTTCCAGAAATATACCGTTCTATATATTATCCCTTATCTTCGAAGTTTGCAGAGATAAACACGTGAAACTTTTATAGCTAATATGTAAAGTGTACTACCGGAAAATTATAGAGTACACTCTAATTACCATAGTTTTTTAGAAATCATCGAAAAATTTAATAAATCTACATATGTTCCGCTGACAGACAAGAGATGACGCTGTTAAGGTTCTCAACAAATATATACCGTCACGGAACCCTCGGTGCGCGAGTCGACTCGCTCTTGGCCAGTCTTATTTATCCTACTGTTAAAACAAAATTTTCTTTCATTTTACTCGTGTAACAATACAGATCAATAACAAAATCACAAAATGATGATGATTTCGATAGATGGATATAAAATGCTTTATTGCATACCTTACAGAAAGAGAAACACTTAGCTAAAGAGCGATCTCTACCAGATAAACTTGGTTTGGATTGGATTCGTGGATCGAGGACATTACAACATAGAGTCGCTCAGTCAGCTGCTTACTCGGAAGTCTCTAAAGAATAAAATCCGTAACAAGGTTATCCGACAGAGAACCGAAGTCAGCAAGGCTTTTATCCTATGAACCGTGATAGCTAGACAGTTGAAATTTTCACAGATGATGTATTTATGTTGCCGCTATAACAAGAAATAATAAATAAAGAATTACGAATAAAGAAAACGTGATTTTAATCGAAAAATGGTACGGAACCATTCGTGCGCGAATCCGACTCGCACTTACACTCATTCAGCCATCAAAATTAAATATCCTTAAACACTGTTGCTATCTGAGGCAGAAGCACCTCGTGTCTACATACAAGTTTCCTAAACTTGGTTAGAGCGAGGAGCACATGTCAAAGAACACAGGTTTAGCCGAAAGTGGGCATATTTTTAAGCTCATCTACCTGTAAATAGATTTAAGTATTTTACTTCTCTAAACCTTCTGAATAATGAAATTAATTTATTATTTATATACTGGTAAATCATAAAAGACAGAAGTTCTTAGACAGATAATAATATGGCTTGCTAGACTTGCAGACTTTAGTCCTCTGTCGGATAACCTCGTTACGGATTTTATCCTTTAGAGAGACTTCGCGCACTTATAGCACGCTCCGTACTGAGCGACTTTATGTACTTACGAGTATATTAAATAGTCCGTAACTTTTAAAATCTCATTACTAGAACCATAACTTTTAGCTACAAAGGCTATTTTTGTGTACGTACGTACACTAAAATAGCCTTTGTAGCCTAAAAGCTGCGCTCGCCTGCAAAAGCATCAAATACCAGACCAAATTGAATTGACCAAGTTAGAAATTCCACTTTTACGCGCGAAAATTAGTGCTAAAAGCTGCGACAGTCGAGTCTACTAGAGCTGTAGCATACCGTATGTATTCGTTATTGAGTAACGTTCTCGTTACTTAATAACGAATACGTACGGTACACAACGCGGGACTTCACGTACCGATTCTCTCCCAGCTGTAGAAGATCAACTGCTGGTATAGGCTTCACTTATTGATGTAGAAGTACTGATCATGAGGGGATTATTGCCATATAGATCACGCATGGCAGGCGAGTTGGCGAGCGCAGTATGGGATGTTGACGCTGCTTTCCATCTTTTTTCTCCTTCTTATTTCCCTTGGCAGATGTTTACTGAATCAACGGGCAAAAAAAGACAGGCAACATTCTGTTTTATTACTTATAACTTGTAATTTATATAGTGTTAGACCACACTTAGGTAGAACATTTCAATAAAAATAAAACTCTTAACAAAATTTTCGATTCCGGGCGGGTTCGAACCCACGTCGGTCAGATCGATCCTTGACCCTTCCTAAAGCCTGAAGTGTTTTAACCAACTAACCTACGGAAAGTTTTGACGAGGTTTTTCATTTCCATGTTATTTTGTCAATGAAAATAGTCGTATTTTCATTTCGTATGAAAGTAGTTACAGAAAATGGGTCGTCCACCATCCCGATGGGTTGAGGACGTTCAGAAGACCGAGGGTTGCACTTGGCACCTGCATTAGCACCTGGCTAAGAATAGCCTAGGACAGAGGCAATGGTAAAAGCAAAGAGAGACCTATGCCCAGCAGTGGGTCGATAAAGGCTGGTGATGATGATGATGAAGGCGAAAACGAAAACATTTCATACTCAACGCGACACAGTACGATGCTTCGCGCTCGTACTCAATAAATTATAATTCTTTAATTTGATAACAACAAAAAATCTACTTTAATGACAAAATCTATAATGTTGCTGAAAATACCCAAATGACTGTATGGTTTTGAATATTTTACTCGATTTATCATGGATCCCATCATAAGAACTGGGTTTAAAAGCAAACGAGCATTATTAAATGTAACAAAAAACCCAAGCGCAAGTTTAGAATAGAATAGAATAGAATTATTTATTCGTTAAAAACAACATTACATTTCGATTAGAAGTGCCTTAAAGCCTATGTTAGGTTTAACTAGACACAGAGTTCTCACCTGGTTCAATATGAGGTATTATTAGGTAGGTATATAAATCGAAATACATAGGTTAAAACAAAACAACTCAAAACTATTTAAGTAACTATGTAAGTAATAATAAGTAATGAACAAAATCTATTTAAGTTTGGGGCATGACACTATACCTTGAAGGACTCCAGTACACACTATTACATTCCATTAAATTTCTTTCCAATGACCCGGATGCTGAGGATGATAATGATGAGATGATATGATGATTAGTGGATATAGGGATGTGTTATATTTCGATATGTTTCGAGTTCTTCTACGACTACGAGAGTTACGAGTTACAGTAGTAACTCGACTACGAGTTAGTAACGAATACCAATGAAAAATTTCTCGTTACTTTTACAGCCCTTGCTACGCTATTTCTGTCGCAAATGTTAAGGTACTTTTTACTCTGATGGGATGTGATAAATGATTTCCCAGAAGAATTGCCATAACGTTATGTTGGAAATTAAAGTCTGTCAGAAACTACTAATATTGACAAACCGAGTGAGCATGGTTTTAATCCGGCTGTACACCAATGATTTTACTTACCCCCGATGCAAAAAGAGGTGTTATTGGTTTGACCAATATTGTGTGTGTCTGGGGCATCGTAGCTCTTAAACTTATTTGGCAGCTAACGAATCTAAGACGTTCGTGTGTTTTATCAAAATCGTTTCAGCTATTTGGAAATTATTACAGGTCAGGTAACGGGGGCTTACCACCCCCAATTTTGATAAAATTATCTCATTTCGTAACCACATCTTCATGCATAATTAAAATGATATTTCTCTGGAGCATCTGTCTCAGCGACAGCGATTCTGTAACTGGCAAATCGATCACTGAAGTAGTTTTTATAAACTCTTTAGATTTTTTGCGTACAGGATTGGCAGAGGGGAAGGTATTTTTTTATATATGGCTTCTCTTGATTTATCTCGTTAACAAGTTAACATCAGGTGGGCATTGCACTTGTCTCATCTTTTAGCCGTTCAAAAAAAACCTTATGCTTAAAAAATAAAACCTAACAATATCACGAAAAACACATTAACAAGGTGTCAATCACTTTTGTCCTATTTCTTAACTCAACCTCCAAAAGTTAAAAAAAAACCACGATTTCCTCGTTATCTTTTCTTGTGGTTTCCCTATCGTGTTCTATTTCTACGTGAAACTATAATATCTTTCCGTAAAAATAAGTCTTTATTTCCACTTCACTGGTAGACACTAAAATCGCGTGAGATGACTTATTTACGATAACCTAAGAGATACGTGACGTTAAACCGACGTAGTTTTCACTACGGGGAAATGTTATGCAATGTATGTACAGGGTGGGGCGCAATATGGCTCCTTAGGGAAAATTTATGGGAAGAAATGATGGGGAATAGAGTCGATTTGATACCACTGATATAAATAATACTAATGTACACTACATAGATAGATATTTTTTCTTATAATTATATAGAAAAACATCCAGAACACCCTGAACAAATATCTGAAGATTGTGCAGACATTTGTCCCGAGGCGGGAATCCCGCAACCTCTTGCGTCGCAGGCGGACCTTTGCCCGCTGCGCCACAGAGGTCGTTATCAATAATCTATAAGGTCAATGAGTTTAATTATTTATTAAGCTATTATATATTTATCACTAGCTGTCCCGGCGAACTTTGTACCGCCCAGAATCAACTAACTACCACATCTAACCACTACTCTACTTCTACCCTACTTCTAAACTACTACTACTACTCTACTTCTACGCTACAACTAATCAACAACTACACTACAGTAACTACTCGATTTCTACTCGACTTCTACTCTACTACTACTCTACTACTGCTCTACTTCTAATCTACTTCTACTCTACTTCTACTCTACTACTACCCTACTACTCCACTTCTGCTCTACTGTTTTTTCTTTCATAAGAACCTTCTTTTGCGAAAGAAGCAGTAATTGTGATTGACATTATGATATGACGTTTGGTCTGTTTGAGTTGTCATTCGTTGGTTGAACAACTGAACGTCATGCAGTCTCATTCACTCACTTTTATTTATTATGAGGTTTCATAAAATCAGATTTTATAAAAAAAAGATTTTAGTTTATTTCATACAAATATTGTTCTAAAATTAAAAAAAAAACACAAAAAAGAAAGAAGAAAGTAAGAATTTTAATTTAATCGAATTAAATAAAAAAAAAAATTCTTGGGCGACGTAAAACTTATTTGTTATTGTCATTGCCATCTTCACTCAAAAGGCACTAAAACAAACAAAAAGTCGATAAACACTATAGTTTACAAATAATAATTGTTTTAGTGGAATGCTAAATCAACGCTAAATCACTGGTCAGTTTGCTTACCAAAACCAAACAACGGCTAAAAAATCTTGGTAAGTAAACTGACCAAAACCAAACAAGCGGTTAAATTATTTATTTATTTATTTTGTTAGTTATAAATTAAAAGGCTTGAGAGAGGACTCTATGGCCGCTGGCTACATTCCATGAACATCCAGCAAAAAGGTGCAAATTTTCTGGCCACGCAGTCTACTTTTGTTATTCCCACGTCGTAAAGGTATAAGTCTCTATAAACATAAAATAACAAGGTTTTACAGCCTCAGTCTAACTTATTTCTCCGTGCGAAAGTATCTAATTAATATTTTCAATTAATTTATCCACGCTTCGTACTATGTTTTTCATTAGCGAATTAGGAAGCTACGAGTATCGTGCGTTCGTGTCAACTTTACTGATAATCAGACGCGAGATTACTTGAAGCGAAGCAATATTATGTTTTCCGTAAAATTATGGTATGTTGTAAGAAAACAAAGGTGATGTACTGTTAATTAGTGAACATTGATGTTAACGTCAGTGCATCGTAGAGCTAAAAACCATCGTAGTAAGTTTTGAAGAACTTCATGGTTTGATTGAGTTTATAGATTTTATAGACGGCTGAGACGCAAGATGGGTTTCGATCCCGTGTCTGAATGTTTTCTAAGTATGGTATGTATCACATTACGGGTATAATTCTCGATAACCCAATATTGTAAACAAGCATTGGTACGGGGGTACCAGAAAAGGGTGCGAAAGCCTCAAAAGGTCACCAAAGGTCAAAAATTTTGGGAGAAATTTTAGCGAGCGAGCGCAGTACGCGATATTGGTACACGGAAAGACGCTGCTGCCCATCTTCCGGAGGTATCCCTTATTAGGCTCTTACTGCATCCATGGGCATGAGAGGAGGGGTAACATTCTACTGCCGGCACCCCACAGCAACCCATAATATAATTTAGAAATATAAACGAGTGTTTCTAAGTTTGTGAACCTCAGCGTAATGTTATTCCTTAGAAATAAGGATCAACGCTGCTTTTCAAGCAAGACCTTTGGTGCGTGTCGACACAAAACAACAAAAAAAGCCTATAATATTAAAAAGCCGCCTTAAAAACTGTACTGTGTACGTTGAAGCTAAGGTTTAAACTAAAGCAATATTTCTTTATCTTCTAACCTTCAAGCTTTTCGTAAACCTTCAGTGACTTGAACGCAGTAGGATGTAAATTTTAAATGAGTAAATAGGAGCGACTGGCGCAGGATCGTGGTAGATGGCACAAACTTAGGGAGGCCTATACCCAGCAGTGGGTGACATAGGGCTGTGGATGATGATGAAATAAATAATAATAATAATAAGTTAAAGCCCACGAGGTTGCCACCATGTGGGATGTTGACGCAGCGACTATTTTTCCGATAGTCGTTTCCGTTAACGGACTCATAGCGAAGAGTCTCGATCATCATCTCGAGAGACTTTCGCTAGGCAGTTGGATCAAGAGCCAAATCCAAAAGGACTCCTGGACTCGGCACGTATAGTAAGGAGATTCCTCTCCCTGCAGCCCTAGTCACTGACCGCTTGAGCCTTGCTTCGCGGCCGGTGATTCACCGTTTTGATATTGTTTTTATATTTCTTTATTGTAAAAAATGTATTTTATGAGTTTACAAATAAATGATGTGGAATAATAATAATAAATCTTTATTGCAGATACTTGATCCATAATTTTTTTTTAAAGTAAACATAAAAACAGAATAAAAATAGCAATATTATGATATGAAAAACCAAAACATTTAAATACAATATTAAAAACAACTAAATAAAGTTTTGTTTTGCTTGAACACTACCCAGCCTATATATTAAATCTGTTACTTATGTACCTACTCATTAATCTCTTAGTGCTAGAAATAATTAACTCTCTTTACTTTTTGTCGTCTGTTAATGACATCATGTGCTGTGTTGTGAACCAAATAAATATATTAATAATAATAATGCTGGACAATTCACACAGCATCATCTAGCCCCAAGCTAAGCAGAGCTTGTGTTATGGGTAGTAGATGATTGATACACTTAATACATAGATATATATTTTATTATATATAGAAAAACATCCAGAACACCCAGAACAAATATCTGCAGATGCAGATGATACTGATATTTGTTCCGAGGCGGGAATGGAACCCGCTACCTCTTGCGTCTTACGCCCGCTGCATTACAGAGGTCGTAATTAATATCCATTCATTCATTCATTAATTCATATAACACAGGATCTAACGTAAAGACCGGAAGATGCGGTGTCCTAATAAGGTTGGAAGGGTCAGTCTGAATTGGTTAACAAAGCGGGGTCAGGTATTTTCACCTTTGTAATTGGCTGCCTTAGTGGCATTTTGTGAATATTATACATTAGCTATTTATGCCCTTTGACATAAGAACCGTAAATCGATGCGGTAAACGAGTTCTTGGAGACCGCAACTCAGCAAGCGTAGTGTGAGACGCCCACTAGTTAAATAGAGTGATAAATTGCCGCAGATTGGGAAGGGTTATGTTTAGCGGGTCCGACAGTAGAATGTAAAAGAAAACATTTAT
The DNA here is from genome assembly GCA_963082625.1 of Pasiphila rectangulata. NCBI lineage: Eukaryota > Metazoa > Arthropoda > Insecta > Lepidoptera > Geometridae > Pasiphila > Pasiphila rectangulata. Next base: position 7,849,529 of record OY720261.1, on the reverse strand, counting down.
TTCAGAAAGAGTTAATAGGCATTTTCTAGGGAAGCTCGCTCTATCGTCGATCTCATTCTTGCGATAGCAAGGATGAAATCACGAGCTAACCTATCAAACATAAAAAAAAAATGTTTTATCCTCTTCTCTTGCCCGTGTATGCAGTAAGAATATGCAAAAGGGATACCTACTTATATATATTTTTATGTTAATTAATATTTATTTAGAATCTTTTCTTACTTCTGTTGTTAGTGCCTTCTCATTTTTTCTTGCACGTCCAGGTTGACTGGTAGAAAATACTATTAGAATTAAGTCCTCCTCTGTACATTGTTTTTGTGCATAAAGTATAAAATAAATTAATAAACTTGGGAAGGTAAGCAGCAGCGTCTTTCCGTGTTTCAATACCCGCACTGCGCGCGACAACCAACCCGCCTGCCAAGCGTGGTGAGTATGTCAACTACCCCTCATTATCAATTCTTGAAGATCCATGAGGGAAGGTGTTGAGTAGTGGACGTCCATCCTACGGGTGAGATAATGATGATTTACAGCAGTGGACATATGTAGTTCTCTCTCATAAATCACCTATTACTGATCATGAGGGATTGTTGCCATACTCGCCAAGATTGGCGGGTTGGCGAGCGAAGTACGGGGTATTATAACACGGAAGAACACTGCTGCCCATCTTACCGGGGTATCCCTTGGCAGATTCTTACTGGATCCACAGGCAAGAGAGGAGAGACAACATTCTACTGCCGGCAATGCAGCCCCATGGAATGGCAGTCGGGTTGGCGAGCGCATTAGTACATAGATTGTAGATATAGATGTACTTAGTAGATTAATATTCGTCAATTTCATTCATCAATTCATCAATATAATTATATAAACAACAATAAGGGCAAACAATTGGACTTGGTACTCAGTAACCTCAGAGTAATTGACTTAATCGAAAATGTATCCCCCCTAACGATAATTGATCCCTTGCATCCACCCATACAGTTTTCGACCACCCTCGGTACAAACAATTGTCTTCCAGCATGCAATACAACACGTCTTTGCTTCCATAAAGCTGATTACTCAAAAATAATAGTGGAACTGAGCAGTGTCAGTTGGGAGCTTGAATTTGCTTGTTGTGAAACGGTTAACGACATGGTTGCAGTTTTTTATAGCTTTGTTCGTGAAGCTATAAATAAACATGTGCCGAAATCTAAGCCCCGTTCGAAGCGTTATCCGGTGTGGTTTTCTGTGGAACTTATAAAGCTACTCCGTGAGAAATATAAGTACCGCCAGAAATTACGCAAATTTAACAATAATCCGAGGGACAGGCTTTCCTTTGATTTGGTTAAAGAACGTTGTCGTAAACTGAAACAACTATGTTACAAGTTGTACATGGCTAGACTTGAGTGGAACCTACGCTCAAATCCGAAGCTTTTTTGGTCCTTTATCAAAAGTAAGAGAAAAGGTCAAAGCCATTATCCAGCTGAGATGTTCTCAGAAGATGAATCTGCATCGGACAGCGGTAGTGTTTGCAATCTTTTCGCTCGTAACTTTGCCTCTGCTTATAGTCACAGTGGCTCTAGCAGCATCAGCTCTAATGAAACAGCACTCGCTGTTGTTGCCAATCCTCCTAACAATTATCTGACCATAATTCAATTTCAACACGATCAGGTATTTAAGATCCTAAAAAGACTCAACCGATACAAAGGTGCGGGTGTGGATGGTATTCCTTCTATCTTCCTGGTTAAGTGTGCTTCTGCTCTAGCACCCCCTTTGTGTCTTATTTACAACCGTTCATTGCTAACTGGATCCTTTCCCGATGTCTGGAAGGAGGCTATGGTCGTTCCGCTGCACAAAAACGGTGATATCAATCTTATCAAGAACTACAGGCCGATATCAATTTTGCCCATGTTCGCTAAAGTGTTTGAAAAGATTCTGCATCCCATTTTGTCCTGGCACTTTAAAGGTATGTTTTCTGAACAACAGCACGGTTTTATGAAGTTTAGATCTACAGCCACTAACCTCGTTTCCTTCATCAATGATGTGTGTCAGATTGTCGACCGTCGTTCTTCTGTAAGCGCTATTTACACTGACTTTAGCAAGGCGTTCGACAAAGTCAATCATAACCTCTTACTTTACAAGCTCTCTTTGCATGGTATCGCCGAGCCCTTGCTAGGTTGGTGTGGATCTTACTTGCGTAACAGAAAATCGGTTGTGGTGGTAAATGGGTATAAATCGGAGCCTTTCCCTGTCTGTTCTGGTGTCCCTCAGGGGTCTCACCTTGGCCCGCTACTTTTTAATATCTTTATCAACGACATTGGCGATTGTTTCCGAAACTCAAGTCATTACCTCTTTGCTGACGACTTGAAACTATTCCGCACTATTAACGATGACCAAGACACTACCTTGCTTCAAGAAGATCTTTATCGTTTGGATAGCTGGTGTGAAGTTAACGACATGATTTTAAATGTCGCTAAATGCTTCTCGATTTTCTTCACAAGAAAAAAAACTTCTGTTATACCTAGTTACTCGATTAAAGGTACTATCTTGAAGAACGTCGATGAGGTGCGCGACTTGGGAGTGGTTATCGACTCAAAACTAAGCCTAAATATCCACGTCGAGAATATTGCTTTGAAAGGGTTTAAGTGCTTGGGGTTCCTGTTGCGTAATTCGAAAGACTTTAAGTGTACTAAAACAAAAATCCTATTGTACAACGCTCTAGTGCGTAGCAACCTCGAGTACTGTAGTGTAGCTTGGAGTCCTTTCTACGAAGTCCACAAGAAGCGCCTGGAGCGTGTCCAAAAACGCTTTCTGTGGCATCTCACTTTCTCTTGTCACCTGGGAAAGAAGCTTCTGACATACGAAGAAAGGCTAGCTCACTTCAGCATGTGTAAGCTGGTGGATCGCAGATGTATGCTCGATACAGTATTTCTGTGCAAGCTTGCGAATGGTGTTATTGACGCCCCTAATCTATTGTCCAAACTCTCGTTTTGTGCCCCCAGTAGACTGCCCCGGGCCTCCAGGTACAACCTGTTTGACCCAGGCGGCTCGCGGTCTAACTTGGGACTTCACGCACCGCTCGCAAGAATGGTCAGACAGTACAACATGTATTCTGGGTCCCTTCAATTTGATATCTTCGCCGACGATATTCATAAGGTCAAATCGCTATTTATTTGTGACATAATCAAATCTTAAATCTGAATTCAATTTGTAATTTTTAATTTGTTATGATTTTAATTTTATTTTATTTAGATATAATTTAAATATTTTCTTTTTTATTATTTACATTTACTTTAATATAATTTATCGGGATAATATTTAATTTTTTTTATTTATTTTAATGATTACTGTCTTAATTTTAATGTGTTTGCAATCAATTATTATTTTAACTGTTATGTAATTTTAATCTTAATTATTTAATCATCAGTTTCTCTATTGTAATAATTTATGTCTATTATGTTGCTGTAATTTTGCTTTTTACTTGCTAGCTCAGTTTATAAATATTTTTAACATGCTGTCTTCACCATTAATTATAGTGACACTAGGCTAGTACAAATCAGGAATGTTCCTTTCTTAATGAAACAGTGTACTCTGTGTTGGTGAACCGATTAATAAATAAATAAATAAATAAATAAATGTTGATGGACATATGCCTCCCTCATGAATCACCTATAATTATTGGTCATACGAGGTTGTTACCATACTCGCCACGCTTGGCAGGTGGGTTGGCGATAGCAGTGCGGAGTATTGATACACGGAAAGACACTGCCGCCCATCTTCCGGAGGTATCCCTTAGGTATATTTTGTATTAGCTTACAGCAAGGGATTGGCGTTTAACAGCGAGATTTTTAAGCCTGTTGCAAACCTGTCGCTAGATACGTAATCAGCTTGCGGGATGTTTAGGTATATACGGAAATCAGCTGCTGCCCATCTTCCAGAGGCATTTGCAGGTTCCTACTGCACCCAAGAGAGGATAGGTGAGGAGATGATTTTCTAAATTAACAGCCTTTTAATAAATGTCAGATCCGGTACAAGTCGCGGTGAAAATCTCCATATAGAATGAGCTGCCCTGCAAAGGGTTGGTCCCGAGTCAATATTAACATTGTGATGTAGGGATATGGTTTGGTTTTGTGAGCCCTTTCCTTTTGGTTGGGCTAGGGATGTGAACAAAATTATTTGTCCGGCTTTTTTATCCAGTGTTTAAAAATGCCTGACTAAAAATTAAACAGTTTGTAATGTTTATAGTGTTTAACCACATTTAGGTAGAACATTTTCAAAGAAATTAATAACCTTATCACAAAAAAACCGAAATTTTTTTGATAAGGTTATTAATTTCTTTAAAAATTAAACGTCTCAAAAAATATTATCCGAAGAAAAAACCCTATGGATTCATTAATATTTGTAACACCCTACTTATGTCAATAAAACATTTTTTTACTTTTTTTATTTTTAACAGAATGTTGCCAAATATACCCAAGTTTGGTATCAAATGAAAGGAAATGGTGTGTAGAATGCAAAACAGGAAGTTATATAGAAATCGGTTGAGCCATTAATAAGACATGGGGGTGAAAGCGGGAATGAGCAATCTAATGTTTTCAAATATAGCCCAGTGTGGTATCAAATGTAAGGGCATGATGTGTAGGTTGCAAAACTGAGGGTACATATTACAAAAAAAATCGAAACCTCCGATTTTAGGTACAATGTCGGTTACTTAAAATGTTTAATTTTATAAACTTGTATATCATTAAAGTAACCTACCTCGTATTTAATATTATAGAAATTACTATGTGAAAAGGATATTCATTATCTCAGCCGTAAAAATAAGTAACTTCGACACGCATTCTCCAAAACATGTAAATGGCTTAACCGATGTTAAACTTAATCTATGGTTACTAGAAAATTGTTTTATGATTTAAATGACTCTCTTAATTGTTTATAATTTAATACCTCCAACATATAACATTTTAAATAATATTTTGCATGCTTGCACACAAGTTAAATACAGGGATTATTACTAGATATTGTTATATCTATTTATTATTGTAGTATTGTATTCTGGCAAATAAACGATTTTGATTTGATTTGATTTATTTTCAATTTTGATATTTTCATTCTTCACACCATTTCATTTCATTTGATACCAAAATTGGGTATATTTGGAAACATTCTTTATAGATACTCGTCTTCATTTTCAAACCCCTCTTGTAAACGTCTAAAGCGATTTTGATAAAACATGTTTAAGAACTAAACTTGATATAAAAAAATAGAAATACCAAAAATGCTATCCTATTAATTTAGGCCTCCCTCATGGAGATCCATGAGGGGTAGTTGCCATACTCACCACGCTTGGCAGGCGGGTTGGCGTGCGCTGCCTATCTTCCGAAGGTGTCCCATAACCGGCGCTTACTGCATCCACGACCATGAGAGGAAGGGTAACTTTCTACTGCCGTATTATCCGGCTATCCTATCATCCGGCTATACAAACAAAAAGCGTTTATTCTAAACTAGGAAAATTACCCCAAATGGAATTTTGAGGAATCCCATGACATCCGTGATGAACCAGACCTAAATTAGTTGGTTTGTTCAACTTTTGTTTGTTTGTTTGGGACAGTAGTTCGCCTATTTAAACTAAAAGTTACATTTGAGACGCGAACTTTTTATATGCTTTTGCATTTTGGATTACCCTGGGAATTGTGTGTAAGTAACTTTGCCGTGGGGTGCCGGCAATAGAATATTACCCCTCCTCTCCTACCCATGGATGCAGTAAGAGCCTGCTAAGGGACACCTTCGGAAGATGGGCAGCAGCGTCTTTCCGTATTTCAACATCCCGTACTGCGCTCACCAACCCGCCTGCCAAGCGTGGTGAGTATGGCAACTACCCCTCATGGAGATCCATGAGGGAGGCCTTAGTTCAGTAGTGGACGTTTTACGGCTGAAGTGATGATGATAATTAACTTTGCCGTGGGGTGACGGCAGTAGAATGTTACCTCTGCTCTCTTGCCTGTGGATGCAGTACGAGCCCGGGGATACCTCCCGGAGATGGGCAGCAGCGTCTTTACGTTCTTCCGTATCAACATCCCGTAATGCGCTCGCCAACCCACCCGCGAAGCGTGTTGAGTATGGCAACTACCCCTTATGGAGATCCATGAGGAAGGCCTGTGTTCAGTAGTGGACGTACGAAATGATGTTGATGATTATCTTGAGGCCGTTGTAGCTATTGAGTTGGTGTAGTTAAATTACTGCTATTTGCTTAACTTTCTTTTTCTTCATTGTTCATTCTTCATGATGATGATGAAGAAGCTCCACTGCTGGACAAAGGCGGACGTCCTTAGACTTGATGATCCAAGTACTGATCATTAGTGGTTGGTGCCATACTCACCACGCTTTGCGGGTTACGGAAACACGCTGCAGCCCATCTTCCGGATCCCTTGGTAGATTCTTACTGCATCCTCGGAGGGTAATATTCTACTGCCGGCACCTCACGGCGTTCTTCTTATTCTTCTTACTGGCTTTTTGTGTTTAAAACGCGTATAGTTTCGCTATGTCTGTCTGTCGTCGTCTTTACGAAGAGTCCATTAGTCCTAGAAGGCCTAATTTAAGGTTAAGCTCATTTAGTTTCGGAAAAATAGTCTCTCAAATAAGTGATACGGTTTACCAAACAAACCGGAATAATTAAAACCAAAAACTCAATGAATACATGTTCATATGTTAAACTTTATTCGAATACAAAACTAGCACAGCTGATGGCTGAAGCTATAAGATCCGAAAACTGAATCAAAACTTATACCTGTTAATATATAGGTTACTTTTTTCGACTACAACGCGTGCAAAGCTGAAGGCTGAAGCTATAAGATAAAAGAAAGAAGAAAGAAGCGAGCTTAAACAGTTAGCAGTAGAACTTTTTTTGGGGAGTTCTGTCGGTGAAGTACTACTAGCGCCAAGCAATAATGTCTGCATTGCTGTGTTCCAGTTTTAAAAATCGTATAAAAACTCGTACAGCGCCTCTAGCGGATAGTTTGGTACTAAAATACGCAGTAAACTATACTACACCGACTGTAGTTTAAGCTCCATTTGCTTAGAATTTGGTACCATGAGTTACAAATCTGACAGTTGTCATAGTAACGTACTATTACTACTGTAGTAACGACAGGCGATCTAACTAACAGTGACAACTCATGGTAGACATACATGAGTTACAAATCTGACAAATGTCATAGTAACGTACTATTACTACTGTAGTAACGGCAGGCGATCTAACAATGACAACGCATGGTAGACACACATGAGTTACAAATCTGACAAATGTCATATAACGTACTACTACTGTAGTAACGGCAGGCGATCAAACAGTGACAACTCATGGTAGATAAACATGAGTTACAAATCTGACAAATGTCATAGTAACGTACTATTACTACTGTAGTAACGGCAGGCGATCTAACAATGAAACTCATGGTAGACACACATGAGTTACAAATCTGACAAATGTCATAGTAACGTACTATTACTACTGTAGTAACGGCAGGCGATCTAACAATGAAACTCATGGTAGACACACATGAGTTACAAATCTGACAAATGTCATAGTAACGTACTATTACTACTATAGTAACGGCAGGCGATCTAACAGTGCCAACTCCAAATCTGACAATTGTCATAGTAACGTACTATTACTACTATAGTTAGTAAAAGATCTTGACAACTTAGGCCAATATTATGCAGATAATCGTATTAATTTGAATTTAAATAAGTGTACACATGTTTCATTTACTAGAAAAAGTCATCCAATTAATTATAATTATAAAATTAATAATTCTATTATCATTAAAGTCAACTCAGTTAGAGACCTTGGCGTCATTATAGACTCAAAATTAATTTTCTCAGAGCATATAGATGCCATTGTTAGTAAAGCATATAAAAGTCTTGGGTTTGTCCTACGAGTAAGCCGTCCATTCTCTGACATGGGCTGCATAAAGATACTATATTACTCATATGTAAGAAGCATCTTGGAATATTGTTCCATCGCCTGGTGCCCACATTATATATCTTACATACAGACCCTGGAAAGCATACAAAGTAGATTTATCAAACACCTTAACTATAGGTGTTTTATGGGTTTTGATACCTACCAAGAAGCATGTTCTTACCATCGTATTGCCACTCTTGAGGATCGAAGAACTGTTACAGACATGTCTTTCCTACATGGTATATGTAATGGTTATATCGAGTGTCAGGATTTGTTACATAGAGTGGTATGCTTGTGTGCACCACGCACTAGAACTAGGCATACGAACCTTTTTGCCGTTAAACACACGGGAACCAACTATGCACAAAACTCACTGGTAAGCAGACTTCATCGAAATTTTAATAAAAGATTTGATACTTTGGACATTTTCTTTAGTGGTAAGGAGAGTTTCAAGCGTCAAATCACTCAATTATTGTCAAAAAGTTAGTTTTATGGTACCTACATGATCTGTGTATAATCATTTTTATATTTTAACATTAAATTTCATTACAATGAATATTCACAAATCATAAGTCATAAGCATAACGTACAGCATAGGATTGGAATTTAATTAAAAACATCTTTAGGATAAGTTTATACAAGTAGGTATGTTTCTTGTTCATAAGTTTGTAATTTAATTTAATTTATAATTTAGTGACTGTCGTATAAGTTAAACCTTTAGAATGTAAATCCATTATTGGCTGTTAGTGATACATATTAGTTTATTTGTTATAATTAAGAGCTGTGGATTTTGTTAATAAATAAAATAAAAAATAAAAATAAAATAAAATAGTAACGGCAGGCGATCTAACAGTGACAACTCATGGTAGACACACATGAGTTACAAATCTGACAAATGTCATAGTAACCTACTATTACTACTGTAGTAACAGCAGACACCTACTATTACTATTACTACTGTAGTAACAGTGATCTAACAGTGCCAACTCATGGCAGACGCGGCGTTGGCTATGCGCTTTGTGAACGTGATCACCGCGGTAGAGCTAAAGCGCTTAACATCAAGAGGGCCTTCTGCGATTAGTCGTATAAAAAATCCTATACATGTCGCGGAAAAAAAAACCAAGGCTTACTTCGTTTTGTCGAATACGGTGATTACTTTCGTAGTATTATAACGTCGAAGATTATTCCGACAAGTTTTGATTTATCAAGAAAATTATCTTCATAGGTTTCATTCAAACCTATGAAGATAATTTAATTGAACCCAAGGCAACCCCTTGCGTAGGTACATCATCATTTCAGCCGTAAAACTGGTAAAACGTCCACTGATGAACACAGGCCTCCAACATGGATCTCCATGAGTGGTAGTTGTCATAATTACGACCTCGCTTGGCAGGCGCGTTGGTGAGCGCAATATGTTGATACATGGAAAGACCATCTTCCAGAGGTATCCCTTAGCAGGCACTTACTGCATCCATGGGCATGAGAGGAGAGGTAACATTCTACTGCCGGCACCCCACGGCATTTTACGGATTAATCACGTAGGTACATACTTCGTGAGTAATCTTCGTATTTGACAAAATGGATAGTTCACCTCACGTTAATTTTGAAAGTGAAATAAGGCTTACTTTTCATAGAAACTGCGCGGTTTTTCATGTGCCTTTTCCATACAGATATAGGACGGCGCACCCTTGGGATGTTGACTCGCATGGCGTAATTAAACCCTTATTAATGGGGCGACATGACACGCAGGTCGTCGAGAGCAGTAATGGGGATTTTAATAACATTTGGAAGGGAGACAGTTTGTCACGGAAATCTTATTTTGTGCGCGATCTTTCGTGTAATATGGAGTTAGGATGAGCCATCAATCTTTGAAATTGACACCTTTATGCAATTATGCATAAAGGTGTCAAAGTTGCCGTGGGGTGCCGGCAGTAGAATGTTGACCCTCCTCTCTTGCCCGTGGATGCAGTAAGAGCCTGCTAAGAGCTACCCCCGGAAGATGCTGCGCTCACCAACCCGCCTGCCAAGCTTAGTGAGTATAGCAACTACCCGTCTTGGAAGGTGAGAGAGGCCTGTGTACGTTTTACGATTGAAATTATGAAGTGATGCGTTTACATAATATGCCTGAATACTTTAAACCGAAAACTCAATGAATAACTGATTATGTTTTGGTAAACGTACAAAAACACAGCAAGTTCCAACAACAGGTTTACGGGTAACTACGGATCCCTAAACGTCTCGCAGCCCGACACGCACTTGGCCTTTTATTTAATGTAAGTAGACGGCACGACCTCGATCAACACCTGGTCGACTAGAGGGAAGAGGCTCAAGATTGAGATGCATGGAAGGAATTGGAGGAGGCCTTTGCCCAGCAGTGGGATCAGATAGGCTCATAATAATAATTTATTTATAACGTTCATCATTTCAGCCATAAAACGTCCACTGATGAACACAGGCCTCCCTTATGGATCTCCATTAGGGGTAGTTGCCATACTCACCACGCTTGGCAGGCGGGTTGGTGAGCGCAGTATGGGATGTTGATACACGGATAGACGCTGCTGCCCATCTTCCGGAGGTATCCCTTAGCAGGCTCTTACTGCATCCATGGGCATGAGAGGAGGGGTATCATTCTACTGCCGGCACCCCACGGCGGATTTATAACATTACTTACATCTAAACTATGTCGTAACGCAAGTGAACATCATACATCATACAAACGCCTCCGCATTTATTCTCAGAATGCCATATATGGCACACAAAAACCCTCCTCAAACTAACAATGGACATTACAATATTTTCAAAAGTCACGAAAACAACATAGCAACAGCTGTTATACAACAATACGCGGAGCCTTATTCACAATGTTCGTGAAACCATGACCGCGACTTTGTAACGATATCAATGGTCAAACTATATGCCATTGTCAAAAAGGTTCATAAAATGGCATACGTTGGGCTTAAGGTGTAGTTATATTTGAGCACTCAAAAATAAACCGCCTTCTAATATAAAATATAACTACGTTATTGGTACCCTAACTTGCGATGTTTGCTTCCGTACGTTCAGCGCAAAGATCGTGTATATAAGTCATTTATGTCGCATAATATTTAACTGGTTAGGTACTCCTAGATTAATATTAGAAATAAGTCAGTATTTTTACTATAGTTATTTTTAAGTTTACTGTGTGTGTCCAATAAATGTATTTTTTTTTCTTCTTCTTCTTCATTTAAGAGCTACACCAGCTACACACCCAAGTCTAAATAGGAAAAAAAAAACTAAATATAGCCAAGTCACTGTAGCCGAACGGCTAGATGGATTAAATATATATTTGAGCATTTGCAAAGATTTTAACCGTTAGATGTGCCCAGACACCAAACACTGGCATTGTGTACCACAAACAAGAGGTAACATAAGAGGTAACGCGGTAAGAGGTAACATGCTCGCGCGCCGCTTCGCAAACTGCAGTACCGACGTTAAGAACACTCTGTTCCGTGCATACTGTCTAGGCATGTACACATGCCAGCAGTGGTCAGGAAGGCCGTTAGAGTTCAGTATAATTAAAAATTAAAAAAATTTTTATTTCAAAAACAAGAATTACATTTTTAAAGCATAACAATTCATACCTTTTTTAATTTAAACCTAACTTTACAGGTGTAAGACTTGTACAACGTGGTTGGTCTGCAGCATCTACACTAAGTGTGAACTTGTGCTGTAGATGCTATATATAATGATGCATACAGGGCTCTGATGAGGTTACCGAGGTGCTGCAGCGCGTCGAGCATGTCCTCGGAGGCAGGAGTTCCCGACTTTTTTGCCATCATTCGCTCTCGCGTGACAGCGTTCAGGGGGAGGTTGGATAGCTCTAAAAATAGCATTCTTAGGGCTGTCTCTGACCGAGTATTTAATAACTGTATTTTTAAGTACTGGATTCTCCTTCTCTTCACATGGAGAGAAATAGAAAGTGACGACACAACAGCTAACGCTCTGTGTATTTTTATATGACTGAATTTCATGTTTCTTAACATTTGTGTGTTGTTTTAGGTTAGGTTAGACCCCCTTTCCGCCCCCTGTAATTTTTTTTAGACAATTGCTATTTTAGAAAAAAAGCGTTATCTAATACCATTTCAAATTTCAAGTCGATAGCATCAGTAGTTCTCAAGATATCATCTGTGACAAACATTAAGACAAAGTCACACAATAATTTACATTGTTCAACACTTTATTAAATTTTTGCAAAAACACCTTTACAATCGTAAACCGAAAATCGATGAGCAAATATTTCACTGCCATTCATAAACTAAACTTTATTGGATTGCAATAAAGGCTACGTTTGGAGTTTTGGATGAATGTTGCCACAGTGCCATGGAATCGACAATCGGCTGTTAAAATCCAACATATTTTTGAGAGTTTTGTCCGTGGGAATTATTTTCGCTGACTGCCTTTAAGTTGCTAGTATTATTTGGTAATGCTGAATTTCAGTAGTGTCGTGGTAAGCCATGGCACTACACTAAAATGATAAACACATTATTTGCCACAAATAAAGAGTTATTTATTTATTTATAAAAAGGAACGCCGACAGTATATATATAAACACATTCAACATTAATTAATTATTAATTATTGACATTTATTAAAGTTATCTATCTCTGCAAATATCTAAGTTAGGCATAAGCGGAAACTCCCAAATTTGCAACAAAATGTATGGCATGATATGACACATCATCTTCATCATTGTCAGCGTGTATCGACCCAATGCTGGGCATAAGCCTTCTTTCCCAAACGCCAAACAGTTCTTACCTGGGCCTTTGGCATCCGGGTCTTACCATGTGTGTGAATATGACACACAAGGCAGAGTAAACGTCAAACGTCAAACCTTTATTTTGTCATACGACCTGGAAAATCTTCTGATCTTACGAGTATATCATATTAAGTTTTTGTCGTACTTTCCTTGTCGTTGTTGTCGTGATGTTTTTTTACATCGACATATCAAATGTCAAACATACCGCTAATCACAGTTTTTACCCACGCAATAGTCTTGTGACAAATTAGTTATGTCCGAACGAGGACGGACAAAACTCCGGATATATTTCTGAAGAAAAGTACGGACCTTTGTGGCGCAGTTGGTTTAATAGCCGGCAATGAGACTTCGGATATGGGTTCGATTCTCGCGTGACAAATGTTTGTAGTTCGTTTGCAGATATTTGTCCCTGGTACTTTTTGTAACATATAAAGAAAAATACCAGGGACAAAGAGTATGTAATTAAAAAAAATCCATAAAAAAAAATACCATAACTAAAAATTGCCATTTTACGAATTATCAACTCAATATGGGCTAAAATTTACGATACACAAAAATAAATACTTACTAAAATATCATCATCATTTCAGCCGTAAAACGTACACGGCTGAACACAGACCTCCCTCATCTCAATGACGGGTAGTTGGCATACTCACCACGCTTGGCAGGCGGGTTTGCCCATTTTCCGGAGGTATCCCGAGGTAATCTATAGATTATAACACCTAAAAATAAAATAATAACCGGTTTTGAAAAACAAGTAAAAGCATTGTAAATTACTGTATGTCGCATAGTTACAAGACCTATTAAAAGTTTAAGTCGTTGACAACTTCTAATGTCCGGCATTTTTGTCCGGATAATTTAAAGGCAGCTCTTTCCATGTCCCAAATGTGGAACAGATATCTGGTTACAACAAACAAGTGTCAAAACCAGCGTAGTTGCCGAATTGTGTGTTTTGGATTAGGAGATCAAGAGGCTCAAGTTAGTGATGGCACAACCGATTGTCGATGTTAATACAATGCGCTCTACACAACGACGCCACAGAATACCAGCATAGAGTAGTAAATCGTTGCGTTAAAAATAATAAAATAAAGTTGTTATTTCTCATGCTGAGTGTTGACCGTTTTGTGCCATTTTTAGCTATATATTATTTTAGTGTTATTAAATAATGTACTGTATTTTAACACCACTCTTTGTAGGTGTTGTCTCTTCGACCGCTGAACAGAAAAACACCTTCTTTTTTTTGTTCATTTAGATATTTTTAAATGAAGATCACAACTCATAAAACTGTATAAACTTAATTGTAATCTGACCGATACTTCAACAAATCAAAAACTTTATCAAACAACAAATCCCTAAAGGATGAGGTGAAAACACGAATTTAAAATTTTAAACATACTTTAAGAACTGAAAAACAACAGTTAAAGCTAATTACCGAAAGCACAAACACTATATCGATAGTTTTAATCAATATTATATAGTCACGTCACATCACTACAAAATCATTCACACACGAATATCGAATTACCGAGTATGCACCTTCAAAAACGGATCACGACTTATCTCCTATCCCTTTCTCACTAATAAATGTGCTTGAGACTGAAAAGGATGGAGATTGTAAAGATATACTCGAACGAAAACCATAAAGTGTAATGAGAATGTTTGATTGCAACTGTGTCATCTACTTCTTCGGCTCAGTCAACTTTATTAGCATGTTCTTTCCCAGGAGTCTTGCTGACTATACTGAAAGATTTAATAATAATATAATAATAATGCTGGACAAATCACACAGCATCATCTAGCCCCAAGCTAAGCAGAGCTTGTGTTATGGGTACTAGATGACTGATATAATTAATACATTATACTACATAGATAGATATTTTTATTATATATAGAAAAACACCCAGAACACCCTGAACAAATATCTGCAGATCGTACAGATAGTATCCCGAGGCGGGAATCGAACCCGCAACCCCTTTCGTCGCAGGCGGACCTTCGCCCGCTGCGCCACAGAGCCCGTCAAAATTATAGAGATGCTGAGCAAGGCTTATTTATCGATTTGATGATTAATAATCATTGAGAACATAATGTGTACACATATGTACATAGCCGATGAATGATTCAGACCACGCGGCCGGCCCAAGCGCAGGTGGCGGAATGAACTTGATGCCTATTGCCCAGAATGGCGGACTATCACTCTGGACCGAGACGAGTGGATAAAGGGAATGGAGGCCTTTGCCCAGCAGTGGGATCCGATGGGCTATTTAGATTAGATACCTCCGATAAGAGAGTTTCAATGTTTACAGAAGAAAATAAATGCACGACAAAAAGAAAAAGCTTCCTATGAGGTCCGTTCACGTAAAATGGCGAAAAAAATCCTCTAGTGAAGTTTGTTCCTTACAAAAGCTAAGACCATTATACAGGATGTTCGGCAGAACGTTGAACATACGAAAATAGCAATAGGGGTCGTCTGCTATCTACCCAGCCCAAATTATTTGACCTAGGTCCCATAGATTTTTTCATATATTTTTTTTATTAACCGAAGTTTATGAGTTTGAAGACTTTGAAATACGATTATATTATGTAGGATAGACGAAACTGCCGACACTTTTATTGTTTTAGTCTCGAATGTTGGTAGATTCCTCTAAAATTATTGTTTGGTGCAGATAACACCTAGACAAAAAGTTTTGAGCATTCAAAACATTACAAAAAGGGGTAAAACATGAATTTAAGCTTTTCTTTGCTTTGCATTAAAAAGACTAAAAGTGATTGAAGACTTAGGATTTCATCGAAACATCCTGGATGTATGGCCTTTCGAACGGCAAGTAATTTGTTTAATTACATACCGTTCAAAAAATAAAAACCCGCGGCTTAGTTAGCTTCAGACGTATAGAGAGGTTCTTTCCTCTGACTAATAGTTGACAATATACATACATTAAACACTAAAACAGTTAATCTACTAGAGTCCTCCCTCAAGGTCAAAAGTCAAACACAATAAGTGTTTATTCAATAGAGCGAAACGCTACATAGAATAGTCAATTTACAAAAGAAGAACAAGGCACATTTAAATTGAATAAAGCACATAATTGAATTCGTTCGCTTTAGATAACTTTTTTCTTCCAAGTGAGGGAAAGAAGTAAATGGTAAGGCAGTTGCACTTGCGATGGGGATTTTGTTTCACTTAGTAATGTTTGCTGACTTTTAGACCAAGTTCTGAGGATGGGTTCCATCATCATCATCAGCCAACATTAGTCCACTGCTGGACATAGGCCTCTCCTATTAAGCGCCACTGAGAACGTTCGGCCACCCGCATCCACTTTTTGCCGGCCGCTTTTCGCAGGTCATCGCTCCAGCAGCCGGGGGGCGCCCCACACTACGCTTGCCAAGTCGTGGTCTCCTCTCAAGCCCCGAGTGTCATGGGATCCATGACACTCATAAATCTAGGGAAATACTCAAATGTAACAATAAGCATCCGCCATCTCGCCAATCCGCCTGCCAAGCGTGGTGATATTATGGGAGAGATCTATGAGAGAGGCCTACAAGTATGTCCAGCGGTGGCCGTTATACGGCTGAAAGTGTATAAATATTAGTATTTATTAAAATATGGGATTATCGGGTATTTATCACCTGGTCGTGGTCGCGGGGAGACTCCCCGCGACCACGACCAGGTGCAATCCGGTCGAAACGTCGGGAATAAAATAAAGGTAATTACGCGATAAATACCCGATAATCCCATATTTTAATAATATGTTGTGATCGCGAAAGTTTAAAAAAGACTATAAGTATTTAGTTTATATAATTCATTTCGGTGATTTTTTTGAAATATTAAATAAAGTGCGTATATGAAATCTGAATGATAAAAGGATAAACATATGTACCTCCCCGTATTTATTGTTGAGTCGGTAACGTGAATAAATAAACAGAAAGCTGACATATTGTATCATCTTAAATCACTCAGAAGGGAAACTATTATTTATCACGAACACTATTCCGCCACATTGACCATTTTGCAATGACATTGATCGATTTTAATTGAAAAACAGATAATAAGCAAACTGAAAATATTACCAATCATGAAAATCCCGCATTAACTGAAAACAAAGCACGTAATCCCGAGCTTTCCGTGTGTATTATGCAATACTCCGAAAATTACGAGTGGCCATCACTTACGTAGCCGTGGGGTGCCGGCAGTAGAATGTTACCCCTCCTCTCCTACCCGTGGATGCAGTAAGAGCCTGCTAAGGGACCGGAAGATGGGCAGCAGCGTCTTTCCGTATATCAACATCCCGTACAGCGCTCACCAACCCGCCTGCCAAGCGTGGTGATTATGGCAACTACCCCTCATGGAGATCCATGAGGGAGGCCTGTGTTCAGTAGTGGACGTTTTATGGCTGAAATGATGATGATGATCACTTACGACCTCCTTTTACCCGACTGCCAAGGAGGGGTATTGTTTTTAGCGCGCATCTTATACTAGGTGTCCCGGCGAACTTCGTATCGCACCTGCAACTACAACCACCACTTACAACTTACCCTACAACTACCCTACAACTACTCTACTACTACCCCAAAACTACCCTACAACTAACCTACAACTACCCCACTGCTACCCCAAAACTACCCTATAACTAACCTACAACTTTGACGAGTTCTGTGGCGCAGCGGACGAAGGTCCGCCTGCGACGCAAGGGGTTGCGGGTTCGATTCCCGCCTCGGGACAAATGTCTGTACGATCTGCAGATTTGTTCAGGGTGTTCTGGGTGTTTTACTATATATAATAAAAATATCTATCTATGTAGTATAATGTATTAAGTATATCAGTCATCTAGTACCCATAACACAAGCTCTGCTTAGCTTGGGGCTAGATGATGCTGTGTGATTTGTCCAGCATTATTTATTAACTACCCCACTACTACCCTACAACTACCCTTTTTTTTGGTGAGGTGGTGGAAATCTGCTAGGTCAGATACCATGCTGCGTAAGGGCACAGCATGGTTATGTGAGGTTGTCTCCTGACGACTCACTAAAACCACCCCGATGGCCGGCCTCGGCAACGAAAAGTAGCCTATGTCCGTCTCCATGGTATAATAATCTACTCCTATACTAAAATTCATCCAAATCGGTTCAGCGGTTTTGACGTGAAAAGGGAACATACCTACATTCTTACTTTCACTTTTATATATGTACATATGTATAAGTAGGTAAAGTATATTTAGTTAGTAGATTTGTAAATTTCTTTATTGTCACGTATTTTCCAAACGGCTGAATGGATCTCGACAATTTAAGGTATCGTTAGATATGTCTCAAAAAGCCCAAGTGTATTCAAAAACAAAATGGCGGTTATTTGGCGCCAATTTTTTTTTTACCAAACCTATCGAGTAGTGTATAAAAATAAAGGGATATCAATGGAGATTACAAAAATAAGCATCATTATTATTATCATTTTAGCCGTAAAACGTCCACTTCTGAACACAGGCCTCCCTCATAGACCTACATGAGAGGTAGTTGCCATACTCACCACGCTTGTCAGGCCGGTTGGCGAGCGCAGTACGGAATGTTGATACACGGAAAGACGCTGCTGCCCATCTTCCGGAGGTATCCCTTAGCAGGCTCTTCATGCATGACGGGAGGGCTTACATTCTGCTGCCGGCATCCCACGGCCTAAATAGACACAAACATTGGGTACGGGGTCACCAGAAAAGGGGGCGAAGGTTTCTGAAAAATGCCATTTTTGACCTTTGGTGACCTTTTGAGGTCACAATAACTCCGGTCCCTGTCACCAAAATCAATCAGTACGCTTCTCTCATTAAGAAAGTGCTAACAAAAAAAAAAGTAATTTTCATGTAATTCGGTCAACGCGTTCGGTTGTAATCGTGTCATGCACAAAGAGACAGACAGAAAGACAACGCCACGCCAGCCCCCTAAATATGTCATGTATTTAAACTTAAACAGAAATAATTACAACCACTTTAATTGAATCTGTAATTAATGCATTCAAATGCTCTTATTTCGGCTTTAAATCAGCCAAGTGTGTAATGGACCTTGCAGTTGGGTTTTTAGTTTCATTTTATAATACTTTTTTATGTATGATAAGTAGACGTCGGAATTTATGCAAAAAAGATAAAGAATGCAATGCAAATAATGAAATATTTTAAACTTTCAGCAGTTCTGTACGTAGTCGTTCTGTGGACTTAATTGCTATTTATTTCATAACAAAGTATTGTATTTTTGTGTTTATCTAGAAATTTTGTATTATAATTCTTTTTGTTTTTTAGTTTCGTTGCCATTGCATTTATGTATAAGTTCGCTACCTTGTTGTTTTGTATAGTACTTAGCATGTCACAATATTGCTATACGCACGCTGGCGTCACGCAAGACCAACGTTGCTGGCGTCACGGAAGACCAGCGTTACAGTAACGGCTCACAGCCTTACCGTAACAATAGCTGAGTGGCGACCATTTCTGTTATCAGTAATTCTAATTTTGTTATTGTATTGTTTTATATTTTGTGACACAAAATAAACGCTTATTATTATACATAATTCTTTCATAATTTTAAATGAGCAGCTTCTGCAGATCGATAAAAGCACAAGTAATGTGTTCATTTGTCTCCGGTGATACTACACAGACCCTAGCCAACCCAACTCCAAGTAACTGAGCAGGCCGTTGGCACCTCTCCATAGGCCCATTACATCTCTATAAAAGTCTAGTAACTTTTATTAATTGGTTGAAAGTCGCCTACATTACATTAAATACAATTATCGATATGTTTATATCATCGACATCGATTGAATCACATCCCTATCAAGTTCCAGCGACGTTAAATAATTGGTGGAATTCTGCCTACGTTACATTAAATACAATCATCGATATCTTTATATCATCGACATCGATTGATTACAATCTCTATCATCACTACCATCATCTCAATCGTCAGGACGACTAGTGCTGGAAAAAGGCCTCCCTCATGGATCTCCTTTTAGGGTTGTTGCCATATTCACCACGTTTGGCAGGCGGGTTGGCGAGCGCAGTACGAGATGTTAATAAATAAATAAATAATGCTGGACAAATCACACAGCATCATCTAGCCCCAAGCTAAGCAGAACTTGTGTTATGGGTACTAGATGACTGATATACTTAATACATTATACTACATAGATAGATATTTTTATTATATATAGAAAAACACCCAGAACACCCTGAACAAATATCTGCAGATCGTACACACATTTGTCCGCATTTGAACCCGCAACCCCTTGCGTCACAAGCGGACCTTCGCCCGCTGCGCCACAGAGCTCGTCAAAATAATACAATACAAGGATAAGACAGAATAATATAAATAATAAGAAGATAGAATAATACAAGGATATATGCTGCAGCTCATCATCCGGAGGTAACTCTGCAGATTCCTACTGCATCCACGGGCAGGAGAGGAAAGGCAACATTCTGCTCTCACCCCGCGGCGATTCATCAGGATCGTATTCAGACAGAAATCATCACACCTTCATCAATATGAGGAGGTATCACTCAACGCCCTCTCGAAGTACCAGTGAAACCTTATTCTTTACTTTATGGATTGTACATAATGTCAGAAGAAATCATTTAATCATTTATTTATAAATATAAACAATAACATAATATTATATAACCGCAAATTTCAAAAACATACCTCCTGTGCTAGTTAAAAAACTGTGTAACGGCAAGGTCTCGAACTGCGCGTACATACAAATCAAATCATCATCAAATTACAATATCAATGTTCTCGACGACCTTGCCAGTATATGTTTATGTGGTCTATAATCACTTCCTTATCGACACAATCACTTCCCTAGGTTCAAGGGCTTCAAGGTCTAGCGACATTAATTAATTTCTCGGAAGCAGCCCACGCGCCCAAAACTTGATGGATGCCTATCAAAGAGTTCTGTAATTTTATCCTAAATTCACAATTGGGATTGCTTAGTGCCTATTGTTTGAGCCCTTTTCATTTGGGCTTGGCATTCTACAAGAATTATTAACAAGGTCAAAAACAAATTATTATAATAAATCTGGAAAATATTATATGAGTTATATATAACGTCGTCAAAAAACTGGTGTCCATAAATAGTGATGGATAAGTTTTTGTTTCTATACTAATGCTTTAAAGAGACAAGACTTATATATTTGTTGTTTTGGATTTTTCATCATACAAATTAATAAAGTTTTTATTTTTCATTCAAACCGTATAGTTTTCGAACTATTTACAAAAATGCTGAGAAATATATCGTCCGACTTTATGGTTAAGCTCGCCTCTGTACCATTTCGCAACGATTTATATTTTTAAACGTTACATTGCCTTTATAAGTGTGTTAACAATAATGCCGACGCACGCTGGTTTAGCCAATAAACCAAACTGCTATTGTTACAATTTATTGGGCAATCATATTGCATGAACTTTCGTGAAAAAAATAACTCACTACGTCCGGCTAACACTGTGTTTAAACCGATTTAAATCTTTGTCATCATAAAATTCAAAGTCCTGACTGACTCACTGACTGACTGATATATCAACGCACAGCCTAAACCACTGGATCTAAAGACTTGAAATTTGGCACACATATACCTTGAGTATCCTAGAGATGCACTAAGAAGGGATTTTTCGAAATTCCCACGGGATAGGGAATAAATGGGATTTATATTTTCGAATCAAAGTGGCTCTGCGTGAAAAAGGGGATTTTACGTTTTATGACTCCCACGCGGACGAAGTCGCGGGCAAAAGCTAGTTACGTATAAAATGTTTTTAAGTTACTTTTGTGTACAATAAATAATTTTGGAACTAAGTGTTTCTATAACAAAAGAAATCATGCGAAAAAGTAAATTTAAATCACGTACCAAAGGACAAACATTAGTTTAAATTAGGGTTCATTTTTCACAATGCGTACAAGAAAACCCACTCGGCCATGGGACCCAAGATTAAGCAAGTAAATAAAGAAGGCGAAATTGTAAATAAGTACTGTTGAGCCGACTTGAAGTTCGGAGAGTATTGTTTTACGCGGGGATTTGTGGAGAAAATAAATTATCTGTAATATTTTTAAAAGGTGGAAGCTGCGTAGGGATGCGTAGTATTACCCCTCCCTCTAGTCCTCTCTGTCTAGATGCAGTAAGAATCTGCCAAGGGATAGCTCCGGAAGATGGGCAGTAGCATTTTTCGTTGTGTCAATGTCAAAATGTTTATTTATTTATTTATTTGAGCCACCAACAAAATATACACAAAAAAAAATTACAAAAGTAAAAACAATAAAAAGCATGCTAGGTTACAAATTATAGGTTCTTAAGTAATTGCTATCTATAAAAAAAGTTAGTATATATTATATGTATAAGCAGTTATTTAAGTATTGGTACTAACATAGAACTAATAATAATGCTTACATGGCGATAAACATACGTATTCATCATTTCAGCCATAAAACTATACCATACTGATGAGCACAGGCCTCTGGATCTCCATGAGGGGCAGCTGCCATACTCACCACGCTTGGCAGGCGGGTTGGTGAGCGCAGTATGGGATGTTGACACACGTAAAGACGCTGCTGCCCATCTTCCGGAGGTTTCCCTTGGCAGATTCTTACTACATTCGCGGGCAAGAGAGGATTCTACAACATTCTACTGTCGGCTCCTCACGTCAAGAAAATTAGTATTCGGAACAAAAATCTTAATTCATGTGAAAAGTTTTCACCCCTAGGAGTCGTATCACAGACCTTAGCGTCATCGCCCACAATGCCACGTAAGTTGTGACCACCAAAACTTCTTGGATTTTGCACATAAAATGTTGCCAACACAGTTTTTACGGACGCTTGTTTGTTTCTCCGACGTCACGTGCCAAATGTATGCCATAATTCTGTCATGCATGGAATTTTATCTGGTTTTATCTGGTTATTTTAGTAAAACTTTTGTTTTGACTGTATTTGTTTGCTTTCGTAAAGGAAAATACGAAAATACCCGCGCCTTAGTCACCCCGACGCTCTGTTCTTGCATCTGAATAAATTCGACTTGGCTGAGAGGAGTCCGTCGGGTGCCGGCAGTAGCATGTTGCCCCTTCTCTGCGAAGGGTCTCCGGGAAGATGGGCAGCAGCGGCTCTCCGTGTATCGATATTTCGTACTGCGCTCGTAAGCCCGCCTGCCAAGCGAGGCGAGTATGGCGTATACCTTCTTATGATCACTACTGGTAGATCGATCAGGGACGCTTATGTCCAGCAGTGGATGTGGGCAGCGGCTACGGCTGAGATGATGATACACTTATTGGAAATTCACCCAAATTATCTTGTCCCTTGAAGGACAATCGATGCAATCGCGAAACGAATTACTGCTAGGATTGTTTGCGAGTCGATTCGACTAATTACTTTGTTCCGGAATGATTTCGCAAGCGTAATGGGTTTATTATTTTCACTGATTTAAACTAGGATCGTAAAGTTATACTCGATCCGGTTTGCGGTCTCAGTTCAGATTGCGAAAGGAGTTCTATTCTACAGTGGTTTCAACAGCTTTCAAACCATTTCTAACCTGCCCCGAAAGTTAGTTTAGGCAGACAATACGATACTTTTAACTTTAGAGGCAGTAATACCGCCGAACAAAAACTAAAGTGTGTGACGGTCGAGGTGGAAACCATTGATATAGAAGCATAGATGAGCCCTCACATCAAAAACTCTGGCATTGTGTATTTACAATACTGCCGACGAATACGCAACACGCCACGCGTACCGAAAAAACAGTGTTATCTCTTTTTCTCCCTTATTATTTGAAACAATACTTTCTCTTTCTTGCAATCGCCATTTTTTTATTTGTTATTTTGACAACGGAAGCAAACAAATAGTTATTTAATAAAATCGCAATACTTACGAGTGAAATGTTACACCTTTGGCTTTATTTGTGTTTCTGGAATTGTTGGTGCACTTGCGAAATGCACAAGATGGCATTTTGTGGCACTTTTCATGTATTCTAGATGCAAAGATCAACACGCCCGGCTAACACTGTGTTTCGATGTGCACTGATTCAAAAAGTGAGCTCACTCATCATCGTTTGGAAACACAACGGCGCGGTCTCAGTACGGTGAGGGCTCATCTATGCTTTTATATGGTGGCAACACGTCTAGAGAGCGGTGACGTTCTTCGTTATTGGGCGATTGCGTCTTCGTCCTTTCTAGTGTATTCTGTGACGAACGGGGAGATTTCTCGAAAGGTCCCTTGTAGGGAGGCGAAACACGCGTTGAATTCTTTTTGAGTGTTTTTTAAGCGCTTATTAGATATAGGTTAGCGGATTGGTTACTAAATATTCGTTTAGATATTATAATGGATTTCCGCAAAGTCATGCCTGAATCAATTTCTTCAGACTCAAGAAAAAATAATGTTATATTATCTGACATTTCTATTTAGAAGACTTAGTGCGCCATCTCTCAAAAAGCATGTAACTTTTTAATTCGAATCTCGGTTTTCCTAACTTTATCATATCTGCCGTAGGACGTCCACTGCTGGACATAGGCCTCGATCATCTACAAGTACGTACTGATCATGATGGGTTGTCGCTATACTCAGCACGTTTGGCAGGCGGGATGGCAAGCGCATTACTGGCTGTTGATATTCGGATACACTGCTGCCCATGATCCGGAGGTATCGTCCACTGGAGGGTGGAGAGGCAACATTCTTATGCCGGAACCCCACGGCCTCCTCTTAGTCGACTTTATTCAGAGGTAAGAACAGAACGTCGGTGCAGCCCACGGCAACTTTCCTGACTTACCGCTTTTAAAACGAAAATAAACGAAGACGACAAAAGATCGCGCAAATGTCAAAAATGCGTTTAATAAAACACAATAAATCAACATCTGTACCACGAACCATAAACCTTAACGAAAATATATGGTCTAACAACGAAAAGGAAACGTTCTCACAAAAACCTCATTGTTCCATAACCAAATTAAACCTGGTACATTTTCTTTCATTATGCTAAAGTATAGGCAGGGACACTTCGGAAATTCATCCATACTCTGTTTTCCCGTGGAGGACAATCGATGCATTCGCGCGAAACGAATTACTGCCAAGTTTGTTTGCGAGTCGATTCGACTAATTACTGTGTTCCGGAATGATTTTTCAAGCGTAATGAGGTCATTATTTTCGCTGATTTTAAGTTCGGTCGTAAAGTTATACTCGATTTCAACAGGTTTCAAACCAGGGTCATTGTCCTGGACACGATAACGCTTAATTTAAGTAGTGATTTCAATTTAAACATGCTTAAAACTTTGTTACAATTTCTTAGAATAAGTTAGTAAGTTGTAATTTAGGCAGAAATATGTTCATATCTTTTTAAGTATAAGACCTAGGAATAAGTTTTAGGTGTAGCTAGAAAGCTAAGAGAAGCACCTTTAATTTAAGATCAAATAGTTATAGGTTTTATAAATAAATAAAAAGATATCGGTAAAAAACCCCAAATAACGTAGTGAAAAGTAGGCTAGAGAAATGAACAAATAGAGCCGTCCTCTGCACGGTATAGCTTAGGGGTAGGATAGTAAACGCGAACCTGTGCTGCGACACACAGTGGTTCCAGTAGCAAGAAATAATTAATAAGAAGAAAGAAATAAAGCTGAAAACTGAAAACTGAAAAGGAATATTATTGAAACCTTGAAGATAGAAAAATACAGTCCACCCACAACAGTTGGTCCTGCGAGCCGGATCGGAGTGAAGAGATCCTGCGCTTACTGGATTGAAGAACGAAAAATCAAGCGCTCGCGCAGTATGGTTGTAACCAGAAGCCAAGCCGACGTGTCCGAACGACACACGGAGGAGGCTGTACGGCAAGGTGCCGAACTGGAGGCCATCACGCTCGAACGAAGACGAAGATTGTCGCTGGAACCACCTGCGTCACCCGTTACGCATCAAGTAGCCACCCGTCACGAACTGGACCCACCTATAAGGTCTGCACCCGACTGCACCCGCGCCGGACCGAGTATGGAACGCCATAGGAGTGAACGATCTCCTGCCCGAACTGCGCGCTCTCTGCGATCTAACGGGAGCGTAGCAGTCAGGGCTCGGACAGCGGAACTGGAAGCGGCGGAGAAACTGGCGGAGCTTAGGCGTAAAGAACTCCAAATAGAAGCCGACCTCGTCAAGAAAAGACTGGCTGCCGACCTAGCAGCATTGGAAGAGGAGGAGCAAAGGAGTACACATGAAGATGACCTACCGGAACACAGCGAGAGAATCAACCAGTGGCTGCAGACAACAACTGAAGGGGAGAAGAGTGACACCATTCCAAGAACCGAGAAGAACATCCGATTCAACGTCAGGAACGTGCCAATTACGCCGGTCAAGCCGAAGAATTCTGCCAACATCGATGCATTAGCTGATGCAATAGAGAAGCTAGCAAGACCGAGGATGAAGTGCCCTGACCTACACGTCTTTTCCGGATCACCGAACGAGTGGTTGCCCTTCAAAGCCGCCTTCAAAGACTCTACGAGAACATACAAGCTGACACCAGTTGAGAATATCCAGAGGCTAAGAAGCAGCCTTAAAGGAGAAGCAAGAGAACTAGTTGCTTCACTCCTGTACACCGCAAGCGATCCAGAAATGATCATGAAGACCCTGGAACAATGCTTCGGAAGACCAGAGATCATCATCGACCGGGCCATTGATGACCTTAGAAGACTACCGAAACCCGGACCATCTGCAATAGAACTGAACTCATTCGCCGTCAAGCTTCAGAATGTGGTCTGCGTGTTGAGCAACATCGGGAACCGAGGCTACCTGCACAATCCGACGCTGGCCAGAGAAACGCTGGACAAGCTGAGCCCACACATTCGCTCGCGTTGGTGTGACTACGCATCCGAGGAGGAGGGAACGATCGAGCCAGAGATCGTATTGCTATCTCACTTCCTCATGCGAGAAGCGGACCGAGCCCTGCGGTACAGCTACGCGCCACCAACCAGCAAGAAGGAGTACGTGCCGAAATCAAACACAGCGTTTAAGAAGAAGACGAACGCCGTTTACAACACCACTGAAGAACTTCCTGAAAATGAAGAGGTATGCTCATGCTGTGAGAAGAAACACACGCTGACACATTGTCCCGAATATAAAGCAATGACAATTGACGAGCGATGGGAACATGTGAAGAAGAACAAGCTATGCTTCAAATGTATAGTAAAGAAGCATCGGCGCACCAACTGCAAGGCGACATCGTGTGGCGTTGGCCAATGTTCACGTCTACACCATCAAACTCTGCATAAAGAGAAGAAGGAAGACAGTTCGAGCCCAACCGAAGCGGTTATGACAGTGACCACCGCTGCCCAGAATAACAAAGCAGTATTGCTGAAGATGTGTCCAGTCACCGTCGTCGGTCCACGGGGGGAGATCGATACGCTCGCTCTCTTGGATGAAGGGGCAACAGTCACTCTGATTGATGAGAAGTTGGCACGAACCATCGGAGCGAAGGGACCTTCACTGCCACTACGAATGCGTGGAGTCAACACCACACAACACGAAGAGGAAAGCCAACTTGTCACCGTGCAACTGAAGAGCAAGAATAGTAAGCTACATCCACTTCGGGCACGCACCATCAAGAACATGAAGCTGCTGCAACAATCGATTCCCGCTACACTGTTGGATCAAGATCATCTCAGAGACTTGCAACGCGATGAAGTTTGCTATGAGTCATCACATCCTGGGATCCTGATTGGAGCTGACCACTGGGAGTACATAGTCTCACTGGAACTGCGAGTCGGAAAAGCGAACCAACCAGCGGCATCGAGAACACAGCTGGGGTGGGTCATACACGGGTCCATACCACGTAGCATCATTGCGGATCAAGACAGTGTGCTACACATCTACACACCTGAAGCCATCGAGCAGCAAAACCAAGAGTTGCATGAGCTGATAGAGAAGCATTTCAGCATTGAAGCAATTGGTATCAATAATAAGCCACGTACGAGTGAACGAGATCTCCGGGCTACAAAGATCGTCGAACAGACAATCAAAAAGATTGACCAAGGATACGAAGTTGGTCTACCATGGAAGAAAGAAGACACGAAGCTACCTCAGAGCTACAACATGGCACTTCGTCGTCTTCAAAGCATTGAAAAGAAGATGGATGCTGACCCAGTCTTCGCCGAAGAATATAAAAATCAAATCGAGAACCTGCTGCAGAAGCGGTATGCTGAACCATGCGATGGAACGGAGGAGTCTAGCACCGTCTGCTGGTACTT
The DNA here is from genome assembly GCA_963082625.1 of Pasiphila rectangulata. Taxonomy (NCBI): domain Eukaryota; kingdom Metazoa; phylum Arthropoda; class Insecta; order Lepidoptera; family Geometridae; genus Pasiphila; species Pasiphila rectangulata. The sequence continues at coordinate 7,821,582 of OY720261.1, read as the reverse complement.
GCCTCACTTCGCAGTACGCAACCCTAACAAGCCCGGGAAGATAAGGCTTGTCTTCGATGCAGCAGCGAAGAGCAATGGAGTCAGCCTGAACGATCACCTGCTGGAGGGACCCGACCTCTTGATGTCCCTGCCAGGCATCCTGTACAGATTCAGAGAGAAACGAGTCGCGATTACAGCCGACATACAGGAAATGTTTCTCCAAATCAAGATTCGTCAGGAAGACCAGCCGGCGCAACAATTCTTGTGGAGAGCCAACGAGAGAGAGAAGACGCCTCAACGGTTCAAGATGACAAGCATGATATTCGGCGCTGCGAGTTCTCCATTCATGGCGCATTTTGTGCGAAACCACAACGCGAGGATATACGCTCACACTTATCCTCTCGCCTGCGAAGCCATCACCAGAAGCCACTACATGGACGATTTGGTAGCGAGCTACGATGACGACGTGGAAGCTCGTCGAGCCGTCACGGAACTGCGCACAGTACACGCGGTTGCTGGATTCACATTGAGAGGATGGAACAGCAACGAGGACTGCGTACTGGAGGACGTGCCGGCTGAACAACGAACTACAACACCGACGCAATTCGACGGGAAGGGATCAGAGAACAAGATCCTTGGGCTCTACTGGAACGCCGAACGAGATGAACTTGGATTCAACACCTCCATGAACAGAGTTCCCGCCGAAGTACGTGCACGAGTCCGCGCGCCAACGAAACGAGAGGCACTCAGCGCGGTAATGTCCATCTACGATCCGCTCGGTATGCTGAGTCATTATACGATACGAGCAAAAATCGTGCTGCAGAATCTATGGCGAATCAAGATGTCATGGGATGAACCAATCCCGGAAGAAGAGAACGAACTGTTTGCTGCATGGTTGGAACAACTGAACGATCTGACTACTCTTCGGCTGGAGCGACGCTACGCGATTCAAGACCACACCGACCTGGAGCTACACGTACTATGTGATGCCAGTGAACAAGCCTACTCTGCCGTGGCGTACTGGCGAAGCACGAGACCTGATGGAAGCTTCAGCGTATGCCTTATCGCCGCCAAGTCCAAGGTTGCTCCAAAGAAAACGCAAACTATTCCCCGCCTAGAACTACAGGCAGCTGTCATCGGAGCAAAGTTGTCCGATGCAATCAGAAAGGAACATCGTGTAGAAGTCAAGAGAACGATCTACTGGAGCGATTCAATGACAGTCATACACTGGATTCGACACGATGCAAGAAGATACACGCCCTACGTCGCCCATCGCCTGGGGGAGATATCTGAACTTACCCAGAAAGAAGATTGGAAGTGGATACCGACCAGCGAGAATACAGCAGACGACGCGACAAGGCTAACGAACAAACGCATAACGGCAGAAGATCGATGGTTCCGAGGTCCAGACTTCCTTCACCGCCCAGAGCATCAGTGGCCGAAGGAGACGTCTGACAGCAACCACGAGGAAGAAGTTCTTCACATCCGAGTGGAAGAAGACAAGACAGATGGATGGCTACCAGATCCATCACGCTTCTCTAAGTACGAGACACTAGTCAGAGCTACAGCACGAGTCCTCTTCTTCATCGAGAGATGTCGACGACGCGCCACGCACATGGAAAATCGGCACATCGAAGACGCAGAACGTGCGCTTATTCGCCACGCACAGAAGGAGAGCTTCTCAGATGAGCTGCAACGAATGAAAACGTCTCGTCCAATCACGAAATCAAGTCGTCTGTTTAGATTGGACCCCATTTTAGAAGATGGTATTCTGCGAGTACGAGGACGCATTGGAGCCGCTGATGCACCGATTGAGATGAAGAGGCCTGTTATACTCGACGGCCGACACCGCATCACAAGACTCCTCGTCCTGCGAGAACACTGCGCAGCTGGTCACGCTAACAGAGAACGTGTGACGAACGACCTCAGACAGAGATACTGGGTGATTCATCTACGACCGACAGTACGAGGCATCGAGAGGGAATGCAGACTCTGCCTAGTACGGAAGATGAAGCCTCAACCACCAGCTACAGGAGGCGTACGGGTGGCAGATGTCCGGACGAAGACTGGCGTCTTCAAGCGGCCGACCAGCAAGCTCATCGTGTTGGTGAAAGAAGAGGCTGCGCGAGCTACGCCGGGGGGAGGATGTCCTGGACACGATAACGCTTAATTTAAGTAGTGATTTCAATTTAAACATGCTTAAAACTTTGTTACAATTTCTTAGAATAAGTTAGTAAGTTGTAATTTAGGCAGAAATATGTTCATATCTTTTTAAGTATAAGACCTAGGAATAAGTTTTAGGTGTAGCTAGAAAGCTAAGAGAAGCACCTTTAATTTAAGATCAAATAGTTATAGGTTTTATAAATAAATAAAAAGATATCGGTAAAAAACCCCAAATAACGTAGTGAAAAGTAGGCTAGAGAAATGAACAAATAGAGCCGTCCTCTGCACGGTATAGCTTAGGGGTAGGATAGTAAACGCGAACCTGTGCTGCGACACACAGTGGTTCCAGTAGCAAGAAATAATTAATAAGAAGAAAGAAATAAAGCTGAAAACTGAAAACTGAAAAGGAATATTATTGAAACCTTGAAGATAGAAAAATACAGTCCACCCACAACAGTCATGTTGGCCCCGCGGACGGGCATTCAATCCCATGATGAAAATGATGATACAATCCATGATTTTCTTGAAATGTCGAAACGTGTCGGGATAATCCTCGACGTTAAAATACTTACGTGAGTAATTCCCATTTTCACTAAATGATACTATTCATTTTGTAAAAACGGAATCACACGTTAATTTTTAAAGTGAAAAAGTTTTCAAACCAATTCGAACATGCCCAAAAAGTTAACAAATCAAACAATCAAAACAATCACTCCAGTCGGCTGCCAAGTCCAATTCCCTGATGTATTTTGACCGGAGCAGAGATCCCTCGTCTCTTCTTACAAGTATTCATATACTTAGTTAGAGCGAGGAGTTGCCGCATTGTTATTACACAGGTTTGGACTAGGTACCCAATACTATGTCATCTTAGCACCTACTTACACCTTAATAGCTTGTCACTTCTAAGTGATTTTACCAGTATAGTATAAATTGTCGAGCCTTATTAAAAATAAATCATCATCATCATTATAATTTCAGCCGTATACTACTGAACGCAGACCTCCCTCATCGATCTCCATGAGGGGTAGTACTCACCACGCTTGGCAGGCAGGTTAGCGAGCGCAGTACGGGATGTTGATACACGGAAAGACGCTGCTGCCCATTTTCCAGAGGTATACCTTAGCAGGCAGGTATACCTTACCTTACCTTACTGCATACGGGCATGATGACGGGCATGAGATGAGTGGTAACATTCTACTGCCGGCACCCCACGGCGAGAATAAATACTTTTATTATTTTTATTTATATTATTAAATTTTGGTTCTTAACAAAACACTCAACTTTAGACACAAGGCAAAGGAATCTTATATTATCTCGTTCATTCACTGCTGACAGTGACATTTCTATTTAAGACTTCCATCTCTTAAAAGCGTGTTCCTTTTCAATTCGAATTTCAAACACGGTGTTTCTAACCTAACGGCTTTAAAACGACAAAAATAAACAAAGACGTCAAACACTCGCGCAAATGTCAAAAATGCATTTAATAAAACACAATAACCCGCCAATAAATCAACACCTACGCGAACCACGAACCATAAACTATAACGAAAAGGGAACGTTCTCACAAAAACCTCATTGTTCTATAACTTTTTTTTAAGATAAACCTGGCACATTAGAACACGTTATTGGGTCGACCTCCCGGCGCGATCTTTTATGTAATATCTTGTGGGATTGTGGATGTGGGGACGCTCGAACCAAATAAAAAAGGGAATACGTAAGATGTTTTTATTTAGATCGGCAAAGCGCTCTGTTCGGTGAAGGAATAAGGTAATTGCCCGAATTTCTTAATGCGAGAGTTTTGAAGCTATATACCTATTTATAAGGGGTGGTTATGAGAACATTACCACAAATTAGACATATTGTCTTTTTTAAAACGTAGGTTGGTACATAGTGTTTACATGAAATTATTCGTAATTAAATTCTTATTTATAATATTCAATAATTTTTGGCCTCACTCTATTTGATAATATTCTTAGGACCGAACGATGTGTTTAAATTGACTCAATTGAGCCGAATTAAAAACATCTCTTCATATATAAAAGTACATATAAAAGTCTGTTCACTGAGGAACTCACTTTGGTTCCAACTCAAGCATCCTTCTCCGGACACGAATCGAAAACCGAAGTGGCTCTGTTGGTCCAATAGCCGGTTGCGACGCGAGAGATTGCGGGTTCGATCTTAGGTATATTTCTATGCAAGGCAATTGTAGGTACTCGTATTAACAAGTAAAATGGTTTTACAATCATCTCTGTCTGTTCCATAGCACAAACTCTGCTTACTGAGCTAGGTTGTTGCTTGTTCAGAATAATTTTGATGTTTATAAACGCTTTGCCCAGGTACTTTTGCTTACTTATGTGCAGACCGCAAACTAGATTATATATAACATAATGCTGTGGTAATTGTGGTCTGCAGCCGGCTTAAGCAACTTGACGTTACTAAAACGTATATTTTTTTATAATAAGCACCTCTTACGTACATGTGTGAAATAAGTTTGTTTTACAAACCTTGTAAGCTGAATTTTGTAAAGTCCCATAATATTGGTATAAAAATAATAAGGGGTTTATTGGAGCCACACTGCTCTATCACACTAGTGTGACCGATAGATATAATTTTTCCTAACCGTCACAGAGTAACAAAGCAGGTTACAACCTGTTTGCAAGTCGAATATGACAACATACGTCAGAAATGACAGTTGAGTTTGACATTGTTAAGTAGATAACTTGTCAGTAAAGTATACAGTTGACAAAAATCAAATTACCCCATTAAGACCTTCCATTTTGGAATGAGGCGTTTTCATTAAAAAGTAAAAACTTTAAAAATAGTTACCTCGAACCATATAGATGGCGTTAATTTTCTTTTACTGGTAGGCACAATTTGACAATGACAGGATTAATCACAAACTTGCTTACTCCGCTTGCCAGCTCCATCTGTTAGGTTTAGTAGAAAACTCTTTTTGTTTTGTTACTGAAAACGGCTCATTAAATGAAAGGCATCGATAAGATCTACATGTTCGATGACAGCTGTCAAATTAGTTTGGTAGCGTTTTTTTGCGATTTTTAATACAATGTTATTGCGTTCATACATCACGTCTACCAAAAAATATCATCGGTTACCCGTATTTCAAATTCCTAAGTATTTTATTGCTGTACCAAGGTTGACACAAAATTAAAGGAATTTTTAATTTTATAGCCATTTTACTAACTTAATCTCCTTCGTTGTGTTCTGGCCTATTTCGTTCGTCTGGAATCTCTTTGTAGTTTTATATTTATGCGGCTCGATGAATACAACGAAGCTAATTTTTAATGTGGTTTTGAACAAAGATGTAATTTAAAAATAGCTGTTTTGATCTCTTTAGTCTACGCAGGCAAATCACGTTCTATATAATGTACAAGCTGTTTCGCGCAACTTCGCCTGCGTCACCTAAGAGAGTGAGAGAGGGTCGTAGGCACATACATATAATTAAAATGCGCGCGCGGTAAGACTGTTATATCTTGTAGCTAATACATGCCTTGTAATGTATAATTATTTGGAAAATAATATGGATTGATTACTATTTTTATATGCCGTAGGGTGCCGGCAGTAGAATGTTGCCCCTTCTATCTTGCCCGTGGATGCAGTAAGAGCCTGCTAAGAGCTACCTCCAGAAGATGGGCAGCAGCGTCATTCCGTGTATCAACATCCCGTACTGCGCTTGCCAACCCGCCTGCCAAGCGAAGGAGATCCATGAGGGAGGCCTGCGTTCAGTAGTGGACGTTTTATGGCTGAAATGATGACTATTTTTATAAAAACACCTTTGCAAATAATGCATTATTTTAAAACTATTTTATAAAATAAGGATCTCTGCAATATTCGGTCCAAAATAAGGTAAAATGGTGAGTAATGACCTCCAGTGGGCCGTAGAGCCGCCAGACAGGCCGTATGTCCTACGCAATACGAGGTTGATATAATGGCTTGATCAAGCTAAGTCGTAGACCGTTTTAGAATCTTATGACGCAGGCCATAACGTTAACTCCAGCTTTAAACAAAACAAAGTTAAACGCACCAGAAGTCGAAAACAAATCTTTAACATCTTCTTTATAACGTCTTTTTATTATCTGTCAAATAAGCAACTCAGTTTGTAATGAAATAACTTCGGCTGATTTTAATCTTCTAACCACATTCAGTAGTTTCACGTGCGTAATTCCAGTTTTTGTGTGAATACGGAGATAAAATATAGCCAATGTTACTCAAGGATAGTGCATTCTAATGGTGAAAGAATTTTGCAAAAACGGTTCAGTAATTTTTGAGGTAATTCGTTACAAACATACGAAGACAAATCTTTCCTCATTAGATTAGTATAGAAGGTTCTCTGCAATCATCATCATTTCAGCCATAAAACGTCCACTAATGAACAAAGGCCTCCCTCATGGATCTCCATTAGGTGTAGTTGCCATACTCACCACGCTTGGCAGGCGGGTTGGCGAGCGCAGTATGGGATGTTGATATATGGAAAGACGCTTCTGCCCATCTTTCGGAGGTATCCCTTATCAGGCTCTTACTGCATCCACGGGCATGAAAGGAGGGGCAACATTCTACTGCCGGCGCCCCACGGCTAATAATTCTCTGCAATAGTCGGTCCAATATTTGAGCCCTCAACCGCATCACTACCGCTACCGCTAAATAAGGTTAAATGGTGAGTAATGGCCTCCGGTGGGCCTTAGGGCCGCTAGACAGGCCGTATGTCACTGTACTACGCAATACGCGGTTGACAAAACGCCTTGATCAAGCTGAGTCATAGAGGTACCGTTTAAGAAAGTTATGACTCAGTGTTAACGATTTTCATAAAGGAGAAAGATATTTAACCGGGTTAAAAAAATGGATGAGGGTTCTTCATTTCCTTAAAATATTGACTGAAGTGTCATCATCAACATTATCTCATCTCAGCCTAGAATGTTCACTGCTGGACAAGCCTCCCTTATAGTTCGCGAAGCACTGCGCCACGCTTGGCAGGCAGGTTTGCGAGTGATACACGGAAAGGTGCTGCTGCCATTTTCCGTAGATAGAGGAGGGCCAACATTCTACTGCCGGCATCGCACGGCACATTAAATTATTGATTATGGGCCATCACAATTCCACTGCTGGGCAAAGGCCTCCCCCCCAATCCCAGACATTACGATGGTGAACTTCTTCCGATTCGGGAGATATTGGGGGTCTTCGAAGATGCGGATGCGCAGGACTGGCTGTCCACGTTCACTGCTGGACATAGGCCTCCCTCATATCCAAGATCATGAGGGGATTGTTGCCATACTTAGGCTTATTCGGGTTGGCGATTGCAGATTGGCTTGTTAATACCCGAAAAGGCGCTTGCTGCCGGGGACAGCATCTTCCGGAAGATGGGGATCTTAGAGAGACAACATTCTACTGCCGGAATCCGAAGCTCTATGTGGATAAACTCGATGAAATAGTACATTTTACCCATACACTATTGAAGCCGAAGCTCGAGCTAAACTCATCTTTATCAGCTCCAATAATCCAGAGCTATAAAGCGAATGATAAATTATAGTTAGTAATTCAACCGTTTATTTTGTATCAGAAACATTACAAATATAAATGGAGCATCGACTCCCCGGGGTTCGAGTCTCGAACATGGTCCTTTTATGTATGAAATTAATGTACAAGAGGATTGCTTGGACTTTGTTCGTGTTGGGTATCTGTTTTCATTGTAGTTTGATAATTGCGCTACATATAATATTTTACAAAGGTTTGTATAGAGTTTGCAAAGGGTGACAAATAGTGACAATAGCCTAAGACATCCCTAAGCGTATGAAGCATATAGGCACCTTTATACACTAAGGCGGTTAACACACTGCCACGCACCACGCTGCATGTCGACGCACCTACGCGCGTTTCTGCGGGAGTGCAAATCTGCATCATCGTGCGGGTTTTTCAACACTCACGCGCGTAGTTGCGTTTTGTGGATTCACGGCGGCTCTGACTCATTTCATTCGAAGCTGTTCGCTAGACTGCGGGACTCGGTGTGCCATACCTTGCGTCTCGCCCCGCACCTACGCGCGTGGATGCATGTTTCTCCGCGCTTGAGTGCGTGATCTGCATGAACGCGCGTGGATGCATTTTCTGCGTGTTGGACTGTGCGTGTTTCTATATAAACGGAGATACTTACAAGCAACAGTAGAAGACGCATTCACGCAAAATGCAGCGTGGTGCGTGGCAGTGTGTTATCCGCCTTAGGAATGTCTTATGCAACTGTGTAAAATATTTTTTCGACAAACTGGGCACTTTAACTTAGTCGATTTTCTTATGTAAGTACTTAACTCTTTTTTTTAATACTTTAATTATGTCAATCCAAAATATTGACCGGCCGATTATTTCTGGTTATTCTTTGTAAACCTTGTATTTATGAATAGAAAAAAAAAATGTACTAACCCAAAATGGGAGATTCGAGCGCCTAAAAAACAAGTCGTTTTCGAAGGGAAAACATCGGGAATTCGTAATTTTTTTCGTTGTTTTAAATATTTTTATTTAAATTATCATTAGTTGGTGTGATGTGGTATCTTCAGAACACAGTGCAGTTCTGGTAACCCCCACTAGAATTAGAAGCCCCGTAAACGTCATCTGCGGTTGCAGTGGGTGGGTTGAGCAGTAATAGTCCCCAAACAGGAAAAAAAAATTTTACCTTATTTTGTCGTCGCGATTGAAACTTTTCCATACTATAAGGAAGCTTATCAAGCCTACCATGCCCTGAGACGCAGTTATTCCCTTTTAACCGACTTCAAAAAAGGAGAAGGTTCTATGTTCGACTGTATATTTTTCTATGTATGTTCACCGATTTCTCCGTCAAATGTGGACCGATTTTCAAAATATTTTTTGTTCGAAAGAGTGCACTTCCGAGGTAGTCTTATTTCAGTTTGGTCCATTTCTGTCAATGGGATCCATGAAAAAACCATATAAGTCTTAATTTCACTAAACATTTTAAAGCAACACAACTTATCGCATTGAAGTCGGTTTTTTTGTTGATAATTTAAAGAAATATTCTAGACACGGCGTCCACAAGCACTTGAAGTCATTTTGACAAAAAAATGACTTAAGTGCTTGTGGACGCCGTGTCGACGGGAATAAGCAACTAAGTCACAGGGCTTTAGAACATTCCAAAGCCCTGCGACTTAGTTGCTTATTTCCGTCGACAGATTAAACAAAAACCAAAGCCTTGTGAGTTTTTAGCATTTTGACAAAAAAAAATACTTAAGTGCTTGTGGACGCCGTGTCTATGTCGACTGCTCGAGACGAATGCCGCAACGCATAAACAACACTATTTACTGGCTTAGCTTACAACAAAGCATCGTCTCAAAACTTCCTTTAAAATGCCAATACCGAACCTTGCACCGGATATAAAATATCCAAGAGAACACAGCTATTCCGAGGCAATAAAGTACAACAATCCCCTATAGTTTCATGACTTATTCTCTTATCTTCGCCGGGGCTATCGATTCTGGCAGGTCGCCTGGTTATATCCGCTAAGTACTGCTAACCTCATTCTAGGGAAGTGCTGGGAAAGCGGTGGCAGTTATAACGCGTCCGTAATTTGATTTATGTGCCGTGGGGCAGTAGAATATTGCCTCTCTTTTCTTGCTCCGGAAGGTGGGCAGCAGCGTCTGCGTGTATCAACACACCGCACTGCCAACCAGCCTTCCAAGCGTGGTGAGTATGTCAAAAAGCGCTCGCGATCAGTTCTTGCAGATCCATGATGGAGGCCTGATGTTAGCGACTTCGATAATATTCTGGGTTATTTCAATTGATAAAGATCTTTGTTGAAATGTCATTGTCTAGTTGATCTGGTAAACATGTCAAAGTCAATGTAGAAGTTGTAAAGAAATAGCCATTCTGAGTGAGGGTAGTGAGACGGATTGTTAAAAAAAAGTAGATCGAGTGATATTGAGTAAAAATAGCGAAGAAACGGAAAATTACTAAATGATATGCGATTAATCAGTGCTAAAGGTAAACGAGATATTGTAAGTATATTCTATACTTTTAAGAGGCTTGAAGTATTAAAGGAGCTTTTTTAATATAATAATAAAATAAAGAAAACCTGACATATCCTTGAATAAGCCCTAGGAAAAGGAAAATCTAACACTATGTCTGGCAGTGGACGTCTTACGGTTGAGATAATGATGATGCATTCATCATAGTTAACAGGTTATAATGAGTTGTGATATTCTCTCTCTTATGTCATGTTCAAACCTTGAAGGAAAACATTGCGAAGAAACCCACGGTTTAGTCAGCTTATGATGTACCTATTGACATGATCTTTCTAAATGTAGCCAAGCTGAGAGGTATATGTAGATATAGCATAAATACCAGTTGCTGATGCTGTATGTAATCATTGACGAGCTCTGTGGCGCAGCGGGCGAAGGTCCGCCTGCGACGCCAGGGGTTGCGGGTTCGATTCCCGCCTCGGGACAAATGTCTGTATGATCTGCAGATATTTGTTCAGGGTGGTCTGGGTGTTTTTCTGTATTAAAATAAAAATATATATCTATGTAGTATAATGTATTAAGTATATCAGTCATCTAGTACCCATAACACAAGCTCTGCTTAGCTTGGGGCTAGATGATGCTATGTGATTTGTCCAGCATTATTTATTTATTTAACTATGATAGAAGTAAAATACCAATTTATGGCCTAGGAGTCTGCACAACATTTGATTTTTGCCATTCCGCTTTATTAAACAAGGCTCATCTATATAGGCTCTTTTAAAAATAACAAAAAAACTTTGGACTTTTCCCACAATCTTTCCTATCTTCTTCCTCTAACTTCCATCTCTTCACATATTTTTTTAAAAAGCAAAAGTTGTACTCTGATAACCGGCCAACTTAGATTTTGTCTTAAAAATATCGGTTGGATAAAAAAGTGTTAAACCATTACATATAATTTCTCATATAACATTATCAATTATGTTTATTATGCCGTGGGGTGCCGGCAGTATGCCGTGGGGTGCCGGCAGTAGAATGTTACCCCTCCTCTCCTACCCGTGGATGCAGTAAGAGCCTGCTAAGGGACACCTCCGGAAGATGGGCAGCAGCGTCTATCCGTGTATCAACATCCCATACTGCGCTTACCAACCCGCCTGCCAGGCGTGGTGAGAATGGCAACTACCCCTCATGGAGATCCATGAGGGAGGCCTGTGTTCATCAGTGGACGTTTTATGGCTGAACATTATCAAGTCCGCATATTCACCTAAAAAGGCACACAGGATATCATAACGATATATAAATTTTTAATCAAGTATTTTTTGTCTAAAAACGCACCAAACGATGTTTTGTTTATTTAATATTTTTTTATGTAACCCATTGCAGGAGAAACGCTTAATCAAAAAAAAAATATGATATTAACTTTTGGCATTCACACTCGCAAACAGTAAATTTTTTGTTGAGTAAAATAAAAATGCTCATTGCGGACTTAAAAAGTGTTTACTGCCCAGGTGGGCTGCAAGCTTTATGGCTTTTGTACTAGGTATCACAGGTTTATGGAAGGTCGGAAACTCTTTAAAAAACCTATCAAAAGTGGATGGCGGATTGTGGTACTTAACCGAGACTCATATGAAACAATAAATAATTCAAGGCGGCTTCTAAAATGGATATCCCTTTTATGCGCCTTGTGATTGGGTCAAATAATCTCACTAATTTATAAGTTACTAAAAGGAAAGTTTGTTTGTATAGATGTATGGATGTTTGTTACCTGTTCACGCAAAAACTATATATTTTTTATTTATTTGTTTTTTTTTTTAAATGGTGAAATAATATAGGTTACATTTTGCCCTGGGGGCACCCCAGTAGCATGCATAGCAGTAGAATGTTACCCCTCCTCTCCTACCCGTGGATGCAGTAAGAGCCTGCTAAGGGACACCTCCGGAAGATGGGCAGCAGCGTCTATCCGTGTATCAACATCCCATACTGCGCTCACCAACCCGCCTGCCAGGCGTGGTGAGAATGGCAACTACCCCTCATGGAGATCCATGAGGGAGGCCTGTGTTCATCAGTGGACGTTTTATGGCTGAAATGATGATGGATGTTTGTTACCTGTTCACGCAAAAACTATCCTACAGATTAAGCTGAAACTTTGCACACTTAGAGATGTTGACTGAGACTAACATGTAAGGACTTTGCGTCTATTATAGATGATTTATACAGCGTCAGTAACTGGTAATCATGCTGTACTAACATACTATATTATATTAACATATGGGTGCACGCACGCGAAGTGGCGGGCAGAAGCTAGTTTAAAAATAATAAAAAAAAATTGTATCTGTCATATGCGTTTATGCGTTTCTATGTTTATTTATATATTTTTTATTTAATTGTATATTTTTTATTTAAATAAATGGTAAAATAATAAAGGTTACATTTTGCCCTGGGGTGCCAGCAGTAGAATGTTACCCCTCCTCTCATGCGCGTGGATGCAGTAAGAGCCTGCTAAGGGATGACTCCGGAAGATGGGCAGCAGCGTCCTTCCGTGTAACAACATCCCGTACTGCGCTCGCCAACCCGCCTGCCAAGCGTGGTGAGTATGGAAACTACCCCTCATGGAGATCCATGAAGGAGGCCTGTGTTCGGTAGTGGACGTTTCACGGCTGAAATAAACTCTTAAAACAAATACCATCCTAATAGTTCCCCTACCCAGTGTGTCTACCATGGGTTGTCACTGTTAGATCGCCTGCCGTTACTACAGTAGTAATAGTACGTTACCATGACATCTGTCAGATTTGTAACTCATGGTACCAAATTCTAAGCAAATGAAGCCCAAACTACAGTCGCTGTAGTATAGTTTATTGCATATTTTAGTACCTAACTATCCGCTAGAGGCGCTGTAGAATTTTTCATACATTTTTTTAAATACAGTCCTTAGCGAGTATAGATTGTGAAAACTCATGGTAGACCTACTATAGATATTACATCATGAGGAGTTGCACAACATAACTTGCAACCAAGTTGTTTAAGAGCTGAAAATAATGACAGTTTAGAGATTCTTTGACAGCTATTTGCTTGACGTCAACCGACTTTTTTCTTTTTTTTAGGTGTAGAAACTGTGGAAATCATCTAATGACTACTCCCGGTCTGGGCGGAGCGGGAGTGCGTGTCAGACTTTTACTAACTATAACCACACGTGTGTCCTTCAGTTGTCCCTTGCGTTCTAGGACTACGGGTTTCCTTTTCAAAAATTCCCCGCGGTCCTAGCTTGCGGGCATCGGCCCTACTGGGCCTCTACCTGCTGGGCACTTGATATCATGAGCAAGTGTAGCTGAACAAGCTTGGGCGAAAGAAGTTGGTTGATCCTTAACGTTATCAACTCCAAAAAACTTAATCACATAACACATCACCGTTATAAAACGGTATTATTATTTTCATAAGAAGTACTTCAGATTTTGTTTAATAGCGATTGTATTTGATTGCGGTTGTTAGGGTTTTCGAAATGTTAACTGAGCCTATTACTGGGTGCTATCTAGCTGAATTAAAGGATATTTTGAATAAAAGATGTTTCGCTCTGTCCACCATTGATCGTATATATTGAGGTAATGGCGGCATTTTACAAGATTCGAGGATATGGGGATAGGGAACATTCGTTTAACCAATAGCAGCACTGAATTTAAATAATGTCGTGTAATGCGCGTGCGCTGTGATTGGTCGTTTGTTGTTGAACTAGTGATGTGACGAAAAACTAGTGATGCGATCGCGAACATGCCCCCGGCCTTGGAAGCAGCAGGTTTCAATGGTGTTGTAGCTCGGGCTCCTCATCATGCGCGTCTTGGAGAAGGGGACAGATCTTTACATAGGCCCGTCTGGTAACGCCCGAATCCGTTTGAATGTCCGCTACTCTTGACACTCCATCCTTGCCTGGGAATGTTTCGAGCACTCGTCCCATCTGCCATTTTAGCGGTGGCAAATTATTGTCTTTGATTAAGACAAGTGTGTTTGGCTTCAACATCATCGTTCCTTTGTTCCATTTCGTGCGTACCTGTAACTCAGATATATATTCTTTGGCCCATCGGGTCCAAAAATGTTGGCGTATTTGTTCAATCCTCTGATAACGATTCAGCCGATGCGTGGGAACGTGACTGATGTCATCTCCCGCAGGTGCAGTGAGCGGTCGGCCAATCAAAAAATGAGCGGGAGTTAGAGGACTGAGGTCGTTGGCGTCTGAGGAAAGGGGAGAAAGCGGGCGGGAATTTAGAACAGCTTCAATTTGTAATAGGACTGTGCTAAATTCCTCAAAAGTAAGGTGTGCATTGCCTACTACACGTCGTAAATGATATTTACAGGATTTTACTCCTGCCTCCCACAGACCACCAAAGTGAGGAGAATAAGGGGGAATAAATTTAAACTTAATCTGTTGACTAGCGGCATATTCGATGATGTCTGAAGGACACCTTTTTAAGAATTTTGAAAAATCATTCATTAGCCCCACAAAATTACGGCTGTTATCCGAATAAATTTCTAGAGGTTTACCTCGTCTAGAAATAAACCTATTCAAAGCTAATAAGTAACCCTCAGTAGTGAGATCACTCACTAGCTCCAAATGTATAGCGCGCGTCACAAAGCACACAAATAAGCATATATATGCTTTCGTAGTTTTAGCGCCCCTACCTTTTCTGTTGAGGATGAGAACTGGCCCGCAGTAATCTACTCCGCATCGAATGAAAGGAAAACTGGGGGTTATTCTTTCTTTGGGCAAGTTTCCCATGTAAGGCGTTAGTATTTTACCATTCATGCGCGTACACCTAACACAAGCGTTTACGGTACACCTAGCTAAGTTCCTACCACCTAAAGGCCACCACATTTCGCGTAAATGGCATAACAATGCCTGGGCTCCAGCGTGGAGGAGCTGTAGGTGTTCGTGACGAAATAATAATTTCGAAAAATAATGTTTACTACATACTAAGATAGGATACATCTTGTTATAGCTAAACTCATCCGAGTTGGCTAATCGCCCGCCTACGCGTATAATATTGTTTTTATCAAGAAATAAATTTAATCTATTTAAATTATTGTTGGTAATATTCGCATTCTTACGTAATGACCTGAACTCATTAGGATAACTTTCTGCTTGAGACCATCTAACTAGCCTTATCTCTGATTCATTCAATTCATCAACAGAGAGGACGCCCGAACGCCTAGTCTTTTTATTGCGAGTATTGTGAATGAATCTTAATATACTTATAAGCTACCGCACGCTTCATACGATTATATTGCGAAAATCTATGAAACGGGAAAAAAAATAGTTCTGATTCATGAGTCACGAAGGAAGTAATAGTTATAATCAGGCGAACACTGTAAACGTTTCTCTAATGCGATGAAACGGCGCTCGGCTTGAGTATATGACTCACCTAAACCATCATGTGACTCTTTAAAAGGAATACGCACCGAGAACCTTCCTTCACTATCGCGCGTAGTAGTGCTGACGAAAGATTCCTCACATGCGCGTTCTTCCTCAGTGCGTGTATCACTAGCCTTAGGAAGTTCTTCGACTTCCCAAAACATGCGTAGTTGCGTATCTACATATATCTAGCGTATTGTTTGTAGTGAAATGACAATTAATGCGTGTCGATTTCACAGATTGATTTATGATCGGACCGGAAATAATCCAGCCTAGCTTAGTATTTTGTAGGTAGGGACCGCAAGGAAGTCTGAATTTACCTTCTCCTAACAAGTCCCAGAACCTATCTGCGCCTATTAACAAATCAACGTTACTACAATCTAAAAACTGTGGATCAGCCAACCTTATGTTGTCTGGTATACAGAACTGTGCGCTTAGTTGACATAAGGTTGGGATCGTAGACGTTATCTGTGTTAATACACAACAATTAATGCGTGTTGTGTACGTTTTATCAACGCGTGATTTAATTTGAATGCTACATGTTTCCGAGCACTGTATCACCGTATCACTCACTGCTCGTACTTCATGGATAGATTTTGACAATGACGCGTTTATTTTATTACAAAATGATTTAGAAATGAAACACCGTTGGCTACCACTGTCAAGCAACGCGCGCGCCTGATGATAGGTACCGTCGGAGTCGGCTACCTCGACTAGTGCTGTTGACAATAGAACGGATTGTGTATCTGCTGATTTTTTGCATCGAGTTTGTATATGCGCTTTGTTTACGTGAATCGGGAGCGATGAGTCATAGTTTGATGTGCCCTCGCTTGCGGCGGATCTCTCGCTCTCGGCCACGATGCACGAATTATGTGCTACTGAACTATTGTCATTATCGATATGAATTAAAGAATTATGTTTCTGATCACATTTCCTACACGGACCGAACCTACAGAACTTGAACGCGTGTCCCGAACGTAAACAGTTCTTGCAAAGTTTATTTTCGCGTATTATTGCTAACTTTGATTCTAAATCGCTTTCTATGAATTTTTGACAAGAATAAAGTGGATGAGCTTCTTTACATTTTACACAGGGCGGATAGGATCGAAACTGACGATCCATAGGCTTGTTTGTGGAAACATTGCAGTGAGACGTGTTATTTGATCGTGAACCCTGTTTCGTTTTATTATCAGTTTGTGAGTTCAGTCCTTTGGCATGTGAAAGTTGCAATGTTTCTAGCATATCAGCCCTGTCCCTCAAGAAGGAAATCAAGTCACTCAATTTAACTCGCTTAGTTCTCGCTTACTTGTAGACGATAATGTGCATTTATATGTCTCCCACTCGCGTTCAGTGGTTTTGTCTAATTTGGAGACGATTATATAATTAATAAGAGTGTCCCAGGAGTCAGTGGGCTCACCCAGGATTTTTAAGGCGCGTAAATTTTTTAATATTGTGTCGATTAGCATCCTAAGGTGAACAGGCGACTCCTTAGACAGTGCATCGATGGTAAACAATGCCTTAACGTGATTGTGAACTAAAATTCTATTATTGTTATACCTATTTAGTAATAATTCCCATGCGACCAAATAGTTACTGGCTGAGAATTCCATAGATTCTATTACCATTAATGCATTCCCTTTCAACGCGGACTTTAAATAATGAAATTTTTGTATTGAACTAATTTGATTTGAATTATGAACTAATGATTGAAAGGTATCCCTAAACTCGAGCCAGCTCTCATACGCGCCGTCGAAGGTGGGCATGGATATAACGGGCAATTTGACCGATTGTGACACGCTGCAGGACTTATCGGAACCGCTAGTGACCTCACCACATGACAACAGAGATTCTGCTAGGGCTAATGTGCTATAGTAATGATTTTCAAAAGATTCTCGGCTACTTAACTGATCGGGAAGCTCAACTTCATACACACATTCCTCGATTTTAGATTGAATATCATTGAACTCAGTAAATAAACTAGTAGCTGCTTTGATTCGTAGCTTCAAATCTATACGATCTCGCGAGGCAGATAACGAATTATCGTTTTCTATTAGCGATTGTAAATAGTTCGTAAACATAGTTAGCCTGCCTTTTACTATGCCACGTTTTCGAATTAATTCCCGAACTAAATTGTGATTCTCACTCTGAATATTGGGGGATCTGTCGCGGGATTTTGACTCTAAATTAACTTTATCTATATTCAAGGTAAGAGGTGATTTATCACGTATTTTAATACTTTCTGTAGACATTTTGGTGGTCGGTGAAAAACAAGAGTACTCACGATTTTAGATGCTCGAATAGAAGACAGGTCAGCAGTGATGGCCACGTCACAAGCCTTTGTCTCGACTATCCTTCGCACGGGTAAAATTTGGTAGATTGAACTGAAACAGCACAGGTACCTATCACAAAGAGAACAGAGAGGTGATAGGGAAAAGAAAGGATGATTGGCCACACCAGATTGCGTATGATGAAATGCCAAGTAGGTACTCCAAGTTCAGCCCCAATATTGCGCTTGGCCTCCAGGTCTTCTTTGCTGCAGGTAATGAATATTGCGTATGTCTTGCGAGTATAATGCGTAGGCCAATGGTTGGTGTAGCGTTCTAATAAAGCGATGTCCAGTAAGTCCAGTAGTCCAGTAACGGCTGCCACGTGCTTGTCAGTTTTCCACAGGATGTTGGCTCGAAGATTTGGCGAGGAAGGACCATATGTATGTGATTGCGGTTGTTAGGGTTTTCGAAATGTTAACTGAGCCTATTACTGGGTGCTATCTAGCTGAATTAAAGGATATTTTGAATAAAAGATGTTTCGCTCTGTCCACCATTGATCGTATATATTGAGGTAATGGCGGCATTTTACAAGATTCGAGGATATGGGGATAGGGAACATTCGTTTAACCAATAGCAGCACTGAATTTAAATAATGTCGTGTAATGCGCGTGCGCTGTGATTGGTCGTTTGTTGTTGAACTAGTGATGTGACGAAAAACTAGTGATGCGATCGCGAACAGCGATCATATCGGTTTAAGGACACCGCGGCTTAACTGTGATTTAAGTTCAACTATTTCTTAGTTATTTGGGTTTTTGCCAAATTGTGCAAAGTTTTTGTTTTGTTTTGGAAGGTTAATAACGAAGGTATTATTTATTAAACCATAACTTGGTTTATTGCCTTAAATACACCGCCACTATGCAGGTACTGCACGGCCGCTGCATTGTTAATTGGACTAGACTTGCCCAGCATTTTTTTGTTCAATATAAACAAGGTTCCTTTATCTTAAACAGGTAAGATAACAGAGTGCAAACGTTAAGTCAATGTGTGTCGCATAGTATGCAAAAACAGCAACAATTTCTACGTAGTTGCTATATAACTTACTGATTGAGTTCGCTATTTATAATCAGTCAATGAAAATAAATATATTTTTGAACTATGAACTCGCACACAAATACACACACTCCCACTCACACACATACACACATAAACATATACACACACTCCATAACGAGCGCACACTCATTCACATACATATCCATCATGACAGAACTATCTGATGCCTATCAGAAAGTGCAGAAAAAATACAGCATACATAAAGCAGTAATAGAGTTACTTACATACTCTACAGTTTAATTTTAATATTTTGTTGCATTTAAATTACTATTGATTGTGTATTGTGACACGTAACGGACCGGATTGATGGCAGTGGCGGGCCGGATTTGGCGCGCGGGCCGTAGTTTGGAGCCCTCTGCTCTAGAGGAACGCAATCAATGACTCTCGTACTCTCGTCAGACTTGCCCGGCACCATAACCATCCTCTTAACTAAGTCGGCCATAGGAAAAAACAGGTCATTTACTAAACAATAACCTTAATTTTTTTTTTTTTATTTATTTATACTCAAAAACTTAAATACATGGTTATTAAAATCAGTGCCATTAATAAAATTACATACAACATAATCATCATCTCAGCCGTAGGACCACTAGGACGTCCACTGCTGGACAAAAGCCTCCCTCATGCATCTCCAATAACTACCTCTAATCATGACAGAGTTGTTGCCTAACTAACCACGCTTAGAAGGCAGGTTCGCAAGCGTAGTACGGGATGCTGATACACGGAAAGACTCTTCCACCCATCTGCCGGAAATATCCCTTGGTACTGCATCCACGGCAAGAGTGGAGCAACATTTTACTGCCGGCAGGTATTTATTGAACACAAACTTTGATTAGGGTACAATTGGTGGTGCCGCATTTTCTACCTGTCGTCCAGCCTTTGTTAAACAAACCATCTTCAAACAAATTAAACTTGTCCGAAGCGAGCCAATAAATCAATTAGTAAAATTGATTATTGATAGTTTTAACATCCCCAAAAGCAGTTAATCTATCGACCGGAAGAACCCTAATTCAGAAGCAGTGTTCCGTAATCTGTTATCGTTAGAATATGCTTATGATAGGGGCAAGTTGGGATGTTTTGGGAGTAAATGTCTATGTTTTGGTAGCTTTGGTTCTCGCTGGGAAGTTAATTGCTTTTATTCGGATTGGTTTGGGCCAAGTTAAGTCTATCATTATAAACTAGGATCTAGGAGTCCGGGCTCACGACTCACTGGAATCTATTTGATTTGTTTTCGCTGTTTTTAATCTGTTTCAAGTTTTTAGTCGCTAATGTTGATTATGTATACTAAGTAGTGTAATTATTATATACTTACCTACATAACATATACATTATAATAACACTTATTTTGTAACTAACACATGTCTAGCCGAGTTTTACACGAGTAGCAAAATTCAACAAACACAAATAAAAAAATTCTTTATTATTAAAAAACTATAAGAAAGCCTTCCTCACATTAGTTGGAGTACGAAGTGAATATTTTCACCTCCAATTACATGGGCCGTATTTATACCGGGCTCTTTATTAACCAGATGCGGGTTTTAACGCCAGGTTACACCTGATCACGTGATTTATCTGGCGATTACTGGGACAATATCTAAGGGGGCAATATTGTACGGGTTAGGGTCTTTTCACACTGGCGATTTAAATAAATAGGCTAATAATAAACTCACATTGTTTTAAATGATTTGATTAATTATTCATTTTTGAAATTGAAACAGAAAAAACATGTCAAACAATAGGTCTAGTTGTTATATTAACAATAATCGACAAATTCCATATCATTTCAAAATAGTTTGTCACGATAAGCAGTTGTTAGTTAATGTCAAATAGTAAATAAAAAATAAATTATTGAAGTCGTTTCGATGCCTTCGCAACACTTTAACAAATCATTGAGTTGTCAAATTGTGTACTCGCCAAAACATCATACATAAGTCAATTCAAAGACACGTCAAATCCTAAATTTGTCAAACTAGACATTAATTTCTCAAATTGTATACCCGTCAAATTAACATTTGTCAAATAAAAGATACGTTAAATTCCAATTTTGTCAAATTAAAGACACGTCATATCTCAAATTTGTCAAAGTAGAAATTAATTTACCAAATTGTATACCCGTCATATAAATATTGTTCAAATTTAAGACACGTCAAATCACAGATTTGCCAAATGTAAGACTCGTCAAATCTTAAATTTGTCCTACTAGATATTACATTTTATACCCGTCAAATGATTATTTGTCAAATTAGAGACACACCAAATCCCAGATAAGTCAAATTAGAGACTAATCAAAACTTAAATTTACCAAATACTTGATTCGTCCGCCGCTTATCAGCCGACCATTAGACCAAATGGGCTACGGGGGTCGGTGTATAAACCAGTTTTTGCGTCAGGTATTACAAACGCAAGACATCTGTACGTACATATATATATATTATATATATATATATATATATATATGTATATCTATACGTCTGCACACATTTCTGTGCGTCGTAGGTAAATAAATATCATGTCAGTTGGTTCACATTCGCTTTGTGAATAGTCCCTTATGGGACAATAGCGTACGGGTTAGTTAATATGAAGCCATTTTCGCCAGACTGAGTGTGGGACATTTGTTTGGTTATCGTGTGGGACATATATGGCCTTCTTTATTACTTTGTGGTGCCCATTATGTAGGGTAATGTAGACTATTCCGTCTAATTAACTTTAACTAACAAGTACCACCTACCTATGTACGTTAGCAATGAGAAGAATCTTTCTCGATCAACTACTTTTATTCAAGATATGCCATAATTATTTCGATTGCATCAAAATATTAAACCAGATAAGCATTCGTATACCATATCGTTCTTACGCTTTAAGAGAGACTCGCAAACTTCACCTATTTGTGCCGACTCCTTGCAAAACAAATGCAGGTAAGCGCGCACCGCTGCATAGATTACCTAAGTTATTTAATTAATATTTCTCGCACATCGAATTTTTTGCAATCTCCTTCACATGCTTTAAGAAAGCTATCATTCAGACTTTAATGTCTAACTCCATTCTAGGCACATAGTGACGCAATCTTTAATACCTATTTACTGAATTGTAAAAGAACTACATATGTCTAACGTACATATACATATATAAACTTAAATAAAACACACTATGTATAGATTCTATTTTGCCTTTACACAACAATTAAATTTTATTCATTTGTATAAATGCACGCAATGTACGTATTTGTTATTTGATAACTACTTAACTTACATACCTTTTATAATATTGCCCCAGTATTTTTTGTTTATATCCAACTCGCGGACAAAGGGGTTGATTACACTTAAGTTACATAGTTTTTAGGCTAAGATTGTTTTAGATTTATGTGAGTGTGATTGTTTGTTGTCCCAAATAAATAAATAAATTATGTCACAGGCAGTACAGCGTCCCGTGGAGTGATCTTTTAGAGATTAAGTTTAAGATTGAGATATTTTATTGTGCCGTGGGGTGCCGGCAGTAGAATAATAGAATATTCCAGAAAATGGGCAGCGTCTTTCCGTGTATCAACATCCCGTACTGCGCTCGCCAACCCGCCTGACAAGCGTGGTGGGTATGGCAACAACCCCTCATGATCTTGGACCTTCGTGAGGGAGGCCTTTGTGGACCTGACCAGTGGACGTCCTACGGCCAAGATGATTGTGCTTAAGTTTTTAGCTTAGAATAAAAAGGGAGAGATATTACTGGGGATAGTACCTTGCCCTAATACAGTTTTTAACTAGCATAGGAAGTAAGGTCTTAAAAACTACTCTTGATATGTAATACTAGCTTTTGCCCGCGACTTCGTCCGCGTGGAAGTCACAAAACGTAAAATCCCCTTTTTCACGCAGAGCCATTTTGATTCGCAAATATAAATCCCATTTATTCCCTATCCCGAGGTAATTTGGAAAAATCCCTTCTTAGTGCACCTCTAGGATACTCAAGGTATACATATGTGTGCCAAATTTCAAGTATTTAGGTCCAGTGGTTTAGGCTGTGCGTTGATATATCAGTCAGTCAGTGAGTCAGTCAGGACTTTGAATTTTATATATATAGATTTTGTAAAGATTTTAAATAAATAAATTATTGATCGGTATGGCTTATATAAGGGACAGGTTGTTATATTATGTTATATTTAATTTCAACGTTGTTAAATTGTTAACTTTTACGGGTTGCCGAGCGTGGTACGGGATGTCGATACACGGAAAGTCGCTGCTGCCCATCATCCGGAGGTATTTATGTATTTATTTATTCATCTTAGGGAAACTATCAGCACAAGATACACAATAGTTATAAGTATAAGTGGCTATTAATAAGTTTCCACTTATACATAGATACACAGTAGTGGTTTACAAAGGACAAATTAAAAGAAATTAACAATAATACATGCATGGGCATGAGAGGAGGAGGAGGATATTAGTAGAATGTTGCCCCTCCTCTCTCTCCTCCGGCAGCCCACGGCGGACAACATTATGATTATACATTAAGAGCCCGTATCGTCCCATTCGAACCCGCGACCCTCTTTATCTCAGCTAAGCACCCACTGCGCTGTTGATTTAATCAGAATAAATTAAAAACGTGATAAACTAATCAATAGCCTCCGTGGCTCTATTTAATCATTCTACAGGGTGTGTTAAAATACGTGTTGGTGAGGATATGGGTTGCCACTATAACCAACAAGTTTACAGTAGAAATATTGGTCTAATCGAGGTGATATAATACAAATTGTAATGTAATAAAAAGCCGTGTTGGCCGAGTGGTATGTACCCCTGACTTTCAATTCGAAGGTCGTGGGTTCGATACCGGCAGTGCACCAATGGATTTTTCTTTCTTGAAAAATGTATGTGCACACTTAACACGTGCTTTAACGGTGTATAGGTGCTGGGCAAGCCTAATCCATCTAACAATGTCCCAGGCACTGCAGTGTCCCGTACAGCATGATTACCAGTTGCTGACGCTGTATAAATCATCTATAATAGATGCAAAAGCCTTCATCATTTCAGCCGTAAAACGTCCACTACTGAACTAAGGCCTCCCTCATGGAACTCCATGAGGGGTAGTTGCCATACTCACCACGCTTGGCAGGCGGGTTGGTGAGCGCAGTACGGGATGTTGATATACGGAAAGACGCTGCTGCCCATCTTCCGGAGGTGTCCCTTAGCAGGCTCTTACTGAATCCACGGGAAGGAGAGGAGGGGTAACATTCTACTGCCGGCACCCCACGGCTAAAGGCCTTACTTTACTTTAATACAAATTGATTTGAATGATTGATAAATATAAAAATTATGCGTGTGAGAGCTTTTGTCGTCGGCCAAGTTGTGTCCTGAGGAAGAGGTGCGCGGTGCGGGGGGAACGAAGTAACGTTCCGTTATTAGTTGTCGTAGACAGCGAACTAAGCCGAAAGAAGGTGATTTGGACCACCCCAAAGAACAAGTTTAGTCTACGACTTTTCTGGATTCAGCGACTTCCTTTCAAGACCACGAATGTTTTTATTTCAACAGCTGAACAGATTTTCGCTTCACAGGTTAACGAAACCGGTTTACGGCTCTGAAGTTTGTGTACATATTATAAGTCTATATATGTTACCGGCCAAACCCGATTTCAGGACAAACTAGTTTTGCCTAGGCTAAACTAGTTCTTTTCCTAATAACCTACTGTCTCTCCATCTCGGTTCTGCCACAGGCAGTGTTTTTGGATGGTTATAAAAAAAAACCTAATAACCTACTGTCTCTCCATCTCGGTTCTGTCACAGGCAGTGTTTTTAGTTTATACATTTCCTAAATAGCTTCGGAATTGTATATAGGAAGAACTAGTTTAGCCTAGGCAAAACTAGTTTGTCCTGAAATCGGGTTCGGCCGGTAACATATACACCCTTTTGTAAATAGTTACTGGATTTTACATAATTATTAATAGTTTTTGCCGTGGGTGCCGGCATTAGAATGTAACCCCTCCTCATGCCCATGGATGCAGTATGAGCTTACTAAGGAACCCGGACTGCGCTCGCCAACCCGCCTGCCAAGCGTGGTGAGTATGACTACTACCCCTCATGGAGATCCATGAGAGAGGCCTGTGTTCAGTAGTGAAGGCTTAGCGGCTGAAATTGTGACTAAGAGTTTTAATTCTAAGCGAGAACGTGTCAAACTTTAAACGATGATATCTCGAAAAGTGCTCATCCTAGACTTACCGTTATGGCTCATATGAAAGACATGGATGAGATCTACTTGTTCTTCAGTTACTGGAACGAATAAGTAGTATGCACCATTTCTTCCACTAATGTAACAAAATAATGGAACAAATGGGACTACGCCGAGATTACTGTTTAGGCGCACTGTTACAAGCGCTTACGACTCTTAATTTCAAGCTAGATTTTCGCGTCAGTTTGTATACATACAGGCAGGTTTGCGTTTTACCATTGTTATTTGAACAATTACATTGAAATAATTGTTTATTATTGCGTCACCTTATCTAAAATACATTTTATGAAACGCTCCAATGTTTACATAACTTAGGTGTAACGTTATACTATATATACATACGTACATAACGTTATTGTTTAGTTATATATTCATCATAACCATTATCTCAGCCGTAAACAAGCCGAAAACAATAAAATAAGGTAATTACGCGATAAAGTCCCATGTTGGTACTGGTTGGGATGTTGGTACACGAAAAGATGCTGCTGCCCATCTTACGGAGATATCCTTTCGCAGATTCTTACTGCATCCACGGGCAAGAAGGGAGAGGCAATTTTCTACTGCTGGCACCTCACGGCATGCATACAACAACTAATAATTATCTATTAATTGTTGTCTAGATTAATTCCGAAGATCTCTTACCATCATACGTATTAGTTTAATTGGCGTGATAAGATTGTGAGTGAGTGATGTGTGTAATAGGGTTGGCGTCATCATCATCATCATCATTATCTCAGCCGTAGTACTTTTCCCGTAAAGGTACATATAAAAATACCTATAACTATAAAGGTTTTTTTTATTGCACGGTCATAAGGCGGAGATGGCAGGACGTGCTCGATGATTTTTTGGAGGTCAGAACCGAGATATAGATTTAGATTTAGAAAAATTTAGCTCACGATCGAGATGTCTGGAGGAAATGGGGGCTTTCAACAGCAGTGGAACACTAATGGCTAATAATAAATAAATAAATAATAAATAAATAATGCTGGACAAATCACACAGCATCATCTAGCCCCAAGCTAAGCAGAGCTTATGTTATGGGTGCTAGATGACTGATATACTTAATACATTATACTACATAGATACATATTTTTTATATATAGAAAAACACCCAAAACACCCTGAACAAATATCTGCAGATCGTACAGACATTTGTCCCGAGGCGGAAATCGAACCCGCAACCCCTTGCGTCGCAGGCATAAATAACTGTAAATAAACTGTAAAACAAAAAAGCCGATTATGCTTAGAATCATTTCACATCACAGTTATTAGTAAAAATAATAATAATAATACCTACATAAAAAATATACGAATTCCCCAATTTTTCCTTTCTTTTGAAAATTTCTTTTTCTTCTTCTACTTTTTTTCATGGGATGAAACCCCCCCTGGGTTAGTTTACGTATTTTTTATACGACTTTATGCGGTTACCTCTTTATACAACAGCCTGTATAATACTCGCATAAAGTGATCATAATTATAAGTCTCTCCGTGATGTGTGGAGAGAAAAAAGGGAGCCCTTTGTTCAGCAGTGGGACAACGTGGGTTAAAAATGTGTGTCTATCCCGAGGTTACAATGAATTTAGATTAAACAGTTAATTCTAGTCTAGACTATCTTCAACACTTGATTTCTCACAATACACATTAGTTCAATTAGTGAGACGAGTACGTATCAGTTATGTGACGTAATGGAGGTCGGTTTAAGGGTCGACAGATAAGGGGTTAGAGTGCTTACGATTTTGATTAAGCAAATTAGAGAGACCACGTTAGTCACACACGTGGGGAATAGGATTGGAAAATTAGGCATTGGCTATAAAAATACCTTCATCTGTAACTTTATCTTAAGATACCGTAAATATTTATGTGACGTAATGAATGGAGGTCGGTTTATGGGTCCACAGGTAAGGAGTTAGACTGTTTGCGATTTTGAACAAGAAAATCCTCATATATATAAAACAAACTCGTGTTAGTTACACCACTTATTACTCGAGAACGGCTAAACCAATTTCAATGATCTTAGATTTTTAGACGTATCTGAGCTCAGGTTGACATATAGGCTATTTAAACATCGTAAAAATTGGGTAGTTGTAGGGTGGTATAGAGTAATAGTAGTAAGTAGTTGTAGAAGTAGGTACGATGCAAAGTTCGCTGAGAACAGCTAGTTTTGGTATAAAAGTGAATTTGACAGATCGGCATCTTTTCCCTTGCCTGGGTACTAGGATTAGAAAACACATTGGCTGTGAAATACCTTTACCTGTAACTTTATCTTTAGATACCGTAAAGAGTTTTTTTATTTATTTATCCTATATCGTTCCACTGAAGAAAGAAAGAGTTAGAGCATATTTATTAATGTATAATACTCGTATAACATAACTTTGACGAGCTCTGTGGCGCAGCGGGCGAAGGTCCGCCTGCAACGCAAAAGGTTGCGGGTTCGATTCCCGCCTCGGGACAAATGTCTGTACGATCTGCAGATCGCACAGGGTGTTCTGGGTGTTTTTCTATATATATTAAAAATATCTATCTATGTATGTATCAAAAATGTATTAAGTATATCAGCCATCTAGTACCCATAACCTAAGCTCTGCTTAGCTTGGGGCTAGATGATGCTGTGTGATTCATCCAGCATTATTTATTATTTATTTATTTAATTACAAGTCTAACCCGAGCTTACAATAAACTTTGATTAAACACATAATTCTAGTCTAGTCTATCTCTAACGCATGATTTCTCGCTATTACACATCAGTTCAATTAGTGAGACGAGTACGTATCAGTTATGTGACGTAATGGGGGTCGGTTTACGGGTCGACAGATAAGGGGTTAGAGTGCTAGCGATTTTGCACAAGCAAATTAACCGAGAGACCACGTTTCACATTTCGTTACACGTATAATAATGGAATAGGATGTGAATAGGATTTGAAATTTAGACAATGGCTATAGAATGCCTTTATCTGTAACTTTATCTTAAGATACCGTAAAGAGTTTTTTTTTTATTTTGCCTATATCGTTCCACTGAAAAAAGAGTTAGCACATAGGTATATTATTAAATAATGAAATAAATTAATGGCATTTTTTGTAGTCATTGTGTTAAGTCGCGAAGAGTTGATGAAGGAAAGGGAGGCCTTTTCCCTGCAGTGGGACAGTGGGAGCTAAATATTAATAATAATAATAATTGATTGCAGGCTTATGGCCCGTGCATAGTAAAAATATTTGAATACAACAAAGTAAATACAAGTAAAATTATAAATAATGTATAATTTATGTTTATTATATTTACCCAAGACCTATAAATCATCGTGAGGAAAGCCGCGGCTTTGCTTCAGACGCATAGACCTGTTCTTTCCTCTGATTAATAGTCGACTAAGCTGAGAGGATGGTATAGGTGCTGGGCAAGCCTAATCCATCTACCAATGTCCCAGGCACTGCAGCGTCTTGTACAGCATGATTACCAGTTGCTGACGCTGTATAAATCACCTATAATAGATGCAAAGGCCTTACTTTTTTTATAAATCATCATCATCTCAGACGTATTCCGTCCACTGTTGGACAAAGTTTCCATGGACCTCTAAGAACTGATCGTAAGGGTTTGATGCCATACTCTCATCGCTTGGCAAGCGTGTTAGCGAGCACAGTACAAGATGCTGATAACACGGATAGATGCTGCTGCCCATCTTCCGGAGGTATCCCTTATCAGATTCTTACTGCATCCACGGGCAAGAGAGGACACATAACATTATACTGCCGGCATCCCACGGCAACTCCAATTTAAATCCAATTTAAATAACGACGTTTAAAAGATTCAGCTAATTAAAAACAGTTTATCCAAACTTTAATATTAACATTTAGCTGTTAGTAGTTTAAAATGAACTCTGCGTCGTTAAAATCATCCCCTGGCTATAACTGTTTAAGATTATAGCCTTTCAAGTTAATTTGTTGGTTGTTCGTGCAAGCATTTGAGTACTAATTGTATTTTAAGTTTTAGCTTTACATAGTTTCGTCTAGGTAGTGAAGTTTTCAGTTTAAAACTTGAGTGTAATCTTTTCAAAATAACATTTATTTCAACTTTTCAATAATTAAACTATGTCGGAACGGCGTTAATTTTTGAGTTTTCTTTCTCCGTATATTATTTAGTTTCGTCCAAAGTTGGGCTAAAATCAGTGTTGATATACGAAAGTTTAGAAGCTTGTATTTTTTAAATAAATACTTTTATTACGGTTTGGGGTGTATACAAACATAGACTATGAAGAGATCCATTGATATAATCCTTAGTGTTGGATGGTCAACGCAAACAGTGGAGTAGTTACCCTTCCACGTTCATCCTTAAGTACAAAAAGTAGCTTATAACTATCAAAGTATGATCTTTTAGGTTTTATTAGCTGTTGTGTTACTTCATCATCATCTCGGCAGAGGGACTGCTGGGCATTGGCCTCCCTCATGGGTCAGGAAGATCATGAGGGGGTTGGCAGGCGGGTTGGCGAGAGCAGTACGGTATGTTGATACATGGGAAGACTCCGCCCGTTTTCCGGGGTTCTTACTGCGTTACTTACAAAAATACTAATATTATAGATGATTTATTTAGCTTCAGCAACTGGTAATCATGCTGTACGGGACGCTGCAGTGCCTGGGACATTGTTAGATGGATTAGGCTTGCCCAGCACCTATACCATCATCTCAGCTTAGTCAGCTATTATTCAAAGGAAAGAACAGGTCAATACGTCTGAAGCTAACTAAGCCGCGGGTTTCTTCACGATGTTTCCTTCACCGTTAAATCTGCAGTGCCTGGGACATTGTTAGATGGATTAGGCTTGCCCAGCACCTATACCATCCTCTCAGCTTAGTCAGCTATTATTCAGAGGAAAGAACAGGTCAATACGTCTGAAGCTAACTAAGCCGCGGGTTTCCTCACGATGTTTCCTTCACCGTTAAAGCTCGTGTTAAGTGTGCACATACATTTTTCAAGAAAGAAAAATCCTGTGGTGCACTGCCCTCATACGGGAAACGGGATTGTTAAAGGATATATTATTTTTACATATGTTAATTAAAAAGGTCGGCGGGATTAGGAAAAGTATAGTTCTACATAGGGTATTTCGTCTAGAGAAGGATCCTTTGAATCTATTTTAAACGATTTGTACAGCGCCAGCAATATTATATTCATACTGTATGGGCAGACGCTGCAGTGCCTGGGACGTTGTTAGATGGATTAGGCTTGCCCAGCACATCTACCATCCTCAGTTAAGCCAGCTTTTAGACACAGGAAAGTGCAGGTCTCGGTATTAACATGAATATTTTGATATCGCTTACACTTAGACCACAAAATAGCAAACTCACGTAACCCAGTCTCGTCCAAGTTCAATAGTGTTAATGAACACACAGATTACACAAGTACTTGTAATATTGAGATCTAGAACTCTACAACTTAGACTAACTTTAGTGAGAACTTTCTAAGAACAAACGTAATTCGTAGTTATTTAGTGAGCTCTTAGGCTACGCTTAAATACACACAATTCTATGGAATGACTTTTGTTTCTTTACTTAAACTAACAGAGCCACTAAAAATAAAATATAAGCATAAATAAATTAAGTGAACAATGCCGTGGGATGCCGGCAGTTAAATGTTACCCCTCCTCTTATGCCCGTGGATGCAGTAAAGGCCTGCTAAGGGATACCTCCAGAAGATTGGTAGCAGCGTCTTTTCGTGTATCAAATCCCCTAATGCGCTCGTCAACCCGCCTGCCAAGCGTGGTGAGTATGGCAACTACCCCTCATGGAAATCCAAGGTCTGTGTTCAGCAGTGGAAATTTTACGGCTTAAATGATGTGAACAAAGTCACAGACAATCCCTAGCATACCGATAAGGTTGATTACCTCCGTTGTTTATTAACAGGTAAAATTCCCCGCTAGGGTATTATTATAGACTTTATGAGTTAACGATAAGGTCGGCTTTCCTCCTACTATTTTTATTTCCGGTTTGTTCTAAACCGTTTTGTGGCCTCTGTTATTTCCATCTTTATTGTTATAAGTCCTTTGTTAATTGTTTACTGGAGTTAATTTCTTTTTAATTTTTATTGCCGTAATATTTTCCGCTTAGAATTTTATTATGTTTGAAGGGTTACGTAGTTTTGTTCGACTCGCGACCATTTGATGGTATATTTTTATTGAATTTAGTGCAAAATGGAGATTGATAAACTATTCATCATCATCATCATATCAGCCGTTCGATGTTCACTGCTGGACATAGGCTTCTCTTATGCATTCCGTCATAAGCGGCTGTTGCCACGCTAAACACGCATGGCAGGCGGGTTGGCGAGCGCAGTGCGGGTTGTTGATACACGGAGAGACACTGCTGCTCTTCTTCCGGGGGTATCTCTTGGCAGATTCTTACTGTATCCACAAGCAAGAGAGGAGGGGCAACATTCTACTGCCGGCAATGGTGCTCCCATGTGAATGGTGCTGTATGTAGTTACCAGAATTATTTATTTATGTATTTATTGATATTAAAGGGATAACTTGAGCATTTTAAAAATATATTCGATGCAGAGTTTGTAATGTCAAAAATTTAGCTTTTATTCACGTACGACAAAGGCTTCCAAAGGCTTAATGCATTGACCGTTTTATGAAGAACCCTAAAAAGCCTTAAACAATATTCAACTCAGTCTTAGGACGTCCACTGCTGGACATACGCCTCATTAATGGAGATCCAAGAGTGACAAGTACTAAGTACTGATCTTAAGGGGGTTGTTGCCGTTCTCAGCACGCTTGCAAGACGTGGTGTTGATACAAAGAAGACGCTGCTGCATATCTTCACGATGTATCCCTTAGCAGATTAATACAGCATCCGCGGGCCAAATAATAGAGGTGACATTGTACTGTCGGCACCCCGAGGCTTGTCATTCGAAGGTAAAGTTACATAATACACCATTTTTCTTTAGAGCTCGTACTATACAACCTGGAGGGCCATTTGCCCTCTACGGGATACAAGAAAGGCAAATTGAAAATTATCTTATCATTATTACCATCACAATACAGGCTATTTAATTTAATTCTCCCATCGAAAGATAACCCGGTTTAATAAAGCCTCGGCCTCACGGCGAGAATAACACTTTACGTAGATAATGCTTTTTAAATAAAGCCCTAAGTAGACGGGATTACTTTTATTCATGTTTTATGGAGACAACTACTCGTAAAGTTTACTAGTAGGGCGTTGTATACGCGCGCGACTTTTGGTCGCGTTGTATTTGGGTCTTCTAGTGCGTGGGATGTTGCTGATAATTCTGTTTTTTAGCCGACTTCAATAATCGGTTCTATGTTCAACTGTTTAATAAACAGTTGAACATGGAACCGTTAGACGATTTCTTCGTCAATTATTGTAAACCGATTTTAAAAATTCTTTGAAAGTACGCACATCTGAGGTAGGGGGGAAATCGAGGGAATCTTTCATTCAAGTTGTTTTTTTTTTCTTGAAAAATTAAAAAATATTAAGTATGTGATCGTTTTTGTTTAGGATTATTTTAAAGATAATCATGACATGACTCTAATTATGCTCATGGATTTCCAGTTATTGCGGTTGGAAGCGATCTGCATCCACCGTCGACCTGCGGTCTTCACCAGGTCATCAGCCCATTTTGTTGGTGGACGTCCTACGCTGCGCTTGCCGATCCGTGGCCTCCACTAGAGAACTTTTCGGCCCCATCGGCCGAAAAAAAAATATATCTATAATAATATCTCTTGTACACGAGATTTTTTTTATTTGTTTCGTATTTTAATAACTATTCTACATTGTACAGTAAAGTTTTTTTAACCTAATCATTACATTAACATTTCTTTGTCATTACCGATTCATCATCGTTTCAGCCGTAAAACGTCCTCTACTGAAGACAGACTTCCCTCATGGAACTCCATGAGGGGTAGTTGCCATACTTACCACGCTTGGCAGGCGGGTTGGCGAGCGCAGTAAGGGATGTTGATAAACGGAAAGTCGCTGCTGCCCATCTGCCGGAGGTATCCCCTAGCATGCTCCTACTGCATCCATGGGTATGAGAGGAGAGAACATTTTAGCGCCGGCACCCCACGGCCTTACCGATAGCATTGATGAAAATATACTATAAGGGTAAGATCCCTCTAATAAACTTACTAATTACTTTCTAAAATCTGATTTAAAACAAAGACCATGAGTCGCACGTATAAAACCCTTTTATGCAAATCTCTGTTTTATTGAAAACGCATTGCCTCATTACGTATGGTATAAACTTTATCGTTTTCGGTCCAGCCGTAGAGAATGAGATGTCAATGTTTTGTTCAGTCCCATGAATAAAGCATCAAATTTAAAAGCTCTAAGCTTCGATTGTTTATGTGCACTAAATAGAAAATAAAAATGGAAATGTGTTTTAATGAGCTAGTTGAATCGTAGGTCGGGATTATTATCTTCGCCGTGGGGTGCCGGCAGTAGAATGATACCCCTCCTCTCATGCCCATGGAAGCAGTAAGAGCCTGCTAAGGGATACCTCCGGAAGATGGGCAGCAGCGTCTATCCGTGTATCAACATGCAAGTAAGGCCTTAAAAGGAAGTCTTTCAAAATGGCCGCCCGCTACCGGTACCTGTATCCAAATTTCGTTATCTGTAAATTGCAAGTGGCCATATTTGTTTGGGGATTAAAACTCGAACGCCCCAATAAGGCGTTCTGTTTCAAAAAACTAGTTACAAAAAAGAGAGATGGAGCTTATCGTATTAAGTACTTACAATAACTGTCATGCATAATATTTTGATACTCGTAATATAGCCGTGTTGGCTGAACGCTGGGGTGCCTGGGACATTGTTAGATAGAAAGCATGCCCAGCGCCTACACCATCCTTCCAGCTTAGTCTAGGGAATCGCCTGAAGTTAACTGAGCCGGTGGTTTACTCACAATGTTTTCCTTCACCAATTAGGCATTTAAGTGAACATTTTTTTTAGAAAGAAAAATTAATTGTTTTTGAACCCATGTGAGCTTTGAATTGAAAGTCGGAGCACATGCCACTCTGCCAAAATTATGTGCAAAGTACTCTAATTCTTAAGGCTTGCTTAATATGATTTAAATTTTATATAACTACTAAAAAGGTTAGAATGTGACCGTGAGGTGAATTCCAATTCCTTCATGGTGAATCTACCAAACGCCTCGCTACGTTCATGGATGCTGGTTTTTGGTGTAGTGTTTAAAAAGTTTATTGGACGCCTGACAGCGCGGACACGACATTGCATCGGTGACCGAGTCTAATCTGATGATAAGTGTGTTTAGGTGTTATTGAATTCTATATTAGGCATGTATTGTAGGTATATATTAGTATTATGTATATATAACCTTGTGAAGTATTTTCATATGGAAACGTAGTTTGATAGTTTTTACCTTGCTGTAACACAGTTTAAACTAGCACGGGAGATAAGGTATTGATAATTGCGGTAAATATAAAATATGTTGCAAAGGTTTTCACAAATAAATGATTTTCATAAATGATTCTTAAAAAAACATAAAGTCCGTATTATGTTAAGAAATTTAAAATAAATAAACCAGACAATATTATAAAGAAATAAAAAATGCAAACATTATTTTGTCTACGACGGGATTCGAACCCGTAACGTACAGACGAACACCTACTCGGTGCTACAAAACCGATAAAGGCAGTCAAGATTTTCGACCCGACGTCGGCGACGGTTAGTTTTCTCGGTAGCCGAGTTGGTAAAGGCAACTTGCGTTAAAGTTGTTCACCCGAAGGTTACGGGTTCGAGTCCCGTCGCAGATAAAATTTTGATTGCATTTTTCATTATATAATGATACCTTAGTGTGGGTTTACACTTTAAAAATACAAAAAAATCCCACTAATATTATAAAGCCGAAAGTTTGTTTGAATGGAAGTTTGTTACCTCTTCACGCAAAAACTAGGCTACGGATTGAGCTAAAACCTTGCTCACGTAGGTATTGATGTTGACTAGGATTAACACATAGGCTACTTTTTATTCGGGTACAACGCATGCGAAGCGGTGGGCAAAAGCTAGTAGCTTATAAGACAATGTTTTAATATAATAAGAATAAGAAAATATTTATTTACGACTCATAAGTACACAGGTAAATTAAAATTACGTAATTTAAACAGAATAAAAATCTTATGAGGCATTTAAGCTGGTCACCAACTCAGCACACGCCGTGAGGACACGGCACTGATTTTCAGTGGCACCATATTTGCCCCACAAGCCGCAACACCGACCACAGCAAAGACATCGAAGGTAATAAGACATAGGTATTAAACAATTTACATATGTATGTTGATTATTCTACTTAAAACAAAAATAATAAAGTCTATCTTCATAATATTTTGTTCCTTTTCCCATTACGTAGATAGTTAAATCACGTCCTAAACAATTTTCCTAGATCAGGTAAACGAGTTATACCGCGAATTGAAAATTCAATTTCCCCGCAGTCGACCCCATTATGAACCATGTACGCTGCTAATTAGGTTTTCGTTCAATTAGTCTCCCCGTTCCAAATCTTCATACATAGACTTTGAGACACTATCGCAGCTATTAGAGTGTTTACCCCCCATTACAACAGTTTTTTTTTTTGAATTGACAATACATGTTGTTGACCGCAGATGGCCATGACAACGTTACCGGACTATGGCGAGCGCAGAAGGCGCCCAGCCGCAAAAGTTAGGTTGGGGCAACAAGCTCAAGAGCACCACTTAGGTTCGAACCACGGCTTGGACTGTTGCCAGATTTTTGTGTGCAGTGATGGTTAACGTCCAGGTGCAAAACTGCACCTTAAGACGGAAGAGTGTATTCTTCGGCCCCGCCGGCGGGACCGGTTATTGAATGTGTGCCTAGCAGCTAATGTGGGACGGGATGACGTCACCTCCGGGTTAGCGGCGGTGAGCTCGTCAACTTGCAAGCCGAGAACGTGTCTCGGTCGACGGAGGAAAGGGAATTACAACAGTGATGTTGTTGTTCTTCTTTTCGTAAGGTTCTTTTTTTGTTTTACAAAATTCTATCGGGACCCTAAGAAAATTTTAATTATAATAATTTCAGTCGTAAAACGTCCACTACTGAACACAGGCCTCCTTCATGGATCTCCATGAGGGGTGATTGCCATACTCACCACCCTTGGCAGGAGGGTTGGTAAATTAACAGGCTCTTATTGCATCGACGGGCATGAGAGGAAGGGAACATTCTACTGCCGGCACCCCACGGCAAATTATTATAGTTCTTTAGCTTTTCAAAAAAACCGATTTTAATTATAAAATCCTAGACTTGTTGCTGAAAATACCCAAACGTATGTAACGAATGTAAATCCATTTAAGTAGTTCCTCGATTTCTCATTGATCCTATTAACAGAACAGGGTTTTGGAGTGGCATTTACTCTCATTATGTTCTATGTCGGCTTACTCAACGATAACTAATTACGTTTTGACGACACGATAACGAAATGTCAGATTTTACGTAGAAATTGGTGTCGATTCTGTTTAACACTTCCTAAGACCTCCTCCTTCTCGAGTCGTGAGCTCACTGCTGAGCGCCGTGATGTCCCTTGTATTTTTAAATCTGCTTCCATCTGTTGCGGTCTTTGGTCTGGTCTAATGCTTCGGAGATGTTGCTTGATAACAAGCTTGATAGCACCTTCGCTACTCAATCGGACCATTGTATAGGGCTTCGTTCTCTTAATCTTAGTCATTCCATCTTTCCTGTGATCGGTTCTACCAGATTGTCAGAGGGTTGTCGACTTTCCGCAGGCATATGCTGGAGAGGCTTTGGTTTACGTCCTAAAACCAATTATAATTAAAGATATGACGTTTCTGAGCTTTAGTTTCGTCGTATAATTGTTCCTTTGACAACCTCTGTGGCGCAGCGGGCGAAGGTCCGCCTGCGACGCAAGAGGTTGCGGGTTCGATTCCCGCATCGGGAATTTCCCGCATTCTGTACGATCTGCAGATATTTGTTCTGGGTGTTCTGGGTATTTTTCTATGTATAAAATCCATGTAGTGTATGGTATTACGTATATCAGTCATCTAGTACCCATAACACAAGCTGTGCTTAGCTTGGGGCTAGGTGATACTGTTTGAATTGTCCAGCAATATTTATTATTTATTTATATTACTTTCTTATTTTTGAATGGCATCTAATTTTGGCAATTTTATCATTCTGGTCCGTTTTACACCAATTTAATTAACTTTAGGTAGTTAGTGCAACGACAAAATCGCCACCATTATCTCTCTAATTTCGATTAGCCGTCATATTTGTGATTATTGAGCAAGCGGATTTAAGATAAGAACCACGTGCGCTATTTATAGCATTTTGCATTCAATTGTTCTCCTCGTCTCAAATCTTAATGCATATTTTAGAAGCACTAAGTTCAAACAAAGTCGGTAGTTTGAAAGTTTAAATCGTGGTCCTGGGATTATTTCGTTTATGCAGATTCAGCGGACCTTAGCGGAAAAAACTGCTGAAACCACCGCCGTAAAACCTGCTTTCAAATAAAATAAACTGCATGCAAATCGGTCCACTCGTTTAAGAGCTACGGTACAGACCTTAGCGGAAGTAAATTTAAAGTAAAAAAAGATTTTTAACAAACAAGCTTTTATTTAAACGTACCCACTAAAAATAATAAAATAAACATTTTCCATTAAAGTTTAATGTCAACTTAAAACGTCTTTACACAATATATGTAATAAAAAAGCTTGTCGCGAGATTAACCTGTGTGCTTGTAACTTGATCTAATTGATTTAATTTTTTTTTCAAACAATTTAAATACGAGTACCTGCTTAAATCTAATTAAATTGATTTTTAAAATCCGCTTCATGAGTATAATTTGAGGTCGCTCTCGAATAACTCCACTTGAATCCTGGCGTGCATTCTAGATTCTAGAATTCTAGCAGCTAGACTTTACACTAACTTTCGTGGTAGAATAATTATCTCAATCGAATAAACGTTTGTTTAAAAATCATGACTTAGAAGTATAAGGTCCTAGTTTGTTTATTTACTATTTGAATGTGCCGTGTGGTGGCAGTAGAGTTCTCCG
The DNA here is from genome assembly GCA_963082625.1 of Pasiphila rectangulata. Taxonomy (NCBI): domain Eukaryota; kingdom Metazoa; phylum Arthropoda; class Insecta; order Lepidoptera; family Geometridae; genus Pasiphila; species Pasiphila rectangulata. The sequence goes on along the minus strand of OY720261.1, from coordinate 7,783,451 downwards.
ATCTTACCCGTGGATGCAGTAAAAATCTGCCAAGGGATACCTTCGGAAGATAGGTAGCAGCGTTTTTTCGTAAATGAACGTTCCGTACTGCGCTCACCAACCAGTCTGCCAAGCTTGGTGAGTATGGCATACGTGATTACTTCTCGGAGATCCATGAGGTCTTGTCGTGGTCGTCCTACGGCTGAGATGATGATGATGGACACCATGAAATCAGTCATCATCACAGTCGTCCACATCCACAGCTGGACACATGCCTCCCTCATGCATCTCCAAGAGCATGACGTGTTGCCTTACTCGCACGCTTAGCAGGCGGGTTGGCGAGCGCAGTATGTGATACTGATACTCCTACGGATCCCGTAAGAATCTGCTATCCCTTCGCAGATTCTTACTGCACCCACGGGCAAGAGAGGAGCTGCAACATTCTACTGCCGGCATCTCACTCCTGTAGAATGTCACGTTCAAAACACAGTATTGATTTACCAATTACGTTTCAAAACTGCAATAAAGATAATTATGTAGATGCAGTAATTACCACATGTAATCAGTGCAGTGGTTACATTGCTCGTAATTATGAAACCGGTGATTTCTAGCATTTGGTACCTAATAAAATATACTGAAACACAGGTGTGACCACTACGAAATGAGCGGGGTAATAATAGACTTACATGCCGTAAGGTGCCGGCAGAAGAATTTTGCTCCTCCTCGCTTACCGTGGATGAAGTAAGAGTCTGTCAAGGGATAGCTCTGAACGATGGGGAGCAGCTTCTTTCCATGTATTGGAGTCCCGTAACCCGCCTGCCAAGCGTGTTGATTATGGCAATAGCCCCTCATGATCAGAACTCGGCCATGAGAGAGGCCTTTGCCCAGCAGTGGTCGTCCTACGGATGAGATAATGATGCCGTGGGATGAACCTCCTCCCAAAGATTTAAATCTTTAGATGTGCCCAAAAACTGTGACACCTCTCTTCATACGTGTGTTCATAATAATGCCGACGCACGCTCACTGGTTTTGACAATCATCATCATCGACACCGTAGGTACCCACAGCTGGGTGTAGGCCTTCCTTTGTGTACGCCACATAAGCCGATCCTGTGCTGTGCTAAGCCAGGAATTCCCCGCGACCTGGCGAACGTCGTCGACCCATCGCGTCATCGGACGACCACGACTTCTCTGGCCAGTCCTTAGCCACAGTTCAGTAAAAGTTTTGCTTCACCTGCCGTCACCTCTTATAGCCACGTCATCATAATTTATCTGCCCTTATCCTACATTACGTGGGGTTGGATCTATCAGACTCGATATTCAATCCTTTACCGCTCATATCATCTTTCACACAATCCTTCCATCTTTACTTTCTGTCTAACTCTGCTTACATCATCAGTTCGGCCGTACAACGTCCACTACTGAACACAGGCCTCCCCCATGGATCTCCATGAGGGGTAGTTGCCATACTCACCACGCTTGGCAGGCGGGTTGGTGAGCGCAGTATAGGATGTTGATACACGGAAAGACGCTGCTGCCCATCTTTCGCAGGTATCCCGTAGCGGGCTCTTACTGCATCCATGGGCATGAGAGGAGGGGTAACATTCTACTGCCGGCACCCCACAGCATACATATCCGTCTATATAGTTCTGCTTACATATCCGTCCACAATTAATATTTGTCACTCGTTTCGTAACACGAGATTCATCCCTCCGCATAACATGTCCGTACCGGCCAGTCACGTGTCCAGCCCAATTCCATTTAAGATTCGTAACCCTGGTCCCCACGACAATCAACCTTACTTTTATTGTTTCCATTTATTGTGCAATCATTTTGCACGAACCTTCGTGAAAATATAACACACACCACGTCCGGGTGGTACACTGATTCCAAATGAGCGTGCTCATTACGCGTTGAAACAAAACGGCGTGGTCTCATTACGGTAGTGGCTTATCTAACGATTTAAATCTATGGGCCCTCCTCTCTTGCAAGATAAATTTAAGTTTAGGAATGGAGGCTCGTGCCGCCTTATGCCGCCTTGTACCTTTAGATAAGAGTTGCGCCGTGACGTCACACGACTTACCGTCCATTTTAGTCGTCCAAGCCCGACTTGGTAATTCGCGTTGAGCTTGTAAAATTTAACTCCTAAAGTCAAGAGGAAGTCACAAGATTGGACTCGAACTAAAACACAAAGTTAAATTAAAACTTGAAAGAAACTACTGCAATTTAAATAAGTTTTTACTTGGGTTTAAAACAGTGTTATATATAATTTATCACATTCAATCTACATCCACATTAATTTAAATGTATGCTCTCTAGCTGTATTGGAATATTTCCAAATATTTCGTTGCGCTTCGATAGTATTTGCATATTGCATGTTGTCGGTACTCTGTGTGTAGCTATAGACTAGTGAGGAAAGCTTGTACATTTACGACTAGCTCTGTGGCGCAGCGGGCGAAGGTCCGCCTGCGACGCAAGGGGTTGCGGGTTCGATTCCCGCCTCGGGACCAATATCTGTACGATCTGCAGATATTTGTTCAGGGTGTTCTGGGTGTTTTTCTATATTATAATAAAAATATCTATCTATGTAGTATAATGTATTAAGTATATCAGTCATCTAGTACCCATAACACAAGCTCTGCTTAGCTTGGGGCTAGATGATGCTGTGTGATTTGTCCAGCATTATTTATTTATTTATTTATTATTTAATTTTGTTTTAACCTAGCTCATGCCGCCATGCCCGCGTTTTTTTGCGCGGGAACTGCATTGATTTTTCAATATAGTAATAATAAAGCCTATATTTAAAAAAATAAAATTATAATATACATGAAAGATGTTGCTTTACTCGTCACGCCTGGAGAGCGCAGTAAGGTACATATGATACACAGAAAGACGATGGGCAACCCCTACACCCTACGGATTTTTAGATAGGTAACTCAACAACAAAAACTCAGGTTATGAACACTATATGCAATATTTAAGGGATATTTATCATAATTTGATTCTTTTTGAGTTTCCCGATATTTAGGCGCAGTTCCCTACGCGATGATCACCGATAACTAAAAATAAAATGACAAAACTGACAAAACATGCACTATGCTAAAATAGGTATACTCGATGCCATTTAGAGTGGCAGTACAGGTCATTCACCTACCTTCACTACGCTTTAATAAAATGCAATGAAAGTGTCGCTAATTCTGTCGCTTACCATACAAACCACATAGCACGTTTTCGATAGGTTTGTATGGTAAGCGACAGAATTAGCGACACTTTCATTGCATTTTATTATAGCGTAGTGAAGGTAGGTGAATGACCTGTATTGGCACGCTAAATGGCATCGAGTATAGGTATGCAAATCAGAGAAATTGGCCGGCAGAAAATATGCAAAGTAAACCAGCTATTTCTCATCCCCCTGTGCACTCAGTTTGCGTGTATTCTTAAGGGAAATATGCCGCATACCGCAAGTATTAAATGCAGCGATATTTTAGTTAATGTTACTCCCGCTAATGTCAATGTTGGCGATGCTAAGGCTAGGTATACTGTGCTTAGGGAACTGTGTTACTGTGTTATGTTAATCATCATTATCACTGGCCTATATCAGTCCCCGCTGAACATAGTGACTAGGCGGTGTTCGAAAATAGACTAATAAACTGAAATCTTTCAATTTTTATTTTTGTTTTTTTTTTGTTATTTAATGAACTAAAAATAACTTTTTCCGACTGCTTTGTTTCGAAGCTATGTAAAATATTTATTTCTAGATTTTTGCTCATATTGAGTAAAATACCCTATTAGAAAATAAAAAAACCTTATCAAAAATTTAGGATTCCGGTGGGGTTCGAACCCACGTTCCTGCAGATGCAAAAAATACCTTATCAAAAATTTCGGCGTAACCCGACACGGGTGCCGTAGCATAGTAGTTACAGCACTTGCGGCTTTAGGAATCGTCAATGATCAATTTGACGGACGTCGGTTCGAACCCCACCGGAATCGCAAATTTTGGATATTTTTTTTTCATTTCCTACACTATAAAAGATCACAACTATACCTACCCTACTAGATTTCCATTTTACCCGACTAAGAAGAGTACATAAGTATTTTTTTAGCGATTACCTAGTGTCTAACTGCTGGGCAAAAGCCTCCCTTTCCTCTACTTCCACTCCTCGCGATTTAACGCAGCAACAGGACAAGATGGTAAATGGTCGTCAAACTTGTCACGCCATTTCATTTAGCTTACATGTTATTTTAATGTTATTTAAGTTAAGACTCTGTCAACCACTACATAAACACAGTACTAATTAGTGTAGTTCTTTCATTATTATTTCAGCTCGAAAGCCGTTTTGTCTCATAATTTAGTACGGAACCCATGTTAGAATCCGACTCAATTAAAACAAACGATATTTAAATAAACAAAGCCTACAAAGATGGGTTGGAATGCTTTATAATTAGTGTTGGGAATTGGTCGATCATTAAAGCGATTAATTTATCGATATCGTTCATCATTTATCATTTCGGCCGTAAAACGTCCACTACTGAACACAGGCTGACCTCATGGATTTCCATGAGGCGTAGTTGCCATACTCACCACGCTTGGCGGAGGGCTTCTACTGCCACATTGACGTAACCGTTATAAATATTCACATTGGTCACATTACGCAACACTCATTATCATCATCATCTCAGCCGTAGGACGTTCGTTCGTTTCAGTAAAACGTCCACTACTGAACACAGGCCTCGCTCATGGATCTCCATGAGGGGTAGTTGCCATACTCACTACGCTTAGCAGGCGGATTGGCGAGCGCAGTACGGGATGTTGGTACACGGAAAGACGCTGCTGCCCATCTTCCGGAGGTATCCCTTAGCAGGCTTTTACTGCATCCATGGGTATGAGAGGAGGGGTAACATTCTACTGCCTGCACCCCACGGCGCGTAGGGCGTTCACTGCTGGACAAATGCCTCGCACATGGATCTTTGTACTGATAATGAGAGGTTTTCGCCATACTCACCGCAATTGGCAGGTGGATTGGCGAGCGCAGTGCAGGATGTTGATACATGGAAATACGCTGCTGCCCATCTTCCGGAGGTAAATTTTGGCAGATTCCTACTGCATCCACGGATAAGAGAGGAGAGGCAACATTCTTCTGCCGGATCCCCACTGCAGTACGTAACACTAGGATAGGAAAATTACGTCCTTACCTCCAATAAAATGATTTTTAAATGGTTTGAGATATTTATTTATTTATCAAAAATGATATAGAAGATTGAAGCCAGCAAAAACAGGTCAACTCAGTCTATACTAGCCGCACTCCGCAGTTTCACCCGCGTAGTTCCCGTTCCCGCGGGAATACGGGGATATGTTTGTACCGAATAAACTCAGAATCTACTGGACCTATTTTCAAATGTCACCGTTTCAACGATATGTACATTAGCTACAATAGCTCATGTAACTCAGGGATAATGTACCTATCATTTAAACGGTGAAATTTGAAAATAGGTCCAGTAGTTTTTGAGTTTAGTCGGAACAAACATACAAAATACAAATCATATCTTTTTATAGTATTAGTGGGTATACATAATATAGATGTGGTTTGTGATGTTTATTTCTTAAAGAAACAGGGTCCTCTTACGGATAACTTATAGTTTTAACATTGTATGTGCACGAATTTAACAGTTGAAAACACTAAAAGTTTTATTCTAAGTTAAAACCCTTTTTTTCAAATGTAAATTCCTTAAGTACTATTCTTATTTCGAATAAACACAAACTCCATGTTTATATTAACCGAAACCAATCATCTGTTATATAATTACAATAAAGTTTGTTATTATCGCTTAATTACCTAAAACAGGACTCTGTTAAAACATGTTAATACTATCCACTAAATCGTTTAGTTTCGAGCCAATAATCGATATCGATAATCAAGGTATCCCAACACTACCCATTTATAATTAAAGCTTAGCGCTCGGTATTTAAGCCTGAACCATGAATAATGAGTGTAAAATGGAATGAATTCATATAATTTCAGCTATATCCGTAAAATGCAGGGCTTTGGGCATCGTTGAGCGACTAAGCAATAAAAAAGTAAGGCATTTGCGTCTATTATAGACGATTTGTACTGCGTCAGCAACTGGTAATTATGGTGTACACGACGCTGCAGTGTCTGGGACCTTTTTTAGATGGCTTAGGCTTGCCCAGCACCTATACCATCCTCACAGCATAGTCAACTATTAGTCAGAGGAAAGAACAGTCAATACGTCTGTTATAAACGCATGACTATCATAATAAGTTTGTATTAGAAATTCTTTGACAACGCGCAATTGTTTGTATTAGATATTTTTGCTAGCGCGTAATTATTATGATAAGATATTTGTATTTCTTACATATTATAAGTTCATAACGTATAAAGCTAACTAAGCCGCGGGTTTCCTCACGACTAAGCAATAGAAATAATGAACAATGCTGGAAACTATACGCCGTGGGGTGCCCGTGGATGCAGAAGAATCAAGGGAAGATGGGCAGCAGCGTCTTTCCGTGTAGCAATCACGAGAACGTGATTGCTACACGGTGCAGTAGCGCTCGTTAACCCGCCTACCAAGCGTGGTGAGTATGGCAACAACCCCTCATGGTGATCCATGAGGGAGGCTACGTGTACTACTGAACACAGTTCAGTAGTGAACATTTTACGGTTATAGTTGTTTGACCTGCCTGCCGTGTTAGCATAGAGAGTTCAAATATGTGTTTCAATTTCATGAAAGCCCGGGCATTAGTTCAAGAGTTATACTCGGCCAAAAATTTCGGACATACATACATAAATACATACAATCATTCAGCCGAAACGCCTAGTTGCCACTGAGAACTTCGTTCGCTTATTTCTCTTTTTCGTCAACAAGGGACCAAGAATCGTGCCTATAATACCACTTACAATGCCAATGACACAACTTTTCATATAAGCACAAAACTTTAGTGTACCTACCTATTTATTTTAACCCTGGCGCGGTCAAAATACGCCCACGATACCTTACTAGGGTTTAAAATATCTACCTAGTACTAGCTCATTTAGGCTGTACGACACGACTATTTATGTCAACATTTAGCTCTATTATTGTATTTTTATGCCGTGGGGTGCCGGCAGTTGAATGTTACCTCCCCATGCTCCGGAAGATGACATGGGCAACAGCGTCATACGTCTAAGAGCGTTCTTTTGTTGTTTAACTTTATAATGTTTGTTTGTTAATTATTTTAAGTCGTATTTATTTTTGTTAAACTGATGTTGCCATGTTAACTGATTTAAATGTTGTTTTAACTCGCTCATCTCAGCGGTAAAATTAAGTTTACTTAAACAATATCACAACTAATTTTTGAAATAAAACAACTTGTCAAAATCAAATCAAATCTATATAATATAATACTATATATATATAAAATTCAAAGTCCTGACTGACTTACTGACTGACTGACTGACTGACTGATATATCAACGCACAGCCTAAACCACTGGACCTAAAGACTTGAAATTTGGCACACATATATGTACCTTGAGTATCCTAAAGGTGCACTAAGAAGGGATTTTTCGAAATTCCTACGGGATAGGGAATAAATGGGATTTACTCGTATATTTTCGAATCAAAGTGGCTCTGCGTGGAAAAGGGGATTTTACGTTTTATGACTTCCACGCGGACGAAGTCGCGGGCAAAAGCTAGTCATTTATATAATAAAACCTTTACAACATGTTACATATTTACCGCAACATTTAACTTTATAAGATACACTTCGTGAAAGAAAAGTATGAATGATTTTTTTAATATCAAACAAAGGTTTACTTACGTAAAACTATAATTTTGGAAATTAAAAAAAAAATTCTTTGTCTTTGAAGTTTTTAAAGAAAAATCTTAATTTTTGTTTACAAGACCAATTTTTTTTTTATACCTTAAAAACAAATGATATGGATCAAACCTTTGACCTAATCTTATTAAAATTACATGTACCATAAATTACATGTACCATAATTTCATCCGTAAAACGTCCACTGATGAACACAGGCCTCCGTCATGGATCTCCATGACGGGTAGTTGCCATACTCACCATGCTTGGCAGGCGGGTTGGTGAGCGCAGTATAGGATGTTGATACACGGAAAGACACTGCTGCCCATCTTCCAGAAGTATCCCTTACCAGGCTCTTACTGCATCCATGGGCTTAAGAGGAGGGGTAACATTCTACTGCCGGCACCCCACGGCAAATCACAGTTCAATTTTGGCTTGGGATTATACAAAGTTGATTTCAAATATTTTTTTAACACGTAAGGTACGTTCCCTTTTGACTTTTTCACTTCTGAACGTCCCCTAATCCCTTCTTTGACCCGTCGTATCCTCAAAAACAGCCCCAAATCCTACCGGTCACCTTAACCTAATGCGTTTAATAAATAAAGAGGTACAGGCGGTTTACCTTTTGCTAAATTATTTGATAAGTTTAGGGTTAAAACTAAGGGGCGTGGCAAAAAGTAAAGCTGATTTGGTTTTGTACTCGTAGTTTTATGGTTGTTGTTAAGGGTTATATGGGGTAAATTTTTGTTATTTAGGACCCTATTTAAGTAGTTATTCATGTTTCTAGAAGTTTTTTCTGGTTTGGTACTAGTTTTTTTAAAGTCAGACTACACTTTTGTATGTGGGGTGAGGTTTCTTTCGACAAAAAGAGGGATGTTATATATAACGCATAGCTCTTAAACGAGTGGACCGATTTAAATGCAATTTTTTTAGCGATGTTTTATCAAAACCAGTTGAGCCATTTATAATACATAAGATATGGGGGTGAAAGTGGGGATGAACAATTCAATATTTTCAAATAGACCCGAGCGTGGTATCAAATGAAAGGGTAGGCTAGGTATCACTGGGGGTTAATTAAAATTCTATTTTTTTCATACTCTTTTTCCAAAGCGAACGAATTTAATTGTGATTTATTAAATGTAAACGTGTTTTGTGTAAACCAAGACTGATATGCAAGAGGTCGCAGGTTCGGTCACCGCCGAGGGACAAATGTTTGTTTTTCTGCAGATAATTGGCTTGGGTCTGGCTGTTCTACCTAAAGTACAAGCTTTGCTTAGTTTATGACAAGATGGCGTTGTATGTAGACGCTGGTGGTCTCTATTATAGTCCAGCGTTATTTATTTATGTAAGGTTCTGTGGAACTATTTTTGATGTTTTTTTTTAAGATAAAAGTATTTTTTGATTCTTGATCTTGAATACGACGATTATCTTATATGTCAAATTAATTTATTTTCTTTGTGATTTGTTACAGGTAAGTTGCAAAAATCTTCAAAAAACGAGACAAAACATCGAGTTTAAAGGTATTTTCGTATGCTTTGAGAATATAAACTTTTCGGAATTTCCAAAACAATTTTTCACTCCCCTTGCTCAAAAAGACCGTCGTTGTGGCGTACCAGAGCGAGTAAAAATAGCATTTCTTCCTCTAGGGAAAAAGTTTTTATTTCTTAATATTTGCCTGTCCAATGACAATGAGCCTTAGATGAGATAAATCCAATGAGCATACAAAACGATAAAGTCTTCAGTCATAAGTAGAATAATCAGTATAGACTCGACTTATTCCTGATTCATAAAAAATGAACAACATTTTATTTTTGAAAATGGAATTAAAATCGGCGATTTCTTTGGTAGAATGCATGCAATGCGTTTTAGCTACAGAAAAAATTAAAAAAAAAGACATTGGCGCGAAATCTTTAGAATTTTTCTCTGGTTGCAAATTGAATTGGTAGTGACCGGGAATAAACTATTTCATATTGTATTAGTTTTTTTTATTTTTCGCAATCGTAGAGAAAAGTAGAGTGTAACACACTGCGCTAAAAATCCATTTAAACTCGGTTTCTATTTACTCCCTCGCTAAAGCTCGGGAGTAAAACTACCTCGTATATAATGGGTCATTTTAGCTCCTTGTATAACAATCTACTATTTTATATGCTTTGAGAATAGAAACTTTCGGAATTTCCAAAACAATTTTATCATGTCGAATTTCATTTCAACGATATCACATTTCAGGGTTTTCACTAAAAGCTCTGAGCTCAAAAGCGGTGGTTTATTTCGCTTCAAATTTTATATTTTGCGAAGAACCAGATTCTCCCATAATGCAGTACAGTGTACACAAACTGTCTGTACCCTATGGTTGAAAGTGTATCAAATTGCTTTGCGATGTTTAGGGGATATAAGGAAACAAAATGAAGAAAATCATGACTTTTATTGTATTGTTTATTTTACAAGGATATGCATAAGTAATATATTTATTTGCCGCGGGGTGCAAGCAGTAGAATTTTACCAATCTTTTTTTGCCCGTGGATTTTTTTTATATCGGATTGACATTTGTTTGGCCACAAACTCACCTGATAGTAAGATTGTATGCAGTAATAACCTGCTAAAGGATAGGCAGCAGCGTCTTTCCGTGTACATCCAGTACTGCGCTCGCAGTAGCAGCAACAATCTCATCGTCAGAACTTGGAGATCCATTAGATGATGATGGGGACGACTAGCCAAGACCCTAGTTCTCCTAAAAACAGTATAATGTATCTATATAAAAAGTCCGAAATACCGTTTTTATATGTATATATAATAATTAAATAATTATTTAATTTAATATAATAACTGTATAAATAGTATATATGTATAATTGATGATATATGTCAATATTTACATAGGTAAGTGTTTTAAAATGTTAAAAACATTCAGCTTAAAGCGAATCAATCAGATCATTTTACAAGCTTTTATTTAGCTTGCCCTGTATGTGTGTATGTATGTAACTATGTTTGTTCGTGGAATCTTGCAACTCAATTTTGAAGCAGATATCTTCAACCAATTGAGCTGAAATTTTGTATACATGTTTTCTTTGGATGACAATGCATGGTCAGCTATGTGACGTCACTCTGAATCGAACATGGCGGAACACCCAAAATGGCGGACTACTTATTAGCTTTTATTTAGCTCACCCTGTATGTATGTATGTTTGTTTGCGAAATCTTGCAACTCAATTTTGAAGCAGATATCTTCAAACAATTGAGCTGAAATTTTGTATACATGTTTTCTTTGGATGACAATGCATGGTCAGCTATGTGACGTCACACCCAAGATGGCGGACTACTTATTTTTAATGTACTCCTATAATATGGATATCAAACGAAAGCGCTTGCTGAGAATAACTTAAAATAAATTAAAAGTAAAAAAAAAAATTTAACCAACATGCTTTTATTTAAACGAACCTACTAAAAATACCAAAATAAACATTTTTCATTAAAGTTTAATTTCAACTTAAAACGTCTCTACACAATTTATGTGTAACTGTGAGATTAACCTGTGTACCTGCAACTTGATCTATTGTTTTTTTTAAACAATGTAAACACGAGTACCTGCTTAAATCTCGCGACAAGCTTTTTTATCAGATAAATTGCGGGTTTGATTCCCGCCTCGAGACAAATGTTTGTACGATCTGCAGATATTGTTCAGGGTGTTCTGGATGTTTTTTCTATATATTATAAAAAATATCTATCTATTTAGTATAATGCATTAAGTATATCAGTCATCTAGTACCCATAACACAAGCTCTGCTTACCTTGTGACTAGATAATGCTGTGTGAATTGTCTAGCATTATTTATTCATTTATCATTTTACCCGTGGCGTGAATCAAACTCATTTTTACCAAATACATGAAGATTACCAGGGCGTAATCGACAGTCACTTGTCATCTCCCTAATCTGAAAGGTGCGTACAGACTGGTGAAACGTAACATGAAATGTATCGTTGTAACTTTCATTGCACGTTCGCTGCAAGCGTGGACGCATAGCGCGACCGTCCACGCTGCTGCCTCACGCACACGGCGCGCCTTGTTCGTACGAAAAACCGACAAATCACGGGTCGCTCCGGGGTGGCTTGTTATGCTCGTAGCGTGCGCGTGAACTGCATTTTCCTCCGTCGACCGAGACACGTTCTCGGCTTGGCGGTGACGTCAACCAGTCCCACACTAACTGCTAGGCAGACGTTCAATAACCGATCCCGCCGGCGGGGTCGAAGGTGCAATTCTCGGTTGGTATTCGGTCTCTTCCGTCTTATGGTGCAATTCTGCACCTAGACGTTAACCATAAGTAACAGTCCAAGCCGTGGTTCGTACCTAAGTGGTGCCCTTGTGCCTGTTTCCCCATCATAACTTTTGCGGCTGGCCGCCCTCTGCGCTCGCCATAGTCCGGTAACGTTGTCATGGCTATCTGCGGTCAACAACATTAAAGTCAATTCGAAAAAAAAGTCAAATGCACATTTTGCGCGCACAAGTCCAAACTATGAGAAATTGTTTCAAAGTGTATTCTTCAAAGTGTACCTTTCATGATACATTGCAGCAATGTGTACGGCGAATGCTTTTATTGCATGATACATTTCATGTTAGGTTTCACCAGTCTGTACACACCTTCAGACGCCTCTCTCTTGTGTTCTCAAAAATTTTTAATATAAAGTAGTTAACAATAAATCATACAAGAAATAAAAACAATAACTCCGCCGCCGTACAATAAGGGATATCCCATAAAACAGAATATCTGAGTCCATCTGACCATAACATGGGGGTAATAAAACCCCATGTGACCCCATGGCCGGTTGATGGGGCTGTCGACTTTAGTTTATGGTGGAATTATAACATAAAACTGAATGGTGGTGGGTTACTATTGGTTTTCGAATGGAACTCGATTTGTAGCGACTGAATCAGAGCATTTCTGATTTATAACATTATTAACATGCCTTTAAGTTATTAAAAGGACTTGATACTCATCATCATCTTTCTGTCCTTCATCATTATCATCATCTCTGTCGCAGGACGACCGCTGCTGGCCATAGGCCTCCCTCATGGAGATACACGAAGGAGGCCTGTGTCCAGCAGTGGACTTGGAGAGGGGTCTGTTGGTATACTCACCACGCTTGGCAGGAGCGCAGTGTGGGATGTTGATATTATAGTTTATTACTTTGTTTAGGTGCTTGTTACATTATTATATTATGTTTATATATAAATATTATTTAATGTAATATATAAATTACTTAGATATATGGTATTTTCAGAAGTTAATAATTATTATTTTTTGATTATTATATACTTTTTTTGTTTTATTGTTCATATCTTTAATATATCTTACATTGTTTAGATTCGTTTTTTTAATCCTTGTAATTATTTACACAATAATATGTAATAGTGATTTATTTTATGAAGAGGCCTTGGATCTCGAAATACAGCCAAGGCTAGTTCAAGATCCTAAGGAATCAACAATACAATTGTAATATTATGTGTCAAATACATAAATAAATGATTATGATTAGTGATTAACAAATAACTCGATCACAACTCGTACCATTATTCGTCCAAATCGTTCAAACACTCGATAGTAACTCACCCGAACACATAGTAACGGCGTTATAACGAACCTCCATTAAATTTCGACGTTGATATACAGCACAACCCTTATTTAAATGACTTCATTTTATTCCAACTACCTGTCCACCGGTTTCTATGTTACATTCATAGGGCTAATTTATCTATACAATTCTGTAGGTGATACTGGCTTATTGCTTGAGTTTGATATTGATATTGCATGCGAGGTCGTGGATTTCCGGCAGTTGAATGTTGCTCCTCTCTTGCCTGTTGATGCGGTTAGAATATGCTCTGGGAAACTTCCGGTAAATAAGTTTCAACTTCCGGACTGCGCTCGCCAACCCGCCTGCGAAGCGTGGCGAGTATGGCTACAACCCTTCATGCTCAGTAGTTGCTGTTCCATTAGGGAAGTTTATGTCCAGCAGTGGACGTTTTACGGCTGAGATAGATACAGTATAACCCTTATTTAAATGACATCATCATTTCAGCCGTAAAACGTCCACTACCGAATACAGGCCTCCCTCATGGATCTCCATGAGGGGTAGTTGCCATACTAACCACGCTTGGCAGGCGGGTTGGCGAGCGCAGTACGCGCACAGAAAAACGCTGCTGCCCATCTTCCGGAGGTATCCCTTAGCAGGCTCTTACTGCATCCACGGGCATGAAAGGAAGGGTAACATTCTACTGCCGGCACCCCACGGCAGTTTATATTGTAATGCTCACTAAACTTAACAAACTAAATACTGGATCTCTTTCGAACCACATATTCAGATATTCTTGTAAACCACAATTATCGTGACGACAAGGCACGTGTTAAAAGTGGTTTGAAAGACTCGTCTCCATAGCCCTCATTATAACCAGTTATCCAATTAATCCTGTAGGGGTTGTTGAAGATCGTTAATTTTTCTTATTAGTCATTTATTACTCACTGGCTCGATATCATCATAATCATTTCAGCCGTAAATCGCCCACTACTGAAAACAGGCCTCCCTTATGGATCTCCATGAGGGGTAGTTGCCATACCCACCACGCTTGGCAAGCGCAGTACGGGATGTTGATACACTAAAAGACGCCGCTGCTCATCTTCCGGAGGTATCCCTTAGCTCTGACTGCATCCACGGGCATAAGAGGAGGTGTAGGTCAAAGTCAAAGTCAATAAGGGTTTATTCAATAGAGCAAAACGCTACATAGAATAAACATTTTACGAAAGAAGGACAAGACACATTTAAATTGAATAAAGCACGTAATTGAATTCGTTCGCTTCAGATAACTTTTTTAGAAAAAATCTGTCTTTTGCTTTGCTTGCTTTATATTCATCTGTCTGATTAAATTAAAAAAATATTTTCGTATAAAACTATAATAGCCGTAACTGTATTTAACCGCTCGTTTGGTTTTGGTCAGTTTACTTACCAAGATTTTTTAGCCGTCGTTTGGTTTTGGTAAGTAAACTGACCAGTGAGTCATCGGTGAGTCATCGTTCCACGAAAACAATTGTCATTTTTAAACTATGGTGTTTATCAACTTCTTCTTTGTTTTGTAGCCTTCTCAATGAAGTTGACAATGACAATAACAAATAAAATTTACGTAGCCCAAGAAAAAATAATTTTATTCGATTAAATTAAAATTAAAAAAAAAATTACGCAAAAAAAATGCATAAAAAATGCACTTTATAATTACGATCAAAAAATATTTTGTTCTAAGACACCTAAATGTTATGTTATATATAGTGAGGTTATACCACATACTATGTATATACCGCAAAACATGTAGATATATGATAATACATTTTGAATTACAAACAAAAGTATTTTTTATATAAAATTAAATCAATAATTAATAGAAAATAATTTTTACGCTGTATATCCCGAACACAGACTAAATTATGAATGATTGTACTGACAAGCTTCATTCAATCCCTTTCCACAGAGCGTAAATACCACGATACGCTCCATTGTAAAAACCGAGCCAGTATCCACTTAGCGCCGACGCGGAGCGCCCGCCGTTTTTCCCGCCTTTTCCCGCCAAAACGCAAACCACTTGAGGGTCGAAAAATTATTTTCGCGTAACCAAACTAGTGGTTATAGGATTTTTTATCATAAAATATTATTACGATCTTTGTAAGGTATTTTTAGGCCGTGGGGTGCCGGCTGTAGAATGTTGCCCCTCCTCTCTTGCCCGTGGATGCAGTAAGAATCTGCTAAGGGATGCCTTGGGAAGACGGGCAGCAGCGTCTTCCGCGTCTTCAACACCCTATACTGCGCTCGCCAACCCGCCTGCCAAGCGTGGCGAGTATGGCAACAACCCCTTATGATTGTAAAAACAAGGACCAGGCCCCGAGTCCCCGGCAGCCCCGCTAGTCGTGGCTACGGTAGCGGCCACGGTAACGGCGGGGCTAGGGGTGCTAAGAATCCCCGGGAGACGGACGGCTACCAACCCCAACGACGACCACTGGCCCTGGTAACACACAACATCCGCACTTTGAGGACAGACGAAAAGATTGTTGAGCTGGAAGAAGAAATGAGTAGGCTACACTGGGACATTTTAGGATTATCAGAAGTCCGTAGAGAGGGCGAGGACACGATATCCCTTAAGTCCGGTAATCTACTCTACTACCGGGAGGGCGACCAACAGTCCCAAGGTGGTGTCGGGTTTCTCGTTCACAAGTCACTCGTTAACAACATTGTCACCATCGACAGTGTGTCGAGCAGGGTCGCATACCTAACACTCAGAATATCTAAAAGATATTCGCTTAAGGTCGTTCAGGTATATGCGCCGACCTCGTCACACCCAGATGAAGAAGTAGAGTCTATGTATGAGGACATTAGTAGGGCTATACATACAAATAAAACTCACTTCACTGTTGTTATGGGGGACTTCAATGCAAAGTTAGGCAAGAGAAGCGATGATGAGTTGAGAGTGGGGCAATTTGGGTATGGGCAACGGAACCCCAGGGGACAGAGGCTGGCCGATTTTCTGGAGAAAGAAGGACTCTTTATGATGAATTCTTTCTTCCAGAAGCCGCCTCACAGGAAATGGACCTGGATGAGCCCCGATGGTTCCACGAGAAATGAGATTGATTTCATCTTGACCAACAAGAAACGGGTATTCAATGATGTCACTGTGATTCACAGGGTGAAAACCGGAAGTGATCACCGAATCGTTAGAGGCACATTGAATATGAACGTTAGACTTGAAAGGTCCCGTCTGATGAAATCTACGCTCCGACCCACTCGCGCACATATCCAAAACCTCGAGAGCTTTCAACTCGAACTTTCAAATCGCTTTGATTGTCTGGGTCTCGAAGAACATGCATCAGTGGACGAGATCAATAACAGGTTCGTAGAAACTGTCCATACGGTGGGGTCTCAGTTCTTTAAGACGCCCCGTACAAATAGACCTCAGAAACTCTCTGATGACACTCTTAACCTCATGGCTGAACGACGCTCATTACGACTGCAGTCTCCCGATGATGCTAAGTCACATAGGCAGCTCAATAGACAAGTTTGGAAATCCTTGCGGCACGATATTCGTACCTTTAATACAGCTCGTATTAAAGATACGATAGAGCGGAACAAAGGCTCCAAAGTGTTCGCGAGAGATATGTCTATTGGGCAAAGCCAGATGACGAAGCTGAAGAGGGAAGATGGCAGCATAGCGTCAAGTAAAGCCGATGTGTTAAGGGAAGTCGAAAGGTTCTATGGACAGCTCTACGATTCGGTCACTAAACCTGTTTGCAGTGTGGCAGAAGACCCTAGAGCCAAGCTGACCCGACATTATACCGAAGATATCCCGGACATCAGCCTGTACGAGATCAGGATGGCCCTAAAACAGCTTAAGAACGACAAGGCGCCGGGGGAGGACGGAATCACGTCAGAGCTTCTGAAAGCGGGTGGATCACCGATACTTAAAGTCCTTCAGAAGCTCTTCAACTCCGTCTTGCTCGAAGGTATTACGCCAAAAACATGGAACAAAAGCGTCGTGGTACTGTTCTTTAAGAAAGGTGACAACACCTTGCTTAAGAACTACAGACCGATCTCGCTTTTGAGCCATGTTTATAAGCTGTTCTCAAGGATCATCGCAAATCGTCTCGATCGCAGGTTTGATGACTTCCAGCGTCCCGAACAAGCCGGGTTTCGAAAAGGCTACAGTACCATAGACCACATTCATACGCTGCGGCAAGTGATACAGAAGACCGAAGAGTATAACTTGCCGCTATGTCTCGCGTTTGTGGACTATGAGAAAGCCTTCGATTCGATCGAAACATGGGCGGTGCTCGATTCTCTCCAACGATGCCGAATTGACTATCGGTATATCGAAGTGTTGAAGTCTTTGTATAGAAACGCCACTATGTCAGTCCGAGTACAGGAACAGAGTTCGAAGGATATTCCCTTAAAAAGAGGCGTAAGGCAGGGAGACGTTATTTCTCCGAAACTGTTTACGACCGCTTTGGAAGATGCCTTCAAGCTCTTGGAATGGAAAGGACTAGGCATCAACATTAACGGCGAATACATGACTCACCTTCGGTTTGCCGACGATATTGTGGTCATGGCAAAGTCGATGGAGGAACTCGGCACGATGCTCGAAGGCCTCAATCGAGTCTCCCAACGGGTAGGCCTTAAAATGAACATGGACAAGACGAAGGTTATGTCGAATGTCCATGTGGTGCCTGCCCCAGTTATGGTTGAGAACTCGGCTCTCGAAGTTGTCGACGCGTATGTATACCTAGGACAAACTGTCCAGTTAGGTAGGTCCAACTTTGAGAAAGAGGTCAATCGACGAATCCAACTCGGATGGGCAGCGTTTGGGAAACTACGCAACGTTTTTTCGTCCAAAATTCCTCAGTGCCTTAAGACGAAAGTCTACGATCAATGTGTGTTACCAGTGATGACATATGGAACCGAAACGTGGTCATTCACGATTGGCCTCATGAATAAGCTCAGAGTCGCTCAACGAGCTATGGAGAGGGCTATGCTCGGGGTTTCTTTACGCGATCGAATCAGAAATGAGGAGATACGTAGAAGAACTCGGGTCACCGACATAGCCAAACGGATTAGCACGTTGAAGTGGCAATGGGCAGGCCATGTAGCTCGCAGAACAGATGGCCGATGGGGCCGAAAAGTTCTCGAGTGGAGGCCACGGACCGGCAAGCGCAGCGTAGGACGTCCACCAACAAGATGGGATGATGACCTGGTGAAGACCGCAGGTCGACGGTGGATGCAGATCGCTTCCAACCGCAACAACTGGAAATCCATGAGGGAGGCCTATGTCCAGCAGTGGACGTCCTACGGCTGAAATGATGATGATGATGATGAAGGTATTTTTATATGTATGTAAGTGTGATTTGAGAGACTTTACTTTGCCGTAACACAGTTTTACCTAGCATGTGATGTCAATATAATAACTTTGCCCTCCTTATACATATACGAATGTATAATGTACACTCGTAAAAATATACATTTATTTACAAAAAAATCTGATATACACAATTATGACACCAGAAATAAAAATAAGCTAACCTTCCCGAAATGTAGACTTCAGAAATGCAACAAATCATTTCTCAGGAATTCTTTACGATTTTATAATAAAATTCCAAAAGAAATTTTAGAGTTAGGAGAAAAGCAGTTTAAAACAAATATTAAGGCCGCTTTAACTCGAGGTGCTTACTATAATTGTAGTGAATACACAAATGATAAAAACGTGTGGCCCGTGTCCGTTTCTGCGCTAGAGAATTCTAGGAGATTTTAAGTGTTTAAATAGATTTATGACATGACTGTATTCTTATATTTTATAATTAAGGCCTCTTTACAGCCGCATAAAAAAAAATATATATTATTAAATTTTGGTAGAAATAATTTTGACATGGCAACACTTTTATCCAGTTTGACATTTACTTGTATTAACATTACCTACATTAGGTACCTACTTTGTATTGTTATTTATTTATAAAATAATGTTTTCTTTTAGTTTTATAATTTAGTAAGTAGGAACATACCCATTTGACAAGGCATGAACAGCCGCAATGTCATTGTACGTAACCAAGTGTTCATTATGTTCCTAAGGTGAAAAATAAATAATCTGAAATCTGAAATCTGAAATCATGGGAGGTAGGGTCTTGAAAATTACATTGGATATGTAATACTTCGTTAAGATCTTTATAAATAAATAATTAATTGATTGATTTCAAGTGAGGTAAAGAAGCGAACAAGAAACCTCACTCTTTCACTTAGGTTACTTGGTAACATTGTACTGTCGGCACCCCACGGCAAATTTCGCCCTTTAGAGGTATACAAGACAATGTATTGACAGACCCATACATAGGTCACACGAGGCAGCTTAAGTATGCATTACAGTTCCAATATGAGGATAATGTTGGGTTTTAAAAATGGGCTAGTTAAGTATACTCATGAAGCTGCCAAAACCAAATATCTGAATCGTTAGATACGCCCTTACCGTGATGAGACCAAACGTTTTGTTACCGCGTGAAATGAGATAGCTCGCTCATTTGGATCAGTGCACCTGTAAAAACCGTGTTTACAGCACACAGCCGGACGGGTTGTGTGTTATTTGTTTCACGCAGGACGGGTAACATTCTACTGCCGGTACCCCGTTTCTCATATATGTATATCTCACGTATGTATAAAGTTCTTTATTAATGGATTAAGTTGTTAAATTTAATTTTTAACTTATTTTTATAATGTTAGAATTGTGTGTCATGTAAAAATATAATATTATAAATTTATCTAATAAACTATGTGTTTACAAATGAATAAAAAGCACAATATATAAATTTTATAAAAGAATACCAGTTGCTATCGCTACATAACTCATATATAATTTGATAGTCAATTTATTGGATCGTGTGTCGTATTACTGCCGTGGGGTGCCGGCAGTAGAATGTTGCCCCTCCTCTCATGCCCGCGGATGCAGTAAGAGCCTGCTAAGGGATACCTCCGGAAGATGGGCAGCCGCGTCTTTCCGTGTATCAACATCCCGTACTGCGCGCGTTAACCCGCCTGCCATAAGCGTACATACGCGTACTACATAAAAATCATCTATATAATTTGATAGGCAATTTATTTGGTCGTATATCTTATTACACAGTAAGACCGTATCTGCATATGTAAGTGTAATGCAGCCTGATTGGAAATCCGCATCAGTAAACATAATTCCGGTGTGTTTACACACCGCTTCCTACGCTTGTGATGTTTATTGCTAGCAATCATCGATAAGCAATCGTAAACGCTGTTTAAATTATTTTCATATTTCTCAATGTATAAAGGGGAAAGATGTTGTATTTTCTATGTTTGTAACGTATAAACTCAAAAATTACTGGACCGATCTTAAATTTTAAAATTTGTCTTGTAATAAAAGTACGTAGGCCAGGTACGTGTCAAGCAACGCGCTATGCAGGGTTCCGTTGTTACCCGTAAAAGTTGCTTCTGTTTATCTGTAATCTTTTATTCCTTTAAAAAATGCATGAAAAAAAATCTTTTACACCTTCAACAGTTTCTCACGTAGTCGTTCTGTGGACTTAATTGTTAATTTATTGTAAAGAAACTCTTGTTTAAATTTGTTTTTAAAGACTTGTATCCATTTTGTTTATAATTCTGTTTTTGTTTGTTTGTCTTGCCATTACATTTATATATAATTTTAAGCTTTATTGTTGTTTTTTTTATATAATACTTAGTATGTCTCAGATGTTGATTTGCGCACGCTGGCGTCACGGAAGACCAGCGTTACAGTAACGGCTCACAGCCTTACCGTAACAATAGCTGAGTGGCGACCATTTTTGTTGTCAGTATTTCTAATTTTGTTATTGTGTGTGTTATTGTTTTATATTTTGTGACACAAAATAAACGCTTCTTATTCTTATTCTTCTCCTCTCTTGCCTGTGGATGCAGTAATCTGCTAAAGGATACCTCCGGAAGATGGGCAGCAGCGTTTTTCCGTGTATCAACGTCCCGTACTGCGCCCGCCAGCCCGCCTGCCAAGCGTGGTGAGTATGGCAACAACCCTCTTATGATCTCGGAGATTCATAAGGGAGGCCTATGTCCAGTAGTGGATAGCTGTCCCATGGCTCAGATGATGGATGGATGTGAAAGGGTTCAATATTAAAAAAATATCCAACTACAATCTCATTCAGGTATAAATCCCTGGGCATTTTTTCGATCCTGCCCAAGAGGCAGTGTCTAATAACTTCGGGGCCCAAAGCCCTGTGTTTTCGTTTAACATTTACCGAAGTTTACCAAAGATACTGTTAGACATGTGCTCTATGTGACGCTTTGAGCGCAAACGAATGGTAATAACAATAAATTCATAATTTTCATCATCATTTCAGCTGTAAAACCTGCACTACCACTTGGCTGGATGCAATATAATAATAATGATGATATATGTATATGCGGAAAGACGCTGCTGCCCATTTTTAGGAGGTATCCCTTAGCTCTTACTGCATCCACGGGTTTGAGAGAAGGGGTAACATTCTACTGCCGGCACCCCACGGCATATATATTATATAAATATTATTTAAACAAATAATATTTAGTTATTAGATACTATACGTCAAGAAAACAGACAAAATCGCCTAAGAAATTTTTGGTTATGAAATGCAATGAAAATATTTAGTTTTAATTCCGCTTAGCTTAGCAGCATAAGCGGAATTACGACTAAATATTTTCAATGTATTTTATTGTCATGGATTTCCGCAAAGTAACGCCTGATTCCATTATTTTTTTTTAAATATTTGGTTGTTATTTATACTCCGGAAATCTACTCCGATTTTATTAAATTCTTGTCTACGGCTAAAATTTTTACTGGAGCTGATCTATACAGTCTTTGAATAAGTAAATTGTGAGCCGAAAGAGAATTCCTTTTTCACCTTTGAAGAGTGATTTCAATATATATTTTCGGCTTTTGATATACATGCTATTACGGAAGATGAAAAGTACTATATCATTCGTAAGACTGTTTGAGTGGTTGGTTATTTATTCTAACTATTTTTGATATAGGAAAGTAAAATTTTATACATGATTTAAGTTTAATTAAAGAAATTATTTGTCGTCATTTCCTTTGCTTATAATTACAATACTAAAGCAGGATTTTTAGTTAACTGTTCTTTTAAAATCTAAAGACGAAATTTCCCCTCCTCCAATATAAAATATTTTGAAACTTGAGACATGTTAAACATTTTGATGTATTTTTTTTTTTGATAAGGTTATTGTAGTTTGATGACTACTTTTCTGTTATTATAATGTTGGAGCTAATCTGACTTAAAAACTAAATATTTGCATGACATACCTTCTAATATGTATATATAATATGTAATAAATTGCAGTGCCGTCGGGGTTCCATTATGTACTACGTAATTAGGACCTTTATTTACAATCATCATCATCATTTCAGCCGTAAAACGTCCACTACTGAACACAGACCTCCCTCATGAAACTCTTCAAACAACATAACTGATGATTGATTAATTCGTACTATGCGAAGCAGGGATGTCATATTTACAAAGTTAGTTGAAAAAAAAAATATCAATGAATGAATTATTATTATTATTAACTCATTTATTTCAAATTACAAATTCATATCACACATTTCACATTAAATTCAGAACATAATCCAAATAAACAAAAATATAATAAAAATAATTAATTATAATTATGAATGAGTTAACATTTTTTGGCACAAAAACACATAAATAATAAAACAAGTTATTAAATATGTACAAATTGGTGGCCTATACTTGTAGCTTAAAGAGAGGCGAGGCAAAATAAAATAAGTTTATGTAACAAGTCCGCGGTGTAATGTTCATCCGTGACCACGATGGCAGCAGGGCACTCGAAACGACGGGAAATAATAAAACAAGGTAATTACGCGATAAAGTAAGTAATTTACTCAGCGAAGCTAGTCAACTGTGTGTGCCCGAAAATCCTACTCGTTTCCGCTCTGACCGAGTACCACTACTTGCGCCAACTCCTCCTAGGACGGTCGCGAGGCAACAGGCTCCAATATGTCGTGCACAAAGACACCTAAATAAGCTCCTTACCCAGCACCCTCAACTAGATGTATTTGTAGATGGATGGATGATGACTGAGCGTGCATTCCTGAGTTACTGTGAGTTATTATTTTTTGTATTTGCTTTGCTATTATTATTTTTACCTACCAAATGTTCAACGCGTTTATTGTATATAAGTACCTAGTCACCAGAATATATATATGTATATATATATATATATATATATATTCTATGATCTCGATGTTATGTTGTTTTAAGTGCAAGGTTTTGTAATACCTTTTTAGAGTTTCTTTTCGTATTTTTTAGATGTTTAAATGATAATATATTACTATTAAGAAAGTGTCATAATATAACGCAATAGAATAAGCTCTGTAATGTTATAATCATGTATGAGTAATAAATAATAAAATAAATAACGTCATGTTAACAAAGCAATGGTTGTCCTTAAATAACGATCTACTGGTAAGTCGCTAAGACTCCCGCTATGGCTTGAATTATGATTAAGGCAGTAAGAGGCTAGCGCAAGCTGAGATCCAAAGCAATTTGGACGAAGTGGGCTATTAAGTATTATATTCAGGGGCAATAACGATATTGGTACGATAACGGTAACAATAACGATAGTTGCTGTAACGGCTACCGTTCCGTTAACGGTGCTTACTTTGCCTTAACGTATGTCCTGTCGATATCTAATTCGGAGATTTAGATTATAATTAAATACGTGCCCGATGCTTAAGGCTTTCCAGCGATACCGTGTTGACCATCGATATATAGAAGTGTTGAAAGTGTTTGTATAGAAACGGCTCTATGTCAGTCCGAGTACAGGAACAGAGTTTGAAGGCCTTAAAAAGAGGCGTAAGACAGGGAGACTTAATCTCGCCGAAACTGTTCACGACCGCTTTGGAAGATGCCTTCAAGCTCTTGTAATGGAAAGGTATCAATATGATATGATGATGAGATGGACCAGGTATCAATAACAGCGAATACATCACCTTCGGTTTGCCAACGATTCCGTGGTCATGGCAAAGTCGATGGAAGAACTAAGCGTGATGCTTGAAGGCCTCAATCGAGTCTCCCAACGGGTAGGCCTTAAAATGAACATGGACAAGTCCATGTTGTACATACCCCTGTTATGGTTGAGAACTCGGCTCATAAAATTGTCGATGCTTATGTTTACCTAGGACAGGTCTTTGCATCTATTATAGATGATTTAGGTGCAAAGGCCTGTCCTAGGTAAACATAAGCATCGACAACTTTATTTATGGTTGAGTACTCGGCTCATTAAGTTGTCGATGATCTACATGACTCGATGACCTAGGACAAACAGTCCAATTAGGTAGGTCCAACTTCGAGAAAGAGGTCCATCGCCGAATCCAACTCGGATGAGCAGCGTTTGAGAAACCTCGCAACGTCTTTTCGTCCAATATATTCGTACCTCAGTGCCTGAAGACGAGTCTTCAATCAGTGCTTGTTACCAATAATAACATATGGAACCGAGACGTAGTCCTTCACTGCTGACCTAGCTCAGAGTCCCTCAACGGAGTTTCTTCTCTCAACGGGTTCTCGGAGTTTCTCTACGAGATCGAATTGGGAATGAGGTTATACGTAGTAGAACTCAGGTCACTGACATAGCCAAAAAGATAAGCACGCTGAAGTGGCAATGGGCAGGCCATGTAGCTCGCAGAACAGATGTTCGATGGGGCCAAAAAGCCTACGATATGAGCAGACGACTTGGTGAAGACCTTAGGTCAACTGTGGATGCAGGCCGCTTCCAACCGCAATACCTGGAAATCCATGAGGGAGGCCTATGTCCAAATAATGATGGTGATAATGACTACAAAAATCATCGGCTATAGTAAGTGTAGCAATTAACACATAAAGTTAAATTGATTACTAACAAGAATTACAACAATGTCGGTTGGTAAATATTTAATTATTTATATAGGTACTGCGTTCCCAATTAGCCGGTTTACTGTTTTAGTGTAGTAATAAAAATATTTTTATTGATTAATAAAATTGTTGGTATTTATTCTTATGTGATGACCGCAATACGTCGTTTGCCGTTAGGTGCCGGCTGTAGAATGTTGCGGCGCCTCTCTTTCCCGTGGATTCAGTAAGAATCTGCAGAGATATCTCCGGAAGATGGGCAGCAGTCTTTTCATGTATCGTCATTCCGTAATGCGCTCGCCAACCCGTCTGCCAAGCTTGGTGAGTATGGCGAAACCCCTTCATGATCACTTAGAGATCCATGAGGTAGGCTTATGTCCTATGGACATCGCACGTCTGCGATGATGATTGTGACGGTATTATGAAGTGTGACGTCACGCGCCGACGTGTTCGGTTTGACAATACTCGACGTCACGAGCCCCCATTCCTAAACTTCAATGCGCGTTAACAAAGTACTGTTTCATTAATTAAAAAAATCGGCGAAGTGCGAGTCGACTTGCGCATGAAGGGTTCTGTACCATTATTTGGCAAAACAACTAATTAAAATCATGTTTGTTGTATGGGAGCCCTCCTCAAATATGTGCTGTATTTTAATTTAATTATTTTTTTTTTAAATTGAAAATATAAATTAATATTCTGTGAATATTTCAAGGGTCTACCGTTTGCCGTTATTAATATCGAGCAAGAAACCACAAAAAGATCACGTTTGTTGTATCCCTTAAATATTTGTTTTATTCTGTTTTTAGTATTTGTTGTTATAGCGGCAACATAAATACATCATCATCATCATCACGGTTCATGAGATACAACCTGGTGACAGACAGACAGACAGACGGAAAGACAGTCAGACAGCGGAGCCTTAATAAGGCGTAATAGGGTCCCGTTTTTATCCTTTGGTATGGAACTCTAAAAACCGGACAAATGCGAGCAGACGGACATCAAACTGACCCATAAAAGTTCCGTTTATTTCCTTTTGAGGTAAGGAACCCTAACAAAAACACGGAAATCATCGCGTAATACCTTTGATTATTCCCGACGTTTCGACTGTGTGATTTATCTTGTCCAAGGTTTCAACAGTCGTGGTCCCAGGTAGACTGGGTAAACGTGACTATTATTTTAGTAATTTCTAACTGACAAACTAAATGGAATTCAGATTTTAATACCCTGTGAAGAAGCCTATTTAAGATACTCATACTCATTTATTTCACCATAGGAACATATAGTCCACTTGGCTATGTCACAGAATCTAAAATAAATGTCACTTCTTAATAACATGGTAAAATTCTAAATAAAATAAAAAAATGGTAAAAATAAACAAAATCCTATATATAGACCGGATTATATAGACAAGATAAAGATAAAGAAACGTTTATTTTATCACATTTGTACAATCAAATAAAAAAATCATCAATTCGGTTTTTAAACTAGTGACAAAAATGGTCACTACTCAGCATGTGCTGTGGCAGAACGAGCGCTGATCTTCCGTAGTAACCATATTTGACAGGCACCGTGTGGCATGAATGAATGAATGAATGAATTAATATAACTTTATTGTACACCAAAACTTAAATTAAATACGGTACGAAAACTTTAAAATAAACACAAATGCACAATGGGCGGCCTTGAAAAGACAAAAGAGTTGTTACATTTGCGGCATTTGACTTCCAAAAGCTTTGAAGCCAGATGATTCATCCGTTTTATATACGAATTGCGTAAATACGACCATGCGTAATCACTGTGCCTGACTGTACAAATGCCTCTGAATAGGTAGTGAAACATCTGGTATTATTCTTCGGGCCGAGTCTAAGCCGGGCCGAGTGGGCACTGACCCGATGATTCGACCCCCATAGGCTTTGTAATGAGATTTCAATGAACTGGCTGTCCGTTCTAATTCTTGATATGCAGCATTGTTTTGACGACCTGGCAGTAAGGGCTTTGATCAGGATTATCTATCTTTAATGTGAAACACCATTCTGGGTTAGACCAAATGCACGAAATAAGGATGACTCACGCAGGACCGTGTCAACTAGTTCGTTTCAGCCGTAAAACGTCCACTACTGAACACAGGCCTCGCTCATGGATCTCCATGAGGGGTAGTTGCCATACTCACCACGCTTGGCAGGCGGGTTGGCGAGCGCAGTACGGGATGTTGGTACACGGAAAGACGCTGCTGCCCATCTTCCGGAGGTATCCCTTAGCAGGCTCTTACTGCATCCATGCGTATGAGTGGAGGGGTAACATTCTACTGCCGGCACCCCACGGTGGAATAATATAATAATAAAGCTTTATTTTTCCTTACAGAACTATATTTAAAAGTTTACAGGTTATTTATGTATTAAGTGCTTAGGTCTAATTATTTTAACTGAATTCAATCTTCGTCGGTGCAAGGGCGAGACAGCGACAAAAGCCTCCTCCAGCTGCTTCCATCTCTCTCTGTTTCTAGCTGCAGCACTCCACCCGCATTTTGCTTAATATATTATTACCTGACTGTACTCAACAGCTTCAATACTTTGGTGGTGTCCGAATCGACAGTAAAAAAATATTAAATCAAAAGTGTCAGTTGGGACACTGTGTCCTAATAAATTTTGTCCGAATCGTCAGCAACCCAGCACTCCAAGCTTTACATGTTACTATGGCAATGTCATCGCTCCATCTCTTATGTGGCCTACCTAGTCTGCGTTTCTTGTCGATTGGGTACCAGTTAATTTTAGTTTTTGACCACCTATCGTCCGACACTGTAAGTGTAAGCCCATTTCCATTATAAATTTAAAACTTTTTTACTGCTAGCCCCAATAAAAAACTCAAAATACAGCGAGCTGAAACTCGCCGCTTCAGCGATACCGTAAAACGTGCACCAATTATAGCCAATAAATATTGCTGAACAATTATTGATGGAGTTGTAAAATAACGTCGAAGGCAATCAACCAACCGAACGAGTAATAATATACCCGGGTAACATTTTGATGAGGATACAGATATCGAGCATTTTAATTGTATGAATATCCAATTCATACAATTAAAATGAGGGAATGACTGTATGAAACGCCGTGGGTAGCCGGCAGAAGAGTGATGCCCTTTCTCTCTTGCCCGTGGATTCAGTAGGAATCTGCCAAGGAATACCTCCGAAAAATAGGTAGCAGCATCTTTCTTTGTATCAAATTCCCGTACTGCGCCTTCCAACCTGCCTGAAAACGTGGCGAGTATGGCAACAACCCTTAAGATAGTTCAAGTTCTTGGAGGTCCATGAGGGATAATACAATGCTCTATATCTGTAGCCTCATACAATTACTACTCCGGATAAAATTACTTGTTCAACTTGGTAGTCGGATCGTTCGGTACAACTCCATTAATAATTGTTCAGCAATATTTGTTGAGTAAAATTGGGGTACGTATTATGATACCCTCGACTTTCAATCCGCAAGTCGTGGGCTTGATACCGGCCGGGTCCAAAACACGCTTGGCAGGCGGGTTGACGAACGCATTACGGGCTGTTGATACACGGAAAGACGCTGCCCAATTGCAGAGGCATCTCTCGGCAGATTATTACTGGTTCATATCTATGGTCGATATCTAATTCGGAGATTTAGATTATAATTAAATACGTGCCCGATGCTTAAGGCTTTCCAGCGATACCGTGTTGACCATCGATATATAGAAGTGTTGAAAGTGTTTGTATAGAAACGGCTCTATGTCAGTCCGAGTACAGGAACAGAGTTTGAAGGCCTTAAAAAGAGGCGTAAGACAGGGAGACTTAATCTCGCCGAAACTGTTCACGACCGCTTTGGAAGATGCCTTCAAGCTCTTGTAATGGAAAGGTATCAATATGATATGATGATGAGATGGACCAGGTATCAATAACAGCGAATACATCACCTTCGGTTTGCCAACGATTCCGTGGTCATGGCAAAGTCGATGGAAGAACTAAGCGTGATGCTTGAAGGCCTCAATCGAGTCTCCCAACGGGTAGGCCTTAAAATGAACATGGACAAGTCCATGTTGTACATACCCCTGTTATGGTTGAGAACTCGGCTCATAAAATTGTCGATGCTTATGTTTACCTAGGACAGGTCTTTGCATCTATTATAGATGATTTAGGTGCAAAGGCCTGTCCTAGGTAAACATAAGCATCGACAACTTTATTTATGGTTGAGTACTCGGCTCATTAAGTTGTCGATGATCTACATGACTCGATGACCTAGGACAAACAGTCCAATTAGGTAGGTCCAACTTCGAGAAAGAGGTCCATCGCCGAATCCAACTCGGATGAGCAGCGTTTGAGAAACCTCGCAACGTCTTTTCGTCCAATATATTCGTACCTCAGTGCCTGAAGACGAGTCTTCAATCAGTGCTTGTTACCAATAATAACATATGGAACCGAGACGTAGTCCTTCACTGCTGACCTAGCTCAGAGTCCCTCAACGGAGTTTCTTCTCTCAACGGGTTCTCGGAGTTTCTCTACGAGATCGAATTGGGAATGAGGTTATACGTAGTAGAACTCAGGTCACTGACATAGCCAAAAAGATAAGCACGCTGAAGTGGCAATGGGCAGGCCATGTAGCTCGCAGAACAGATGTTCGATGGGGCCAAAAAGCCTACGATATGAGCAGACGACTTGGTGAAGACCTTAGGTCAACTGTGGATGCAGGCCGCTTCCAACCGCAATACCTGGAAATCCATGAGGGAGGCCTATGTCCAAATAATGATGGTGATAATGACTACAAAAATCATCGGCTATAGTAAGTGTAGCAATTAACACATAAAGTTAAATTGATTACTAACAAGAATTACAACAATGTCGGTTGGTAAATATTTAATTATTTATATAGGTACTGCGTTCCCAATTAGCCGGTTTACTGTTTTAGTGTAGTAATAAAAATATTTTTATTGATTAATAAAATTGTTGGTATTTATTCTTATGTGATGACCGCAATACGTCGTTTGCCGTTAGGTGCCGGCTGTAGAATGTTGCGGCGCCTCTCTTTCCCGTGGATTCAGTAAGAATCTGCAGAGATATCTCCGGAAGATGGGCAGCAGTCTTTTCATGTATCGTCATTCCGTAATGCGCTCGCCAACCCGTCTGCCAAGCTTGGTGAGTATGGCGAAACCCCTTCATGATCACTTAGAGATCCATGAGGTAGGCTTATGTCCTATGGACATCGCACGTCTGCGATGATGATTGTGACGGTATTATGAAGTGTGACGTCACGCGCCGACGTGTTCGGTTTGACAATACTCGACGTCACGAGCCCCCATTCCTAAACTTCAATGCGCGTTAACAAAGTACTGTTTCATTAATTAAAAAAATCGGCGAAGTGCGAGTCGACTTGCGCATGAAGGGTTCTGTACCATTATTTGGCAAAACAACTAATTAAAATCATGTTTGTTGTATGGGAGCCCTCCTCAAATATGTGCTGTATTTTAATTTAATTATTTTTTTTTTAAATTGAAAATATAAATTAATATTCTGTGAATATTTCAAGGGTCTACCGTTTGCCGTTATTAATATCGAGCAAGAAACCACAAAAAGATCACGTTTGTTGTATCCCTTAAATATTTGTTTTATTCTGTTTTTAGTATTTGTTGTTATAGCGGCAACATAAATACATCATCATCATCATCACGGTTCATGAGATACAACCTGGTGACAGACAGACAGACAGACGGAAAGACAGTCAGACAGCGGAGCCTTAATAAGGCGTAATAGGGTCCCGTTTTTATCCTTTGGTATGGAACTCTAAAAACCGGACAAATGCGAGCAGACGGACATCAAACTGACCCATAAAAGTTCCGTTTATTTCCTTTTGAGGTAAGGAACCCTAACAAAAACACGGAAATCATCGCGTAATACCTTTGATTATTCCCGACGTTTCGACTGTGTGATTTATCTTGTCCAAGGTTTCAACAGTCGTGGTCCCAGGTAGACTGGGTAAACGTGACTATTATTTTAGTAATTTCTAACTGACAAACTAAATGGAATTCAGATTTTAATACCCTGTGAAGAAGCCTATTTAAGATACTCATACTCATTTATTTCACCATAGGAACATATAGTCCACTTGGCTATGTCACAGAATCTAAAATAAATGTCACTTCTTAATAACATGGTAAAATTCTAAATAAAATAAAAAAATGGTAAAAATAAACAAAATCCTATATATAGACCGGATTATATAGACAAGATAAAGATAAAGAAACGTTTATTTTATCACATTTGTACAATCAAATAAAAAAATCATCAATTCGGTTTTTAAACTAGTGACAAAAATGGTCACTACTCAGCATGTGCTGTGGCAGAACGAGCGCTGATCTTCCGTAGTAACCATATTTGACAGGCACCGTGTGGCATGAATGAATGAATGAATGAATTAATATAACTTTATTGTACACCAAAACTTAAATTAAATACGGTACGAAAACTTTAAAATAAACACAAATGCACAATGGGCGGCCTTGAAAAGACAAAAGAGTTGTTACATTTGCGGCATTTGACTTCCAAAAGCTTTGAAGCCAGATGATTCATCCGTTTTATATACGAATTGCGTAAATACGACCATGCGTAATCACTGTGCCTGACTGTACAAATGCCTCTGAATAGGTAGTGAAACATCTGGTATTATTCTTCGGGCCGAGTCTAAGCCGGGCCGAGTGGGCACTGACCCGATGATTCGACCCCCATAGGCTTTGTAATGAGATTTCAATGAACTGGCTGTCCGTTCTAATTCTTGATATGCAGCATTGTTTTGACGACCTGGCAGTAAGGGCTTTGATCAGGATTATCTATCTTTAATGTGAAACACCATTCTGGGTTAGACCAAATGCACGAAATAAGGATGACTCACGCAGGACCGTGTCAACTAGTTCGTTTCAGCCGTAAAACGTCCACTACTGAACACAGGCCTCGCTCATGGATCTCCATGAGGGGTAGTTGCCATACTCACCACGCTTGGCAGGCGGGTTGGCGAGCGCAGTACGGGATGTTGGTACACGGAAAGACGCTGCTGCCCATCTTCCGAAGGTATCCCTTAGCAGGCTCTTACTGCATCCATGCGTATGAGTGGAGGGGTAACATTCTACTGCCGGCACCCCACGGTGGAATAATATAATAATAAAGCTTTATTTTTCC
Organism: Pasiphila rectangulata; assembly: GCA_963082625.1. Taxonomy (NCBI): domain Eukaryota; kingdom Metazoa; phylum Arthropoda; class Insecta; order Lepidoptera; family Geometridae; genus Pasiphila; species Pasiphila rectangulata. The sequence goes on along the minus strand of OY720261.1, from coordinate 7,750,994 downwards.
TTACAGAACTATATTTAAAAGTTTACAGGTTATTTATGTATTAAGTGCTTAGGTCTAATTATTTTAACTGAATTCAATCTTCGTCGGTGCAAGGGCGAGACAGCGACAAAAGCCTCCTCCAGCTGCTTCCATCTCTCTCTGTTTCTAGCTGCAGCACTCCACCCGCATTTTGCTTAATATATTATTACCTGACTGTACTCAACAGCTTCAATACTTTGGTGGTGTCCGAATCGACAGTAAAAAAATATTAAATCAAAAGTGTCAGTTGGGACACTGTGTCCTAATAAATTTTGTCCGAATCGTCAGCAACCCAGCACTCCAAGCTTTACATGTTACTATGGCAATGTCATCGCTCCATCTCTTATGTGGCCTACCTAGTCTGCGTTTCTTGTCGATTGGGTACCAGTTAATTTTAGTTTTTGACCACCTATCGTCCGACACTGTAAGTGTAAGCCCATTTCCATTATAAATTTAAAACTTTTTTACTGCTAGCCCCAATAAAAAACTCAAAATACAGCGAGCTGAAACTCGCCGCTTCAGCGATACCGTAAAACGTGCACCAATTATAGCCAATAAATATTGCTGAACAATTATTGATGGAGTTGTAAAATAACGTCGAAGGCAATCAACCAACCGAACGAGTAATAATATACCCGGGTAACATTTTGATGAGGATACAGATATCGAGCATTTTAATTGTATGAATATCCAATTCATACAATTAAAATGAGGGAATGACTGTATGAAACGCCGTGGGTAGCCGGCAGAAGAGTGATGCCCTTTCTCTCTTGCCCGTGGATTCAGTAGGAATCTGCCAAGGAATACCTCCGAAAAATAGGTAGCAGCATCTTTCTTTGTATCAAATTCCCGTACTGCGCCTTCCAACCTGCCTGAAAACGTGGCGAGTATGGCAACAACCCCTAAGATAGTTCAAGTTCTTGGAGGTCCATGAGGGATAATACAATGCTCTATATCTGTAGCCTCATACAATTGCTACTCCGGATAAAATTACTTGTTCAACTTGGTAGTCGGATCGTTCGGTACAACTCCATTAATAATTGTTCAGCAATATTTGTTGAGTAAAATTGGGGTACGTATTATGATACCCTCGACTTTCAATCCGCAAGTCGTGGGCTTGATACCGGCCGGGTCCAAAACACGCTTGGCAGGCGGGTTGACGAACGCATTACGGGCTGTTGATACACGGAAAGACGCTGCCCAATTGCAGAGGCATCTCTCGGCAGATTATTACTGGTTCCACGGGTCAGGGAGGAGAGGCTACATTCTTCTGCAGACACCCCACGCCTATGGTGGACATAATTTTTCCTCCAAGAATATCTAACAGAATATCTAGCAGGCACCTACCCCCGTAGTTGCCTCGCTTGACAGACTGGTTGGCGAGCGCAGTGCGGATGTTGCTCATGGTACACGGGAAGTCGCCGCTGCAGATATTTCAGAGGTATCCTTTGGCAGATTCTCTCTGCATCCACGGACAAGAGAGGTGTATAAAATATCCAGTTTTATTTATTGTTATTGAGTATCAGAAAACCAACAAACTCTCAACTTTTAACTATCCGCGAAATTGTATATTGTTTGCGCGCGTTTCAGCGACCTCCCCTTTTTCATACAAACTCGAACTATCGCTCAAAGGGTAGCTTACAACTTATGTTTTATAAGGTTGAACCACATAGAAGCCAAGATCAGCTTTCAATTTCTTGGATTATTTACTTTGTGAGAAACTACTGCCGTGGGGTGCCACGTAGAATGTTACCCCTCCTCTCATGCCCGTGGATGCAGTAAGAATCTGCTAAGGGATACCCCCGGAAGATGGGCAGCAGCGTCTTTCTTTGTATCAACATACCGTACTGCGCTCACCAGTCCCCCTACCAAGCGTGGTGAGTATGGCAACTACCCCTCATGGAGATACATGCGGGACCCTGTGTTCAGTAACGGACGTTTTACGGCTGAAATGATGATGTTGAATGAGGTTCAACCCCTTGATGAAGTTTTAACTACTTCTGCTAACTTTGATGTTCTTGCTTTAGTTATGAAACTGGAGGCTTTGTAAGGTAACGCTTCATTTAGGTTTTTTGTCAAAGAACTTATATTAAACTAGCTTCTGCCAGCCGCTTCGCATGCGTTGTATTCATAAAAAGTAGCCTATGTGTTAATCCTATTCGTACTATAATGATATATAAATGAAAATAATGAAATGATAATACGTGTGCAAAGTTTCAGCTCAATCCGTAGCCTAGTTTTTGCGTGAAGAGGTAACAAACCTCCATCCAAACAAACTTTCGGCTTTATAACATAGGGAAGAAGTTTGCTTGGTTCAAAGATATGTAAATAAAGGAACATCTAGGGAAATAAAATACCTTGATCGTTTTAATTTGGCAATCTTCATCATCTCAGCCATAGTACGTCCACTGCTGGACATAGGCCTGCTCTCATGGATCTCCATGAGGGGTTTTCGCCATACTCACCACGCTTGGCACGTCTGGCGGCAGCAGTACAGGATGTTTATACGCGGAAACACTCTGCTGATCATTTCCAGAGGTATCGTTTCAACCGTAAAACGTCCACTAGAACACAGGCCTCGCTCATAGACCTCCATGAGGGGTAGTTGCCATACTCACCACGCTTGGCAGGCGGGTTGGCGAGCGCAGTCCGGGATGTTGGTACACGAAAAGACGCTGCTGTCCATCTTCCGGATGTATCCCTTAGCAGGCTCTTACTGCATCCATGGGTATGAGAGGAGGGGTAACATTTTACTGCCGGCACCCCACGGCGTATGTTTCCAGAGGTATGCCTTAGCAAATTACTGCTTCCACGGTAAAAGAGGAGAGGCTTCTACTGCTGGAGTCCTTGAAAACCAGGACCCTATTGAAAGGATGGGGGAAGAGCGATCCGTCCAGAAGGTGTACCAGGGACCACCATCGGGGCGTACACTAGTCAGCTGTTGCAAGCTGATAACGTATCCCGCGACAGGCGTAAATTTTATTTATATATTTATTACAGGAATATTACATGTTTGTTAATAGTATTTTAAATCCTATGTTAGGTTTATCTAAACACTAAGTTCTCGATGTAATTTACACAACTACCTAATTAACTTATAAACTACCTACAAATGCAACAAAAAACAATGAATGCAAAAATATTTGTAGTGCGGTGTGAGCAGTGACGCAAATCTCGCGGTGATCGCGTCAAACCACAGGTCAAACGTAAATGTTGTATTAGGTAACGGTCATTGCGATGATCGCGAGATTTACGTCTGTTGCAAATCTATCGCGAGATACGTTATCAGCCTACGACAGCTGACCGTCTACTCCTCGGTGGTTTTCCTGGTACACCATCTTGACGTGTTGGTCTTCCCCCTTCCTTTTGATAAGGTCCTGGTTTTAAAAGCTTGTATGCTTACACACGTACGTATACAACGAATGTACTTTAGTTAAATAAGATATTTAAAATTGGCCTTTGACATCTAATTTTACATAATTTATGCAGCGTCAGAACATTTTAAATGAAAAAGTTTATATCCGTATTTGAATTCTCGACTGAAACACTGAATTCTCGACTGAAACATCTGAAACATTTTTCAAGCAGCCACTCGTAATTGAAGTACGGAGAAACGAAATAAGCTAATCAATGCCCGGCGCGGTTAATTGAAAAGGCGGCGTGGAAAAACTTTGCAGCAGCTAAAGCAGGTCAGCTGGATCAATAGGCTAGATTGCGCTGTGGGGAGCCGGCAGTAAAATGTTGCTCATCCTCTCTTGCCCATGCAGTAAGAATTTTATAAAGGGACACCTCCGGAAATGGGCAGCAGCGTCTTTCCTTTCCTTTGCCTGGCAAGGTAAGTATGGCAAGAACCTCTCATGATATTGGTGATCCATAAGAGGCTTTTGTCCATAAAATGTCATCATAACAGTTAGAAACCCTACACCGGGATTAGTGAAAAGCAGTTACTTCTTCGCTTCTTTCCCTCACTTGGAAAAAAAATTCTGAAGCGAACGAAATTTCGCTTTCATAATTTTTCAAATATGTCGCGTTCCGCCCATCTTTCAGAAGCAAATAAGGTATTTTTATTTAATCTAACTTAGTTAAATCGAAATTACAAAAAAACATATTAATTAAATTAATTGAAATTAAATAATGCTGGACAAATCACACAGCATCATCTAGCCCCAAGCTAAGCAGAGCTTGTGTTATGGGTACTAGATGACTGATATACTTAATACATTATACTACATAGATAAAAACACCCAGAACACCCTGAACAAATATCTGCAGATCGTACAGACATTCGTCCCGAGGCGGGAATCGAACCCGCAACCCCTTGCGTCGCAGGCAGACCTTCGCCCGCTGCGCCACAGAGCTCGTCGAATATAACATACCAGATTGTTTTCCAGATACACAGCGTGATAAAAACTTTATCATATTACATAGAAATTAACACAGCCGCATAATAGTAATTGATAGCAATATATATCTCAAGCTGTCTGCCCGCATGTTTTAATTTCAATGATAAATTTAAATAATAATCGTACCTATTTAAGGCGCGAACGAAACACGCTCTGTTTTAAATAAATTCAACTGTTTTTAAATATTCTAAAATTAACTACTCGGTCTATAGTATTAAATTATAACACACGCGCCTTTGGGTGCCGGCAGTGGAATGTTGCCCCTCTTATCTAGCCCTTGGGTGCAGTAAGAATCTGCTAAGGGATACTTCCGGAAGATGGGCAGCAGCGTCTTTTCGTATGTCAACAATCCTTACTGCACTCGCCAAACCGGCTTCTAAGCGTGGCGAGTATGGCAACAACCCCCCATGAACAGTAGTGATCCATGAGGGAGGCCTTTATCCAGGAATTGACGTCCTACCGTTTAAATGATGATGAATGATGAACCGGTATTAAATATACTATTAAGAACTACTTAGGTATTAGAAGTAAGAAGAAGAAGAAGAAAGATATTTATTAGACACAAACAAACTATCACATTACAGTATTAAAATATTAACATAAAGATTAATTTATTCTATTAAAAAATGTCTGTAGTACTTTGAGAACGAATGTATGGAAATGATAATATTGGCATGGAGTAGAATGAAACTTAATTTTAATCTTTTATTTTAGGTAAAAATTTCGTGTAGTAGTTTGAGAATAAAGTATGGAGTACTTTGCGAACAACCCAAATATTACACACTGCTACCCGCGGCTTTGCCCGCGCTTTTATCTTTTTGCGTGAAACCATAACATTTTTTTCTATTTTAAGTCATTAGCCTAAGTTAGGCACTTCATAAAACATTAGCTATCTGCCAGTGAAAATCTGTACAAAAGCCGTCCAGCCGTATTAGTCGGAACAAACTAACGGACAGACAGACCAGAAATGATTTCTTTGGTACAGGTAGATTTATATCTTTATTACATTCAGAAAAAGCTGTTTTGACATACAATTTTATATCTCACTAATATAAAGCCGAAAGTTCGTTTGTATAGATGTATGGAAGTTTGCTACCGCTTCACGCAAAAACTAGCCTACGGATTGAGCAGATTTTGCACACGTATAGATACTGTTCAGTTTTAACACATAGGCTCCTTTTTTCGGATACAACGCATAGGCAGAAGATAGTTATTCTATAAATATATATACAGGGCGCCAACTCTAGAAAACGATTACGATATTACCGTCAGAATGGCAATCTTTACGTAATGGCCATAAGTTATACATAAAAGTTACATATAATACGTTAGTTTGGCTTGATTACGATTTCGTTTCTTCGCGATTTCCATTTAAGAGTAGGCCCGCAGACTACGAGTTTTTTAACTTACATTAGATATTAAGTATTACACGATATATTTGTATTCTTTGACTAAGCTGAGAGGATGGTATAGGTACTGGGCAAGCCTAATCCATCTAACAATGTCCCAGGCACTGCAGCGTCCCGAACAGCATGATTACTAGTTGCTGACGCTGTATCATCATCATTTCAGCCGTAAAACGTCCACTACTGAACTAAGGCCTTATGTATCTTTATGAGGGGCAGTTGCCATACTCGCCACGCTTGGCAGGCGGGTTGGTGAGCGCAGTACGGGATGTTGATATACGGATAGACGCTGCTGCCCATCTTCCGGAGGTGTCCCTTAGCAGGCTCTTACTGCATCCACGGGTAGAGAGAGGAGGGGTAACATTCTACTGCCGGCACCCCACGGCTAGACGACGACGCTGTATAAATCATCTATAATAGATGCAAAGGCCTTACAGGACAATTACTTATTCATTAAAGCGAAAAGCTAAATAAGTAGACGATAAAGTACTAACCTTAATACTGGCAACGAATTTATTTATTTAATTTAGGACATCCAACACAGAGTTACACATAAATCACATAATACAAGGTCCAAAAAAAGCCTGGTGCTCCCGTAATTACAGGACGTCACAAAGTTAGAGCGACAACAGACAAAGAGTGTTATTTTTTTAAACAGTATATAAGGCATATAATAAATAATATAAGAATTATAACATAAACTTTAGGTTCATTAAAATCAATAATGAACCAAAAGGCGTTTAATATCAATAAAATTTCTTTATTTACATACATTTCTGTAATAATTAAAAAAGGTCCGAATCTGAATGGAATATAATGAATAAATTGAATATCAAACTTTTGAAATAAGAGAATTATTAGGTTCGATTAATTATTAAATAAAAAAATGTAATAGGTACATAAGTACATGTCTTGAAAATCTAACTTTCTCAACTCATAGGAAATTCTCATCATAGCCATAGTTCTATAACTGATGTCTAAGTCCACTGTTGGACATAGGCCTCCCTCATGGATATCCATGATCATAAGGTTGTCATACTCACGCTTGGCAGGCGGGTTGGAGAGTGCAGTATGGGATGTTGATACGCAGAGAGACGCTGCTATCTTCCGGAGGAATCCCTTGGCAAATTCTTAGTGCATCCATGCATGACGGCGTTAATTTTAATTGGCTGACTGTTCAAGCTGTACACATCTGAGCTATGGCAGCCCATTTCACCCTCATTCCGTTTTTGAAGTTTTTAGATTTATTTGGAAAATTAAGGATTTTTCTAGTTTTTACAAACAGTAAGGTATTTGTTACAAAGAAGTGTAGGTCTGCTATTGTTACTTTGGTGCTAAGGTACTTTATTAACACCCGACAAAAAGAGGGGTGTTATAAGTTTTACGGCTATGAGTGTGTGTCTGTGTGTCTGTCTGTAGCACCGTAGCTGTTTAATAAACAATAAACAATTTTATCGTCACACCTACTCATCATTATCTTTATCATCAAATCATAATTATTATTATTCAATTTTATTCATTGGTGTCATGTTTAGTTGAAATGTATAATTTAATCATTAAAATATTATAATTAATTATGTAACTTGCTAATCTATGATGTATTTTAGTGCATTATTATAATTAAGTTGTACCTTAATTATCTACTGTTTGACATGTAAAACTATATTAATTTTACCAATAAATGAATCATTGAATTAAACAAATAAATAATGCTGGACCATGCACAGCATCATCTAGCCACATGCTAAGCAGAGCTTGTGTTGTACTTAGTACATTATACTACATAGATATATATTATTTAGATCATACAAATATTTGTCTCGAGGCGGGAATCGATAAAGAGGCAGTCGTTTTATTTGTAAAAAAAATATATTTCTGCACTAACATTTAAATTGGGTCACCCGTAAAATAAAGGGAATCAAAAGGAGATAACAAATATATAAATGTCATGTATTTAAATTTAATCAGAAATAATTACAACCATTTAAATTTAATTAGAAATAATTTCAATCATTTTTTAATCAGAAATGATTACAACCATTTAAATTTAATCATAGGAATAAATTTGTAATCAATGTATTTATTCGTCAGCAACTGGTAATCATGCTGTACGGGACGCTGCAGTGCCTGGGACATTGTTAGATGGATTAGGCTTGCCCAGCACCTATACCATCCTCTCAGCAAAGTCAGCTTTTAGTCAAAGGAAAGAACAGGTCAATACTTCTGAAGCTAAAATGCAATGAAAATTTTAATTCCGCTTATGCTGAGATGCATGAGCACCGCCCTCCCGTACGCTAATTATGCACATGCAGGGAGAACTAGTTTGTCAGTGCAGCATGCATACCCAGACCTATACGACGACACGTGTTTCGCCTCTCCGCGAGGCATCATCAGGTGAGACGCCGAGGCGTTGACTGGTCGGCGGCTGGAACGAAAACTTCTGAAGCTAACCGGTGGTTTTTCCTTCACCGTTAAAGCACGTGTTAAATGTGCACAGACATTTTTCAAAAAAGAAAATCCATTGCACGGCCGGTTTGGAACCCACGACCTTCGGATTAAAAGTCACGGGTACATACCACTCGGCCGACACGGCTTGTAAATAGATACGAGAAGAAAGAAAGGAATGAGTGATGAGATAAATAACGTATAAATAAATAAATAATGCTGGACAATTCACACAGCATCATCTAGCCCCAAGCTGATACATATGTTATTTCAGAAAAAGATACTGCTGATATTAATTGGTATACCTCTCTGAGAGTAATCGGAGCGTGGCACAAACAAGCAAACGCTGTTACGATATTCGTGTTGGTACTCGATTCACGTATCGATATCTCGATTACACGGTGCCCTGTACACCCGATACGATTCTGGGAATTCGCTGATTGGATTACGAGTACAGAACTGGAGAGACCAGACATTAAGAAAACTATATTGCACACCACATAAAATATGGAACATGAAAATAAATAAACCAATATTTGAGTACAAAGGGCGGCCTTATCGCTATGGCCCTTAATGCTCTATATATGAAATAGAGAACAATATAGAGAGTGGTGTAATATTAAGAAAGTATAAATAGAAAACAAACTTACTAATAAGAATTTCTTTCCTCCGTCGACCGAGACGCGTTCTCGGCTTGCCCGTTGACGAGCTCACCGCCGCTAACCCGGAGGTGACGTCAACCCGTCCTACACTAGCCGCTAGGCACACATTTAATAACCGGTCTCGCCGGTGAGGCCGAAGAATACACTTTTCCGTCTTAAGGTGCAGTTTTGCACCTGGACGTTAACCATCATTACATATAAAAATCTGGCAACAGTCCAATCCGTGGTTCGAACCTAAGTGGTGCCCTTGAGCTTGTTGCCCCAATCTAACTTTTGCGGCGCCCTCTGCGCTCGCCATAGTCCGATAACGTTGTCATGGCCATCTGCGGTCAACAACATATAATTGTCATTTCGAAAAAAAAATTACTAATAAGAAACTACATAGGAGATACAAAACAAACATACTCAAAGTACATTTGTGGTAAATGTGCTTTTCACTTCTTCTTATAGATGACTAGCTGTCCCGCACAACTTTGTTTGCCTCACATATGAGAGAGAGAGAGAGAGAGTGGGTCGTAGACCCTATAATTAAAATGAGCGCTCGGTAAAATTATTTAGAAAAGAGTTGATACTATGTTTATAAAAACACGCTTCGCAAATAGTGTATTTTTAAGTTTAAATTTTATTACCAGTAAATAGTTAGACAACCTTAAAATATTTCTGACATAATACTATCGCAGACTTTTGAAATTTTTAAGGGGGACAATTCCGCCATACAAAATTGTGCTCCGCTCCTATTGGTTAGAGCGTAATATTTTATAGCCTTCCTCGGTAGTTGGGCTATCGAACACTGGTGGTTCCTGAGATAAGCGCGTTCAGCTTTATAATATTAGTATAGACTTAGTTAGTAGGTAACTGGTATTCATGATATAACTAACTAAATAGACATTTGCCGTGGGGTGCCGGCAGTAGACTCCCCCTCCTCTCATGCCCGTGGATGTAGTAAGAGCCTGCTAAGGGATACCTTCGGAAGATGGACAGCAGCGTCTTTACGTGTATCAACATCCCATACTGCGCTCGCCAACCCGCCTGCCAAACGTTGTGAGAGATCGATGAGGGAGGCCTGTGTTCAGTAGTAGACGTATATCGGGCGAAATGATGATGATGAAATAGACATTTCAAGTGAACCATTTGTGATTTTACAACAGACTAAGCTGAGAGAATGGGAGGTGCTGGACATGCCATCTAAAGATTTCCAAGGCACTGCAGCGACCCGTACAGCATGATTACCAGTCGCTGTATAAATCATCTATAACAGATCTGTAGACATCATTTTTAAACTGATTAACGGGACGTTAACGCGTAATTGCCTTATATTATTATTTCCCGACGACGTTTCGAGTGCCTCGCAGCCCTTGCGGTCCCGGATAGACTGTTGTACTGGAGCCTTTCTTTGTTGTGTGTGTGTCAGTAAGGAATTGTTGTTTGACAGCGATGATCGCGATATTACGCCTGTTGCGTGATTGTTTATCTCGCATCAGACTGCTGGAAAACCTTAAGGTTGTCCGTTATCTTAAAGTCCGCTATCATCTCGATAGGCGCTCCTTACCAGTGGATGCATCACGATCGGTTCGCAATAGATATTTCTTTATCTTATACGAGAATGCAGAAACACCCGGTATGCGATAAATACCCGGTTATATGTATGTTAATAATGTGTTGTGATCGCGAAAGTTTAAAAGAATGCAGAAAGTTCTTTTTAAAGAGATATTTTGACAGTATTTGTGAAATTTTTAGTTTTTGAGCGTTTATCACTTGGATCACGGTACACGAGAATTGGCCTCCTGAGCTGAAGTAGCCTCAGTGAGTGTCGTGCTGTATAAACGGATCGGATATTACGCTCCCACTCGGGTTGTATTCGCCGTGAGCTGAATGTCAAGTAGGTAAATCTTGGTTATTGTATCGGTGGTGGTTTGCGTCACTTTTCCACGAAAACTGTTATGATATTTAAAGAGTTGACAGGTGACTGGAATTGGGATAAAATTGGAAAACTCTAGTTCTGTGACTTTTCTGAGCCCGAGCACCCAAAGGGCGACAATGTCATGGACTGAAATGAAAGGTTATCTTTGGAATGAACTTTGATTTCATCTGGTGTACCACTAAGTATATACCGGCCGTGCACCAACGGACTTTTCTTTCTTGAAAAATTGTATGTGCACACATAATACGTGCTTTAATGATGAGAAAACCCGCGGCTTCGCAAGCTTTATGTATGTATGACTTATGAGGGAGGCTTATATCCAGCAATGGACGTACTATGGCTGACATGATGATTATAAAATCAACTGGTTGGACGAAAACCGGGCCTACACGTCTTTATCCAACTAACGATGAGCCAGGCACTGTAGTTCCGTACAGCATGGGTTAGTGAGTTTTGTTTTTAGAAGCTTTTATTTGGCTTGCTCTGTATGTATGTATGTAACTATGTTTGTTCGGGTGGAATCTTGCAACTCAATTTTGAAGCAGAGATCTTCAACTAATTGAGTTGAAATTTTGTATACATGTTTTCTTTGGATGACAATGCATGGTCAGCTATGTGACGTCACTCTGAATCCAACATGGCGGAACACCCAAGATGGCGGACTACTTATTTTTAATGTACTCCTATAATATGGGTATTAAATGGAAGGGCTTGCTGAGAATAATTCGAAAATGAAATGACGATACTCTGAATCAAACAGGGCGGAGTATCCAAGATGGCGGACTAGTTATTCTTAATGCACTCCTATAATATGGCTATCAAATGAAAAGCCTTGCTGAGAGTTACTCGAAAAATTAAATGACATCACTCTAAATCTTACAATATGGGTATCAAATGAAAGGCCTTGCTGAGAGTTACTCGTAAAATAAAATGACATTTCTCTAAATCCAACATGGCGGTATACTCAAGATGGCGGACTAATTCGAAAAAGTGAAATAATGTCACTCTAAATCCAATATGGCAGAATACCCAAGATAGCGGACTAGTTATTTTATTAATGCACTTTTACAATACGGATATCAAATAAAAGGGCTTGCTGAGAGTTACTCGAAAAGTTATATGACATCTCTCTAAATCAAACATGGCGGGCATGAGATGAACTAACAAGAAACCAACTGTCCAGTGATAACTAAAAAGTAAAAAATAAATTAAAATAAAAAAAACTTTGTAACAAACAAGCTTTTATTTAAACGTACTAAAAATAATAAAATAAACATTTTCCATTAAAGTTTAATATCAACTTAAAACGTCTTTACATAATTTACGTGATAAAAAAGCTTGTTTTGTGAAACAGTGACGCAAGAGATTACAACTGCGACATATTCTATGCGGATAGTCCGATAATAACCACTTGGACGCAAATGGAAAATGTATCTCGAGTGCGACTTGAAGATGAAAAGGATACACGCCATATTTTCGATTAAGAGGCCCCTACCTTGTCGGTCAGTTTTGGAAAATATTGAAAATATTTGTGTTTTCCTTCGGTATAAAAATAATCCATCATCAAATTTCGTTAAAGGTACATTGCTGGTGCATTCCTTTCATATACGACGTCGACCTCTATAGCGCTGCGGGTGAGGCGAGGGTCCGCCTGCGAAACAAGAGATTTCGGATTTGATTCCTGCCTCGGAACAAATATCTGTACGATCTGCAGATATTCGTGTTCTGGATGTTTTTCTTTAAATAATAAAAATATCTTTCTTTTTAGTATTATGTATTACATATACCAGTCATCTAGTACCCATAACACAAGCTTTGCTTAGCTTGGGGCTAGATAATGCTGTGTGAATTATCTAGCATTATTTATTATAATAATATTTGCTTAAAAGGGGACTCCAAACCTTTTATGTGCACTCTATGAAACTGAAAATAAATATATTTTCATTTTTTTTTATTTTTTTTTAATATATACATATTTATGGGACGCGGGATCACGATTGTTACCATACTTACACGCTTGGCAAGCGGGCTGGCGAGCGCAAGATATTACACGGAAAGACGCTGCTTCTTTCGGTATCCCTTGATAGATTCTTAGCATCCACGGGTCCTCTTCCACGTATCTCATTTCTGATTCCATCCCGTAGATAAACCCCGAGCAAATGATGATGTTAATGTTTCACTGTTTATACTCGGTCGTTCATACTCTTCAATATTGTATTACTTCGAACAAAACAAATAAAAGTCCCCCAAATGTAAAAGTAAGGACATTTCCACATTTCGATATAATGAAATACCTACGTCGCGGTTTTGGTCAAATTATATCCTCGGAATGTGCAATAATGTCGAAGTGTAAAAACAAATTTAGGGTACGTGGATTGAGGGCGATTTTAATCATGATATTAACACATTTCGGAGCGCCGGCCGCCAATGTTCTTACCCGTGGATGCAGTATGAATGTAATAAAGTGTACCCCCGGAAGACGGACAGCTGCGTCTTCCCGTAAACCGACGTCACTTACTGCACTCACTCCTCCTGCCAAGCGTGGTGAGTATGGCAACAACCACTTATGATGAGTACTGTATGAGGTAGCCCTAGGCACCAGCAGTGGACGCGTTCTTCGGCTGAGATGATTCATTTTATTTTATTTAATACAAAATCCACAGCTCATAAAATTAACAAAGCAAATATGTAAAACTTACAACTTAAGATTTACATTTTTTAAGTTTCACTGAGCGTCTCCACGAGCGAGGGAATCGCGGCGATTCTATAGCGCGGTCTCGTCGCGATTCTCTCGCTCGTGGAGACGGCCCCTTTCACGACTACAGTCGACAGATATAAACTACTGTAGGTACTTTATACGGTCGTCGACGGCCGTCCAACGCCGTTCGGCCGTCTCCGGCGCCGTTCGGCTGCCGTCGGAGATGAAGGCATGCGAACGGATGCGATCAGCTAATCGCAAACGGCTCGTTTCGCCGTTGGCCGGCGTCGCAACGCGTCGACGGAGCGGAGCCGATGCGAATGGTGTTAGTAACACTCTTATTTCGTAGACATAAAGGCTTTTTTGACCGGCTTAAGCCGATTTCGCGTCGACTAATGTGGGGAGACCCTAACAATGTCCCAGGAACGAACCCACGAACTTCGGATCAAAGTGTTGGTAATTCCATTCCGCCAACACAAATCTATTTCTGTTTCATACATTCATCATAGGACGTCCACTGATGTAAACTTTTTGTGAAGAGTTTATCTGGGGAAGTGCTACCACCATACCTATTTCCGCCGCCAAGCAGTATGTTTGCATTGTTGTATTCCGGTTTGAATGGTAAGGGGTTGGTTCTATTACGGGCACATGAGACCTTACAACTCTTCGTCTCAGTAACGGGTGCAATGCAATGCAGCATTGGTCTAGTGCTAAGTGAACGTAATCGCCGCGCTATTGCAGTTGTTATAGGTAGAGGTTACTGCTTAACATCAGGTGTGCCTTGTGGGCTTGTCTCATTATTTAGTTGTATAAATTTAAAGACCTCACGGAATTGTTGCCATACTCAGGCGGGTTGGCGAGCACAGTACGTGATGTTGATACCCGGAAAGATGCTGCCATCTGCATTAGAATGTTGCCCTCTTTTGCCCGTGGATGCAGTAAAAATCTGCCCAGGAATACCTCCGGAGGTCAAATTCAAAGTGTTTATTCAATAGAGCAAAACGATACATAGAATAGTCAATTTACAAAAGGAGAGTAAAACATATTTAAATTGAATAAAGCACATAAATTAATTCGTTCGCTTCAGATAACTTTTTTCCAAGTGAGAGAAAGAAACGAACAAGAAATCTCACTCTTTCACTTCTATTCATTGTTACAATTTCTGTCTAAGTATTATCCTTAATTTTATGTTCACAAGGATATTGGATACACTGGAGATTGCAAGATGATATTATTTCTTACCGTGAAGATGGGCAACAGCTTTTTTCCGTGTATCAACATAAGTGTATCAAATAATAATACTGTGCTCGCTAACTCGCCTACCAAGCCCGGTGAGTATGGCACGGGCAAGAGGAGCGGCATAAGAATGTTGGCTGTTCTCTCTTGCCAGCTTTCACACATCACTGTATGTAATGATATTTATATTATGTACGCGTATGCATACGCGTAAGTACTGAATTTACCCATGCTGAAATTGCATATTTCACAAAAGCCCAACATTGTGCTACGATACAAATTAGTACGCCGTTTGTTTTGACAGAAATGGTGGAAATAGTGATGCCCATTTTTGAAACGATTTTTTACGGATTTTTAATGATGAAGTTGCCAATTTTTTTTTAATTGGTGACAAAGAAATATTATTATCAAAGAAATTAAAACGTTATTAAAAATGTTCGATCCAGGTAGGGTGTTGAACCCGCGTCATATTGATACTCGACCCTTTCTTAAGCCTTGATGCGGGAAGCGGGAAGTTAACATTTATTTTTTAAAAGAACACACTTGGCGTGGGTTGCCGGCAATAGAATATAACTATCCTAGCATGGCCGTGGATGACCTCCGAAAGATGGGCAGCAGCATTTTTCCGTGTATCAACTTCAGGTACTACGCTCACCAACCCGCCTGCGAAGCTATATAAATATTGCAAATACCTTTATTATATAATTGAGTGCCAACACGGGTTCAAAAGACTTTAATGGGAAATAATCATTGAACCGCAGAAAACGTTCACGAACGAATGTGAGGAGGTCTTTAGGCGGTTTTTATCCGGCTTTTGCAGCCGTCATGGCTGGATAAAAACCGGGATTTTCCCATCACTACCAAATATAATCCTGCTGTTTGCGCCAGATTAATCATTCGCTGTTTGCACAGTAACGAATGGGAATAAACCATATATTTTGTTCATATATTCGTGTATCTATCTTTCTTTTGGTTTCGTGTGTAGTGACTTGAGATGTGAAATTGTGTAATGGCTTATTTATTATTGGAATAAACTGCTGTTGTTAGTAGGTTGTTTTGTATTTAAGGTGTGAAATTGCTGAAACAAAGGCTTACTAATAGTTAATATGCCTTTCTCATCAACTAGTATCCTCATCATCATCATCTCAGCCGTAGGCTACAGTTAATATTGTAATAGATATTGTAATGATAATAACAATTGTAGAAATAAAGATCGAGCCGGGGCATATTTTGTCAATTTTACGTTAAACAATATTATATTCAAATTATTTCAACACAAGAATTAATTAGGGTCCTTTAAAGAATCAATAATCGTTGGATGTCAAAAGCTGTCCACAGAAAATATATTATTCCTTCCGCGCTATGACCAAGGAAATTATGAACTCTCATTTTCAAGACCAAATAGTTTTTTTGGTAATTTTAACCAAGCAATTGAATGAAGTAAATGAAATTAAAATAAAAGTAATATTGGATTGCTTATCTTTCATAGAACTTAGAGTTAAACTAAACCTTTTTATGTACAAGTTACTTATGTAATATATAACAATTAGCATGTTCTAATTAAAAGTAAAAAAAACAAATTCACAGCGAAAGGAAAGAGTTAAGGCTCATATGGAACAGGTCTGCTTCGGGTTTAATGAGATTTCCTTTATGTTAGAGAAATAATACTTTTTATAAATTGTAAGAAATTAGCATTTTTTTGTCTCTCTATTCTGCACAAATCATGGCCCAATATCGGCACTGTCTTTTCTCGTACAAGTTTATTTCACCAACAGGTCTACTCCTCACAGAGCATTGGCACACTAGTCCTCAACTCGAAAGGTTTCGACAACTCGACAGGACTTCCCAATCGCAGTAATTGCTGGGATTGGCTGGGGGCTGGCGGCCATTTGTAACTATTGACTGTTATACGGGCTGTCCACTGCATCCATAGTCCGGTAACGTTGTCATGGCCATCTGCGGTCAACAACATTTTTGTCATTTCGAAAAAAAAAAAAAAAAAGTCCACTGCATAAAGCCAACAAGTATATTATAGTCTGTAAAACTGTTATCGCAGCGACAGATATCATGAAAATCCCCAAGTTCTGAGTTTCGTCACGGTCTGAATGACCTGTGGCAACATCGTACTCTGGGTGGGACTGTCATCTCTTTATTATTTTATTTGTTTTTCAGCCGTTTGTATCCCACTGCAGGGCAAAGGTCTCCCTTCTTTTCTTCCAATCTTCGCCATTTAATGTTGTTACAGGCCTAGATCTTAGGTGTCTAGCTCATGGCGCCATCAACATATACCGTCATATTATCAACATCGTCATCGCCCCTTGACATGTCGTGCCACTTGGCATAAATGTCGCAGTGATCAAGCTAAGCTTTACAAACTATAAATCATCATCATCATTTCAGCCGTAAAACGTCCACTACTGAACACAGACCCTCATTGTATCCTCATGTCACCATGTAGTGTAATGAAACGACCGGGTCTGGATAACAACTGCTTTATTGTAATAGTAGGTAGTCTTAAATAAACTCATAAAGACCTACCCACAACATCTTCCCCTTTAAAATAATTAGATAAATGCTATACTAGCTTATACTAAAACATCTTAGAACTAAAAGTAATACCTAGGTTAGATCAAGTACTTAGGTATAAACGTCACCTTATTATATGACTCTGATTACATAGATCATTTTAGTTATTCGTTTTACTGCGAAGCACTGGAGGTGAATATTCAAAACTTTCCCCGAATTCTCTACTTGGTTCGTACTCATCACCTTCCTCAACCGAGGTGTAGTCATCATCATTCCCATCTGATGATATAACAACAACGATATAGTTAAAGCAGCGATATAGTTAAAGCCTTTAAAATGTTAAATGTTAAGAAAACTGCAGATCTCTGGGGTATTTCTGTAAACATTGTTAAACCATTGGTAGACACAATCGCACCTGAGCTGGCTCTTATATATAATGAATGCATTGACTGTGGCGTATTTCCTGATCTAATGAAACACAGTAAAATAATACCTTTATTTAAATCAGGTTCTAAGTCGAACCCCACTAACTTTAGGCCGATATCAGTACTGCCGACATTTAGTAAAATTTTTGAAAAGCTTATTTTAAATCAGCTATCTAAGCACTTTGCCGACAACAAATTGCTTCACTGCAAGCAATTTGGCTTTACCCGCGGCCGTTCCACTACTGATGCTGGTATAGAGTTAGTCTCGCATATCTATGATGCTTGGGAGAGGTCGCAAGACGCTTTAGGTGTTTTTTGCGACCTTTCAAAAGCATTTGACTGTGTTACACCATGAAACATTAATCGGAAAATTGCGCCACTATGGTGTTAGAGATATCTCTTTGGATCTACTTATTTCTTATCTCAGTAACAGGATACAAAGAGTTGATGTTAATGGAAAACGTTCTTCGGGATCTGTAGTCACAATGGGTGTACCGCAGGGATCAATTCTTAGGCCTTTTCTATTTTTAATTTACATTAATGATCTACCTCATCTTGTCAAAAACAATCATGAGATTGTACTGTTTGCTGATGACACTTCACTTTTGTTCAAAATGAAACGACGTACCACCGATTATGACGAGGTGAATAATGCAATCTCAGAGGTTGTTAATTGGTTTAATGTCAATAACTTATTACTTAATGAAAATAAAACAAAATGCATTAGATTTACTCTTCCTAATGTAAAACAGGCTGATGCCAAGATTAAATTAAAAGGTGAAAGTTTAAACCTTGTAGAAAAAACTGTATTTTTAGGCATAACCTTAGACAATAAGCTTCAATGGGGCCCACACATAGAACAACTATCGGGTAGGCTTAGTTCTGCAGCATATGCAGTCAAAAAAATCCGCCTTCTTACAGACGTTGATACCGCTAGACTTGTTTACTTCAGCTATTTCCACAGCATTATGTCTTATGGCTTACTACTGTGGGGATGTGCTGCAGATATAGACACCATATTTGTGCTGCAGAAGAGGGCTATTCGTTCTATCTACAATATGGGTCCCAGAGAATCACTTCGCACTAAATTTAAAGAAATAAATATAATGACAGTAGCTTGTCAATATATTTATGAGAACCTGTTGTACACCCATAAAAATATTGCTTCGTTTAAGAAAAACAGCGACAATCACAATGTAAATACAAGAAATAAGAATAAACTCGCTGTGCCCACTACTAGGCTCCATAAGGTGAAAATATATTTTAAAGGGCAATGTATACGCTTCTACAACAAACTCCCAAGTGAGTTGCAGAAGTTATCATTGAATAAATTCAAAAACATTATTAAACGCAATCTGTGCAATAAAGCTTATTATAAAATATCAGATTACCTAGAGGACAAAACCACTTGGGACGGAATCTGCTCCAACTCCGTCAAACGTAACAAGACAAAATAAAATTGTTAAATGATGACTATAACGACCGAGTTAGGTTCTTCTGTTCACTTCTTTTCCTAACTCGCGTGTCATCTGAAGTGAACAGATTCAATTATGTGCTTTATTCTATTTATTTGTGTTGTTTTATTTTGTAATTTGTGACGCGTCAATAAGGTCCATGCGGCCGCACTGAATAAAGTATTTTTTGATTCTTGATTCTTGATTGATCTCCATGAGGTGTAGTTACCATACTCACCACGCTTGGCAGGTGGGCTGGCGAGCGCAGTACAGGATGTTGATACACGGAAAGACGCTGCTGCCCATCTTCTGGAGATATCCCTTAGCAGGCTCTTACTGCATCCATAGGCAACCCGCACCATACGGCAACTATAAATACTTAGCTTAAAATGACAAGGCAAGATTTGCGGATGATGTTGATGGTGACCCATCAAGTCAAGGGAGACAGTGGAGAGCACGGGAGAACCAAAAATACCAGATCAAAAACTGGAACACAAGAGATCATTAAGCATCACTCACCACGCTTGCATCTCCTTCAGCGATGCTCATGGAATACTGCTAGCAACCCTGTCTGTCCTTCTCCGGTGTTTTAAGGAAATGTTCTGGGTCGGAAAGTGCCAGGAGGGACAATGTACGATACAACTCGGGAAGTCTGTACATATCTAGTATCACCCAGTCGTCATCTTCATTTCAGCTGCAAGACTACTATCCACGTGCACTGCTGGACATAGGCCTCTCATGGATCTCCAAGATTTTATTTATTTTATTATATTTATTTAAACAAAATCCACAGTCCTTAATCTACCTTATCCTAAATTACATATGTATCCTACGACCAAGATCATGAGGTGGTTGTTGAAATACTGGCCACGCTTGGCAGGCGGGTTGGCGATGTTGATAAACTGAAGAACCCGTCTCCCGTAGATACTGCATCCACGGGCAAGAGAGGAGGAATAACATTCCAGCACCGCCAACACTCACCAGTATTTTTTTATACGGCTGAATGACGAGACAAGCCGAAGGCCCATCTGATGTAAAGGCGTAATTTCATCGGCCATCTTAATTAAAAGACTATTCGTACAAGCAAAGCACCGGTCAACACTAGTTCCATATGGCCGACACGACAGCTCTCGACAACTCGACAGGGCTTCCCAATCGCAGTAATTGGCTGGGGGCCGCTGGCCTTTTGGAATGATTAAGTATTCCGTACGGCTTCGTATAGGGTTCTCTGTTGATTCTAACAATATTTTCTTTAGTTCTTACCATTCATTGATCGCGGAATCCATATTGTTCGGCCGCACGGTTGGAAACACAAGATTGGTCTCATTTAGATGAAAACATATTTTGCGAGGGGTAACACGAATCGGATAGAGGTGACGCGTGACTCTTGGAGATGTGCGAGTTAGTACTAGCTCGTCTATCGTTGCTGTCGTGTTAACTGTGGCGACTAGGGCGATTGTGGCGACTATAGCGACTGTGGTGAAAATGTTTGTTGCCAGGCGTTCCGTAACGGTTCAATTTTTTCTAATTATAGTATCCATGAAAAGTCGAGGTAACTCCTCAAAAAAAACAGGCTATTATAGCATTTTTGGTATTTTCTTTAACAAATCTAGCTAGAAGAAAGAAAGCGGTCCCATTTTTTCTGATTATAGGCTCCATTTAAAATCTAGAATCATGTTACTCAAGAATTCCTTAATTTTTTTACAAAAAAACCGACCTTAATGAACATCTAAGATATTGCTGAAAACCGACGGCTTAATAGCAAGCAAACATTGTTAAGTGAAACAAAAAACCTATTTCATTCCATTTCATAACCTGACCCCGATGCTGACGATGATAATGATGATGTGTAGGTTTTGCTTAACGTTATTTAAATAAGAATATAATATGAAAGAACCGATTACAGCTTGCAATGCCGCAAGCATTACTTTCCATTAAAAAACAAGCTAGAAATCGCATCTTATTACAATCTTACTAGAAACCAAAGATTGAAATCATTAGATGCGCCCTGACACCAAAAACTATAGCTTTGTATATTTTAAGGGGGCGAAGCCCACTAATATGCATAGTGCTATCTGTTTGTCTGTCTGTCTGTGCATGAGACGATTACAAACGAACGCGTTGAACGAATTACATTAAACCTTTTTTGTTAGCACCGTCTTAATGAGAGAAGGGCACTGATTGATTCTGGTGACGCTAGGGTTACAGGGACCGGAGTTATGGTGACCTCAAAAGGTCACCAATAAAATTAAAGTCTTCAAATGGCCGAAAACGTTCAAAAACCCAAAAATTCCATTTTTGACCTTTGGTGACCTTTTGAGGCCTTCCCCCCGTTTCTGGTACCCGCGTCAATGCTTGTTAACAATAATGTTGATGCACGCACACTAGTTTTAACAATAGACCAAAATGTTATTATTACCATTAGTGCACACTAATGGTAAAGTTCGAGCAGCATGATTGCACAATCATGCTGCTCGAACTTTCGTGAAAATCTAACACACCACGCCCGGCTCACACTGTGTTTCGAAGTACACTGATTCCAAGAGTGTGATCTCACTTATTTCGCGTGGAAACAAAACGGTGCGGTCTCATTACGGGAAGGGCGTATCTAACGATTTAAATATTTGCTAGAATCTTCGTGGGCAGTCCCTATAACTCCGCTTTATCGCTCCCTGTCTGCTTTATACGCAACAATATGAGAAGTGGGCTCATAACGCCTATATTAGAACTGCCTTTATTATCAAGATCCAGGAGACTAACACACTTGGTGCCGTGGTGTGCCGGCAGTAGAGTGTTGGCTCTCCTCTCTTGCCCGTGGATGCAGAGCTCTGCTAAAGGATACCACCGGAAGACGGGAAGCAGCGTCTATCCTTGTATCAACATCCAGTACTATACTCGCCAACCCGCCTGCCAAGCGTGGTGAGTATGGCAACAATTAACTCGCTCATGATCAGTACTTGGAGATCCACGAGACAGGCCTATATCCAGCAGTGAACTTCCTAAGGATAAGATTATATAATTAGTAAAAATAAAAAAAATAAAGCTAGACAGAAAGATTTAAATCGATTTTTGGTCGTACACCATACACATCACCAAGCTAAGAAAAGCTTGTACACTTATAAAACGCAGGTATTCCCAAAAAAATGCATATTGATTCTTTGAATAAGAAAGCAACCCAATCAAGGCATCTGCTGAAATATTCGAGAAATTACCATCCACAAGCATAAGAGGAGGGGTAACATTCTACTGCCGGCAGCCCACGGCAAGGCCTATTGTCATCGTCATCATTTCAGCCGTAAAACGTCCACTACTGAACACAGGCCTCCCTCATGGACCTCCATGAGGGTTAGTTGCCATACTCACCACGCTTGGCTGGCAGGTTGGCGAGCGCAGAGTGGGATGTTTGTACACGGAAAGACGCTGCTACCCATCTTATGGAAGTATCCCTTAGCAGGCTCTAACTGCATCCATGGGCATGAGAGGAGGGGTAATATTCTACTCCCCAACGGCAAGGCCTATTGTGATCGCCACATATTACAGTTCACTACTTAGTCTTTTTTAAACTTTCGCGATCACGACACATTATTAACACATTTAACCGGGTATTTATCGCGTTATTTACCTATATTATTGCCCGAAGTTTCACCCATCGTGGTCCCGGGAAGACCGGGGTGTCTTTAAATATGAGTTCACTTAATCCTACGGCACCTGACAGCAAGCTGTACAATACTAAGCTACAGAAACATTCGAGAAATTACTAGAACATTCCACAATCTCCCTCCGCCAAAGAATCACCAGGTACAATATACACTGCGGGTACTACCTAATCTATTATCTGACCCATAAACGACTTTAACAGTAATTACGGCGATAAATACAGCAGTTTGTTGTGAACTTTAATTACTTTTCAAATTCATTCGCGATAACTTCACAAGTTTATTTATAACGGCAATGATAAACTTTTATTTATAATGGCGGTAACTTTTATGTTTTAACTAGTTAATGCTGGTTCATCATCTCATCATCATTAGCGTTGGCAGTCTCTTTCAGGGTAAAGACGGTTCGCGACTCGACAACTCTGCGTCTCGAGCACTGCGCGCCGAGGCTCTCAGCGCGTGTCTTCGGACGGGACAGACAGGTGGCGGGTCGCGAACCGTCTTCACCCTGACGAAGACCCTCGATGAGGGTCGAAACAGTTGGTGCTTCCAGCAACAATAACAAGTAGTAGCACTCGCACAGCACTCGCACTTTTGAACAATTTCTTGCTCGAGTTTCAACATCTAGCTAGACCTTTCTGATTATAGTCTTAGTTCGATTTTTAAGTAGTTAAGATCATATTTAACTCGTCATTATATATTTAGTATGATTTGATATATTTGTCTTTTGATGTAGATTGTTTCTTTTCTTATTTCGTGTGTGTTTTTTTTATTTGATATTTATAGTTATCGTCATTATTAATTTTATGGCGATTTAAAATTAATGGCTATTGTACAATGTTCTTAAAGCTAGTTAAAATTTTATCATCGTATTCGTGATTTAATTACATATTCTCTTATCTTATTAATATCGAGATCTTAAATTCATATAACAATTATTTTAACATTATTCTAAATCACATTTTAACCTTAAAATCGTTAAAGATTATTTTAAGTTATTTCGTGTGTTAGCCTAGAAGTTTTAGGATTTATGATGTTTTGTAATCCTAGATAGTTTGTCTGTTACTGTAGAGCTACTATCAAACTTATAAATAAACTAGAACATTCCTGCTTCCGGGTGCCGGTAGTATAATGTTACCCCTCCTCTCATGCCCGTGGATGCAGTAAGAGCCTGCTAAGGGATACCTCCGGAAGGTTACCTCTCATGGAGATCCATGAGGCCTGTGTTTAGTAGTGGACGTTTTACGGCTGAAATGATGATTCCCAAGGGAACGCGAACTACGCGGGTGAAACTGCGGAGTGCGACTTATGGTAAATAAATAAATTATTTACCCTTATCCGGGAAATACGTATAAATCCATAAGCAGATGCTAGTATAACATATACGAGTTGGACCTTTCGGGATAACATATTCCGTGCTACCCGAGATGTACTGCTTTTATACATTAGACCTTTTTCCTTTATTAGCGTTTTTTCTCCCCTCTGTTTGCAAGAGGGCAAAATGCGTCATGCTCCATGTTTAGGCCAAGTGCCTAGTTAGGTAGATGACACAGTAACACTATGTTATTCCTTTTTTTTAACATACCTGTCTCTGTCCCACACTACCCCCACCACTTACCTCCCCTCACCTTACCGTGGAGGAATCTTCGAAGGGTCACCTTGACCTACATTCAGTGCAAATTAGGCATTCAAAACGCGCGCGCGCATCGCTCCTAATTAATCATAAACTGTGAAACCTGCAAACTATTGTGAATTGTTCCCTAAGAATCCTAGGGAGACTGAGTGCTAACCTCCGACCTAGGTGCATTTTAGAAGAAACAAACAATCTGGACGTATATCTGAGCTGGCCGACAGGGGTGAGTCCTTCCATTTCCTTCCTTAATCCTGTGTTACTGTGTCAATATTTCGGGGAAATAAGTAATCTCAGTTATCACACGAAAATATTAAAGAACCCAGCGCGTAATCACTCCATGTAAAACGCAGCTCTTCCGTAAAAGTGTATTCTGCATGGCATCGACTATATACAATCAAATTCCGTAATCCGTTCGTGGCCTATCCATAAGTAAATTCAATTTAATTTAATGATATTTTAGTTAAAAAAGCCTATTATACTATAAATTAATTTCTAATTGACGGTAATATTTTGAATTGACAATGTGAAATGATTTCACATTTTTAGATTTTTTTTGTATGAGTATACATTTTCTTAATTGTACGTATTTGTAAAAGGGTTTGTATGCCTATCAGCAGGCTCTAGTGATTCTAATATTAAGAAACA
Organism: Pasiphila rectangulata; assembly: GCA_963082625.1. Lineage (NCBI taxonomy): Eukaryota > Metazoa > Arthropoda > Insecta > Lepidoptera > Geometridae > Pasiphila > Pasiphila rectangulata. Next base: position 7,725,866 of record OY720261.1, on the reverse strand, counting down.
TCTACTGTAAACCTAGGTTCACAGACAAATAAATAAATTGAAATTGAAAAAAAAAAATTGCCTAACACATCACCAACATCGTAAATCCTTTGAAGACAAGCCATTTGGATTCTAGCCGGTCGCTAGGTCATTTATTTACTAACATAAATAAATGTACGCCGACCAAGTCGTCTGCCCATCTTGTAGGTGGACGTCCTACGCTACGCCTGCCGGTCCATGGCCTCCATTCGATAACTTTGCGGCCCCATCGGCCATCTGTTCTGCGCGCTATATGGCCTGCCCATTGCCACTTCAACGTGCTAATCCGTTTGGCTATGTCGGTGACCCGAGTTCTTCTACGTATTTCCTTATTTCTGATTCGATCCCGTAGAGAAACCCCGAGCATAGCTCGTTGAGCGACTCTGAGCTTATTTATAAGGCCAATAGTGCAGGACCACGTCTCGATTCCATATGTCATCAATAAATGTCAGACATATGTATGTCATCATATGTAGAGACATATGTATGACGACATATGTCTGACATTTATTAATGACATATGGGATATCCATGAGGGGTAGTTGCCATACTCACCTCGCTTGGCAGGCGAGTTGGCGAGCGCAGTATGGGATGTTGATACACGGAAAGACGCTGCTGCCCATCTTCCGGAGATATCCCTTAGCAGGCTCTTACTGCATCCACGGGCATGAGAGGAGGGGTAACATTCTACTGCCGGCACCCCACAGCAAACTATTTATTTATTTTACTTTAAAACAATTTAACCACGGAGGTCGACAAACTCAAATTAAACAATTGTTTTGACAACGCTACTGACAATGGCTTTTGGGGGAACTTGTTTGCATATCGTATTTTCATATGACGAAAACGATAATTAGTAATAATTAGTATTTATTAAATATTACCAACTCTGTATCGGAACAGGACCTTTTAATATTATATTGGTGCACGGCACAGCCTAGATAGAATAGCTATGTTAATCCATTCAACTACACAATAATATATTCAAAATGTTCTACCTAAGTGTGGTTTAAACACTATAAAAATAACAAACTTTAATAATATATTGCTTTTGAAACTATTATGGTTGTTAACATTATATGCAATATTTACGGATTAAATACCATGATTTTAACCTTTTTGCCGTGGGGAGCCGGCAGTAGAATGTTACCCCTCCTCTCCTACCCGTGGATGCAGTAAGAGCCTGCTAAGGGACACCTCCGGGAGATGGGCAGCAGCGTCTATCCGTGTACCAACATCCCATACTGCGCTCACCTACCCGCCTGCCAAGCGTGGTGAGAATGGCAACTACCCCTCATGGATTAGATCCATGAGGGAGGCCTGTGTTCATCAGTGGACGATTTATGGCTGAAATGATGATGATGAACCTTTTTGAGTTTCCCGATGTTACGACGCAGTTTCACACGTCATAATCACAGATAGATAAACTGAAGTTTGCGAGTGGGAAGTCAGTGGCGAATAAAGCGACCTATCCTCTTTCTAAGACATTGTTAAACATTCATCTTCACACAATAATAAACATTTAAACGGAATCACGTACACGATTACACATGCGCGTAAACACAAATACCCTCACATATAGACACCTTTATTACACATACGAAATCACTCAGAAAGTATTGTGTAAAGAAGTTTTTGTATATAAAAGGCCCCCAGTCTAAAGGGATTGCTATTCTGCTCTCACCTATGCTATTTGACTAAATAAAGATAGAGATAGATAGTTAAACGAAATTAACATTACTAAACTTAATCTAACCATGGCTTTATATTATGTCACTTGCTTAACTTACGAGACCGATGCTCTTAGGAGCAACACACACACACACACACACACACACTAACACAAACATGCATAATTTGCAACACCTACTGGATCCTTCGCACAACTGTCATTGCTTTCGTTTCTTTGTTCTTCTTTCGTTGTTGTTTGTTGGTAAACAGCAATAGTGCGTGCGTAAGGAGTACGTTACGCACCCACCTAGGTTGCTGTTTACCGATCCTCTATTACAAGACTTGTGTGCTTAGGATACCATTATTATATTAAATGTTAATGTAGCGCTCTATAATAATTCTTCTTATTATTAAATTTCACTTGAAATATTACAAAAAAGCCGTGAGGTGCCGGCAATAGAATGTTACCCCTCCTCTCATGCCCGTGGATGCAGTAAAAGCCTGCTAAGGGTCTGCTCTGATTTATTTTTAAAATGAATATATAACTATATACTGTAGTATACTGTAAATTTTTCAAGCGTCTACCTGTTGTCGTTATATCGAGCAAAAAAACGGCAAAAAAATCACGTTTGCTGTATGGGAAACTTAAAATGTTTACCCCTAAATATGTATTTTTTTTGCCGTGGGGTGCCGGCAGTAGAATGTTACCCCTCCTCTCATGCCCGTGGTATGGCATGCAGTAAGAGCACAGAATCAGAATCTATAATATTCTGTGGTAAGAGCCCGCTAAGGGATACCTCCGGAAGATGGGCAGCAGCGTCTTTCCGTGTCTCAACATCCCATACTGCGCTCGCCAACCCGCCTGCCAAGCGTGGTGAGTATGGCAACTACCCCTCATGGATATCCACGAGGAAGGCTTGTGTTCAGTAGTGGACGTTTTACAGCTGAAATGATGATGATGATGTATTTTTTTCTGTTTTTAGTATTTGTTGTTATAGCGGCAACAGAAATACGTTATCTGTCTCCGTGTATCAACATCCCATACTGCGCTCGCCAACCCGCCTGCCAAGCGTGGCGGGTATGGCAACCATCCCCTCATGATCTCGGAGATGTATCAGGGAGGCCTATGCCCAGCAGTGGACGTGGACAACCGTCCTATGGCTGTAATAATTACAAACAAAATATTGGATTTCACTAAAACATAACGAGTAATTGGACATTGTAAATTAATGAATGCTGTACGGGAACTTGTTTGTACATTGCTTTCACGTGTCAGACGCAATTATGGGTAATTATTGGTTAATTAGAAACTCGGGATCGGATTAAAATGGACGTACCTAACAAAGTGCAGTGGGGGCCGGCAGTAGAATGTTGCCTCTCCTCTCTTGCCCGTGAATGCAGTAAGAACCTGCCAAGGGATATAATCAGCTGTAAATGTTAAAACTTTCGTGGTCTTTTCTTGAATGAACATCAACGAATCCTGAAAAGTCGTTCAGAATCACCCTTTCGGCTAAGCATGCGTTATAATAACTAGCCGCACTCCGCTGTTTCATCTCTAGAAGAGGGGTAACATTCTATTGCAGGCACCTCACGGCAACTGCCAGCACCCCACGGCATTGTAAAAAAACATCTTATACATGAGTTCTTCTATTTGTCATTTCAGTGTAACAGGCACTACACTGAAATGACAAATAGAAGAACTCAATGACCGTTGTGCGAAGGAATCAGTAGGCGTTGCAAATTATTTCGCTTAACTCCACTGTCAACTCACAACAGTCCACTGTAGGTCTACCATGAGTTTTCACAATTTATACACGCTAGCGACTGTAGTTAATTAAAATTTGAAAACTTGTACTGCGCCTCCAGCTGACAGTTTGATAACAATGTAGCTAGCGACTGTAGTTAATAAAAACTTGTACAGCGCCTCCAGCGGACAGTTTGGTTCTTAAATACGCAGTAAACTATACTACAGCGACTGTAGTTTGGGCTTCATGTTGTCACGTTATACTTAATGTCACAATGTGTGACAATGTGCTTAGAATTTGGTACCTATCATGAGTTACAAATCTGATGGATGTCACAGTAACGTACTATTACTACTGCAGTAACGGCAAGCGATCTAACAGTGACAATTCATGGTAGACACACAGAGTTAGTAATGTGCGAAGGAATCTAGTAGGCGTTGCAAATTATTTTACTTCAACGCGAAAGTCAACTCACAACAGTCCACTGATGGCCTTTCAAGTCTGGAAGTAATAATAAATTATAATTTTCTAGACGTTTCACCATCTAGCCCTAGAAAGCAGAACTTGTGTTGCTTAATATACTCATTTCTCGGCTGTGTTATGCCATACTGTTCAGCATGTTATTTGTTTTGTTTTATTATTATTGACTTACTATGACATTTTTTTATATTTATTATCAATTTATCGGCATCCGGCAGTAGAAAGTTGCCCCTCCTCTCTTGACCGTAGATGCAGTTAAAACCTGCCAAGGGATACCACCAAAAGATTGGTAGCAGCGTCTTTCAATGTGTCATAATCTCGTACTGCGCTCGCCAGCCCGCCTGCCAAGCGTGGTGACTAACAACAACTCTGTCATGATCTTGAGAGACCTTTTCTCCAGCAGTGGACAACCTACGACATTTATATTCATGGAAATAATCAACATAGTCATGTATTCGTATTGTTTATTATACTACGAAGACGATAACTAAACCTAAATGACTATGGGCCAAAAGTTCACGTGTGGGACAAACGTGGGAGTGACCGGAAATTAACTGTTTATTCACCGTGTCAATATTTAATTTAAATGATAGGTCTAGCTTACAAATGATCAGTTATTAATGTAAACTGATCAAATAGTTAAGGCTAGGTTATTCCAGCGGCGAGTTTCTGAAGGAACGCGGGCGCGGTCTACCTAAATTCTATAAAAAAATCGTTCCAAAAAATTTTAAATAGGTTTTCAGAAAAATTAACCGTTGAATATTCTTCTTAACGTCCGTCGTTGCCTTTTTCTGAGAAGAGAGTAGACATTGATACTTTAAGAGTATAACATTGATACACTTGAACTACAACCACAAAAACGAGCAAAAACGTAATAATTTATATTATCAGGTGAAGTGAAAAACAGGAACGTCGGTCGTCCAATAGCGAGATGGGCAGACGACATCAAAAGCGTTGCAGGGCTGACCTGGATGAGATTGACACAGGACCGTGAAATGTGGCACAAACATATGGAGGCCTATTCCCAGCAGTGGGTGAAGTCAGGCTGCGGATGATGATGAAGATGATGATGAAGTAAAAATATTAAACTATAACATATATTTTTTCCGATCAAAACATCAGAAATTGGCTAATTTGGAATATGGCTTAAAGCAAAATAGTCATTTCGGTATAGACATTTTAAGAACACCTACGCTCTACGTGATCGAATCAGAAATGATGAGATACGTAGAACTCGGGACACCGACATAGCCAAGCGGATTAGCGCGCTGAAGTGGTCATGTTTGACCTCTGTGACGCAGCGGGCGAAGGTCCGCCTGCGACGCAAGAGGCAACCTCTTGCGTGGTAGGCGAACCATCGCAGAGTTCGTTTCCCGCCTCGGGACAAATGTCTGTACGATCTGCAGGTATTCAGGGTGTTCTGGATGTTTTTCTAATAATAAAAAAATATCTATCTATGTAGTATAACAGGGCAGAAGTTCCACCAACCCCCTTATTTATACACCTAAATCACCTATGTTAAAATTATCGTACAAGAAACACGTTTTCAATCCGCTGAACGACAATTTGTGTTTTCTCGTTTTAATTTGTTCACCGTACACAAAATGTTGTCTCTTATTCTGCCAGTAACTAGTGTGAAATATGTGACCTCGTTGGTACAAAACATATTTTTACAGAAACGGCTATTGTAGTAAATTATGGGCGGAGGGGCGAAAATACTTTTGCCTTGGTTCATTTCTTACAAGTATGAGTTTTTTGCTATAAGGATAATAGTAATAAGTTCGTGTTTCGTTAGGACTGTTGTTGTTGTAAATGATTTAGGAAGGTTTTATTGTTTCATGTAGATTCACAATTCTTGAGTAACAACGGGATATAAACTTGTTTATGCGTAACTTTGTTAGAGCTGGAGTGCAGCAACCGAGGGTTTAATGTTATCTGCAGACTATTTAAGAATATATTTATATTAAACAAAGTCGGGTTAGCCATTTATAACTCAAGAACGGCTGGACCGACTCCAAAGATCTTCGATATTTTGGTTTGAATTTGTCTGCGCCCGGATTAACTATAGGTTATTTAAACATTGTAAAAGTTTACATAAAAAACAATTATAATGTAAATTTTCTCATACGTTTTATATTTTTGACATTTTTTGGTTGTTAAAAAGATCATGAATGCATCCAGAAATTTTATTTTGTAACTAAACGTATTCTAGCTGTATATGTTTTTGGCTTAATAATTATGGAGTACTACTGTGGTACTACTAAGTGGTAGTAAAGTGGTAGTAGTGTAGGCGTTACGAAGTTCGCCGGGACAGCTAGTAAAGTATAAAAGATGATTAAGCTTTAACAAAATGGCAACACCGCAAACTTCTAAATATAACTTTTCCGCAACTCTTGACTCTCGTTACTAAAGGGCCGTCTCCACGAGCGAGAGAATCGCGGCGATGTTATCGTCGTGCCACGTATTTCTATACACTCTCTTAGCCTGTGTCTACACACTACATTGATATCGCGGCGATGCGACGAGTGGTTGAGTGCGCGCTGTCCGCGTCATTTCAGCGTTGCATCTCGCCAAACAAGGATGAGTTAAGAGTCGTTGCGGACACGCTGTGATTCCGTTACGAGTCGCGACGATACGCTGGCGGAATAATCGCTCGTTCGTGGAGATTACCCAACGATAAAAGCGCGGACTCTTCGCGATTCTCTCGCTCGTGGAGATGGCCCCTAATACGTTGACCACTGAAAGGATGGGGTTAAGTTGCAGCTGTTGCTGTGGCACAGATGATATTCAATTCAATGGTATTCCTTTTCAGGCAACAATAGAAAAGTACAAAGATCTTCAATAACTTACATTTTATATTCCTAGCCGATTTTGGCCATGGCGACCGTTTATTCGGTCGGATACATGTAATGGCAATGTACGGGCAGATATGGAACTTTGAATTAGGATTTTTTTACTTAGATTTTTACTATAACACAAAATATAACATTTTGTGTTTATAAGAATTATCTGACAAAGCCAAGTGTACTTTGTTGCTACAGTGAAATAATTGAGTACTTTGAGTACATAAACAGACTTTTTAGATACATAAGTATCCCCTTGCACAAGCCATTACCACGATGGGTGCGTCTGAGGACTTTCTAAATTATATTGAATAAAAAATCGTATTTCTCTTATTTTTTTTCTTATCGTCAGCCTAATTCACCCACCGCTAGGTATACTACTTTTATTATCCAATAATGTTTAGTAAGTTCAGTAATCAAATGGTTATCGCTTATACAGCGATGAGTCCTCCTCCGTCGGCCCCTCACTGCTAAGAAGAGTAACTTTCTGCATGTATTCTTACTATGGATTTTCTTTCTTCGGCTTGGTGGAGTGCGACATTCGGCCGCATTTCCCGGTTCTCTGACAATCGTTCTGGACTTCTTTTTCGGGTTGCTTGTCCTCAGTTTTGCCCGTAACTATCACCTGGTCATCTCGTGACGTCCTCACGGGACCTGTCTGAAAATCAGCGCCACAGATAGCCTAACCACCTTGTTGAGGTAAAGTGCCGAGACAACTGGGTCCGTTTTTTGGCCTCACGCAACACACATTTTTTAAACACAGTTGTCTTTCTCACCTGTTCTCTTTTTATTTGATTTGATCTTTTTCTTAGACTGTTCCTGTTTTTTTTTGTGTTTGTACATTATAATGTACTCTTACAATTATGTCTGTGTGTTGTTTGTGTTCAAAAATAAATGATAGATAGATAATTTATTTATTTGTAGCATTTCCATACAAATAAACCTTTTATAACAAAAAAAGAAAAAAACGGTGTCATGCTTCAGTCACAAAAAGGTCTCTGTCTCAGCATAAGTTTTTAAATGTATCACTTCCTTCTTCTTCAAACGTAGCGATACCATTGAACTTTTTAATTCGATAAGTTAAAGCAAATGTCGGATGGTCAAACGTCACGGTGCCATACCAAAAGCTGGGCGCAGTACAGCAGCTCTCCCACCGCAAAACCAGTCGACTTATTGGTTTCCTGTCGACGCCGGTCAATGTCGCATTCTTTATAGAGTGGACGAGCCTTACGACTCACTGGGCTTCACGGTGTCACAGAGTATATCGTAGAAGGGTAATTTGTTCGGTATTTTGATTTGTAAGTAATATCTCGTCACCTTCCACGATGCATGGTGGGATAGAGATGGCTAGATAAGTTTGAAGAGACCTTTTCACAGATGGGTTAAAGAAAAGTAATGTCTGCTTTTTCGGAGATATTACGCATGTATATATCATCATCATCATCATATCAGCCCGTTGACACCCACTGTTGGGTATAGGCCTCCTCTTCAGCACGCCAACGTAAACGGTCATGTGCAAGTCTCATCCACTGTCGTCGGTATATATATTAAACATAAAAATAGGATATTCACCATCATCATACCACTATTTATGTACAACTTTAGGAACAGCCTCAATTATATCTAAAAGTATTCTTCAACAACTGTTACGCAAAGCTTGTTGTGAAGCAGTGTAGAAAGCTCTGGGCCCGCAATGTATGAATAATCTCACTAATATTATAAAGCCGAAAGTTTGTATAGATTTATGGAAGTTTGTTACATCTTCACGCAAAACTAGGATATACGAGTTGAGCTGACACGTATATATGTTGACCAGGATTAACATATGTGTTAATACTGGTACTTATAATCCAGGTACAAAGCATGCGAAACGGCAGGCACAAGATAGTGTCACTAATATTATAAAGTTGTATAGATGTATGGATATTTGTTACCTCTTCACGCAAAAACTAGTATACAGATTTAGCTGAAATTTTGCACACGTATATATGTTGACCAGGATTCACACATAAGCTTTACACACTTACTTTAAATCCAGCTACAAAGCATGCGAAGCGGTGGGCACAAGCTAGTTGTATAATATACAAGAATCTCAAAACTATGTTAGTCAAACGATGCCACAGCGTAGGCTAGGTAGTAGAACTGGTCTCCCACCGCGAAACAAAACGACTTATTGGTTTCCTGTCGACGCCGCTCAGTGTCGCATTCTTTAAAGAGTGGACGAGCCTTACAACTCACTGGGTTTCACGGTGTCACAGGGTATATACATTGCAGAAGGATACATTCCTTTAGAATTTAGAGATGTAAGTAATATTCGACTTCTTTGTAGACTCCATCTTATCTTTGTTAGACACAACTATGGAAAAGAGAAAAATATCAACATTCATAGATAATTCATAAGGTGGCGTTAATACTGAGGCAGTGTCCATTTCTTGACCCCATGCAAGACGCTTACCTACTTATTTGTGTCGTCCTTAGTTGTAAGTCTATCTGAAATGATTCCTTGTTGTTTTGTATGTGTTGTGTCAAAAAAAAATAAAAAAAAATATTTCTTTCTTTGGCCTTTGCCCTGCAATGGGACGAAAATGGCTAGTAATAATAATAATTATTATTTCTTTCTTGCATTAAGAGTTTTGGGGGCAGTTTTTAGAAGTAGTATATATTTTTGTGGAGAGTTCATCCAGATAAATACACACACTATACCTGCTGCCAAGCAATATACTTACAACTCTGTCTCAGGGTGACGGGCAGAATGCAGCGTTGGTCACGTGCTTTGTGAACGTGATCACAGCGGTATTGCAGTTGTTATAGGTAAAGGTTACCGCTTGACATCGGGTAAGCCTTCGGCTTGTCTCGTCATTAATCGTATAAAAAAATACCTATTCTACTTTTTGACATTAATTTCCAAGCCGGGAATCGATCTTTATAAAGATGGTGTAATAATAATAAAACAATACAAATTTCAAAACATTTATTTGGAATTATAAACATTAGTTATGTAACACTTAATATCGTTGAACGGCTGCGATAATTAAGCCATACAATTTCATAACCACAATCAAGCTATAATTACAATAATTTAAAGCTTTACCAAAAAAACCCTTGTATCAGTAATAAAATAACAGATGGAGCATTTAACATTGAATGTTCGCAATAATCCAGTAGCTTTTATAAATATTTTTACTAAACTTTCACTATCAATTGCAGATTATGTGGTTTGTCGATGATGCCTGTGGGAAAATCATACGCAAAAACAGTACAGCGTTTTAATTATTTCGGATTTTTCTCAAGTTCTAGCTGTAAAAATGTTGAGAAAAAACATGAAATATAGTAATAAACATAGACTCACCTTAGAAATCCAATAGAAAACAATTTATTTTGTCAAATAACACGCACAAACTTTTCTCTCAGACGCGCGAACACGTCATAAAATGTCTGTTCAAAACCTTCATCGTTTATTTCACTTTCAAAATTAACGTGAGATATACTATCAATTTTGTAAAAACGGGAATTACTCACGTAGTATTGTAACGTCGAAGATTATTCCGACACGTTTCGATTTTTCAAGAAAATCATCATCATGGGATTGAATGCCCGTCCGCGCGTGGGGCCGACACGACACTTTTTCGTTTATATTTTTCTGACACTGTCTAGTTTTGGCAGTGACATTCAAATTGAAAAAACAGTGCTGATCAATTAACACAACTAGTCCTCATCTAAAAACAATTTCTACTACGGAAACTAGATGGTTAATAGAATACATATTTATATTTTTTGTAAACACATACTTATCATAGGGCGTCATGAGAACTATATATTTAAAAAAAAATGGTACTCCATCAGTCACCTGCTTCCCATATTACTAGCTTCGCTTAGAATCGGTGCCATCTTTAAATATTATGGCAAAAGCGAGAACTACGAGTATAGTCAGTACAGTCATCATTTGAGCCGTAAAACGTCCATTAACTAAACACAGGCATGGTATCTTTTCCCCTTATGGAGATCCATGAGGAGGCATGGATCTCCATAAGGGGAAAAGATACCATCATCATCATTTCAGCCGTAACACGTCCACTTCCTGAACACAGGCCTCCCTCATGGATCTCTATGAGGAGTAGTTGCCATACTCACCACGCTTGACAGGCGGGTTGGCGAGCGCAGTACGGGATGTTGATATACGGAAAGACACTGCTGCCCATCTTCCGGAGTTGTCCCTTAGCAGGCTCATACTGCATCCAAGGGCATGAGAGGAGGGGTAACATTCTACTGCCGGTACCCCACCGCCATGGTAATAAATGAATTCTGATTATTTATTTTACTAACCCCACTATGCCACGGATGCCGCCAGTATTTCTCCGTCTCCATTTTTGCAAGCCAAGACCAAACTGCTCCAAGGTATGCTCTAATATAAAATTCCGGACATGAATACCATGTTCGTAAAATGTACGTGGAACGGGAATTCCTTTGCAAGCAAAAGCATGTAATGTACACACTGTAAATTTTCGGCCTTTTAGCTTGCTTATGAAATATGCGTTCTCCAGTAACTCTCTGCTAAGTCTGGTCTGGTTGTTAAACTATAAATTTTAAGTGGACTGGAAAACATCCAGAACACCCTGAAATTGCGGGATCGAACCCGCAACCTCGTGCGTCGGACCTTCAACGCTGCGTCACAGAGGTCGTATAAAAAATAAGATAAGACGCAGTTTGCGGTTTCATCATCGCTGGCGAACAAATAGAAATATACAGTACCGTAAAGAAAATAGAACATAACTAAAATTTACAAAAACAACATAAATACTCAATGGGCGGTCTTATCGCTTAAAGCAATTACTTCCAGAGCAAATGAAAAATGAAAAAAAACCATTGGCTGGTATCGAACCCACGACCTTCATATCCACCGAGTCGGGGGTTTTACATACCACTCAGCCAACACAGCTTCTATTAATGTTAGTCAATTAAAACCTCCACTGCTGCACATAGGCCTCCCTCCAAAACCATGAGGGATTATTGCCATACTCGCCACGCTTGACGGCGCAAGCGCAGTACGGGATATTTATACACAGAAAGACACTGGTGCCCATCTTCCGGAGTTATACATTTGCTGATTCTTACTGCATTCGCGGGTAAGAGAAGCGAAGAATATATACTATAATATTACTAGCTTTTGCCTGCGACTTCGTCCGCGTGGAAATCATGAACGTAAAATCCCCTTTTTCACGCAGAAACACTTTGGTTAGAAACTATAAATCCCATTTATTCCCTATCCCGTGAGAATTTCGAAAAATCCCTTCTTAGTGCACCTCTAGGATACTCAAGGTATATGTGTGCCAAATTTCAAGTCTTTAGGTCCAGTGGTTTAGGCTGTGCGTTGATATATCAGTCAGTATATATATAGATGTATATATATAGATAAAGAGGTAAAGTATGTGAGTAGGTGAGGTTGTAGGGGGTAATCTCTGGATCTACTGCACCGATTTTCAAAATTATTTTACTAAGAGAAAGCCACAGTATTTGTGAGTGTCATAGGCTATAAATTACTGCCCAACGAAGTGGGCACCGGGTCAGCTAGTAAAATATATTTTGCTACCGGCACAGCACGGCATCTTTTAATTTGATTTGCTAGAGTATGATAGGCCAATCCACAGTAGACACTTACACAATACAGTGAAATTAAATTTTGATGTGAGCATGACAGCCCTCGGGTTACTCTTAAGAGTGGCTCCTCTTGAAAAAGTGACGCAACTGTCAGTGCGGCCGATTATAATCATCGTCATCATCTCAGCCGTAGTACGTCCTTGACATAGGCCTCCCTCATGGATCTCCAAAAGATTATGCGGGTATTACCAAAATGTGTTGTAGTTGTTGTTTGAAACAACCTGATGACAGACGGACTGACAGACAGGGTCACACCCTGTCTGTCAGTCCGTCTGTCATCTGTAAGGGTTTCTTTTACCTATTAGTTCGGAACCCCAAAAATCATGACTATAATAATAATGTATTGTGTCCATTTCGTATTTATTATACACCTTAGTGTCTACCATAATAAGTCACTGTTAGATCGCCTGCCGTTACTACCGTTTGACGACTCTGCGGCCTGCGACGCAAGGGTTGCGGGTACGATTCCCGCCTCAAGACAAATGTCTGTACGATCTGATCAGGGTGTTCTGGATGTTTGTCTTTATATAATAAAAAATATCTACCTATGTAGTATAGTATTAAATATTTCAGTGATCTAGCACACATAATACAAACTCTGCTTAGCTTAGGGCTAGATGAAATATTTTAATATAATTAATTAATTGACATAATTATATACTCGCAAATGTTATTACATTAGTGTAGAAATGTGTGTAAATTGTAACGTGTAATATTCTTACAAAATAAATGATTTATGATGCTTTGTGAATTGTCCAGCATTATTTATTTAATTATTTTATTAGTAACTCATAGTACCAAATTCTAAGCAAATTAAGCCCAAACTACAGTCGCTTTAGTATGGTTTACTGCGTATTTTGCACCAAACTAGCCGCTAGAGGCGCTGTACAAGTTTTTATACATTTTTTTTAACTACAGTCACTAGCGAATTGTGAAAACTCATGGTAGACCTACTTACATTTAAATAAGTAAATTCAATTCAATTCGTTTCTTATAAATATAGATATAAAATAACAAACTTATCCAACTGGCTATATCTATTTACAAACACAACTTAAGTATTAAAACATTACATTAAAACTATTCAAACATAGGTAACACATAAACATACGTTACGTAACGTACGTTGGTAAATAAAAACAATGCCTTTTAATACCTTTTACTGTTTGGGTGATTTCGACAAGTAGCATCACTTTCCTATTCGGAAAGCCTTATGAATTAGAGTGATTTCGAGGGGTTGGTTACAAAGGCTTACTTTGCCCCGAGGCAGGAACCAGTTTGGGGTAATTTGAATTTTAGGTATATGAACGTAATTATATTCTTAAGGATATTTCTGTTTTCTCGTGAAATATAAAATCTCTGTCAGTAGTTAATTCAGACATGTCTAATCTGATGACCTTACTAAGTGTATTTAAGTGTTATAGTATATTATGTTTCTATTTGTATATATTATGTATCTTGTAGATATACGGTAAAATCAATTTTTTTCTAATAAATGTGTGTGCTTTGTTCGTGAAATTCATTTGAGTATAAAATTGATGCGTCCGGTTTTCATAGACTAACAAAAAATACTTAGATAAATGATTCAGGTTGAGCAATCCTAAATATAAATAAATAAAACCTGACGAGCTCTGTGGCGCAGCGGACGAAGGTCCGCCTGCGACGCAAGGGGTTGCGGGTTCGATTCCCGCCTCGGGAAAAATGTCTGTACGATCTGCAGATATTTGTTCAGGGTGTTCTGGGTGTTTTCCTATATATAATAAAAATATCTATCTATGTAGTGTGTATTAAGTATATCAGTCATCTAGTACCCATAACACAAGCTCTGCTTAGCTTGGGGCTAGATGATGCTGTGTGATTTGTCCAGCATTATTTATTTTTATTTTATTTATTTAAAACCTTGTAAAAATCATATCATCCATACTGCATAGTCAAACTTCTTCTATACTTCAAAACAAATTAAAAAAAAAAACAAATGGAAGAATTAAAGAAAACTTAACATAGCACTAGACATTACTAGACAGAACCTTGGAGAGTCCGTACAATCGGTGGTAAAAACTTGTTAAAATCATATGATTCACTGCATACTCAAACTTCCTTCATAATGAAATAAAAGTCCTCAGTACCATCTGAGCTTCAACATGTCCGAAGCACTTCCGTTCTAATCCGCACAAGAAAGGCAATATCGGGAAGAAATGCCGTTAAATGTTTTATTACGTAGGATAAAGAGGAAAAATATTCAAAAAGGTTTTTTATGTGTACATTTTATTGGAAAGGTCTGGTCCGGAATCAAATCAACAGGGTACATCGGGTTGGTGTAATTCAAGAACTGATGCGCAGTTGGTTTCAAGTGGGCCCTCGAAACTATCCAATATGAAGGGTATTGGATATCATCAGATCAGTCGTAAGACGACCACTGCTGTACAAAGTCTTCCCTCATGTACCTCTAAGTACCTACTGATCATGAGGGGGGTTGGCGAGCGCAGTACGTGATGTTCATCCACGGAATTACGCTGCTGCTCACCTTCCGGAGGTTTCCCTTGGCAGATTCTTAAATGTGATTCTTCTCTGAATCAAATCTTCGAGTGGTGTAATTGAAAAAACGCCTAAGTTCGGTCAAAGGACAAATTTCAACATCAGACAATGAACAGGCTAACCCTTGTAGTTTGTAGACGCTTAATTGTAGGTCAACCTATAATATATCGATGATAATAGCCTCTAGTGGTGAAAGTAGGAAAAAATTAATGTATGTACGTCGAATAATTGCTAAAGGTAATAGAAATAACCTGTTTGCCTATCATCAGAAACTGAATTTTTGTCGGTTGCTCAAACCGACATCACCTTAAATAAAGAATTTCAGCAAGTCCCGACATTAGTTCTGTAGCTTAGCGGTCAAAGCACTTCCGACTTAAGGAAGCGTCAAGTATCGATTTGACGGACGTGGGTTCGAATCCCACCGGAACCGTAAAATGTTTGATAAGGTTATTCATTTGTATATTTCATTTGTTATATTCAAGTTAATCATTTGAAAATGTTCTACCTAAGTGTGGTTGAACACTATAAAAATAACAAAAAATCTAGGATCGATTTGACGGACCGGGTTCGTTTCCTACCGGAATCGTAAATTTTTGATGAGGTCTTTATATTTTCTTGAAAGGTTTTCATTAAGTTTATAACTTGCACCATCCGTGTACAGTGGACATATGTATGAACATAATCCGGCTCCCTTCTTTATTAAATAATGCCTAAGATAAGGTTGTCAGTAACAGATGGAAATTGAATATGTATTGATTAGATCAGAGTAGTTGAACTTATTGTAAAGATGTTCATCCGGGTAAGTACTAATATAATAAATAATGCTCGACAAATCACACAGCATCATCTAGCCCCAAGCTAAGCAGAGCTTGTGTTATGGGTACTAGATGACTGATATACTTAATACATTATACTACATAGATAGATATTTTTATTATATATAGAAAAACACCCAGAACACCCTGAACAAATATCTGCAGATCGTGCAGACATTTGTCCCGAGGCGGGAATCGAACCCGCAACCTCTTGTGTCGCAGGCGGACCTTCGCCCGCTGCGCCACAGAGGTCGTCTACCACCATACCTATTTCTGCCACCAAGCAGTTATGTCTATTATGTTCTAAACTTTCGCACACAACACATTATTAAAATATGGGATTATCGGGTATTTATCGCGTAATTACCTTTATTTTATTCCTGACGTTTCGACCGGATTGCACCTGGTCGTGGTCGCGCGATAAATACCCGATAATCCCATATTTTAATAATGTGTTGTGATCGCGAAAGTTTAACAGTTGTGTGTGTGTGTGTAAAACAGTTATGTCTGTATTGCGTGTTCCGGTTTGAAGGGTTAGGGGGCGGTCCAATTTCGGGCACATGAGACCTTACAACTCTATCTCAGGGTGACGGGAAAATTCATTTATAATGCAATGCAGTGTTGGTACTTAGTGAACGTGACCACCGCGGTGTAATAATAGTGTAATATAGTGTAATAGGTAGAGGCCTTCGACTTGTCTCGTCATTTAATCGTATAATAATCAGAGGCACGTATAAAAATAAATTACAAAGGTCGTACATACATGTATATATTATTATAAAAAAACAATAAAGTGGATACAGAATTTACTAACACCAAAAAATAAAGGCCTTTACATCCACTATAGATTTATTTATTTATTTATGCATTTGATTAGAACGGCTTACACCACTTACACCAATCAATCAATACTAACGAAAAATGACGTACAATGGTCTGCAAACACAATCTACAAACTAAAATCAATAATACAAAATAAACATGTCAATAAAATTTAAAAGTCAATATGAAATCATCAAATAAATTTAAATACAATTATTTGAATAAAAAAAAAGCTGAACACATTATTTCTAGCCATCGCCATCGTCTCTCTGTCGAAGGCATTCTGACATTATGGCATGGAACTCGTCAGCAAACACATCGAATTCTGGGTTAGCTTGGAGGAGTTTGTTGAGAGAGTTGAAAGCTCTTGGTATGGGAGAGGCCAATATAGATGATTTATACAGCGTGAGCAACTAGTATCCATGCTTTACTGGACGCTGCACTGCCACATAGGACATTTCTTAGATGGAGTAGGCTTGTCCAGCACCCATACCATCCTTCCAGCATAGTCGGCTATTAGTCAGAGGAAAGAACAGGTCAATACGTCTGAAGCTGACTAAGCCGCGGGTTTCCGAACTATATTCATCTTCATAAAATACAATACCACCTAAACAGACGCCCCGTGGAGTCCCGGCAGTAGAATGTTGCCCTAATACTCACGCTTGGCAGTCGGGTTGGCGAGCGCAATACGGGATATGGTACACGGAAAAACGCTGCTGCCCATTTTCCGGAGATATCTTAGCAAGGTTTGCATCCACGGGCTTGAGAGGAGGGGTAACATTCTACTGCCGGTACCCAACAGCATCAGCATTCTGAGCCCTCTTCATCTCAGCCGTAGAGCTGTCCACGTCCACTGCTGGACATAGGCCTCCCTCAAGGATCTCCAAGATCATGAGGGGGTTCTTGCCATACTCACCACGCTTGGCAGGCGAGTTGGCGAGCGCAGTACGGGATGTTGATACACGGAAAGACGCCGCCGCGCGAGGCTTAGAGCTCTTACACACGAGCGGCATGTTGCCAACGGCATAGATAACTGCAGCCGTCGACACGCGTCGGCGGCAGCCGTCGACGCGCCGGCGGCAGCAGTCGAACTATAGCGACGTATTGACTGCTGCCATCGACGCGCCGGCGGCAGCAGTCGAACTATAGCGACGTATTGACTGCTGCCATCGACGCGCCGGCGGCAGCAGTCGACCTATAGCGACGTATTGACTGCTGCCATCGACGCGCCGGCGGCAGCAGTCGAACTATAGCGACGTATTGACTGCTGCCATCGACGCGCCGGCGGCAGCAGTCGAACTATAGCGACGTATTGACTGCTGCCATCGACGCGCCGGCGGCAGCAGTCGAACTATAGCGACGTATTGACTGCTGCCATCGACGCGCCGGCGGCAGCAGTCGAACTATAGCGACGTATTGACTGCTGCCATCGACGCGCCGGCGGCAGCAGTCGAACTATAGCGACGTATTGACTGCTGCCGCCGACGCGTGTCGACGGCTGCAGTTACCTATGCCGTTGGCAACATGCTGCTCGTGTGTAAGAGCTCTTATTCTCAGGAAATAACAGGTCAATCAATATGGCGAAATAACTTTTTGTTCTAGTTAACATTATTGGATTTATACTTTAGGTACCATAAACTATAGCCCAAGGTCCAAGTTCTTGTTATAAATATGAAAATAGGAGTGTAACTCATATTTCCTGTCGTAAAACAAAAATACAGGGCAATAAAAACCTGTTAACCTTCAATTCGGTACTTTCGTGTTTTGCGCTAAATAATATCGTTGTATTGCCAGAAACCATGAAATGATGGCCATAATTTGGGCTTCGTACGAATTTGCATTTGAGTATTACGGCCTACACATGGTCTGGCAATACGGTCTGCTAACGGCCAAAGCGGCCCCCGTATTACGTATCTAGCGACAGGTTTGTAACAGGCGCGGATTTTGATTTAGTTATCAGATTATTAACATAGATATAACTGGGTATTTATCGCGTAAATTATCTTAATTATTTCCCGACGTTTCGCTTAGATTGCACCAAGCACCATGTTTACCCGGGATCATGCTTGGTGCAATCTCTTGGTGTGTTTATATGTATGTTAATAATGTGTTGTGATCGTGAAAGTTTAAAAAAGACAATAGTTATCAGATGTTTCTGTATATTCATCACAATGTTAATTCACATACTGACATTTGGCAGCGATGATTGCGAGATTTGCGCCTGTTGCAAACCTGTCGCGAGATACGTGATCAGCCTGCCGAGCTATGGGGCAGGCACAGATATATTTTTTTCTGCTGGGCAAAGGTCTCCCCCAAAGTCCCCCAACCATCTCGCGATCCTTCGCTGACTCCTACTATCCTCTGTCGAAGGTGACGAGATCATTCCGTCAATCGGTTTCTCGACAAACCGAAAAAATGTATTTATTTATTAAACCATTATACAAAGAATTATTCACTATTTACTTGACTAAAAGTATGAAGTTAGTATTGAACAATAAAATGTGCTAATTACCTACCCCTTCTCTTTCGTCTGTATGGCCGGTTTTGCGCGAACTGCCGCATCTGTAAAGCGATTTTCAATAGCTTTTTTACCACAATACCGTGATATTGAGCGACCTTAAAGCGACAAACTCATCTATGGCGTAAAGACGTGACGTCTCTATGCGCCTACCACAGAAACGCTTCTAGTTCTATTCTTACCTACATTAACAGTCACTATATAGCAGATGGCAGCCGCGGCACAATACCATCGTGCATCAGGTATTTACGCGTCAACCACAGATAAGTTTCTAGTTATATTCTTACCTCCAGAAATGGTCACTATAAAGCAGATGAAGATAGAAACCACGGTACCACACCATACAGCGTCAAGTCTTTACGCGCCAGCCACATGATGCGATATTCCCCGCCATTAAGAACCGTCGCAAAGTTCTCGTTTAATGAAATTCTTCATATTCGTATTTATGCGTGAATTACTGATGTGGTGAAGATAGGATAGCTGGTCCACTTACGTAGTTTCAACTGTCACCAAGAGATATGAAGCCAGGTTATGACCGGTGTTATGAGGTGTTATGTAAAATTCCACGGCGAGCATTCATGCAGTCAGTAAGCTGGTTTCCCGGTACTGCAACGTACTGACTGAAATATTATGTGCCCTTACACCTAAAACTATGGTACTGTAATACGTGTGTTAAAAACAATGCCGACGCACGCACACTGGTATTGCCAATAAACCAAACTGTTATTGTTACCATTAATTGTGCGATTATCTGTTCTGTGGTAAGGACGTACCCAACGATTTGAATATTTCACGGCATGAACACTCGCCGTGCAACGTGTTACATTACATGTCATAACACCGGTCAGTACCCACCTTTAGAAGCCATTATATTGATTTGTTGAATATTGAACTTTGATATATGTATGTATAATATGAGTATGTTTAATTTAATATTGTTAATTTATTTGATAATTTAACGTGCCTTTTTCACTTTCAAAATTAACGTGAGATATACTATTCATTTTGTAAAAACGGGAATTACTCACGTAGTATTGTAACGTCGAAGATTATTCCGACACGTTTCGATTTTTCAAGAAAATCATCATCATGGGATTGAATGCCCGTCCGCGCGTGGGGCCGACACGACACTGTGTCGTGTCGGCCCCACGCGCGGACGGGAATAATCTTCGACGTTACAATTCTACGTGACGAATTCCCGTTTTTAGAAAATTAACGTGCCCTATTTTGCGCCTAATAAATTTTTGTAACATTATTGACTCTTACTACGAATTAACTTAAATTTGCACGGCTTAGAATTTGGTGAGCGCAGTACGGGATGTTGATACACGGCAAGACGCTGCTGCCTGCCCATCTTCCAGAGGTATCCCTTAGCAGGCTCCTACTGCATCCACGGGCATGAGAGGAGGGGTAACATTCGACTTCCGGTACCGGCCAAGTGACCTAGCTATCCTTGCTTACATTCTGTGATTTATGTGTGCATAGCGTCATAAAATGTAATGGATTACGCAGGCGGTATACTGATTCTTCGCGCGAATTATAACGAGAATTGATGGTGTATGGAAATTTGCAAGTACCACCATCGTCAGGGTAATAGGAATATGCAGGAGGCATCAGGGTGCAAAATAGCATGTTGACTAAAATAAGACTAGGTGACTAAATTGTATATACAAGTCAATCATGTAGGTTAACAAAATATATTTATTGCTCACGTATTTTTTTCCATCCAAAAATAACCGCCATAAAATTTTAAGTATATCATGTAGATTGTAGGTTATTCTCAAAACAACTCAAAAATATGTTATTTTAAAGCACTTCTGCGTACAATATATTTTTACTTTTGTTTTCTTCCGGCAGAAGTAGATATTGATTTTCACCAGAACCAGATCTCGATAGGGCAATATATCGTTGCCCGTGCGAAAAACACTCTTGCTATAATTCTATTCCTACGTGCTTAAATGTTTGTCCCTGGGCCTTATTAATTGTTACCGCAAACGAAAACACGTTTATTAAACCTTGTTTATAAAAACACCTTCGCAAACATCTAATGCATTATTTTAGAACAAAGGTTAGCATAAAAAAAGGTTAAAGTGAGCCAACCTTAAAAGATAGATCTATGCTGTCGCTGACTTTTTTTAGATCTTTTAAGGGGAAACAATTCTGTTCTACATGATTTTTGCGAAACCTTAACCGTTTACGCAGCGCACGTAGCGGAAGCTCTCAAAAAGAAAAAAAAAACCCGATTTTGAAACATTCTTCATTGGTGCTCCGCTCCTACACAGAATATTGGCTCCTATTGTATAACCTATTATAGCCTTCCACGATAAATGGGCTATCTATCACTGAAATATTTTTTCAAATAGTAGTTCCTGAGATGAGCGCGTTCAAGCAAACAAACAAACAAACTCTTCAGCTTTATAATATTACTAGAAGTTGCCCGCGGTTTTACCCGCATCTTTGGTTACTGCTCCGCTCCCGTAGGTCGTAGCGTGATTTATATAGCCTATAGCCTTCCTCGATAAATGGGCTATCTAACACTGAAATAATTTTTCATTTCGGACCAGTAGTTCCTGAGATTAGCGCGTTCAAGCAAACAAACGAACAAACTCTTCAGCTTTATATATTAGTATAGAAGTATAGATTACATCCTTTACAGACTCTCACCATCCTCTATCAAAGGTAAGAAGTTCATCCCGCCAACGCTTCCTCGGTCGACCTCGACACCGCCTTCCCTCATCAAGGAGCCAAGGTGTGTTACACTCTGAGCCCATTTCTCTGTTGGAATTCGGCTCACGTGGCCCGCCTATTCCCACTACAGCGTTGCAGCCTTCTTACCGACATCTGTGATGCCAGTAAGGGAACGCAGCATGGTGTTTAAACCCTAGAATGCTGCATTCCATTGCCCTCTGACTAATCTTGAGTTTGCTCTTCTGTAACTCAGTCAAAGAACACGTCTGGGAACCGTAGGATAGGACGGGCATGGGATGGTTGGAAGACTTTAAGGGAGACCTTTGCTCAGCAGTGTGACAACATAGGTAACATAACATTAAATAAAAAAAATATATTACATCTGCTGTAGATGATTTATACAGCGCCAGCAACTATTGTATTGTTAATTATGTAACGCTGCAACGCCTGGAACATTGTTAGAAGGATAAGGCTTAGACAATATCCATTGTATTAGACCTTACTAATTAAGCTTCCCACTCGTACTCCATAATTAGGTTATTAAGCTAAACACGGATTCTCGTTAAAACTTAGTCCCTATTCCAATCACAGGAGGACTCCGCGCTTTTGCTTGTTTATGTTAATTATGTTTACATCGCCACAGTGGGATTTGATCCCGCTCGGTTACTAAATACGCCACAGTCGGATGGGCAGCGTTTGGGAAACTTCGCAACGTCTTTTCGTCCAACATACCTCAGTGCCTTAAGACGAAAGTCTACAATCAGTGTGTGTTACCAGTGATGACATATGGAACCGAGACGTGGTCCTTCACTATTGGCCTTATGAATAGCTCAGAGTCGCTCAACGAACTATGGAGAGGGCTATGGTCGGGGTTTCTCTACGGGATCGAATCAGAAATGAGGAGATACGTAGGAGAACTCGGGTCACGGACATAGCCAAACGGATTAGCACGTTGAAGTGGCAATGGGCAGGCCATATAGCGCGCAGAACAGATGGCCGATAGGGCCGCAAAGTTATCGAGTGGAGGCCACGGACCGGCAAACGAAGCGTAGGACGTCCACCAACAGGATGGGCTGACGACCTGGTAAAGACCGCAGGTCGACGGTGGATGCAGATCGCTTCCAACCGCAATAACTGGAAATCCATGAGGGAGGCCTATGTCCAGCAGTGGAAGTCCTACGGCTGAAATGATGATGATGATGATGGTTACTAAATCTCACTAATATTGTTAATCACCATCTGAGCCGTATGTCGTCCACTGCTACATGGCAGACAACATGGCGCATGTAGTTAGTGTCAAACTCAAGGGATGTTGATAACGGAAATACGCTGATCCATCTTCTAGAGGTAACCCTTGGCAGCTTTAGCCCTTATGCGTCTTCGTTATTTCTAGTGTATTCCGTGACGAACAGGGAGCAGATTTCTCCTGAAGATGCCTTGTAGAGATGCGAAACACGCGACCAGTTCTTTTTGAGTGTTTTTTCAAGCGCTCATTAGACATATATTCTGTAATTTTATATTTCTTTTTTTGTCATAACAAGAACTGAAGTTATGATGAAGTATTGCCTGATTTTTATTATTTAACTTTTACCTATGTTTGTGCATGTCAACACAATTTGTCAATGTTTTGCTTAGTTTTGTTATTTAATATGTTGCTTTCCGTGACGTCACCAAACGGCTCTGTCGGAAGACCAGCGTTGGTTGTTAACATAACCAACTTATGCTGAGACAGAGACCTTTTTGTGACTCAAGCATGTCACCTACTTTTCTTATTTTTGTTATAAAATGTTCATTTGTATGTGAATGCTTGTTGTTACAAATAAATAAATTATCTTATCTTACCTAGGTTAGCGGATTTATTATTAAATATTTGTTGTTAATTGAGATATTAATATAATTTCCGCAAGGTCACGTCTGAATCAACTTACTAAGTCATGACCGGGCCGCGGTGGTACGGCCATGTCAGGAGGAACCGGAAGATCACATGGCCCAAAAAGAACTGTAGTGCAGGACCGCACCGAAAAAGCGCAGAAGCACCCGACCTACATGGCTCGCTGTAGTAAAGGAATTAGAAATTAATAACATAGCCCCATTGACATTGAAATTTTATTTTTAAAATGAGTAGATTAAACAATTTGATTATCAATTTAATTATGTTTGTCGTTAAATAGGTTATTCAATATTTATTAAGATTGTGTTAAAATATTTATGATGGCACCGTGCCTTTTTCATTTTTGTTGGTTTAGTCCATCCTAAGGTTCTGGAAGAGATCACTCAATAAAAACTCAAAAAATAAATTATTCATGGACCTTATTGACGCGTCACAAATTACAAAATAAAACAACACAAATAAATAGAATAAAGCACATAATTGAATCTGTTCACATCAGATGACACGCAAGTTAGGAAAAGAGGCGAACAAAAGAACCAAACTCGGTCGTTATAGTCATCATTCAACAATTTAATTTTGTCTTATGCCTACGTTTGACGGAGTTGGAGCAGATCCCGTCCCAAGTGGCATTGATAGTGATAAGGCCGCCCATTGTACTTCTAATTTTAGTTTTGTATTTTCTGTCTATGTTATATTATGTCATGTGTTAGTATTAAGTACAATAAAGAATTATCTATCTAGAAATAAATAAATAAATAATGCTTGGTAATTCACAGAGCATCTTCTAGCCCCAAGCTAAGCAGAGCTTGTGTTATGGGTACTAGATGACTGATATAACTAATAGATTATACTAAATCATCATCATCATTTCAGCCGAAAAACGTCCACTGATGAACACTGCCTCCTTCATGGTTCTCCATGAGGGGTAGTTGCCATATTCACCACGCTTGGCAGGCGGGTTGGCGAGCGCTTTACGGGATGTTGAACACGGAAAGACGCTGCTGCCCGTCTTCCGAAGGTGTGCCTTAGCGGGCTCTTACTGCATGGGCATGAGAGGAGGGGGAACATTCTACTGCCGGCACCCCACGGCTCGTGTGTGTACGGTGACAAAGACGAGTTTGAAAAATTCAAGAAAAACATAAATCCAGCGAACGTCAAAGTTCGTCCTAAAGTAATCTAGCTATTTCCCCGTGCTCTGTCCGCGGATGTTTGTATAAGTAACCCTACTAAGTACTTTGCATCGCAAATTAAGGTAATCCCTGTATTGTTGCGAACTTTCCAAGTTTATGAAGGTTTAAGAACGTACTCTTATGTGGAAACAGTCTTGTGTATTCGTACCATAAAATGCTTTGGAGTTTATAAGATTTTATAAGACAGGAGTTTCTTCTTTATTTTTTATTTATTTAATATGGACAACCAACGAAAAAAATCATATTGAAAACTTAAAATAACATATGGTCTTAAAACATCGTCACAGCGTGCACCACAAATAGATTAATTCTAAACAAAAGCTTATATGAATAAAATATGATAAGTGCCGTTCGGTGCTGACAGTAGAATGTTGCCCCTCCTCTCTCGCCCGTGGATGCAGTAAGGGTCTTCCCACACGTATCACCACACTACTCGGCTTAACGCCATTCAGCTGTCGCGACGGCTGTCGACATGCGATCGGCAGTCGATTATTCCGAACGGCACTAACGGAATATGATGGCACGGCTGCAATCGCGAGCGTCTGTGCCCCACCATCGGTACTCGGCCGTCTCCGGCGCCGTTCGGATGCCGTCGGAGACGAAGGCATGCGATCGGATCATTCGACTGCCGTCCAACGCTGTTCGGCCGTCTCCGGCGCCATTCGGCTGCCGTCGGAGATGAAGGCATGCGAACGGATGCGATCAGCTAATCGCAAACGGCTCGTTTCGCCGTCGGCCGGCGTCGCGACGCGTCGACAGAGCCGAGCCGATGCGAATGGTGTTAGTAACACTCTTATTTCGTAGACATAAAGGCTTTTTTGACCGGATTAAGCCGATTCCGCGTCGACTAATGTGGGGGGACCCTAAGGGCGATCTCTCGCCTGCCAAGAGTTACCTACGGAAGTGCTTTTAAAACATGCTTTAGCGGTAAAGGACAACATCGTGAGGAAATCCGCCGCTTAGTTAGCTTTAGACTATTGTCCTGTTTTACATAAATTAATACAAAAAAAGTTAATGCATATATTATATTAATAATTGATATAATATACTCAAGCAAATACTTTTTTTTATGTAAAATTATTAAACATCTTCCTAACCAAATATT
Source organism: Pasiphila rectangulata (assembly GCA_963082625.1). Lineage (NCBI taxonomy): Eukaryota > Metazoa > Arthropoda > Insecta > Lepidoptera > Geometridae > Pasiphila > Pasiphila rectangulata. The sequence continues at coordinate 7,699,890 of OY720261.1, read as the reverse complement.
TGAATTAATAGATGTGCCCTGACACCAAAACCTGTGGCATTGTCTTTATAATGTGTGTCAACAATAATGCTGACGCACGCACACTGGTATTGTGCAATCATATTCAATGAATTCGAATTACTAGCCTACTATTGGTAATTTCTTTTAATTTGTCCTTTGTAAAGCACTACTGTGTATCTATAAGTGGAAACTTATTAATAGCCACTTATTATTATACTTATAACTATTGTGTATCTTGTGCTGATAGTTTCCCTAAGATGAATAAATAAATATTGCACGAACTTTCGCGAAAAAAACTAAATTTAACGCACACCACGTTCGGCTAACACTTGTTTACAGGTACACTAATTCCAAGTGAGCGAGCTATCTCATTACGTGTGGAAACATATCAGCGCGGTCTCATTACGGCATCTATTTAACGTGTAAAATATTTGATCTCAACCGTGAAATGATATCGCAGAAAACCCATGATTTGATAACCCAAAAAGATTCCGTGTACGTTCCCTGGGGCCATTTAGCTTCACCTCAGGGGCCTATATCGTAAATTTATATAAGTGAGGTCGTTGGACACGGTACTATAGTTATTTTGAACCTGTGTGGCGTTGAGACGAGCGGCTATCTGGTATTTCGACTTACTGTAGTAGAGACTTAGTAGACTTACGCAGCTTTTTTCTGGATGTCAGTTTGAACATGTAATTTATTTATTTTCTAAGACTCACAGTTACATTCGTGTTTTTAGGATTCCGTACCCAAAAGGCTATTACTAACACTCCGCTTCCCGTCTGTCTATCCGTCTGCCTGCCTGTCACCAGGCTGTACCGTGATAGGTAGACAGTTGAAATTTTCACAGATTATGTATTTCTGTTGTCGCTTTAACATTAATTACTAACAACAGAATAAAATAAATATTTGAAGAGGGCTCCCATACAACAAACCTGATTTTAATAGAATAATGTTAACACTGTTAAATATATACGAATAGTATATCGTAAACCAATTAACATAAACTATAAACAAAAATCTCATTGTGTAGGTAAGTGTATGTGTTACTTAGAGATGCATCATCACTCCAGCCGTAAACTGTCCACTACTGAACAGGCCTCCCTCATGGATCTCCATGAGGGGTAGTTACCGTACTCACCACGCTTAGCAGGCGGGTTGGCGAGCGCAGTGCGGTATATTGATACGCGGAAGGACCCTCCGGAGGTATCCCTTAGCAGATTTTTACCGCGGGCAAGATAGAGGCAAACTTCTACTGCCGGCACCCAAAATTAATAATTTTGTCGCCTTATCCCGGCGTGATTATTTTTACATTATTTATTTTTAATATTTTTATATTTTTATCATTTTTTATTGACAATAGGCATGTGTTTGGCTACCATCTAACTTGGGGACAAGTAATGTTTGGGAAACTACTAGGTATGGGAAATTACAGCTTTCAAGGACTAGTAGTAGGTATCTTCGTACAACCGTTCTCGAGTTTTAAATGGTGTACGCGTCGGAAAAAAGTTATCTGAAGCGTACGAATTCAATATGATCTTTTTAGAATTTTGAATATTCTATGATGCTTTTTTCTCTTGCTTGGCCGTGTTGGTCGCGTGGTATATACCCAAGACTTTCAATCTGAAGATCGTGGGTTCGATACCGGCCGTGCACCAATGGATTTTTCTTTCTCGAAAAATGTATGTGCACGTGCTTTAACTATGAAGGAAACATCGTGAGGAAACCCGCGGCTTAGTTAGCTTCAGACGTATTGACCTGTTCTTTCCTCTGACTAATAGCTGACTAAGCTGGGAGGATGGTATAGGTGCTGGGCAAGCCTAACCCATCTAACAATGTCCCAGACACTGCAGCGTTGCTTACACCATGCTAGCCAGTTGCTGACGCTGTATAAATCATCTATAATAGATGCAAAGGCCTTACATTTTCTTTTTTTTTGCTCTTATTTACTTAAATTTTGTGACCCGAGTTTGTTTTATATCATCGTCATCATCGCAGCCGTAGGACGTCCACTGGTGGACATAAGCCTCCCTCGTACCTATATCTCCAAGTATTCATCATGAGAGGTTATTGCCATACTCGCCACGCTTGGCAGGCGCGTCAGTGAGCGCAGTGGAGGATGTTGATTCACGTAAAGAAGCTGTTCCCCATCTTACGGAGGTGTCCCTTGGCAGATTCTTACTGCATCCACAGGTAAGAGAGGAGCAACATTCCACTGCCGGCATCCCACAACAAATCCAGCAGCAAAGTAACAATAAGTCCGAGCAATGTCATTCGAGCGAGTCATAAATGAGCCTTCTCATTTCGCAGGAGACAGCTCGTCCAACGCTCTTCAAAACTGTGGCACTATTATATCCCTTTACCTAATTATCTAACTTTTTAATTAAGAATTAAAAGCGCATTATGTAAGGTCACGCTAAACTCAGCTTTATACAGTTAAAAAGTTCTTAGAAAACCTTTTATAATAAAATTCTAACTTCAAAAGATTTTTACGAGTTAAGACCCCTTGTACACTACATTTTTTATACGCTGACGACGCGCGTTTTTGATGAGCGCGTGCCGCGCGCGTTCTGAACACGATTTATCAGATTTATACGTTTTTATTCTATACAAACGCACACTTACAACGATTACTTTATTTTTTAAATGTTTATAGTTTTATCGTTCAAAATAAATGTTATTTAACATATACTTCATCTCATCATCATCATCTTAGCCGTAGGACGTCCACTGCTGGGCATAGGCCCCCCTCATGGATCTCCATGAGGAGTTGTAGCCCTCCACCACGCTTGGCAGGCGGGTTGGCAAGCGCAGTACGGAATATTGTTAGATATAGAACAGACGTTGCTGCCCATCTTCTCTAGGTACACCTTAGCCAGTTTTTACTGCAGTATAAGATAGTGATACGCGGATACACTTAAACTAAATCATTACATCTATCATAACATTAATAGTTCAGGTTCAAGCAAAGATTTAAATAAATATTTGGGTTACAGTTGCATATTGCACGACAAAGAAATAAAGTCGTTTAACACTTATGCACTTATTTAAAAAATAATCCAATAACAACGTATTTTTTATAAATTAAACATAAAAAATGTTACGGCCATATAATCTTCGTTCATCCGTAAATAGGTGTACCCTTTACGTTGCTTTTTTGATGTATCCTGGTCTTCGTTTTAAAAGCAGCACGAAGGCTAGCGGTGGCAGTGCTGTCTCGAGCGACGCCATCGTACAATGTGTTCAAAGTGGCGACGGTATCACTACAAACGCGCGTTCACAGCGCGTTTCTAGAACAAACGCAAGTATCGTGCGCAACGTTATCAACGTGACTCTCGTCTTGCGTCGTCGTCGTTGTCTTCAGTACCCCTGTTGGAAACCCCAGGCTCTTTACCCCGGCTTCCACTCCAGGGGTTATAACCCCTGGTCATGCGAACTATGGCCTTGAAGGCTGGTGTCCTTAGGTGCGGTTGGTGATGGTGATGTTTCCTTCAACGCTCGCTATTGAAGTAGATCCCGTGGCTGTGATAGCCTTTATGGTCTGGAGGTCAGGTGTGTCTTGCGTTTTACGCGCGTCGACAGCGCATAAAAAAACGGAGTGTGCAAAGGCTCTTAGTTGGCATTACAATCAAATAACGTTCTTCAATTATTAAGCCATTAGAGAAACGATAGAACAAAAACAATGGAAGTTCTGTTTAATTGTCACTTGAGTTAAACGAAGTGGTTTTTATTTTAAAACGTTTTAAATTGCTTCTACTTCTACATAAAAGTGGCTAAGGGTACTTCGCACTTTCTATAATAGGTTCGTCATCTCCAGCCGTGGGACGTCCACTGTTGGATATAGGCTTCCCACATGGATATTCAAGTATTGATCATGAGGGTTTGTTACCATACTCACTTGGTAGGCGGGTTGGCGAGCGCAGAACGCAAAGTAACGTAAGGGAAACCTATACCCAGCAGTTAGTTAACTCAAGCAATGGGTGATGGTGAAATTCTCAACCAGAAAAAACTACTTAACGATAATGATAATTTGATATGATTATAAAAAAGTTTTATCTTTTTTATACTACGGCCACTAGGCCCACCTGATGTCAAGCGGTAACCTCTACCTATAACAATTGCAATGCCGCGGTGATCACTTTCACTAAGCACGTGACCAACGCTGCATTGCATTGCGCCTGTCACCCTGAGATAGAGTTGTAAGGTCTCATGTGCCCGTAATTTAAAAAAGTAAGCCCGTATCTATTTTAGATGATTTATACAGCTTCAACGACTGGTATTCATGCTGTAGTGAGTAAACCCGCGGCTTAGTACGGGACGTGCCTGGGACATTGTTAGATGGATTAGCTGAAAGTATGATATAGGTGCTTGCCCAGCACCTAGGTTACCATACTTTCAGCTAAGTTAGCTAATAGTCAGAGAAAAGGACACCGTCCGTACTAAGCCGCTGGTTTACTCACGATGTTTTCCTTCACTGTTAAAGCACGTATTAAATGTGCACATCAATTTGTCGTGGACGTGTTGCCTCTTCGCCCATCGAACAGAAGGTGTTTAGCTATTATAATGGATTTCCGCAAAGTCACGCCTAAACCAATTAATTTCTTCAAATCAATCTTTCTAAATGCAAATATCCACAAATTATTAATTACACGCTACCATAAAATCAATTAACGAAAGCTTTCATATGAAAAAAATAACTGCACAACTCGTTAAAGTTCTAAACATCCGTTGGATTTCAAAGCTTATGTAAAGTGATTTTAAGGCTTATACATAAGAAAATAATAATCGTCATCTCGCCGGCAAAAGGTGTTGACTGCCAACGCCGCATTTTTATAACACCCACGGCGTAGGCGAGTTTTTACATCGATCTTAATTCTTTGGAAAAGACACGAGCTCAGCGCGGCAGATCGCAGAAGGCGCAAAGAAGTGAAGCTTGTTATACAAGACATTTTTAAAATATGGCGGATGAAACTAAGAAATAAATACTATTATGTCATATTCACGGGATATTTACCATGATTTGAGTCTAATCTTGGTAAATATCTGGGCACTTAGTGTTCATAACCACGATAGTTTCAAAAGTTAAGAAATAAATTTTGTATTGTACCATTGCGAGTGTGTTGTCTCCCCGACTTTCATAATGTTTCTATAACAGCTGTGTACTAATGGATTTTTCTTTCTTGATAAATGTATGTTCACTTTTAACACGTGCTTTAACGGTGAAGAACATATCGTGAGGAAACCCGCGGCTTAGTCAATCTGTTGCTTTCTCTGAATAATAGCCGACTAAGCTGGGAGGATGGTATAGGTGCTGGGCAAGCCCAATCCATCTAACAATGTTCCAGATACTGCAGCGTCTTGACCAGCGTATATAACAGTTGCTGATGCTGTGTACAAATCATATTTATTAGATGTCCTTTTATACCATTGCTATGTTTTGAAGTTACTTTATAGTGTACCTACATATGTGTAATGTCAGCTATTATTCTGAGTAAAAAGCAGGTCAATACGTCTGAAGCTAACTAAGCCGCGGGTTTCCTCACGATTTATCAGCTGAGAGGATGTTATAGGTGCTGGGCAAGCCTAATACATCTAACAATGTCCCAGGGACTGCAGCGTCCCGAACAGCATGATTACCAGTTGCTGACGCTGCATAAATCATCTATAATAGATGCAAAGGCCTTACTTTTTTATGTGTTATGTATTTATTTTTTGTTGTTATGTTTTGTGTGTGATCTAATTAATGTTTTTCTTCTTTGATGTACCTTTGGATCAGGTTATATTATGTTCATTTCACAATAGTTAATTTTGCTAAAAATTGATAAAAGCTTATGTTTGACATGGATATTATAAGCTGTCCAGTTATTGTATTCAGCAACTGCGCAATATCGAATATAAATCGGAATTGAAATGGGGTTTTGGCGGATGAAAGGAGGATTTTAAGGATTTTTACGGGTTCCATTTTTACAAACAGCTGCTACCAAAAAAATATTTAATAAATTTTTTTTTTTGGTAGCAGCCGTTTGTGTAGAATTAGTTTTTTGTTATTTTCCCAAAGTTTCGAGCGCGTTATTGGTCGCGGGAGGACTGAAAACTAAATAATTCAAATTAATTAATATAATCAATAATATGTTAACGAATCGCGAAGTTTAACATCAAAGTTTAACAAGTTATATCATAGTTTTACATTGTTTAATTCGCTTTTTCTCTTCTTATAAATTCTGTAATTGAATCCGAATTAGTTCATTTTCTTGTAATCTTCTTCTTTCTTATTTATGGCTTAAAACCTAAAATAAAATTATGTAAATATGTCAAGAAATTCTCTTCGACATTTTAATTTACTTAATAATTCGCTCTTCCAAAAGTAGTTTTGTAATGTACACTATAAGTAAATATCTGGCCCCTACAGTATGGATTTGACTCTTGAACCATTAGTATTTATTACATTATTAGTTTAAACATGAGTTTCCTGCTGAGTATAAATCATCGTCCAAGTTCTTAAAAGTTTGTGAAGGCCACACGTGACCAAATTCAGTGTACTAGAGAAGTTCTTTGAGGTGCTGTAATTTTCTGACATCCCTCTTTATATTTTACAGACAATGTGGACCTGTCTCTCTAAAGTCAATATGAACAACTTGGGGTGTCCGTGATTCTGCTGCTCACAGGGGACTCTTATTTCCACATTTCCTCCAGCATTATCGCGCCTCATCGAGTCCTTAACTGATCAACGTTACTACACTATGCGGCTAAATAATCAAAATGCAGCTCAACGCTTCATTGAGAACTAAACAGATTACTGTGCATCTTTAGTGAGAAGCTAAAACCACCGAGCTTGCTTAAAACCTAATTATACAAGCATCGAACTATCTAAGTCTTTGACGAGCTCTGTGGCGCAGCGGGCGAAGGTCCACCTGCGACGCAAGGGGTTGCGGGTTCGATTCCCGCCTCGGGACAAATGTCTGTACGATCTGCAGATATTTGTTCAGGGTGTTCTGGGTGTTTTTCTATATATAATAAAAATATCTATCTATCTATGTAGTATAATGTATTAAGTATATCAGTCATCTAGTACCCATAACACAAGCTCTGCTTAGCTTGGGGCTAGATGATGCTGTGTGATTTGTCCAGCATTATTTATTTATTTAAGTTTTAATTCGACGCAGAGCCATAAGAGTCAGTCAAGTGAGAGCAAGCAATTATATCTCACTGCGTCATCTCAGCCGTAGGACGTCCACTGCTGGACATATGGTGAAATTCGTCGCACCCGTAAGAAAATAAAATCCGACATAAGCCTCTCCCATAAATCTTCAAGTACTGGTCATGATTTCGTTGTTGCCATACTCACCACGCCAGGCGGGTTGGCGAGCGCAGTACGGGATGTTGATACACGGAAAGACACTGCTGCCCATCCTTCGGAGGTATCCGTTCCTGCATCCTGCAGCAAGAGAAGAGAGGCGACATTCTCGTGCCAGCACCCCACGGCACTTGTTAATCAAAATGGCATAATTTAAGCGCCTCATCGAATCCTTTATACTGATGAGCGTAAATTCGCTATGCGTCACACCACGCTTCATTGAGAACTGATTACCGTGTTTGTCCTGGTGGTCATACTGATATGACACAATAGTATGACCACGAGGAAGTAGCGGAGCCCTGCAGACTACTACGCATCTTACAGACTTACGAATCTTAGCGCATCTCTAATGGGACAGCGAACTCGCTTAGTCCTTAACTAATCAAGCGTCGAACTATCTAAGCTCAATTCGTCGCGGAGCCATTAGACTCAGCCGTCTGAAAGCAATTAATTCTATCTGACTGCGTTGCCGCAGTTTTAAACTAAGGCATTCTGTCATTGTTGTCAAGTCGCAATGAATCCTTGTTAATACGAGTAGCTAGTTCCGACTCGTTTATAGTATAAATGGAAAAACTTCAAAGTTTGTTGTGGTTTCCTTAATTTGAGCGATGAATTCACTACTCCTCATGAATAAGCTCAAAGTCGCTTATCGAGCTATGGAGAGGGTGCTCGGGGTATCTCTACGGGATCGAATCAGTAATGAGGAGATACGGAGAAGAACTCGGGTCACCGTCATAGCCAAACGGATTTGCACGCTGAAGTGGCAATGGGCAGGTGATATAGTTCGAAGAACAGATGGACGATGGGGCCGAAAAGTTTTCGAGTGGAGACCACGGACCGCCGAGCGCAGCGTAGGACATCCATCAACAAGATGGGCGGAGGACCTGGTAAGGTATGCAGATCGGTGGTGGATGCAGGCCGCTTCCAGTCGCAATGCTTCCAAGTCCATGAGGGAGCCCTACGTCCAACAATGGCCGTCCTATGGCCTAATGATGATAATGAGTGATGAATAAAAATATAATTGATGACTTTACACTTATCTCGCGTGACGTTAGAAGTGTATTCCGTGAATACATATTTTTTATGTGCGGATTATGTGTCTAAAGCCGTGGGCTGCTGGATGCAATAAGGGGGATTCCATTGATTGGGCAGCAGCGTGTTTGCGTGTATCAACAGCTCGTACTGCGCGCCAACCCGCCTGCCAAGCGTGGTGAGTACGGCAACTACCCTTCATGGAGATCCATGAAGGAGGCCTGTATTTAGTAGTGGATGTTTTACGGCTGAAATTAATTCACACAGCATCATCTCTAGCCCCAAGCTAAGCAAAACTTGTGTTATGGGTAATATAGGACTGATACACTTACTACATTATACAACACAAATAGATATTTTTTTCATTATAAAAAGAAAAACATTCAGAACATCCTGAGCAAATATCTGCATATCGTACTGACATTTTGTCCCGAGCCGTTTAAAAGGGATAAATTAAATATGTACTTAAATGATTATCATTTATGACTTTCTGTACCTATATCTAATAACCCCTCATGAACAGTACTTGGAGACGGGCGACATTGAGGGAGGCCTATGTCCAGCAGTGGACGTGGATAATATTCCTAAGGCTGAAATGATGATGATCTATTGATGACGATTTGAAAACTATTTCTAAAGGGCTAAAAACAAAGTGTATGAATGTTCTGCGAATAAAGAATATACTAATTTATCTTTATATATCTAAAACAGTTGCCATGGGGTGTCGGCACTAGAATGTTACCCTTCTAGTCTCATGCCCGTGCAGTAAGAGCCTGCTGAGGGATACCAACGGAAGATGGACAGATTACCTCTGCGTCTTCGTTGTTTCTAGTGTATTCCGTGACGAACGGGGAAACGATTTCTCCTGAAGTTGCTTTTTAGAGAGGCGAAACACGTGTCGAATTATTTTAAAGTGTTTTTTGAGCGCTTATTAGGTTATCGGATTTGATAAATGTTTCTCGTTCATTTAGATATTATAATGGCTTTCCGGAAAGTCACGCCTGAATTAATTAATTTATATTATTAGTACATTATGTGTAGTCAAGACCTAATTATGATGACTTACAACAAAATAGGAAACCATGCCACATCTAGACAATCATATATTTCAAGACCATTGGTCTCCGAGAAATGATTATTTTGTGCATAAGAACCTTTCAAAAATTAAGCTTAGCCAAGAATTCCTTTGTAGTGCCTTTACCACCCTTTACGGTTGAAACGTCTATTGTGTAGTGTTGTTCCTATGAGGTATGGGAATTACTTATCGACATTGTAGACAATTAAATGGGATATTTGATTTTATTTATAGATTTTAGATACATGAGTTTAGTTATCTTTCGGAAAAATATGGTCGAATAATAAAACATTTCAATGCCCTAAACTTCACAATCGTTAACTTTAAATAATTTCATCATCATATAACCAACAAAAATGCATTAACCCATTAAATTTCGTCTTGCTAAAATACTAGACATCCCCAAATATATTTATTATCTGGTCAAAAATATTCATGTAAAAGTATCTTTTTACACAATGATATCGTGACCGCAAAGTATATCGTAAATTTACATAACATAATTTACGATAAGGTTCAAGCACAAAAATTAAACCCCTATAATCCCTAAACATAAACAATAAAAAATCAGCCATTTCATTCGCATAACATTTTTACATCGCATCGATCGCGAACAGTTGTACGCAACGATCTAAATATGTAAATTAATCGACAACATTTAGCATATTTTATTGATACTATGCCCATCACTAATCTACCGATGCTTACGCCAGGTGCGCGCAATCTTTGGATTTACAGAATAAATCATAGTGATGTCTATTTGTCACTTCATCACACATTTCTCTCTCAGCCATAGGAAGTCCAATGCTGGACATATTGGATACATATAGGATACAGTATTGGAGATGACCAGTATTGGATATCCATGAGGGCCTCCCTCATGGATCTCCAATACTGGTCATGGTTGAAGTCAAGGCGTAGTGATTTTTATTATTTCTTTGAAATAAACAAGCTGCTGACCTTGTGATTTGCCTTTTCTGCTTTCTTTTCCTTCCGGTCTGAGATTCGTAAGATAATTTATAAGGAGTACGAAGCGGTGACGACATAACCACCTATTATATCATATTTTTGATGTTGTTACCTTAATGCACACGTTTTTCCGGTTATAATTAATATTATGAAGAGTAAGTCACATACCATATTGCTTTATAAAATAAATGCCGACCTCCTTTCCGCTTCCAAAGAAATATCTCAATTTCGTACAAAAACTTTTCCAGAACACGCTATAATATTTATTCATCAATATAAACCAATTCAAAAGCCATCGAGATAAAGCTTATTTTAAATAAAAAATCGCTTACCAGTGATCAGGTGTGCTCAACTTTCGGTTCGCTTTAACAAAAGCGACCCGCGTTATCTTTATCGCATCGTTCCCGGAATAATCGGGATCCAGATTATTATTGTCGAATAATAATGAGGCATTGACGCCTGCCGCGTTAAAAAAACAAAAAAGGGCGCCTGTCAAAGTTTCGTTTCGGAATTTTTAGTTTGAAATGCTAACGGAAGGGTGGGCAATATGATTTAATTTGGATTTATTGGAATGTGTTCGGGTTTCTGGAAATATTTTGTGAATGGTTGTGGAGTTTTTCGTTAAGTAAGCTAAATTTAGATCCTTGTAGATGTGGCATGACTAAGTTAGTTCTTCGTTTTTGACTTATTATTTTCTTAGGATACTGTCTACTTAGTTGAGACTATTACATCGATGCAGGGAATGTCCTTATCCTGTTGTTTCGTATAACATAATAGTTTATAAAACTACTATTAACGCCATCTGTGTGATTGTACGGGAACAAGTCATCATCATCATCATTTCAGCCGTAAAAAGTCCACTACTGAACAGGCTTCCCTCATGGATCTCCATGAGGGGTAGTTGCCATACTCACCACGCTTGGCAGGCGGGTTGGCGAGTTGGGTTTAATTGTCTTACTTACAATTTAGTAATATAAACTTTGAAGCTATTTGTCCCCGGAAATGTTTTGAATTTGTTTTTTGTCATAAAGTTATGACCACGTACATACTTTGGCTTTTAAGAGTTTTATGTGCAATGTTTATGAAGTTTCTTTATGGTGGTTACAATGGTACTGGCGTACCATTAGGAGTATGAACAAAAATAAGATACGAATAAAAAACGGGATATTAGATTAGATATATATCTTTTATCACAAAATGATCATCATCAATCAACGGGTCTTCTGCACTTCTTCTTTAGAAACGTCAATTATAGTAAATTCAGTCTGTGTGTATACTTGCTTGTTTTAATATACATATGTTATGGGCCTAGTCCCAGTAATTTCAAGATGCGTTTTGTTGAATATACACGATAAAGTTTTTTCGACAGTAAATATTATAGTAGGCGGGTAAGTATTTTAAACATGATGAAGCTATTTCAACCTAGACAAACTGTCAACCTTTCAAACTAAATGAATCAAATCAAATGTTTTTTTAGTTAGTTCTTACCTCTTATCCACAACAACCTCTGTGGCGCAGCGGGCGATGGTCGGCCTGCGACGCAAGAGGTGGCGGGTTCCATTCTTGACTCGGGACAAATGTCTTTATGATCTGCAGATATTTTTTCAGGGTGTTCTGGAGGTTTTTCAATATATAATAAAAAAAATTAAATATATAAATCTATGTAGTATAATGTATTAAGTATATCAGTCATCTAGTACCCATAACACAAGTTCTGCTTAGCTTGGGGCGAGATGATGCTGTGTGAATTGTCCAGCATTATTCATTTATATATATTTATTATTATGCTTTCAACACGTCAGTCGGTACATGATGTCAATAATAAGAGTAATTATATGATTATGCAGTTCTTAAGAGATAAAAAAACAGAAAAAGGTTTTATTTGAAGAAAATAAATGAAAATGCTTTAGCCCTCTTTATTCAGTCCTTAAGTTAAATAATCAAAATATTATACCGTCGGTCCATGTTAGCAACAAACTAAAGACTGAACTAAGCCTTAAAATGAAACTGATATTGATGATTTAGTTAGATTGGCATAGAAATATTATTCATACGACATGCCTTTGTGACGTAACTACAAATTTAAATTGCGTTCTGTGAAAATATTTGTACAAACTCCCAAACTATTTTATGACGTTACATGACAATAACAGTTGATATAATATGTCAAATCGTGTTGTTTCAATTTATTAAAAATACCGGATTTAGTGTTTGTTGTGATACTAGTATCTAGTTCGCCAAAATATGATAGGAGAACAGATTGATCAATTTGGTATAGTCAATTTAAGGCGACGCTTTGATATTAAAATATTTGTGTATAATTGTTTAAATTACAATTGTAGATAGATAGATTAACTCTTTATTGTACGTACACCATAGAAAGTAAAAAATATAAGGATACATACAAATAACAACATACAATGGGCGGTCTTATCGCTAAAAGCTAGTTCTTCACATAACATTTAATTATAATTGTTTGAAGTGTTTTAAATTATAATTATAAAACGCGGACTGAGGAGGCTTTAAAGTTTACGGGGCCTGGAGCTAATTCAATTTTGTAAAGTAAAATACTCGTAGTAAAACCTAAAACAAGAAAATACAACAAAATGTTGTTTTTTTAATAATAGTTTGTAGTGTTTGGTCAAAGATTCCGACAAAGATTGATCTTGTGTAAGCTCAATTGAACAAGAGGAATCCGAGACATAAGAACTTGTAGCAAAAAAAACTAAGTCATAGACAAGATCCTTTTAGTTTAACACGTAATGCAATAAACAAAAGAAAACAATATATTTCATAACATTATTGAATTAATCGATAAAAATCTACAACAATTATTTTAATCGACCCCATCTCTAATTTAAATTCGCGTTCCACATTTAAAGGTATGACAAATGCTCCCCGTGTTACCATATTATTATGCGATAAAATCAGTTGGAACGGGCAGAATAAATAGTCCCCTGAGTCTGGAAATGGGTATCGTTCGCCATTTATTCCACCTTCGAGGATGGTAATCGAAATAAAAGTATTTTCTTGCCGGTAAAAAGCATTTTACGGATAATAACTGGCTTGGATTTAATTTTATTGTATTTGCTTTTTGCTGGCTTATCTAGGTACAAGTAATAAAACGAATGAGTTATGAACACATGGTAAGCTGAGAGATGATATTGGCGCTGCCTATCGATCTATTAGCCCAGATTCACCCACTGTTGGCTATGCCCAACAGTGGGTGGGCCTTCTTGATATCAATTTATTCCCGGCCCTAAGCCAAATGCACTTATTAGTTTCCCGCTACCCTTAATAATAAAGACCTTGACATATCTCATCTCTCATTTCTCACTATTATAATGAGAAGAGATTTATATTTTATATGTTTGTAACGAATAAACTCAAAAACTACTTAACCGATTTTCAAAAAATTTCAAGATTAGAATGCTACATTATTCTTGAGTAACAAAGGCTATATTTTATCCTAGTACTCCTACGGGAACGGGAACTACGCGGGTAAAACCGCGAAGTGCGGCTAGTCTAATATGTTTATACAACGTCAGCAACTGGTTTTCGACGCTACAGTGCCTGGAGCATTGTTAGATTAGGCTTGCCCAGCACCTATACCAGCCTCTCAGCTTAGTCAGCTATTAGTCAGAAAGAACTGGTCAAGCTAACTAAGCCGCGGGTTTCCTTACGATGTTTGCTTTCACCGCTAAAGCACGTGTGTGCGAGTTTAAGGAAAAATCCATTGGCTGGTATCACACCTCGGTTAGGCCTTAGCTTATGCCCACCGCTTTGCATGCGTTGTACCCGGATATAATGTAGCCTCTGTGTTAATCCTGGTCAACACCTATACGTGTGCATAGTTTTAGCTCAATCCGTAGACTAGTTTTTGCGTGAGAGAGTAACAAACATCCATTCATTCTTACAAACTTGCTTTTATAATATTAGGAGTAGATGTTCCCCGCGACTTTGTACGCGTGTTGATGCCCTGCTCGTATACTATTTGTCATTAAGTTGTGTTATAGTATAGTATAGTTAGCCTTGGGGTGCCAGCAAAAGAATGTTACCCCTCTATGCTCGTGGATGCAGTAAGAGCCTGCTAAGAGATACCTCCGGAAGATGGGCAGCAGCGTCTTTCCGTGTATCAACATCTCATACTGCGCTCGCCAACCCGTCTGCCAAGCGTGGTGAGTATGGCAACAACCCCTCATGGAGATCTATGAGGGAGGCTTGAGTTCAGTAGTGGATGTTTTACGGCTGACATGATGATGATGATGATAGTATAAAGCCTTCCTCGATAAATCAGCTATCCAACACTAAAATAATTCAGCGATTCGAGCCTGTTGTTCCTGAGATGAGAGTGCGAGTGTGAGAGTGCGTGAACGAAACAATCAAAAAACTTTTTGAGTTTATAATATACTAACCGCACTCTGCGGTTTCACCCGCGTAGTTCCCGTTCCCATGGGAAGACTGGAATAAAATAAAGACTATGTTACTCAGGGATAATGAAGCATTCTAATGGTGAAAGAATTGTTAAAGTCGGTTTAGTAGTTTCAGAGCCTATTCAATGCATACAAACAAACAATCAAATGTTTCATTTTTATTATTACTGTAGATGTAGATACATTTATGTAAAAGTTTCGAGTAAAATAATAACAGAGCGACATACAAATTTGTCAATTAAAATATTGCCAAAATTTCCCTCATAGTTTCGCGTGACTGATGTTGTTAAGGAAAGTTTGGATTTTCGTATAATTGTTGCCAGGGAATATAATATCACTGAAATAACTCGTATTTATAATATGAATATCATATTTGTCAGCTTGTATGCTCTGGGGTGCCGGCAGTTGAGTTTTTGCCTGCTCTCTTGCAGTAATCTACCAC
The DNA here is from genome assembly GCA_963082625.1 of Pasiphila rectangulata. Classification (NCBI taxonomy): domain Eukaryota; kingdom Metazoa; phylum Arthropoda; class Insecta; order Lepidoptera; family Geometridae; genus Pasiphila; species Pasiphila rectangulata. The sequence continues at coordinate 7,684,585 of OY720261.1, read as the reverse complement.
AGTATACCTCCGAAAGATGGACAGCAGCGTCCTTCTATGCATATATTGCGTACTGCGCTCGCCAACTCGCCTACCAAACGTGGTGAGTATGGCAACAACCCCTTTATGATCACTTCGAGATCCATGAGAGAGACTGGACGTACTGCCGTAGACATCCTGAGGCTGAGATGATGATGATGATGACTAATTTTAACAATCCAAACGGCTGAACATATGGTTTAGAATAATAGCTAAGAATTCTAAATTTGGTTAAGTTACGATGCCACAGACAGACACACAGATACACTCAAACACACACAACGAAACACATGTTAAATTAACTATAACACCCCATTATTCGCGTCAGGGGTTAAAACAAGAATAATACCCCCAAAAGACCAAAAAAAAAAAAACTCTTAACCATATTACATTTTTTTTGCTATGCTATATAAACTGATCAAAACAAGCACTAAATAACTAAGCCAATCTAAAACTCTACAACTACAGTCACCAATAAATTCACGATTCGATAAAAAGTATCGATAACACAGCTTTATCGATATCGATAAAGTAAAACCACAACCTTAGATTATGTAAATCGTAACAAGGCTATTCCACCACAGATAAGTACACTACAGTAACCTTGAAGAATCCAATAATTTTAAGAGGCTGTATAATTTTAACCCCTATATTTCTTCGTTGCTTTCGGCTACCACCAGTTAAGGTTGCGCTACACTATCAGTTTTCAATCAGTTTATTTAAAGACTGAACGAATTTTGTGAGAAGTCTCAATGTTGGTAAGGGTATTTTTGAGGTCTGTAGTTGTTTTTAGATATGATCATTTGATATTTGGACTTTGTTGTTATTATTTTGTTTCTTTTTTATGTTTAAGTAATTACCTGTCATCATCATCATCATTTCAGCCATAAAACGTCCACTGATGAACACAGGCTTCCCTCATGGATCTCCATGAGGGGTAGTTGCCATACTCACCACGCTTGGCAGGCGGGTTGGTGAGCGCAGTATGGGATGTTGATACACGGATAGACGCTGCTGGCCATTTTCCGGAGGTATCCCTTAGCAGGCTCTTACTGCATCCATGGGCATGAGAGGAGGGGTATCAATGAACATGCTGTTCAAAGGTCATTAAAATATGGATAAATAAACAGATACTCTATTTTGGTGCAGTTGCACCAACATAGACTGTGTACAGATGTGACAGTGCAGTTGCACAACATTTAAATAATGGAGCATTTTTGGATTGTATTAGCTCAGTGTCACTATTATTAATGGTGTATACAGCATGTAATAAAATAAAACTGAGCAAGTAACAAAAAAGCATAATAATAACAGAAAATATTACAGTAATTATTGATATCAGACCATTAATAAAATAATTATATTTAATGAAAATTTCATGAAACTTAAAATAAAAAAAATATATTAAGTAACTAAGCAATTTAACAATTTTTTTAATTATTTTAATTAAGTATATTATATATTATGGAAAAATCTTTTTCAGGTTGTAAATGAAGGCTATTTGAAAATGAAATTGAAACATTCATCGTGTAAACAGCCCCTTACGTAGTTATCCGACACTACTGTACATCCTACGGGCAAATTCCATAATGGCCTCATCTCGATTGGAAGCGATTGACTCCTGATTTAGTGGATGATGGTAGGCTTCACACAGTTCAATTGCCACTACGATGAAGGGATAAATCAACTGCTAAATGTTTAAAGGTTCATGTTACGTTGAAAGGGAAGCCTTAAGACCCTGCTAAGCAAATTTAGTTGAAATATGAACTTGTTGAAACTTTCTATGACGGTTAAAAACCAGCTACGAACGGAAAAATTATGTTTCCGCTTTCAAAATAGCTTCTCAAATTGTCTGTATTTCGTAAAACTTCAAAAAAATTAGATTTAGACAATCATCGTCATTTTTCAACGAATTTCACAAAACATTTATAAAACTTGCGATGCCGGCAGAAAAATGTTGCCCCTCCTCTCTTGCTCGTGATGTAAGAATCTGCCAAGGGATACCTCCGGAAGATGGGCAGCAGCATCTTTCCGTGTATCAACATCTCAAACTGCGCTTGCAAACCCGCCTGCCAAGCATGATGAGTATGGTAACAACCTCTTATCATCAGTACTTGGATCTCCAAGTTCATGAACTTTAGCCATGAGTTTAGCTAAGTCTAGGTGAAATCTTCAGAAATTATGATAAGTGAAGTGGAACTGATGAAGAAGACCATAGACGGGCATCTAAATTCTTCAACGTTTAAAAAAGCACGTCTTATCGTCATATCTACATCATCACCAGGTCCATTAAAATCGGTATTTTTGATGAAAAAATTATAATTTTTGATACAGACTATTTTAACGTAAGTTTCTTTGTTACAGCTCAAATAGAGTCCCTCCACGCGCCGACAGGGGGCACTGTGGAACTACCCTGTGACGTCACTCCAGCATTACCAGGAGACGAGATGGGCCTCCTGATCTGGTACAAGCAGGGACACGACTCGCCTATATACTCGTGAGTACCTAGCAAGTATTACATAAACTAGCAAGTAGTACATAAACTAGTAAGTAGTACATAAACTAGCAAGCAGTACATAAACTAGCAAGCAGTACATAAACTAGCAAGCAGTACATAAACTAGCAAGTAGTACATAAACAAGCAAGTAGTACATAAACTAGCAAGCAGTACATAAACTAGCAAGTAGTACATAAACTAGCAAGCAGTACATAAACTAGCAAGTAGTACATAAACTAGCAAGTACTACATAAATACGATCATTAAGTAATGCCGTGAGGTGCCGGCAGTAGACTGTTCTTTCTCCTGGTTGCAGTAAGAGTCTGCCAAAGGACCTCTGGAATTTGGGCAAAAGCGTCTATCCGTGTATGAACATTCCGTACTGCGCTCGTTAACCGGCCTGCCAAGCGTTATGATTATGGCAACAACCCCCATCTTCTGGAGGTATCCCTTGTCAGATTCTTACTGCATCTGATGCAAAGAGTAGAGGGGCAGAATTTAACTGCCGGCGCGCCAAGCCATTACTTTGTATTCAAACTGATTAATATATGTACATATATACTCACTGTGTCTGATCAGCTAAGTAATATTATTTATCAGATTGGCATCCTGTATTCAGTTCCACTGAATTTGAACACATCCACTCCAATTTGTCGCATTTGCGTCGCAATGAACTCTGTAATAGCTTCGTTGATCCATACGTTACAATCTGCAGTAGGGTTGTCACACTGCCTCCGTTCTGTTTAAGGTATACAGGGTGTATTATAATATGTTTACAAACCCGAGAGGTGGTCACAGCCCATGATTACGAGTAGTTTGTGAGGGTTTTTTTTTCATTTTTAGTAATTTTATTTTTATTTTACTTGCTGATGTGGTGTAAAAGTGAACCTTGGATCATAATCAAATTTCTATTTCTTATTTTATCTTTTTAATACGTTTAAGTGGATTTAGGTCATATTTTTATTTTTAAGGCAACTTTTCACGGAGGTCATTGATCGTCAAGAATTAGCTGGCGTTTAAGTTATCTATATCGTGAAATCAGCTGTTGATGGTAAATTATTAGTCATCTAGTACCCATAACAGCAGTTCTGCTTAGCTTGGGGCTAGATGATGCTATGTGAATTGTCCAGCATTACTTATTTTAAAACTTTCGTGGTCTTTTCTTGAATGAAAATAACCGAATCCTGGTAAGTCATAAAACTAAAGTTACATCTATTATATATGATTTATGCAGTGTCAGCTGGTATTCATTCTGTACGGAACGCTGTAGTGCCTGGGACATTGTTAGATGGCTTAGATGGCTTGCCCAACACCTCAATACCATCCCCTCAGCAAAGTCAGCTATAACTCTGAGGAAAGAACAGGTAAATACGTCTGAAACTAACTAAGCCGCGGGTATCTTTACGATGTTTTTCTTCAACGTTAAAGCACGTGTTATATGTGCACATAAATTTTCCAAGAAAGAAAAATATATAGTTGGACGGCCGGTATCGAAGCCTTCGGATCAGTCGGATAGTCGGAGTACATATAATTCAACCAACGCGACATCATAAACAACTAGTATTGTCCTTACTTTTAACAACTATCATAGATAAAAATGTAAGTTATCTTAGTTACTTCTTATATTAGCTATCTGTCAGTGAATGTCTTGAGAAAATCGGTCCAGTAGTTTGTGAGTTTTTCTGACACAAACAGGCAGACAATTTTTTTCAAAGTGTATGTTTGTTATAGGTATCTTATAGGTACTATGTTTATATGCATTTAAAATAAAAACCTGCTTTATTGACATTACAAACAGATGTTATTTATTTCAATAGCCGTTCTCACTATGTATAGACAAGTCTCGCGACAACCCTATCAACAATGTCATAGATAGTTCACTCGACACCTGATATTGTTCCCGGATACATTACAATTCACTTTAGGACCGCCAGCACGTTACGAATGTGACGTGTGACGAATTAGCGGTAGCCCTACACCGCATGCTTATTACGTATCTCGCGACAGGTTTCGTCAAACGTCAATTTTGTATTAGATAAGGGCGAGGAATTAACATTTGCCAGCGATGATTGCAAGATGTGCGCCTGTTGCAAACCTGTCGCGAGATAACTGATAATCGGTTAGGAGAACACTGCGAAGATTTGAAAATGAATGTTTTAATAAAAAAACTGTGTATTATGATTATTTATTAGAATAATTGTTAATGTACGTAATATTGAATGTTGATGTATTTAACACCTCAATAATCAAGTGAATGCTCACTTTTGACGTGTCTATGTTTTGTAATTGCAAACTATGAAAATTTCTTAGTAACACAACTCAGCGATATTTCTTATGATATCTTAGTGATATTTCTTTTTAATAAGGTTTAGTCAAGAGTAATTTTATTTCAGGTTTGTATTTTTTTTTCTTCGTGTATTATTTGATGTTGAACTACATTTTGCTCTGTTTTGATTTAGCTTATTTTTATAGTATAGCCTATCTATGGAAACTTTTAATTGGCCAACAGCATATAGGTTCTTTTGCATCTGTAGTTGTTCATATTATAAAGACTTAACTAGCTGTAAGTTTTTTTATGACTTTTAACCCTTTCAGTCCTGATTTTTTTTTAAACGTAACGTTAAACGTTTAGGGTAAACTGAAGTAAGAAAATACTAAAAAAAATCATATATGTGTAGTTTTCTTAAAAAAATGTAAGTCCTTTATTGGCTGTAAATTAGTGCGTAAGTTTTGAACTGTATTTAATTAAGAGCTGTGGATTTTGTTAAATATATAAAATAAATAAATGTGTACAATGTGTACAAACGATCGCAGCCTCTCTCAATTATAAAATTATCTTTTAATATTGTTTTATTTGAGAAAAACCTTAATGTGTACAAATGTAACCACTGGGACTGAAAGGGTTAAATAAATTTGACAACGCTCGCTCGCGCGTAGTTTTTTGGAGTTTAAGTTAAATATATGCACATAGCGCCGTGTTGGCCAACGAAATTTGCCCCCTGTAAAAAAAACTAATAAATAATAACTAACTTACAGTTCTTTTAAAAATCAGATTTTTGGTTGGCTGTAAAAAAACCTAATAACCTACTGTCTCTCCATCTCGGTTCTGTTACAGGCAGTGTTTTCGGATGGATGGACGGATAAAAAAAACATAATAACCTACTGTCCTTCCGTCTCGGTTCTGCCTTTGGAAGGTTTATAATCGTTCGAAAATATTCGGAAGAATAAGTATTATGATTTGATATTATTATGACACTTACGTTAAAAACGATGAAAATTATGGAAATAATATAGTTAGGTAACATAACTGTAAGCGTTAGGATAAACAATATCTTATTGTAAATGATATTTATGGGATCAATTATAATGGATGGTGATGTTTCGGTAACATTTTGTCTTGGTATTGATTGTGATTTTCGGACAATCGATTTTCGGAGACAAAATGGGCACCCAAAGATACCTATAACCACAAAAAGGTTTTTATTTTATTGAATACAAAAATAACAATTATGACGTCAATATAATTTTCACATCACACAAACTAAGTTAAATTGTAGAAAATATAAAAAAAATAATACGAATACCCGATTTATTCCTTACAAAACTTCTTGATTTCATGGACTGAAACCCCCTCTTTCGGGTATACATACACCCTGTATAATCACTTAAAGGCTCCAAAAGAATCCTATGACATATCTATCACAGTCATATCACATTGTGTATCACTGAACGAAAATGCACCGTGTATTTCAAGTCAAGTCTCGCGACAACCCTATCGACTATGTCACAGATTATTCGCTCCACACCTGATATTGATCCCGGATAGATTACAATTTACGTTAGGGCTGTCAGCGCGTAATTGTTGACGTGACGAATTAGCGGTAGCCCTAACCTGATAAACGGGCGAGGAGAACAGTTGGGTCTCTGCGTGTGGAAATGGCATGTATTTAAGTATTCTAACAATTATCTGGTTTCCAAGCTTTGTTTATTCTAGGACTAGATGGAGCTGTCTGTAATACAAAAACAGTGCTCAACTAAGCTGCATTTAGCTGTTACATTAATTGGTCTGTAATTTTATTTATTTATACATTAGGATGGCTTACACTACTCACACCAATATTATCATAAAATAAAACCGGCCAAGAGCGAGTCACACTCGCGCACCGAGGGTTTCGTGCCATCATACAATACGATAAATGATAAAGGCGGTTCATATTTGTTGAAGAACCTTGACAGCGCCATCTCTTGTCTGATAGCGGAACCTATGTAGGTTTTTTACACTTTCAATGATTTCTATAAAACTATGCAAACTAGAGAGTTCGTTATAATTTTCCTGTAATCTTTATATACACTTAGCAATAAAAAAATCAGAAGTTTATCTCTGCAAACCTCGAACATAAGGGAATGGTATTATTTTCAACGTTTTTGTAAATAAATCGAAAACTTTACGGCCTCAAGGAAAACTAAAAACTGTTTATTAATGTGCAAATGAATACCTTTCATATGATACCCCACATGATCTAGTAACTTCACTTAAAATTTTTGAGACCCCCTTTCCACCCCCCTTGTAATCATAATAAGAATATTTTCAACATATTTATATATTGCATATTAGTGAAAAAGCGTGATATTTTACCATTTCAAATTTCAAGTCGATAGCCTCAGTAGTTCTCAAGATATCAATCTGTGACAGACAGACAGACAGGCAAAGTGATACCATAAGAGTTCCTTTTTACCATTTCGGTCCGGAACCCTAATTATCATAAAGCTGTCAAGCAAAATGGGTATCCCTACAAACTAATGTCAATAAATTTAACAATGCCAATGTATATCAATGTCAATATGAAATAAGTCAGGTTACAATAATCAATAATTAAATTTAAATACATTTAGAATTAAAACAAAGCTGAATAGTGAACACATCAATTCTCAGGCATCGTCTCTCTCACACTGCATAAGGCATTCTGATATAATGGGATTTAACTCGTCAACAAACTCATGAAATTCCGGGTTTGCTTGGAGGAGTTTGTTGTATGTAATGTATTTCCTTTACTGCTTTTTTATGCGAGCAATACAAAACCTGCCGTGAGTGCCGGCAGTAGCATGTTACCCCTCCTCTCATGCCCGTGGATGCAGTAAGAGTAGTCGTCTTTCCGTGTATCAACATCCCGTACTCCGCTCGCCAACCCACCTGCCAAGCGTGCTGAGTATGGGAACTACTCTCTCCGTCATGGAGATCCATGAGAGAGACCTGTGTTCAGTAGTGGACGTTTTGCGGCTGAAATGATGATGATGAATACAAAAACAGTGCCCTAGCTGTCTTAACTGAACTAAGCTGCATCTAGCTGTTATATTAATTGGTCTGTATTTCAAGACCCGCGTCAAGTGGCATCCTTGTAGATGGTCGGAAGTTCCGACATTACAATTTATTATTGAAGTGATAACTTCTTATGCGAGGGTAAACCGCTTCGTTACGTAACGCGTTACGGTGCCAGTCTGTCTGGCTTCCCTTACTCTCACGCATACGGCAGCGGTAGGAAGGCTCCTCCTCTCTCACTCTAACCCACAGCGCTAGCCGTTTTTCGGACAGACGCTTTCTGTCAATATTAAATAGTTTAACTTAGATTAGTTTAAGTTATCACTCCTGTCGTGCGTCCCCTAGACGCACACGCGGGTTGGCTAGCGCAGTACGGGATGTTGATACACGGAAAGGCGCTGCATCCCATCCTCCGTAGATATCTCTTAACAGGCTCTTACTGCATCCACGGACAAGAGAGGAGGGGCAACATTCTACTGCCGGCACCCCACGTATATAACCTGCTTCAATAAACCTTTTATAAATAAAACCGTATATAACCTTATATAAATAAACTCTATAATATAATATGAAGACTTGTTCGTCTTCAGTAAGGGTGACCGTCTATGACATTTAGGTTGAAATTCACCTAAATTTTAGTCTACTTAGTGAAGGATTATTAACTTACATAAATAAAGAATGACCCACTCCTAGCGCCTATCTGTTAATCCCATAACGAATGACCCTTTTAGTCCGAACTGACCGCAAAACCAAACGAAATGTGAAGAAAAATTTGGCAATTTATAAGGTAATTAATTGGCCGTGGGGTACCGGCAGTGGAATGTTACCCCTCCTCTCATGCCCGTGGATGCAGTAAGAGCCTGCTAAGGGATACCCCCGGAAGATGGGCAGCAGCGTCTTTCCGTTTATCAACATCCCGTACTGCGCTCGCCAACCCGCCTGCCAAGCGTGGTGAGTATGGCAACTACCCCTCATGGAGATCCATGAGGGAGGCCTGTGTTCAGTAGTGGACGTCTTACGGCTGAAATGATGAAGGTAATTAAAATAGATACGACATAGGTACTTTTTATTATTTTTCTTTTTATTTGACGACTTCTGTGGCTCAGTTGCATGTACGCAGCAGGTAGCTCGATTCCCACCACGGGACAAATGTTCGTAATTGTTCTGCAGATATTTGTGCCGGGTCTGCGTATTTTTCTAGATGACAAAAAAAAATGAAACATGTACTCTATCAATCATTTGGTATGCATAACACAAGCTCTGCTTAATTTGAGGCTAGGTGGTGCTTTGTGTAATGTAAAGCATTATAATTTACTTAAAAGCCCTTAATTTCACCGGCCCCCTTACCCTTCAAACCGGAACACAGCAATGCAGACATTACTGCTCGGTGGCAGAAATAGATATGGTGGTAGTACTTCCCCGGATGAATCTTTCACAAGAAGTTCTACTACTACGTTTCAGAATCAACTCCCTCATACAACTACTACTCTACTCCTCCTTCAGTCGTGAGCTCACTGCTGAGCTCACGACTGAAGGAGGAGCTCAGCAGTGAGCTCACGACTGCTACTACCCCGGTTGAACTAACTCTTCACAAACAGTGCAAATAGGTATGGTGTTAGTACTTCTCTGGAAAAACTCTTCACAAATCTTACTTCAACAAAAAAAAAATAGTGATAAAAAAATGATACTCTCAATATTCTTAATCATGGGAATTATTATCATGGGAATTAACTTATCAAAGATTACTTTTATAACAAGTTAATTTTGCGAGTGGGACATTATGAGCCCTAACCAATATTAGTTGGACAGTATTATTGAGCACTGAAAACTTTTAAACTTTTATTTGTCATTGTTTCTAATTTTAAAGGTTGAACTATAAAAGCTATTTAACTGCACTTCAGGGATTCAATGAAATATTCAATGAGAATGTACTCAAAGTAAGTTTTACACGCCATGACGTGTGAAACTTACTTTGAGTGACTGACTGACTGATATATCAACGCGAAGCCTAAACCACTGGACCTAAAGACTTGTAATTTGGCACACATATACCTTGAGTATCTAAGAACAGAGTGCACTAAGAAGGGATTTTTCGAAATTCCCACGGGATAGGGAATAAATGCGATTTATATTTTCGAATCAAAATGGCTCTGCGTGAAAAAGGGGATTTTACGTTTTATGACTTCCACGCGGACGAAGTCGCGGGCAAAAGCTAGTATCGCATATAATTGAAAATATCGAATATAATGAGTGCAGAAAACGGGACCTACTGGAAACTGTGTCTATTCGAACTAAAAAAATAATTTTCCAAATTGGACAGATTTCAAAAACATACCTACGTCACAAAGTTAAAAAATAATACAAACGTCTTGAGAACCTCCTCCTATTTTTGAAGTCGGTTACAAAAAAAAAACTGCAATACACTCAATGTAAACTAAAGAAGCGAAAGTTGTGAGCGATAGCGAGTTTCAAATAATCCAACTACCTAGCCTTTATTTGGGTTGCACCCGCATAACTAAACTCATGCTTACGGGTCGCATAAACCATGTTGTATTATTAGAGTAGCTTTCTGCGGCTTTGCATGCGACTCGAGTAAAACTATTATTCCGGGTTCAGAGCTGTACAAAACCGAAATTTTACCCGTACAAAATATGAATAAGAAATTAAAAGAAATCTCCGAACTCCACAGAGCACTATCTAGACCCAAAGTAAACAGAGTTTATGTTAAAGGTAGGTAAATATTTTTTTCTGTAAATATATACCTCTAGAATACACCCAGACCCGAAACTGAGAAATGAAGATTGCCGTGGGATGCCGGCAGAAGATTGTTACCCCTCCTCTCATACTCGTGGATGTAGTAAGAGCCTGCTAAGAGCGTGTATCAACATCCTGTACTGCGCTCGCCAACCCGCCTGTCAAGCGTGGTGAGTATGGCAGCTGCCCCTTATGGAGATCCATGAGGGAGGCCTGTGTTCAGTAGTGGACGTTTTACGGCTGATGATGATGATATGATTATAGAAAATGTATGTATAGAAAAAGAGTCATAAATCGGTTTCGTTCACCTATTTAGTGAAAATCTATGTTTTTAAAGGGCAGTTTCAGTATTTTTTTCTATTGTAATACTGTCGTGTTGACCAACTACTATTTAGAAGTAAAAAACGTGAAAAAATCACATAAAATATGAATTCCGAATGTTTTGTAACTGCTGAAAAAAGTTGAAATCCCTGACTCCAACATCATCGTGTCGTCATAAGGGGATAAAAAGAAACGTGATAACATTTAGGAACAGAACCCTAAAAATATAAATAAACTAGCCGCACTCCGCGGTTTCACCCTCGTAGTTTCTGTTCCCGTGGGAATACGGGGAAAAATATAGCCTCAGGAATAATGTAGCATTCTAATGGTGAAAGAATTTGGAAAATCGGTCTAGTAGTTTTTGAGTTTATTCGTTACAAACATACAAGATATAAAACTTTCCTCATTATAATATTAGTATAGATGATAAAAAAAATAATGCTGGACAATTCACAGAGCTCATCTTCAAGTAACCGCACCATATTCAACTCTCGTTAGGAAAAGTTTGAGAGATGCGATATAAAAAAATTCTAGCTACCACAGCGTCTGCCAAAGTACCGTATTCAGCAGCTTCCGGTAGTTCAAGTTTGAGAGATGAGTCATTAAATTTTTCAGCTTCCGCAGCTTCTGCCGAAGTAGCGGATTCAGTCCCGTCAGGAAAAGAAGTCATAAAAAAATGTACTTACCTCAGTCTGCAAAATGTCTTTCTTTATAGAGGACATGTTAGGTGTCAAGGAAGTCGTAAATTTCTTGGACTTAGGAAAAATAAAGTCAAATTAACTGTACTCGAAGCGGTGGGTAAGAGCTAGTAGGTACATTATCCTACATAGATAAGATATTTTTATTAAATAAAAAACATCCAGATTACCCTGAACAAATATCTGCACATCGCACAGACATTTGTACCGAGGCGGGAATCGGACCCGCAAAATCTTGCGTCGCAGGCGGAACCATGCCCGCTGAGCCACAGAGGTCGTCAAAATATCCTTTGATTTAAAAAAAAACAAATAATCCTTCACCAGACTATTTATTTCTTTATATTATTTTTTAAAGTGACTTGATTTATTATTCAGTCTGACTTCGGCTGCATTTTACAGCTAATTGTTGTAATGGTTGGTTCACTATGTCCCAGGCATTACAGCGTCCCTGACAGCACGAATATCAGTTGCGATGCTGTATACAAAAAACCTATAAAACATATTTATTAGATTTAAGGGCCTTACTTTTTTGGTTCACTACTATTAAGTTTACTAAATTAAGTAATGTATTTGGTTGTAACGGAAGAGAAAACGGCAAAAAAATATTATACCATAGTTTCTGCAAACCAAAATAAAAAAATGATATTTCTGCCATTGCGTTTAAATCATAATAAGCTCAACGAGCAATGGAGAGGGCTATGATCGGGGTTTCACTACGGGATCGAATCAGAAATGAGGAGATACGTAGAAGAACTCGGGTCACCGACATAGCCAAACGGATTAGCACGTTGAAGTGGCAATGGGCAGGCCATATAGCGCGCAGAACAGATGGCCGATGGGGCCGCAAAGTTCTCGAATGGAGGCCACGGATCGGCAAGCGCAGCGTAGGACGTCCACCTACAAGATGGGCAGACGACTTGGTGAGAACTGCTGGTCGGCGGTGGATGCAGACGGCTTCCAACCGCAGTACTTGGAGATCAAAGAGTGAGGGACACCTTTGTCCAGCAGTGGACGTCCTACGGCTGATATGATGATGATGATGAAGCATATCTTTTTAACATCTCTTCATAAATGACTAACCAACTATGTAAACCTTGTACGATTACTAACACGTACAAGTTTATCGTAGGTTATCTTGTTATAATGGATGTGTACGTAAATTTTTTGTTTGTTGCCATATCGTTAAAAAAAATCTTTTTTTCTTTTACTGGCACCCCATGGCATCTACTTATGCAAGGCGGATGTACCTATCATCCGTTTGGTCGTATAACTGTGGTATAACTCCGTCTTGCTTACTGAACCAGCTGCCTCTCTCTCGCCTGTGGCATAGGGCAGGTGCCTGTAATGGCATCAATTTCGTATCAACATCTGATGTATGGCGATTGATCTGATGGCTGGAATGTGGACTGAATACATTAGTCGTACGTAATATACGTGGTGGACTCGGACTTAAATATATGTATATGTCGTAGCATGATTTGACAATTATCGCGAAAATTCTAGAGTATTTGCGAAAACAATTAGACAATTTGTAATGAAATAAATTTTGTAAATACATACTTAACATATTATAACGAAAATTACCCAGACCCGGGACAAATATCTGCAGAACACACATTTGTTTCGTGGCGGGAAACGAACCCGATACCTCCTTCGTATCAGTCGGCTATTAGGCCGGCTGAGCCTAGGAGGCAGTCCATTCAGTGCGTTCTCACTACCCCAGTCGATATCGACGATATCGAATCAAATTCATTGTCGAAACGAGGATTAGAAATGTCAAAATAATGTCATATCCATATCTAAATTAAGCTGTGTATTAGTTTCAATCTGTGATTGAATGTTAAATGGTATGTAGGTCACTTCCTACTTATCTGATGTCAGTGAGATTGAATTTTAAACAGTATTACTCTCATAGAAACATGAGAGTAATACTCGTTTATAAAGACGTGGGGTGCAGGCAGTGGAATGTTGCTTCTCTCTTGCCCGTGGACGCAGTAAGAGTCTGCTAAGGGATACCTCCGGAAGATGGGCAGCAGCATCTTTCCGTGTAACAACATCCCGTACTGCGCTCACCAACCCGCCTGCCAAGCGCGGTGAGTAGGGCAACAACCTCACATGGAAGATACATGAGGGAGGCCTGTGTTAATTAGTGGATGTTTTACGGCTGAAATGATGATGATGACTAACGAATTTCGGTCCATAAAACAAATAGTTTTGGTCGATAAAAATCGCGTCTTCATTATTAATATTTTTAACATAATATACTATAAAAAATCATCATTAAAGAATCTTCAATTAGACAAGATAAATATCCAACTTCGTAAAAGTTATTAATTAAAACTGAACTGAGATAAATTATACATCCCCAGCAAAGTTGTTAAATATAAGCAACGTAAACTATAAAACTAAACATAATATTTAAAAAAAAATAGTTTCTTTACCTAAAAAGGTTACTAAGCTAATCGGGTTCAAATATGCAACCTCCTTTGTCCATGTACAAACACCACAGAGCCGCAAAAGTCAATTAGTACAAATTAAGCTACGTTTTGACCCCAGTCGCAAAAACAGGTGTGTTAAAAGATTTACCACTATTTGTGTGTGCCTATGGCACCGTAGCTCTGGGAACGAGTGAACCCATTTAGATGGGGTTTTTCGGGTTCCGGAACAAAATGTTAAACCCTTATGGTGAGACTGCCTGTCCTCTGTCTGTCAGATGTCAGTTACAGATGGATATCTTGGGAAATTTGTAATGGTATTAGATAACGCTTATTCACAAATATTGCATTTATAAAAATGTTTAAAATATTCTTTATATGATGTGTGAGGGTGGAAAAGGGTCTCGATTTTTTAAGTAGTGACTAGGTTCTCTTTTAGTTGTATAGTTTTCGACTTATTTACAGAAGTGCAAGAAAAACGATTACCCCCTTACCCAAACCTAGATGCGCGAGTCCAACTGGCTCTTGGTCGGTTTTTTTATTTGAAAGCCAGTTTTCTAGGGGTAGTTCTTAACATGTTTTATTAAAGTTTAGGTGTCCAGGTGTTTCAATTTAAAATTAAATGTTATTAACCGACGAAATATTTGCCGTGGGGTGCCGGCAGTAGAATGTTGCCCCTCCTCTATGCCCGTGGATGCAGTAAGAGCCTGCTTAGAGATACCTCCGGAAGATGGGCAGCAGCATCTTTCCGTGTAACAACATCCCGTACTGCGCTCACCAACCCGCCTGCCAAGCGCGGTGAGTATGGCAACTACCCCTCATGGAGATCCATGAGGGGAGGCCTGTGTTCAGTAGTGGACGTTTTACGGCTCAAATGATGATGAACCGACGAAATAAAGGTGGAGTTTGCAAGTCGACATGCATGTTTTTAGGGTTCCGGACCAAAATGGTAAAAAGGAACCCTTATAGAATCACTCTGTCTGTCTGTCTGTCTGTCTGTCACAGATAGATATCTCGAGAACTACTGATGCTATCGACTTGCAATTTAAAATAGTAAAAGACAACAGTTTTTTACTAATATAGCATATATAAAAATATTAAAAAATATTCTTACTTTGATTGGAGGGGGGCGGATAGGGGATCTCAAAAATTTTAAGTGAAGTTACTAGGCCGTGTGGTGTATCATAAGAAAGGTATTCATTTGTACATTAATAAACAGTTTATAGTTTTCCTTTAAACCGTATCGTTTTTGAGTTATTTACAAAAATGTTGAAAAAACGACCGTTCCCCCCTCCTTATCACCGAAGTTTGCAGAGATAAACCCGTGATACTTTTACAGCTAATAGAAGTGTATGTAAACTTTATAGGAAAATTATAGCGAACTCTCTAATTTGCATAGTTTTTTAGACAAGGGGGGTCGAAGGGGGGTTTTCAAAAATTTTGTGAAATTAATAGGTGAGGTGGGGTATCATATGAAAGGTATTTATTTGCACATTAATAAACAGTTTTTAGTTTTCCTTTAAGCCGTATTGTTTTTGAATTATTCACAAAAATGTTGAAAAAACGACCGTTCCCCCCCTTATCTCCGAAGTTTGCAGAGAAAAACCCGTGATACTTTTATAGCTCATAAAAATGTACGTAAACTTCATAGGAAAATTATAGCGAACTCTCTAATTTGCATAGTTTTTTAGATAATGGGGGTGGAAGGGGTGTTTTCAAAATTTTTGGAGTTACTAGGTTATGTGGGGTACCATATGAAAGGTACAAGGTAAGGAATTTGCACATTAATAAACAGTTTTTAGTTTTCATTTAAGTCGTATAGTTTTTGAGTTATTTACAAAAATGTTGAAAAAAAATGGCCCCCCTTATCTTCGGAGATAAGGGGGGCTATTTTTTTTAAAGGGTCCGCAAACTTCGGAGTTTGCGGAGATAAACCTTTGAAACTTTTATTACTATTAGAAGTGTATGCAAAGATAAGAGGAAATTTATTACAATCTCTCTACATAGCATACTTTTTCAGAAATCATCGAAAGTGTAAAAAATCTACATAAGTTCCGCTATCAGACAAGAGATGGCGCTGTCAAGGTTCTCCAACAAATATAAAACCGCCTTTGTCATAAATTATAATTGTATGATGGCACGGAACCCTCGGTGCGCGAGTCCGACTCGCTCTTGCCCGGTTTTTTTATTTTATTATATATTATGATATATTTGTTTCCGAGTGCGATGCGTACGATAACCCAAAAAGTCATATAACTTTTACACTCAGAGACATCTAAGTTTTTTACGCGCAATAATAAAACACACGGAACACGATTAAACCATAAAAAAAACTTCGTACAAAGTGAGATTGGTTACTTGTAAGGAACGATAAAAAGTTAAGTCATAAAGACAGACAGATAGATTTTATATAGCGACTGAAAATTTAAGGTGTTTGAAAACGTCCAAAGTTGTGCCATTTTATGAGAGACTGGAAAGTTTTACCTGTAGCATCGAGATGCGACGGTGGAACGTCAGAATTGACGATTAAAATCACGATGTACCTACCTTCAAAGAGTTTAACTGTTAAATGTGCCCTGACACCAAAAAATGTGACATTGTATTTTAATGTATAAATAAATAAATAAATAATGCTGGACCAATCACACAGCATCATCTAGCCCCAAGCTAAGCAGAGCTTGTGTTATGGGTACTAGATGACTAATATACTATATACTTAATACATTATACTACATAGATAGATATTTTTATTATATACCTATAGAAAAACACCCAGAACACCCTGAACAAATATCTGCAGATCGTACAGACATTTGTCCCGAGGCGGGAATCGAAACCGCAACCCCTTGCGTCGCAGGCGGACCTTCGCCCGCTGCGCCACAGAGCTCGTCGTATAATAACATAATACGTTACTCCTCCTCTCATCCCCGTGGATGCAGTAAGAGCCTGCTAAGGGATACCTCCGGAATATAGGCAGCAGCGTCTTTCCGTGTATCAACATCCCGTACTGCGCTCGCCAACCCGCCTGCCAAGTGTGGTACGGCAACAACGCCTCATGATCAATACTTTGATCACCAAGTCCATGAGAAAGGCTTAGTTCAAAGTTCAAAAGTGATATTGCGTTCATGTTGTACAATTGTCTTACAGATTTTTAGTTTTAAAATTACAGGATTTTATCGCTTACCTTTTTTATTATTTTACCGACGTTTTGAACACATTTCAGCGTTCTTGCTTAAAACTAAAAAATATGGTAACAAATCGCGAAAGTTTAACAAGGTCTTACAGATGTTTGACGAGCTCTGTGGCGCAGCGGGCGAAGGTCTGCCTGCGACGCCAAAGGTTGCGGGTTCGATTCCCGCCTCGGGACGAATGTCTGTACGATCTGCAGATATTTGTTCAGGGTGTTCTGGCAGTCTTTCTATTTATAATAAAAATATCTATGTAGGTATGTAATGATATACAAGTAGTGTATTAAGTTCAGTACACACTGAGCTGCAGCGTCCCGTACAGCATGATAATCAGTTGCTGACGCTGTATATATCATCTATAATAGATGAAAAGGCCTTACTTTTATTAAGTTCATCAGTTATCTAGTACCGATAACACAAGCTCTGCTTAGCTTGGGGCTAGATGATGCTGTATAGATTGTCCAGCATTATTTATTATTTATTTATTTATGTTTCCTGAACTCATGTTTGATTCATTAATTCAAACATGAGCCCAGGATGGGCACAACATATATAGTATTTAAGTAGTAAAATACCTACCTATGCTCTAGGAGTAAAAAATATATATCAGTGTTATAGACATGTCCAGCAGTGAACGTCCTAGGGCTGTGATAAATGAATGAAAAATTTACATGGTGTAAAAATGCTTCCGAGTTCATAACGGGCTATCAGCCCAAATAAACCTCAAGTGAATTTATTAGAGTTTTATTAACACTGTCGCCATGTCAAATTCAAATTTAATTCAACATTTTTCAAAAAAAAAATCTTTATTCAGTGCGGCCGCATTTGTCCTTTTTGATGCGTCTTAACATAAATTACAAAATAAAACAACACAAATTAATATAATAAAGCACATAATTGAATCGGTTGACTTCAAATGACACGCGAGATAGGAAAAGAAGCGAACAGAAGAACCCAACTCGGTCGTTATTGTCATCATTTAACAATTTTCTATTGTCTTTGTTACGTCTACGGAGGAGTACGGAGTGGGAGCAGGGCGCCTACTCTAGAAAACGATTACGATATTATCACGGTTACGATATAATTGTCATAATGGCAATCTTTACGTAATGGCCATTCGAGTTATTCCGATTTATCGCGATTTGCTTAGAAGAGTAGTCCCTCAGATTCCGACGTTTCCCTCTTCCCATCCTCACTTATCAAAGGATCTAACGAACGTACTTAATAACAACATCTGTCAAACTGACGTATCCTTCGGCTGTCAAAGTCAGCTCAGCTCCTTTGATACGTGACGATGGGATTTCTTTAATTGAGATAGCGTTAGGGTTAAATGTATGCATGTGTACAGTGGACGGCAAATGGATGGGGTCAATGCTCGTGTAATATACATAGCGCCGTGGGGCGCCGGCAGTAGAATGTTACCCCTCCTCTCATGCCCATGGATGCAGTAAGAGCCTGCTAAGGGATACCTCCGGAAGATGGGCAGCAGCGTCTTTCTGTATATCAACATCACATACTGCGCTCACCAACCCGCCTGCCAAGCGTGGTGAGTATGGCAACTACCCTTCATGGAAATCCATGAGGGAGGCCTGTGTTCATCAGTGGACGTTTTATGGCTGAAATGATGATACATAGCGCTGTCTGTCTGTCTGTCTGTCTCTCTGTGTATTTGACGATTACAACCGAACGCGTTGACCGATTTACATGAAACATTTTTAGTTAGCATCGTCTTAAAGAGAGAAGGTGACTGATTGATTTTGGTCACAGGGACCGGAGTTATTGTGGCCTCAAATGGTCACCAAAAACATAAAAGTCTTCAAATGGCCGAAAACGTCCAAAAACCCAAAAATGCCATTTTTGACCTTTTGAGGCCTTCGCCCCCTTTTCTGGTACCCCCGTACCAATGCTTGTGAACTGAGTGGTCGCGGAGCGTATCAGTAGTAAGTAGCATACACTATCTCAGCTGTAGGACGTCCACTGCTGGACATAGGCGTCCTCGTAGATCTCCAAGTACTGTGGGGTTGCTGTCATACTCACCACGCTTGGCAGGCGGGTTGGCGAGCGCAGTAAGCGATAATTATATCAATGACGCTCCTGCTCACCGGAGGTACCCTGTGGCAGATTCGTACAGCATCCACGGGGGGAGAGAAGGGCAACATTCTACCGCCGGCATCCCATTGCGGTTTCAACCACTTCGATTATCGGTTTCTATACACTTGGGTCAATTCACAAACTTCAAACTAAACCCATGCAAATCTTTGATCCTCTCAAACTTACATAGATTGATTTTAAGATTGTTTACCAAGTGTCATCGAAAATCAGATTACGAACGGCCTCAGTTGATTGGTTCGGTCTGTTATGTTAGTTTGAAAGAGTTTTTTGCTTCATTCCCTCACTTGGAAAATAAAGTTTTTTGAAGCGAACGAATACAAATAAGAACCTGCTTTTTCCATCTCAGCCGTAGTACGTCCACTGCTGGACTTAGGCCTCCCTTATGGACATCCATGTACTGTTGCCATACTCACCGCGCTTAGCAGGCGGGTTGGCGAGCGCAGTGCGGGAAGTTTATACACGGAATAACGCTGCTGCCCATCTTCCGGAGGTTCCCTTGGCAGATTCTGCATCCACGGGCAAGAGAAGAGGGACAACATGCTACATTCGGCACCCCACGGCGTAAATTTGCTTTATTCAATTTAAATGTCAACGTTGTTTTTTCTCTAGAGGTATAATGTTTAAACACTGTGACAAGACTTCATTATTAGAACTTAGATCTTAAACTATATTGAATTCCGAAACATGCATACACAACGTAAAAATTATCGAGCATGAAACAAGAACCATACAACACAAAATTCCAAATGAAGTTAAAATAAAACAAAATATGTAAGTAAGAATACGCGGGTTCTAAAACTTCTTATACAGACGATGATATTTCATTATTTCTTTGAGGCACTGCTTAAGAACTGGGAGAACCAAATTCATTCTTTTATTTCCATAGTTTGCAATTACAAAACATATACACGTCAACTTACAAAAATAAAAACATATATAATCTTATATTAACAGGCATAAGGCACATGAATGAATCTGTTCACTTCGCTGTTTTAAGCACTGTGATAAGCGATTAGAAAACACAGTGGACCTAGTGAGAGTTTTCTAAAATGAAAACTCTTACTAGATCCAGGCTGGATATGTTGACTTGATCTAGTGAGAGTGATCCTTCTTTTTAATAGTTAGTTTTTTTAGTTGTTTCGGAGTTGGAGCAAATTTAATTCCAAGCCTTTTTGTATTCTAGATAATCAGATATTTAAGCTTTATTGTGAAGCCAATAAAATGAAATGAAAAATATCTAGTTTTAATTCCGCTAATACTGAGATGCATATGCACCGCCCTCCCGCCCGCATTTCATTTTATTGTCTTATGCATTTCCGCAAAGTAACGCCTGATTATTTTATTGTGAAGATTACATTTAATTTTTTTTTTAAAGTTATTGATAGAAAATTGCTGCATTTCTATAGGAATTTTATTGTAGAAACGTGTACACTGCCCTCTGAAAGATACATTGACCTTATGTAGAAAGGGGTGTATGCCTGTTTAATATACTAAATCTTTCAACCACGTCATCAATATCTAAACCCCAGAGAGTATTCTGGCTAATTTACAACTTACGTGCCGCTAACTGTACCTTTGATGTCTGAATGAAGAATAAACGAAGATCACTTGACAGGTTAATCTTGTGCCTGATTTACGGTATAATTTATTAATGTACTATGTAAAATAAAAAGCCGTGTTGGCCGAATGGTATGTACCCCCGACTTTTAATCGAAGGTCGTGGGTTCGATACCGGCCGTGAACCAATGGATTTTTCTTTCTTGAAAAGTGTAAATTCACATTTAACACGTGCTTAACGGTGAAGGAAACATCGTGAGGAAACCCGCGGCTTAGTTAGCTTCAGACGTATTGACCTTTTCTTTCCTCTGACTAACAGCTGACTAAGCTGAGAGGATGGTATAGGTGCTGGGCAAGCCTAATCCATCTAACAATGTCCCAGGCACTGCAGCGTCCCGTACAGCATGATTACCAGTTACTGACGCTGTATAAATTATCTTTAATAGACGCCTTACTTTTTTATGTAACATAAATAAGTACCAGTGTTGCCGTGGGGTGGCGGCAGTAGAATGTTACCCCTCCACTCATGCCCGTGGATGCAGTAAGAGCCTGCTAAGGGATACCTCCGGAAGATGGGCAGCAGCGTCTTTCTGTGTATCATCCCATACTGCGCTTGCCAACCCGCCTGCCAAGCGTGGTGAGTATGGCAACTACCCCCCTCATGGAGATCCATGAGGGAGGCTTGTTCAGTAGTGGACTTTTTACGGCTGGAATGGTGGTGGTATACAGTGTGTACTAACCCAAGGGGTACGATTCCCGCCTCGGGATAAATGTTACCAGCCGTGTATCAAAATTCCGTACTGGGCTCGCTAACCTGCCTGCCAAATGTGGTGGTCTGGTAGTTGTAACCATACTCACCACGTTTGGTGAGTATGGTTACAACTACCTTAACAGGCAGGTTCAGTATTTCGATATCCATGACTTACGGCTGATATCGATATGATGACGATGATTCTCTTACCTTAATTTTTCTATGTTAGTTTATGTGATTGTTATGTTTGTACTTAAATTTTGATTGATTATGGACTTACTTAATGTAAATTATGTGAATAATGTCTGAAATAAATAAATGAATTGAATTAATTAACTCTCTTTGCTTCAGACTCGACACGCGAGAAGGAGTGACGTCACACTGGTCAGACCCCTCCACTCTGGGTATGAGGGCAACCTTTCGCAGCGACTCCAGACCAGCGGTGTTGGTTCTCACCAAATTGAGGTAAGTCAAGTAATAAACTATTCTGTCAAATTATGTGTATACCTTTATCACAGACTACCAGTGTCTTCGGCATGGCTCCTTCCACATGATTACCTGAGCCAATTTTGTTATAACTATTTTTTCAAGAGGGTATCTTCTCGGTTTTCTTAATACCGGGGTTAACTAAAACGCACAGGCCTAAGCCAAGTGCGCCTCAGTAGAGTTGACTTCATTAGGAAGTTCAGTTTGGAGACTTTCTAACGATTCTACATGTGTTTAAAATTACTGATTTTTGCAATAGTGTGGAGGTAGACATAGACATCCCTTTATTCGCTGCTGCATGCAGTACAAAGCATACAAAATTTTAACTTGAAAAAAAATTACAAATTTAAACTTAACATACAAATACTAACTAATAAAAACTTAATGAGAAAAGGTCTGTGTTACAGCAGCAAAAAGGTCTCGGCTCAGCATAAATGCCTTACCGCTCAAGAGTAGATAGGCGCTGATATTCTGCCGAAACCATGTGATCACAAGACCCTATGAGGTGTTTTTCGGGTCTTCGGCAAGTCCAGACATTCCAAAGATTTAAACAGTTGGTGTGGAATAACTCCAGCTGTTGACAAAACTATTGGGACAATCGTTGCCTTTTGCAGGCGCCACATGCGCGTTATTTCGTTTTTAAGGTCGATGTATTTGGAAAGCTTCTCTGCAGTGGTGGTCTGCAGGTTGTGGGTGTTGGGTACAGCAATGTCTATGAGTAGGGCGGTGTTGTTAGTTTTGTCTAGGAGGGTTAGATCTGGTCTGTTGAAGTGAGTGGTTTTATCGGTAAGAATGGCTCTATCAAAATAAAGTTTGAGAGTAGGGTTTTCCAATACAATTTCGGGGGAGTATTTATAGGTTTTTGATTAGTGACTATGAGTTTATATTTGGCTGCTAGGTCTTGTTGGATGATGTTAGCCACCTGGTCGTGTCTGAATTTGTAATCGGTCTGTGCAATGGCCTTGCAAGCTCCAGTGATGTATTGTATTGTTACTGACTGGCTGTTACATCGTCTGCACCTGTCCGTTAGTAAATTTATGGTTTTCATTGAATGTTTCTGGTAGTTACGAGTTTCAATGACCTGGTCCTGTATAGCGATCATAAATCCCTCGGTCTCATGAAAGATTTCACCTTGACTGAGCCATTCGTTCGACGCCTTTTTGTCGACGGTGGGTTGGCTCAAGTCATGGTGGTTGCATTCCGTGAAGAGTTGCTGGTCCATTCGGCTATCAGTGTTTGTTTTTCTGTGATTATGTTCGTTGTTTTGTTTATTGATATCATGTCAGTTAAGAGGTGTAATATGTTTGTCTAACTGAGCTATTGAATTGTGTATAATTGAGTTTACAGATTTAGAGTGGAAGTAAGATCTTAGTGTAGTAATTTGGTTATTGTGTAGGTTTTGTATATCAATAATGCCCCTCCTTCCTTCGGAACGCGGTAGAATCTGCCTTTGTATGCAGGCACGAGGGTGGTGTTTTCTGTGCCTCGTCATTGTGACATTAATAAGTCGCTGTAGATTTTTAAGTTCGGTTTTTGTCCAATTTATAATGCGGAATGATTATGTGACTATGGGTATTGCGAATGAGTTGATGGCTTTGGTCATGTTTCTGGAGTAGAGCTGAGATTTTATTATTAAGAGCCTATACTGTCCCACTGTAGGGCCAATATGGCAACCAAATATCCTTAAGTATGCACTGACACCTAAAACTGTGACAGACAGACAGATACAGTGTTACTATTTTTTTTTTTTTTATTTAACCTATGTTGTCCCACTGCTGGGCAAAGGTCTCCCCTAAAGTCTTCCAACCATCCCGATCCTTTGCAGACTCCCACTATCCTCTGTCAAAGGTAACAAGCTCATCCCGCCAACGCTTCCTCGGTCGACCCCGACACCGCGTTCCCTCATCAGGGAGCCAAGGTGTTACACTCTGAGCCCATTTGTCTGCTGGCATTCGGCTCACGTGGCCCGCCCAGTCCCACTTCAGCGTTGCAGCCTTCTTACCGACATCTGTGATGCCAGTAAGGGAACGCAGCATGGTGTTGCGAACTCGGTCGACTCGTTTAAACCCGAGAATGCTGCGTTCCATTGCCCTCTGACAAATAATGTGTTACTATAAGGGTTTCTTTTTACCATTTTGGTCTGGAACCCTAAAAACATGTAATGTTTGAATAAGTATATAAGTACATATATAAGAAACATCACAGCATCTCAAGAACTATCTCTTGGATTATTCGAGTGATTTTATCACAAATCTCACCAATTTCGACTCCAATACTCTTTGTTTATTAAAAGAGATTTACTTATGAAAGTGGATCCGACCGAATTCATGAATATATTTATAAAACGATCTTAAAATGGCCATCGTTCACCATTTCTCGATACGAGATTAAATCTATGTGGAGTACGAGTATTAAATTAGATATCTTTCTTAGCGAGTGTTTGTTGGGGTGCCGGCAGTAGAATGTTGCCTCTCCTCTCTTGCCCGTGGATGCAGTAGGTATCTGCCAAGAGATACTTCCGGAAGCTTTAGGACACTGTTGCGGCGTTTGACCTGGGGTCAGCCATCGCATTTTTCGCTAACGGTTATCGTAAAGAATCCACTTTTCGTCACATGTCACAATTCGATCCAACATTCCTTCATTTCTGTATCACAAGTTTCAATACGCGTTTCTTTCTGCAGATCAGTCAAATCATGAGGCACCCATTTTTCATATATTTTTATTTTATTGATTTGACGCAAATGAGTCAGTATTGTTGGTGAGGTAACGTTAAACCACGCCGCTAATTCCTGGGTAGTTGGGCTCGGATCGGCTTCCACCATCTCTTTCTTTTTTATTAACCTATGTATGTGGGCGGTCTTCCACGTGGTTCGTTCTTCAAATCAAAGTTTCCATCACGAAAGCGTTTAAACCAAAATTGCACGGTGCGTTCATTAGCAGTCCCCTCTCCAAACGCAACATTGATATTGCGAGCTGTTTCTACCGCGTTAGTTCCGCGTCGGAACTCGTATTCAAAAATCACTCGATTTTCGAAGTATCCAGATGGATCAAGAAAGATTTCTTGTCTAAGCTGAATAAAAAAAACAACTGAAAGTCGATAATCAAATGTTGCAAATTTTTTAAAAGAAGAACTTCATAGGTACCTTTTGAAAAAAGTTTCACTCAAAAATCTCAAACCATGAAGGTTCTATGTCTAATGTCAATTAGAAGTAACTATTACAATAAAACGGCAATTTCATACTTTAATCCCTTTTATCATTATATCGTTGCTAGGAAAGCGAGCCTCAAAAAGGCCGCTATTCACCTATTTTTCGATACGAGATTAAATCTAAGGGGTATATTCGATTTCCTTCGTTTCACGTTAATAAAGACATCCTTAAGCGAGTGTTTGGGGATAGCGGAGAACGTTTTGTTGCTGTATTTTTTTAATCTTGAGAGTAAACTATAATTGTCATTTTTTCCGTGAAGAAAATCCAAAAAATGATTTTATTTCGCAAGCGACAATGCGGCCGACGATAAATCACAAGCTGGACTTGACTAGGGTCGAATCCCTGTAGAGGCCGTCCGTAGGAAATCGTGTTTAATTTTTTGTGTTTCGCTTCTATGCGCCTTTGATATTGCAACCACAAGTTAATAACACCATGTATACAGTAAAAGCACTTATGTAACTGCAATCAAAATATAAAAAAGCTTGCCATTAGATTTAAAACTTCTGGAGGGTCATATGTTTAAAAATAAACTCAGGAGATGGCTATTCGCAAATGTTTTTAAGACCTGGATGAGTACTATCGAAGGGACAGCGAGTAGGTATGTAAAGTAGTACTAAGATTTTTATTTTTCGTCGTTCTCTTGTACATTACATTGTACTCGTTACCTTGTACTCGTTACATTGTACCTAAGTAATACTATTGAACAATCACATTCAAATAATTGTATATCAGTGCATCGCCAAGATGAGGGTTCCTCTGCTCCTGTGAAGTCATGTTGTCGATCTTAACTTCCAACAGCATTACTTGAAAATCCATGAGGGAAGCTTAGATAAATTCAGTGGACGTCATACGGCCGCAATCAGTGCGACCGCAATAGCCTTTTAGAAAAGTACATTCCCAAAATATAACAACAACAATTCGAATATAGTGAAATTGAATGAAGCACTAACGTCATAAACTGGCACCGCTTTCCTAGCTACCATATACAATTCATACATCCAATCCAAAGCAAATAGAACAGGATCAATGCGACTCAAGTTACTGACATTTGAGTAACTTTGTGTCGTCTGAGGTACTCAAGTTATTGAAGGGATCCTGAAAGAATTGAATGCTGGAAACAGATGAATGGAACTCAATACAAAATAATCGTTATATGAATAACTGTTTTATTGGGACATAAGTTTGAATATGGCTTGCGTATTTTAACTTTTAAATACGTAAGTTCTGTTTGGACACGACACGGTCTAGCGTGAGTCATCCTTTAATCGTGTTTTTTAGACACGGGAAAATAATTTCTGATTTTCCTCTTTATATACTTCATCAATAGATACTTTAAAAATAATGTGTTAATAAAGTACGTTTATTAAACCACAAATGGCGTTCAGTCCACATATGAGAAGTCGCGGTAAGGAGCAAAAAATGAGGTCGTATAGACATTATAATAATATGCTGAATACATACTTATTTCTTTATTGTCAAGATATATCAGCAGATATGATTGCTGTCTGTCCGTAAAGCAATTTAAAGACGTACACTAATGATGACGGAAAACATCGTGCGGAAACGTACGGCTTTATCGGCTTTAAATATACTCGTAAGCATTGTTAGAACTTGTTTTACTTATTTTTGATACGGCCATCAGTCTTCCAGACTCTTCTTTTTGTCTCGGCCTCAGGTTTACTAGGTATGTATTTTCGATTATAATTATTTTATTGTTCTTTGACGTAATCCTTCCTTGGTGTGAAATTGTAAGCTGTGAAATTGTTATTATTTCTTTTGTGTTTTGTATTTATCTCAGTGAGTTGTATATAGGTTCGAATACATATACAATATATTTACATTATTAACCAATATAAATTGCCGTGGGATGCCGGCACTAGAATGTTACCCCTCCTCCCATGCCCGTGGATGCAGTAAGAGCCTGCTAAGGGATACCTCCGCAAGATGGGCAGCAGCGTCTTTCCGTGTAACAACATCTCGTACTGCGCTCGCTAACCCGCTTGCCAAGCGTGGTGAGTATGGCAACTACCCCTCATAGATGTCCATGAAGGAGGCCTGTGTTCAGTAGTGGACGTTTTACGGCTGAAATGATGATGATGATTAACCAATATTTCAGTTGTAGGCAACAGACGTGTAAACCTTTGACAGTAGATAATCTCGATACATCGATGTGACCCTGCCTATACACGCTATTTTTATTTAGTCCAAGTGAAGGGAACAGAGGTATTTTTGGTAAATGCATTAATTTTTTTGAGAATTTTTTTAATAAGTTATAAAATAATAATTCTTGTACCACCTGATTTTATTATGGCCCTTAAAAAGTTGTATATAAGCGTCGACAATTTTTCATTTCATTAATAATTTCAGAGTAACATAATATTGACACAAAATAAACTTTTTCTTATCTTATCGTCTAATGTGTTCCATTCTACGGGCAGGCGAATTTTAACATGCACATTTTGTATGGAATGAAATCTTATAGGGCATAGACTATCTGTTGGCTATATATTTACAGTATCTGCTGGCACGGGGTGCCGGCAGTAGAATGTTGTTCTTTTCTTACCCATGGATGGAGTAAGAGGTATCTCTTGGAAGAATCTGGTGATCTGCCAAATACAGATTTTGTCGGACGCTGCGTATCTTTGGATAGATTTAAGAACCATATCACGTAACTTATTGGTTCAAAGTTAAAGTTAATAATCGTATTAATTAGAACACAAAAGCTACTTTGAAATGTCAATTAACATAAGAAAAACAAAACACAGAAAAACAGATGGCATCTGGGGCGCAGCGGGTTGGAACGCAAGTGGTTGCGGGTTTGTTCCCGCCTCGGGACGAGTGTCTGTACGATCTGCTAATATTTGTACAGGGTAGGCAGGTAGGGTTTTTTTTTCTATATTTAATAAAATATATATATATATATATATATGTATATATCTATGTAGTATAACGTATTAAGTATATCAGTCATCTATCACCCATAACACAAGCTTGCTTAGCTTGGGGCTAGATGATGCTGTGTGAATTTTCCAGCATTATTTATTTGTTTACATTTAAATTGAATAATACACAGATTTTCAAAACACTTTTTTTAATTGGAGTCAAGAGGATCGGCTGCAGAGACCTCCGGAAGATGGACAGCAGCGTCTTTCCTTGTATCAACATCCCGTACTGCGCTCGCCAACTCGCCTGCCAAGCGTGGTGAGTACGGCAACTACCCCTCATGGAGATCCATGAGGGAGGCCTGTATTCAGTAGTAGATGTTTTACAGCTGAAATTATGATGATGAAGGACATTGGATAGTTTTGATACCGATTGGTTACATACAATATTGTTGTAACTATTGCATTTGTTTCAGGCCTGAAGATAGTGGGCAATACCGTTGTCGAGTGGACTTCATCAAGTCTCCTACGAAGAATACGAGACTCAACCTCACTGTACTCAGTAAGTTAAAAAATCTACTGGTTACTACTACGACATAACCTTTTTAATACTCATATCTTAGGGAGTAATATAATACGTGTACTAACAAGTTTGAAAAGTGGACGCGGGTAGCAGTCCTACTGCCGAAAAGAAGGATCCAGTATACGTAATTTTCTCAGCAATATTGTATTTTTTCAGTTCCCCCCGACCGTCTGATCATCCTCAACCAAGAAGGGAATGAAGTGGTGGGTGGCATCCTTGGACCCTATGATGAAGGGTCGGAGGTCAACCTGACGTGTGTTGCTATTGGCGGTAAGTGTAGTTTTATTTTTGAGTATGGCAATAACCCCTTACGATCAGTACTCGGCCATTACGGCTTTGCCCAGTTTTCAGATGTTCTTGTTGGTGATGATGATGTAGTTTTATTTGTCACTGTACGCCAACTACCCAGATTTGACATATGATCAGCTCGACAAGCTTGCGTATTCAACATTTCCTGATCAGATTCATACTTGGCTTGCGTAGGTTTGATCATGTCTCTTAGTACCGTTATATGCTCAAATGGCTCAAACAATATTTATACAGTAGGTAACTTTTGAATCATTCAGTGTATTTTTATCTGCTTAAAAGTAGATTATCCAATATTCAATTCAATGCGTTTATTTGGGTTTGACGACTTTGGTCCAAAATAAAAAATGACAAGGTATTTCAGCTTAGAAATACATACACAGATACATATTTCAGCCATAGATTAATTAATTAAATAAAAAAATATGATTAAGTCGGCGAGTTTGGTTTTAAATGCACTGAATGAGCCAACACTTTCTATTTCTGGAAGTGGCAGTTTCAAGGAAGCAGCAGCTGCAAAAGTTTTTCGACTTACCGCTGCCAGTAGTGGCACCCGTGATATGTTTTTGTCCATAATGGGACCCAGATTTCTCACATGTGGTAGAGACCAGTTGACCCAGGCGATCATTCTAGAACTACCCTAGATAATCTGGGTTTCGATTGAATTGACCGTAAGTCCAAATGATTTGCTTCACCTGCGGATGTTTTCCAAATCGGAATTATTTCGGAAACTGCCTCAGATAATCTCCTCAGGTTGTCTTAAATATCAACTGTTTTCAGTAATTTATAGGCCATTACTCTTTCCTTTTACACACAAGATCTTACCCCATAATGTTAACATAACAACCCCGAGCAAAGGGTTGCGAAAGGGACTAGAACTCTCAAATACACAAATCATTTAAAAATTTAACCCCATTCAACAAATACTAAGGGAATTATACCACAATGCCACTCAAACACCCTCGGTATAGTTGACGCGTGTTATTTCATTAAATCAGTTGTTTTTGAACGCTTAACCCCCCTCCCATCTCTGGGCTGAGGCTAAAGGGATGTTTAGCAAAATGCCAAAATTACGCTCATATTTGTGGTAGTATATGTTCGGAGCGCAAGCGTTTTGGATTGAGGCCGACTTTAAAGCGGTCTTAAGTCTTTTTCTTTTGTCTTCTCTGTCGTTCCCTCATTACTGAGGATCGTGACTCCTCTTAATCCGCTTTGTGGAGGGCGATGGAGATGCGCTGATCGACACCTCCAGAAACCTGAGCTATCTAGCGATTTGGGCTTCGTCCACGGGATCTTATGCCTTCGACCTTTCTTGTAAGTCGTTCCAGGTTTTCGGGGTTTCAATAACGATTCAAAAATAATTATTCTGTCACTACAATTTGTTTAAAGCTAACCTGCTTAAGCTCCAACCTTACCCCACCGCGCCCTCTTTGATAAGGGTCATCCATCCCAAAGGCTTTGTTTTAACTCGTTTTTTGTTCTATTCATGGCGTTATGCGTATTTGTAGCTGGAACTGTAGGCTTCCGGGCTTTAGAAACGTATATTTTTGACTGACTTAATCTTGCTCTATTTAATAGAATTTATTTGTACGAAAAATGGGTTATAGTTATTTGTTATACAAGAGTGCAAAGTTACTTTTTAACTGCGTGCTCAATTTTGATGACTGAGCAAGCAAAAGATTCTTAAATAAGATCACTCGCTGCGCTCGTGATTCAAAAATTAGAATCCTGAGCGTTTGGGAAGGAATCAAAAGAGCGTGAGGTGAAAAATCTTTGCACTCGAGTGCAACACGTAACTTTTCATCCCACCTCAGCGAGGAAATGTCTAAATGCAAAAAAAAATACAATCACAAGATTAAGATTTTAACAATATGACGTGAAAAGAAAATGGCGCGCGCAAAGCAAATTAAGAAAAGTACACCAAGAAGGTTCCGAGTCTGAGTTTTTAACAAATTAAAAAAGGTTGTATGATAAATTCGGCACCATGGAGGGAAGTAAATAAGTTTAATGATGTTTTGTATTCGCAAACTTAGTGCACACGATGTTTAAAATTCAATTTACTTTATCCTCTAGCGACAAGACAGACAAATGTCTGAACGATCTGCAGATATTTGTTCAGGGTGTTCTGGGTGTTTTTCTATCATCATCATCATCATCATCATCAGCCTTTATCGACCCACTGCTGGGCATAGGCCTCCCTTCGATTTTGCCATTCGCCTCTGTCATTATCTATTCTTAGCCAGGTGCAACCCACGGTCTTCCGAACATCGTCAACCCATCGGGATGGTGGACGACCCCTTTTTCTGTGCCCTTCTCTCGGCCACCATTCAGTCAGCGTTTTCGTCCACCTGTCGTCATTTCGTCTGGCCAAGTGTCCTGCCCAACTCCATTTGAGCCCCATTATTCGCTCGCCGACATCCTGAACCTTAGTCCGCTCGCGAATTTTGACGTTGGGGACCCGGTCTATCAGTGTGATGCCGAGCATGGCGCGCTCCATGGCTCTCTGCGCAACGCTGATTTTGTGCACTGCCTCCTTAGTAAGTCGCCATGTCTCAGCACCGTAGGTCATTGTTGGTAGGACGCATTGATTGAAGAGACGAGTCTTAAGACACTGTGGGATGTGGGTAGATTTAAAAATATCGTCTAGTTTTCCGAAAGCTGCCCATCCTAGTTGTACTCTCCTGGTAACCTCCTTCATCTGATACTCCGTGCCAAAAGACAAAACATGACCAAGATACACATATGAATCAACCATCTCTAACCTCTCGCCCCCAACTTTAACGTTAGAATTCGAGAGTTCAGAAACGTTTGACATCACCTTGGTCTTGCCCATGTTCATCTTCAGGCCAACTACCAAAGAGGCATCATGAAGGTCTCCCAGCATAACCTCCAGGTCATTCATAGTTTCGGCAAACAATACAAGATCGTCAGCAAAACGCAGATGCGACAGGTAGACACCATTAACATTTATACCGCATTGGTCCCATGGAAGCATTTTTACGACGTCTTCCAAAACAGCCGTAAAAAGCTTGGGTGAAATTGTGTCCCCCTGTCGCACCCCCCTCTTGATCGAAATAGGTTCTGACAAACTGTGTAATCGTACTTGCATTGTTGCCGAGCTGTATACCTCCCGAAGAAGATCCACGTAACGAGCGTCAATGTGGCAGCGATGGAGTGAGTCAAATACGGCCCAATGCTCGACGCTGTCAAAAGCCTTCTCAAAGTCGACGAAGGCCATGCAAAGGGGCCGATTGAACTCGTGACTCTTCTCCATCAGCTGCTTGACTGAATGGATGTGATCAATGGTGGAAAATCCACTTCGGAAGCCAGCCTGTTCTAAAGATTGATATTCATCCAGCTTTCGGGTAAGACGGTTGCAGAGAATTTTGGCAAATAGCTTATAAATTTGGGACAGCAAACTGATAGGCCTATAATTAGATAATTTTGAGATGTCACCTTTCTTATGGATAATTGTAACAAGTGCATTTTTCCAAGACTCACTGCTTCGTGCAGGCGGACCACCGGTGATTGACGTACTAATGAGGCTCTTCAACGATGCCATGAATCAAGCTCGAACACCTGAGTCTTGGAAAAATGCACTTGTTTTTCTATATATAATAAAAATATCTATCTATGTAGTATAATGTATTAATTATAACAGTCATGTATTATACATGACTGTTTTAATTAATACATTATACTACATAGATAGATATTTTTATAACTTGTGTTATGGGTACTATAATAGTACCCATAACACAAGTTCTGCTTAGCTTGGGTGTAATGATGCTGTGTGAGTTGTCCAGAATTATTTATTTATTATTTTATTTATATCGAAGAGCAAATATACTCTTTCCGAGATGGAAAAAAGGATGAAAAAAATATAACGGTCTTAAATTAAAATAAGTTTAGCTGGATCTCGCCGTAGACGGGCATATAAATAATAAAAGGTAGATAAATAACATGCTCACTTATAAAACTGAGTAGCATGAAAATAATAGTACATTACAATAATCAAACAATAATTTATAGAAAAAGAGTCAGGATGGGATGATTTTCTTTGACTGAGGCTAATTTGTCAGTTAGATATTCTTGACGTTATAATACGTTTTGACTGTCAATATTTTTTTAACCGTACTTTTAAATAAACACAAATTCTCAATTGCTTTGATACATTTAGGCAATTTACTATATAGTCCTGGCCTCATGCAGAATACACTTTTCAAATATGGCTGATTTGTGCCAAGGCATGGCTATGTGGCATGGCACCTACTCACTTTCGCGATCACAATACACTATAAATATCAACAAGGGACCTGTGTGGTTTCAACACAGCCGAAACGTCGGGAATAATTTAAGAAATGACGCGGTAAGTTCCCGTGTAATACTTGAACTGCCGCCGAGGGGTGCCGGCAGTAGAATGATACCCCTCCTCTCATGCCCATGGATGCAGTAAGAGCCTGCTAAGGGATACCTCCGGAAGATGGGCAGCAGCGTCTATCCGTGTATCAACATCCCATACTGCGCTCACCAACCCGCCTGTCAAACGTGGTGAGAATGGCAACTACCCCTCATGGAGATCCATGAAGGAGGCCTGTGTTCATCAGTGGACGTTTTACGGCTGAAATGATGATTTGAACTGCGCTACGGACTCAGTCGTAGTATCAGAAAACTATCGCCACTTTAACTGCACTTTCTCGACTCGAGCTAAGATAGATCTCGAAGTATCTTCAGTTAATTCTTTTATCTTTTATTACCTCAGCGGATTCATTGAGAAGCAGTTAAAGGAGACTTCGTCAACCGAAATTGCCGAAAGACAAAACTATTTACTGGTTTTCGAGTAATCTCTGAGAAAGTGTAGGATCCCAGGTATCGCAAATAGATATATAAGTATCTTTAGTTAAGTCTTGTACGACCTCAGCGCATTCATTGAGAACCAGTTGAAGGAGACTTCATCAAACGAAAACCGCTGAATGACAAAACTATTTACTGGTTTTCGAGTAATCTCTGAGAAAGTGTAGCATCCCAGGTATCGTAAACTCTCGCCAACTCTCCGTTTACTTGTGCGCTTGCTCAAGTGCTGGTAACAAGCAGTCTGGATGTTTATTAGGAATGGCTACTAAAATCTAGAAGCGAGGGCATTCATCTGTTATGTAGCAATTGAAAATTTAGAAGGAAGAGACCAAAAAGGCAGACCTCACCACCAGATGGGAACAATAAATACCAAGGAGAGAGAGAGAGAGAAGTGGCAGCGCTGACTTGTGAGACGTGTGCCTAACTCACTAACTTATTGCTACCAATTGTATTACCATCATCATCATCGCAAGCGTAGGATGTCCACTGCTGGACATAAGCCTCCCTCATGGATCCAATTACTGATCATGAGGGGATTTTTAACATAATCACCACGCTTGGCAGGCGGTTTGGCGAGCAAAGTACGGGATTTTGATACACGGAAAGACGCTGCTGCCCATTTTCCGAAGGTATCCCTTGGCAGACTCTTACTGCATCGACGGGCAAGAGCGGAGAGGCAACATTCTATTAATGGCACCCTACTGCACGAAATTGTAAAATAATGCATGTATATGTAATACACGACATCATTAAATTAAAAGTGAGCAAAGCAGACTCTCCTTACTTATTGATGTAATGTTATCTTCGCGCATTGATGTAGGTACCCTTCGTTATAGAAGGGGAAAATATATTCCATACTCGAAACTGGGTTACCAATAATTGAAACGAAATAATTCCCATTTTGTAACTGGTTACGAAAGCCAGTTACGTAGTGGGACGCAGGGTTGATGTAATGCCGGAATCAGAGTTGATACATTCAAAATTGTAAATGTTTGTAATTTTTATAGTGTTTAACCGCATTTTTTCTGTTTATGATTTTTATAATATAAACTTCGTGCGGTTAGTCCAATCATTTATATAAAATGTGATATCACTTTTCTCTTGTAAGTGATTTTTTTTATTCTTTAGAGAAATAAATTGATCTTAAACCTGAACCACACTTAGGTAGAACGTTTCAAGTAAATTAAAATTCTTATGAAAAATTTACGATTCCGGGGGGATTTGAACCGACGTTCGTCGATCCTTGACAATTCCTATAGCCGGAAATGTTTTAACCACTAAGCTACGGAACCCGTGTTGGGTACCGCTGAAATTCTTAATAAAATGTTATCGGTTAAGCACCGATAGCTCAGTGGTTAAAGCACTTCCGACTTTAGGAAGCATCCAGAATCGATTTGACGGACGTGGGTTCGAATCCCACCGGAATCGTAAATTTTTGATAAGGATTTTCATTTCCTTGAAATGTTCTACCTAAGTGTGGTTCAGGTTTAAAAACAATTTATTTCTCTAAAGAATAAAAAAATCACTTACAAGAGAAAACTGATATAACATTTTTTACAAATGATTGGGCTAACCACACGAAGTTTAAATTGCACATAAAAATTATAAACAGAAAAAATGCGATTAAACACTATAAAAATTACAAACATTTAAATCAAATCAAAGTTTTTCCTTCCATAACATTTGGAAATGGTCGAGTAATCACTAAGCATATAGCAGATGGCAATATACGAAAACTCTACGTTTATTTGTACGCTAGCTCAGGTGCCGATAAGGTAACAAGCTGACTCTAGATATCCGATTGGCAATGGCTACTAAAACCTTAGCTCAAGCTAAAACCCAGCTCGAACGAGCTGTACGGGAGATTTATACAGGTTTTAAACTGGGTTGTGCTGAGTTTCTGTTGTTTTCCAATGGAGGGAAGTCATTGTACTTAACTGTGCTTTACCGTCTTAACAGCAATGGAAGTTTGTTTTAAATTTTAAAAGAAATTCGGTTTATTTATTTATTAAAAGTACACTGACATCGAAAGTATTTACAAATTATAAAAAAACACATGCAAATAGATATTGATCTAATACAGACGACAATTGAAGTGTACATAGCTTACTCTATTATGTGCGTTAAGAGAAAAAGAAGAGAAAAAAGAAGAAGAATTAATATACAAGTCAACATAAAGATCAGTTCGACTAGGTCAAAAAGTGTTTATTTATCCGGACCCAAAGACTGTATAATTTATTTTTATAACATCAGTATTTAGTTTTTCACTGCTCAGATTACAAAACAATAGGGCAACAACCTTTTGTTTTTAATCTGAGTTTCACTGTTTATATATCATAAATAAAGTTTAATCTGTCCTGTCAATCCAAAAGTTGCCTAGAAGATATCACCGTTATTGATCCTTACCTTCATTCTATATTACTGTATGTTTCTTGGTTCTGGAGTACAATGAAGTGATATTCATTTATGAATTTAAAAGCTACATATAGTTAACAAAAATTAAAAAACACATTTAATTTGGCCATTAAAACTTAATAGATGTTTTATACAGCGTCTGGTATTCATGCTGTGCGGGAGTCATCATCATCATCATTGCAGACGTAAATCGTCCACTACTGCATACAGGCCTCATGGGTCTCCATGAGGAGTAGTTGCTATACTCCACACGTTTGGCAAGCGGTTTGGCGAGCCCAG
The DNA here is from genome assembly GCA_963082625.1 of Pasiphila rectangulata. Lineage (NCBI taxonomy): Eukaryota > Metazoa > Arthropoda > Insecta > Lepidoptera > Geometridae > Pasiphila > Pasiphila rectangulata. The sequence continues at coordinate 7,647,923 of OY720261.1, read as the reverse complement.
TACGGGATGTTGATACTCGAAAAGACGCTGCTGCCTATCTTCTGGAAGTATCCTATAGCAGGCTCTTATTTAGTCGCCACAGTCAACACGATATGCACGATGGTACTAGGGTAGTCGACCTAGTACTAACTCGCACATCTCCAAGCGTCACGCGTCACCTCCCGTTCGATCGGCAAAAGATGTTTACATCAAAAAACTGTTTGTTCCAGGTCGTCCCATAGCCAGGGTGTCGTGGTGGAAGTCACACTCGCTGCTGGCTAACTCGGAAGCCAGAGCCGTGGTCTCCTTCATACTGCAGAGGTCTGACTACGGAACTGATGTTACTTGCCAGGTAAGATAAAGATAAATAAATTAAAAGTAAAAAAATACTTTTTAAAAAACAAGCTTTTATTTAAACGTACCCGCTAAAAATAATAAAATAAACATTTTCAATGAGCCGTTTTCAGTAACAAAACAAAAAGAGTTTTCTACTAAACCTAACAGATGGAGCTGTCAAGCGGAGTAAGCAAGTTTGTGATTAATCCTGTCATTGTCAAATTGTGCCTACCAGTAAAAGAAAATTAACGCCATCTATAAGGTTCGAGGTAACTATTTTTGAAGTTTTTACTTTTTAATGAAAACGCCTCATTGAAGTTTAATGTCAATTTAAAACGTCTTTACACAATATATGTAATAAAAAAGCTTGAGATCAACCTGTGTATAATTTCACAGTTTTTGGTGTTAGAGCACATCTGACGATTAAATCTTTGGCTTCTCCCCTAAGTCCAGTTATAGCCACAGTGCAGCCTATAGCCCAAACTCACGTAATGAGGTCGGCGCAGGAAATGAGACTCCACTGCGTCGGATTATATCACCGCGCATTGAGAGGCAGATGAATGTGGGATATCTGACTTCTGAACGTTGTATTAAAGTCTTTCAAAGTTTATAAAAGTCTGAAACTTTTTTTTTTTTTACGTTAGATAGGTTAGCTCTTGATTTCATCCCTGCTATCGCAAGAATGAGAACGACGATGGAGCGAGCTTTCCTAGAATTTTCTAGGGAAGCTCGCTCCATCGTCTATTTTTTTAAAGAGTTAATAGGCATTTGCCTCTTAAAAAAAATAAAATGCAATGAAAATATTTAGTTTTATTTCCAATTAATATAACTAATAATATTTTATTATATTATTAGTTATATTTAGTTATATTATAAGCGGAATTAAAACTAAATATTTTCATTGCATTTTATTGTCATGGATTTCCGCAAAGTAACGCCTGATTCCATTAATTATATTAACTCTTTTCTTAAACGAATGAATCTGAAACTAGATGGTCATGAATTCTCAGTTTGTGCATTGACGGTAGCCTAGTAGCCTAATTTTGGATCACTCTTACTAGATCAAGTCAATAGATCCAGTAGGTATTTAAAGTTTGAATACTCTAGTGAGAGTTTTTTATTTGTTTGTACTCTCAGTAACAAAAAAACTTCATGCATATCGGTCCCCTCGTTTAAAAGCTACAATGTTATAGACAGACACCTAGGCATACACACATAGCGGTCAAACTTATAACACCCTTTCTCTTTGGTCGGGGGTTAATATATTAGGGCCTTTGCATCTATTGTCGATGGTTTAGACAGCGTCAGCAACTGGGAACATGCTGTACGGGACGCTGCAGTGCCTGGGACATTGTTAGATGGATTAGGCTTGCCCAGCACCTATACCGTCCTCTCAGCTATTAGAGGAAATAACAGGTCAATACGTCTGAAGCTAACTAAGTCGCGGGTTTCCTCACATACATTTTTCATAATAGAAAAACCCATTGCTGCATGGTCGGTATCGATACCTAACTAAGCCGCGGGTTTAAAAAATCGGGTAAATCTAGTTTATTGTAGTTTGCAATACGATTTTTTTTAACAACTAACTTTTTTTTTCAGGCCGTGACAGACCCGTCCATTCCACCGCTGTCAGAAAGCATCTCTGTAGACGTCAACTGTAAGTATATATTTTCTTATTAGGTACTGTTCTTTGATGGTGGTAACATTATTAACATATATTTAGCAGGGTATATTTACCGTGGGGTGTCGGCAGTAGAATGTTGCCCCTTCTCTCTTGCCCTTGGATGCAGGAAAAATCTGCTAAGGGATTGCTCTGGAAAATGGGCAGCAGCGTCTCTCCGTGAATCAACATCCCGTACTGCGCTCGCCAACCCGCCTGCAAAGCGTGGTGAGTAAGGCAACATTTCGGGAACTGCTCATTGCCAATCTTTCAGAGGTATCCTTTGGCAAAAGTGGAGGGGCATAATTCTCCTGCCAGCACTCCACGACAGAAAAGTGTTTACAACAATTTCTTAGAAACCACTCCATGCAATCATTATCCCTGCAATTTAAGGTGCTTATCTCCAAATTAGTCAATTCATCCCGCAACAAAGATAACCTCAAAATAACATCGAGTATTAGGGCCAAAATTATCATTTCATCTCCTTGATTGACGTATCATTACCCACAAAGGGAATTTTATCGATGACTTGCAGTAAGGTCTTGCATCTCCGTCTTAGCTGTGGGATTTATACGCGCTGTCCCTTTCGCTCTTATGCGATTAGAAGATGAATTTGATAGTCATTTATATTGATGCTGGGTACCTGCGAGGTGATTTTTATCCGTGTTATATTGGGCGTAGGATGGATTTTACGTATTAAATTGATGTAATGGTACTTAGTAGTTTATCGTGATTGACTGATTGACCGGAGGTTGTCAAGACGTACCAAACATTATTCAATGGTTAAGGCTGCCCATCCACTGGGACAGAGCGGAGATGAGAAAAGCAGAGCTGCTCAAATTTAGTTCAATAGAGTTCCTCCGCTCTGCTGCGGAATGAAGGGATACCTACATCTTTATTGTACATCAAAACTAAAATTGAATACAGTATGAAAACTTAAAATAAATACAAATCCACAATGCGCGGCCTTATCGCTAAGAGCGATCTCTTCCAGGCAACCTTTGCATAGTTCTCAACAATAATGATGAAGATGATGGAGTCAATATGAAGGAACCACAAAGATAAATGAGAGATGTTAGCAAAATAAGTAAGGGTACATACTGATAAACTTATACTTATTTCACTTTCAAAATTAACGTGAGTTTTTCATTTCATAGTAGGGTCGACATGACACTCAATGTCATGTCGGCCCTACGCGCGGACGGGCATTCAATCCCATGATGATGATTTTCTTGAATAATCAAAACCTATCGGATTAATCTTCGACGTTACAATACTACGTGAGTAATTCCGGTTTTTACAAATTGAATAAGACTAATTCTACGACATTACAAAAGCTTATCCAGGAGTTTTTATTAAATTGGTCTGCTCGAGTGGACATAAAGCTTTAATCGGCTTTTGAGTGATCAACGTATATGTAGGTATTTTGGTATTGCACAAAGGTGCACCTTTGCATTAAATCCTAAAAATATATTCAGGAAATATGTTGTATTGTTTTACTAAAGACGAGTGGTATATTTATTAAGGTATGTAACTATTGTACCACACTGAGAAGTGAAATAACACATTTTTTTTAAGTATACTTAGATTTAAAAGGACACAAAAAATATCTTCTAAACGCGAAGTAAAATTCTAAATTTATTTATTTATTTATTATAATAGGATACCCAACACAGGTTTACACATAATATAATAAGAAAACATTCAAAAACAAATTTATAGCATTGTGCTCCCGTACTTAAAGGGTACCACAGCATGCAAAACATAGCTATCAATATAATAAAACTGCGACATATCTATCTCCAAAAATACGGCAATTTAAATCAAACGGCAGCTCTCAAATTCTACTCAAACAAAGCATTCGTTAACATAAAAACATAAAAAACACACAAACTGACACCCGCATCTAAAGATTACCGCAAAATTGGACGCCACCATAAATCTCTAAAAAGCGCCGAAAAGCTCGAGTGATGTGCCACACCGCAATGTATCGATATCGATAAATAAAATGCCGATGTCGATAAATTGTGCAATATTGACATTTTATGTATGAAGGTATCTAAGTATGTTTTCGTTCATATTTTTAACCGACATCAAAACTATTGCTTTAGCTCGCGATTCTATAGCGCGGACTCGTCGCGATTCTCTCGCTCGTGGAGACGGCCTCTAAGAGAGTGTATAGAAATACGTGGCGACGACGATAACATCGCCGCGATTCCTTCGCTCGTGGAGACGGCCCCTAAGCCCGGCAGCTGAGATCTCTCCCATCCACAGGATCAGGATCACCCTGGCCTCCCGCAATGTGCGCTCGTTGGAGAAGGTCTGTGCTGACACAGTACAGCACAGGCACAGTACGGAATTTTGATACATGGAAAGACGCTGCTGCCAACCTTCCGGAGGTATCCCTAGGTAGATTATTAGTGCATTAGTGTACAGTCGCACACATGGTACATAGATAGATAACTTTTGGATTCTACATTGAGAAAATTTCAAATTAATTATAATTATAATTATTTAACAGTCATCATAACAAAGCGGCATTTGACAGAATACGCAAAGTAGAAAAGTCTAAAATAGGAGTTTTCAAGGAGGTTTAATTAATTTCACTTCAAGAAGTTTAATTGGTAGTCACTGATTATTGTGTTTTTTAAATTTTGAAATGATATACAACCTCCGTGGCTTAAATGCCGATTGAGATGCTTCGATTCCCGGGAAAAATGTTTCGATGACCTTAAGATGTACCCTAAATATTTTATCCAGGATAAGGAATTTTCCCGTACCAAAAATACGGGTACACAAGCAGTATCTGGTTTCCAAAAGCATATTTAATCTAGCATTATTTATTACCAAAACTTGCTGGACGAGCTGTAAAAAATAACATTTTTGAACGAAAATCCGAAACCGTTGAAATAAAAAAAATGTTTTGTACAACCGACGAATCCATCAACTAACTTTATCGACATCGGAAGTATCGATATGTATAGTGATACGAGCAAAGAGATCTCGTGTGCAGTTTTTATGTCGCATTGAAGTGTTGTTAGGCTGTATTTTTGTTACAGGATTATTTCTATCGTATTTGTATTGGTTGTGGAAACCAATATGAGTGTGTATGTTTGTATTGACAAACTGCGGTTGACAATATGATTGATTGATTTTCGCTTATTTGTATTTCATTCTGTAAAGACCATGGTTTTGCTTAAACTTTAACCCACACCATATCTAAACACGTGTTCGCAAATAAAATGATATTTGAATTAACATTTTACTGTACATCAGATTACATGTTAAATTAAAATTACAAATCCATAGTCCAATGTTATTGTAAAAATGCAAACTATGGAATTGTGTAGTCATTTAATTGTCATGTGTCTTCTAAAAGTGAGTTTATAGAGTTTCGATCTGTTCGACTACTATTTTGACTACTTGTAAAATCCTTTCTCCTTACAATTCATAAAATAAAAGGTAAATACGCCTTTTATTTTTCTACTTAATAGTTAAAATATACAATTTACTTTAATTTAACATTAGAAGCAATAGTCGCCTTAGAATATGCATAGTGGATTATTTTAAAGGCAACTATTTATTTTCTCACACTTTTAACATTTATCAGTAATCTGCATTACCTCTATTTACGATATTAGTTCCTTTAGTATCGGTCATCAAAATAGATCTGTAGCAATAGATTTCTAGCAACATTTATGTGATATACATTAACATTATTCCAATAAAATAAGGTAGGTCCTTTTACTGTTAACGTAGAAATACAACATAAATTTAACAAAACCCTTAAAATCAAACCGCCATATCTGTACAAAAATTATGTCAGCCCCAAATCAGATAAAAAGTCGCAAACGTCAATTTATCGATATCTGTGAATTCATCGACCGCGGTAGGTACATCCCTATGCATCTCATCTTGATACAATCATCACATACATAACCCGCGAGATGATAATCTAAAGAACTCCTAATTGACAGCTTGATATACTTCTGTAGCCGACTGTACTGTCGCTGACAAAAGTTTAAAAAGAACTAAAACAAATTACAGATGAAAATATTAATAATTTAAAAAAATGTATTTATTCAGAAAAAGGTATTAAAACTAACAATACAAATACAAATTTTAAATAACTACATAAAATTATCTAAAAGGAAAATTTGCTTTGATAATAGTTTGGTTGACTTACTGAGCTGACTGAGCTTAAAATTAAATAAAATAATTCACACATCAGACAGAAGAAGAAATCGGGGAATTTAAATCAAGGCCACAGGATCGCTTTAGATGCAGACGAGGAAAACCATTTTTACTACGTCTCCATAACTTTTTTTTAATAACCTATAATGGTCTTACTGCTGAGCTCCCTCCCTCTCCCTCATCTCCTTCCACTTCTCACGATCACTGGCGGATTTCCCCCTTCCCTGAAGGCATCTACATCGTCACGCCAGCGTCTTTTGGGCCTGCCTCGGCGTCCATACAATAAATAAGATTAAAAAAAATGTTAGTAATACAAACTTTTGTCTTAATTTTTTATTATATTTATATTTTACTCTGTATTTAATTCGAAGGAGCGCTATTATCTGCGACACAGTTTCGTACTTCTGCAGGTATGTACCATCGTCTTAAATTACTTGTCTTTCCTCTAATATTTACAAATAAATGAAATTAAATACATTGACAGTCTTAGTAATAAGAGTCCTTAGTACGCGGCCTCTCTTAACTGACTAAAGAAGAAATGTCGTGAAAAAGATAATTATGCCGTCTGGAGTCGTTACTCCCATACAAAGTTTAAGCTGAAACGTTAGCGTAAAGTCACTAACTCAAATGCACGGTTTATGTGAGCCCTTGCCGTGGGGTGCCGGCAGTAGAATGTTGCCCTTCCTCTCTTGCCCGTGGATGCAGAAAAAATCTGCCCAGTGATACCTCCGGAATGTGGCCGCAGCGTCTTTCCGTGTATCAACATCCCGTATTGCGCTCGCCAACCCGCCTGCCAAGCGTGGTGAGTATGGCAACAACTCCTAATGATCAGTAGTGATCAGTGAGGGAGGCCTTTGTGCAGTAGTGGATGTCCTACGACTGGATGAGATGTGAGCCCTTGCCGTCTGGAGACAAAAATTACTCAGTCGTTGTATCTCCACTTTTAACGCAGATTTTCATCTCAGTCTAGTTGGCTATCAGAGGAATGAACATCTCAATACGTCTTAAACCGACGAAGCCGTGGGGTCACATAAAAATATCTAGGTCCATGACCGTATTATCTCTTTGTATAATGCAAACTATTTTAAACTTATTTTAGACAAGCTTCTGCCCGCGACTTCGTCCGCGTGGCATAGTTACTTTCGCTTTAACCCTTTAACCCACGACTTCGTTTACGTAGAATGTGAAAATATTTTTAAATAAAACCTTTTTTATCGGTTAACCTTTATATGTTTTATAATTAACCGCAGTAAGAGTGGAATTTTAAAACGTTAGGTAAAAGTACTTGGTATTATAATCTTATATCATGCAGATTGTAGGTTATTCTATTAACTCAAAACTATGTTATTTTATAGCACTTCTGTGTACACTATATTTTTAGTTTTGTTTTCTTCCGGCAGAAGTAGAAATTGATTTTCACCAGAACCAGATCTCGATATGGCAACATATTATGTATGTATGTGGTTGCCCATGCGAAAAACAATCTTGTCGTAAACCTATTCCTAAGTGCTTAAATGTTTGCCCCTGGGCCTTATTAATTGTTACCGCATACGATACCTTCACCGGAAATTAAATTATTTATCAGTTAAAAGGCCAAAGAAATTAGACTTGGAGTCTGGTTCCGTTGGCCCTCGAAAACTTTTGCGTTCGCCTGTACCAAAACAAGGAATAAAGAAATTGGCCCTTTCTATGGACGTGGCAATTTGTAGTTATTTATGTGAGAGTTTTCTTTAACTAATGGCGTTGCTTTACATAAAATGTTTGTGAAACAGACCCTTTTTTAAGGTTGCTTGTTTATATATTCTTCTCTTTAGGTAGATTGTGTTTTGTTAGCCTATGGTGAAGGATACCATCGTGAGGAACCCTGCGGCTTAGCCAAAGACATATTGACTAGTACTGCGACTTAGCCAAATTCAGACGTATTGACTAGATCCGCGGCGTTTTGAATACCTACGTTGCAGCGTTCTTGGTCGATCGAAGAATGCTGAAACCTGTATTTTATAACTATTAATATGTTAACAAATCGTGAAAGTTTAACATGTTCTAATAGATGCATCTATAAAATCGCTATCTAGATGCATTGCCCTTTTGAATTGCAATGTTGTTTTTGACCTAGATCAGGATCTCGTCGCTCATTGTGAATTAAATCTTTAATTCATATGTATATAAAATTGGACTGAACTCCAATAAATCAGACGGGAATTTGTAGCAAACCATGAAATATTTACAGAGAGGTTGTGTTTCGAAATCGGGGCAAGACATTAGGTGCAATGACAGACAGACAAACAGACGATTGTTGACCTAGATATTGTGTAGTTAGGCCTCCCTTATGGAACTCCAAGTACTGATCATGAGGGAGTTGTTTCACCACGCTTGCCAGACGGGTTGGCGAGCGCAGTACGGAATCTTGATACACAGGATGACGCTATTGTCCATCTTTCGGAGGTATTCCTTGGCGGATTCTTACTGCATCCACTGGCAAAAGAAGACATTCTACTGCCGAAACCTTGGATCACTCTCAATAGATCCTGTCTACACGAGTCAGGATCTAGGGAGAGTTTTAACTCAGATTCTGTTTCAAAATTAACAAAAAATTAAACTGTAACTAATTTAATGATTTTACAACTTGTATCTCCAAGAACCAAACCGGCAATGACCGATATTCTGACACATAACAATATGACAAAAATGACAGGATATGTCAAAAATGACAGAATATGAGTAAAATTACAGAGTACCTATGTCAAAAATTACAGAGTGACTAAAATGACAAAGTATGTCAAAATTAACAGAGGATATGCTTGGTGTCAGCAATCGTATTTTATCCCTGTATTTTTCCAGGCAAAGGATGACCGCTATTTTGACAGATATCAAGAGGATTTCCTCGGCTTCAGCAAATGTACTTTATCACTGTATTCCCATGTTAAACAAGCACCTAGAATAATAATAAAATATCCACAAAGCTATCGACACCATTTGAGATAGTACTCGGCACAGGTCTGCTGGAAGGCTGCATTCAGAGAATGCATTCCTCCATTTATGATAGATGCATATTCCTGAGGCATCTCTTAGCAGATTCTTACTGCATCCATGGGTAAGAGAGGAGAAGTGACATTCTTCAAGTTCTATCGTTAAGCTATCGACACCATTTGAGATAGTACTCGGCACAGGTCTGCTGGAAGGCTGCATTCAGAGAATGCATTCCTCCATTTATGATAGATGCATATTCCTGAGGCATCTCTTAGCAGATTCTTACTGCATCCATGGGTAAGAGAGGAGAAGTGACATTCTTCAAGTTCCAAACCGGCAATGACCTAAATTTTGACAGAGTATGTCAAAAATTATAGAGTATAACTAAAATGACAGTGTAAGTTAAAAAATACAGTGTATGACTAAAATGACAGAGAATGTCAAAAATGACAGAGAATGTCAAAAATGACAACGTATGTCCAAAATGACAGAGTATGACTAAAATGACAGAGTATGTCAAAAACTATAGAGTATATAAAAAATGACATAGTATGTTAAAACTGGCAGTATATTCTTGGCGTCAGCAAATGTACTTTATCACAGTATTCCCATGTGAAACAAACGCCTAGAAAAATAATAAAATATCCACAAAGCTATCGACACCATTTGAGATAGTATTCGGCACAGGTCTGCTGGGAGGCGGCATTCGGAGAATACATTCCGAAAGCCGGAGGGAAAGATGGGAAGATTCAGCTTTGAAACTTTGCTTTTGAGAGGAGCATTGTCATTTTTAGTAAAACAATTGACATTTCAAAATAGCTTATGAATATACACTCAAGACTTTGACTCTTGACTTTAATCCTTAAGGCCTTTAAGAAATAAGATACGTTTATGTTGTCACATAATAAAAAACAATACATTCATCATCATCTCATTATTAACATACATATAGCCGGGTATTTATCGCGTAAATTACCTACGTGATGCCGACTAAAACCGCGTAGTGACATCGAACATTCCGAAAAAATTCTAAGAAACGCGAGTGTCCGCCTTCTTAAGCACTCTTTACGCCAATTCCTGTCTTCCGGACCCCTTCGGGGGTCTCCGGGTGGGGCCTCGAGGTTACACCTCCTTACCCCGGCTTCTACTCCAGGGGCAACTACCCCTGGGTCATTTGAAAGGTGCCTTTCTGGCTGGGTGTCCTTGTGGTTTAGTCTTCGTCTTCTTCATGGTGTAGGAGATCACGTGGCTGTTGGCGCCACTGACCCTTTTGGTCCGGGGGTCGGGCGTGCAGCGGGGCGAGGCCGTTGAGGCGGGCGTGGGGCCCATTGTCGGCGCGGTCGAACATACGACGCGCCGTATGTATTACAAAGGCCTCGATAGTTTGGATCCGCACGTCGCGGGCGATGACGTCATTCCTGACATAGCGGCCCGCGCCTGTGCAGATCCGCAGCGTGATCTTCTGCTGCGCTTGTATGTGGGTCCTGTTGGTGGCAGATGTTAGGGTGTACCAGGCTGGTGCAGCGTACCCTTTACCCCCTTTACACGATAAATGCCTTTTGGTTACCTTTGGTTATATGTACATATGTTAATAATGTGTTGTGATCGCAAAAGTTTAAAAAAACCAATCATCATCTCGACCGTGGGACATCTACCTTTGGTTATATGTACATATGTTAATAATGTGTTGTGATCGCAAAAGTTTAAAAAAACCAATCATCATCTCGACCGTGGGACATCCGCTGTTGGACAAAAGCCTCTTTTTGGATATTTAAGCACAGATCATGAGGGTTGATGCCGTACTCACCACGCTTAGCATGTGGGTTGGCAAGTGCAGTAGATGTTGATAACGCGGATCTTGGATCACTCTCAATAGATCCTGTCTACACCAGTCAGGTTGCTGCTGCCTATCTTCCTGAGGTATCCTTTTGCAGACTCTTACTGCATCCACGGGCATGGGAGGAGGAGCAACTTTGTACTTCCGGCACCCTACGGCATCTTATCGTCCTTTTCTTTTCAAGATTTATCATATAAAAACAGTGTGATAACATTCTAAATCAAAAGTTTTCATAACTTAGAGAAGGAAACAAAGCCACGGGCGCTACTAGTCAACAATAAATGAAATATGGAATAACTTTGGAACGTCCGTAGTGTTGGGGTAAATGGTAATGAAACGGTTTCTTTAAACCTTGGTGTGTGTTTTGGTGTAGCAGAATAAATAATAATAAATAGATAATGCTCGACTGGCGTGGGGTGCCGGCAGAAGGATATTGCCTCTCCTCTTTTGCCCGTGAGTGCAGTAAGAACCTGCCACGGGATACCTCCGTAAGATGGGCAGAAGCGTGTTTTCGTATATCAACATGGCGAGCACAGCGATAGCACAACACAGCGTGGCGAGTATGGCAACAAACCAACTTCGCCACGTCGTCGTACCTGCAGATGAAGCACGCTTGGCAGAGGGGTTTGGCGAGCGCAGTAGATGTTGATAACACGCATAGATGCTGCTGCCCATCTTCCTGAGGTATCCTTAAGCAGATTCTTACTACATCCACAGGAAAGAGAGGATAGGTGACATTCTACAGCCAGCACCCCATGGCACAATATAATATACAATAATATAATTCTTTAATTTGTCAACAAAAAAAAAAGCCGGCTTCAATAAGATAAATTAAAAAAAAACAAGAGATATGGTTTTCTCATGGATCCCATTATCAGAACTAAACCAAATTAAAATGGAACCACCTCGGAAGTGCACTCTTTCGGATAAAAATAATTTTTGAAATCGGTCCACAATTGACGGAGAAATCGGTGAACATATGTACATAAAAAAAATATACAATCGAACATAGAACCTCCTCCATTTTTGATTTAGGTTAAAAATTAGGATTCATCATCATCATTTCAGCCGTAGGACAACCAGTTAGTTTTATATAAGCTACTTTACTTACTTACTGGAAGCACACAAAAAATTAAACACTAAACAAAAAGGTACAAAATTTAATTAATAAAAAACTACATAAAATCATAAAAATACATACTCGCAGTTTATATCCTGTTACTTCCCCTGACTAATAACTGACTAAGCTTAGTCAGCACATATATGTGTTGGGCAAGCCTAATCCATCTACCAATGTCCCAGGCACTGCAGCGTCCCGTACAACATAATTACCATTTGCTGGCGCTGAATTAATTTTCAGTTGTAAAACGTCCACTACTGAACACAGGCCTCCCTCATGGATCTCCATGAGGGGTAGTTGCCATACTCACCACGTTTGGCAGGCGGTTTGGCGAGCGCAGTACGGGATGTTGATACACGGAAAGACGCTACCTATCTTCCGGAGGTATCCCTTAGCAGTCTCTTACTGCATCCGAGCATGAAATCATCTGAATAATAATCCGACGCTGAACAATTAGCGTCGATGCAAAGTATATGTCCCAACACTATTAGCAAGCAGGAACAGACAAGGCTCATATTTCATGTTTACAAGTTTGAGATCTTCCTGATTTGAGCGGCTGTTGAAATTGAATAATTCCGTCCATTAATTGTAACTAATTCAGGATTTAGTTAATTTTAATCCTTTTCAACGATAGGATAACAAAGGCTTTTGCATCAATTTTTATTTATAGAAATTTTAATTCCTTTCAAAGCATCATTCTTTATTTTTTGAACAAAAAAACCAGTTGTTTAAATATTGCTGAAAAAACCCAAACCGTATAAGTACTGCACTCGTCAACTCGCCTGCGAAGCGTGGTGAGTATGGCAATAACCTTTTATGATCAGTACTCGGCCATGAGCAGGGCCTTTGTCCAGCAGTGGACGTCCTACAACTGAGATTATGATGATACAGTGTCTGGTTAGTTTAATATTTCTCTTAGATTATATGCAATCTAGAATTAGTTCTTGCTAACTGTCCACCTCCCTGAGACTTCTGGATTCAACTTTAAAGTGGATTTTAAAAAGCAGCTGATGTTTCACGCCTCCATTGTTCCTCTAACCACAGCTGTAAAACTCTTTATATTGTTTTTAATAACTCTTATCAGCCTTTTCTAGATCTTTCAAGTGCAAAAACCACACTCACTCTTAGCCGATTCTCACACTCGATTCATTGGTGTTGAATTATGCAGAAAAGAGCTTTATTGTTATGGGCATTGTGGCTTTTATGGTCTGAGAGCGTTTGCTTTTAGAATAATTAATTGGATATTGTTTAAGCTGATTGGGTTCCGTAACGTTTAATCCGTAATTTATTTATTTTTATTGAAGAAAACATATGTATGAACTATTACTATTAGCTGTAGAAATATGACGAGGTGTTCCGGCAGTAGAATGTAGCTCTCCTGCCCGTGGATGTAACCACCTCGGAAGTGCACTCACGCGGTAAATACCGATTTGTGGGTTGCTCTGCAAATGAAACTCTACCCTCACTTGGAAAAAAATTATCTGAAACTGTATTATATTATCTGTGCCTGAAGCGAGCGAACTGAATTATGTGTATCACTCTCAGTAGATCCAGTTAACGGACCCAGTTTGATTCTGCTTTATAATAATAATAATAAAGCCTTTATTCCCAATGACTTAAAATTAAAATATATAAAATTAAAAGATAAAACATTAAAATTGAAATTCATAGCCTTGCAGCCGAGTCATTTGGGCACCCATAGTTGGGTGTAGGCCTCCTCCATGCGAGTCCATTCGTCGCGTTCGCGGTCTTGAGCCAAACGCGTCCATGTTGGTCCTGCCATCTCTACCACGTCATCGCACCAACGTCTCCGCGGCCTACCTCGTGAGCGAGTAGTGTCTCGCGGGTACCAATGCAGGATGCGTTCGCTCCAGCGCCCGTCCGTTGCTCTAGAGACGTGGCCTGCCCATTTCCACTTCAGTTTGCATAGCATGTACACTGCGTCGGTGACTTTGGTTTTCTTCCTGATGAGGTCACTTCGTATTCTGTCCTTAAGTTTTATTCAATATAAATGTGTCTTGTTCTTCTTTTGTAAATTGACTATGTAGTTGTTTGCTATATTGAACAAACCCTTATTGACTTTGACTGAAAGAATTATACATTTTAATTTGGTTCGTCTTCTGAAAAGCAGACTTTGTGACGACACAAAACCGATTCAGTAGTCGGGTAAACATCAACTCCGCAAACAATGAAACAAAAGATAAACTTTTTAACAGCAGTCCCGGACAAAGCCACCATTCCGTCATAACACTGAAACAGCGAGTAAATGAATTAACAACACAAGAACACTACTTAATACAACCAATTTTAGAGTTCCGTTTTCCTCAATCCGGCCGGGCCCCCAAAAGGGGTGAAAGAAGGGGTGAAAAACAAAAAACTCCGCTCCATTGTTAATTGTCTTAAGTGATCCAAACAAAAAAGGGTACCCCTTTTAAATCGAGCTTTTGTTGGCAACAAGTAGGCCATGGGTACGAGTGAATTAAAAAGGTTTTGAAGGGCTAACCGTGGGTTTATGACGGCTGATAAGGCGGTAAATGAAATTGAAAGCGATCGAAACACCTCCGGAACGGTTGTCAAGGGCGGAGGGACTCTCACAAAGAACTGACAGATTGGACGATTTCGAAAGTAACTGGATATCTTCCGTTGTAAAAAGGAGAGTTTTGATTTGAGCACGTGTTCAAAAGTCCTCTTTAAGTCGACTTAAGACTTGGTATTGGTAAGATGGTATTAGTAGTTGGTATTTTAGAAGGCGCTTAAGCAATTGGTACTTGAGTTGAGATATTTTGATAGTTTCAAAGACGCTAATTAAACTCAGCGTAAAATAGAATAGGATTCCGAGGAACAGCCATTCGGATTTTCGATGTCAGTTAGATGTCAGCAGAGATAGTTGATCGAGACACCTTCAGACCAGTTGTTAAGGGAGGGACGACTCTCACAAAGAACTGACAGATTCGACGATTTTGAAAGTAACAGGATTTTTTTTTGGAGGGCAGAAAGTTTGCAACGGACTCCGTTGCAAATAGGAGAGTTTTGATTTGAGCACGTATTCAAAAGTCCTCTCTAAGTCGCTTTAAGACTTTCGAATTGATATTTTAGAAGATCAAGCAATCGGTACTTGTGTTTATAATTAAGATAGTTTAAACTCCAATTAAACTCATCGTAAAATGAGATATGTTTGCGAAGAATACATAAAACATTCAAAATTTTGGTTGCAGCTTATCTCTTATACTTGGGTGTTGAAGATATTAATAGATAGAAGCACACATGGAACGGTTGTTCAGGGCGGATAGACGAACATAATCTCACAGAGAACTGACATAATGGACGATTTCGAGTGTAACAGGATATTATCTTTCGTTGCTAACTGTTAAGTAAAAGTTTGTATTAAAATTTTGTTTGGAGCACGTGTTCAAAATTCTTCTGACTGAATTTTGACTGAAATTTGCTGACGCGAAAAGCTGGCTTGAAATGAAAAGTCATAAGCGCTTAAAGAGTCAATTCTCGTTTGAGATATAAACTATTGGTAATAAAGTAAAATCCAATTACCGTTCTAATAATTTGATTTGTCAACAAAAAAAACCGACTTCAATGAGATAAATTGTATTGCTTTAATGAAATTTCTTATATGTTTTTCTCATGGATCCCATCGTCAGAACTGGACCACATTAAAATGGGACCACCTCGGAAATGCACTCTTACGAATAAAATTTTTGAAAATCGGTCCACAATTGACGCAGAAATCGGTGGACATACATACATAAAAAAATATACAGTTGAACATAGAACGTCCATCTTTTTTGAAGTCTGTTAAAAAGTGTATTTAGACTACAAGGAAGAGTCATAAATCAGTTTGGTTCACCTGATAAGTGAAAATCGTTATTTTTATAGGGCAGTTTTTCGGTTTCTTAGTAAAACCAGAACCCCTTATAACTGCAGTTCCGCTTTTTCTGTCTGTCTGTCCGTCACTAATTTTGCGAAGTGACTATTAGTCTTAGAAACCTGTTATTTTGCATAAAATAAATTAAATAAAATAAAAAGAGCTTTATTTCCTTACCAACTAAATAATATAAAAGTTGACTAAATCTAGGTTTTCTTGTATTAAATACACACTAACAATATTTATTATCTAATCTATCAGGTAAGGACCGCCTTTAGCGGTAAAAGACTCCTCCAAGTTTTTCTATTGGCTTTTATCCTTGGCTGTTCGAGACCATGTATTTCCAGCAATATCTGTGATATCATCACACCATCTCTTTATTGGTCGTCCTCGTCTTCTTTTTGCATCTCGCGGTGTTCAGTTAGTGGCAGTTGTTATTTTGCATAGACATATAAAATAATAACGCCGAGATAACGCAACAAAACAAATTCTGAAAAAATAATTAATTTGGCGTACCTCCTATACACGTAAGGTGGATGGGAGATACCCCAAATATAAAGGGATGGATTTTTTTTCTCGATTTCCCCATCGTGTGGTGTAACGTTGAATAGGTATTTTAAAACCATTTAGGGGTTGCCAGACGATTTTTCGATTTACTACACAAAAAATGTCTGAGACCTTCTTTCAGCCCCTTTAACAAACATACTAGGTATGTTTTTTTTACATTTTCATTACAATAATGCTTTATTCAGTGAAAAATCATAAATAAATAATAAAACAACAATATTTTTTTAATTGAATATCTAAGCATTATTTGATACCATTAAAAATCCAAGTCGAAAGCATCAGTAGTACGCAGAATATTTATGTGTGGACAAAGTCACACCAAAAGGGTTCCTTTTTACCATTTTGGTCCGTAACCCTAAAAACAACAAATATAATCCATAAATACTTTTACCGTATCGTGAATTATCGCATTCATAATAAATATCGGGAAACTTTTTTAAATTGCTTAAAGTTAACTTTGCGACCTTTACTCATTAATCATAATCCGAAACCCACTACTGAAATTAAAAGAAATGTATTTTAAAAGGGGCTACTTATATTGAATCAACCCTAGCTGATTGATGTTTGACACGAATCGATTAACCCTTAACTTAGTTAAAGGAACATGCCTCCCACATACCACTCCTACTAAACAAACTGAAAAATATGGGAATCCGCGGAAAACAGCTTGAACTAATGACTAGCTACCTTAAAGACCGCAATCAGCGTGTAAAAATAGGTACCCATATATCCACCGATTGCTCTGTAACTTTTGGCATTCCACAGGGAAGTATTTTAGGTCCAACACTGTTTCTGGCCTATATAAACGACATCTGTCGTACGGAAATGCAGTCCGGTAAATTAATCGCCTTTGCGGACGACACGGTACTGTTATTTCAAGAAGATGACTGGGAGAAAGTTTACGAAAAAGCTCAGCAGGGATTTAACCTAATCAATACAAAACTCTACAAAAATATTCTTACCCTTAACATCGGAAAAACGAAATATGTTCCATTCTATATTAAAAAAACTTCTAAACCAGAGCCCATGAATCCCTCCTATCAGATAAAAGCTCACTCGGTAGACTGTCTCGAAGCAAACTTGTACAACTGCACGGACTGTGCTACACTGGAAAGCTGCGACACTATCAAATATCTTGGTGTCACAATTGACTCAATGTTGACTTACGTGCCGCACATCAATCTTTTAACATCTCGCATCAGGAAATTAATAGCCGTCTTTAAAAACATTAAGCATGCTGCCAACGAGTCCCATATCCTTTCAATTTACTATGGACTCTGCCAGTCACTACTAACATATTGCGCAACTACATGGGGTGGTGCAGCTAAAACCCATTTGCTACCTCTTGAGAGAGCACAAAGGGCAGTTCTAAAGGTAGCCTACTCAAAACCTTACAGGTACCCAACATCACAACTTTATAAAGACTGTAAACAACTTACTGTGAGACAGTTGGGTATCCAGCAAATTATATTGAGGCAACACCGTACAAACCCAATAACTCATGTGGCAAAAGGCATTAGCAAGAGGCGGAAAGATAAAATATACACAACCCCTCACTGTAACACCTCTATAGCGCAAAAACATTTCTCCTTTCTAGCGCCATACATCTATAACGGTATGAGTAAACGAATTGCAATAAGAGATCTAACTTACACTGAGTGCAAAGTCAAAATTAAAACCTACTTACTGACTCTAGATTACAATAAAACAGAAAGCATTTTGAAAATAATCGGTTAAATTTATGTACAAGCAATATATTGGTATATAAATATATATATATATATATATACACACACACATACACATACACACACACATACACATACTCACACAAGCTCTGACTCACAAATACACACAGTTTTTGTTGGCTGAATTCATAAACAAGTAAGCATAGCTACTTTATATAATAGTAGATAAATGATAATGCTACTTTACACTGCATTACATGTTCATCGCAAACTTTATTTTTTCTTCATTTTTTTTTTTTTGTTACTTTTCTTTAAAATAGCTTAAGTAATAATATAAACCAAGATTAGGTATCATAAAATTAGATTAAGATTAGGATTACCATTGTTTATAACATGCAATTGTATACCTATTGAACTGTGCCGAGGTAGAGATCCCTTGCGTCTAAATCACAAGTCGAGAACTTAGTTAGAGCAAGGAGTTAAAACCAAGAATGGTTAAATAGGTTTTTCATTCATGTAAAACCTTATTTTGGAAATAAACGTTTTTATTTATATTTATTTATTTACATAGTATTATCGATGCTTTCAACAAGTTTATGGGAAGTACCGCCCACAAACTCTCAAAAACTCTAAAGACATCATCATCATTATTTCAGCCGTAAAACGTCCACTACAGAACACAGGCCAGGATATGTAGTATAATGTATTAAGTAGTCATCCAGTAGGTACTCATAACACAAGCTCTGCTTAGCTTGGGGCTAGTGCTGTGTGAATTGTCCAGCATTATTTATTTATTTATTTAATAATAATTCTTCAGATCGGCATCAACGTCTTTCCGTGTATCAACATCCCCTACTGCGTTCACCAACCCGCCTGCCAAGCGTGTTGAGTATGGCAGCTACCACTCGTGTAGATCCATGAGGGAGGCCTGTGTTCAGTAGTGGACGTTTTACGGCTGAAATGATGAAATTCGATTTCTAATCATCATCATCATCTCAGCCATAGGAATCATGGATCTTGACCATGGAGAGGCATCATGGATCTTCAACAACATGAGGGGTCGTATGCCATCACCACACATGGTAGGCGGGTTAGCGAGCGCAGAACGGGGTTGCTGCATGGAAATACGCTACTACCCATCTTCCGGAGAACCCTTGGCATTACTGCAAGAGAGGAGAGGCAACATTCTACTGTCGGCACCCCACGGCATAACCTATTAATGAAAATAAACTAAATGTATCCTAATAGCCCTTTTATTTCATTTAACTGTATTCGATTGATGTTTGACATGAATCACTTATATACGATTATTACGATAAAATGGCCGACAAGCGTATCAAGTTAATATCTAAAAAGGGTCTGAAAGGGTTCTCGATAATCACCCCAAACGACCCCCTGTAGAGTTTACGGGCTGTTGTATTTTTTATCAGTCCTTTTTTTGTCGTTTATAATTAAAATGGGATTGCAGGGAAAATCTACAACTACGGAAGTGTATAGCAATAATTAGTTTTGACCTTTGCATCTATTAAAGATGATTTATACAGCGTCAGTAACTGGTTATCATACTGTACGGGACGCTGCAGTGCCTGGGACATTGTTAGATGGATTAGGCTTGCCCAGCACCTATACCATCCTCTCAGCTATTAGTCAGAGGAAAGAACAGGTCAATACGTCTGAAGCTAACTAAGCCGTGGGTTTCCTCACGATGTTTCCTTCACCGTCAAGCACGTGTTAAGTATGCAGATACATTGATACATTTTTCAAGAAATATCCTTTGGTGCACTCCGGTATCGGACCCAGGACCTACGGGATTGAAAGTCGGGGATACATACCACTCGTGGGATGGTTACCTGTGACAATATTCGCTTAACCCGCTGAGTGAGCTGCTTACTTTTTTTTTTCTTTTTTTTAGCTGCCATTGTAGTTTTACGAGCGCAGTACGGGATGTTGATACTGCTAAGGGCCACCTTTCGGAATATGGGCAGCAGCGTCTTTCCGTGTATCAACATCCCGTACTGCGCTCGCCAACCCGCCTGCCAAGCGTGGTATGGCAACTACCCCTCATGTAGATTCATGAGGGTGACCTTTGTTCAGTAGTGGACGTTTTACGGCTGAAATGCTTAGGAGATATCACAGTTTTAAAATAACTCGGCAGCAAATCAAGTACCGCGCGCACAATTGTATTATGCGGTATTAACATTTCATCAAGACCAAAGTAGGATTACCCAGCGTCCCTATATTTTTCCAGTTCCCGTAACATTTTTTTGGGTTTCAAGTTGTAACTCGTAATCAAATTGCCCAGTCTTTCTTTTTCTCTTGTCACCCTTTGTCCCGGGCAACTTTGTGACAGACAAAGTTGCCCGGGATAGCTGGTGATAAACATAACTACAACTGTGTTAAATTTAATGTATACCAATTTTATACATAGTTTACAATGTGGCTTACACTGATGTTGAACATAACGTTTAAAGTTGCAGTACTCTCTTACCGTCTTATGCGACAAAGACAAAGACAAGCGGGGCAGCTGGTGTTAAATATAATTACAACAACGTTAAATTGAATTAATACCAATTTTAAACATAGTTAAAAACAATTTTTTTAATCACTTACACAAATTTTAACATTGTATTTATTTATTCTGTTTTATTCGGAAGACAAACAGTTTTATAAGCTTAATAGTTAGCTTATTAAATATACACGAACCCATTATATGTACGTCTTCGTATGTTATATTTTGTCTGTGTTTCTCTTTGTGAAATTTATGTTTTATGGTGAATGTACAATAAAGAGTTTATATATCTATCTTTAAACATATGTAATTCACACCAATGATGAAGCGTTTTTATTAAAAAGTAAAAACTTCAAAAATAGTTACCTCGGAACTTAGAGATGGCGATAGTTTTCTTTTACTGGCGGGAAACACAGTTTGACAATGACAGCAATTTGACAATGATTGTGGTTGACAAACTTGCTTTCTTCGCTTGTCAGCTCCATCTGTTAGGTGTAGTGGAATGCTCTTTTTTTACCCCCGACAAAAAATTGTGTTATAAGTTTGACCGTTATGTGTGTGTCTGTGTGTCTGTCTGTGGCACCGTAGCTCTCAAACGAATGGACCGATTTGCATGCATTTCGTTAATTTAAAGGCAGATATTTCGGCGGTGGTTCTTATAAATGTTTTATCAAAATCAGTTAAGAAGTTTACAAGATATGGAGTGTGAAACGGGGTATGAATAATCGAATGTTTCCAAGTATACCCGAATTTGGTATCAATTGAAAGGAAATTATGTGTAAAATCCAAAACTGAAAATTACATAGAAATTGATCGAGCCATTCATGAGTTATGGGGGTTCAAAGTAGGGGTGAACAATCGATGTTTCAAATATACCCAAGTGTGGTATCAAATGAAAGGGCATGATGTGTAGATTGTAAAGCTAGTGTAGATAGATAGAAAATACTTTATTGCACACGTTAAAACTAAACATATTAATAAGAAACACTGAAAAACAAAGTGACAATTGGCGGCCTTATCGCTAAAGAGCGATCTCTACCAGGCAACCTTGGGATGGATTAGTGTAAACATGATACAAAAAAAAATGGTGGGAGGTTACCATTTTTTTTTGTATCATGTTTTTCAAAGACTAGTTTTGGGGTTTTTTTTTATTTTATTAACTTGTTACTGAAAACGGCGCATTAAGAACAATGTTTTTGTTACAGTGAGACCGCTCTGGGTGCGACTGCAGGGCGGTAAGCGCCCTCTGGTGGCGGGACAGAGCACTGAGCTGACGTGTGAGGCTGTAGGAGCCAGGCCCAAGCCAACAATATCCTGGTGGAAGGGCGGGACTAGGCTGAAGACTGTTAGGGAGACTGTAAGTAACACTTCTCTAGTCTATATCTAGTTAGATGTGGCTATCTAGCCAGCGGTGGGATATCTAAATACTACTACAAATGCTACTACTAGACAAAAGCCTCCTTCATTGATTACTAAGTACTGATCATGAGGGGCTGTTGCCATACTCACCACGCTTGGCAGGCGGGTTGGCGAGCTCAGTATGTTGTTGTAATGTTGATATACATATATAATATTCATCATTCATCATTTCAGCCGTAAAACATCCACTACTGAACACAGGCCTCTCTCATGGATCTCCTTGGGGGGTAGTTGCCATACTCACCAAGCTTGGCAGGCGGGTTGGCGAGCGCTGTACGGGATGTTGATACACCGAAAGATTGGCTGCCAATCTTCTGAAGGTATCCCTTAGAAGGCTCTTACTGCATCCACGGGCATGAATGAATGAAATGAATTAACTTTGAATTGAATTGCCAACAGTATAACTGACAAAATATAAATCATGAAACCAAGAAACGCTCAAAATATCTCTGTAAAACAAACAAGCAATGTTTACTTCATGAACACCAGATGTGGGAGACAATGGAGCTCGTTATCTATTTATAGAGCCACAGAATGGGGAAGTTGGGTAAACATACAATACGCTTAGATTTCTGTGACCGGTGTAGTCTGAAATGGGAGTCCGTTGGTTTTTCAAAAGACCTAATACATGGAAATGGGTATTAGATATTAAAATCCGTGCCTTCTGGTGCTGGATTTAGTGAGAATCAGCCAAGGGATATCTTCGGAAGATGGGCAGCATCGTTTTTCCGTGTATCAACATATACTGCGCTCGCCAACACGTCTGCCAATGGTGAGTATGGTATCAACACCCTCATGATCAACGCTTTGGAGATTTGAGGCAGGCCCATGTCCATTAGTGAACGTTCTATGGTTGAGGTGATGATGATGATGATGATAATAAAGAATCCATTCCGACGGGGTATCGGTATTGATCAATCTTCTCTCTTAACCAATTAAGGCTCAACTAGTCGCGGAGACAAAGTCGTCAGTGGGCGCGGCCTAAATGTATGCTATCTCACCTGACATAGTGTGTTTACCCGCGCGCTAGAATGAAATGCACAATGATTCATTCCTAAACCGACCGCGCAAAAATATGTGAATAGACTTTTAGCACAAGGGTTATTATAGAAAAACTTGAGTAATCTTTTCAAAATAACATTTATTTCAACTTTTGAATAAAATTAAACTATGTCGGAACGGCGTTTATTTTTGAGTTTTCTTTCTCCTTATATTATTTAGTTTCGTCCAAAGTTGGGCTAAAATCAGTGTTGAAATACGAAAGAAGATTTAGGAGCTTGTATTTTTTAAATAAATACTTTTTTTACGGTTTGGGGTGTATACACAAACATAGATTATGACGAGATAAATTGTTATAATCCTTAGTGTTGGATGGTTAACGTCAGACAGTGGAGTAGTTAGTTACCCTTCCACGTTTGTATGGAAAGATGGGCGACTCGTTCATCCTTAAAAAAGGGTTCCCCTCTTGTACCACTACATTCTTGTAACAACACAAAAAATAATGCTGGACACTACACCCAACACCGAATTCCAAACAAATTTATAGAACAATAATAAAACGAAAGATTGTGTCTCGCTAATTATGCAACTATTAGCCCATGTTTGACACAGCAGCAAATGGAACATTTTATATAGATTACAGTTAACGGAACGAAAAAAATCCACTACCGATAAGCTTCTCAACAAGATGTGAAAATGAAATTCAACACGATATGAAAATGAAAATTCCTATATATGTACGTAGAATAGTAGTAGAATATCTCCCAAACAAGACAGGACTCGGACTAAGGGTCGAGAAGTTGAATTCTCGCCAGTTGTTTTCTCGCTCGACCTTTTTAAATTCGGAATTTTGGCCAAAGATAGTCAAGTTTTACTTATCTAACTGACGGACAGTAGCTTTTCAGTCGGAACTCTCACCTCCAATGAGTTAAAACTCACATTATGGCGAGAATCCAACTTCTGGACCCTTAGTCCGAGTGCTGTCTTCTTTGGGAGGTATTCTACAGCCTCCACGGTCTCCACGGCATAGCGAACGCGAGACACGTAGAGCACATAGCCAGCCCAACTCCGACCAGAAGCGCAGGATCTTCTTGGGATCTTCACAGGCTTCACGCGGTTGTTTGAGGAGTCACGTAGCCTATTAGTGAATAAAACTATTTCTCATGGTTCCACTATCTACAAACTTTCCAAAAGGTCACCAGCCCTTGATCTCTGATTGCATTAGAAACCTCTGAGTATGCACTGACTGTTATTGACAATACAATGGCTCCCTATCATTAGGGTGTAGCATAGTGGTCCAGAAATAGCTGGTTTAAAACGATTTGTTATTTTTATTAACTTACGTTTTCCCAATGTTATTTTTGTATCAATGATGTTTTTGTCATCCCAATCAATACCCCGTTCTTTTGTTATTTCAAATCCTTTTACAAACTGACACTTCAGTCAGTCTCGCATTCAGATATTGCAAAACTGGAACCACTTAGCGTTACAGACAAGTGATTTGACAGATGATAGTTGTTTGTTTGCACACGTCGAGTGCATTCATTGACGTTTTACGCGCTGCCCTACTTTGGCCACGTCATCCTGTACAGGAAATTGTTACAGGAATAGAAGTGAAAGGGTCAGGTTTCTTATTCGCTTCTTTCCATCATCAACATCATCATATCAAAGGAAAGTTTGAAGACCTTTATGACCGCCGACTTCTGGCCGAAAGACTTGATGTTGAGGCGGTCTAAGAGCCGTCTGGCCGGTGACCGCTCCGCATCACGACAGCTTTATCACGTGTCTCCTAGTTATAAGTTGTATAATATGTTTGTTAGTCTGTAAGGTATTTAGAAGAGACATCTTTGCCACTATTTTAAAAGAGTGAATATGTATAAGATGTGATTTGTTGATTGTAAGTAAATTTTTGTTTTTCTTAGTTAGGCTTTTTTTTCTCTCTGATATTGCTTGTTAATAATTTAGTCATAGTGTGTACACATATTTTAAGAGTGCTGTCTAGCCTTAATTAATTTTGTTGTTGTATAAATGCATGTACATTTAGTCTGGAACTGTACTTATATTTTATGAAGCGGAGGAGGGCAATGGTATCTGCGACACAGCTTTTGCTAATGCAGGTACCATGGTTTCCTTGTTTTTATTGTACCCTAAATTAAGTTCCGAAAATAAAGATTTTTATTATTATTATTATTTATTATTAATAATATTGGTTATTTCTATATTTTGTCTACTAACGACTGTATTCTGTTTTGTTTGCCATAATAAAATAAATAAATAAATTATATAGGCCTTAGATTTAGTATTTTACATTTTGTTATTTATCTATAGTTGCCTGAAATAATGATTAAATTTTAACATTATGGTTTGTTATATTTTTATTTTGTATTGTTATTTGTATATTAGCCCGTTGATACCCACTGCTGGGTATAGGCATCCTCTTCAGTACGCCAACGTAAACGGTCACTTGGAAAAAAGCTTTCGGAAGCGAACGTATTCAATTATGTGCTTTATTCAATATACATGTGTTTTGTTTCACTTTTCGAATAAACACTTATTGACTTTGACTTCGAATATAAGTTACCAAGTATAATGGTAATCGAATATATAAAAATAAACACCCGTGGGGTACCGGCAGTAGAATGTTACTTCTCCTTTCTTGCTCGTGGATGCAGTAAGAAGGTATCCCTCCATGAGAGAGGCGTATGCCCAGCAGTGGATGTCCTCCGGCTGAGATGATTATTATAGGATAAGTTATTAATCTTAATGGTATATAAATACATGAACAAATAATGCTGGACACTAGACGCAGCCTAGCCGTGGGGTGCCGGCAGTAGAATGTTACCCCTCCTCTCACGCCCGTGGATGCAGTAAGAGCCTGCTAAGGGATACCTCCGGAAGATGGCAGCGTCTCTCCGTGTATCAATGTCCCGTACTGCGCTCGCCAACCCGCCTGCCAAGCGTGGTGAGTATGGCAACTACCCCTCATGGAGATCCATGAGGGAGGCCTGTTCACTAGTGGACTTTTTACGGCTGGAATGATGATGATGATGACTAGACGCAGCACCGAAAAGTTACCAGATTACTATTAAAATACTTTAATATTATTTTACATGCATACATAGAAAACACCCAGTCATCATCATCTCAGACTGCTGTAAGAATGATGTCCACGTCCACTGCTGGACATAGGCATCCTCATGAGAAAAGGTTGCCATACTCGTCACGCTTGGCAGGTGGGTTGGCGAGCGCAGTACGGGATGTTGATAGGAAAGACGCTGTTGCTTATCTTAGTAGCTAGTCAAAAAACATGTTTACAAGTACTATATCTAACCATCAGTATCACCTGAAACACCCATAACATTAGTTTGGGTCCAGAGTCTAGATGGTGAGTGAGAAGTCCTAAAAAAACTGAAACGTGAATAACTAACTGACCTATCTCTTTCATCAGCACTGTGGCCGATTGTGCCAGTCCACTGATGCATTATCGATACTAATAAGCTGTTTCGAATCGATCATACAACCATGTTTGATCTGTAGGTATTTATGGAAATTCTGAGAACTCTCCATGAGTAGCCTTTATGTCATTGTGAAATCGTGTTTCCTATGACCATCTATGCCACGTGAGGGGCGAACTCTTGCAACGAAATTACTTAGCGAGTGACCAAAGGGTTATGGCGAACACGTGAGAAAAACTATAAAATTAACCCGATTTTAATAATACTTGACAGATTTTTATAAAACCAAAACAAAAGCCATAAAATTGCTTGCTACTAATGTTGGAAGAGCATGTACGGCTCAATTTCTTTTTGAAAGGATATTGTATCGAAATTGTCACTAATTAGAAGCGGATTCATAGATGGATAAAAATAAAAATATTCATATTAAATATCGGGAATGTTCACGTACTTTTTAAATTGGTGGGGGCACCAACTATTTCGACCCTAATCGAGGGCCTTCCTCAGGGTGATGACAGTCCCTCCGCGTCCCAACGTGCACTCGTGCGCCGTCTCGTGATTCGTATTCTTCCACCGTAAAGAAGCACCCTTTCAATTTCTTCTCTCTTCCATCAGATATCCTCAGATGGCAACGTCACCAGCAGTATCCTCACATTTGTGCCAGCGGTCGAAGATGCGGGTCGAGTGATGTCTTGCAGAGCTGTGCAGTCGACTATGCCTCATTCTACGCACGAGGATGGATGGAAGATGGAGATACAACGTAAGTAATATACTAGCCTAGTCGCACTCCGCAGTTTCAGCCGCGTAGTTCCCGTTCCTTTGTGAATATGGAGATAAAATATAGCCTTCGTTACTTCGGGATAATGTAGCATTCCAAAGGTGGAAGAATTTTGGAAATCGGTGTAGTAACGAATAAACTCAAAAACCGTGGGGCGCCGTGGGGTACCGGCAGTAGAATGATACCCCTCCTCTCATGCCCATGGATGCAGTAAGAGCCTGCTAAGGGATACCTCCGGAAGGTGGGCAGCAGCGTCTATCCGTGTATCAACATCCCATACTGCGCTCACCAACCGGCCTGCCAAGCGTGGTGAATATGGCAATTACCCCTCATGGAGATCCATGAGGGAGGCCTGTGTTCATCAGTGGACGTTTTATGGCTGAAATGATGAATAATAATGCTGGACAAATCACACAGCATCATCTAGCCCCAAGCTAAGCAGAGCTTGTGTTATGGGTACTAGATGACTGATAAACTTAATACATTATACTACATAGATAGATATTTTTATTATATATAGAAAAACACCCAGAACACCCTGAACAAATATCTGCAGATCGTACAGACATTTGTCCCGAGGCGGGAATCGAACCCGCAACCCCTTGCGTAGCAGGCGGACCTTCGCCCGCTGCGCCACAGAGCTCGTCAAAAATTGTTGATTTTAATATTGTTGTATTGTATTTTGTATATTTGTAACGAATAAACTCAAAAACTACTGAGCTGATTTTCAAAATTCTTTCACCATTAGAATGCTTTATTATCCCTGAGTGGCAAAGACTATACTTTATCCCCGTACTCCCATGGGAGCGGGAACTACGCGGGTGAAACTGCTAGTCATTTCAATTAAAAATAACTCGCAAGACTAATTTTGCAACGTTTTCACAGACACCCCCGTAGTGCGCCTGGAGCTTGGAGCCAGCTTGGATGGCACCAAGATCGTAGAGGGTTCTGACGTGTACCTGGACTGCAGGATCCGAGCGAACCCATGGCACAGCCATGTGTACTTCACGCATAATGTGAGTGTGGGTTAATCTTTTTGTAACATCATCTCAGATGTGGGACATCCACTGTCGGATGTAGGCCTCCATCATAACGGGATTGTGTGCAGATTCTTGGATGGCACCAAGATCGTCGAGCGCTCTGACGTGTACCTGGACTGCAGGATCCGAGCGAACCCATGGCACAGCCATGTGTACTTTACGCATAATGTGAGTATGGTTTGGTATTTTGTAACATCATCTCAGATGTGGGACATCCACTGTCGGATTTAGGCCTCCATCAAGGGGATTGTGTTCAGACTCGCCACGCTTGGCAGGCGGGTTGGCGAGCGTAATACAGGATCTTGAAACACGGAAAGACGCTTCTGCCCATCTTCTGGAGGTGTCCCTTAACCGATTCCTACTGCATCCACGGCAACATTCTACTGCCCACGGCAAAAGTAACAAATTACACTACAAACAATAATAAATATAAGTGCGCATATTGTGAGTGGCAGATAAAGATGATAGAAGCCTTTTCCATAACATTTCTCCACCAATGGGCGTCATCATCATCATCATCTCAGCCGTAGGACGTCCACTGCTGGACATAGGCCTCCCTCATGAATCTCTGTACTGATCATAAGGGGTTGTTGCCAAACCTACCATGCTTGGCAGGCAGGTTGGCGAGTGCAGTACAGGATCTTGATACACGGAAAGACGCTGCTGGCAATCTTCCGGAGGTATCCCTTGACAGATTCTGACTGCATCTACGGGTAAGAGATTGCCGTGGGATACCGGCAGCTGTTGCCCCTCTGTTACCAAACGGACGTAATAACCCAAACGTCATGACTAAAATGACTGTTCTCCACAGGGTGTACCAGTGAAACCAGGACCAGGCGTCCTCTTAGCAAACCAGAGCCTAGTTCTGCAGAAGGTGTCCAGGAAAGCAGCTGGGGCGTACATATGCACCGCTCGGAACAGCCTCGGAGACGGTTCGAGCGAGAGTCTGATGCTGGACGTTAAATGTAAGCTTTTAAACTTATACAGGTTCAGAATAGAAATACTTACGCCATTGGTTCAGTCAGAGACCCGCAGGCTGATTACGTATTTCGCGACTGGTTTGCAACTGGCGTATATCTCGCGATGATCGCTGCAACAGGCGAAAATCACACTGAGATATTTGCTTTCTATTATATATACATTCATATTGCCGTGGGGCGCCGGCAATATGAATGTTGCCCCTCCTCTCATGCCCGTGGATGCAGTAAGAGCCTGCTAAGGGATACTTCCGAAAGATGGGCAGCAGCGTCTTTCCATATATCAACATCGCATACTGCGCTTGCCAACCCGCCTGCCAAGCGTGGTGAGTATGGCAACTACCCCTCATGGAAACCCATGAGGGAGGCCTTTGTTCATTAGTGGACGTTTTATGGCTGAAATGATGATATATACTACTAAATTGACCATTGACCGCGATGACCGCGAGATGTACGCCTGTTGCAAACCTGTCGCGAAATACGTAATCAGCCTGCCGAAGTAAGTCATGGCTTCCGATACGAGAAGAATTGAAAATAGAAATATAAAATGTTTGTTTCAAAGGTTCTTATGAAAAATAATACATTACTTATTTTTAATGTACTCCCATAATATGGGTATCAAATGAAAGGGCTTGCTGAGAATAACTTAAAAAAGTTAAATGACTTCACTCTGAATTCAACATGGCGGAACACCCAAGATGGCGGACTAGTTAATTTTAATGTACTCCTGTAATATGGGTATCAAATGAAAGGGCTTGCTGAGAATAACTAAAAAAAATTAAATGACGTCACTCTAAATCCAACATAGCGGAACACCCACGATGGCGGACTAGTTATTTTTAATGACTCCTACGATATGGGTATCAAATGAAAGGGCTTGCTAAGAATAACTCAAAAAATTAAATGACGTCACTCTGAATCCAACATGGCGGTATACTTAAGATGGCGGACTAATTCGAAAAATAATATGGAATTGAATGAATGAATGAATTAACACTTTATTGTACACAGATGAACTTAAAAATAAAATATAAATAGGTAAACACGTACAAATAATAATAATAATAATAATAATAATGCTGGACAAATCACACAGCATCATCTAGCCCCAAGGTAAGCAGAGCTTGTGTTATGGGTACTAGATGACTGATATACTTAATACATTATACTAGATACATAGATAGATATTTTAAATAGGCGGCCTTATTGCTGACAGCAATTTCTTCCAGGCAACCCATTATTAAATTATATTAAATTAGGCAATATGGTTATCAAATGAAAGGGCTTTCTGAGAATAACTAAAAAAAATTAAATGGCATCACTCTAAATCCAACATGGCGGTATACTCAAGATGGCGGACTAGTTATTTTTAATGCATTCTTACAATATGGGTATCAAATGAAAGGCCTTGCTGATAGTTACTCGAAAAATTAAATGACATCACTCTAAATCCAACATGGCGGTATACTCAAGATGGCGGACTTATTTAAAAATGAAATAATGCCTTTCTCAATCCAATATGGCAGAATACCCAAGATGGCGGACTATTTATTTTGTTAATGCACTTTTACAATATGGATATCAAATAAAAGGGCTTGCTGAGTTACTCAAAAAATTATATGACATCACTCCAAATCCAACATGGCGGGCATGAGATGAACAGAAAAGAAACCAACTCTCCAGTGATAAATAAAAAAGAAATTAAGAGTAAAACCTTTTAACAAACAAGCTTTGATTTAAACGTACCTACTAAAAATAATAAAATAAACATTCTCCATTAAAGTTTAATGTCAACTTAAAACTTCTTTACACAATTTATGTGATAAAAAGCTTGTCGCGAGATCTAAGCAGGTACTCGTATTTACATTGTTTGAAAAACAAATTAAATCCATTAGATAAAGTTACAGGTACACAGGTTAATCTCGCGATAAGCTTTTTATCACATCAATTGTGTAAAGACGTTACAAGTTGATAATAAACTTAAATGGAAAATGTTTTATTATTTTTAGTAGGTACGTTTAAATAAAAGCTTGTTTGTCAAAAAGTTTTTTTTACTTTGAATTTATTCTTATGCGTTACGTCGTGGTTGACATGTCGGTGTTGTAGCTTACATAATTCTTCTGCGCCAGCCATCACTAATAGAGGTTTATAAGGATAAAGATAAAAACAAGTTTATTTCGTTACCAAGCAAAAAGTATACAAAAACAATTGGTAGGTACATGAAATTAACAAAAAAATCACAGAAACAATTAGTATATGTACATAAAAATTTGGTAACAAAAATGGTTACCACTCATCAAATGCTGTAGCACAATAAATCGCGCCACAGCGCTGGTCTTCCGTGGTTGCACACTTATACAATCGCAAAGTGGCTGCTTTGGAACGAAAAATGACAAATTTCAACAAATAATTAAATTATAGTGCTATGTAAAAAATATAATTTACAAATAGAAATACATTATTAACACTTTTAGTGTGAGTTAATGCAGAGGACCGTTCAGTATGGCTTTGACTTGGTCACCTCATTGCAGACCGTCTTCGTGCTCGAGTGCTCTCGTTTTATACTAATAATAAATTAGTTATAACAACAATTACAAAATTTTTGTATCACTGTAATGTTGTCGGCCATTTTTTCATGTTTATTAATAAATTATTGTGTGAGCAACTCGTACTAAAGCTGTACGGGACGGTGCAGAGCCTGAGACATTGTCAGATAGATAGGCTTACCCGTCCTTATTCAGAGAGAAGACATGCCAAACGTCTGAAGCTGATTCGATGTATTATAATGATCTGAAGGTGCCAACTCGCGGATTTCAGCGAGTTTCAGATCCGCGAGATGACGAATGAGTCTGATAATGATGTCTTCCACAGTCGTGCCCACCTGCAAGACTTCACAACCGCTAGTGCTGAGAGCGGCGAGGGGCGAGATGGTGGAGATAGAGTGTGACCTTTACGCCAACCCTATGGTAAGCCAACAACAACAAGTCCCAAAAACAAAAATATATAGAAATCAAATAAATAATTAGGTTTTTTTTCACTTTCAAAATTAACGTGAGGTGAACTTTTCATTTTGTAAAATATGGGGATTGAACCAGATCTTCACTGACGTATTGGGGTGTAGAGGTATTGTGCATTATCCCCTGTGACTACTTCAACCTTAGCAAGATCTTCCCAGCCGTAGGAAGTCCACTACTGGACAAATGTCTAAGATGACTAAGTACTGATCATAAAATAAAAAATAAAAATAAAATAAATTTATTTCTGTAAAAATAGTTACAATAACATGACAGTGATAGAGATTTTCCTTTAAGCATAAAAATACTTGTGTTAGAAGGTCTCGCTCTTCTATGATAATTTTATAATTTTTACAGTATTTATAGCTAAATAAGTTATAAATCATGCGTAACAATGATTAAAATAGCCGTGGGGCGCCGGCAGTAGAATGTTGCCCCTCCTCTCATGCCCGTGGATGCAGTAAGAGCCTGCTAAGGGATACCTCCGAAAGATGGGCAGCAGCGTTTTTCCATATATCAACATCCCATACTGCGCTCACCAACCCGCCTGCCAAGCGTGGTGAGTATGGCAACTACCCCGCATGGAGATCCATGAGGGAGGCCTTTGTTCATTAGTGGACGTTTTATGGCTGAAATGATGAATGATTAAAAGTAGAATTATAAAAATAGTTTTAAAATAATAAATTTGAATTACAAAATTACATTTTATGTATTGATCAATTTATTAATTACATATTATGTGCGTGTTGAATTGTATTTATATTGTATTGATGTATAATAAAATATATTATGTATGTGCGCATGTGAATTATTAGCTTACAACTTTCATCAGTGCCTCGATTTCTTTATAAGTTTTTGACAACAGCCATTTAGTCAATATATGTTTACTTGTATATCATTTTAAAGAATAAACGTTTAGAATTTTGTTACTTACATTATAAAGTCGGGCCGATTGAATTTTATATTGACCCCTGGCAAAGCAGGTCCTACTAGCTAAAGTCTCAACTACTTTATGTTTTCTCCTGCGCTTTGAGATTTCCGGGGTGTAAACTAATGTTTTGTGCAGTCTGAGGATTGTTTGGAAGATATAGAGCTTCCTTACAGATAATATTTCAGCTGAAGAGTACAAAGTAATTGTAGGAAACCTATAAGGCTTCAAAAAATTTACCTTAAGTAACGCTCTGTTCTTTCTACATCCAAAAATCTGGTCTTTGCTGCACCTCCCCATATAGAGATACAGTAGCTTAACACCGACTGAGCTAGAACTATATACATTTTTTTAAGAGTGTTACTGAAGCAATGTGTCTTAACGTTTTAAAAACCCATATCAATTTTCTTATTACTACCAGCCAGTGCCTCAATTTGTGGATACCATGACAGATTTTGGTCAATAACTATACCCAGGTATTTATTTGAAGATATCATGAGGGCTTGTTACCATACTCATCACGCTAGGCAGGCGAGCGCAGTACAGGATGTGGATAAACAGAAAGACGCTGCTGCCCATCTTCCGGAGGTATCCCTTGGCAGATTCATACTGCATCCACTGAAAGAGAGGAGGGGCAACATTATAATGCCGGTACCCCACGGCCGCCGTGGGGTGCCGGCAGTCCGCCGTGGGGTGCCGGCAGTAGAATGATACCCCTCCTCTCATGCCCATGGATGCAGTAAGAGCCTGCTAAGGGATACCTCCGGAAGATGGGCAGCAGCGTCTATCCGTGTATCAACATCCCATACTGCGCTCACCCGCCTGCCAAGCGTGGTGAGAATGGCAACTACCCCTCATGGAGATCCATGAGGGAGGCCTGTGTTCATCAGTGGACGTTTTATGGCTGAAATGATGATGATGACCCCACGGCCAAGATCAGCTTCTTTAAGTAACGGAGGACTCTGGCAGCTGGCAGCATCCATGAGCATTCCTGAAGAAGATACAGATGTTGTTGATGTGAAAGGACTTGTCCTTCTCATAGTATAGGTTGGATAACCAGCGGATTAGCGGTCTTTTACAAAAAATAGCGACTGAAAAAGAACTGAGGCAGCCCTTAGCTAAAATTATTACCAAGTGCCTAAACGTACAAGAAGGTTCCATGAATAATCTAACACAGCCGAAGTTTCCAACAATAGGGTAAATATTCATATGATTTACTTTTCTGGATACAATACATGGTACTTTACCTGCATGGTTCGATAGGGGTTCCATTTCAATTTCGAAATGTTACTCCGAAAACACATTTCGATTTGTCTCCAGGCACTATCAGAAAATCTGTGTAGTTATGTATCGTCTCTTTAGTAAAGAAATATAGTTTAATTATAAATATTTTGTATATATATATGTGCTCGTAGTTTGATATACCTTACCTTGCCGTAACACAGTTTTTAACTAGCACGGGAGGTGAGGTCTTAAAAGTTGCGTTAAATATGTAATATGTTGTAAAGGTTTTAATAAATATATGATTATGATTCTTATTTAGTTATTTTCTTAAATTCATTATTGTACTTAAAGCAAAACATACAAACAAAAAGAAGGATACATAAAGGTGATGTACAAAGGCGAGCTTAACCCTGAAAGAGTTTGCTTACAGCAAACCTTTGGATATAGAGAGAAGATATTAAAATGCTACGAATAGAGTGTATACACACATAAGTTAAGAGAAAATTAAAAAATGTTTTCGTGTTGTTTTCCTCTCATGCCCATGGATGCAGTAAGAGCCTGCTAAGGGATACCTCCGGAAGATGGGCAGCAGCGTCTATCCGTGTATCAACATCCCATACTGCGCTCACCAACCCGCCTGCCAAGCGTGGTGAGTATGGCAACTACCCCTCATGGAGATCCATGAGGGAGGCCTGTGATCAGTGGACGTTTTATGGCTGAAATGATGATAAGTTAGACCGATATGTGTGAGTTAGCGTGGCACCGTAGCTCTGTGTAGGTCTTAAACGAGTAGACCGATTTGCATGCAGTTTTTTTTATTTAAAGCAGGTTATTAGCGGTGGTTCTTAAACATGTTTTATCAAAATCTGTTAACTTTACAAGATATTCGGTTTCCAAATATACCCGAATTTGATATTAAAAGAAAGAAAATGATGTGTAGAATGCCAAACTGACAGTTATATATAAATCGATTGTGTCATTCATGAGATATGTGGGTTGAAAGATGCGGTATATCTAACCTTTCGGTGACATTTTCTGTACAGATACGTAGCTACTGATAT
Source organism: Pasiphila rectangulata (assembly GCA_963082625.1). Lineage (NCBI taxonomy): Eukaryota > Metazoa > Arthropoda > Insecta > Lepidoptera > Geometridae > Pasiphila > Pasiphila rectangulata. The sequence goes on along the minus strand of OY720261.1, from coordinate 7,612,291 downwards.
AAAACAAAATCTCTATCCGGGTCGACAAAACATGTTTTACTCTACTATTCTCCTCTATCAGTCGCAAATGTCGCAATCTCATCGCTCCTCCTTTCTCATATGTTCTTCTACTTCTACACATTCCTTTATTCGGAGTAACTTCGGAACAAACTCATAAATTATTAACTCCGAACACACGTCGCCTCCCTAGCGCACAGTAATAAATAAAATTGTTGCGTATATATTCTGGTTTTCTTTGTTTTATTTTCGTATGTTTTCTGTTGTTTTGTTTTAGTTTAAACACAGGTAATGTTTGCACAGGTTTTAACAAAGAATTTTCACGAACGAGGAAAATGCTCCTGTAATTTTAGATGAGAATTACTGTCGTGATTTTTTGCTGGAACACTACTATTATGAATTAGAGATGGAAAGATAGTAGACTGAAACTCTCAGTGTTTTTTACTACTTTCTGTAGAAAAATAAATTACGTTATTCAATAATTAATGTAAATATTTTATTTTTGCTGTGGAAAATAAAAATAACAAGCTACCCCGGCAAACTTTGTACTGCCACAGAATCAACTTCCCACTACTACAACTACTCACTACTACTCTACAACTGATCTACTACTCTACTACTACTACTACTACCCTAATAGTTCCACTACTTTTCTTCAACTACTCAACTACTGCTCTACAACTACTACTCTAATACTACTCTGCCGCACAAAAGATAACCACAGTAAGTGCAATTTTTTGCGGTATTGAGTTATATAATATAAAACTCAATACCGCAAAAAATTGTACTTACTGTGGTTATCTTTTGTGCGGCAGTACTACCATTCTACTTTATTATACTTTTACGAACTACTTATTCTACCCCCCAAATTAGAATTAAAAATATAAACAGTTAGTTGTGTTATAAACTATTCATTTTAAAAAAATAGGAAAAACTCACGTAGTATTGCAACGTCGAAGATTATTCTGACACGTTTCGATTTTTCAAGCAAGCCACGCGCGGACGGGCATTCAAGCCCATGATAATGATTTTTTTGAAAAATAAAATATGAATAATTTGTTGTGTTTTTTCATATTTATTCCCACAATTTTTGGTGTACAGGATGGGAACCTTTCACATTTGAGATATCCATATCACGAGCAAACCGGTAATAAAGTAGAAAATACGTGCAGACGTATAACGAACAATAATACTTTGGCGCCATTTCACGTCCTGCCTTCCCAATTTTCAGCATCAGGTGAGTTCGAAATTGGAAATTATCAGATACAATAAGCGGCGGGCACGGCCGAGGATTGCCGGAGTGACTCGAGCCTAGCGCTAACGTGGCCGGAAGTCGATCACAATACTTATTATACAAAACTTAGTCTTATTTAAAAAACCTTTAACCTCAGTTGTGAAATTCAGCAGAAAATAAATGATTCTAGCATCTGTAGATAATTGTCATTAAGTTCGTATTTTATCAGGCATTAGAAATATTAAAAAAGTGCATAAAATATTTAGCGCTAAAGAATATAACAGAATTGAAATCGGAAGCCATAAACCTTGTAACCGGGTTACCGTGTACTATATTTACTACTAGCACTAGTACCGAGAAAGTACTACTGTCGAAACTACACTACCGAGAAGTAGTAAATTGTTTCCGAAACGGTAAAAGCTTTTTGCGCAACACTAGTTGTGTTTAAAATAACCTGTAGTGTTTGACTGACGTTTGTATGTTACCCTCAATTGTACTATTTTTGTCGATTGTACGAGTGCTGGGCGCATACTCTAAGAAAACGATTAAAAATATGTTTATTTTGTCACTAATTACATAAAATAAACAAATATACAAAATTATTCTTAGAACTAAGCCAAGTGACAAAAAAGGTTACAATGCAGCTTGTGCTTTGGCAGAGTAAATCAAACCACAGCGCTGGTCTTCCATGGTCACCTTGTTTGATAGGTGACATAGCTACACAGCACACGCAATAAAACAAATGATAAAAAGTTATCAAAAAATTAATTATATCATGTACAGAGACGATATCAGTCACAAAAAGTAAGGCCTTTGCATCTATTATAGATGATTTATGCAACGTCAGCAACTGGTAATCATGCTGTACGGGACGCTGCAGTGCCTGGGACATTGTTAGATGGATTAGGCTTGCCCAGCACCTATACCATCCTCTCAGCTTAATCAGCTATTATTTAGAAGAAAGAACAGGTCAATACGTCTGAAGCTAACTAAGCCGCGGGTTTCCTCACGATGTTTCCTTCACCGTTAAAGCTCGTGTTAAGTGTGTACATAAATTTTTCAAGAAAGAAAAATCCATTGGTGCACGGCCGGTATCGAACCCACGACCTTCGGATTGAAAGTCGGGGGTACATACCACTCGGCCAACACGGCTTTTTTCAGTCACAGATAAACACATTTAACAGTAAATATACAATTACGATATTATCTTTAGACTGGCATTCTTTACATAATGGCCACAAGAGTTAGTTTGACTTGATTACGATTTCTATTTATCGCAATTTGCATTCAAGAGGGCCCCTAACACTTTGGATACGTCGTGCACCAATATATTTTATCTCCCTTGTAAAGACGTGCAATGTGATGAAACATTTCATATCAATATCATATCAACAACGGGACCAATTTGCTACTGTGGCACACATTATTTAATTTTTATTCTATTGGTCCTATTTATTTATTTCACTAATTGCTGTTTTTCTTTTTAAGTAAAAACTATGTATAAATGTTAAATGTAAATGTTTTCGTTGTGTTTCAAAATGTATTGTGTGCTCTTTAGTAAATAAATGAATGTCTATGTCTATGTCTATGTCTACATTGATCAATGAAAATGAATGGCAACCTCTATGCTCTATGAGGGATCATAGAGCATAGAGGTTGCCATAATCACCAACAGGTATGTACATGCCTACCAGATGATTGAAAACATTTAAATTTGTTAGGCCTGTGTTCAATAGTGGACGTTTTATGGCTGAAATGATGATGATCGGGCAAGGAAGATTATGATGATGATTGAATATTTTAGATTATATTTATCTTCTTTGCAGGAACAAATGAGTTACCACTGGTGGTTCAACAGCTCAGCTCACAGCAAGCATGAGCTGACTACGTCACCCCTTACGACAGCTCCGAACACACCCAGTAAGTAATGTTTTTATCTATTTCCAGCCCGCTCCGCTCAGAGTGGACAGCCAGCATCACTGTCCAACTGCAAGCCGCTTTAGGCTTCAATCTATACTACTACTATAATAATGTTATAATGAGGAGAGATTTGTATTTTGTATGTTTGTAACGATTAAACTCAAAAACTACTGGACCCATTTTCAAAATTCTTTTACCAAAAGAATGCTACATTATCCCTGAGTAACACAGGCTATATTTTCTCCCCACATTCTCACGGGAACGGGAACTACGCGGGTAAAACTGCGGAGTGCGGCTAGTTCTATATAATTAAAGCTTAAACCCTTCTCTTGGCGCCTCGCAACATAACGAAGAGACAGGCCAAGTAATATTTTGCAATCAATATCTTATTTTTGCAATATCAAGCCGTGAGGTGCCGGTAGAAGAATGTGGCCCAACCTTTCTTACCCGAGGATGCAGTAAGAATCTGCCAAGAATCTGCCGGAAGGTGGGCAGCAGCGTCCTTTTGTATATCTCGCCAACCCAACTGCCATACGTGGCGAGTATGGCATTTATCCTCCCATGATGTTGAACAATCCATGAGGAAGGCTTATGTCCAGCAGTGAACGTGGACGACGGTCTTAGTTCTCGGCTGAGATGATAATGAAGCCGTGGTGTGCCGGCAGATGAATGTCTCCTCTCGTGCACGTGGATGCAGTAGTTTGACAAGGTATTCCTCCGTGAGATGTGCAGCAGCGCCTTTCCATGTATTCACAACATCTCGTACTACGCTCGCCGACCGCGTACGATCCATTCTTGGAGATTCATCAGGGAGGCCTGTCCAGCAGAGGACGTCCTATGGCAGTGATGATGATGAAGTCTTTTTAATGTTTGAACGACTTCCAACTTGTCGCTTTTGCAACTTCTGTCGCAGACGCTGAGTTGTGACCGATTTCATTGTGTAGTGTAAATTAACCTTAATGATGATGAAGTCTTTTTAATGTTTGAACGACTTCCAACTTGTCGCTTTCCAACTTCTGTCGCAGACGCTGAGTTGTGACCGATTTCATTGCGTAGTGTAAATTAACCTTTCACATGCGATTTATGTCGCTGATTTTCAGGCAGGTCAGGAAATCACGCATGAGACCTTACAACTCTGTCTCAGGGTGATACGCGCAATGCAGCGTTGGTCACATAGTCACTGCTTCGTGGCCGTTTCCACCGCGTTATTACAATTTTATTAGGTAGAGGGTACCGCTGCACATAAGGTGGGCTATCGGCTTGTCTTTTCATTAAATCGTATAAAAAAGGGCGTGTGTGTCCGTTTCCGTGCACAGCGTAGCGTAAATCCCATCAAAAACATTTATTTTATTTATTTCAAGAAAATTACAATAGTTCTTAAACTAAAATACATTCAAAAAACCCTTTTGGGCTCGTCCTAAGCTTATCGGGCCCTCATATCTTAAATCTATACGTAGGTACATACGTCTAACACCAAAGACATACAGTAGGTAGATAGTCACTAAAAAATAAGACTAAAAGTAGGTACATACATACATCAATATACGAATACAATACACGAAGAATCAATACTACTGTGAGACAACATCGGGTGAGGAACTGTATCGAGCATATTTACAACTACCTCATTTATTTATATTTATATAACATAATGTGAATATGGAGCCAAGTTTAGTAATAATTTAAATCTCCAGGTACATACCTATACCTCGTGAACACGTCCTCGGACTACGGCTGGGTGCAGTGCTCCGGGTCCAACGCAGTGGGTCGGCAGACGAAGCCGTGTCTGTTCCATATACTACCGGCGGGTGAGTACGCTTTTACGATCATCCGCCATTGCTTAGACAACTACATAGTTAACTACATTTTCGTTGCGCGAATACTCCGCTTGTTAGGAATGGATTTTGATGATTCTTAATATTTTTATAAGTTAGGTCTTGTTTCAAATGTGATTTTTTAGTTGATTCAAAACTTGATCCGATGATCCATGAAGAATGAAATAATTGGATACAGTTATGCATAATGAGTCCAAGCGCCAAATTGAATTTTTTCATTTTTTTGCATTTTCGTAATCTCCAAGACATAATTTAGCCATAGAAAAAACTCTTATGCAGCAAGCTTCACTCTAAGTGGTATTTTTTAATACCCAGTCCAAGCGCCTTCTATAGCAAACGAGATATTTTGATACGCAAAACAAGCCCAAAAACCAATTCAAAACTAACAACGAAATTTAATAATGAAAAAACACTTTTCCGTTTATACATAACAAACCCAAACGACATAGTGTTACGCATCAGTAGTCCACGCGACATTTATTTGTGACTTGGACTGGTTTTGCAAAACTAAAAACATGAGTTTGGTTTCGAACGCTAACCAATCATACAAACATTTTTCGCATGGTCTTGTAACTACCATGACTGCATAAATACCATAGGGGTAGAAACACAGTAGAAATTGATGTTGAGAGAAAAAAAGGTAGGAAAGGACATACATGTTTTAAAGGGGTGCCCATTTTGTCTCCGAAAATCACAATCAATAACAAGTGTCTCTGAAACATCACCATCCAGGATATTATGGTCCCATAGATAACATTACTGTTCATCCTTATGCTCTTTACGCATAAAGCTATTTTACCTTATATATTATTTCCATAATTTTCATCGTTATAAACATATGCGTCATAATAATAACGAATCATAAAACTTATTCTTCCGAATATTTTCGAACGATTATAAAACTTCCAATTTCCAACCGAGACGGAAGGACAGTAGGTTATTAGGTTTTTTTTATAACTATCCGATAACATTGCCTGTGACAGAACCGAGATGGAAAGACAGCAGGTTATTAGGTTTTTTTATAACTATCCTAAAACACTGTCTTTGACAGAACCGAGGTGGAGAGACAGTAGGTTATTAGGTTTTTTTTTGTTCAGGGTGTTCTGGATGTTTTTCTATATAATAAAAAATATCTATCTATGTAGTATCTAGTACCCATAACACAAGCTCTGCTTAGCTTGGGGATAGTTGATGCTGTGTGAATTGTCCAGCATTATTTACCTACTTATTTTATTTTTATAAGTTCCCGAAAACACTGCCTGTGACAGAACCGAGATGGAGAGACAGTAGTTTATTAGGTTTTTTTATAAATAACCGAAAACACTGCCTGTGACAGAACCGAAATGGAGAGACATTAGGTTATTAGGTTTTTTTATAGCCAACCAAAAACTCTGCTTGCGACAGAACCGAGATGGAGAGACAGTAGGTTATTATGTTTTTTTAACCATCCAAAAACACTGCCTGTGAAGAATTTTTCGTCAGGGGGCAATTTTCGTGGGCCAAGACGGCGCTACTGTCTATATACCTCTAAAGTAGATACTGGGTATATGTATATTTAAGTAAAACTCCAAAATACTTAATACGAGCAACCGTAGTGAGCGGCCGCCTGAGGAATTTTATTGAATTGAAGACTAATTTAAATAAAATTACTCTTGTCTTGACAACAATAAAAAAAATCACTAAACAAGCGGTTTCATTTGCTTGTTGAGGTGCTAAATACAATCAACATACAATGTTATGAATATTACAATTATTCTAATAATCAACATCATCATTTCAGACGATAAACGTCCCCTACTGAACAAATTATAAATCAAATTCTAATAAAATGATTTAGTTAATAATGTTATGGATTTCATTATTTATTGAGAATGACTTTATGCGTGTTAATCATTATGGAGACCGACATAAGTGGTAACTATATTATAGATCCTGATTATTCGAGCAAACGATGATTATGAAAAAAAAATTATGAAATACTATATTAGGGATGTAAAATTTCGGAGACGAAATAGAGAATCGTTGTAAAGACATGGTTAAACCTCTTTGGCCTAATGGATAGCCTGTTTCGGAGAAAAAACTAAGATTTAAAAATCACTGTTCCCATATAACCCAAAAGATTCTAAGTCATTTTACAAAAAAAATATTACAGACGATACGATTGATGATGACGTTAAAGGGTTTGATGGTAATTCAGATTTTGATCCAGAACATGTTGAAGAAGAGAAGATTTAGCATCTACTCGATGGCATCTACTCCATCTACTATATCGTAAGTTTTTAGGTACTAGACAGGTTCTGGGGTGAGGGTGGTGTTGACTAATATCATCTTCAATCGTCTCTTTGTCTAAGAAAATACATCTGGGACTATGTTATAGAATACATGTTTAAATTTTTTTGGTAAAATTAGTTTGTCTTAAGATTGTTTTTTTTGGATAATTTAATTAGTATTTTATTTAGCTTTCTCAATCCTCTTTACCCTGGTTTTAGATGCAGAGAAACCTATTCTATCAAATTTAGTTACACATGAGGAGTCTAAACGACATAAATGTCTCTTGGACTCGTTTTGCAAAATAAAAACATCACATTTATCGAGAGTCCAAGTGCATTTTTATCTATATCTTTTAAAATAAATATTTATTTTGTATTTTTGTCTTGTGATATGTTAAATTACAAATAGAAGCGTCGATGTATATAGATTTACTTTCAGATGAAGCAAATTCAACTCTCCTGTTAATAAAAACGCGTTTATGTCATTTGCCAAAAAAGTGAAAATGGCGCTTGGACTAATTATGCTTAACAGCATCCAATTGTGGTCAAGGCAAAGGTTTCATGCCCTTAATTTAAGCTTGCGGTTTGGAATTTTGTTTTACTTTATAATGTTTGCTTGTCTTTACATCCAGTTCTGAGGATGAGATCCATGATTAAATCGAGGGAAATACTCAAATATAATAGAAAAAAAAATATTGTAAAATAAAAGCGAACAGCGTACCGTCAGAGATACTATAACTTTAAAAATTAAGACGGAACAATTTCACGTAACTTTAAGTTAAGTTTAACTAGCTGTAAACTAGCAGTAGTAAGTGCAACAATAAAATCGACACCAATGTAAGCCATACATACCCATTTGAACAGCCGCAAAGTAAATGTACGTTACCAAGTATTCATTAAAGTCATAAGGTGAAAATAAATATCTGAAACTGAACAACACACATGGACACTAACTCAGCATTGAGTTACTTGAATATCAAGCTAACCACAACATTAGCGATGCTCGCAAGGTATTTTGCCCTCTCACTACAGTTTACTTGGCACACCGCGTCCATGACTTCTTTCTTTGTAATATTAGTGTTGGGTAATAAAAGCTACACAATAATGTTAACCATCTGCCTTCCTCCAGACAAACCATCAGCCTTGAAAGCCTGCGAGATCACCAATGTGACCTACGACTCTCTGACCCTGAACTGCACTCCAGGACACGACGGAGGCATCCGACAGGCTTTTCTTCTGCAGGTTAGCTTGAAGATCATTTTTACAAGCTTTAAGTTAAAAATGTCTGTTTATTTTGGAAAAATCTGCTCGAGCTCTGTGGCGCAGCGGGCGAAGGTCCGCCTGCGACGCAAGGGGTTGCGGGTTCGATTCCCGCCTCGGGACAAATGTCTGTACGATCTGCAGATATTTGTTCAGGGTGTTCTGGGTGTTTTTCTATATATAATAAAAATATCTATCTATGTAGTATAATGTATTAAGTATATCAATCATCTAGTACCCATAACACAAGCTCTGCTTAGCTTGGGGCTAGATGATGCTGTGTGATTTGTCCAGCATTATTTATTTATTTATTTATTTATTTATCTTACAAGTTTTAAATTTAAACTACTTTCTGGCAACCTGCTATGTTAGGCTTTCTTTGTTCTTGAGCCATTATTTTTGTATATTAAAATATACCGTCTAGTTTTCATAGTACATTCTAAATAATTTAGGGCTGAGGGAATTTATTATGCTTATCATTATTCTTTATCATCCAGATCTTTGACATGTCAACCGGGACACTACTACGCAACGTGTCCAACGATGAACCGGAGTTCGAAGTGTCTGGGCTGTCCGCCAACAACGCCCTCGGCGTTTCAGTGCGGGCTTTCAACCGGAAGGGTTCTAGCGAGCCGATCACCATCACGTCCAGTCTGTTGAAGTACCCTCAACGTCATACTGGTAAGAAACTGACTATACATACATACATTCAAAACGAGTTACATCCACTGCCGTTTGCATGAGAAAAAAGGCGACGTTCGCCTCACATTCGTCGCGATTTATAATGGCAGGCCATGTGTGGAATGAGTGTCTTGATATTTTGAGTGCGATCTACTTTCTGGTAGTTAGTTGTCCACAAGTGGACAAGTGACACTGTCAAAGACCTTGTCATTTCCAACGAAAACTAGCTATGCTCAAAGTTCCTCTAAAGAATCAGTCACGAGACTTTGAGGTTCAAAGTCATCCAGCTCAAAGAACCGGTAACAATCCAACGACGAACCGGAGTGTTTAAAGTGTCAAGGCTGTACGCCTACAACGCCCTCGGCGTTTCAGCGCGGGCGTTCAACCGGAAGGGTCTTGGCGATCATGGTATCGCAATAGACTGGAAGTGATGGTTCACTTCCAGTCTACTGAAGTACCCTCCGGCATACTGGTAATATAAAATCGAATTGTTCCCAATGGATTTTAAATTTTAACTGCCATAAAGAGGATTGATACTTACAGCATCAGCAGATTTTAACTCGCCAACTATAAGAACTTCTTCACAAAGGTTGTTCTTTTCCCCCTTCATTCCTTGTTCTAACGCAGTGCTAGTGACGGTCAAGATAGTAAATGAGCATTGAACTTGTCACAATAACCTGGTTTTTTTGACCTTATATTAAACAAGACCAACTCAGACTCAGCAGTTTTTTATTGGTTTTAATTTGAACTAAAGTACTCCTTACTCACAGAGACTGGTACACGTCATGGCACTAGCGGTGTCCAACCGCGTCCCAACTGACATCGTCAACTCACCATCTACGCAATCTTTTAAGTTTAATATTAAAAACTGGCTCATCGATACGCATTACTATTAGAATTAATTCTTTATTTAAAAATAGCTTGTGCCCGCCGCTTCGCATGCGTTGTAGCCGGATTAAAATTAATCTATGTGTTAATCCTAGTAGATTTGCAAAATTTCAGCTTGATACGTACGCTAGTTTTAGCGTGAAGAGGTAACAAACCTCCATACAAACAAACTTTTGGCTTTATAATATTACTAGCTTATGCCCGCCGCTTCGCATGCGTTGTAACCGGATAAAAAAATCCTGGTCCACATCTATACCTGTGCAAAATTTCATTTCAATCCGTTGAGTAGTTTTTGCGTGAAGAGGTAACAAACCTCCAAACAAACTTTTGGCTTTATAATATTAGTGGGATATTTTAAAATGTAATTATAGCGATTGATTACTAATTTATAATTTGATATTTAATTGGAATTGATTTATGTTAATATGTTCTGATATTATTTTACTGTTTTTATTTTGTTTAATATCTTTTATTAAAATTGTATTTCTATTTTCTCATTGTGACATTTAACTCTTGTTGAACTATGACTAAACAAAATTTTGATTCTCATCTGTCTTCATGCCCATTGAGACTAACCTATTTCCACGTTTCTTCCTACCAGCTCAAGTGCCAGTGAAAGTGGAACTGACAACGGTGTTAATGATTGTGCTGGGCGCAGTGGGCGTGGTCGCCGCCATGACAGTTGTGTCTGCCGCCATCTACTGCTGCCGATACTGCAAGAATGAGAGTGAGTGAAGAAACAATACTAACCTTAAATTATACAGAAATACATAAATACATTTTATTAGTAAAATCAATTTATATATGGAGATAAATATCATCATTATCATCATTCCAGCCGTAAAAAGTCCACTACTGAACAGGCCTCCCTCATGGATCTATATGAGGGGTAGTTGCCATACTCACCACGCTTGGCAGGCGGGTTAGCGAGCGCAGTACGGGATGTTAATACAAGGAAAGACGCTGTTGTCCATCTTCCGGAGGTATCCCTTAGCAGGCTCTTACTGCATCCACGGGCATGAGAGGAGGGGTAACATTCTACTGCCGGCACCCTACGGAGAGAAATATACTAAGTCTAAAACTACAAGATAAAACAAGAAATACCGAGATAAAACAACAAACTAGAGTCAGTGATATAATTACATAAATATGTATATCAAATGAAGTATGGTAATGGTGACTGGCCACATGATCCGCAGTACAAAAGAGAAATGGAGCAAGGTCTTAATAAACTGGTGCCCCAGAGACGGGAAGAGAAACCGAGGTAGACAACAGAAATGGTGGGAAGATGACATCAAACTCCATTTGCCGTGTGGTGCTGGAAGTAGAAAGCTGCTCCTCCTCTCTTGCCCCCCCAGATGTAGTAAGAATTTGCCAAGGGATTCCTCCGGAAGATAGACAGCAGCGTCTTTCCGTGTATGACATCCCTTACTGCGCTCGTCTACCTGCCTGCCAAGCGTGGTGAGTATGGCAAAATCCCCTCATGATCAGAACTTGGTGATTCATTCAGGCTTATGTCCATCAGTGGAAGTCCTACAGCTGAGATGATGATGATGAAACTTAAGTTTGGGGATAAGAAGCGGGTGGTGACTGCAAGGCAGTCTTGAGAGACGCTGGCGCTACGATGTTGATGCCTTCGACAAAGAGATGTGAGAAAAGACTGGTAACCCAAAAAGTGTAACGAAAGCTCTTTACACAAATCAGGTTATACAAAATTTACACCTCCTCTCTAGCCTGTACTAGTCTAGTACTAGACTAGTCGACTCAGCCACAGAGGCAGTCAAGTATGGTCAAACAATGTTATTTCTTCGTTAGCGTTATCTCTCACCACACATTTGTTTTCAGGTAAGAGCGAGAAGGACAAAAGGCAGCAAGACGAAACCTCAAACATTCCACTCACGGGAACTAAGGAATCGGAGAGCGTTGATAGTCTTGGTAAGGAAGTAATGTTACGAGTTGGAGTTCGGGATTAAATAACTTAGTTAAATTAGACCAAAATTAATACCTTAATCACGGTTCACACCAGTAAGAATCTCACAGCAGATTCACACTAGAACACTTACTTCTTTAAAGAGCTCTGATTACCACTACAATACTTGTTCACAAATCACTGATAAACACTAGAGAACTTGTATTCACTTTGAAGTCGCTCGGATAAAACGCCGGGGTAAAAATAAAGGTACTTACGCGATTAATATCCGATAATCCCATAATATAGTAATGTGTTGTGATTGTGAATGTTTAAGTAGGAGTAATGCTTGTATTTATTTATAGAATACATTTTGTAATCCAACCTTACAATTTTTATTTTCCTTACAGTTTTTATGTTTTGTGTGTGTCTAATAAATATTTATTTTTTACCTCTTTTTAGGGTTTCGTAGTAAAATAAGAAACCCTTATTAACGTTTCGCTTTGTCTGTCTGTCTCTCCGTCCGTCACCGGCTTTGCGAAGAGACTATTAGTCCTATTGTACAATGAATTATTTTTATATCGGGAATGGGTGGAGACACTAACTGTTTTGACCCTTATGTCTATTCTTATTCATATTTAAAGAAGAAGCACACAAATATAGAGTGCGACTAGAAGGTGGCAGTAGAATGTTGCTCCTCCTACCTTCCCCGTGGATGCAGTAAAAATCTGCTGTGAGTTGCCTCCGGAAGATGGGCAGCAGCGTCATTCCGTGTATCAACATCCCATTTTGTGCTCGCCAACCAACCTGTAACCCCAACAAGATGGGATGATGACCTGGTGAAGACCGCAGGTCGACGGTAGATGCAGATCGCTTCCAACCGCAATAACTGGACATCCATGAGGGAGGCCTATGTCCAGCAGTGGACGTCCTACGGCTGAAATGATGATGATGATGAATCAACCTGTAAAGCGCGGTGAGTAAAGCAACAAGCCCCTCATGATCTTCAGGAGATCCGTGGGAGTCCTGTGTCCAGCATGGACGTTGACAGCAGTAATGTGGCTGTGATGATAATGACGAAGATTTATATTAATCCGTAAAATCTTCTGCGTCTTCTTAATGCGCTTTCTATCCATACAAATGAACATTAGGACCTAAAAAACTGCCCTTAATTAATTTTCTTTTAATCCTTATGATCATCCCTCAACCCTGAAGGGGAGGCTCATTAAGCAGACATTTGATCTAATTGCCGATAAAAAGGAACGAAAACCCTAAATCGTTTTTGATAATCTTTTCCCTGACTTTAGGCTAATGATGCATAGGTTTTCTTCCTGTTTGTGTGTTACTAGCTCTTGCCTGCGGTTTCTCAGAAGTTTTTAATAATCAAATTATCACTACTTAGGCTTTTATTCTAAATCTATGTATATGTATACCAATACTAGGTTTTGCCCGCGACTTCGTCCGCGTGGAAGTCATAAAACGTAAAATCCTCTTTTTCACGCAGAGCCACTTTGATTCGAAAATATAAATCCTATTTATTCCCTATCCCGTGGGAATTTCGAAAAATCCCTTCTTAGTGCACCTCTAGGATACTCAAGGTATATGTGTGCCAAATTTCAAGTCTTTAGGTCCAGTGGTTTAGGCTGTGTTGATATATCAGTCAGTCAGGACTTTGAATTTTATCTAAATAGATTATAATGAGGAAAGTTTTGTATTTTGTGTGTTTATAAGGAATAAACTGAAAAACTACTAAATTTTCGAGAGAAGAAGACCGATTGCAGAAATCAAATATTTCATTATAGGTAGTAAAATAGTACCATACAGGTAGTAAATTATGCATGGTCTCAAGTCTATATCTTGTTTGGTCCAGCTGTCTTTACGATCACTTCACAACTATATTAGTTTTTTTTTTTTTTTTTTTTTCCGAAATGACAAAATCGTTGTTGACCGCAGATGGCCATGACAACGTTACCGGACTATGGCGAGCGCAGAAGGCGCCCAGCCGCAAAAGTTAGGTTGGGGCAACAAGCTCAAGGGCACCACTTAGGTTCGAACCACGGCTTGGACTGTTGCCAGAATTTTTGAATCTACTGAAGGATAGCGTCTAGGTGCAAAACTGCACCTTTAGACGGAAGAATGTATTCTTCGGCCCCGCCGGCGGGGCCGGTTTTTGAAAATGTGTCTAACAGCTAGTGTGGGACGGGTTGACGTCACCTCCGGGTTAGCGGCGGTGAGCTCGTCAACGGGCAAGCCGGACAAGACGGAGGAAAGTTATATTAGTTTTTATTTTCCTTACAGTTTTTATACTTTGTGTGTGTCTAATAAATACTTCACACCATCACCATCCATAATATTATGGTCCCATAAATATCATTTGCAATAAGATATTGTTCATCCTTTACGCATAAAATTATTTTACCTAATATATAATGTCCATGCCGTGGGGTGCCGGCAGTAGAATGTTACCCCTCCTCTCATGCCCGTGGATGCAGTAAGAGCCTGCTAAGGGACACCTCTGGAAGATGGGCAGCAGCGTCTTTCCGTATATCAACATCCCGTACTGCGCTCACCAACCCGCCTGCCAAGCGTGGTGAGTATGGCAACTACCCCTCATGGAGATCCATGAGGGAGGCCTGTGTTCATCAGTGGACGTTTAATGGCTGAAATGAATGAATATGTCTTCTTCTTCTATATATTACTTTTGTTCCAGACAAAAACCCGGACATCATACCACTGGACGGCAAAATCAGCGACAGTTGCTCCAACAAATCATCGACAACGGACTACAGTTCCATCAGACCGCTCATCTCGAAGACCCCAGACAAATACGACATACCACCAAACTGCGAAAGATATTACGACCACAACATAGATCCCTGTAACCAATACATACAAGTCAGACAGATGGATTACAGGAGGTACCCTATGGCTAACTTGGGGCCTAGTATACAGAACATGGGGCCTAGCATACAGAGTTTGGGGCCTATGAGCAGTTTGCATGTGCCTATGGGCGCTACGGAGTGCCATAGACAGTATGACAAGGTGTACGAAGACTGGCTAAAGTATAAAAACGCTTTACCTTTAAATACAAGTGGACTGGTGAGTGCTTTTTTTATTTCATCATCATCATCATTTCAGCCGTAGGACGTCCACTGCTGGACATAGGCCTCCCTCATGGATTTCCAGTTATTGCGGTTGGAAGCTATCTGCATCCACCGTCGACCTGTGGTCTTCACCAGGTCATCATCCCATCTTGTCTTGTCCCATCTTGTTTTTTATTTGATTTTGTTTATTTATTGATTTATTTGAGCCACCAACAGAAGATACACAAAGAAAAATTACAAAAGTAAAAACAATAAAAATCATGAGCTAGTGTTCTCCCAATTACAGGCAGCTACATCTACATAGGTTACAAATTAAGTTGTCATAGCAAAAGTTAACTACTATTACTATTATGAATGAGAATTTTTAAACATAGGTAACAATTATATTTAAAGGTCTACATAGAATTTTTAAACAAAACAAATATTTACGTTCTACGTAAGGTTGAATAAAATAAAAAGAATATATTAGAATATAGATGCCGTGGGGTGCGTGGCAGTAGAATGTTACCCCTCCTCTCATGCCCATTGATGATACTTACGGAAGATGGGCATCAGCGTCTTTCCGTGTATCAACATCCCATACTGCGCTCACAAACCCGCCTGCCAAGAATAAGCATAATCATAATCATTTATTTATTTGACACATAATATTACAATTTTATTGTATTGTTGATTCCTTAGGATCTTGAACTAGCCTAGGCTGTGTTTCGAGATCCAAGGCCTCTCCTTATAATAAATCACTAATTATATTATTGTGTGAGAATAAGAATAGTTTTATTTTTAAAATGTACCTACACATTTAAAAAATAAAACTATTCTTATAATCTTACAAATAGATAAAAAAAGGGTCAACAATTTTATCATATTTACGACGTACAATGATGAATTGAAAATATTAACATATGGGAGATTGTTGATGTATATTAAAAACCACAAGGGTGGTGTGTATGACAACTACCCCTCATGGATCTCCATGAGGCATGTGTTTATCAGTGGACGTTTTATGGCTGAAATGATGATTAGAATATAACTACAGCCACAAATACATAACAGTCCTTACAATGTTAGTAAGTATGTAGTATTATTTATTGTCTTAACATAGGTAAAAAACTTAAAATAATGGAGATATCATCCAGCAAAAAAGTACTTTTACATAATCTAGTTGCGAAAAACACACATTGTTAAGTTACTCTACTTGGGCTTAGACCGTAACTATCGTCCAAAAGCAGTTAAAGCTTACAAAAAATAAGTTAATTTTAACCGCCGACAAAAGAGGGGTGTTATAGTTTGACCGCTATGTGTCTGTGTTTTTGTGTCTGTGACATCGTAGCACATCAGCATGTGGACCTTTTATGACTGAATTATAAACAAGTTTTTTAGCGGTGGTCCATGAAAGTTTTTAAATGTTTTATTAAAATTAGTTAAACGAGTGTAAGAGAGAGAGTTAAACAAGAAGAGTGAAAGAAATAATAAATAATCGAATGTTTTTAAATATACCCAAGTGTCAAATGAAAGGGCTTGATGTGTAGATTGCAAACTGAGGGTCACACATTACAAAAAAAATTTAGTTAACCTCCGAGACTAGATAAAGTGTCAAGGTTTACTTAAAATTTATAATTGTATAAGCTTACTAAAAATAGGAAAATACATTTTATCAAATGCTCTGTGCGTTTGCATAAGTGTCAACATGTTTAGGTAAAAAAGAGCAACCAGCATTTTTTTAATTGCTGTGTGTAAAAGCTTAAGTTCTTAACGAGCCTGACCTATATACAAGTATGAAGCCAGATGAGACTCCCCGATGACCACTTGACTACTTATTTATTACTACTAAGTGCTCATTTGAAATACGGGAATTACTCAAGTAATAAGTTTGAAATTTTGAAATTATCATGGTTGTGAATATAATATGCAATATTTACCATGTATTTATGATAAATATCGAGAAACTCAAAAGACTCAAATAATGATAAATATCTGTAAAATCTTGCATAATAATAATACTTTACGAGCCGTGGGGTGCCGGCAGTAGAATGTTACCCCTCCTCTCCTACTCGTGGATGCAGTAAGAGTCTGCTAAGGGATACCTCCGGAAGATGGGCAGCAGCGTCTTTCCGTATATCAACATCCCATACTGCGCTCACCAACCCGCCTGCCAAGCGTGGTGAGTATGGCAACTACCCCTAAGGAGGCCTTAGTTCAGTAGTGGACGTTTTACGGCTGAAATGATGAATAATACTTTTAAGCCTCACTCTTCAGAGGCAAGAACCGGTGAAAACCACACAATGTTTTCCTTCACCGTTAAAGTAAGGCATTTGCATCTACTTTAGATGATTTATACAGCGTCAGCAACTGGTTATCATGCTATACGGGACGCTGCAGTGCCTGGGACATTGTTAGATGGATTAGGCTTGCCCAGCACCTATACCATCCTTCACCGTTAATGCACGTGTTCAATGTGCACATTCATTTTCCATCAAAGAAAGATCCATTGGTGCACGGCCGGAATCGAACCTTCGGATTGAAAATTGCGTGTATAACCACTCGGCCAACACGGCTTTTTAAATCTTATAACGACACCTGATTCTGTGACTTTTTTTTGGGCACCAGTCAGTTAGCGCTTTTTTCCACCTGTCGTCACTTCGTCTTGCGTAGTCATCATTTCAGCCATACAATGTCCACTACTGAACACAAGCCTCCCTCATGGATCTCCATGAGGGGTAGTTGCCATACTCACCACGCTTGGCAGGCGGGTGGCGAGCGCAGTACAGGATGTTGATACACGGAAAGACGCTGCTGCCCATCTTCCGGAAGGTATCCCTTAGCAGACTCTTACTGCATCCACGGGAATGAGAGGAGGGGTAACATTCTACTGCCGGCACCCCACGGCAATAGTTTTGCCTAGTGTCTTAACGTTATTCGCTTTTTTAAATCTTCTGGTTTTTTAATGGTAGATAGACCTTTTTTACTAATATCCTATTTGCCATCCTGATGGTAGCCGACGATGTGGATGATGGTAGATCACGAAAGTCTAGACGACACCTCTAAACACTAGACTTGAAGACACCCAAGTTGTAGTTGGTTTTCACGGAGCTATCGCTCCTGTAATCAGGTAGGTCTACCATGAGTTTTCACAATCTATACTCGCTAGCGACAGTAGTTAACAAAATGTATGAAAACTTGTACAGCGCCTCTAGCGGATGGAAATCGGACAATGTTATAAGACGTAGGTAAGGTCTTAATCTTTTTTTTAAGTCACTTAAAAAACATAGAATCGAACGAAAAACACTTTCGCGAGAGCTAGGTTCAAAACACGGTTTATGATTAAAATGTAAAAGTGTAAAAAAGCTACCCCTTTCACCCAGGCGTGCTCCACAGAAAAAGGTAACAAAAGTACAGTGGAACACAAAAGTGGGACACCAGATAGTTCTGGCAAATCTTCGTTGTCTGTTGTAGTCGGTCAAAGATGAAACATTGAGCCCACTCAGGCAGATTAGTACTGGCGTGCGGAGAAGTGTGTGTTTAATTTTTCATCTAACAGATAAATGCAAATACCGAAAAACCAAAAAACTTTTTGTTAGCTAATGATAAAAGTTTCCATTAAAAACAACGTTAAAACGAAAGAACATAAAATAAAAATTGATTTATGTTACACATAAAAATTTAGTAGTATTAATAACATTTTAAGCCATAGGCGAAGCCCTCTAATATGCATAGCGCTGTCTATCTGTCTGTCTGTCTGTGCATGAGACGATTACAACCGAACGCGTTGATCGATTTACATGAAACCTTTTTTGTTAGCACCGTCTTTTTTGGTCACAGGGACCGGAGTTATTGTGACCTCAAAAGGTCACCAAAAAATAAAAGGCTTCAAATGGCCGAAAACGTTCAAAACCCAAAAATGCCATTTTTGACCTTTATATTATACCCTTTGAATTATCAGATAAACTGAAGTTTCTTCAATAGTCTCATACAATTAGTAGAACTGCATAATATTTTTTCCGAAATCGAAAGTATACATCCTGATGCGGAAGTTAAGAAGTGTTTATTAATTTTATTTTATCGCATCCATAGCTGCCAGCAGAACAGCTGATGCCGCCGGAGTTGTACAGCACGCCGCCGCCGCCTGCGCTGTACGGCAACCCTAGCAGAAACCCCCTCAACCTGGCACAGATGCCGGAGCTGGACCGGTACCATTTAGAATCCAGGTATAAACTAATTTTCACTTTTGCTTAAATTTAAGGTCAGACATTACATCAACTGTCATAAGCATGACAATTTTTATTACAATTTTTTATTTAGCTTGGCCTTTATGTAAATATGTATGTATCTATGTACATAATTATATATGTATGTAAGTAACTATGTTTGTTCGCGGAATCTTGTAACTCAATTTTGAAGCAGATATCTTCAACCAATTGAGCTGAAATTTCGTATACATATTTTCTTTGGATGACGATGCATGGTCAGCTATGTGACGTCACTCTGAATCCATTATGGCGGAACACCCAAGATGGCGGACTACTTATTTTTAATGTACTCCTATGTATCAAATAAAAGGGCTTGCTGAGAATAACTCAAAAAATTCAATGACGTCACTCTGAATCCAACATGGCGGAACACCCAAGATGGCGGACTAGTTATTTTTAATGGACTACTACAATATATGTATCAAATGAAAGGGCTTGCTGAGAATAATTCGAAAATGAAATGACGATACTCTGAATCCAACATGACGGAACATCAAAGATGGCGGACTAGTTATTCTTAATGCACTCCTATAATATGGATATCAAAATGTAAGGCCTTTTTGAGAGTAATTCGAAAAATTAAGTGGCATTACTCAAAATCCAACACGGCGGTATACCCAAGATGGCGGACTTATTCGAAAAATGAAATAACGTCACTCTAAATCCAATATGGCAGAATACCTAAGATGGACTAGTTATTTTATTATTGCACTTTTACAATATGGATATCAAAATAAAAGGGCTTGCTGAGAGTTACTCGAAAAATGTTACATCACTCTAAATCCAACATGGCGGGCATGAGATGAATAGACAAGAAACCAACTGTCAAGTGATAACTAAAAAGAAAAAAAAAATTATAAAAAACTTTTTAAAAACAAGCTTTTGTTAACGTACTAAAAATAATAAAAAGAACATTTTCCATTAAAGTTTAATGTCACCTTAAAGCGTCTTTACACAATGTATGTGATAAAAAAGCTTGTCGCGAGATTTAAGCAGGTACTCGCATTAACATTTAAGTTGAAATTAAAATCTAATGGAAAATGTTTATTTTATTATTTTTAATACGTTTAAACAAAAGCTTGTTTGTTAAAAAGTATTTTTTTATATTTATTTGTTTGGATTACTTTTCTGTCGACGCAAATCAGAAAAAAATCAGGCAAAAAAAATTTTACTTATTAGAATTGGGATTGTGTTTCATTGTATTATTTTATTTCATTATAAATAAAACTCATAATAAAGTCTATTTTGTTTAGCTGACAAAGCACAGCTGATTCTAAATAATTTATATTAGAAATAAATTTTATACAGCTTAACAGCTATAATATCATATTTCTGATTTAAGTTTTTGACTTGTCGCCCCCCAGGTCAATGATACCGGACTCTCGGAGCTGTTCCAACTCGCCCCCAGTACGGTTTAACACGGACAACAGTGTCTACTTCAGTAAGAATATGCTGGAACGACCTACCAACACGCTGCCGCATTTGAAACGAGGACTAAACGGTAAGATACTTTAAAATCATCACGAAGGATTTGTTGTCATCCTCACCACACTTTGGTTGGCGAGCGCAGCAGTCACGGTCAAGAGAGGAGAGGCAACATTGTAATGCCGGCAATGAAGATTTTGCCGCTTTTGTTAAATTTTTTGTTTACTTATAATATCCCTCTGCTTTTTTCCAACATCATTTGGCAGCAACAATTATAATAAAGCTATTTTTCTGTGCTTTTATTATTATTGTTGTTGAGTATGTTTTGTGTTCCTAAATTATTATTAAATAAGACTCTCAATGTGACACTGACTATGCAATTTGATCTTTGGTCATATAAAATCAAATAATGAGAAACACAAAACAAGAGACTTATAAATTTTACAAAAGGAGGCTGCTGACATGTTTTTTTATTGTGCTTGTGTAGTACTCAAACTCAAAATTATTTTATTTTTTCAGGACAATCTCAAATGCCAAGTGACAGCAAAACTAACGCTTCAAAATCTACAGACACTCACGATTACACTAAAAACGCTGGGTGTGAGTGAATTGAACGGTGAAAAAGTGACATAGACACTTATCTATGTGAGTGTACAGTGTAAAAATAGTACGAGTAAAGAATATTTGCGTGTTTGGACCGTCCGATTTTTTTCCGTTTCTAATTTCATATCGTTGGTTTTTTTTTATTCATTGATTTTTGTTTTTTATTTTTCGGTTTATTTTAAAGTTTTTTTTGTTATTAAACATTAAATTATTGTATTTGTTTGTTCACATCCAATTACACTGCCAAATTAGATGCATTGTGTAATGCATAATATTTTCGTTTAATCTACGAATTTGCCAACGGAAAAATACAAGAAGGGCATTTTTTTCAAAGGATTTTTATTTTATTTTTCATATAATATTTCAACTTAATGCCAATCTTATTTTAGTAGCAAAAGTCTTAGTTTATTAGCATTCGTTGATTGAACTTAAACCCGGCGTTAGTCTAACAGTTGTGCAAATGCTATGTCAATTAGTTAGAAATGGGTGTTTAACAAGCTCTGAACATCTGTTTAAGGATGAATAAGACTGAGATTATATAGTTTATAAAATAATTATTCGTAACAAGTTTCAATATCTGACAGGCGTAAAAAACGCACTCACATCGAAATAGATACATTTAATAAAAGTTTTAAAATTGCACCCGCTTCCACTCTCATTCTACCATCAAACGATTAATCGTATACAAGTTAAATAATTTGTAAATATTGTAAAAATAGTTAAAATAATTTTAAGTATGAAGAGTTGCCATACGATTATTTAAACTATAAATGCCCCCTTACTAATTACGCTGATTATTTCCGTTGTTGTATTGTTGGTGTTAAAATTAAACTGGGTAAAATAAGGAGTTATCTATCTATCTGTCTGATTAAACTAGCATCAGCATTTAATGATTAACTATTCATAAATTGTATCGGCGTATAGTCAGGGGGTAGCTATTCTATACTTCTACAACTAGGTTACATTTTAAAAGATACGAGCTTTGTGTTAAATAGAGTTTCAATATTATTTAAGTAAGCACAAAGCGATGATCGATGCACTTTTAAAGTGTTCATTTTACTGATCGATAATTCATAGAATTATACTGTTTTAAGATTGTTTTAATTACTTACCACAAATTTTCACAAACTCATTCTTTTTTATTATATTTTTTTTGACCATCGTGTCTATTCGTAAATATAAAAAAAAATTACTGTCAAAACGTAAAAAAACTTTAAGAGTTTAATATAGTATTATATAATTATAGGTATGAAAAATATGTATTATACTTTATCGTTGGTCTGCCATAATCATATAAATAATATAAGACAGTTGTTCAAATGTATATTATATTAATTTAAGTATTTCATGTGATAACAATATCTTGTGTTTTGTTTAATTTGCAGCGGCCTAATTATTATCGCGTTGATTACAATTTTATCTTTAATTTGCATGCTACTAAATGTACTTTTGTAAATGTCATTAATTTATGACCAATTTTTAATAATTTACTAAAATAGTTTTAGCATTGTTTACGTAATTTTTATATTATGAAGAAATAGAAAACATGACTTAGATTTAGTAGATTTAGATTGAGTGGAGTCGCTTACCAAATTGTTTTTTTAATTCGTAATAACATGGTATTTTAGTTATAACTAACGAAAAATATTTTTGCAACTCAGGTGGAGTACAAATACCTACCAAAAACACAAATAGGTATATAATTTATACGAAAATTTTCAGTTTTCAAATATCTATTACATAAATCTATCAATATAAATCAAAGGCGGGTTAGTCACGCCATTTATAACTCACACACGGCATAACATTTATTGGATTTATCTCCGTGTCGAATAACATATGAACCAATCGAAAAAATACACCAGAAAGTAAAAGAAAATTTGTTGTCTTTTGTACGTTTTTGTTGATAATTCTTATTCTGCGGCGACGGCCAGTAAATATTAAAACAGATAATTATAAAAACAAAGGTAACGTTAATTTTAACAGACATTTTGTAACACAGCATGAACATGGTTCTGAAAAACAAAGTGTTTCTTAAAGTTTTACTCTGAAAAATTCTAACTAACACGTTTGTAAGCGACTGCCCTCGTGGATTTGTATGAACGCTTTATTTTCTTGGTTTTTTAATAACAATGAGGGCTTTAAGCGGACTTTCTGTTTTGTGATGTAAATTTAATTTTAAAATAATAAATGTGAATTTTTAACTTGGACTATGTCATTATTTCCTAAACCTTTCTTCCTTGCTTCTTGTTTTACGCTGGAGAAAAGATAGATACCTAAAGAAAATCATCATCATCTCACATCAGTACTAATGGACATAGCCCTCCCTCGTGGATCTACCAGTACTGATCATGAGGGATTGTTGCCATACTCACCACGCTTGACAGGCATGTCATATAACCACCGCTAAGAACCTGCTTTTAAATAAAAAAAAACCGCGAAAATTTATGTGACACACATTTTAAGACGCGAGAAAATACTTTTTTGATAAAATGTATATTGTTGCTGAAAATACCCCAACATCTATATGGATGCCTATTACTAGTACTTTAGAGTAATTCCCTCGATTTATCATTAATCCCATCATCAGAACTTAAGTTAAAAAATAGGACTTAATTAAAATTGTATTCGAGCTCTAAAATTATTGTTCGAGTTCGAACTTGAGAACCTCCTCTTTTTTAGAAGTCGGTTAAAAATCGTTCTTGCTCTAATCGACCAATTTAGCAGCGCACGTACAAAAATGTTTAAGTACTGAGTACTGCAATTTTTTTCCAATAAAGACCAATTTATCTTTAATCTTCACAAAATACGATCCAATTTTTGCGAAACGTTTTTAAATTGTTATTTTTGGCAAAATAACTCTATTTAGCTGCCAATATATGAACTTTTTTATGCCGTTGGGTGCCAGCAGTAGACGCAACGTCGCAGGCGGATTGGCGTGCGCTGTACGGGATGTTGGTACACGGAAAGACGCGGCATCCCATCAAATCAAATCAAATCAAATCAAAATAGTTTATTTGCCAGAATACAATTTTACAATAAGGTCTTATATAATAGCGGTAGTGCCTGTATTCAGCTTGTGTGCAAGCATGCAAAATATTATTTAAAATGTTATTTAACGTAGGTATTAAATTATTAACAGTTCAGAAAGTCATTTAAATCATAAAAACATTTTTCCAGTAACCATAGATTAAGTTTTTTCTTAAACAATACTCCTTTTAAGGCCTTCAGTTCTTCCGGAAGCTTATTATAAATTATTATGCACATATTAACAGCATTTCTCTTATAAATGTCTTTATGACATGTGGGTTTATATAAAAGATTTTGAAACTTTGCCCTTTTTTGACGAATCACCACTTCACTGCGATATTTAAAATATTTTGGATACGTTTTGACAAAAATACAAATGTCTCTGATGTACATACTAGGAAGAGGAAGGATTTTGCATTTTCTAAAAAGAGGCCTACAGCTATCGAGAAACCATGATCCATTTATTGCTCGTACACATCTTTTCTGTATTTCATCTTCAGGAGGTATCCCTTGGCAGATTCTAACTGCGTCCACGAGCACGAGTTAAAGTGGATTTCTTTTGTCGGCTCCCTACGGCATTAAAAACACTAACTTTTAAAACTACTCGTAGGTATTGATATTTCGCTCGATATGTTTATTACGATAACGAGGTATTATAAACCCATAATATCGTATCGATTTACCCAAAATTACCCGTAAAAATCCAATGAACGATTGCAGCGATTGCTCCCGCGAGTTACGATAATTTTCATGATTATGTGAATTTTATGACGATTTTAGTAATTTATCAGAAATAAACAGTCGCTCGTAAAGTTCGGAAAATTGAGGTATAAATAACTCATTAGATCCTACTAATATTATACTCGTAAAACCAAAAGCCGTGGGGTGCCGGCAGTTTGCCGTGGGGTGCCGGCAGTAGAATGTTACCCCTCCTCTCCTACCCGTGGATGCAGTAAGAGCCTGCTAAGGGAAACCTCCGGAAGATGGGCTGCAGCGTCTTTCCGTAAATCAACATCCCGTACTGCGCTCGCCAACCCGCCTGCCAAGCGTGGTGAGTATGGCAACTACCGCTCATGGAGATCCATGAGGGATGCCTCAGTTCAGTAGTGGACGTTTTACGGCTGAAATGATGATGATGATGACGATGAGTTTATAAAGATGGAAAAAAGTAAAGGAGACAGGACGCCGCCTTGCGGAACACCAGCAGATGTGTCGCACCAGGATGAAACAGACTCACCAAGGAGAACCCTCTGACGACGTCCATGTAAGTTGGAGAACCAGTCAACCGCAGCCTGGGAAATGTTAAGAGTACCTACGTACTACGTAGGCAATTACTACTAATACCAGAAAGAAAGGCTTGTCTCATCATTTAGTAGTATAAATAAAAATATCGCATACCTCCTAATAAACTGTATTAGTTAAACTAAGTGTGCCTTTCGAATAGACTTAGCTAAATCAATTATTAACTCGAGAACAATATTAGAACTCAAACAAAAGAAAAGTTTTACGAGTAACAAGTTCATGACAGATATTGTTCTTTGATTAAAATTACCCGCATTGTTGTTTCAACGAATCTTTGTTAAAGAAAAGAGCAATTTTAATGCTTAAATTAATTAATTTATAAATAAATTGGGCCAGGCGCGTGTCAGACCACGCGCTATGTAGGGTTCCGTAGCTAACCACAGACCTGTTGTTGGAAGTTGGTGTATGCGTTTTTAAGTTTACCAAAACATATTAACAGGGAGTAGTTGAGTTTTCGGTTTAATGTATTCCGGTATGTTTGGGAAACCACATCACTTATTTAAGCGACTATTTCTCCGAAACTAAAAAAGCTAGCTTAACATTTATAGTTTACCTAAAAAGTTCATATACCCCACACGATGAGGAAATCAAGAAAAGTGAAACTATAAGGGTTTCTTGTTTTACGACGAAACCCTAATGCTAATTTGAATTATACAGCGTCAGCTATTTATATAATATTTATATAAACATATTAACAGGAAGTAGTTGAGTTTTCGGTTTAAAGTATTTCAGTATGTTTAAACCACGTCACTTATTTGAGCGACTATTTCTTCGAAACTAAAAAAGCTAGCTTAACATTTATAGTTTACCTAAAAAGTTCATATACCCCACACGATGTGAAAATCAAGAAAAGTGAAACTATAAAGGGTTTCTTGTTTTACGACGAAACCCTAATACTAATGCTAATATGATTTATACAGCGTCAGCTATTTACGCTTTATGGGAAGCTGCAGTTCCTAGGACATTGTTAAAGCCAAAGCTTACAAGTGCCGTGGGGTGCCGGCAGTAGAATGTTGCTCCCTCTCTTGCCCGTAGATGCAATAAGAATCTGTCAATGGATACCCCCAGAAGATGGGTAACAGCGTCTTTCGTGCTCGCCAACCCGCCTGCCAAGCGGGGTGAGTTTGGCAACAACCCCTCATTATCAGGTATAATAGTCATCAATGAGGGAGGCCTTTGTCCATCAGTGGACTTCCTACGGCTGGAAGAGAGGCAAGGTTAACAGTTGGTATTCAGCTGCAAAATGTCCACTACTGAACACAGGCCTCCCTCATGGATCTCTATGAGGGGTAGTTGCCATTCTCACCACGCTTGGCAGGCGGGTTGGTGAGCGCAGTATGGGATGTTGATACACGGATAGACGCTGCTGCCCATCTTCCGGAGGTATCCCTTAGCAGGCTCTTACTGCATCCATGGGCATGAGAGGAGGGGTATCATTCTACTGCCGGCACCCCACGGCGGTTAAATTTTTAAGGCAATAAATAAATAAATCTATCTACTGCGTCCACGGGCATGAGAGGAGCGATAACATTCTGCCGGCACCCGAGCAACCCGGCAGAATACGAGTATTACCGGAAATTCGGGTAATTTGGTAAAATAAAAGCGCCCCGAAGCGTTTCCTCTTACTTATCTTCATCTCTATCTAGAATAGACGCGGGCGCTCAAACGCCGGTTAAGATAAGATAATTGTTATATAAACAACCCGGAGCACTGAGCTAAATGCAAACTATGCAGCTTCCACCTCGGGGAAAATAATTTTAGCCCGAGCCTTTGAGGGAAATCATTTTAGCCCGAGCCTTTTATACATTTGATTATGAAGCGTCAGAAATGTAAAGCGTAACACACACTACGCAGATGCGGTGAGATATCTGTATCTGAGCGCGTATCTGTCAATATCGCTCTCTATACTAAACTCAAGGAGCAACGCACATTACGCAGATAACTTATATTATACCGTCAAGTATCTATAATAGGCACCGACATAATATATCAGAAGATGGTCAGATGTTATCTGTGTATATGTTACCGGCCAAACCCGATTTCAGGACAAACTAGTTTTGCCTAGGCTGAACTAGTTCTTCCTATATACAATTTCGAAGCTATTTAGGAAATGTATAAAATAAAAACACTGCCTGTGACAGAACCGAGATAGAGACAGTAGATTATTAGTTTTTTTTTATAACCATCCAAAAGCACTGCCAGTGGCAGATCCGAGATGGAGAGACAGTAGGTTATTAGGAAAAGAACTAGTTTAGCCTAGGCAAAACTAATTTGTCCTGAAATCGGGTTTGGCCGGTAACATATACACAGACTTAATAGATGCGTACATCTATTTAAGATAAAGATAAATGATCTGTACACGTTTTCCGCGGGGTGCCAGTAGAATGATAGTCCTCTCAGGCCCGTGGATGCAGTAAGAGCCTGCTAAGGGATACCTCCGGAAGATGGGCAGCAGCGTCTTTCCGTGTATCAACCTGTACTGCGCTCGCCAACCCGCTTGCCAAGCGTGGTGAGTTAAGTAACTCATGGAGATACATGAGGGAGGCCTGTGTTCAGTAGTGGACGTTTAACGGCTGTAATGATGATGATACAGCATCAGCAACTGTTATTCATGTCGCTGCAGTGCCTGGGCCAATGTTAGATGGATTTATTCCATCTAACAATGTCCCAGGCACTGCAGCGTCCCGTACAGCATAATTTTCAGTAGCTGACGCTAAATAAATCATGTATTATATATAAATGCATAGGACTTAATATCTATCTACACACAAATTGAAAATGTTTCTATAATAAATCTTTACAACACCGCCAAACGCGATACTGATGTTTTCCTTCAACAAAGTTCAGTTTAATTCCAACGACTCAGTTACGAATGGAATACACGTCTATTTTAGGACTTTTTATTTTACTCGCCACCCTCTTAGTGTAGGACCTCATTTATACGGGAAGTATCTACATTTTATTAGATAATCCTTACTTGCTAAATACATAAATTACTAAACATACATAAAACTAACAAACAAACGAACTCTTCAAAGAACACAAAATAAAATAATAAAAACCTTATTCCATTATCATTATCTTATGCCTACAAAAAAAGTTTATCAAAAAAGTAAAATATTCAATATAAATTGTATGTATAACACATGCATGTTTATAAAGAAGATCACTGCAAATGCACTTTGATTCGAAAACATCAATCCCATTTATTCAATATCCTGTAGAAATTTCGAAAAATCCCTTCCCACTAAGAAGTTGCACCTCTAGGATACTCAAGGTATATGTGTGCCAAATTTCAAGTCTTTAGGTCCAGTGGTTTAGATTGTGCGTTGATATATCAGTCAGTCAGTGAGTCAGTCAGGACTTTGAATTATATATATATATAAATATAGATACTAGCCACACCACGCAGTTTCACCCGCGTAGTTCCCGTAGGAATTTTGAAAAATCCCTCCTTAGTGCATCTCTAGGATACTCAAGGTATATGTGTGCCAAATTTTAAGTCTCTAGGTCTTGTGGTTTAGGCTGTGCGTTGTCTGTCAGTCACTGAGTCAGTAACGGAAGAGTTTTATATATATTGGTGACTAGATTATGATCTTTATCTCATTTTAGGTGAACTTTGTACTTAGTTTTTATGAGAAAATAAATTTCTTTAAACCTAACTCTTTAGCTTTATAATATTAGCATAGATTTAGACATTGTTCTAGAAATTAATAAAAACGCATTACGTGTGGTGGTTCAGCCCTCGTTCGAGCAATAGGCTTGTTCGCGCCTGAGTAATTGTGTCTCGACTTAAGAGAGCTTACCTTAAGTTCTCGATAGATATGCACTTTACTTAAATAGGGTTTGATGAGAGAGCAAGTGCGTGTCTTTTTTATAGTTCCGTAGTACAAAAAGGAACCCTTATTGTAGTTTCGCTTAGCCTGACTGTCTGCTTTACGAAGAGACCATTAGGTCCTAGAAAGCTGTATTTTTACATTGACAATATTATATAATATTATATAATTGAATTATATAATAATTTCGTCTTTAATATATTTTGGCTCACGTAAAAAAATACCTTTGGAAATTTAAGCAATCACGCATGATTACCGCAAAAACTAACTGAGGCATCACAATTTAATTTCAGTTAAAAGATAAAATGTACCGCTTTAATGATAAATAATAATTAATAAGTAGAAGACGAGTTCTTCTACTTACCGACACAGCCAAACGGATTAGCACGTTGAAGTGGCAATGGGCAGGCCATGTAGCTCGCAGAACAGATGGCCGATGGGGCAGCAAAGTTCTCGAGCGGAGGCCACGGACCGGCAAGCGCAGCGTAGGACGTCCACCAACAAGATGGGATGATGACCGCGTGAAGACCGCAGGTCGACGGTGGATGCAGATTGCTTCCAACCGCAATAACTGGATATCCATGAGGGAGGCCTTTGTCCAGCAGTGGACGTACTACGGCTGAAGTGATGATGATGATGATGAATAATTAAAATCTTGAACTTGAAGAAAAAGTACCTTCAGATACGACAAAAAAAAGGGATGGCGGTCGAGTTACCGAAGTAGCGTCTATTTTACAGTGGTTCGTGTAATGTTACTAAAGGTCAAACAGGCTCTCAGACTATTTATAGTTATCCACCGGTAGTATGTAAGCTTCTTACAAGTGTTTTACTTTATTGCAAAACATTGAATAAGGAATGGAGATTTATTTATTTAAAATTTTATTCAATGGAACTGAATTCATGTTTATTTTCTGTTAAAAGCACAAGTATTTCTCGGTTGTGAAAATGCAGACTTCTCATCACATCCAAAAAAGATTCCCACTAACACCCGGCAGCACTTATTAAATTGAATGAGACCGGCCAAGAGCGAGTCGACTCGCGCACCGAGGGTTCTGTGCCATCATACAATATAATTTGTGCAAGAGGCGGTTTATATTTGTTGGAGAACAGTGCCATCTCTGGTCTGATAGCGGAATTTATGTAGATTTTTAAAACTTACGATGACTTCTAAAAATTCCTTCTAATTAGAGAGTGCGTTTTTTTTCTATAATTTTTAAACTTTTCAGGTGTCTACCTCTGCAAAGTTCGGAGATAAGAGGAGGAAACGGTTTTTTTTCAGCATTTTTGTAATTATGTCGAAAACTTTACGGCGTATAGGAAAACTAAAAACTGTTTATAAATGTGCGAACTAAATTTGCCTTTTATATGATACCCACATGATAATAACTTCGCTAAAACACTAAAACACATTTGCAATCATAATAAGAATATTTTTTTTAACATTTTTATATAATGCAATATTTGTGAATAAACGTTATCTAATACCATTTAAAATGTTAAGTCTTCTGTGACAGACAGACATGCAAAGTCACACCATGAGCGTTCCTTTTTACTATTTTGGTCCAGACCCTGAAAATCTATTTCCACTTACATACACGAACTGTCTTAGTAGTCAACATAAGCAAGGCTTCTGGGTTTTATTTATTTGTATCCTAACGACGATGTTCAAGTTGCGAGTATATTGCAAGTCTAAGATACGAGTAATACTTGGTTCTACCACAATCATCATCATCAGCCCACGCTAGTCCACTCCTGAACATGGTCTCCTCTCCTAATAAGCGCCACTAAGAACGATCTACGGTCACTCTCATCCACTTTTGTCGGCCACGTTTCGCAAGTATGTCGCTCCACCTAGCCGGGGGGCGCCACACTACGTTTGCCAATTCGTGGTCTCCACCCAAGAACCCCTCTACTCCAGCGTTTATCGGTTCTTCGGCATATGTGGCCAGCCCACTGCCACTTCGGTTTGCTAATTCTGAGAGTTATGTCGGTAACTTTAGTTCTCTGTCGAGTAACCTCATTTATCAGAGATACTACCAACATAGCCCTTTCCATAGCTCGCTGAGCGACTTTGAACTGATGGACTAGCCCAACCGTGAGTGTCCACGTCTCGGCTCCGTATGTCATAATAGGTAGGACGCACTTGATAGAAAACTTGAGTTTTTAGGCATTGTGGGATGGATGCGATTCAGTTAATTTAACTAGCTAAAGCTAATAAAATTCACGTGAATTGGACTAAAGTGACATAAAGCTATTCGGTCAGCGTTGCTCTAAAATTAAAACGGAACAAATAGACCCATTTCTACGCTGACAGCTGCAGCTGCAGCCGCAATACTTGGAAGTCCTTGAGGGAGGCCTATGTCCAACAGTGGACGTCCTACGGCTGAAATGATGATGAGCTTAAAAAATAAAAACACGCCGGATTCTTGTATTGGTCGTGGGTTCGATACCGGCAGTGCACCAATGGATTTTTCTTTCTTGAAAAATGTATGTGCATACTTAACACGTGCTTTAACGGTGAAGGAAACATCGTGAGGAAACCCGCGGCTTAGTTAGCTTCAGACGTATTGACCTGTTCTTTCCTCTGAATAATAGCTGACTAAGCTGAGAGGATGGTATAGGTGCTGGGCAAGCCTAATCCATCTCACTATGTCCCAGGCACTGCAGCGTCCCGTACAGCATGATTACCAGTTGCTGACGCTGTATAAATCATCTATAATAGATGCAAAGATTCAATTAAAGACCGACAGGCTGATTACGATATGTAAAAACTGCACTGAAAGTCTTTCAGTCTTTCAGTCAAATCAGCCTGTCAGTCTATAATTATAACACATTGGTAATAAATGGAATAAGTTTTATTTTTAGCTTTCATTAAGACTATTAATTATATAACAAAAATTTAACTTTCTTCTAATTTTTTTTTCATCATTTCAGCCATAAAACATTCACTGATGAACACAGACCTCCCTCATGGATCTCCATGAGGGGTAGTTGCCATTCTCACCATGCTTGGCAGGCAGGTTGGTGAGCGCAGTTTGCGATGTTGATACACGGATAGACGCTGCTGCCCATCTTCCGGAGGTATCCCTTAGCAGGCTCTTACTGCATCCATGGGCATGAGAGGAGGGGTATCATTCTACTGCCGGCACCCCACGGCAAATTTTTTTTTAATTCATAAAAATTTAAATAATTTTATAAGAGGCAAAATGGTAACAATAAATAAAAAAAAATGCTGGACAATTCACATAGCATCATCTAACCCCAAGCTAACCAGAGCTTGTGTTATGGGTACTAGATGACTGACATACTTAATACATTATACTACATAGATAGATATTTTTATTATATATAGAAAAACACCCAGAACACCCTGAACAAATATCTGCAGATCATACAGGCATTTGTTCCGAGGCGGGAATCGAACCCGGAACCTCTTGCGTCGCAGGCGGACCTTCGCCCGACGCACCACAGAGATCGTCTTGACAGGGAAATTGTAACAGGGTCTGTGTTCTGTATGAGTCGGCCACGAACGGTGCTCACGAAGAAGCCTCTAAATGGTCTACGAAACGTCAGCAAGATGATAATAAGTTAGGTACGTGGTAAAAGCCATAATCATCATCATCATCATTTCAGCCATAAAACGTATACTGAACACAGATCTCCTCCATCTCATCCCAGGATTGCCATACTCACCACGCAGTACAGGATGTTAATACATGGAAAGACGATGCTGCCCACCTTCCAGAGGTATCCTTATTCCTTAGCAGTCTTTTACTGCATTTACGTGTATGAGAGGAGGGGTAACATTCTACTGCCGGCACTGCACTCCGTAATATATTCAATAAATTGTATCCTTGTCAAACAAAATTCCTTCAAATCCGAGTAAAGGTCCAGAACATAACTATCTCCCATCCTTATCCACTTCAAAGCAAGGTCGGCAAAAAGAAAGACGTTTAGCCGATAGGATCATACGGGGGGATCATTTCTCATTGAATCCTTAAATACTCTTTTTATTGGGATCTAATTTCAGCCGACAGAGGCGACAAGTACCTTCTCCGTTGGCACTAGAGTTGGGACAAACTGGACCGTGTATTCTTGTTTTTAGGTCATTTAGCTGGACTGGCAGGATTATTTTTTAGATGTAAGAGACCAGCTCATTTTTTTATACTACTAAATGACGATACAAGCCGAAGGCCCACCTGATGTTAAGCGGTTACCTCTACCTATAACAATTGCAATGCCGCGGTGATCACGTTCACTAAGCACGTGACCAACGCTGTATTGCATCGTGCCCGTCACCCTGACACAGAGTTGTAAGGTCTCATGTGCCAGTAATTTCACCGGCCCCCCTGCCCTTCAAACCGGAACACAGCAATGAAGACATTACTGCTTGGCGGCAGAAATAGGTATGATGTTAGTACCTACTTCCCCGGATGAACCTTTCACAAAAAGTTCTACTACTACTATATATGAATAAGAAATGCTGGGCATACAGCACTATCTAGACATGAACATCAAGACTAGCATGTTTTTATCTCAGCCGTGGGACGGCTGTCCACGTCTACTTTTGGACATAGGCCTCTAGGGGGTTGTTGCCATACTCACCACGGTTGGCAGGCGGGTTGGCGAGCGCAGTTCGTGATGTTAATACATGGCAAGACGGTAGGAAGGCTCTTTCGGAGGGCTCCAAAAAAGTTTAAAACTTTAATATTTCGCAAACGGAATCCCAAATCGAAAAATGGTCTTCGCATTTTCTAAATGGTTTTAAAATACCTATTCAACGTGTCAAACCCCACACAATGGGAAAATTAAGAAAAAAGTTCACCCCTATCTTACGTGTATGGCATCCCCGTATATTTTTAGGGTTCCGGACCAAAATAGTAAAAAGGAACCTTTATGGTATCACTTTGTCTGTCTGTCACAAATGGATATCTTGAGAACTACTGATGCTATCGACTTGAAATTCGAAATAGTATAAGATAACGCTTTTTTACTAATATGGAATATATAAAAGATTGAACAATATTCTTATAAAAATAGCAAGGGGTGCGGAAAGAGGGTCTCAAAATTTTTGTGAAGTTACTTGGTCATATGTGGTATTTATAATGAAAGCTATTCATTTGCATACAGTTTTCGAGTTATTTACAAAAACGTTAAAAAATAGCGTTTCCCCTCTTATCTCCAAAGTTTGCGGAGATAAGCCTCTGAAAATTTTATTGCTAATAGAAGTGTGTGTAAAGATTACAGGGAAATTATAACGATTTCTCTAATTTGCATAGTTTTTTAGATCATAAAATGTAAAAAATCTACATAACTTCCGCACTATCTACATAGATATCATTTCTGATTAGACAAGAGATGGCACTTCTCCGACAAATATGAGAAGACAAGTGATGGCACTTCTCCGACAAATATGAGAAGACAAGTGATGGCACTTCTCCGACAAACACAAACCACCTTTATGATATATTTTATCGTATGACGGGGCGGAACCCTCGGTGTGGTAGTCCGACTCGCTTTTGACCGTTTTTTTTTGCGTTATCTCGGCGTTATTATTTTAATTATACATTAGCAAAATTACAGCTTTCTAGGACGTCTGTCTTGGAGTCTCTTCGTAAAGCCGACGACATACAGACAGACAAAGCGCCATTCTTTCTATTGTTAGGGTTCCGTAGTACAACAAGGACTTTGTGACTTAAGGATGTCTCCACAAAAATGTCTCAGTCTCCGCAGAAGTTGGTTCTGTTAACAACCATTGCCACATTATACCAGTGTCCCATCCCTACTCAATTCGCCTACTACTCGATCCATCAATGTTTCTTATGCCGCGCCGAGCGCAAGCAATTTAAAACTTTTTCCTTTTATTTTAGGGTTCCCCGGGCAATGTCGCGAATTCCTGAACTCTCGGTATTCGGGCTACCTCACGCTTACGAAGCCCAGGAATCTTTTCGCGTTTGACAAGATTTTGGAAGGTTTAATACCCACACACAAAAGTTTTGAGTGTAGGTGTTCTCTTAATACCGGTTCATACACGATATGAGAAAACAATTTAAACTAGATCACGAGCCCGTATTCATTAAAATGACATTTGTAACTTTCATAGAGTAAGGTTTTGAACTCTAATTTTGTTTCAGTGTGTCTACCATGAGTTGTCACTGTTAAATCGCCTGCCGTTACTACAGTAGTACGTGACACTATGACATTTGTCAGATTTGTAACTCATGGTACCAAATTCTAAGCAAATGAAGCCCAAACTGCGCCGTGGGGTGCCGGCAGTAGAATGTTACCCCTCCTCTCATGCCCGTGGATGCAGTAAGAGCCTACTAAGGGATACCTCCGGAAGATGGGCAGCAGCATTTTTCCGTGTATCAACATCCCGTACTGCGCTCGCCAACCCGCCTGCCAAGCGTGGTGAGTATGGCAACTACCCCTCATGGAGATCCATGAGGGAGGTCTGTTCAGTAGTGGATTTTTTACGGCTGGAATGATTCATCATTGGGCTTCAGCCCAAACTACAGTCGCTGTAGTTTACTGCGTATTTTAGTACCAAACTATCCGCTAGAGGCGCTGTACGAGTTTTCAAACATTTTTTTAACTACAGTCGCTAGCTAGTATATGTTGTGAAAACTCATGGTAGATGTAATGTATATTACATAATATTATAATATTATATAATGTTAACGCGATACATAGTGGAATTAAACCGCAAAAGTTACAAACTGTAGAGCAGCCTCTACGCCTCCAAGGTTTATTATAGATGGTTTATCGTCAGCAACCAGTATCGAACCCATGACCTTCGGATTAAACACAACTGGTGGTACATACCACTCGGCCAACACGGTTTAATGGTATAAGCAGGGGATGGGACAGAACAATTGAACAGGGGACAATTAATTATGAATTTGTTCGCTTTAGATTTTTTTCCAATTAGAATCATATTGCAAATTTTATGGAATTTGTTCTTTTGAGACATCAACAAGTTATTACGTTGTAAAGTAAAATATAATATCCAAATGCGAGGTCCAACACGGACTTGGCCGATCTGAAGCCTAAATATGACCAAGTCAAAGTCAATAAGTGTTTATTCAACAGAGCAAAACGCTACTTAGAATACCTATAAATATGGTTGCCATTTAGCACCAAAAATACACCATTTTGTTTTTTTTAATACCTATCTAAAGACTCTTGGGTTTTTGATATGAATCTAACGATACCTTAATTGTCGAAATCCATCTAACCGTTTGGAAGATACGTGGGAATAAAGTAATTTACAAGAAAACATAGACACAAACACACAAGATACGCGCGAAATACAACACACTTCCTTGCCAGTCGGGTAAAAGAGCAGAATAACTGCAAGAGCAATAAAACTGGAACCTCCTTTAGCTGCAAGCAGGCGCAGATGCATTTGAATGCAGTTAACGGCGACTGGCGAATGTCAAAATTCAATTCACTCGCTACTTGAGTGTATTCCGGCGAGGGTTGTCGCGTGACTTTAAATATCAATGAGTTTCAGCTATTCTACCGAAACTAGCTTTTTGTTTTAGTCTGTGTTTTGATTGAAAAGTGTCTGAGCTAGATTCAACAGCAAATATGCGCTTTTTACATTTGTAAAATAATTGTACTTTTAAGTCGGATATGGTATAAAACATAATCAAACCAAGTAGAAATCTCATTAGAATACATCTTGTATTACATTTGATGGAGAGCTGGTTCCGTCCCAAGCTGTTTTGTCTTCTTTGTAACCTTAAACTTATTGAAATGATGTGTACTTGTACATATTTAAAATGACCAGCAAAGCTCCAAGAGCAATAAAACTGGAGCCTCCTTCAGCTGCAAGCAGTGGCGGGTGCATTCAAATGCTGTTAACGGCGACTGTGCAAATGTCACAATTCAATTCACTCGCTACTTGAGTGTATTCCGCTGAGGGATGTCACGTGCCATAAAATATTAATGATTAAGTAGCTAAACTTTACCTAACCACTAACCGGTTTGACTGAAAAGTTTGTAAGCACGAAGACCCAAAGTCAAAATTCAATTAACAGTTTTCAGTAAAAAAAAAAAAACTGTTTTCTACTAAACCTAACAGATGGCGCTGGCAAGCGGTGAAAGCAAGTTTGTGATTAATCACAATTGCTGTCATTGTCAAAATGTTTTTTCTATAAGGTTTGAGGGAAGTATTTACAGTTTTAGCTACTTTATTGAAACTAGCTTTTTTTAGCCTGTGGTTTGATTGAAAAGTGCCGAAGAAGACCATACTTGCTTATCAATTACCATACATAGGTAATTGATAACAATACGTGTCTGGTACAGATCACTATTAAGCCCCAGTCCCCAAGTTGTCACTATGCTTTTAGAGTTATTCTTGTTATTAAGTCCAGTTTTAAGGTATTAAAATACAGTATTTCTATCTATCTATTTATTGTCAGAAATTACCATACTTTCGTTTAGATTAGTACAATATTATATTTGACGGAGTTGCATCTGACTCCGTCCCAAGCCGTTTTGTCTTCTAAATAATCTTAAGCTCCGTATTATTTAAGAAATTACTGAGCCGCTTCGAATGCGTTGCACCCGGATAAAAAGCCCCTGAGTTAACACCAGTATCTATATATCTCCAGTATCTATATAGAATCCTTAAATAATCCTTAAATACACAAATATATATACATATATATGTTTTTTTTTGCTGTAAATAAATGTTTTTATCTTATCTATACGTGTGCAAAATTTCAGCTCAATCCGTAAAGTAGTTTTTGCGTGAAGTAGTAACAAACAGGCATACATCTATACAAACAAACTTTCTGCTTTATAATATTAGTGAGATTTGTACTTGGAGATTTAAAATGACCAGAAAACCTCAAAGAGGAATAAAACTAGAAGCTCCTTTCAAAACTGCAAGCAGTCGCACTTGCATCCGAGGGCTGTTACCGGCAACTGCGCAAAATGTCAAAATTCAATTCACTCGCTACTTGAGACTATTCCGTTTAGGGTTGCCACGTGACATTAACTAATATTTATTTGTATTTATAGTTTTATTCAGCTATTATTCAGAGGAAAGAACAGTTTAATAGCTGACTAAGCTGAGAGGATGGTATAGGTGCTGGGCAAGCCTAACCCATCTAACAATGTCTCAGGCACTGCAGCGTCCCGTACAGCATGATAACCAGTTGCTGACGCTGTATAAATCATCTATAATAGATGCAAAGGCCTTACTTTTATTAAAGTTTTAACCCACCGAAACTAGCTTTTTGGTTTTAGCCAGTGTAACCATTTAAGAGGGCCTCCATTTAACAAACATGATTTTAATGTTATCACGTTTGAATAGGTATTATAACAAAAGTCGGTGGTGCTACCTCAAAATAAGGTGTTTTGCCAACTAATGGTACGGAACCCTTCGTGCGCGATTTCGACTCGCACTTGGTCGTTTTTTTTATTTATTTATTTATTCAAGGAAAACCAACAGCTTTAAAATATATATAAAATATCTGCTTAAAAATAGGAAGCCAATAAAAGGTTTTCACGAGTAGAAGATAAAAGTAGAAAATTAAACAGTGATAAACTCATACTAGATATAAAAATATAAGGAAAACTAATACTAATACACGCGTAAATACAAATAAACCTAATGAAAATAGAGAATAGAATGTTGCTAACTAACTATCCGCTACGAAGAATTCACTAATTATTATTATTTATTATTATTAGCCATACTAACAGAATACAGTCAATACATGATGGAGAAGAAGGTATGGTATTTATGGACTAGATTGTACTCGTACTCCAAAACATGCGTATACAACGTGATTACATTTAAGAGCAGTGTGAGCGCAACATAAAACAAGAATTGGTACGGGGGTACCAGAAAAGGGGGCGCAGGTTTCCGAAAAATGACATTTTTGACCTTTGGTGACCTTTTGAGGTCACAATGACTCCGGTCCCTGTGACCCTAGGGCCACCAAAATCAATCAGACCCTTCTCTCATTAAGACAGTGCTAACAAAAAAGGTTTCATGTCAAACGGTCAATGCGTTCGGTTGTAATCGTGTCATGCACAGACAGACAGCGCTAAGCCCCCTAATAATACAATTACAAAATTACATTAAATTTGAAAAAAATATTATAAAAAATTTATACAACGAAAACGTTAAAATATAAAAAATTACACGGATATTTAGTCGCTACTTGAGTCTTTTTCGTCTGCGGCGTGACATTTATACATACTCATAGTTTAAACTTACTTTTAGCCTGTGGTTTCACTTAAAAGTTTCGTAACAAGACCACATTTTATAATAAACAAAACTCCTGCATTTTTCACGACCTCTGTGGCGCAGTGGAAGAAGGTTCGACTCAGGCGACTCAAAAATAATGCCGCACTTTTTCTCACAGCTTTTCTTGTTGTTCTTTTTCTGCTCTACAATTTATTTATTTATTTATTTATTTATTTATCAGGCATACATAACAGAATACAATCGATTCATGATAGAGAAAAAAGTTATGACATTTTATAGACTAGATTGTACTCCAAAACATGCATACACAACATGATTATAGATTAGAGCAGTATGAGCGTAAAATATATTATGACAATTACAAAATCATTAAATTTAAAAAAAATAAAATAAAAGCTTTAATAATAATAAATTTAAAACAAAGAAAACATTAAAAATATTAACATAAAATACACGGATACAATATTTAATCAATCACGGCTAGAGAGGCTAGAGCTACTTTTTTGAATTTAGGTAAGCTACTGGTGAATATATCCAATGTATCGGAACAATTCAATGAAAGTTCATTAAACAAGCGACACATTCTGACGACAGGGTTGTAGTATGAAATTTTGTTAGAATAAACCTGAAGGGCGAAGGTGTTAAGAAACGGTTGTCTGGGTCTGGGTTTTGTATTAATGTTGAGAAGGGACAAGAGATAGGGAGAATCAATGATAGAGTGCGTAATTTTATAAAGATGGGTAAGATCATGGAATTTTCGGCGCTGTTCCAAAGACATCAGTCCAAACCTTTTTAATCTATCCTTATAACTAGGCAATCCTCTACCAACACAAGCTCTGTAACATAGGACTCTTAAAAATTTCTTTTGTATTCTCTCGATGCGATCAATGTGGATTTTGTAATAAGGAGACCATACAACATCATTATACTCCAGAACACTACGCACCAAAGAAGAATACAGGCAAACAAGACTGCGGGGATCTTTAAAATCTTTGGTGGATCTCAATATGAAACCGAGGAGCTTGTTACCTTTAGATATAATGTTATCAAAGTGGGGACGGAACGTCAACTTTTCATCAAAATAGACACCAAGATCCTTAACGATCGGTTGAATATCCAGATTGTGACCTTTCAAATTGTAATTATATACATGCTTATGCTTCTTGGCAGTGAAAGAAATTACAAAACATTTTTTAGGATTTAATAACATTTTATTCTCATCACACCACTGATCTATAGAGTTTAGATCTGATTGTAGACGTAAAGAGTCAGCTGGACTATTAATTGTATTGAATACCTTAAGATCGTCAGCGTAAAGTAGACAAGGGCATATCAATTTATAAACAAGATCATTAATAAACAATACAAAAAGGAGGGGACCAAGATGTGAGCCCTGAGGAACACCAGACGTAACAAAAGCAGGTGACGAAACAAAGCCTTTGACTGCAACGAGCTGACTTCTTTTACTTAGGTATGACTTTAACCAGCGTAATAGATTGCCATGTACACCATAATATGATGAAAGCTTTAAACAAAGAATCTCATGGTTCACCTTGTCAAAGGCCTTGGAAAAATCAGTGTAAATACTGTCCACCTGTTTAGTCCTCTCAAAGGCACTACAAAGATAGTTTTTGTATTCAAGTAGATTGGAAGTTGTAGAACGATTCTTTATAAATCCGTGCTGTTTTGGAGATAGAAATGGCTGCAAGTGATTATACAAACAATCATAAACCAATGACTCAAACAGCTTTGCAAAACACGACAGAATGCTAATAGGACGATAGTTCTCACAACGGGATTTGTCTCCAGACTTGAATATGGGAATCACATGGGCAGTTTTCCAGGCGGAAGGAAATATACCAGTCCTAAGGGATGCATTGAAGATGAGATAAAGAGGTAGACTTAGGTTTTTGGCACACTTTTTTACAAGTAAAGGAGGAATACCATCTGGACCGCCGCCCTTGTTAGTCTGAAGTCGATAAATTTTACGAACTATCTCATCCTCAGCAATGACAATACTACTCAAAATTGTCTGACTGTTAAAGGGCAATTTAGGTCCTAAGTTACATTTTTCACCTACCGTTCATCGATATCGAAATATCGAACAAAAAAGTCGAAAATTTAGGTAGTTATATAAGTTTTTCATTGTCAGGTATCTATTTTTAGCCCCTTGAAGTAAATAGCGGAGTTATAAGTTTGACCGCTATGTGTGAGTCTGTCTCTGGCATCGTATCTTTAAAACGAGTGAACCGATTTGCATGCAGTTTTTTTTTGTTTAAAAGCAGGTTTTCCGGCGTTGGTTCATAAACATGTTTTTTCTATAAACTTTTACCAACAAGTGTGGTATCGAATGACAACAATTCCGCCAATAATATTTCATAATTGTACGGAAAAGTACACAGGTCGGCTGTTGGCGCTGTACTGTCGAGGGCGAGAGACTGTTGTCATTGCATTAGTGCAAAGCACTAATGTGTTTCAGAATACCTGTGACCTTATTTCCCCTCTGTTGGATATGTGCTCGATGGTGGCAGATATCAAAAATTCTCTACTCGTCTACGAAGAAGTTCTATTCAGTTTTTACAATAGCAGGCTTGTTATACACACGAGGGTCCAATACACATAATTAAACATTCATCCAAAGTTCCAGTATCTTGCTTCAAAGTTAGTTCAACTTTAGTTTACTTCTGAAGTTTATAAAGGGATCTATGATTAAGTGATTTGAAGGGGAATCTTCCCTAATTAGTGTAACCTATTTGATATAGCAAATATTGATTTATATCATCGTCATCATTTCAGCCGTAAAACGTCTACAACTGAGCACAGGCCTCCCTCATGGGTCTCCATGAGGGTTGATTGCCATACTCACCACGCTTGGCAGGCGGGTCGGCGAGCGCAGCACAGGATGTTGATACACAAAGACGCTCTGCTGCCCATCTTCCAGAGGTATCCCTTAGCAGATTCCTACTGCATCTCAGGGCAGGATGGCGAGGAACATTTTTCTGGCCCACGACGCTAAATAATCCTTCATTTTCCCTTACCAAGTACACATAAATACTTATAAGCAGGCTACGAGTATAAATCAACCCATTTTTACTACGGAAGCGCCGCGACACATTACATGATTGCAAGTGTACAAGTATCATAAAAAAATGGCGTAAGAATCGTAAAATGGCAGCCCTAGATACCATACCTCAGCCATATTGCGGAAAGATAGTATTTTCTTACGTTCGTAAATGACACTGTTCCGGTACTTATAGTATTCTGTGGAGTTCTTTTCTACCGTTCTTGCGAGAATAAATAATACTTAGTAAATAATGCTTGAGATTTATACAGCGATATCATGTTCTTGGTTTAGTTGAGAAAAACGAAAACGAAATGACAGATCGTATTTTGATATTCGAAGGCTTTTAGATCTGTTGTAGTTGATTTATACAGCGTCAGCAACTGGTATTCCTGCTGTCGCTGCAGTGCCTGGAACATTGTTTTTTTTTAACATTGTTAGATGGATTAGGTTTGCCCAGCACCTATACCATCCTCCCAGCTTATCCTCGGCTATTAGTCACAGGAAAAATAGGTGAATACGTCTGAAGCTGACTAAGCCGCGGGTTTCCTCACGATGTTTTCCTTCACCGTTAGAGCACGTGTTAAATGAGCACGTATTTTTTTCAGTAACGTATAGTTTTTTTCAGTCCATTGGTGCACGGCTGGTATCGAACCCACGACCACTCGGCCAACACGCCTGCAAGCGTGGTAAGTATGGCAACGACCCCCTCATGATTTTGGAGATCCATGAGGGAAGCCTGCGTCCAGCAGTGGACGTGTACCTGCTGTACCTACTGTACTGCTATATCTCCAAGATTAGAGTCAACACGAAAGCCAGTCTGATGTTAGGCGGTAACATCTACCTTCCATCAATACATAGTATAAAACAAAGTCGCTTCCCGCTGTCTGTCTGTCTGTCCCTATATGTGCTTAGATCTTTGAAACTACGCAACGGATTTTAATGCGGTTTTTCTTTAGATAGAATAATTCAAGAGGAAGGTTTATATGTATAATACAAGCATAATATAATAGAGAAACACTGATCATTTTGGAGGTCTCTAATGTGAGGTCGTAAATAAACACATTTTTTTGCGCTTACATTGCAAACGCTGGCTGAACCCTACGAGATAGATCAAAATAATGTACTACAATATTGTTCACCTTAAAAAGGTCTACAAAAAAGTCCGCGATGGACAATTCTGTATATTTAGTATCAGCATTGCACCCGTGCGAAGCCGGGGCGGCTCGCTAGTAGGTAATATAATACACTACCTTTACCTACTATTATTAAATTGCGCCCGTCACCCTGAGACATAGAGTTGTAAGGTCTCATGTGCCTGTAATTTCACTAATTGTACTATCTGAAATTTGATTCTCAGGTCTATATTATGTGCGAAGCTATAAGCGTTCCATCTTAATTTCTAGAGCAATTTGACTTTGATATTGCAGACGTTTTGACCTCCACAATGTTGTTGACCGATCATGATTGGATGAAATTTACTCATAAAAGTCTGGGAGTTAAGGGAATTAGAAACAAAGTAGTTAGTAAAGTATTAAATAATGATAGGCATTTTCAAAGCGGCCGTAGAGTGCGGGCAGTAGAATGTTGCTTCTCCTCTCTTGCCCGTAGATGCAGTAACAAGCTGCGAAAGGATACCTCCAGAAGATGGGCAGCAATGTCTTTCCGTGTATCAAATTCCCGTACTGCGCTCGCCAACTCGCCTGCTAAGCGTGGTGAGTATGGCAACTACCCCTCATGGGGGCTCATGGAGGCCTGTGTTCAGTAGTGGACGTTTTACGGCTGCAATGATGATGATGATTATAGTAAA
Organism: Pasiphila rectangulata; assembly: GCA_963082625.1. Classification (NCBI taxonomy): domain Eukaryota; kingdom Metazoa; phylum Arthropoda; class Insecta; order Lepidoptera; family Geometridae; genus Pasiphila; species Pasiphila rectangulata. The sequence goes on along the minus strand of OY720261.1, from coordinate 7,567,648 downwards.
ATAATGTACAATACAATACAATACAATACAATAATTTATTCATAAAACCAGTTTTACAAGTCAATCAGTTCACATAATATAATACAAATTTCATTAAAACATAATAACACCAATATAACATTAATTAAAATTCATTAATATCATTAATTGTAATCATTCATAAAACATTTACTAAATTCATTCACTAAAAATCATTAAAATTATTTGGTATAATTAATAGTCAATATGTTTAGGTTACTGGTGGGGAGCCTTACAGTTCAGGTAACTCGTAAAATTCGTCTAAACTGTAAAATACCCCCTCCAATAACCACATTTTTAATTTATTTTTAAAGGAAGCAATGGAAGCTGCTTTTCGAATTTGTTCTGGCAGTCTGTTGTATATAGAAGGGCCTAAAATGTAAGCAGATTTTTCTGATTTTGTCAATTTGTGCGGCGGAGTGACGAGACGATAAAAAAACTTATTGCTACGCATTGCGCGGTGTTCGTTTGTGCCACGGCACTGAAACAATTCAATATTTATGTAAGTAAAGAGGGCCACATGGTAGATGTACTCGCAAGGTAAGGGTAGAATCTTTAATTCTTTGAAAAAATCTTTACATGAGACGTCATTAGGAATACCCACCATAGCCCGTACAGCGCGTTTTTGGAGGACGAAAGCACGATGTGAGTCCGCAGCTCCTCCCCACAACTCGACTCCATACGTGATGAGACTGTGGATTGTGGCGAAGTAGCATGAGCGCACCACGTCACGAGTCGCCGTGCTCGCTAATCTGCGCAGAGCAAAGCAAGCGCGCCCGAGCTTGGCGCTGAGTTCCTCGATGTGGGTGTCCCAACATAGGGAAGTGTCTATTATAAAGCCTAGTAGTTTCGTCTCCTGAACTTGCCGTAGTAACGTGTTTCCGGCGGTTACCTTAATGATGGGTGGTTTTCTTCCGTTCAGTTGAAAGTTCATGTGGCACGTTTTGTCCCTGTTTAGAGCGAGGCCATTAAATTGGAACCACGACTCCAGCCTTCGCACCACCGTGTTTAATTTGAGCTCAAGCTGGTCGTCATTGGACGCGGTGACTATAGCGGCGACGTCGTCTGCGTACATGAATATATCAGCACCAGGTACAATACCTGGGAGGTCGTTAAGCAGCAAGCTGAAGAGTGTGTTTGACAAACAGGAACCCTGGGGGACGCCCAAGACATTCTCCAGCTCAGATGATATAACCCGCCCATTGTCGCCTACCACCACCTGCGTCCTTTTGGACATGAACGATGCGAGGACGGAAGATGGAGGGCCGCGGATTCCGTAGTACTCCAATTTATTTTTAATAAGAGCGTGGTCGGCAGTGTCGAACGCGCGCGACAGGTCGCAGCATAGTAGCGCGACGCGCTGCCCCGCCTCGCGCGCGTCCAGCACGCGCCCTACCACCTCCCGCACTAGGTCCGTGGTAGCGCGGCCCGGTCGATACGCGTACTGCCGCTCAGACAAAATCGCACGGTTACCTATAAAACTCAGCAGTCTGTTATTTAATCCTCGTCTGTATGTATATTCCTCGTCATTAATTGATACTCTAAAAATAACGCGAACATTTAAGACTACTTTTAAAACCCCAGTACAAAGTTACGGGAAACGAGCAAAGAACAAAACAAACACGATTCATTGACATGTATTTATTTAAAAGAGGTTGCTTCACGTGTTTTTAAACAAGCTGAGGTCGGAGCTTTTCGCTTGTTTTTAATACTTAAGTTTAAAGGTAAAGGCGCCATAAATTTCAGTGCACGAACAAAAAAGACGAAACATAATAGCCCAGTTTAAGGTACTGACAGCAGAAAAAGATTAAATGAGGTCAGCGTGATGTGAATGCATTTTCAAGTATTTTTGCACGTATTTTTATTTCTAAAAGATTATTTTTTATACAAGAAATGACGAGACAAGCCGAAAGCCAGGTGAGGTAACCCTCCCTACAGGTACAGCGGTAACCCTTACCTATTAGAATTGCAATACCTCGGGGATCACATTCGCGTGCAAAATAACACGTGTAAAATCGTGAAGAAACCTGCGGCTTAGTCAGTATCATACGTATTGACTTTCCTGTTACTTATAGCTGACTAAGCTTAGAGGATTGTATAGATGCTGGCCAACCCTAATCCATCTAACAACTTTATTGGCACTGCAGCGTCCCTTACAGCATTAATACCAGTTGCTAACTCTGTATAAATCATGAATCATCAAATAAGAAATAAAATTAAAATTAATTATTGATTATTAAAATTAAAATAAAAATTAATTATTATAATTAATTTTTATAATTAAGTATTATAATTGATTATTCCTTAATTTTGTTTTTCAGTGTTTCTTGTTACTATGTTTAGTTTTAAGGTGTGCAATAAAGTATTTACAAATTGTACAAATATGTACAATTTTTATATTTTTATAATGGCATGTTAGTTTTAGATATACTCGTACCATTGATTGTTCATTTTGTAATAAGCTTTGAAGTTATACACTTACACATTCTCGTTTACTTTGCATTAAAAATAACGATCAAGAAAATAAGGCCAGATCCTACTCCGTCTCTTATATGCATTGTTTTAAAATCACTGTGGAAGTTTGTTTTACTTTTAAAGTATACTTCCATTATTACATATATTGCGCATGTATGTTATAAACATACCAAATCCCTAAACTGCGTCAAACCCTCTTTTAACATTTATAATGGATAGTTTTCATCAAATAACAAGAGAAATAGAGGAAATTGGTATATCCAATTCCTTTGTCTGTTCTCCTGAAGATTGTAGAAACTATATAAGTACTAGTAGTAAGTCACTAACCGTGTTTCAGGCTAATATAAGAAGTATTCATTGCAATTTTAGCGAGCTTACTGCTTTATTAACACGAGTTGGAGTTTCTTACGATGTATTGATTCTAACTGAATGCTGGTTAAGTAAAATTGTCCACTTACCTCAAATTGATAACTACACGAGCTATAAATCGAAATGCTGTAGTCAAAATGACGGTGTCGTAGTTTATGTGAAGAATAATATAGTACATACTATTCTAGAGCCTGAATTATCAGACTCAAACTGTCTAGTCTTAAAATGTGGGTCTAACTGTGTAATCGTTGGTATTTATCGATCCCCTTCATTTAGAAATCCTGAAAACTTTTTAAATAGCTTAAATACTCTACTTTTAACTTTTTCATCGATAAATAATGTTATGATAATAGGTGACATCAACATTAATATAGCTTCAGATAATAATGATCGTCACTCCGACGAATATTTGAATCTCATGGCCAGCCACGGTCTTCTACCTGCTTACACGTTGCCTACTAGAGGCGAAAACTGTCTAGATCATGTTATAATGAAATCCACTAACACGAGTAACACCACTTTAATACTAGACACAGCTATCACTGATCACTACCCAGTGATACTAAATTCAGAAAAAATGTGTTGTCTTAAAGAGAGTAAAGTCACAGAAAAAAATATAATTGATTATGAATCTATCATAAAAATACTAGCTACTACAAATTTCTCACCTATTCTATGCTCTGATGATGCTAATGAAGCTGCAATCAAGCTGGTAGACCTCCTCAAGAATATTATAACAACTAATTCTAAGAGTATTAAGATATCTCGCAAAAATATAATTATACAACCATGGCTCAATAAAGGTGCTCTCAAATGCTTAAGACATAGAGATAGACTTCATCTTAAATTAAAACTTGACCCCAATAATATGGTACTTAAACTATCATATTGCCGTTACCGAAATTTTTGCACTAACTTATTGCGTAAGTTGAAGAGAGATTACGAACACCGTGAGCTTAAAAACGCCCATAACAACCCTAAAGAGACATGGAAGGTAATCAAGAAAATCGCTAACATTAACAATAAATCCAACGCTGCCACTGAGCTCTTAAAGACACATAATGATCCAAATCGCTCGATAAATTATGTTAACAACTTTTTTGTGGATATTGGAAAAAATCTTGCTTCTAAGACTTGCACAGAATTATCTCAAACGAATGACTCTTCATTAAAACAGCATCCGATTGATAACTATCACGGCAACTCTATGGCGCTACTTTTAACCGATGTTGATGAGATAGAATCAGTTATAATGGGATTACGCAATGATTCTGCAACAGGCTGTGACTCAATCCCCTGTAAATTGATTAAGTATGCCCGGACTTCTCTTATCCCCTCTATCAAACATATATGCGACCTAAGTATCTCCACTGGCGTTTTCCCCAATGTCTTCAAAAAGGCCTTGGTCCATCCAATACATAAAAGTGGGGAGCGGGACAGTGTAGATAACTATAGGCCGATTTCAGTGTTGACAGCTCTCTCTAAAGTTTTGGAAAAGATTTTAAACAAAAGACTGGTTAGTTTTCTAGGTGAACATAAAATTCTTGCCGACAACCAGTACGGATTTAGAAAAGGAGTGTCGACTGAAGATGCAGTGCTAGATTTAACAAGTAGTATTGTTAGTGCTCTTGACGAGAGGCTCAAAACCCTCTGCATATTCTTAGATTTGTCTAAGGCATTCGACACTGTCTCGGTCCCGCTTCTGTTGAATAAAATGGAGAACATTGGAATCAGGGGTCTAGCCTTAGATATATTCAGAGATTATCTCTCTGATAGAAAACAATGCGTCAAAATAGATTCGCACATTAGTTCCGACGCAAATATAACCTACGGCGTCCCACAGGGTAGTGTTCTCGGCCCTACACTTTTTTTGATCTATATAAATCAATTGTGTAAACTACCATTGCCGAACTGTCAAATATTTACCTACGCGGACGATACTGCACTGCTCATTAAAAGTGAAACTTGGGAAACCGCTAAGAATCATGCCGAAAGCGTTCTTTTCTCTGTCATGCAATGGCTTTCCAAAAATGGTTTGACATTAAATACAAGAAAAACCAAATTTGTAACTTTCTCCACAAACTCTATTGCGCAACCACCGGAAAACTCAATGCATATAGTCGCTCACACTTGCTTGGGTCCAGGTGAATGTCAGAATCCAAGCTGTCTCCCCATATCGCGTGAGTCTTGCGTTAAGTATTTGGGTGTATATGTAGATAGTACTCTTAGTTGGAAGATTCATTTAGAAAGAGTAGTGCCACGCGTTAGAAAATTAGTGTATCTTTTTAAATCACTCAGGTCAGCTGCATCCCTCAATACCTTGAAAACTGTTTATTACGCCTTAGCACAGTCTTTGATATCTTACTGCGTCTCTGCCTGGGGTGGTACATATAGTACACACATGCTTAGACTCGAGAGAGCGCAAAGATGTGTTTTAAAGGTGATGATGAAAAAGCCGTACAGATACCCTACTACCCAACTCTACACCGATAGCTCTGTTCTCACTGTACGAAAGCTTTTTGTAATGCAGGTAATTTTGAAAAGACATACGCAGATTCCATATGACCCAGCCTTGAACGTTAATAAGCGCAGAAAAAAAGTTTGTCCCACTGTTAGTCACAGAACCGCATTAGCATCTCGCCATTATGATATCATCAGTGCGCGCCTATATAACCTGGCTAATAAGGAGGTTAATATTTACCATGTTTCCTCTGTCAAATGTAAAAAACTAGTGACTGATTGGCTAAAAACAATGACATATGCAGAAACTGAAAATTTATTTAAAATCCAAAAATAACTTTTTACCCAAAGGCTGACGAGAATGTTTTTTATCTTTTTATATTATTTTGTTGTTTCAGTAATAAACGAATAATTAAATACACACACATAGTATAACTTCATATGCTTAAATTTTATCTAATAATAGAATCTTATTTTTTATTTCATTATTTTATGTCCTTTGATTTATTTATTTTTTTCTATTGAAATGTATTTACCTAACTAATATAATTAATTTCTATTCAGTACAATAACCTGCAATGATACACTTGGGAAGATACTCACTACCAAGATACAAGTTTTCTTTAACTTAGTTTGGTAGGGAGAGCTTATAACAATATGTTTTGTACTTAATTGAAATAAATGATTTTTATTTATTTATTTATTTATTTACTATCTATCTATCTATCATCAATTATGAATCTTTGGCAACTTTTTTGCGAACCATACATTTATTTCAATCGTATTATGTTACCAAGCGTGCGATTATTACTTCAGCGCGCCACAAACAGGTCACTTACAAATTATTATGCGCTAAGCTTGGCACTCGCATGCCTTAATTTTGTTTAAATTATCCAAGGGCAGCATTATTTCAATGGCTTTCACATCTTGGTCTATAACACAGTTGGAATTTAGAGATATTTTTTAACGCTTACCAATGAATTATTATAGATTAAATTAAGTCAATGTTAAATTTCAGATGCACCAAGTCCCTAAGGACTTGTACATTAATTGTGTATGATAAATGATCTGTAAGTACAGATTGTTATTAATTATTATTAGTTTTATTTCGTTTCTGCTTGTTATGTTATTTTAAGGTGTACAATAAAGCGTATTATATTATATTCTATTCTATTTTTACAATATTTGGCAACAACTGTAGATGATATAATGACACTACTAGTAGTACACTACTTAAGTAAGTACACATCATTATATCATCTACAGTTGTTGCCAAATATTGTGAAAATAGAATAGAATATAATACGCTTTATTGTACACCTTAAAATAGCATTACAAGCAGAAATGAAATAAAACTAATAACAATTAAGTGGACAATGGGAAATAATGCAAGTAAGTACTATTATATTAGTTCTAAGTAAATTCATTCATACATCATCATCATTCATCATCATTTCAGCCGTAGGACGTCCACTGCTGGACAAAGGCCTCCCTCATTGATCTCCAAGTACTGCGGTTGGAAGCCGTCTGCATCCACCGCCGACCAGCAGTTCTCACCAAGTCGTCTGCCCATCTTGTAGGTGGACGTCCTACGCTGCGCTTGCCGATCCGTGGCCTCCATTCGAGAACTTTGCGGCCCCATCGGCCATCTGTTCTGCGCGCTATATGGCCTGCCCATTGCCACTTCAACGTGCTAATCCGTTTGGCTATGTCGGTGACCCGAGTTCTTCTACGTATCTCCTCATTTCTGATTCGATCCCGTAGTGAAACCCCGAGCATAGCCCTCTCCATAGCTCGTTGAGCGACTCTGAGCTTGTTCAGAAGGCCAATAGTGAAGGACCACGTCTCGGTTCCATATGTCATCACTGGTAACACACACTGGTTGTAGACTTTCGTCTTAAGGCACTGAGGTATGTTGGACGAAAAGACGTTGCGAAGTTTCCCAAACGCTGCCCATCCGAGTTGGATTCGACGATTGACCTCTTTCTCGAAGTTGGACCTACCTAATTGGACTGTTTGTCCTAGGTATACGTACGCGTCGACAACTTCAAGAGCCGAGTTCTCAACCATAACTGGGGCAGGCACGACATGGACATTTGACATGATTTTCGTCTTGTCCATGTTCATTTTTAGGCCTACCCGCTGGGAGACTCGATTGAGGCCTTCGAGCATCGTGCTGAGCATTCATACAGCAAATCGTTAATTCACTTCCTAATTTTAAATGTGTTTTACTGCAGTTAGAATATAAAAATCAAAAGCTTTGCAAAACGTTTATTTAAACTGTATATATTTTATTTTGTAAGTTTTATTTATTTATTTTATTTACTAGTGTCTTAGAAGATGTTATGAAAACACTCGATTGGGATGAGCGAGGCGTGAACATCTTTGGCCGACACATGTCACACTTGCGTTTCGCTGACGACCTGATACTCCTAGCTGAGAACTCCGCAGATCTCCAGATTATGCTACAAGACCTGCACAAGGCTTCAGAGAGTATCGGCCTTAAGATGAACATGTCCAAAACCAAGATCATGTCCAACAGTCGTGGTCCTAAACCCACCATCATTGTTGGAACTACACAATTAGATGTTGTGAACGACTACATTTATCTTGGACATTGTTTATCTTTTGGCCGAGCTTCCCAAGCCAAGGAGATTGCGAGGCGGATCCAGTTAGGATGGGCCGCCTTCGGTAAATTGGACGACATATTTAAGTCGAAAATTCCCCAAAGCCTAAAAACCAAGGTTTATAACCAATGTGTTCTGCCCATACTCACCTACGGCGCTGAGACATGGCCGCTCACAAAGGAATACATGCACACCATACAAGTTGCACAAAGGGCAATGGAGCGCGCCATGCTTGGCATCTCCCTCCTTGATCACATACCCAACGTGGAGATACGCCAGCGTACGAAAGTCGTAGACGTAGGTATGCGGATCGCAAGCTTAAAATGGAGATGAGCAGGGCATGTTGCCAGGCGAGACGACAGCCGATGGACCAAGGCGGTAACAGAGTGGTTTCCGATGGAAACGAGACGGCCTCGAGGCAGACCACCTGCCAGATGGGCGGACGATCTGGCCAGGGTTGCCGGACGACAGTGGATGAGATTTGCACAGGACCGTTTACGTTGGCGTGCTGAAGAGGAGGCCTATACCCAGCAGTGGGTGTCAACGGGCTGATATGATGATGATGATGATGAAGTTTTATTTTGGCACAAATAATAGTATTTACTATAAAATAGAAACCGGTTATTTGTGCCGGTTATTGTTGTTGTAAAATAAAATTTACAAAATAAAATATAATTATACGGTTTAAAATATTTTGACATTTATGAATCTTCGCAATCTTTTTTGCTAACCATACATCTCTCTCAATCGTATTATGTTACCAGCCGTGCGATCATCATTTCAGCGCGCCACAAACAGAAAATATTATGCGCTAAACTTGGCACTCGTAAGCCTTAATTTGGTTTAAATTATCCAAGAGTATTACGAGTATTTCTATAGTTGTACACATCTTGATCTATTTATAAATCGAAGATTTTTGTTATTTTCTTAATTTTTGCAAATTATGTTTTACTTCTATGTTATTTTAGTTAATTATTTTTTTTACGCATTTGCCATAAAAGTTCCGTAAAAAGCCGGCCAAGAGCGAGTCGGCCTCGCGCACCGAGGGTTCCGCGCTATATAGTATAGTATATATTTTGCGTTAAAGAAGGCTTTTATTTGTTGAAGAACCTTGAAAGCACATCTCTTGTCTAAAGCTGTACTTGTTTAGGTATTTTAAAACTTTCGATAATTCCTGAAAAACTATAATTTTTAAGAAGTTCGTTTAAATTTTTCTGTTATAAATACATAAACTTCTATCAGTTATAAAACTTACAGGTGTCTCTGCAAACTTCGGATATAAAGAGAAGGATGGTGTTTTTTTCAACATTTTTGTAAATAAGTCAAAAATTTTACAGTTAAACCTTAAAGGAATACTTAAACCGGTTTATCAATGTGCAAATAAACCGGTTTCTTATAATATAACGAATAAAAAATATTTATTTTCAAAAAACGTTTGACAATAGGTATAAGTAGCACAACGTTTAAATACATAAAGACGTTGGAATGAGTAACTTGTCCAATCCAAACCTATGTACATAGGTAGTGACAACTCCTCGCTCTATCTAAGTATTGTTTATGCCATATTAATGAATAAGCGTAACAGGATATATCTGACATAGCACTTATTCATTCATTCATTTATTTATTAAATCATATGATCCTAACAACACTTAGTTACGTCAAACAGAAACACATTGTAGATAAATTAATTCTGCAGCTGTACAACGGCTTTGTCAGTCATACATAACTAATCAGAGTAAGCAGCTTATATAATGCTAAAAATCAGCCGAGTCGGACTGGCGCACGTAGGGTTCCGTACAAATATTCTGTGAATATATCAAGCGTCTACCCGCCGTTACTCATATCGAGCAAAAATCGTCATTAAAATCACGATTGTTGTACGAGGAGTCCCCTCAAATATTTGTTTTAGTTTTAATTTAAATATTTATTTTTAAAGTAAAATTCATTTAACTACAGTAATACCCCGCTTTACGCGACCCCGTTATGCGCGGTTTCAGTATAACGCGAATTTCAAATTTTAATACAAAATGCTCTTTCAAAAATTTATTCAGGTTTGGACATATTGCAGAGTATAGACATTAATGATGACCTTGTCTTGACCGTGTGTCAAACAATTAAAAACAGCGTTGGGTGTTATGAACGTATTTTACAAGAACGTAAAAAAAACGCTACCCAAAAGACAATAGATGTATTTTTCCGTAAAAAATAATTAATAGTATGTACATATGTATTGCTTATAGTGTTATTAGAATAAAAGTGATTGATTAAAATTATTCGTATTTTGACTATGTTTAATCATAAACCTCGATGTACGCGAATTTCACTTAACGCGATATTTTCCGTAACGTATCCCTCGCGTAAAGCGGGGTATTACTTCTGTGAATATTTCAAGTGTTCATTTGTTGCCCTTTATAATATCGAGCAAAAAAAATCACGTTCGTTGAGCCCCCCTTAGATTTTTATATTATTCTGTGTTTTATATTATCCGTTGTAATAGCGGCAACAAAAATACATCACTAGTGAAAATTTGAACTGTCTAGCTATCACGGTTTATGAGATATAGCCTGCTGATAGACAGACAGACAGACAGACTGACGGACAGACAGCGGGACAGCGGAGTCTTAGAAATAGGATCCCGTTTTTACCCTTCGGATACGAAACCCTAAAAACGAATAACTAAAGTACTCAGAAAGAACGCAATATTCTTTGTTTTGCGAACCGTACATTTCTTTCAGTCGTATTCTGATATCACCCAAATGATCGTTATTTCAGCGTGACACAAACACAAGATAGTATGCGCACAACTCAGCACCTGCATGCCCTAATTTGACAAGTGCAGCCCCAACTGCTGTGGGGTGCTGGCAATGAAGAAGGGACACCTCCGGATGATGGGCAGCAGCGTCTGTCTGTGTATCAACATACTGCACACGCCAACTCGCCTGCCAGCTGCCAAGTATGGCAGCAGTGGACTTCTTACGGCGGGTCACTCAGATACGTAATTTAAAAATCTAAACAAACCCGAATAGGCACTTCAGTTATTTCCAAAAGGCTGAACTGTTTTAACATGGCGAGATTTACCACCAGTAAACCTGCTTTCAAATAACATCACCTCATCCAATTGGCACAGACAGGCACATACTCATCGAGGTCAAACTTCATCATCATCATCATAACAGCCGTAAATCGTCCACTGCTGAACTAAGGCCTCCCTCATGGATCTCCATGAGGGGTAGTTGCCATACTCACCACGCTTGGCAGGCGGGTTGGTGAGCGCAGTATGGGATGTTGATATACGGAAAGACGCTGCTGCCCATCTTCCGGAGGTATCCCTTAGCAGGCTCATACTGCATCCACGGGTAGGAGAGGAGGGGTAACATTCTACTGCCGGCACCCCACGGCTAACAAACTAGGTCAAACTTAAACCACAATTAATTTTGTGTCGTGGGTTAAAAACAAAATTGACTAGCACTTTTGACAATATTCAAATCAAAATTAAAATGACCTATTTATATTTTCCGAAATTAAATATAAACAGAAATTGAAAAACCAACTTTAATAACTGAACACTGAACTGAACAACTGAACTGACATTACAACAATCACACTCCATAATATACGTGAGTTCCATAATTACATGAATCCTTTTATACAATTTTTTTAATCCATTTATTTTCACCCAACATCCTCACATTAAACTTTCAAAATAACCCGAGGTTAACGTAGTGGGTTGTAAGTTTCTTCATCCTTAATTTGTATTTTCTGTTTCGTAGAAAGATTTAATGTACCTCTATTATCTTATCAGTTATCTATCACAGAGTAAAATAAAATAAAAAACATGTATTTATTAATAAATATATATAAAATCATTTTAACATATTTACTGCAACTATCAAGACCATACCTCCCCCATACTAAGTAAGTACATATACTTGGTTCCTAAGTAAACTTATATTCCACAGAATGTCTTAAACGGTAAACAGTATAAAATAGCAGTGACATTGGTAAAATGTTCAAAGGAGAAGAACTAGCAATCATACATTTCTAGGCAAAGCTTGCAAGTTGCATTGAAGAAAGAAAGAAAGAAAGAAAGAAAGAAAGAAAGAAAGAAAGAAAGAAAGAAAGAAAGAAAGAAAGAAAGAAAGAAAGAAAGAAAGAAAGAAAGAAAGAAAGAAAGAAAGAAAGAAAGAAAGAAAGAAAGAAAGAAAGAAAGAAAGAAAGAAATAAAGAAAGAAAGAAAGAAAGAAAGAAAGAAAAAAAAAGAAAGAAAGAAAGAAAATAATATTTATTTATGTCTCATTTACAAATACACAAACGGAACTGTTACAATAAAATATTTATAGACATAAATCGGTCGCCAACTATGTATATAAGGAATAAAATATGAACTTATTTATACAGCGGTAGCCGTGAGTGGCTAGACTGTCACTAGATGACTCAAGGCAGCTAACCTTGCACCATAATGGCCAGTTCTGGCCCAAAATTTTACTCCAGCCTACTAAGCAGCTCGCCTCCGCTTTCGCGAAAGAACACGTAGACTGGTGGTATTTTTAATGAATACAAAATTACAAGTAAAAATTAAACCCACTCATTTGAAAGCTGAATTTTACGCTTCAAGGTATTAAAAACATTTTTAAAATAACATTAAAGCTTCAGATTTTTTGCCAGAGACTCGACTGCAAGCGCCTGGCCTGAGTAGCCTTTTTTTACTCACGAGTGTGTAAACAGTTTTGGATTCCTTGGCTGTATACCAGCAGGGCTAGCATGGCCGGAGATATTTTATCCACGGGGAGAGGACAAAATACTATTCCCCTCTGTCAATTTTGTCCACCCTCAGAGCATGGCGACATGGGTGGATAAACTAATAAATATAAATAAACGGTGAACAAACCAGGGGAAACGAAAGCTATAGGCGGAGGGTGAGTATCCACGTCTAATGTCAAAAAGTGATATAATTCTCTTTCCCCCCCTGTTGCCGTGCTTTGGCAGGTGGATAAAATAATTTTATCCTTTGTCAGTGGAAATAACCGGTGGACAAAAGTTTTATCCCCAGCCCATGCTAGCCCTGCAGAGAAATTAAACTTTATAAACATGGTTAAAAAGCTTGCATTTTTAGGGTTCCGTACCTGAAAAGGTAAAAAACGGAACCCTTATAGGATCACTTTGTTGTCCGTCTGTCTGTTAGTCTGTCAAGACCCTTTATCTCGAGAACGTGTAAAGGTATCGTTGAAATTTAAACTATAAACTCAAATTTACAGTCTCTTTAACCTGTGAAAAAGTCAATGTTCTAACAAGTATAATAGTTGTTTAACCTAAAAAAAACGGCCGTTTATGCCGTCAAAAACGCATGTTTCGACTTTCTCAATGGAATCAAAATTCATAGGGTACCCGTAGATCTATAACTATGAAATTTGGCAAGGTATATTATCTTCTACTGTATATACAGAGAAAAATCTAAAAACTATACATTTGCATATGAAATCATAAAAAAAAACGTCCTTAAAAAAGTACGTAATCAATCATTGAGGTTAAGCAACCCTACGCGCAGTCATAAATTGGATGGGTGACCGAATCTTACTGTGCATTTTTAAAACTTTACTAATATTTATTACGTTCCTACATACACACCTACGGAACCCTCGGTGGGTGAGTCCAGCTCGCACTTATCCGGTCTATTTTTGTAAGTCTTTACTCTGTAAGGTCGTATACAGAAAGAACGCTGGAAACTTATAAGCGCTTACCGGCGCTTGACAGCGCTGGTAACCCGCGCAGGAAAATATATGAACGCGCGCCGATAAGCACTGAACGGTGCCGACAAGTTCCGATAAGCTTCAACACGCGCTGGTCAGCGCTGGGCGCATTTTTAAATACACATTTTCTAACAAAACCAAATCATCGTCCGATGAGTCCGACATTTCGCTTGGTCTGCTTCAACCTGCTTCCTTTGTGTAGAACGGACCAGCGCTGTCAAGCGCCGGTAAGCGCTTATAAGTTTCCAGCTTTCTTTCTGTATACGGCCTTACACATCATGGTCCAAAATCGACATTGTCCTTTCATCATTCCAGCCTAACGTCCACTACCTGAACACAGGCCTCCCTCATGGAACTCCATGAGGGGTAGTTGCCATACTCACCACGCTTAGCAGGCGGGTTGGCGAGCGCAGTTTGCGATGTTTAAACACGGAAAGACGCTGCTGCCCATCTTCCGGAGGCATCCCTTAGCAGGCTCTTACTACATCCATGGGCATGAGAGGAGGGGTAACATTCTACAGCCGGCACCCCACGGCTATTGTCCTTTAGACACGGCATAACTATAACAACATTCTTCTTCTTCCTCGCTCCCTCACTGCTGAGGATCGAGACCACGTACAATCAGCCTCCATTGGGTGCGGTCATACGCGGAGTGGATAGCGCGGTGCAAGCTTCCTTCCCCTGCCTTCTTCACGGTGTCAGACCATCTTGTAGGAGCTCTATTGCAACAAGGCTGTGAATATACCCATTAACTCTGAGCACGTTTGCCATAAATCAACATAGCAACAACAAATTTTATTAGCTTAATGCTGAGCTCGGCTATTCTGTACACTACCGCCGTACTAACTTTATCTGTCCGGTTTCTGAGGTACACTTCAGTGCAATTAGCCAGAACATGAACTGCTGTAGCTTCATTTTATAGTCTGCACTGAAAGTTCGTATTATGTAACTAGTAAAAACTAGCTGCAGGCCGCGGCTTTGCCCGCATTTCTATTCATCATCATTCATCATTCCAGCCGTAAAACGTCCACTACTGAACACAGGCCTACCTCATGGATCTCCATGAGGGGTAGTTGCCATACTTACCACGCTTGGCAGGCCGGTTGGCGAGCGCAGTTTGCGATGTTTAAACACGGAAAGACGCAGCTGCCCATCTTCCGGAGGTATCCCTTAGCAGGCTCTTACTGCATCCATGGGCATGAGAGGAGGGGTAACATTCTATTGCCGGCACCCCACGGCACGGCGTTTGTATTGCGGAACTCATATTATTTTTATAGAATGTTAATACCAGTTAGGTACTTCTTATAAAAACAACTATCTGCCAGTAAAATTGCTAAAAACCGCTATGGGTAAAATTGCCATCAAAATCGGTGCAACTGTTTCGGTAATAAGGGTGAATAGCAAATAGTATTTTGACATTACAAACAGACACTTCAATTTTATTTATTTTACATTTAGATACTGCAAACCAAGTTCTAGAATTTACGGAACTAAACATTTATTTAGGCTACCTTGTTGCCCATCTTTCGGAGATATCTCTTGGCAGATTCTTACTGCATCCACGAGCAAGAGAGGAGAGGAAACATTCTATTACCAGTGCTCCACGGCATTATGTTGTTTAAGTTTATAATTATTTGTTTCAATTATAAACTTAAACAAATTATTGGTTTCAATAAATAGTCAAAATATGGCTTGGGCCAAACAGCGGAACCACAAGTTAACGACAAATGTGATATAAGGCAGGTTATGATTTTCAAATATTATCTACTTAATACCAGACCGCTATGGGTAAAGTTAGCTCACCTAATTGTGAAGATTGTGGCGTATTGCAAGATGTCTATCATATTTTAGTGGAGTATGTCCGGAAGAAGTCGAGCTTAGAATTGTTATTACGATCAATCATCGATGTAAATGAATTTGGTATGTGCAATAAGATTTTATCAAACCCTCGATCAGGTGACGCCAAAATAATTTATAAATTAGTTAAGTTAGGCTTAAAGCGTAGATCGTAAATTTAATTGTTAATGTTAATGTTATGAGAGTGACTTGAACATGTTGTCTTTTTTAAACTTTCGCGATCACAACACATTATTAAGATACATATAACCGGGTATTTATTGCGTAAATTACCTTTATTATTTCCCGACGTTTCGCTTGGATTGCACCAAACATGGTTCCGGAAACGTCGGGAAATAATAAAGGTAATTTACGCGATAAATACCCGGTTATATGTATGTTAATAATTGAACATGTTGATCAAACTCTCTTACATAAATAAAGATTTAAAAAAGAAATACCAGACCGTGACCAATATTCCTGAAATTTTTAATATCGTATGCTCTTAAAATATCGGCGATCTAAACTCAGAAGTCGTAAAAGCAAAACTTATTAAAACATTACAATGTCCGCCAACGAAGGACGAAACGGTAGCAATACGGCAGCGATTATGTTCATGAGAGGTGCTAATTTTACGAAATGCAGTTATGCAAACATTTGCACGTGCAGTTAGAATGTTGCCACTCCACGCCCGTGAATGCAGTAAGAATCTGCCTAAGGGATACCTTCGGAAGATGGGCAGTAGCGTCTTTCCGTACGGGTTGTTGGTCCACGGAAAGACGCTGCTCCCCATCTTCCGGAGGTATCCATTAGCTGATTCTTACTGCATCCACGGGCAAGAGAGGAGGCAACATTCTACTGCGGACCGCTCAGCAATATAGAGGTACATTTCTATCGGCATGCAAATGCGTTCTCTTAGTTTAATCCGGGGTAAAATAGTTTTCGACTTATTTCGCAAATGCTTTTCTCAACCATCTATAATATTTTTATGACTATTTAACATTTGTTGATTTGTTTTATATAATGTGGGCTGAAACTTTAAGAATATAATCGATGCCTTAATGTAGTGGCAGGTTAATTTTATTTTAAAAAGTGTTTATAACTACGAATAATACCGGACAAGTGCGAGCTGGACTCGCCCACCGAGGGTTCCGTAGGTGTGTATGTAGGAACATAATAAATTAAAAACACTTTCGTTCCAGCGGCCGACCAGTCAACATCTCAGCGTTCACCTGATGATGCCTCGCGGAGAGGCGAAACACGTGTCGTCGTATAGGTTTGGGTATGCATGCTGCACTGACAAGCTAGTTCTCCCTGCATGTGCATAATTAGCGGGAGGGCGGTGCTCCTGCATCTCAGCATAAGCGGAATTAAAACTAGATATTTGTTATTGCATTTTATTGTCATGGATTTCCGCAAAGTAACGCCTGATTCCATTAATTATATAATAAATATTAGTAAAAATTTTCAAATGCACAAAAAGATTCAGTCAGCAATCCAATTCAAAACCGCGCGTAGGGTTGTTAATCTCGATGACTGATGTTGCACCTTTTTTTCGGACGATTTTTTTTATGATTCCGTCACAAATGTATAGTTTTTGATGGTTCTCTGTATCCACAGTATAAGAGGATATTTCTTGCCAAATTTTCGTAGTTCTAGGTCTACGGGACGAAGTTTGACTAACGAGGAGAATATTTCTCCTGAAGTGCCTTGTAACGAGGTGAAACACAGAAACAAACCCGCTATTCAGGCGTGACTTTGCGGAAATCCATTATATATCTAAACTAGCTAATGCCCGCCGCTTCGCATGCGTTGAACCCGGATAAAAAGCTTATATGTTATTCCTAGTCCACATACAATTCAGCTCAATCCGTAGGGTAGTTCATGCGTGAAGAGGTAACAAACATCCATGCATCCAAACAAACTTTCGGCTTTATAATATTAGTGAGATATATAATATTACTTATTTATTTATTTATCTATTAAAAGTACACTGACATCGAAAGTATTTACAAATTATAAAAAAACACATGCATATAGGTATTGATCTGATACAGACGATATATATTACTAGCCGCACTACGCAGTTTCACCCGCATAGTTCCCGTTCCCGTGGGAATTTATATACTCTCTGAATACTCAAGGTATGTATATGTGTGCCAAATTTCAAGTCTCTAGTTAGGCTGTGCGTTGTCTGTCAGTCACTCAGTTTGTAACGGAAGAGTATAGAGGTATATACAGTATATATATTGATAATGGATTTCCGCAAGTCACGACTGAATCGTTTTTAGGACGATTATAGTAATTTAAATCGCTAAGCCTATTAACAAACACGCTTCTGTATTATCCAACACGGCTCTCATTAAGTACAGTATTCAAGCAAGTTGCTACTTTGTGCACTCGTCTACAGCTGGTACCTTCAGTTCTCTGTACTGGGGTCTATGACGTTCATGACTCAAAGTCAAAGTCAATAAGTGTTTATTCCATGAAGCAAACGCTACATAAAATAGTCAATTGACAAAAGAAAAAGAAAACACATTTAAATTGAATAAATCACTTAAAAGATATTGCTCGCTTCAGAAAACGTTTTTTAAAGTGATGTAATTAATGAAATTAATATGCGATCTGCGTGGAATGAAAAAACAGAATCTGACATATGCTTAATTTATTGCTATTGAAGTAAAAACTTCAAAAATCATTCTCCCTCAAGCCTAGACGGCGTTAGTTATCTTGTCTTGTCTTTTTATTTTATGGCTTTTTGTGTTTGGTTTAACACAATTCCGCCAGTGTCAAGTTAATTTATAAATTCGTAAGTTGTTTGGCTAGCCATGTTGGCGGCCATTCCGATCGACGTTAGTTATTTTTACAGGAAACACAAATTGACACAGCAATTGCAATCACAGCAATTGTGATTAAATCACAAACTTATTCGCTTGCCAGCTCCATCTGTTAGGTTTAAAAGAAGACACTTTTTTGTTTTTTACTAAAAACTGCTTTTTTTCTCACTAGTGAATTTAGAAACACGCGATCTCAGGTTAGCAGCTTTAGTGTTTTATGTTTGAATTAAGCAAATAGACTAACAAAATTGTCCTGATTTTCAACTCATCATGAATAATAAACTCCCTACAGTTCCGCTAGCAAATACAAAAGTTAAAAACTTTTCGCCGAAATTTCTCTAACTCATTTCCATACAATATACCGGGATAGTGTTTCCGGTCCGGAGTATAACAAACGCACAGTGTTTTGTCCGGACAATGAACAAAAACTTGCTGAAAAACCCTGGGATTTTTCCGTTAAACTGAACCCGCCCATCAGTGGGGCGGTGGCGTAGGTTAAGCTAAGCTGCGTATTCCGTTTATATCTTTTTAAGGGTTCCATTGTACAACAAGAAACCCTTGTAGTTTCGCTTTATCTGTCTGTCTATCGTCGGCTTTACGAAGAGTCCTTGGAAGCTGTAACTTTGCATGGTCATATAAAATAATCACGCTGAGATAACGCTGCAAAAAATGCTAAAAAATAATTGAGGTATACACGGTAGGGATGAACTTTTTTTTTAATTTTCCCATCTTACGGGGTATCGTTGAATACAACCTATAATTGAAATTCATATTAATAATTCATAATTAATAATTGAATAATTCAACGATACACCATATATTATTATTTATACATATACTTTATTTTTTCTCACCAGTGAATTTTGAAACACGCGGTCTCAGATTAGCAGAATTAGTGTTTTATGTCAGTGACCATCGTCAATATTTTTTTTAGATAGATAATCTATATGTATATATAATTAATGGAATCAGGCGTTACTTTGCGGAAATCCATATTATTATGACAATAATCTATATATACATATATAATTCAAAGTCCTGACTGACTCACTGACTGACTGACTGACTGATATATCAACGCACAGCCTAACCCACTTGACCTAAAGACTTGAAATTTGGCACACATATACCTTGAGTAACCTAGAGGTGCACTTAGAAGGGATTTTTCGAAATTTCCACGGGATAGGGAATAAATGGGATTTATATTTTCGAATCAAAGTGGCTCTGCGTGAAAAAGAAGATTTTACGTTTTATGACTTCCACGCGGACGAAGTCGCAGGCAAAAGCTAGTTTTACTATAAAAACATCAAGAATACCCTGAACCAGATCCCACAAACATTTGTCCCGAGGCGGGAATCAAACCCGCAACCGCTTGCGTCGCAGACGGACCATCGCCCGCTGCGCCACAGAGGTCGTCAAATAGTGAATCAAATCTACCACTTATGCAAATTTTGTTAGATTTAATTCTTCCGCTATAATATAGGACGGTACAGCACAAGCGTTAAGCACAGTTGTATTTTCTTTGTCCAGGACTAACAGTTTTTAACCGTCAGCTTTATATTCCGTTTCAGGTACAAAACTGTGCCATAATTTATAGTCAGGCCTACAATAGACAGTGGATAGAGAGTTAACGGCCTAATTGTGATACGCAATGGCAATGGACTTGCAACTATCGTCAAATCCAAGGCGGCTCACACTCAAACTCAAGCGAATAGCTCAGTCTGGCGTACAAGTGGTGTTGAAAGGATAAAGATAATTTATTTGCATAAACATGTGCAAGCTAGGATGACAAAATAAGTAATTTGTAACAACATCAATCATCATCATCCTTCTATCTCAAGGAGCGTTTTCAGTATCTGCATGAGGCACATGCTCGAAATCTCCGGTCCTCTGAAACTCTGCAGCTTATCACACCAGAACACGCCTCTCAATTCTATAGCAACTCATTTACTGTACAAGCTGTGCGTTTATGGAATGGACTCCCTTTCTCTATTAGATCATAAAAATCTCTGGCTATTTTTAAATCTAAGGTACACTGTCATTACTTATCCTTGTCCTAAAACTGTTTTTTTTCAAAATATTAGGTACTTGTATAATTTAATTATGTTTTCATCTTTAGGACGTAATACTTATATCGTTACCTACATATTTATGATTGTAGTATTTATATATTTATGTAGTGATATGTATGTTTATCATATAAGTATTTAGGTTGTTATTAAATGTATGTAGATATATTTTTATCTATCTATTTTTGCGTATGTATTATTCGTACACCGCCGTTTTTATTATCTTATATCTCAGTAGTCAGTAAGAGTGTGCAGTAGCGTCATTCCGTTTACCAACATACCGTACCGCGCTCGCCAACCGGCCTGCCAAGCCCGCGTGCATGTGATGAGTATGGCAATGAGGGAGGCCTGTGTTTCATCATTTCAGCCGTAAAACGTCCACTGATGAACAAAGACCTCCCTCATGGATCTCCATGACGGGTAGTTGCCATACGTTGCTCACCGCACTTGGCAGGCGGGTTGGCGAGCGCAGTACGGGATGTTGATACAAGGACAGACGCTGCTGCCCATCTTCTAGAGGCATCCCTTAGCAGGCTCTTAATGCATTCACGGGCATGAGAGGAGGGGTAACATTCTACTGCCGCCACCCCACGGAAATATGTAGGTTACGATGTCTTATCGACATCGCACATCACTTCGTGCAATCCCAATCATAAAGTACGTACGACACCACGAGGTTATTTATAGTCTTTTTAAACTTTCGCGATCACGACACATTTTTAACACATATTTATCGCGTTAATTATTTATTTAATACTTTATTGCACCATTACAAAAGTTGAGCTAAAGTTGTCTAGAGATTGGTTGGCGTGCTATATTGGTACCTACTTAAAACTAAATAAACATTAAAGGACGTTATATCAAATTACACTTTACAATAGAACGACCGAGGGTCAAGCCAAAGAAGATGATGATGAACTAACGGATAATTTTCGTCAAGAATGTGCTTGTTTTACCTTTATTATTGCCCGAAGAAAAGTTCTCCCGGAACCACCATCCTGTCGAAACGTCGGGCAGTAATAAAGGTATTTATCGCTTTATGTACGCGATAAAAACCTTGTTAAATATAGGTCATTTATACTGTCACAAAATTCAGAACTCGGCCGAGCTACGTTTTACGAACTACAACTAAACCGTGGTTTAGTTGTCAATATTAGGTAGATAGAGCACAGCCCCGTGCGCGGAAAATATCTACCTTATTTCCGGAAGTATATAACTCTTGTTTATACTAATTTGGCGGCTAATTCATAGTCTATCTCACTCCTTCCATTAAAGTGAAGTGAGGCTGTCTCTTCCTATTTTTTCACTGAAAATTATCGCGGTGGATTCGAAGACACGGTTCGAAAAGAGGAAATGAAATTTGGTCGAGAAAATAATTTGAAGAATGCGTCTTACAATACATAAAAAAATATACGCGTCGACCTGAGAACCTTGTTCGCTTTTTGCCGGTTGATAACTCAATTCAAGTCATGTAAGATATAAATATCGCACGCACAGCCCTGTCACAACAGCTCAGCGCCGTCGCCTAATCTGACAGAGAAACAAAAGATGTATTGTCATCCACTTGGCAGTGACAGATACCTACGCATTACTAAAGTAACGTGCTAGGTTATGCTTGTGACTTTGCGTATGTCGTAGGATGATTTTGATAATTCGAATTATTGCGAAAAATCTAGAGATTTTGCGAAAACACAATTAGGACTAATAATTAGACAATTATGATTACCGGTAAATCGGGGTTACTTTGCGCCTGCCAGGATATCTTTGCGCCAAGTCGGATATCAATAATTCCGTTGAAGCAACAAGTTATTTTTGTATAAAAAATCATGTAACTATCTGACGATGCAAAGATATCCTGGCAGGCGCATGAGTAACCCCAGCTTACGGTACATTCAAATCTAATAACCTACTATTATCTGTCCATCTCGGTTCAGTCAAAGGCAGTGTTTTCGTATGGTTATTGTTTTCGGATTGTTACGTAATCGCAATTGTCTAATTATCGTAGGTAATAGTAATAGTAGGTACAATAGTTCTTATTTTCTAATATCATTTCCACAAAGTTAATTTTATACAATCTTAACCTACGAGTAAGATAATAATCATTATGAAAATAAAGCAAACACTTATAAATAATTAGTAACAAATATTAATTTCAATATTATTTAACGCCATAAAAACATTTATCTAAAAATTATTTTTTTAAATGTACTTTAAAGATAATTAACGATAAATTCTTAAAATGTACATGTAACTAAGTAAAGAAGGAACTTGGAACGTACAGAACGTTGGAAGCTGACTTAGTTGCATTACCTTCACTGTTAAAACACGTGAGTAAAAAAATTGCGAGTAGAGCCAAAACTCAACTAACAATCAAACATACGAATCTATTGCATTATTATGGAAAATAACGTCAAATTCAGTGCCTATATAACAAGAATAGATAGTTGGCAGTAATTCTCTGGAATTTCACAGAAGAAAAGACGAGTGGTGTGAATACACTAATGTGCCATTAACTGATCAGATTGTTACGGCGTATGACAGTTTACACTTATCCCTTTGTTGTACGTCTCTATCATCATTTCATCATTTCAGCCGTTAAACGTCCACTACTGAACCTGTGTTCAGTAGTGGACGTTTAACGGCTGAAAGGGAGGCCTGTGCCTCCCTCATGGATTTCTGTGACGGGTAGTTGCCATTCTCACCACGCTAGGAAAGCGGGTTGGCGAGCGTAATACGGGATGTTGGTACACGGAAAGACGCTGCTGCCCATTTCCCGGAGGTATCCCTTAGCAGTCTCTTACTGCATCCACGACGTGTGAGAGGAGGGGTAACCTTTGGTTATGCGCAAAATGTTTACTTGCGGTTGGGTTTTCTGTTTCACTTAATAATGTTTGCTTGCTTTTAAACACAGTTCTGGTGAAGGGATCCATGACAAATCGAAGGAAATATTCAAATTTAATAAGCATACATATATTTGTTGGTTTGAGTATTTTAAGCAACATTTTAGATTTTATCATTGAAGTCGATTTTTCGGTTGACAAATTAAAGAATTATATTATCTGTTGAAAAAATAAAGAATTATTATAATCTGAATTCTGAATGAATTCAAAACCATGTGGCAAAAGGCATGAAGTCAAGATTGCAGTGAAATTCAGTAACATTTGCATGACTGAGAGTTCTGTGTTTGTTCTAGAAGTAAAACGATTCAGTCATATATTTAAACGTTCACAGTCTAGTACTTTAAGAGGAGTAATATTACCAGGCTATAGTAACGAAGATCCATGACAAAACTTTGTTCACAATGTGTTTTAACCCCTGACAAAAAGAGGAGTGTTATAGTTGGTTATAAGTGTAACCGCTATATATATATGTGTGTGTGTGTGTGTGTGTGTGTGTGTGTGTGTGTGTGTGTGTGTGTGTGTGTGTGTGTGTGTATGTGTGTGTCTGTGGAGCTATGGCCGATTTGGTAGAATGCAAAACTAAAATTTATATAGAAATTGGTTGAGCCATTTATAACATACAAGCTGTCCCGCGCATCTTCGTCTGCGTCACATACGAGAGGGAGTGGGTCGTAGGCACCTATAATACAATTGTAAAGGAATAGAATCTTTTTTAGTTTCATCCACGAACTACTTAAAAACTATTAAACAAAAAATTGTGAAAATTTTGGTCATTCGGACCGGGAACATATTTATTGGTTAACTAGCTATCCCGCGTCTGCGTCACATAAAGGAGAGAGGTCAACAAGAGGTTAAATAAAATAAATAAATAATGCTGGACAATTCACACAGCATCATCTAGCCCCAAGCTAAACAGAGCTTGTGTTATGAGTACTACATTACTGATATACTTAATATACATTATACTACATAGATAGATATTTTTTAACATATATAGAAAAACATCCAGAACACCCCAAAGAAATAACTGCAGATCGTACAGACATTTGTTCCGAGACGGGAATCGAACCCGCAACCTCTTGCGTCGCAGGCGGACCTTCGCCCGCTGCGCCACAGCGGTCGTCGCTGCGTCAGAGGTTGCCCTATTGCAACAAGGTAAAGTCAGGGTGAAGTTGCTCGTGCGTTGGAAATGAGCCAGTCTGCTGTATCCAGAGTTTAATTTCCATCGAAGAAACTGTTCCGGCAGTAGGATAGAGATGACCGTTTCATCGTCAGTACTTTGCGAGAAGTACTTCGAGAAATCGGCATTCCACAGGCGTTCAAGTTTAACAAGAGCTGGAAGAGAAGCGAGAGGTAGCTGTGAGTGGCTGGACAGTCAGGAAACTGGCAACTTCCATTGAAGAAACTGTTCCGGCAGTAGGAGAGAGATGACCGTTTCATCGTCAGTACTTTGCGAGAAGTACTTCGAGAAATCGGCATTCCACAGGCGTTCAAGTTTAACAAGAGCTGGAAGAGAAATGTACTTTAAATGTACTTTAAAGATAATTAACGGTAAATTGTTAAAATGTACATGTAGTAAAGAAGGAACTTGGAACGTACAAAACGTTGGAAGCTGACTTAGTTGCATTACCTTCACTGTTAAAACACGTGAGTAAAAAAATTGCGAGTAGAGCCAAAACTCAACTAACAATCAAACATACGAATCAATTGCATTATTATGGAAAATAACGTCAAATTCAGTGCCTATATAACAAGAATAGATAGTTGGCAGTAATTCTCTGGAATTTCACAGAAGAAAAGGCGAGTGGTGTGAATACACTAATGTGCCATTAACTGATCAGATTGTTACGGCGTATGACAGTTTACACTTATCCCTTTGTTGTACGTATCTATCATTTCATCATTTCAGCCGTAAAACGTCCACTACTGAACACAGGCGTCCCTCATGGATCTCCATGATGGGTAGTTGCCATTCTCACCACGCTTGGCAAGCGGATTGGCGAGCGCAGTACGGGATGTTGGTACACGGAAAGACGCTGCTGCCCATTTTCCGGAGGTAGCCCTTAGCAGGCTCTTACTGCGTCCACGAGTGTGAGACTCCTCTCACACGTGCCCCTCCGGGTAACCTTTGGTTATGCGCAAAATGTTTACTGGCGGTTGGGTTTTCTGTTTCACTTAATAATGTTTGCTTGCTTTTAAACACATTTCTGGTGAAGGAATCCATGACAAATCGAAGGAAATATTCAAATGTAATAAGCATACATATATTTGTTGGTTTGTGTATTTTAAGCAACATTTTAGATTTTATCATTGAAGTCGATTTTTCGGTTGACAAATTAAAGAATTATATTATCTGTTGAAAAATTAAAGAATTATTATAATCTGAATTAATTCAAAACCATGTGGCAAGGGGCATGAAGTTAAGATTGCAGCGAAATAGAGTACCATTTGCATGACTGAGAGTTCTGTGTTTGTTCTAGAAGTAAAACGATTCAGTCATATATTTAAACGTTCACAGTCTAGTACTTTAAGAGGAGTAATATGACCAGGCTATAGTGACGAAGATCCATGACAAAACTTTGTTTACAATGTGTTTTAACCCCTGACAAAAAGAGGAGTGTTATAGTTGGTTATAAATGTAACCGCTATATATATGTGTGTGTGTGTGTGTGTGTGTGTGTGTATGTGTGTGTGTTTGTGTGTCTGTGGAGCTATGGCCGATTTGGTAGAATGC
Organism: Pasiphila rectangulata; assembly: GCA_963082625.1. Taxonomy (NCBI): domain Eukaryota; kingdom Metazoa; phylum Arthropoda; class Insecta; order Lepidoptera; family Geometridae; genus Pasiphila; species Pasiphila rectangulata. The sequence goes on along the minus strand of OY720261.1, from coordinate 7,541,573 downwards.
AAAACTAAAATTTATATAGAAATTGGTTAAGCCATTTATACGATACAAGCTGTCCCGCGCAACGTCGTCTGCATCACATACGAGAGGGAGTGGGTCGTAGGCACCTATAATACAATTGTAAAGGAACTGAAACTTTTTTAGTTTCATCCACGAACTACTTAAAAACTATTAAACAAAAAATTGTGAAAATTTTGGTCATTCGGACCGGGATCATATTTATTGGTTAATATCCGCTAGCTATCCCGCATCTGCGTCACATAAAGGAGAGAGGTCAACAAGAGGTAAAATAAAATAAATAAATAATGTTGGACAAATCACACAGCATCATCTAGCCCCAAGCTAAACAGAGCTTGTGTTATGTATGAGTACTAGATTACTGATATACTTAATACATTATACTACATAGATATTTTTTATTATATATAGAAGAACATCTAGAACACCCCAAACAAATAACTGCAGATCGTACTATACCAGGAAACTGGCAACTTCCATCGAAGAAACTGTTCCGGCAGTAGGAAAGAGATGACCGTTTCATCGTTAGTACTTTGCGAGAAGTACTTCGAGAAATCGGCTTTTCACAGGCGTTCAAGTTCAACAAGAGCTGGAAGAGAAGCGAGAGGTAGCTGTGAGTGGCTGGACAGTCAGGAAACTGGCAACTTCCATTGAAGAAACTGTTCCGGCGGTAGGAGAGAGATGACCGTTTCATCGTCGGTACTTTGCGAGAAGTACTTCGAGGAATCGGTTTTTCACAGGCGTTCAAGTTCAACAAGAGCTGGAAGAGAAGCGAGAGGTAGCTGTGAGTGGCTGGACAGTCAGAAGACACTAAAGGCCAGCCAAGGGCCCAAAACTGACCTCATCCCATCGAACAGATTGCCTACGTTTCGCAAAAGAGCACGTAGATTGGTGGTACTTTTAATTAATATAAAATAACATGTAAAAATGAAGCCCACTCAGTAGGTAGCTAAGGCTTTCAGCCATTATTAAAACCAGACATAACATTAAATTTTTATATAAATTAATTTTTAGATTTTAGATGGATTTTGTGTAAAAATAAGAACCACGCAATCCTTTGATGATGATTTTCTTGAAAAATACAAATCGGTCCACTCCTATAAAAGCTACGGTGCCACAGACAGACACAAAGACACAAACACACATAGCAAAACTTATAACACCTTTTTTTTGTCGGAGGTCAATAAAATGGATTACTGCAAATTTTGTTACTCTCAGCAGCCCATGCACCATTTACGACATTACTAGTTCAAAGACTTAGCGAATATGTAAAGACTGGTCTGGTGCGGACAAGAATTTATGTAGTCTGCGAACTACATTATTTTGGGAGTCATGACTGCTTTAGTGGAATCTAAAGAAGTCCAGACACCTTAAAAAATACTTTCAATTAAAAGTTCGAGGGCATTGATTCCCATTTTTTTAAAGTATCTTCTGGCGGAATCTTGCAACTTAATTAGATATATTAGATATTCAATGCCGTGGGGTGCCGTCAGTAGAATTTTCCCACTCCTCTCTTGCCCGTGGATGTAGTAAGAATCTGCTGAGGGATAGCTCCGGAAAATGAGCAGCAGCGTCTTTCCATCTTTCCTTATTCCATATTGTAGGGTAGTAGTAGGGTAGTTGTACGGTAGTTGTAGGGTATTTGTAGGGTAGTTCTAGGGTAAGTTGTAAGTGGTAGTTGTAGTTATAGGTGCGATACGAAGTTCGCCGGGTCAGCAAGTAAAATATATAAATAAATAGTCAAAAATAACTTGAAATCTGTAAGCTCTAAATTCAGGGAAATTTATTTCAAATGTGGGATAAACAAAGGCTCCAACACCTAAATGCAACTTTTCGCGCTCTTGATAAAAAAACTCAAAAGTTCAAATTGTTTTTTCGTAATTTCCCCAAGCAAATTGCCTTTCTCGATTGTTGATATAAATGAACTGCTAATGCTGAAACTTGTATTGCGAAAGAAAATGTAAATCAAGGGGTGTGCGAGATTGGTATGTATGTGGTGTAGGAGACAACGATGAAATAAAGAGAGATAATTATATATTTTTTTAAGAACGTTTTCATCCCGTACTGCGATCGCCAACCCGCCTTCCAAGCATGGTGAGATTAAGAGACTACCAGAGTATTTAAACAAAAGAATTAAAATAAAATTAAAAATTAACTCAGGTTCATCTTCCCACCACAGCAACTAGTAAAAAAACAAGATTTCATAGTTTTTTTTGCCCAAACTCATAGGCCCTTTCAGGTTTGCATACATAATATTATAAGCACTGCCCACAGTGCTTATATAAGGTGTATTATAAAAGACTGTAGATACTTATCATATTTTTATTTAATTTAAGAGGAAACCGCTTTCTATTTATGTTTTTAAAGGATCGTGCACTGTTTTTTCAGCAAGATTGGAGTTTATACATTTTTAGATGTTTGGTTGGTTGACTAGATTTAAAATACGTCTGTATTTCTTTGTGACATACCTCAGAACATCGTCGATTAGGAACCGATCGTGTTTTTTGTGGTTGAAAGAATAACACTTCCAGATGGCTGCCATTTTTAACCAAATTCAAAAACGGAGGAGGTTCTCAAGTCTTCTGTAATTTTTAAGATTTGTTACCTTTTGTTGTTTTGAACTTCGTCGTTTGTGTACCGATTTGGAAAATTCTCAACACTTTCAATGAGGTCCCATATTTTTGGATTGTAACATTTAAGTCGGTTTTTTTGTTGAAAAATTAATGAATTGTTTAAAAAACCAGTTCTGATGATGAGTTCCAAAGGATTTAAGAAAACTTCTCAATTAGTATCTATATTATTAATTGAGTTCTCTTAATTTTAAGGCGATTGTTGCCACACTATTCACGCTTGGTAGGCGAGTGCAGTATTCGATGTTGATACACAAAAAGACGCAGCTGCCCATCTTCCGGAGATATCCCTTAGCAAACTCTTACTGCATCTACAGGCAAGAGAGGAGAGGCAACATTCTACTGCCTGGACCCCACGGCAGATAAGATCATAGACTCGATCTAAAGGCTCTTAAGTGAAGTGTTTCCAATACAAAGTTGTCTGTTACTCAAGTGATATAAATGCTTATGCTTAAGCCTCCCTAATGACCGCAGTAAGTGCGAATAAAAAAGAACACCCTAAAACTTTAAATTCCTTATTAACAAGCCATTAGGGATGGACTATATTTGTAAGATGTATCTGTTATGTTCTAAACTTTGTTTGTGTGTAAACAACTGTTAAATGTTGATTTTGCTATGACTTCAAATTTGTATAATTTATTATATAGATATATAACTGGATATCCATGAGGGAGGCCTATGTCCAGCAGTGGACGTCCTACGGCTGAAATGATGATTATATAGATGTAGCTGCCTGAAATTGGGGGAAAACTAGCCCAAGCTATTTTTATATTTCTATTTTTGTATGTTTTCTTTGTATCCTCTGTTGGTGGCTCAAATAAATAAATTAGACTCGCTTATTTAGTTCCCGTCGCTTAGACAAACCGATTCATCATTTCAGCTCTAAAACGTCCACTACTGAACACAAGCCTCCCTCATGGATTACTCACCACGCTTGGCAGGCGGGTTGGCGAGCGCAGTACGGGATGTTGATACATGGAAAGACGCTGCTGCCCACCTTCCGGAGGTATCACTTAGCAGGCTCTTACTGCATCCATGGGTATGAGAGGAGGAGTAACATTCTACTGCCGGCACCCCACGGCAAACTGATTATTTAAGCGATAATACCTCTAGAATAATATGAAACAATACAATTATAACTATCAAAACCGTGCTACTGTGTTAAAGCATGCGTTAAACGTGCACATTTTTTTTAAGAAAGAATAATCATGTGCTTGTCAGGTTTCGAACCATCTATCTTCGGATCGATGTCGGGGTACAATTCTCCCAACACGGCTTCATGATGTAGGTAGATATTGCTTATTATTATCTACTTAGAAGTTCCAGAGCGGAAAAGTTCTTAGCATGAACGAATTAGTAATTTTGCACACAGCACTAACTAAACGAAATCTGTTTTTTCGGCAATTGAAAAGAGGCTGAGAAATCCAAGTCCTAGGCACACTGAAATGTCGTGTTTATAAATAGTGTTGTCATCATCTCAGCCAAAAGCCCACTCCTGGACAAAGGCCTCCCTCACGGATCACTATGTACTGATCATGTAGGTTTTTGCCATACTCGCCATGCTTGGCTGGCGAGCGCAGTGCGGGTTGTTGATACACGGAATGACGCTGTTGCCCATCTTACGAAGGTATCCTAATGAGATTCTTACTGAATCCACGGGTAAGAGAGGAGGGGCAACATTCTATAATAAATAACATGCCGGTACCCCACGGCGATATTTACGTTATCATAATTTTTTTTATAATAAGGTTGTACTGGTTTCTTATCGTCAGTTGAAATCGGTAGGTACAGTTCAGAAGAGACTCAGAAATCAAAGTTACACTTTTCGTGTACGTATTATTATTTTAATGCTGATGCGTGTGCATAAAATGTGGACCAACCACTGTTACTTATATCACGGAGCACGGTGTGTAATTTAAATCAATAAAATGGCCACTAGCGGCTACTTAAGGGTATCTGAGAATTAATGGGTAATGATGCATGTCTTTAAGTGTGGGTTAACCATGATTTAATAGAGAATGGGTATGGCTTTCGGATGGTAAACGTAATAGGCAAGCCTTATCGCAGCGATACAGATCACAGGCGATAATTAGTTTATAGTTTTTCGTAAACTTTCGCGATCACAATTCATTATAGAGGTAATATAATAACAAAAACACGGGAATTTATTGCATAAGTAATACCTTTGATTATTCCCGACGTTTTGACTGTGTTTCGACAATCGTGGTCCCGGGTTGACTACTTGATATTATTGATATTTGTTATAGATAATTTATGCAGCGTCAGCAACTGGTAATCATGCTGTACGGGACGCTGCAGTGCCTGGGACATTATTTGATGGATTAGGCTTGCTCAGCACCTATACTATCCTCTCAGCTTAGTGAGCTGTTAGTTAGAGGAAAGAACAGGGTCAATACGTCTGAAGCTAACTAAGCCGCGGGTTTCATCACGATGTTTCCTTCACCGTTAAGCACGTGTTAAATGTGAACTTACACTTTTCAAGAAAGAAAAATGGATGAACCAATGGGTGAAACTATGGATTGATATGTATTTACTTGATATTTTAATGTTAACAAAATGTATCTATGTGGGAGCGTGCTATCGCTGCTTCCGCGTGGTCATACTATGTTGTCACATCCTTGTCCTATAGTATGTTGACGTAATAATGCAATAGAATAGTCAGATCAATAACAATTTGTGATTTTTAGGGTTATGTACCTCAAAAGGGAAAAAATGGAACCCTCACAGGATCACTTTGTTGTCCGTCTGTCTGTCGGTCTGTCAAGACCCTTTATCTCGAGAACGTGTAGAGGTATCAAATTGAAATTAAAACGGCATACTTAGATCGTTGCCTGTTCAATGCCGTGGGGTGTAGAATGTGTAGAATGTTACCCCTCCTCTCATGCCCGTCGATGCAGTAAGAGCCTGCTAAGGGATACCTCCGGAAGATGGGCAGCAGCGTCTTTCCGGATATCAACATCCCGTACTGCGCTCGCCAACCCGCCTGCCAAGCGTGGTGAGTATGGCAAATACCCCTCATGGAGATCCATGAGGGAGGCCTGTTCAGTAGTGGACTTTTTACGGCTGGAATGATGATGATGATGATGACTTAGATCTACAGCTTAAAATATCAACATTCTAAGTTAACCTGAAAAAAAGATACGGTCGTTTATGCCGCAAAAAAGGCACGTTTCGAAATTCTCAAAGGAATAAAAAATTATAGGAACCCGTAGACCTATCTATGAAATTTGGCAAGGCATATCGTCTTAAACTGTAGATACAGAGGAAAATCCAAAAACTATTATACATTTGCAATGGAATCATAAAAAAATCGTCCGTTAAAAAAGTACGAAATAAATCATCAAGGTTAAGCAACCCCACGCGCGGTCATAAATTGGATGGGTGACCGAATCATTTTGTGCATTTTAAAAACTTTTACTAATATGTTGGAGTCACAGGTGGAAATTAAAGAGAGTGGACTGTATATAGAAGCTGATTTAATCAAGACTAGAAAAAGCGTGCGTCTTCGGTCGCGTGTTTGATGTTAGGGTCCCAAGCGTGGAGTGGCGGCGCCCCCGCGCGTCGGCCACGTCCTCGTAGTGATGTGCAGCCGTGCAGCGAATTCGCGTGGCGACGCAAGGCGGCGATTTGTCTCCGACAAATATAATGTCCCTTCATACCTACGGAACTCTCGGTGGGCGAGTACAGTTCGCACTAGTCCGGTTATTTTCAATATAGTATTGTGTTTTTCCTGCGATGCTTTAGTATACGCTCGTTGCTAACAGTCATCGGACGAGTGTAGATTCGAATTTTCATACTATACCTAGCTCCATATTACTCCAATGCACTATACTAGTTTTAACGTGCACCTTAAAAATGTTCAATGCAAAGCAAACAGGTGTAAATTTATCAGAAAGATGCTAGAACATGACCTTCAACTGTACTCGAGCGCAATGCAATTATGAGTTAGGGGTTGCGTTGTTGTTTTCGTTAATCTAATTTCAAACTAATTTCAAACACTTTTGCGTGTGTCTATACAAATCATAAAATCTATCAGTGGGATCAGTTTCCCAATTCAAAATATGCTTAGGTCGAATGATCCCGTTGGGATGAGTCCAAGCGGCCTCAGTTTACTGTTGAGCCAATTTATTTATGTTCTTACTGTTTCTGTATCATAGTTATACACCTAGGGTATTATACACATAGGTTAAACACCTATAGGGTTAATGTGTCATCATCTCAGCCATGCAACTGCAGTCCACGTCCACTGCTGGGCAAAGGCCTCCACCATAAATCTCCAAGATCATCACGCTTGGCAGGCGGGTTGCCGAGCGCAGTACATTGATACACAAAAAGACGCTGCTACCCATCTTCCGGAGGTAATCCTTGGCATACTCCCAGAGCAAGAGAGGAGAGGCTTTCTACTGCCGGCACCCCACGGGGTAAATGTTTATTCTTTCCAACGTCTCATAAGACGTACCTACTCCATCCAACGTAACATAAGACAAAATAAAATTGTTAAATGATGACTATAACGACCGAGTTAGGTTCTTCTGTTCACTTCTTTTCCTAACTCGCGTGTCATCTGAAGTGAACAGATTCAATTATGTGCTTTATTCTATTTATTTGTGTTGTTTTATTTTGTAATTTGTGACGCGTCAATAAGGTCCCTGCGGCCGCACTGAATAAAGTATTTTTTGCTTCTTGATTCTTTCAATAATTATCTGTGCTGTTTTTGTGTAGCAAATAAATGTTTTTCAATTTCAAATTATTTAGGCAGTTTTAATGGTCACCCTAGGATGATGATAAAATGATCGGTCAGTAAAAAGGATTGATAGCCAGTTGCATGTTAAAAATTAACATGAACACGTCTCGCAAACTGCCCGGCTCGTTATATGCTTTATACATAATCATGTTACCGCCATGAAGGTGGTATAATATTAAAAGATGTTATTAATAAGAAGTTACGCCATTTTCCTTAACTACTTACACTAGCCGTGGGGTGCCGGCAGTGGAATGATGCCCCTCCTCTCTTGTCCGCGGATGCAGTAAGAATCTGCTAAGGGATACCTCCGGAAGAAGGGTGGCAGCGTCTTAACGTGTATCAGCAACCCGTACTCGTAAACCCGCCTGCCAAGCGTGGTGACTACGGCAATAACCCCTCATGATCAGTTTCTGAAGATGTACATATGAGAGAGGTCTTTGTCCAGCAGTGGGCGTCCTACGGCTGAGATGATGATGATGATGATGACAGGTGTATAGTTGACAATAGCAGAGAGGTATGCCAATATAATATGATGGCATACCATAGAGGGATTGTTGCCATACTCACCGCACTTGGCAGGTGGTTTGGCGAGCGCAGTACACGGAAAGTCTTTGCTGCCCATCTTTCGGAGGTATCCCTTGGCAGATTCTTACTGTATCTACGGGCAAGAAAGGAGAGGCAACATTTTACTGCCGCCACGGCCTTTGTTCAACGCTGTTATTCTATTTATTTGTGTTGTTTTATTTTGTAGTTTCTGACGCGTCAGTTAGTTGCATGCGGCTTTGAATTTGTTTATAGCCGACATTAATAAGGTCAGGAATTTGGATTTGTGTATAGCCGACATTAATAAGGTCAGGAATTTGAATTTGTGTATAGTAATACGCTTCGTTACGTAACGCGTTACGTCGCCAGACTGTCTGGCTTCCCTTCCTCTCACGCATACGGCAGCGGTAGGCAGGCTCCACCTCTCTCACTCTAACCCGCAGCGCTAGTCTAAGTTATCACTTCTGTCGTGCGTCCCGAGACACACACGCTTTTTATTTCCCAAAAGGTCCATGAAAAGGTGTCCGCTTGCAAGCGTCCGATGAACTGTCGGAATCTGACTTTTTTGAATAACAGACACCATCGCCTGCGCAACCCTAAAAATTACCAAGATACGTAACAGCGTAGGGTAAGCCTAGATAATTATCTAAAATACAATTTCCACAAGGTACATTTTAGCCTCTTCATTTCGCTGTAGGGTACCGTAATGCTTTTAAAATGTCTTCGAGTGTCATCCGGTTCTAGAACCTGTGTACTTAGCAGGAATAATAAACGAATGTAGGGTGGTAGCGTAATAACATGAATTTTGTAAGGAATTTCTAAGGATATGTTATGCTTCAAGTTCCGGTGACAATACAATTATGATTTTCAAAATGGCCGCCCCACAAGATGGCGCAAGATGTATTTTTGTTAAGTCCAATTAAACATAATGTAGATTAAGATTGCTTTATCCAAAACGCGGAACGATCGACATTATGCACTGACGTACAACACTATTCGTTTCCATGGTTGACAATTTGTCAAGGGCTTTGTTTGCGCCAACTACGATTCGGCTTAGAGACGTTAAGCGTGATGTAACTCAAAGGCCTAACAGAATTTGAACCGCTTCCTGATAATCGATTAAACTATATTTTTCAAGTTCCAGTGACAATACATTATGCTATTTCACTTTTAGAATTGACGGGAGATATACTATTCATTTTGTAAACACGGGAAATACACGTACTCATGTAGAAACGTGTCGGAATTACAATACTACGTGAGTAATTCCCGTTTTTACTAAATGAATACATTATGCTTTTCAAAATGGCTGCCCCTGGTGGATGACGTATTTTTGTCAAGTCAAATTAAACATAATATTGATTAGGGTAGCTTATAAACAGAAAGATAACCAATACTTTGCTTAAGATGACAAGACAAGACCTACTGATGATGGTGGGTCAACTACCATCTTTTTAAGACAGGTGCCACAGACAGTGAACTATGTCGCGGGTGTCTTGAAGAAACCGTGGAGCACGTGCTACTGCACTGTGGCGCCACGAGACAGACTAGATTAGAGACAGGTCTTCAGGAGCTCATGGAGTCATGCCCTTCTTCTTCAACAACATCGGCATACCCTTCGGGGATGCTCATGGAATGCTGCCGGCAACCCCGAGTCCTTCTCCGGTATTTCAAGGAGTTGGGCTGGTTAGGTTGGTTAGGGTCGGGGCAGTACTTCGGGGGACAATGCACAATACACCCCAATGCGGGACGTCAGTGCAGATCTGGTGACCCCAAGAATTAGAATTAGGGTAGCTTTATCCACCAACGCACAACGATCGACATTATACCAGTGCACAATGTCGATCGTTGTGCATTGGTATACATCAGTACGTACATACAACACCATTTGTTTTTGTCAAGGTTCAAATAGCTTCGTTTGCGCCAACTATGATTCTAAGCACGATATAACTCAAAGCACTAACAGAATCAGAAAATCTTTAAACACACAATGCGCAAGCGAGGGCCCTTTAAAATGCCAATTTACGTTTAAGACGACTCTTAAGAGCCTATACAACCGGATAAGCTCAGAATAACCATCTCAACACTTGCGACAATGATAACAATACTTATTTATTGCTCCGCAGTCGGGTAAAGCCCGCTTTGAGATTGTTTTAGGTTCTAATAAGGTTTTATTGAGCATTAGACGGCATGGAATTGACTCCCGCAAGCAAAATAGCTCGGTAACTTCTTGATAACTTTCAAAACGTTTAATGCGACACGCTCAGCACAATAAAAGTAAAATGAATAATAATGCTGGACAAATCACACAGCATCATCTAGCCCCAAGCTAAGCAGAGCTTGTCTTATGGGTACTAGATGACTGATATACTTAATACATTAAACTACATAGATTTTTATTATGTAATAGAAAAACACCCGGAACACCCTGAACAAATATCTGCAGATCGTACAGACATTTGTCCCGAGGTGGGAATCGAACCCGCAACCCCTTGTGTCGCAGGCGGACCTTCGCCCGCTGCGCCACTGAGCTCGTCAACATGCTGACAATATGCTGAGCATAAGCAAATGTTCCCAATATGCTCGATGGATGATACTCAGCATATTGTCCTAAGCTGCCGGCTGACTACGTATCTCGCGACAGGTTTACAACAGGCGTGATATCGCGGCCATCGCTGTCAAACGTCAATTCGTGTTTATTTATTTATTTATAAAAAGGAACGCCGACAGTATATACAGGGTTTCCCAGAAATGGTGGATAATCCTGCACATGCGTGTGCGGGGGAGGGGAGTGGGGCCCCATATCCCAATAAAAAAATTCTATTCCCAACAGTCCGCGGTCAACGACATTTTTTGTAATATTTTGAAAAATCCCAGTTTTCCTCACATTTGCGGGCATCACGTCCGCTATATGAGGCCAAGTTCAGATTTTTTTCTTTAAACGTGTTCCTTAATAATGGTATTCCTAAATGACTTTAAAAAAACTCAACTACTTCGGATAGTAGTTAACTAGAAGTACCTAAACATAAATATTATTTTTGAAATTTATTTTACTTCTAAGTTTGAGCACCTGTGGTGTAAAAAAAATGTATAGGAGTTGTTTAGCCAACCACATAAAAAAATTGCCTACATCATAAGGATTCTAAAACCGTAGCATATTTATCTACTTTAATTGTAAAATTACTGAGCTATAGCTATTAATGTGTAAAAGTAGGCGTTTCATTACAAAATTGCGAAAGAAAAAATTTTTATAAATAATTACCAAAAAGTATTTATTATAAAAATATTCATAATAAATGTTTAAATTGGGCCCCTCCTGCCCTTATGCAAGCTCTACCATTTATAAAAGATCTTTGTAATGTGTTATTATAATATTTTGAAGATATAATTCTGGCTGCTTCGGCGACGCGAAGTCGAAGTACTTCTAACGAGTTTATGGTTTTTTTAATAATAATAAAAAAAAAATTGCCATCCGGCAAAAAATGTGGCTCCAGAACAACGGTTGTCCAGCACATTACGCTGTGCAAGTAAGGAATTACCCAAACAATGCCTATCCCAACAGATGCATCGGCCGATTGGGGCTGATATTGTGGCCACCACGGTCTCCAGACCTAAATCCTCTGGATTTTTTTATTGGGGCTGTTTGAAGGAGCAGGTTTACAAGAAACCCATAAACATGTTAGAAGAATTTCGACTTAGCGTGGCCGAAGAAGCCAGAATTATATCTTCAAGAAACTATAGTAACACATTACAAAGATCTTTTATAAAAAGCTCATAAGGGCAGGAGGAGCCTCATTTGAACATTTATTATGATTATTTTTATAATAAATACTTATTTGGTAATACATTTTTTTTACACCACAGGTGCTCAAACTTAGAAGTAAAATAAATTTCAACAATAAAATTTATGTTTAGGTACTTCTAGTTAACTACTATCCGAAGTAGTTGAGTTTTTTTTGAAATCATTTAGGAATACCATTATTAGGAAACACGTTAAAAGAAAAAAATCTGAACTTGGCCTCATATAGCGGACGTGATGCCCGCAAATGTGAGGAAAACTGGGATTTTTCAAAATTTTACAAAAAATGTCGTTGACCGCGGACTGTTGGGAATAGAATTTTTTTATTGGGATATGGGGCCCCACTCCCCTCCCCCGCACACGCAGGTGCAGGATTATCCACCATTTCTGGGAAACCCTGTATATAAACACATTCAACAAAAAAAAATACAAGGAACAATTCTTATATATATGCCAATTATAGGCGAACACAATTCTTTAAATTTATACTAAAAGTAACTAAATCACATTTTATGGCAACTAAATTACAATGAGATCATCATTAAAACAAGAGACAATAAAATACTTTAAAAAATTTTTTTTTGATAGTGAAACACGTTAAATTATTAAATGAGTATGTAACAAATGTTAAGATAACAACAGGTATGTAAGAAGATCCTACCTCTGTAGTGAGGTCAAGAATTAATTTATAAAGATAAAAGATAAAGATACGTTTATTTTGTCACACAATTTACAATTAATCCATGTACAATATTAAGGTTTAAAAAATAAAATAAAAATGTGACAAAAATGGTCATTACTCAGCATATGCTGTGGCAGAACGAGTCCGTACCACAGCGCTGGTCTTCCGTAGTGACCGAAGTGTGCGGATGGTGGCTACCGCGATACAAAAATTCAGTACGCTAAAATAAAATATAATAACAAAGTAAGTACCTAATAATATCAATAAAAATAAACTAAACAATATATAAATTTCTGAATTAAGATGAATTATTCTATCACTGCCGTGGGGTGCCGGCAGTAGAATGTTACCCCTCCTATCCTACCCGTGGATGCAGTAAGAGCCTGCTAAGGGACACCTCCTGAAGATGGGCAGCAGCGTCTTTCCGTGTATCAACATCCGTACTGCGCTCACCAACCCGCCTGCCAAGCGTGGTGAGAATGGCAACTACCCCTCATGGAGATCCATGAGGGAGGCCTGTGTTCATCAGTGGACGTTTTATGGCTGAAATGATGATTATTATTATTATATTATTGTTAGTAAAAAGGTTAAAGTGAATATAGAAAGTAAAGCAAAAAATTACATTACCTAAATAATAGTTTTCATGTTATGCGCAGTACAGGATCTCGATACACGGAAAGACGCTGCTGCCCATCTTCGAGAGTATCTCTTGGCAGATTCTTACTGCCTCCACGGGCAAGAGATAAGGGGCAACATTCTACTGTCAGCATCCGTGGGATAGTGTCTTAGTCATGGTTGCGGGAACACTAATTAATTTGTACTAGTCGATTAAACATTTATAAGCCCATCGACGTGATCGATGTTTGTATATTCTTCAGTGAGTCAATAATCGGAAATGGAGTACTAAGAAAGATGGATTGGAATTAGCGAAATCTATTGATGGATATTTGTACTGGAAATGCAGACAGTATTTTTATAGAAAGCGGGTTATCGGCGCCGAAACTGGAAAAAAATTGAGAAGATAAGCGTTATCAGCGTTAGCATCTCAGCAATAAGGCGTCCACTGCTGGACAAAGGAACTCCTCGGGTATCTCCAAATACTGATTATGAGGGGTTATTGCCATACTCACCACGCTTGGCAGGCGGGTCGGCGAGCGCAGTACGGGAAGTTGATACACGAATAGATGCTGCTGCCCATCTTCTGGAGGCAAGGTACGAGTAACATTCCATTGCCCACGGCACTTAAGCATGATGTACCGTGAATTCTAGATGATTTTATTTGACTTCGAATCTTAATAAGATTTTATCCAAATGCGGGAATTAAAGAACAATGATAAAAGCAAGAATAAAATATTACTAGCTATGTCATTCATTTTAAGGAAAGAACTGTACCTATTATGCCTGACTCACTGACTAAACTGAAAAATGCTGAACATTTCACACAGCACCATCTAACCCCACTGTAAGTAAAGCTTGTGGTCCAGATACTCTCATACTCGTTTTTATTCATACATACTCAACAAACATAAAACAAGTTTTAAAAAAATATTTTTTTAAGTAACGCCCAACACTTTACCTAGTCTCGGAGGTTGCCAATATTTTATTGTAATGTTCACCCTCACTTTTGCAATCTAGACATCATGCCCTTTCATTTGATACCACACTTGGGCATATTTGAAAACATTCGGTTGTTCATCCCCACTTTGAAACCCCGTATTAAATGGTTCAACCGATTTCTATACAACTTTTAGTTTTGCATTCTCCACACTATTTCCTTTCATTTGGTTTCAAACTTGGGTATATTTGGAAACATTCGATTATCACTCCCCACTTTCAATCCCCATATCTTGTAAATTTCTTCACTTATTTTGATAAATCGTATTTAAGAACCAGCGCTAGAAAACCTGCTTTTAAATAAAAAAAACTCACTCAAATCAGTCGACTCGTTTAAAAGCTTTATTGCCAAAGTCGGACACACATAGCGGTCAACTTATAACAACACTCATTTTGTGTCGAAGGTTAAAAATACCCAGATTCGAGACAAATATTTGTAGAAATTTTATAATAAATCAATACATCGGCCTATAGAACCAGCCGAGTCACAGACTTCGTCAAAATACAAATAAAAAATATTTAATTTTAAACAAAACAATGAACAACCTTCGATCTTAATTATTATTATTATTAATTCATTTCTTACAGACACAACTGATCCATAATTAAGTGCACAACACAAGAACACAGAACATAAAATTACATTAAAATAAAATAAAAAAATATATACCTGACATCCCAGTGTAAGGTATAAATGTACATATATTGTTAAGACTGCGGTTTATTGAGCCGCCAAAGAAGACAAGGGCCTAAGCACCTTCATCCAGTGTCCCATAATGCTGGAGCCCAGATCCTGCGCCACCGCGGCAAGAAGCTGGAGCTTTTAATGAAACTGTTTTACAGAGTCAGTGCCCTCCTGCGAACATGGCAATCATATGCCCTGTAAATAAAAGTTTTCTGTGCAAGTGCGGCCGAAACCGCAGAATTAAATATTATACCGTGTTTAATTGAAAATGTAACGGCCTAGCTAGAACATAAATTAGGCCGGGTCCGTTAATTTACCGGGAATTCCGGAATAAGGCCCATTGTACAAGCTTTGAATGAACAGCTGTGTTGGCTTAGTGGTTAAAACATAGTTTGTTGGATGATAATGAGGAAATCAGCTTTATTAGCACGATTTTATTTAAAAAAATTGTTAGGTAAATTCTTGTCGTGGGATGCCGGCTAATGATGCCGCTCCTTTTTTGCCCTTGGATGCAGTAAGATAGGCAGCAGTGTCTTTCCGTGCCAAGCGTGGTGAGTATGACAACAACCCCTGATGATCAGTAGCTTTGTTCAACAGTGGACGTCCTTAGGCTGAGATGTTGATGATGAATGGAAATTGACCTCTAGCTCTAGAAGTATTGAGGGACTTTACTCTATCAGGATAGAGTGCGAAAAAGTGATTTTCATTACGGTGATTAAAAAAACTGCCGTCACTTTCACACAGTCTCCAGATCCACTACTCATCATACTTACCTGTACGTATCATTAGCATCATCATCAGCTTCAGGGTCATTACTATATCACGTAGTGTTAGTGCGTCATAAATAGGTAAGGGGATCGCTGAAATTACGGGAACATGAGACCTTACAACTCTCTGTCTCAGAGTGACGGGCGCAATGCAATGCAGCGTTGGTCACTTGCGTGCTTAGTAAACGTGATCACTACGGTATTGGAGTTGTAGGTAGAGGTTACCGCTTAACATCAGGGGGTCTTCGGCTTGTCTCGTCATTTAGTCGTATAAAAATATAATAGTTATTTTAATTTCTCAACAAAAAAACCGACATCTCCGGAAGATGGGCAGCAGCGCCTTTCGATGTATCAAGACCCTTACGCCTGCCAAGCGTGGCAAGTATGACCGTGATCACCGCGGTATTTCAGTTGTAATAAGAAGAGGTTAGCGCTTTACATCAGGTGGGCCATCCGCTTGTCTCGTCAAATAAAAAAATAAAAAAAATCCCCTCTTGATCAGTACTTGGAGATGAATGAGGCCTATGTACCTCTATAGCAGTGGACGTCCTATATGATGATGGTGAATGTAAATTAATTATTAATTAACGGAGTATTCATTTGCATCATTCACAATGAACGAGGGTTAACCCCTTGGGCTCTATTTAAAGTTATGTCGACGATGAATAATAGCCTGCATTCGACATTGGCATCTCGCACAGACATTCAATTCAGAATAGCCCCCAGCGAATAATCTCTTTGATGTAACAAAACAAAGCTTTTAAACTTAACGATAAGAAATTAGAAGATTTTAATATGGAATTACTATTATCATATACGCTGGAAGTAGAATGTTGACTCTCCTCTCTTGCCCATGGATGTAGCAAGGATCTACCAAGGGATACCTACGGAAGAGCCCGGCCCGGATTAGCCCCTAGGTCCACAAGGCCCGGGCCTAGAGGCCCTCCAAGTCTAGGGGCCTTCATGGCGAAACATTCATAAATAAATAAATAAATAAAATCATGGTACATTTAGAAAATATTGTAAGGTAGGGGTGCTCTCAAACACCAAATGCTTAGGGGCCCTGGTTCCCTTCATTCGGGTCTGGAAGATGGACAGCTGTGTTATACTTTAGAGGGGGAGGCGCTCGAAAAATGTTTGCAAAAACTGTCGGACAACTGAAGACAATATTTCCGGGATGGAAAAATTGTCTTCGCAACCCTTGAATAGTTTTCAAATACCTATTCAACGATAACACACACGATGGGAAAATCAAGAAAAAAAAGTTTATACCCACCTTTCGTGTATAGGTTTTCAGATCAAATTAATTATTTTTTCTGATTTTTTTGTAGCGTTATCTCGGCGTTGTTATTCTTAAGTCTATGCAAATTTACAGCTTCCAAGGACTAAGTCTCTTCGCAAAGATGGTGACAGACAGACAAACAGCCAAAGCGAATCTTTAAGGGTTTCTTATTTTACTGTGAAACCCTAAAAACGACGATTCTACGAAAGAACCGTCTTAATAAGAACTATCTCCTTTGTATAAACAAAGTTGATGTTTCATCTCAACGAGCCGCCTAGGCAAAGAACATGAATTGTGTGTAAACACTGATACTACATAGATCTAGAGAAAATAGAAGTGGCTTAGCATAAAGCGTTTTGCAATAATAATCGGTATGACTGAGATAAATAGGCCCTTTACATCTATTTTTAAATGATTTATCAGCAAATGGTATACATGCAGCAATGCCTATGAGATTGATTGATTTTTTTTAATACGACAAATGACGAGACAAGGCAAGGGCCCACCAGATGTTAAGCGGTAACCTCTACCGCAATACCTATTACAACTGCAATACCGCGGTGATCATGTTCACGAAGCACGTGACCAACGCTGCACTGCATTGCGCCCGTCACCCTGAGACATTGAGTTGAAAGGTCTTATTTGCACGTAATTTAATTTGATGTTTTGGGCTTGCCCAGTGCCTATACCATCCTTTCAGCAAAGACAGGCCGTCTTTGCTTTGCTTTTTTTGTCTTTTATTTAAAGGAAAGAACATGTTAAAACTGTGGCAGACGAAGCAAACACATTTCTTTGATTATTTTTTTGATTACTTGTAGAAAAGGCTAAATATTTCAATTCGCAGATATTGTTTCGCAGTAGTATCTAGGTACAAGTAAAGAAGCATGGAATTTGGACAAAACATCTCCACTACCTCTTCCATAAACTCTAGCCGCACGTCCCAGCATGTTTGCAGTCTTCCAGCACAATTCTACGAAGCAAAAAATAGCAGTGTTTTCTACAAAGGCTTGAAGTTAAATTAGAGCTTCAGAATCTGAATCCTTGTCTGATTGAGCTCATAGATCTACTTAAGGGGCAATTTGATATTTCCTACAAATTAAATAAAATATCATTTTTATTAGATTTGAATGACCTTAGTGTGAAATGTATTGCTTCGCGGCCTTAGTATCCACTAGTAGCATTGGATACAAGTGCGTGTCTCCTCTACCTCTTCCATAAACTCTAGCCCTGCGTCCCAGCATGTTTGCAGACACCCTTCCACCATTCTACACGAAGCTACGGAGCGAATAGCAATGCTACAAAGGCTTGACGCTAACTTACACCTCTTACATACAACCAGATACAAACTTAGAGCTAACTACAGAGTCTGAGACTTTGTCTGATAGAGATTTAGTTTGTCGCTTTATGGTCTTAACCACACTTACTTAAGTGTGGCTACTGGACAAAGGCCTCCCAAATAGATGGTACTGATCATAAAAGGGTTGTTGCCATACTTCACAAAACTTTTAATTTTATAATAAATATACTTACCTACCTACTTACTAGAAGGATGCAGGCTTACCAAATTTTTCGTGTCCTGTCTTACTATTACATCCCTTCTATCCCTTGGCAGATTCCTACTTCATCCACGGACAAGAGTGGAGGGACAACATTCTACTACCAGCATCCTACGGCGAAGTTGCAAGTTGGAGTTACATAACACAAACATTACACAAACTTTGTATTTTATAATACAACTACCAGAAGGATGCAGGCTTGCCTAACTTTTCGTGTACTATCTTATTCTAACATTCACCGTAACTTATCACAAAGCGTATTCACAAGCGACTATATAAATATATTAGCCGCACAGGCAAAATCTTGGAGCATGCAGGTTTTAGTAAACAACATAGTTTTTACTTAAGAGATAAACCAGTTAAAATATGACTTGATATTTTGCCTTGTAGATTGCCAGTAAGCAACTTTGTAACTTGTGTACCCCCTAAAACACATCCGCGTATTTATATTGCACATAAAGTAGATTCTCGAAGCTGAAGTTTCTAGATTGACACACAATAGAGACAGGACAACAAAACACAAGTAAACAACTTTTTATAACTTTGTTTACAACCCTCACTATCGTCTCAAAACCGATTTTTCTAGAAACTTCACTTGTTTGTGTTCAAAACAATAAAGAGTGACCTTTGGACTCTTTCGACCGCTCGCACACCGGTCCTTTCTAGATCTTTCGCGAACTTACTGGTTTACGTTTGCGCACGGCGCAACACTATTTACACAAGTTTAATACTTAAATGATGGTCTCAACAAACTGTTTAAATTTAAATGTACGACTGTTACAGATATAAACTTTTTTTTTTATTGTGTTTATTTTTCTTATTTTCGAAATTAAACCTTACAAAGAGCTTTAATGCAATATTTACGGGATACATACCATGTTTTAACCCGTTTATCCGCGACCGTGGGGTGAAACTGGGCCGAAATATAGGAAAACTCAAAAAGACTCAATAGAGTAAATATAGCATAAGTTTTCACAATCATGATAGTTTCAAAAGTGTTAGCATCATCCTTAGGATTGCTGTCTGTCATTTATTGCTTAAATACATGTTACAATAGGATGTTAATTTAACATTTTAGATCAAATGTATTTTACCCTATCTAGGCGTGCAATTTTATAATGTTGACAATAAATTCATATTAAAAAATAATCAATTATAAATGTACAAGTCAATATAAGAAAAAATAAGTAAAGAATAGAATACAAAATAAAAAATGTCAGTTAGGTACATTAAAATAAAAAATGAATCATGCTAATAACATATAGATTATTTTCAAATATAAATAGAATTCATGTCAAAAAAGAGAGAAAACAAAATAAGATTTAATAATATTAATTATAAATAGTAGAAGTCAGTGTTAAATATGTGAAATTATTTAGTCATAATGAGTATTTGCTACATTTTTGTCATTCATAAATTATATAACATTGTAATAGCATGCTTTTATTAAAACAACCTTAGACCCCGTTGAAACAGCGAACAAGAGAGAATTCGCAGCGACTCCGGAAGTCTATTAGTTTCCTAACTATACAGGGTGTAAAAGGACAACTACCGAAAACTTCGGGAGGTCAATGTACTCGTCAATATGAACAACTTTTGCAATTTTGAAACAGCTGTTCCGTATATTAGTAAAGTAGGTATTGTATTTTTGTATGGAACAGCTGTTTCTTCACATTATTTTACAGCAAAAGTTCCTTAGTAAAAATTGTTCATATTGATGAGTACATTGACCTACCGAAGTTTTCGGTAGTCGTCCTTTTACACCCTGTATAGAAAGAAAAATATCTTACACAAAGAATATGCGAGGAAATTATTTAATGCTGACGATCCTAATCAGGATAATGGAATAAAATCATCAAATTAATGTATTGTCATCGGTCCGTGACAAATCTATAAAGTTTTAATTAAATCTGACCGTGTAAAATGGATCAAAATCGAGTTCAAAGGAGTCGGTTACAAACATACATGTTAAAAAAAGATTGTGTAAACAAAAAATAAATTTCAAAATCCTTTTCTCTCGCGTCTCCGCTCGATAAATCTGCAAAATAACCTCAGCATCGCAAACTTCACTGAACGTCTCATAAAACTGAACACAAGGCTAGTACGTACCTACCTTATACACGGGAGCAACATGGCGCTGTAATTAAAAGTAGTGTTTAGCTTAAACATTGCTCTAGATTAAATATTATCTTTTGCCTTAGATTAAATAACAAATGCCGTGTCGCGGGGTGCCGGCGAAGAAAGTTGCCTCTCCTGTATTGCCCGTGGATGCAGTAAAAATCTGAGAGGATACCTCCGGAAGGTAGGCAGCAGCGTCTTTCCGTATATAAACATCCCGTCCCGTGCTCGCCAACGCGCCTGCCAAGCGTGGTTTATGGAACAACCCCCTCATGATCGTCCTACGGCTGAGATGATGATGAGGGACCGTGTCTTATTTTAAAATTATCAATGCTCTTTTTCTGTGTATGTGTTATTGTAGTAAATAAATAAATGTATTATGTCAACTTAAGAAACGCGGGCAAAGCCACACGCAGCAGCTATTAACATGTTATAACAGGCGTCTCCTAACTCCCAACTAAGCTCTTAATTATCTCAGCTACTCCGCATGAGCGCTCAAGTTTTGCTCTATGTGGATATTTCAGGTAGCTATTGTTTGTGTTGCACAGATAACTTGCTTAGTTAACCTACACTGTACCAGGAACTAGAATGTATAGAACTAAAACTAGAGAACCAGGATTGTAAACTATGGTTTGTGGTTTAAGAGATTTATTTTTTCATAAGAATATATAACACATCAGATAGAGATATTGTCTTCCAGGTGTAGAACGTACACTGCTAGACCGAGGCCTCCCTCGCTGATCAATAAGTACTCGATCATGAGGGTGTGTTGCCATACTCACCACGCTTGGCAGGCGGGTTGGCGAGCGCAGTACAGGATGTTGATACACAAAAAGACGCTGCTGCCCCTCATAATCAGTAAGCAGTGATCCATGAAGGAGGCCTTTGTCCAGCAGTGGATATTCTACGGTTGAAATGATGATGATGAAACACAACAGCCATGAAAGAAGAACAAGAAGCCTCTGACACTGTGTGTAAGAACTTGAACTAAAATGGTTACTAGCCTCAGCCACCCAATACACCACTAAGGCACCGAATATTACTAAAAGGTCCTAAAAGTAAACAAACTCGAGACTTCCAGACCGCACCTAACAAGCTATGCAAACCTGTTTGTCTGTTTGTCCATAAGATAACGAGGCACGACCGTAAGCCACTTTTCCACCTGAGTGTACTTTACACTAGACGTAACACTTCACATCCCGTACAGGTGAGTGCAAATGTGTTATGTCGCAGACGATGGTATAGAATTGTGAACCTGTACACTGCCTATGTACTTAACTTCAATGTGAAATGATTGTAAACAAACTATATCTACCAATACAAGGGCGGCCCACCGCCCATTCAGATCGGTCAGTATGGGAAAGTCTGTAGACATACGAAGACCTCTTCTTAGGAACCATGTCATCGATTGTTGTAACAAGAAAAACTGCATTCACACCTTTTAAAAAAAACTTTTACACAGCTCGGGAATCGAACCCGTTCGTTTTGAAACTTCTATTTAGGTATCGATTGTGTGGGTCTTAAGCAGTAAATGTTGCCATAAAATATGATGATACATTTTTTTATTTTTTATGTTTAGATTTTATGAACCTGTGAATTAATTTAACTTCAATAATGTAACACATTGAATGTAATGTAACACTTAAATTTGACTGACAATTTTATATAATTTAATTTTTCGTTTTCATGCTGTGTGAAGGATGATAAGGGTAAAAAAAGGAGTGAGTGTTGAGATGACGGCTGATAGAGCGGAGTGGAAGAGGAAAACCTGTTGTGCCGACCCCACATAAAAGTGGGATAAGGGCAACACAATGAATGATGTTTTCTTGCTGTGTGTTTGTTGTACATTAACAACTATGCATTATTTTGATAATCTTTAAATTGTAACTGTTTTTGCATGCTGAAAAGCTGACCATGGCTGTACTATATGTATATAGCTCTAACCCACACCATCTTGTAACCCATGTTCGCAACTTTGACTTTGACTTGACTTTGATGTCTTAAATGTGTCTGTTGTAAAACCTGTCGCGAGATACGTAATCACTCTACCGTATCTACTGCCTCTCAGAATCGAACCTGAATCTCTCGCCTCAGCCAGCTACCCACTACACCACTACGGTATATAACCAGACGTGTCTGTGTGTTATTTCTGGAGTACAGCCGCCATAACGAGAGGCACTATGTGACGAGTGAGCCAAAAGGCGTCTCAGCATAATGCTGCTTACCGCTCTATTGCAAGTATCGTATCTACTGCCACTCAGAATTGAACCTGAATCTCTGGCTCCAGCTACCCACTACACCACTAAGGTATATAACAAGACGTGTCTGCATGTTATTTCTGGAGTACAGCCGCCATAACGAGAGGCACTATGTGACGAGTGAGCCAAAAGGCGTCTCAGCATAATGCTGCTTACCGCTCTATTGCAACTATCGTATCTACTGCCTCTCAGAATTGAACCTGAATCTCTGGCTCCAGCTACCCACTACACCACAAAGGTATATAACCAGACGTGTCTGCGTGTTATTTCTGGAGTACAGCTGCCATAAAGAGAGGCACTATGTGACGAGTGAGCCAAAAGGCGTCTCAGCATAATGCTGCTTACCGCTCTATTGCAACTATCGTATCTACTGCCACTCAGAATTGAACCTGAACCTCTGGCTCGAGCTACCCACTACACCACAAAGGTATATAACCAGACGTGTCTGCGTGTTATTTCCGGAGCACAGCCGCCATAACGAGTACATAGTGTTACGAGTGCCGGCCCTAATTGCGAGCGTAGGGAGAAAAGGGACATTTTTATCGTGAGACTTGCGGCCAATAGGATTGTCTACTAATCGACATTCTCCATGTATTAGGCTGATTACCTCCGGAGCACAGATGTGAGTTTCTCTGCAGAAATTTGTCTTGGTCAGGGTACTTTACTGAGAATACTCCTCTCTTCCCCGTGGATGTAGTAAAATCTGCTCAGGGTTATCTCCGGAAGATGGACAGCAGCGACTTTCCATGTATCAACATCCCGTACTGCGCTCACCAATCCGCTAACAGTGCGTTGTGAGGCAACAACCCCTCAAGATCAGTATTTAGAGATCCATGAGGAAGGTGAAAAGACCAGAAGTGGACGTTTGAGATGATGATGACGACGAGTGTGGCGCAGCGGGCGAAGGTCCGCCTGCGACGCAAGAGGTTGCGGGTTCGATTCCCGGCTCGGGACAAATGTCTGTACTATCTGCAGATATTTGTTCAGGTTGTTCTGGGTGTTTTTCTACTTAAGATAAATAATATATAATTAATAGTATAATGTATAAATCAGTCATCTAGTACCCATTACACAAGCTCTGTTTAGCTTGGGGCTAGATGATGCTGCGTGAATTGTCTTATTTTATAAAAAAATTAATATTTCCTTGACCATGTACTCCAAAATAAACTATGCCACCAACAAAGCTGTTCCCATGACAGCTAGCGGAGAGTTTAGTACTCGTATTGATAGCGGAACAACATACAGTCCTTACACAAAGAACATGCTTTCAAAGCGTTGGTGGGCCTGCCTTTTCTAAGAATCATCTAGACATTTTATACTTTGGCTGTGGGGTGTCGGCAGTAGAAAGTAGTCTCTCCTCTCTTGCCCGTGAACGCAGCAATAATCTGCCTAGTCTTTGGTTGTATCGGTGCGGCCCCGTTGGCCTCCTGTTTTGTTTTTCACCTGTAATAAAATCATTTCACTATGACAAACATTTTAGATGTCATCTGTAATAAATTAAATAGGTATTAGACCAATCTATCCCATCGTCATCATCATCCGCATCTTGTGCTGGACTTAGGTCTCCCTCGTGGATCTCTGTGGCGCATGGTCTCTTTGACGAGCTCTGTGGCGCAGCGGGCGAAGGTCCGCCTGCGACGTCAGGGTTTGCGGGTTCGATTCCCGACTCGGGACAAATGTCTGTATGATCTGCAGATATTTGTTTAGGGTGTTCTGGGTGTTTTTCTATATTATAATAAAAATATCTATCTATGTAGTATGATGTATTGAGTATATCAGTCATCTAGTACCCATAACACAAGCTCTGCTTAGCTTGGGGCTAGATGATGCTGTGTGATTTGTCCAGAATTATTTATTAATTTATCTTCAAGATCACGATGGTGAACAAGAGGGTGGTTGTTACCATACTCGCCACGCTCGCGGGTTGGCGAGTGCAGTACGTGATGTTGATACACACGCAAAGAGGCTGCTTCCCATCTTCCGGAGGTATCCCTTGGCTGATTCTTACTGCATCCTTGGCATAAATCATATATAATTGATGTAAGAGCTCTTATTTTCGTTTCAGAGATAAAGCGTCCACTACTAAACACAGGCCTCCCTCATGGATCTCCATGAGGGGTAGTTGCCATACTCATCAGGCTCGGCAGGTGGGTTGGCGAGTGCAGTACGGGATGTTTATACACGGAAAGACGCTGCTGCCCATCTTCCGGAGGCATCCCTTAGCAGGCTCTTACTGCATCCACGCACATGAGAGGAGGGGTAACATTCTACTGCCAGCGCCCCACTGCATGCATTCACTTATATCATAAATACCATCCCGCACAAAAGCATCGAAATCCGATATCACACGAGAGATTTAAGTCACCCGACGCCGGGATTGCGCCCGCGAGAGACAAACTCGTAAAAACATTGGACATTCAGGAACTGTGCGTTGACGTTGCACCTACGTGTGGATGGTGCAAGATAAGAACTGTCGAGATAAGTAATAAATATTCAGTCAATTTTGATGTAGAATGTTTGTAAGCAAACTACCAAGACTTCACCGAAAAGTTATTTTATGTTGGTTTTTATTAGGGTTTCGTTACTACGAAATTAGTAAGAAGTAAGAATTTAAGAATAACGTAAGAATTTCTTGTTTTACTGAACAAGAAATTCTTGACGAAATTTAAATATAAATTATAATAGTTTCGCTTTGTCTGTCTGTCTGTCTGTCCGTCCGTGACCGGCCTCGCGAAGAGACCATTAGTCCTAGAAGGCTGTTATTTTGCATGGACACATAAAATAACAACGTAAGGTGAGGATGACCTTCTCTTTTCTTGATTTTGCCATCGTGTGGGGTATCGTTGAATAGGTATTATAAAACCAATTTAGAAGGGGTTGCGAGGACAATTTTTCGATTTTTGTATATTACATTTAATGGGGAAAAGAGGCCGCCCTCAAGAAAGATGGGCCGATGAAATAAAAAAAGTAGCGGGGACGCACTGTATGGTAAAAGCAGAAGACAGAGACGCATGGAAAAGTATGGAGGAGGCCTTTACCAGAAAGGGGCCTTAACTTATATATTATTTGTTCGTTAACTTCATAATAACTGAATACCCAACTGTTCTATAAGTTAATGAAATAAAAGGCTTTTTTTATTTTATTTATTTAATTAATAGGGAAAAGTTTATAACTTATCACACAACCCAAACCTCAGCTCTGCGAGTGGTGTGCATGCACTATGCAGCATCCTCACAGCTAATGTATTTCTTTATGTTTGTCTGGCTGTAGTAACACGTATTTTGTGTTAGTTCCCAGTCTGTGTTCAGTGGCCTAGGAGTTGGAAAGAGCTTTTATAGTTTTGATGTTTCTCGAATGTTTGAAAGCAATAGGATGTTACTGTTCAATAGATAGGTTTGTTTCATGTTGTAGTTAGCACAGGAGGTAAGGTCTTTATAATTGCGGTAAATATGTAATATGTTAGAAACGGTTCTCTATTTGGTTTCCGAAATTTTATTTCCCTAATTTAATAATCCATAAAATTTATTTTCTTATTCATCGATTGCCCGAATAATCAGATTGTATGATATAAGGATCCCTAATATAGTTTCCACTAATATCGGTATCCATAACGATTACAATCCATAAAGTGATTCGCAATAAGTAAAAAAATACATAACATTATTAACTCATAAACATTATTCTTATAGATTTATTTGATTTAATAATTTTCATGTTCCATAAAATTTGTTTGGCGGCCGCTGCAGATGTCGCATAGTTTTTTTACTAGCCTTATTTATTATCTAACCTACTGTCTCTCCATCTCGGTTCTGTCCCAGGCAGTGTTTTCAGATAGCTGTAAAAAAAACTTCCTTCTGTCTCGATTCTGCCACTGGAAGGTTTTATAATCTTTCGAAAATATTCGGGATAATAAGTTTTATGATTCGTTATTATTATGACACGTATGTTTATAACGATAAAAATTATGGAAATAATTATATTAGGTAAAATAATTTTATGTGTAAGGAGCATTAGGATGATTTTATCTTATTGCAAATGATATTAATGTGACAATAATATTATGGATGGTGATGTTTCGGAGACACTAGTTATTGATTGTGATTTTCGGACAATCGTTTTTCGGAGACAAAATGGGCAACCGTTAGAAACGTTTTCATGTATAAATGATTTGATTTGTAGTTGCTTAAGGACGCATTTACGAAATGCGTCAAAATATTAGGAAAATAGGACTAGTTCCGGTTCATTTTCTGGTTTATCCGTTGAAGTTTGACATATTTTAAGCATACCAAATGAACCAGAAAACCAGTGTCTATAGAATGTGGGTTTTTTTTCTTCAAAATAATATACTTTTAATTCAAAAAATATAGTTTTCCGTAGCCTATTCTCGCAAAAACTATGAAAATAGGCCCACTTTCGGTGCATAGATCTCAATAACTCGAAGATTTCAAATAATAAAAAATATACTACGATAAAAAAGAAACATTAAACAATAATTCATGGGAAAAAAATCCAAAAATATTCACATAAACCACAAAAATAAATCAACAATATTTCACCATAATTCTAAAATTTTGCTAATTCACGTAAAGCGTATTGTCTAAAAAATAAGATTGACTGTCTTTTTCGATGTTTGGTGTATAAAGTAACGATCATTTTGAATGAATGGTTATGTTTATTAACCTATGCTATACAAGCGCGTCAAATCGTAAATGCGTCCTTAAGTGATTTTACATTTTTTTTTTAATTATATGTTGGGATATTTTTGTGGTGTAGGTAGACATACCTACTTTAAAGCGCGCTGTCCACTGTAAACGGCACTGCACTGCTCACAGAGGACGGCGTTCTCTAAACACGTTGCTAGGGGATAGGTACCTATAAAATAGTTTGAAGTTTGACAGTATTAGTTAAGATTCAATAATTCTTAAATTTTCAACAAAAATCCGATATCAAATCGATGAAATCCTCAAGGATTTTATCGCAAATGAAGTTAAATCTCGGATTTACAACACAGGATATTAAAGACGGATATACTCTTATACGATGTGTTCGATACCGGCCGTGATCCAATGGATTTTTCTTTCATGAAAAGTGAAGTGTAAATTCACATTTAACACGTGCTTAACGGTGAAGGAAACATCGTGAGGAAACCCGCGGCTTAGTTAGCTTCAGACGTATTGACCTGTTATTTCCTCTGACTAACAGCTGACTAAGCTGAGAGGATGGTATAGGTGCTGGGCAAACCTAATCCATCAAACAATGTCTTAGGTACTGCAGCGTCCCGTACAGCATGATTTTATGACGTACAGTTGCTGACGCTGTATAAATTATCTATAATAGATGCAAAGGCTTACTTTTTTGTCAGAACTGGGTATAAAAACATGCAAACATTATTAAGTAACAAAACCCAACCGCAAGTTTAAATTTAGGGCATAGGTGCCGGCTGTAGAATGTTGCCTCTCTTTTGCCCGTGGATGCAGTAAGAATCTGCCTGGGGATACCACCAATAAATGGGCAGCGGTCTTTCCGTGCATCCCGTACTGCGCTCTCCAACCCGCCTGCCAAGCGTGGTAGTATAGCAATAACCCATGTGATGAGAACTTGGAGATTAATAAGAGACTCCTACAGCTGAGATGATGATATTGATGATGATGTACAACATCCGTGCCTAAAATGGTTTGATGTTATACTTTCCTAGACATCACGAGACACGAAACGATGAGTCTTTACTAATAGATACCTAGAAATAGTTATTATCTCGAGATCAAAGTGGATAAATGTACAGTCAGCGCGCCATTCTTGGAAGCAGACAAAAATGTATGTTGTTTGTGAGCTAAGTGTTCCAAGTCAAAGTCAATAAGTGCTTATTCATTAGATTAAAGAACTTAGAATAGTCAATTTACAAAAGAGAAACACAACGCATTTAAATTTAATGAAGCACATAACTGTAGTAATATAACTTTTTGTTGAGAGTTCATCCACCATACCTATTTCTGCCGCCAAGCAGTAATTTCTGCATTGCTGTGTTCCGGTTTAAAGCGTAAGGGAGCCGGGGATATTACGGGCACGAGACCTTACACCTGTATGTCTCAGGGTGATGCAGAGTTGGTCACGTGCTTAGTAAACGTGCTCACCGCGATATTGCAGTTGTTATAGGTTACCGCTTAATATCAGGTCGACTTTCGGTTTGTCTCAAAAATTGTCTTGGTATCCAAATAATTACGTTATTAATCAATAGTAATAAATGTGAGCCGTGGGTTGCCGGCAGCAGAATGACGCCCCTCCCGTGGATGCAGTAAGAGCCTGCCAAGGGATACCTCCGTTAGATGAGCAGCAGTGTCTTTCCGTGTACCAAATTTCCTTACTGGCGCTCGCCAATACGCCTGCTAAGCATGGTGAGTATGGCAACAATACGAATTGACCATGAGGGAGGCCTATGTCCAGCTGTGGACGTCTTACGTCTGAGATGATGATGTTGATTAAATGTGAGCAGAACTGCCTTTGACAGCATTTAGATTCAAGGAATTTCTTAGATGATATCACAGTTTTACCGCGTATTATAACAAACTTATATCAACATTGATTCATCATCATCAGCTCGTATCAGTCCACTACTAGACATAGACCTCTCCCGTGGCACGCCACTGAGCTCGATCTTCAGCTTTCCTACTCCAGTCCCTGCCCGCTGTCTTACGTATATCATCGCCCCACCTAGCTATAGGGCGCCCTACACTAGGTTTGCCGACACGCGGTCTCCACTCAAGAACCAGTCTGCCCCAGCGGCCATCGGTTCTGCGGCATATGTGACCTGCCACTTCAGCTTGCTAATTCACTGAGCTATGTCGGTACCCTTGGTTCTCTGACGAATAACTTCGTTTCGGATTCGATCCCTTAGAGAAACTAGAGCATAGCTCTTTCCATAGCTCACACATTTATTACTTGTGTTAAACAGAAAACTAACCTTAAATGTAAAACCAGCCCTTCCCGTAAAAATATTACATTATTCAAGTGTCAAATCCTAGATTTCAGAAGCATAAACATAATTATATGATTTCTGTTATCAAAATTGTTCATAAATCTATCACGCGCATTTGAATTAAGAGTGCTTACGACCACTCTCTTATGTGATGCGGACAAAGTTGCGCGGGCCATCTAGCCACTGATAGTCCTAAAAATCTAAAGTGTTTACATCACTAGCCCGCGCATAAAAATAAAATCGAATTTTCTTACACAATATCGAGCTGTCAGTCCCTCTGTCTACTACAACCTCTGCGTTTGCCAGTGAGTGTATACTCAAAATCACACATGTCGGCTAGTCCATCATTTTCGAGTTGTGTGTGACGAGGGTGCGCGAGAGGAATTGACAGAAACCCCGGTAATCGTGTTAGGATGTACACAGGCTTGGGTGAATACACATTTAATATAACTTTTGACACTATCGTGGTTGTGAAAATTTTATGAATAATTTACGTCATCAGGTATCCGTGATCATGACATGTGGAACTGCGTCAAAATATCGGGAAACTCAAAAAGACTCAAATCATGGTAAATATTTAACTCTAGAAGCAGCGTCTTTCCGTGTATCAACAACCAGCACTGCGCTCGACAACTCGCCTGCCAAACTTGGTAAATATAGTAAAGCCATTCATGATTCGGTTCTGGATCGAATCGAAATATGGTAGTGATCGATGAGGCCGGCGTTTGACCAGCCGTGGACGTCCTACGGTTGAAAGATTATCACAATCATCGATAGTCCTAAAAATCAAAATTTTATACATCACTAGCCCACGGCTACACAGAAAAATCTAAATTGCTTACACAATATCGCGCTGTTAGTTCCTCTATCTACTACTACCTCTGCGTTTGCCAGCGAGTGTGCACTCAAGATCACACATGTCGGCTAGTCCATAATTTTCGAGTTGCGTGTGACGAGGGTGCGCGACAAAAATTGACAGATACCCTGGTAATCGAGTAAGGATGTACACAGGCTAGGGTGAATACCACGGTATATACCGTACACGTTTGATATAGGTAACTTTTTTGCAAGCATTTTCTAAACCTTCGACTAGAATTATATGCAATATTTACGGGATATTTACCATGATTTGAGTCTTTTTGAGTTTCCCGATATTTTGACGCAGTTTCACACGTCATGATCACGGGTAAACTGAAGTCTTTTGCGAGTTCTTCAAAAAGACTCAAATCATGGTATATATCCCGTAAATATTGCATATAATACTAACAGCCATGATAGTTTCAAAAGTTATATCTTTAACTAGAAGTCTAAGAGGCCTCTACAGTCTGGAATAGTATAGTTTAAGCAACATTTTCTCGTACGAATTATTCCTGAAGTCGCTACCCACCTTCACGATTCGTTAAGCTGCGAGAGAACATTTTTACGTGCCGTACAGATAACTCACTTGACTTTTCAATATTGCGAGCTTAGAATACGAGGTAATACTAGGATATGTGTACAAACCCGGAAGGGGGAAAAACTTTCGTGGTCTTTTCTTGAACGAAAATCACTGAGTCGTAAAACAAAAGTTGTCCCTTGAGATGATCAGTATCACAGGTTTAATATGAGTAATATTATAATACAGCCTTCATGTTAAAAGAATGGAGAACCTTTTTGAAACATTTGCGATGGGTTTCGAACCCACGTCGGTCAAATCCGAAATCATTAATTTTAATGTACTAGGTATATAATATTTAAAGCTTTTTTGATTCTTCGTGGCTCTTACAAGAATTAATAGGTACAACTAGGTTTAAATAAACTAGGCCACGCGCTGTGTTCCTTATACGCTACGGAACCCTAAAAAGATTGAAAAATCGGCATGGAGTCATCATTTCAGCCGTAAAACGTCCACTACTAACACAGGCCTCACTCATAGATCTCTACGATGCCTCATGAGGGGTATTGCCATACTCACCACGGTTGGCAGGCGGGTTGGCGAGTGCAGTACGGGATGTTGATACACGGAAAAACACTGCTGCCTATCTTCCGGAGGTATCTCTTAGCAGGCTCTTACTGCATCCACGGGCATGAGAGGAGGGGTAATATTCTACTGCCGGCCCCCCACGGCAATCAAATCAAAGTATTTTTTTCTTTAACTTATATATTAAGTATACATAGGATTTGGAGACTTATTTTAAGCAAAAATTGCTTATATTAGAAGACTCCGCTATACATAGCCATTATTTTAATATTTAAGTACAAGAACAGAATATAAATAAACGTAAAACTGAATTGAAACTTATCAGACATGCATAAATTTAATTTTAAGGCATCTATTACTACTTAAACTACCAGTTCTTTATAATATCATCGCTTATGCTAGCTTCTTAATATCATCATAACTTTTTGCCGTCAGCCATTCAGTGACGGCGTTTTTGCAACAATAAAAACGGATTATATCTTTTCAACTAGATACAAAAGAGCTAACACTAGTCCTATGGACTAGCTGTTCTCTCCTTCCCCCACGGTAGTTGTTACAGCGGGAGTCTGCCGAGTGTGAACATGTATCAGAGCGGCATTTTGTCGCATCCGTCTTTCCGTCTTGCAATGTCGGTTACAACGAATACATTTAGTTTAGAGAGAGCGACTGTATTTAAAAAAGTAAAGAAACAATATTTATTTGGAACCAATACGCATAATCTTTTCAAACATTCGCGATCACAACACTTTACTACCATATTGTTTGGCAGGTTTTTTCTATACGACTAAATGATGAGACGAGCCGAAGGCCCACCTGACGTAAAGCGATAACCTCTACCTATTACAACTGCAATACCGCGGTGATCACGTCCACTAGGCATGCGACCAACCCAGCCCGTCACCCTGAGACATAGAGTTGTAAGGTCTCATGTGCCCGTAATTTTACCGGCCTCCTTACCCTTCAAAACGGACCACAGGTTTTAATGTAGACATTACTGCTTGGCGGCAGTAGGTATGGTGGTAGTAGGTACTTCCCCGGATAAACTCTTCACAAAAAGTTCTACCATTCTAAGTAGGGTTGGTATTTATCGCTTAATTAATTACTTACCTTTATTTTCTTATAACCAAGTGTACTTGGCGTGTGAATGAAACAAAGTGTGCTGATACAGTTAGTGTAGTGTGCTGTCCCAGTGTTAATCGGCCTTTAATCTCAAATTTCTAATTATGAAGACCAAGTGAGGGTAGTCTGAAACGACGCCTTCGCTTTGCTGTAGTTAACTTCAGCACGCCAGTCTTCCCGCGACCACGACCATATTGTTACGATTATTACAAATAAAATTATTACGCGATAAATACCCGTTAATCCAATAAGATAAAAATGGAGAGGGCTATGCTCGGGGTCTCTCTACGCGATCGAATCAGAAATGAGGAGATACGTAAAAGAACTCGTGTCACCGACATAGCCAAACGTATTAGCACGTTGAAGTGGCAATGGGCAGGCCATGTGGCTCGAAGAACAGATAGCCGATGGGGCCGAAATGTTCTCGAGTGGAGGTCACGGACCGGTAAACGCAGCATAGGACGTCCACCTACAAGATGACGACGTCGTCGACGGTAGATGCAGGCCGTTTCCAACCGCAATACCTGGAAATCCGTGAGGGAGTTCAATCTAAAATCTTGAAAGCTCAAGGCATTTTACTCGACAATAACAACGAATGCTGTCGTACGCACACGATATTACGGCTTTTTTGTTTCCGATTTCACTTTATTACAGCCGTAAATCAATTGTGATTGTGACAGAAATATATTGCACGTGCAACACTTTACACTCTTTTCAGCTGTTGCGTAAAAGGCTTCGCAAAATGTTAAGTGAACGTGTCTGAAGGTGAGTCTACAAATACTGCTAAGTGCAGAGCTTACGGAAGCTTCTCTGGGAAAGTTTATTTTATCCTAAATTTTTACCGCCTAAATAAATGTTCAAAATTTATTCACCTCTTCCAAATACAAGAGTCTAATTGTTTTTGGAAGAGGTTTTATTTAGGATTTTATTATACAATGTATCTGGTCAGAGATGTCGGAGCCAGCAGGGGCATTTATCATTCCAGCCGTAAAAAGTCCACTACTGAACAGGCCTCCCTCATATCCATGAGGATATCCATGGAGATCCCTCCATGAGGGGTAGTTGCCAGGCAGGCGGGTTGGCGAGCGCAGTACGGGATGTTGATACACGGAAAGACGCTGCTGCCCATCTTCCGGAGGTATCCCTTAGCAGACTCTTACTGCATCCACGGGCATGAGAGGAGGGGTAACATTCTACTGCCGGCACCCCACGGCAGGGGCATTAAATACGGTAAATTTTATCGAGAAATCGCTGCTCATACGTAGTTTTTCCCCACATAAAATGGTTCTCTGGTAGTAAATCTACTACAAAACATAATAACTTAACAAACATAACACTAAGTTAATCCTAGGCGGGGCACTAGTTTTCAGTGCAGGCCAGTTGGACAGGTCACGTCACGACCATCTGTGGTAGCGTACTTTTTTATAGTAAAAGTAGAAACATTAATCCACAAAAAAGTAGAATTCCTGACAAATAGTGAATGGCTGTCGTCGCCGTGTTCAGCCGGTCAATTAAAAATAAAAATTAATAAAGTTCACTTCAATAAAAAAAAACACGAAAGTTTTACCTTCAACAGCTGATTAAGTAGGTATTCGATAATGGCTACCTAAACGCCAGCTGATTCTTGACCGGGTTATTGCTTTCCGCAAAAAGTTTCCGAACATGTACAAATAAAATTACCTTAAACCACAAATAGGTTTTTTTTTACGAGAGTAAAAACATAAATAAATATAATAAACCCTGTATATATGTATAACTAGCTGACCCGGTGCCCACTTTGTTGGGCGGTAATTTATAGCTTTTGACACTCACAAATACTGTGGCTTTCTATTAGTAAAATATTTTGAAAATCGGTTCAATAGATCCAGAGAATATCCCTTACAACCTTACAAAATCACAAACTTTACCTCTTTATAATATTAGTATAGATAAACCCTGTATATAATAAACTAATAATTTGTTCTACCAACACAGCATAAGCGAAAATTCACCAAATAATAAATTATCACTAGGTAGGTACCGAGAGATCAAATTGTCGCATTTTGCATCTCGTCCGTAATAATTTGAAATGCTACTACTTCAATATAGCGGCAACAATGGACGCTAAAAACACCTTTACAGTGTTATGTTTCGTAGCTATTTCAGGCAAATTTACATAAAAGCTTTTAAGTTAAGCTTTGTTACTATGTAAATTACTTTCAGGTGTTAGTAGAAATGCTAGAGTAACTTTCAAAGGAGTTCGATTCGAACTAAAAACTAAAAGTTAAGGTCGAGATACTCAATTAGAAACGAGGTGCCGAGTGAGCTAGTGATGTGATTCAACTCCGAATTTGTATTCGAATTGTAAAAGCTGTGGAGGATTATTTGTGAGATTTAGGGCGGCTTGCGTGAGGATCGCATTTATATTGTAATTAGTTAAATATATTTACCGACTCAAACACAATTAGCTTAATCATAATTAGAATTGGCCTTCGCAGCGGTCATTTAGCTAAGCGCGCTAGTCTATGGATCGTCATGCGTTCCGTTACGGATTGGCCATAATGTACGATCAAGCCATGATCCAACTGACATAAACGGAACAGTTTTTGCGTAGAATGGAACATGACATGTCACTGGCAGACCAGTGCGTGCAGTGTCAAGTTGGTGAAAACAAAGTTGAAATAAATACCACAAGTAGGTAACTATAATCCGGTTTTATAAAATTATTTTTTTACACAATATTAATAATAACTGGGTTAATGGTTTGTTTTTTAGGATTCTATTCTATTTAGCTATTTATTTAGTTCTATGGTGTTGTCTGTTGTATCCAACATAATTTACTTATAGGTGTACGATCTCAATAACTGCAGCGCACAGTATGAATACCAGTCGCTGGCGCTGCAATAAATAAGTAATAAATAATGCTGGACAATTCACACAGCACCATCTAGCCCCAAGCTAAGCAGAGCTTGTGTTATGGGTACTAGATGACTGGTATACTTAATACATTATTATATTACATTGGTAGATAGAATTTTTTTATTTTTAAAAGATAAATTTATTGTAGAATAATGTATTATATCTATAGAAAAACATCCAGAACACCCTGAACATTATATCTGCAAAACGTACAGACCCGGGACCACGATTGTTGAAACACAGTCGAAACGTCGGGAATAATCAAAAACGCGTATGTTATTATATAATAAAGGTTACCTATTGCCATACTCACCACGCTTGGCAAGCGGGTTGGCGAACGCAGTGCGGGATGTTGATACACAGAAAGACGCTGCTGCCCATCTTCCGGAGGTATTCATCTATTGCTTCCACAAAACAGTAAAGGTAATAAATTATGAAAAGAAAATATTTTTTGATAGTCCGTGATTTGCTCGATTAGAAAATAAAATCCGTTTTCGAAATAAAATGATACTCCGAATTTTAACCCCTCGTTGCCTAATTAATAGTTAAAACTTGTGATCTTGGCTAAAGGCCCTCACTGATTACTTTCCTGCAAGTTGAGACTTCGTCTTCGTTAAGGAACAAAGCAATAAGGTGCAACGTGCACTTTAGCAACTTAAATATAATATATAAATAAATAATGCTGGAAACTACACACAACACTATCGATTCCCAAACTAAGCAAAGCTTGTACTAGAAACCAGTTGAACGCAGCATTATCGGATTTAAACGAGTCGAGCGAGTTCGTAACACCATGCTGCGTTCCCTTACTGGCATCACAGATGTCGGTAAGAAGGCTGCAACGCTGAAGTGGGACTGGGCGGGCCACGTGAGCCGAATGCCAGCAGAGAAATGGGCTCAGAGTGTAACACCTTGGCTCCCTGATGAGGGAACGCGGTGTCGGGGTTGACCGAGGAAGCGTTGGCGGGATGAACTTGTTACCTTTGACAGAGGATGGTGGGAGTCTGCAAAGGATCGGGATGGTTGGAAGACTTTAGGGGAGACCTTTGCCCAGCAGTGGGACAACATAGGTTAAATAAAAAAAAATAGATGCAAAGGCCTTACTTACTCATGTTAAAAAAATTAAGAACCATTTTGAAACATTTGCGATGGGTTTCGAACCCACGTCGGTCAAATCCGAAATCATTTTAATGTACTAGGTATATCATATTTAAAGCTTTTTTAATTCTTCGTGGATCTTACAAGAATAAGTAGGTACAACTAGGTTTAAATAAACTAGGCTACGCGCTGTGTTCCTTGTACGCTACGGAACCCTAAAAAAATTGAAAAATCGGCATGGAGTCATCATTTCAGCCGTAAAACGTCCACTACTAACACAGGCCTCACTCATAGATCTCTACAATGCCTCATGAGGGGTATTGCCATACTCACCACGGTTGGCAGGCGGGTTGGCGAGTGCAGTACGGGATGTTGATACACGGAAACACACTGCTGCCTATCTTCCGGAGGTATCCCTTAGCAGGCTCTTACTGCATCCACGGGCATGAGAGGAGCAGTCAAATCAAAATATTTTTTTCTGTAACTTATATATTAGATATACATAGGATTTGGAGACTTCTTTTAAGCAAACATTGCTTGTATTAGAAGACTCCGCTATACATAGCCATTATTTTAATATTTAAGTTTATGAACAGAATATAAATGAAGGTAAAACTGAATTGAAACATAACAGACATGCATAAATTTAATTTTAAGGCATCTATTACTACTTAAACTACCAGTTCTTTATAATATCATAGCTTATGCTAGCTTCTTAATATCATCATAACTTTTTGCCGTCAGCCATTCAGTGACGGCGTTTTTGCAACAATAAAAACGGATTGTATCTTTTCAACTAGATGCAAAAGAGCTAACACTAGTCCTATGGACTAGCTGTTCCCTCCTTCCCCCACGGTAGTTGTTACAGCGGGAGTCTGCCGAGTGTGAACATGTATCAGAGCGGCATTTTGTCGCATCCGTCTTTCCGTCTTGCAATGTCGGTTACAACGAATACATTTAGTTTAGAGAGAGCGACTGTAAAAAAAGTAAAGAAACAATATTTATTTGGAACCAATACGCATAATCTTTTCAAACATTCGCGATCACAACACTTTACTACCATATTGTTTGGCAGGTTTTTTCTATACGACTAAATGATGAGACGAGCCGAAGGCCCACCTGATGTAAAGCGATAACCCTATTACAACTGCAATACCGCGGTGATCACGTCCACTAGGCATGCGACCAACCCAGCCCGTCACCTTGAGACATATAGTTGTAAGGTCTCATGTGCCCGTAATTTTACCGGCCTCCTTACCCTTCAAAACGGACCACAGGTTATAATGTAGACATTACTGCTTGGCAGCAGTAGGTATGGTGGTAGTAGGTACTTCCCCGGATAAACTCTTCACAAAAAGTTCTACCACTAAGTAGGGTTGGTATTTATCGCCTTATTAATTACTTACCTTTATTTTCTTATAAGCAAGTGTACTTGGCGTGTGAATGAAACAAAGTGTGCTGATACAGTTAGTGTAGTGTGCTGTCCCAGTGTTACCCGGCCTTAAATCTCAAATTTCTAATTATGAAGCGAAGTGAGGGTAGTCTAAAACGACGCCTTCGCTTTGCTGTGGTTAACTTCAGCACGCCAGTCTTCCCGCGACCACGACTATTACAAATAAAATTATTACGCGATAAATACCCGTTAATCCATAATGCAAAGCTAGGCAAGAGAAGCGATGATGAGTTGAGAGTGGGGCAATTTGGATATGGGCAACGGAACCCCAGGGGACAGAGGCTGGCCGATTTTCTGGGAAAAGAAGGACTCTTTATGATGAATTCTTTTTTCCAGAAGCCGCCTCACAGGAAATGGACCTGGATCAGTCCCGACGGTTCCACGAGAAATGAGATTGATTTCATCTTGACCAACAAGAAACGGATAT
This sequence comes from Pasiphila rectangulata, assembly GCA_963082625.1. NCBI lineage: Eukaryota > Metazoa > Arthropoda > Insecta > Lepidoptera > Geometridae > Pasiphila > Pasiphila rectangulata. The sequence goes on along the minus strand of OY720261.1, from coordinate 7,502,931 downwards.
TTAATGACGTCTCTGTGATTCACATGGTGAAAACCGGTAGTGATCACCAAATCGTTAGAGGCACATTAAATATTAACGTTAAACTTGAAAGGTCCCGTTTGATGAAGTCTACGCTCCGACCAACTCGCGCACATATCCAAAACCTCGAGAGCTTTCAACTCGAGCTCACAAATCGATTTGATTGTCTAGAAGATATTGCATCGGTGGACGAGATCAATAACAGGCTCGTAGAAACCGTCCATACGGTGGGGTCTCAGTTCTTTAAGACACCCCGTACAAATAGAACTCAGAAACTTTCTGAAGACACCCTTAACCTCATGGCTGAACGACGCTCGTTACGACTGCAGTCTCCCGATGATGCTAAGTCACATAGGCAGCTCAATAGACAAATTAAGAAATCCTTGCGGCACGATATTCGTACTTTTAATACAGCTCGTATTAAAGATACGATAGAGCGGAACAAAGGCTCCAAAGTGTTTGCGAGAGATATGTCTATTGGGCAAAGCCAGATGACGAAGCTGAAACGGGAAGATGGCAGTATAGCATCAAGTAAAGCAGAAGTGTTAAGGTAAGTCGAAAGATTCTATGGACAGCTCTACGATTCGGTCACTAAACCTGTTTGCTGTGCGGCCAAAGACCCTAGAGCCAAACTGACCCGACATTACACCGAGGATATCCCGGACATCAGCCTGTACGAGATCAGGATGGCCTTGAAACAGCTAAAGAACAACAAGGCGCCGGGTGAGGACGGAATCACGTCGGAGCTTCTGAAAGCGGGTGGATCACCGGTACTTAAAGTCCTTCAGAAGCTCTTTGATTCTGTCTTGCTCGAAGGTACAACGCCAAAAGCATGGAACGAAAGCGTGGTGGTACTGTTCTTTAAGAAAGGTGATAACACCTTGCTTAAGAACTACAGACCGATCTCGCTTTTGAGCCATGTTTACAAGCTGTTTTCAAGGATCATCACGAATCGTCTCGATCGCAGGTTTGATGACTTCCAGCCTCCCGAACAAGCCGGGTTCCGAAAAGGCTATAGTACTATAGATCACATTCATACGCTGCGGCAAGTCATATAGAAGACCGAAGAGTATAACTTGCCACTTTGTCTCGCGTTTGTGGACTATGAGAAAGCCTTCGATTCGGTCGAGACATGGGCGGTGCTTATGGCTCTCCAGCGATGCCGTATTGACCATCAGTATATTGAAGTGTTGAAGTCTTTGTACAGAAACGCCACTATGTCAGTTCGAGTACAGGAACAGAGTTCGAAGGCGATTCCCTTAAAAAGAGGCGTAAGACAGGGAGACGTTATTTCTCCGAAACTGTTTACGACCGCTTTGGAAGATGCCTTCAAACTCTTGGAATGGAAAGGACTGGGCATCAATATTAACGGCGAATACATGACTCACCTTCGGTTTGCCGACGATATCGTGGTCATGGCAAAAACGATGGAAGAACTAAGCATGATGCTCGAAGGCCTCAATCGAGTCTCCCAACGGGTAGGCCTTAAAATGAACATGGACAAGACGAAGGTTATGTCGAATGTCCATGTTGTACCTACCCCTGTTATGGTTGAGAACACGACTCTTGTAGTTGTCGACGCGTATGTATACCTAGGACAAACAGTCCAATTAGGTAGGTCCAACTTCGAGAAAGAGGTCAATCGCCGAATCCAGCTCGGATGGGCAGCGTTTGGGAAACTTCGCAACGTCTTTTCGTCCAATATACTCGTACCTCAGTGCCTTAAGACGAAAGTCTTCAATCAGTGTGTGTTACCAGTGATGACATATGGAACCGAAACGTGGTCCTTCACTGCTGGCATAATAAATAAGCTCAGAGTCGCTCAACGAGCTATGGAGAGGGCTATGCTCGGGGTTTCTCTTCGTGATCGAATCAGAAATGAGGAGATACGTAGAAGAACTCGTGTCACCGACATAGCCAAACGGATTAGCACGTTGAAGTGGCAATGGGCAGGCCATGTAGCTCGCAGAACAGATGGCCGATGGGGCCGAAAGGTTCTCGAGTGGAGGCCACGGACCGGTAATTGCAGTGTAGGACGTCCACCTACAAGATGGGCAGATGACTTGGTGAAGACCGCAGGTCGACGGTGGATGCAGGCCGCTTCTAACCGCAATACCTGGAAATCCATGGGGGAGGCCTATGTCCAGCAGTGGGCGTCCTACGGCTGAAATGATGATGATGATGATGAATCCAGTAAGAAAAAGATGGAGAGGGCTATGCTCGGGGTCTCTCTACGCGATCAAATCAGAAATGAGGAGATACGTAAAAGAACTCGTGTCACCGACATATCCAAACGGATTAGCACGTTGAAAAGGCGATGGGCAGGCCATGTGGCTCGAAGAACAGATAGCCGATGGGGCCGAAATGTTCTCGAGGGGAGGCCACGGACCGGTAAGCGCAGCATAGGACGTCCACCTACAAGATGACGACGTGGTCGACGGTAGATGCAGGCCGCTTCCAACCGCAATACCTGGAAATCCATGAGGGAGTTCAATCTAAAATCTTGAAAGCTCAAGGCATTTTACTCGACAATAACAACGAATGCTGTCGTACGCACAAAATATTACGGCTTTTTTGTTTCCGATTTCACTTTATTACAGCCGTAAATCAATTGTGATTGTGACAGAAATATATTGCACGTGCAACACTTTACACTCTTTTCAGCTGTTGCGTAAAAGGCTTCGCAAAATGTTAAGTGAACGTGTCTGAAGGTAAGTCTACAAATACTGCTAAGTGCAGAGCTTACGGAAGCTTCTCTGGGAAAGTTTATTTTATCATAAATTTTTACCGCCTAAATAAATGTTCAAAATTTGTTCACCTCTTCCAAATACAAGAGTCTAATTGTTTTTGGAAGAGGTTTTATTTAGGATTTTATTATACAATGTATCTGGTCAGAGATGTCGGAGCCAGCAGGGGCATTTATCATACCAGCCGTAAAAAGTCCACTACTGAACAGGCCTCCCTCATATCCATGAGGATATCCATGGAGATCCCTCCATGAGGGGTAGTTGCCAGGCAGGCGGGTTGGCGAGCGCAGTACGGGATGTTGATACACGGAAAGACGCTGCTGCCCATCTTCCGGAGGTATCCCTTAGCAGTCTCTTACTGCATCCACGGGCATGAGAGGAGGGGTAACATTCTACTGCCGGCACCCCACGGCAGGGGCATTAAATACGGTAAATTTTATCGAGAAATTGCCGCTCATAAGTAGTTTTTCCCCACATAAAATGGTTCTCTGGTAGCAAATCTACTACAAAACATAATAACTTAACAAACATAACACTAAGTTAATCCTAGGCGGGGCGCTAGTTTTCAGTGCAGGCCAGCTGGGCAGGTCACGTCACAACCATGTGTGGTAGCGTACTTTTTTATAGTAAAAGTAGAAACATTAATCCATAAAAAAGTAGAATTCCTGACAAATAGTGAATGGCTGTCGTCGCCGTGTTCAACCGGTCAATTAAAAATAAAAATTAATAAAGTTCACTTCAATAAAAAAAAAAACACGAAAGTTTTACCTTTAACAGCTGATTAAGTAGGTATTCGATAATGGCTACCTAAACGCCAGCTGATTCTTGACCGGGTTATTGCTTTCCGCAAAAAGTTGCCGAACATGTACAAATAAAATTACCTTAAACCACAAATAGATTTTTTTTACGAGAGTAAAAACATAAATAAATATAATAAACCCTATATATATGTATAACTAGCTGACCCGGTGCCCACTTTGTTGGGCGGTAATTTATAGCTTTTGACACTCACAAATACTGTGGCTTTCTATTAGTAAAATATTTTGAAAATCGGTTCAATAGATCCAGAGAATATCCCTTACAACCTTACAAACTCAAAAACTTTACCTCTTTATAATATTAGTATAGATAAACCCTGTATATAATAAACTAATAATTTGTTCTACCAACACAGCTTGAGCGAAAATTCACCAAATAATAAATTATCACTAGGTAGGTACCGAGAGATCAAATTGTCGCATTTTGCATCTCGTCCGTAATAATTTGAAATGCTACTACTTCAATATAGCGGCAACAATGGACGCTAAAAACACCTTTACAGTGTTATGTTTCGTAGCTATTTCAGGCAAATTTACATAAAAGCTTTTAAGTTAAGCTTTGTTACTATGTAAATTACTTTCAGGTGTTAGTAGAAATGCTAGAGTAACTTCCAAAGGAGTTCGATTCGAACTAAAAACTAAAAGTTAAGGTCGAGATACTCAATTAGAAACGAGGTGCCGAGTGAGCTAGTGATGTGATTCAACTCCGAATTTGTATTCGAATTGTAAAAGCTGTGGAGGATTATTTGTGAGATTTAGGGCGGCTTGCGTGAGGATCGCATTTAAATTGTAATTAGTTAGGTAAATATATTTACCGACTTAAACACAATTAGCTCAATCATAATTAGAATTGTCTTGCGCGAGGCCTTCGCAGCGGTCATTTAGCTAAGCGCGCTAGTCTATGGATCGTCATGCGTTCCGTTACGGATTGGCCATCAAGTACGATCAAGCCATGATCCAACTGACATAAACGGAACAGTTTTTGCGTAGAATGGAACATGACATGTCACTGGCACACCAGTGCATACAGTGTCAAGTTGGTGAAAACAAAGTTGAAATGAATACCACAAGTAGGTAACTATAATCCGGTTTTATAAAATTATTTTTTTACACAATATTAATAATAACTGGGTTAATGGTTTGTTTTTTAGGATTATATTCTATTTAGCTGTTTATTTAGCTTTATGGTGTTGTCTGTTGTTTCCAACATAATTTACTTATAGGTGTACGATCTCAATAACTGCAGAGCACAGCATGAATACCAGTCGCTGACGCTGCAATAAATAAGTAATAAATAATGCTGGACAATTCACACAGCACCATCTAGCCCCAAGCTAAGCAGAGCTTGTGTTATGGGTACTAGATGACTGGTATACTTAATACATTATTATACTACATAGGTAGATAGAATTTTTTATTATATGTATCTATAGAAAAACATCCAGAACACCCTGAACATAATATATCTGCAAAACGTACAGACATCAACCCGGGACCACGATTGTTGAAACACAGTCGAAACGTCGGGAATAATCAAAATCGCGGTAAATTCCCGTGTTTACGAGTATGTTATTATACATATTATAAAGGTTACCTATTGCCATACTCACCACGCTTGGCAGGCGGGTTGGCGAACGCAGTACGGGATGTTGATACACAGAAAGACGCTGCTGCCCATCTTCCGGAGGTATTCATCTATTGCTTCCACAAAACAGTAAAGGTAATTATGAAAAGAAAATATTTTTTGATAGTCCGTGATTTACTCGATTAGAAAATAAAATATATTTTCGAAATAAAATGATACTCCGAATCTTAACCTCTCGTTGCCTAATTAATAGTTGAAACTTGTGATCTTGGCTAAAGGCCCTCACTGATTACTTTCCTGCAAGTTGAGACTTCGTCTTCGTTAAGGAACAAAGCAATAAGGTGCAACGTGCACTTTAGCAACTTAAATATAATATATAAATAAATAATGCTGGAAACTACACACAACACTATCGATTCCCAAGAAAAGCTTGTACTAGAAACCAGTTGATTGATAGAATACATACAATCGCTTTTAGCGATAAGGCCGCACATTGTGCATTTAGTTAAGTATCTTATCTTCTACTGTTATTTATTTTATTTTATGGTGTACAATAAAGTTATAATCATTCATTCGTTCATTCATTCATACCTATGTAGGTACAATATAAAAAACAAGAAATAAAGAATTTATCTATCTATCTAAGAAGAAACTGATTTTTAGGTTCAGTGCTGGCAGTTTGCTTATATTATATACTCATCGAATTTGGCTAAAGTATAGTTTTATCATATGTATAATACGGAAATCTGACGTCGATCGTAAAAGCCGTCGATGTAGGAGAACGTATTATTAACATTATATGGAGCTGGGCAGGGCACTAGGCAAGATTTGGGGATGACAAGTCGTGGAGTAAGGCCTTAACTGAGTGGTGGCCTCGGGGAGACATAAGACCTCTCGGCAGACCACCTGCAAGATGGATGGACGATATAATTGCCGTACAGGGAAAGACCTGGATGCAAAAGGCTGTTTGGCGGTTAGGGAAGGAGGCTTATGTCCAGCAGTGGGTTACTACAAGCTGACAATGATGATGATAGTATGTCGCAGCGTATCCGAACGAGTAGCGTCAGTGAACGGCTAGTGTATCCGGTCATCGTTTCTTTTAATAGTATAAATAGGTATAAATTCAATATGGCCATCTACATAACCTCATAAAGCGCCGAATCATTAACTACTCTCTGTCACATTTTTATTCCAATACAAGAAGTTTGAAGACTTTCATTTGAAGAACCGAAGGCACTAGGAACTAGCCTCAACATAGTATTTAGCCTTTTCTGTACAAAGCTACAAGCTACAACTTTTTCCGTTTGTGATTAATGTGTACGTCCTTATTTAATTAAAACAAACATTTATTATTATCAAATTATTCATTTCACAATAAATTGTTATGAAATATTAAAATATTTGCATTTTATCACTCAAAATTATAATTTTCAAGAAGGCTGTATGTTTACTCACCTTGCACAGGGCGCATTAAAAAAAACTTGCGCGCCATTTCCCATATTCCATATTCAAATATGAAAACTAAAGCTGTGATGCTTTAGTTTTCATATTTGGTTTTATCGTATTCGTCGCTGTGTGGTAAATTTATTTGTTTTTTTCCTCGCAAGTAGGTACATATGTTGAAAAACGTCGTATGACACGAACATTATGAAACAAGTGTGCAATGTTGGTCATTACAGTATAAGTAATTGTTTATTCAGTACATCCGGCCGCATGGACCTTATTGACGCGTCACAATCCGCTTCCCTACAACGCCATTATGACTAAGTCGCGTTTTGCCTCAACTTTAATTTTAACGTAGCAATTAACTATCTAAAGCTTGCCTGACTTTCTAGGTAGTCGTTAGGCAGGCATTCAATCTATTCATGCAACTATTTTGCAATAGTATTTCTGCTTGAATGGTTAGTCTATCGTGGTTTTTGGCTTCAAAAGGCTTCGTTAGCTGGGTTTTGATAAAATTTTCCACAATCCGATCTATCATTCGCGGTGATAGTGTTTGACAAACACTGGTGTTAAATTGGATTGTGGTTGCATTGGCCAAATTTTGCGAAAACAAACATTGATGTTTTTTCACTACATAAAATAATAATGAATTTTTCAAAAAACTAAAACCGACTTCAAATGATAAAAAAACATTGTATGTGCCTTAGAAATTTGAGGGTTTCCCTCGATTTCTCCGGATTCCAACATCAGATGCTGACTTGGTTCCAATGGGACCGCCTCGGAAATGCACTCTTTCGAATAAAAAAGATTTTTGAAAATCGGTCCACAATTGACGGAGAAATCGGTGAACATACATAAAAAATATACAGTCAAACATAGAAACTCCTCCTCTCTTGAAGTACAAGCTGGACTCGCCCACCGAGGGTTCCATTGGAAGCAGTCCAGCTGTACCGTATGTAGAAATAAAAAGAACTCTATTTTCCTATACATAAAATAATGAAAATAATGCTAAAGTAATTAATACTACTGTGCTATTGTATGTATGGACCGCCTGTAGCGATGAAAGCCTCCACCAAGTAGATTTATCTCTGTATCTACAGTATATGACGAAATACCTTGCCAAATTTCATAGTTCTAGGTCTACGGGAGTATCCCTATGAAATTTGAGTACTTTGAAAATGTCTTAACATGAGTTTTTTGCGGCATAAACGATCAGTTTTCAGGTTAACTTAGAATATTGATTTTTTCACAGCTTAGATTTGAGTATATGGTTTTAATTTCAACTTGATATCTCTATAGGTGGTATGAATAACGTCCTGACACTGAACACCGATAAGACAAATTACATTGCGTTCGCTCTGAAGTCAGACTTCCGTGATTCCGTAAGTGTGAATGTAAGGATCGGACGCGAACGGACACCGCAATGCTGCCATTGTGGGTGGATTTCGCACAGCACACGCTCGAAGATCAGCTCCGGAGTGTTATCTACGAGGAACCGGAGCCCCTAGTGCACTGAGGCCGGCCATCGGGGGTGTTTGAATTATCAAATCATCCTACGACATACCTATACAACGCGCGGGTCGCCGCTTGAAGCGCGTGGTAAGTAAAACGACAACTATCGAGTGACAACTCGGTGCACTAGGGGCTCCGGTTCCTCGTAAATAACACTCCGCTAGGTTCGATACCTTCACCAATGGATTTTACTTTCATGAAAAGTTATGTGCATGTTAAGCACATGCTTTAACAGTGAAGGAAAACACCGTGAGGAAACCCGCGGCTTAGTTAGCTTCAGACGTATAAAATAGCCGATTTAGCTCAGAGGATGGTTTAGGATTTTGGTGCTCGGCATAACGATCTTCTACTGTCCCAAGCTGAATCTGTTTGAAGCGTCCCGTACAGCATGAAATTTGTATCAGCATGTTGCTGATGCTGTATAAACCATAATTCATAGTCAGAGAAATAGAAAGAGGGTAGATCGTTTTGTTTGCCATGACTACCCACTCGCAATAGACTTCAGTTTATCCGTGATCATGACGTTAATTTCAAAATGACTCAAGTTATGGTAAATATCTCCTAAATATTGCATATTTAATGTATAAATCATCTGTAGAAAATGTGCTTGGCCTTACTTTATGTTCCTAATGGGCTTAAACCATTAAGGATCCAACAATTTTATTTATCTATTTATTTATTTAATACTTTGTGCACAAAAACAATGTACAGAGGAGGACTTAATGCTAATAGCATTTTCTACCAGTCAACCTGGGCGTGCAAGAAACAATGAGAAGGCACTAACAACAGAAGTAAGGAAAATTTCTACATAAATATCAATTAACATAAAAATATATACTTACATATAGTTAACATAAAATACCAAACACATTATATAACATAAATAAATATATATATATATATACATATTTACAACAATATCTCTACTTCACTTTCAAAATTAACGTGAGTTATACTATTCATTTTGTAAAAACGGGAATTACTCACGTAGTTAATACCTACGTGATACGTAGTAATTACCTACGTGAGTAATTCCCGTTTTTACAATATCTCTACTCCTAACTTTCCCACCTAGCTAGTCTACGGACCCTCTACGAAATATGATTTATTCTGTACCTAAGCCCTTCAATAGAGCCCTTACGCCTTTTCCGCATGTTGTTACCCTATTAATAGCCCTTAGAACAACAAATTAGACGCTCGGCCCGTCTAATTGAAGTTTAGGGTTGCCACAAGTGTGTACAGATATCATCGTCATCTCAGCGGTAGGATGACCACTAGGTACTAGATATAGGCATCCTTCACGTATCTCCAAGTACTGATGATAAGGGGGTAGTAATTGACATACTCACTACGCTTGGAAGGTTGGCGAGCGCAGTACGAAATGTTGATACACGCAAAAACACTGCTGCCCATTTTTCAGATATATCCCTTGGAAGATTCTTACTGCATCCACGGGCAAGAGAGGGCAACTTGCTATTGCCTACAGGCCAATGCAATTTCCTCAAAAGGTCAGCTGATAATATAGAAAGTAGAAGTGGTAGAAGTGACTTATGGTTATAATAATAATAACTCATTTATTTCATACATCAATAAAAATAAGTTACAGCTGGTAATAAACTTATTCTACGGCCCGAATAAAGATATAATTTTCGAGACTATACCTATGTAGATATCTCATTGCGCATTGTACGCACACAGGCGTGCGATAGGTTCACTGCGTTGGTCACCTGTGTGTGTGCAACAGTGTGTGCGCCGGCCGCCGCGCCGCCGTACGGCGAATTGTATCTTTTAGCTAACTTCACGGCAATAAGCGAGCTATGACTGTATTGTCTCTTTGTCTAACTGCGAACTATTTTAAGATTAGCGTAAATATTAATTGATGTGTTCCTTCCTAATTCTATTGTAATTTATGAGAACCTAGTGTCCAGATAAACCTAATATAGGCTTAAGGATGCTACTAACCATATTATAAGGTAAACTCTTTATTAAATAAATAAATCTAAATCTAATCTAAATCATACCGTATCAGGAAGATCCACGATTCCAGATGAAGGGAATAAAAGTCCTTCTACAAAACAATGGTGTACAATAATCGTCGTCATTAAATTATTAATAGAAATATAAAATGTTTATTTCTGTCTCAAAGGTAGGTACATACATGAAAAATAACACATTAAGGTACAGAAACATAGTTTGTAAGATAGGTCGTCAACTCAGCACACGCCGTGAGAACACGACACTGATTTTCAGTGGCGCCATAACAAGTAGGTACTCTACAAGCTGCAGGTATTACAACCTAGGTAACAAGGAATCTACAAATTACCTATTCAACGATACCCCACACACTGGGAAAACAAAGGGAATACAAGTTCATCCCCATCTTACGTACTTATAGACGGGAGGCAACCCCAAATTAACATTTTTTTAGAATTTTTTGCGCCGCTATCTCGGCGTGATTATTTTATAATAAACTAGCTTTTGTCTGCGACTTCGTCCGCGTGGAAATCCCCTTTTTCACGCAGAGCCACTTTGATTCGAAAATATAAATCCCATTTATTCCCTATCCCGTGGGGATTTCGAAAAATCCGTCCTTAGTGCACCTCTAGGATACTCAAGGTATATGTGTGCCAAATTTCAAGTCTTTAGGTCCAGTGGTTTAGGCTGTGCGTTGATATATCAGTCAGTCGTCAGTGAGTCAGTCAGGACTTTGAATTTTATATATATAGATTATGTACATGTAGAATTACAGCTTTCCAGGAGATTTAACTTTGTAAAGCCGAAGACAGACAGACAGACAAAGCGTAACAATTTGGTTCGCAGTGAACAACCGGACTTTGTTCGAATAATAATGGCTGAAAAAAAATTACAGTGTGGCAACCCTATCTGACGTCATGTTTCGTTAATAAAGCCTTCGATAAGACCCCATAAGTAACTCCCGCCTCTAATTATAACTGCGGAGCGACACGATATCTCTATTCATTTACACAACCTTAACGGCTTAGTGCGTAGGATCTAAAGAAATGGGGGTAGTTGTGTATAAAAGGAATGATTACGACTAGTAGGTATTAATTAATATAGATATCCTTGAAACGCCGTGTTGGCCAAGTGGTAGGGGTGGCCCTGAATCGCGATCCGAAAGACGTGGTGAGCTCGAAGCCGGCTATCGTCACTAATGGATTTTTCTTTGCGAAAAATCACCTCCGGAAGATGGGCAGTAGCGTCTTCCGTGTACCAACATCCCGTACTGCGCTCGCCAACCCGCCTGCCAAGCGTGGTGAGTATGGCAATTACCTCTCATGGAGATCCATGAGCGAGGCCTGTGTTCAGTAGTGGATGTTTTACGGCTGAAACGAACGAACCGGGAATATGTAGTAGATGATCTATAATCCGCATGCTGAACGGTAGACGTCCACAGCTGGACATAGGCCTGCCTCATTAGTCTCTAAGTACTGATCATAAAGGGTTGTTGCCATACTTACCACGATTGGCAGATGATTGTGGCGAATAGTACATAGTAGTATTGATACTTGTCGTGGGATACCGGCAGTAGAATTTTACCTCTCCTCTCATGCCCGTGGATGCAGTAAGAGCCTGCTAAGGGACACATCCGGAAGACGGGCAGCAGCGTCGTTCCTTGTATCAACATCCCGTACTGCGCTCGCCAACCCGCCTGTAAAGCGTGGTGAGTATAGAAACTACCCATAATGAATGTAGTATTTATATGAAAGAAAAATAAAATAACAACTTCCCAACAAATGCAATAATTTAATGCACATCTAAATGTATATTTAAACAATTGATTTACATTCACCATTTAAAACTACATAAATAATTAACGATACATTGATTTGGCACATGAGCTTTGAATACATGATCAAGGACCGTAGAACTACGTAACATGGCCTTCTTTGCTGTAGGTTAGAGGCCATATTATACTACGTCACACTTTACCCCCCCCCCCCTTCCTCCCTCCATCACAGCTGGTCACAATTGTGAACTTATTGTTTATATAAATTATCAGTTATTTATTGATAGAGCGGTCCTACCGCTTGTCACACAATGTCAAACTTCGTCGACACTCCCCTCCACCTTTTGACGTAATTAAACATAGGCCCTATAAACCTTAAAAAATAAAAACCATTAATATCACTTGTAGAAAACATTTTACGGCTACGGGTTCCCGTCCCACTAAAAAGCAAAGTTGGTAAATTTTCCCATGCACTCGCCATGAACAAAGTTAGGAAAAGTTTTTTTAGCCGCCAACTTTTAGGGCGCCTATTTTTGGGGGAAAAAATAGTTTTTATCATGGAGTTCTAGCCTGGCGGATTTAGACTGGAAGTTAATAATGGTAAAAGTGACCTTAGCGACCATTTTTTGATAACTAGGTAGATAATTAAAGTTATCTATGTATATATTATAATGGGGAAAGATGTACCTATATTTTGTATGTTTGTAACGAATAAACTCAAAAAATTCTAGACCGATTTTCAAAATTATTTTACCATTAGAATGCTACATTATCCCTGAGTAACATAGGCTAAATTTTATCCCCGTATTCCCACGCGAACGGGAACTACGCGGGTGAAACTGCGCAATGCGGCTAGATAAGATAAATTGATTGAATATTCTAAGTACCTACCTAACTCCGATTATTCAACACTTATTGACTTTAACTATTGATTAATTGACTTTGATACCTCATTTAATGCTACTAATAAGGCAAGCTACTTAATTTAGGTGAGTAATTTATATTCCGTGGGATGATGACTGTCAAATGTTGTAGAATGTTGGCCCTCCGCTCCTATTGCAATGATAATGATTTTCTTAAAAAAAAAACTTGTCGGAATTTGCTTCGACTGTTATTAGTATATATACGACGTTTATGTTATATGAGTAATCCCCTTATTTTACTAAATGACCTATTAAACTGTTACGTGTTCAGGGAAAGGGTTTTTATACTATTTCGATCATGACAAAGTTGTCTTATAACTTGTTTTCGTTATTCGATAATAGATGGCGCTAATTAAATTCCATAAAAATTATAGTTCACTTTGATACGATCGAGATAAACTGTTATAATAGCGCACGTCAAAACTTAAGCAACTAGGTGAGCGCTAACTTTGCAACAGAGTTTTAACTAACCATCGCAGCAGTTCATCGTTCCATATTATGTAACTTTATTTGTATTGGTTCCTAATAAATCATCATCATTTCAGCTGTAAAACGTCCACTACTGAACACAGGCCTCCCTCATAGATCTCCATGAGGGGAAGTTGCCATACTCACCACGCTTGGCAGGCGGGTTGGCGAGCGCAGTACGGGATGTTATTACACGAAAAAACGCTGCTGCCCATCTTCCGGAAGTATCCCTTAGCAGGCTCTTACTGCATCCACGGGCAAAAGAGGAGGGGCAACATTCTACTGCCGGCACCCCACGGCATAATAAATATTTCAAATATTTTTATATATTTTAATAAATATTTTTATTTTATTGTTTTACTTCTTGTTAGCTATGACGTATGTAGTTATTGAATGCATAAAGGTTTTTAACACTTCAAAGCAGGCATGTTACGGAGTTCCACTGAAGAGGATGTAAGCTTATCTAAATCACAAGGAAGGAACGAAACGTAGAAAATTAATTGGTCCACTGACAGCATTACAATGCGGATGGTTATTGATCTTTAAATCTTTTTGTTGTCGTTTTTAATAATAATTAACCAGATTTCTGTCAATGACCAACAAAAAAGCTACTTATTACGGCAGGGCATTAAATGCCTAATCTCAATCGACAGAATATTACGTCAGCTCTAAAATTAAATAAGAAGGACAATCACAGTAAAAACCAATAATAACAATTATTCCCAATTAAATACGTAATCAAAATACATCAAATAGTCATAAAATAGAAGTAGGCAAAGCGTAAAAAAATGATTGCGCAATATTTACGGGAATTTTCCATGATTTGAAACTCAAAAAGACTGAAATCATGGTAATTATCCCGTTAATATTGTTTTTAATGCTTTTGTAACAAGATAATATCAAACATTTAAAAATAAATAACGTTCACATTACATCCACCACAAAACTAAACCCTTTACTTAAAAGTTTAAGCAGCTTTTATGTAACAACCTTTTAAATTAGCACTTAGCTGCTGCTTAACTAGCATGGTTATAATAAATAAAGGTGCTACTACCTACTGAATTACCCAAAAAATAAACAACAGTTGAAAAGTGTGTACTACTTATCAGTTAAAACACAATTAAAATTCGTTTGAACGTTGCGGGTTTAAGTAGCATTAGTCTAATTTGTCGACGGTGGATGCAGATCGCTTCCAACCGCAATAACTGGAAATCCATGAGGGAGGCCTATGTCCAGCAGTGGACGTCCTACGGCTGATGATGATGAGTCTAAAATTTCAGCTGCATTTTAAATTTTCTATTAATGTCACCTTGTGTGTTTACTCTTACAAAAAACAATACTTTGTTTATCAGTTGTTTAATAATTTGTGGTATGTTTCATGATTTTGTTAACAATACAACCTCATTCGAGAATGGAAGAATTATCTAGAATACAAAGGGAAAAAAATAGCATAAAGACGGCTCGCCTAAAGTGGGATTGGGCAGGTCATGTGACTCAAATGCACCCTTGACGTTAGGCCAATCTCGTCACACGTTGGGTGCCAAGCGGGAAACAAAGTCGCGGTCCCAAGACCCAGAAAGAGATGGAGAGACGACCTGGATGCGTTTGAGTCAAGTGAGACAAATGGACAAACAACAGGGAGACCTTTTCCCAGCAGAAGGACAACGTATGTTAATAAAAAAAACAGCTTTTATGTCAGACAAAGAAATGAACTTGATATACGATTAATTGTTTTGGTTCTTTGACACAAAAGGAATGATGTTTTTTTTTTTAAAAGTCAGTCACACTAAAGTCAATCTTTTCATAAGTTTGACTTACTCTTAAAATAAATAAATTGTTTTAGCTCAGAAAAAATATCCTACTCATACAAAATGAACAACATATCAAACAACGCGTATCACAAAATAACAATTACAAATAAATAACAAATCGTAAAATGCGTTGCGTTTTGTTAACCTTAATGTTAAAACGTTATTAGAATAATTATTCTAACTGTTTTAAGTTATAATTTCGTTTATAGTTTTTATAAAAAAAATATAATAAATTTAAATGTCAAGCTCAGAGCAAAATTATATTATATTTTTATCTCGTTTAAAGTGACGGAACAATACTCTAACAACAAGCTCTGAATTTATAGAACGCATTAAATAGTTTGTAGGTTAAATAACTTAAAACAAATCAACATTGATTATTTATATTTAAGTATCGTAGTTATACTTAAATATACATTATTATATTACATAGTCGTACTGTTGCGTCAGCGTAATATTATTGAATTAGCCACAATATTCTTAGTACATATAGAAAAGAAACTTCTTTTCATATGAAACATTTCTAAATATTTGACTATCTGGTAACGACATTGGTAACAGCAAAAGGTACAAAAGATCTTATTATTCAGAAAGTTAAAATCGGAACTAATGGGGCATCCACACCGAAATGTATTTTGTTGAGCGACATTAGGCATTTACATCTATTATAGATGATTTATACAGCGTCGGCAACAGGTATTCTTGCTGTATGGGAAGCTGCAGTGCCTGGGACGTTGTTAGATGAATTAGGCTTGCCCAGCACCTATACCATCCTCTCAGCTTAACCAGCTATTAGTTACAGGAGGGAACAGGACAGACGAAAACATGTGGAATTGTCATAAACCTCAACAAAAATTAACTCCAGTGTGGTGGTAGCTTTCAAATGTCTCTTAACATAACTCATCGATAATCTGACTGTCTTCTTATATTAATGGTTTGCGTGAAAAAACGCTGTCGAATGCAGAAAAAAGTTGGTGTGACATTAGTTATTGATAGGATTATGTCTGCCAATGTACGTGGCGCGTACACTGTAGACTTTAGTTCCCGCTTTTGCAGTAAGACTGCAGTAACGGCGCCGACTGTTTATGTCACGATTAGCAAAAATAAGAAGTATGTTTTTCTACCATGAGTTTTCACAATTTATACTCGCTAGCGACTATAGTTAAAAAAAATATGAAAACTTGTACAGCGCCTCTATACTTGAGGTACTAGCGCCTCTGGCGGATAGTTTGGTACTAAAATACGCAGTAAACTGTACTAAAGCGACTGTAGTTTGGGCTTCATTTGCTTAAAATTGGGTACCATGAGTTACAAAATCTGGCAGATGTCATAGTAACGTACTATCACTACTGTAATAAATAACTAATAACGGCAGGCGATCTAACAATGACAACTCATGGTCACACTGGTACCACGAAAGTAGACGTAGATATGCAAATACTAGTCGAAGTACAAAAGTTACAAACATTGATATGCCCTTACATTATACACAACGAATTATTCCTAATATAATAACTACATTTATTAATTGATATTTATGTCCACTCAAAGTTGAAAATGGGGTTTATCCCAATTTCAACTGTGTTTTAATGTCATTTAAGTTGAATAAGTCAAAGATTTAAATCGTTAGGTACGCCCTCACCGTCATGATACTGCACCGTTTTGTTTCCGCACGAAATGAGTGAGGTCACTCATTTGGAATCAGTGTACCTCTAAACACAGTGTTAGCCGGACACGAAATGTGTTATTTATTGCACGAAAGTTCATGCAACATGATTGCACAATAAATAGTAACAGTAATCGTTTGGTTTTTTGGCAGAACCAGTATGAGTGCGTCAGCATTATTGTTAACACACATAATATATAGACTATGCCACTGTTTTTGGTGTGAGGGCACCTAATTTCTTATCGATAATGAATTTAATTAGTAGAACAGTTTCCTTTTAAGTACTTTTTTCTAGACTGATACTCGTCCAAAGAACACATATCATTCCACTAAATAAAATTCATTACGAATATGGTTTGATTTTATCAATAGGCATTTCATTGGTCGATTTGTGCTCAACGATATACCGTCGTCTGATTGGCTAAACGCCGCCATTTTTCTTATTCTTAATAACAAGTAATAACAAGTAATATCAACCTTGTTATAATGACGTTGACTTATTCAATTCATATTAAGTAGCGGTAATGTCCACGCACTTGTGTCTTTGGCAGAGGCACCAACTGTTTTGACTCTTATAGGTAGGACTCCACATTTGTTTTAGTTTAAGATACCTACTTATTTTCTTAAATTTATTATTGTTTGCGCTTATTGCAATACAAAGTCTAAGGCTTGACTGTAATTGCAAAATAGTATGGTATATTTCTTATTATTTAGCTTACTTTTTGTAAGTTGAAATGTTATTAAAAATGTCCATGTAAATTAGATCCTAAGCAAGAGCCCTATTTCCTGGGCCACAGCGTCTGCTTCTCCAGGATACAGGGAGACAATGTTATTTTAGACATAAGATTTTTGCAAAATAAATACATTTCATTTCTAACTACAACATCGACTACAATTTGTCTATCTATAACTAGTCCGCGCCACCACTGAAGGTAGTACAGTCGCGCTCATAGCCACTAAGCCTTAGAGTTACCTTAGTGTATCCTTTACTTTGAGCGCGACTGTACCACTGTATACGCGGCGCTGCTATCATAGAATAAATGTCAAATTTTAACCGACGAAAAATAACGAGGTTTCTCAATTTTAAGTTATCGCTTTCGCCGAAAGACTTCAGTGGTGGCGACCACTCTATATCAATGTATAGTTTGTAAAACTTAGCTTGATCGCTGCGACATATGTCAAGTGACACGAATAGGGCTGGGACGATGTTGAAATTACGACGGAATATGTTGGGATGACACATCGGCATCGCACATCACTATTCGGCAGTCCCACCCATAAAGTAAGATGTTGCTACGTCATTTATATTGTAACAAAATGGAGAACTTTAAATTGATGACAGCTGTGAGATCAAGCTAAGTTATGGACTATAGTTGAGTTTCGACATTGTTTGGAAGAAATGTCCAATTATAATGCGCGCTGATTAAAGCTCGCATTGCTGGCATCGATTCAAAAAATGCCAATCAATGATAGCAATGTAATGTGAGCTTGAATAATGAGCCGTTTACAGTAAAAAAATAAATAATCTTAGTTATAAAACAACCATTTAAAATTTCAGTAGTAGAGGTACTAAAAGTGGTTGACAAGACAAGACAAATGGACTCAAAGTCGATGAGTTTAACTTGTTTAGTTAACTAGGCTAGGGAATCACAACTTGGTGCTACAAAACCAATAAAGGCATTCAAGATTTTCGACCCGACGGTTAGTGTCTTCGTAGCCGAAATGTAAAGGCAGCCTGCATTGAACCTTACGGGTTCGAGTCCCGTCGGAGACAAAATTTTGAATGCATTTTTCATTTCTATAGGGAATCACAATTCTATTAAGCCTGTGAGTGACATAACACAAAAATTATGCTTTATGCGTGTGCAATTGGCCGCCTCTAATTGAGGGAACACTAGCCCTAAGTACCTACTGTTATAATTAAACCTCATTATTGTGTATCTCTTGTTGGTAGCCCAAATAAATAAATAAAAAAAAAAATAAGATAGTTTTTGTAGATGAGATGACGGAATAAAAATTTTAATTGAACATTATAAAGATAAAAATGTGTTTATTCTGTCACATAAAAAATCAAAAGTTGTAGATGCCTTACTGTTTAATGTTGGTAAACAATTTTGGCAAATAACAGAACCTTACAAGCTTCATCTATTAGATTTAGTAGGAAATACTTATTTTTTTACTGAAAAGGGCCCATTAGGGACTCGCAGCTATTAGTAGACAAAACTATCCACTGAGATGATATAGGACCTTGTACATAAATAGTGTTCATATTAACTACTTTTTACAAATTCTCTTACACGTCTAAATTAGCTTTTTTGAGCATTCTTGAAGCCACGAGCATGGCGAAACTTCCGAGCACATAAAGCGATGCCGGAATCGACGCTAGGAGCCTGTATCTTTCCTCTGAAATAAGAAATATATTAATAATTATAAAATAGGCATAAAAAAACACAATAAAGAACAGTTTAGCTTCTGGGTAACTGTATGTAAGCAGTCTAGTAAAAAGGTGTTAATTAATTTGGAAGTACAGAAATGTCAATTTTCAAAAGTCAATGTCAAATTACACATTGGACGTGGATAGAGCATTCAGGGCCCAAAAGAGATGTGTAGAACATTAGAAAATGACCGCCTACATGGTCAGCCAAATAACATAATAATTTATAAATTAACTTGACACTGGCAGAATTGTGTAAAACCAAACACAAAAAGCCATAAAATAAGAAGACAAGACAAGAGATGTGTGCAGATCTCTTCTCGGCCCTGAATTCTGGTTGTCTGAAGCCCTGGCTTCTGGTTCCTTGTGCGGAGCTCATTTACTGGATCCGTGTAAGCCACTTTTTCAAAAGTATCACATACTTCCCCTCCCTTGCCTATCTGGTAAATATGGGTGATGGATCAATTCTAATGCAAGATAACGCCCGACCACACACCGCTCAGGTCGTACAAGAGTACATTCAGGAGGTTGGTATCAACTTCTACCCCAAAAACCCGAACTTGACATACAAACCTCTTTGACGTTCCCCATACTTGCACCAATTACGCCCAAAATTCACTTGTTGTGAGATTGCAAAGGAACTACATTATAAGATTTAATAGCGCAGATATTTTTAATAGTAATAAGAGCTTCTTCAAGGAAGAAGGTTTTGGGTGTGGAAAGTGAGGGTGACTAGGTTATTCTTATAGTATGTATGTATGTATATTATCTTATGTATGTATATTATTTTCTTGGTGTGACATATATACAATTTTCTGTTTTCACATGTTTAATTTTGTTTTTAATTAGTTTTTTTTTTATATTTGTAAATTCTTTTGTTTAATTTGTTATGTTTGGAACGTATTTATTTGCTTTGTGGATGTCGGTTTTTAGTTATTATTATTACTTAAAAAATGTAAGTCCTTTATTGGCTGTAAGTTAGTGCGTAAGTTTTGAACTGTATTTAATTAAGAGCTGTTAGATTTTGTTAAATAAATAAAATAAAAATAATAAACTTGATGGCCTGGCCATCAAAAAGTCCTGACCTGAACCCGATCGAAAACGCTTGGGATGAGCTCGGAAGGCTGGTCAGACGACGCAGACGACCTCCTGTCACCCTCAATGATCTTAAACAGGCACTGATGGAAGAATGGGAGAATATCCCCCAACATCGTCTCCGAAACCTCGTCTTCAGTATGCCAAACAGACTCGAAGCTGTGATCAGAGCCAGATGAGGCAACACCGGTTATTAAAAATGTGACTACAAACACCTTTTTCAGGTTTTTTAAGTTTTTAGGCCATTCAGTGAAAATGGCTACTTTTTGTTTTTATTTTTCATTTATGTTAAAACATTCGTTAAGTATATACCTAGTCTTGCCATAAATACTGAAGCAAAGAAAAAAATATTTTTCTATTGCAAATAACATTTTTTACTTTTACAGTGTGTTAGTTTAATACATAAATATAAAACAATTTAAAATATAAAATGCTTATTCGAAGTGGTCTCCATTGGCTGCAATACAGTCCTTTAAACATTGAGGCCAGTTATCAATAGAAGCACGCACTCTTTTCATGGGAAAATTCTTCACTGCCAATCGTACGGATTGTTTTAAGGACTCCAAATTATAATGGCGTTTAGAGCAAGCTGTACTCTTTAAAACTGACCATAAATCATAATCCAGCGGATTAAGCTCGGGACTAGACGACGGCCAGTCTTCAACTCTGATGAAGTCCGAAACGTTCGTTTCCAACCAAGACTGCGTAGACCGAGCTTTATGACCCGGCGCCGAGTCTTGCTGGAAGGACCATTCTTGGTTATTGAACATGGTGTTGTAAAGGGCTTCACTACCTTCTCAAGAATGGTAACTTGATACACTTGTGCCGATGTTTTGGTACCTTTTTCACAAAAGTATGGCTCAGTCACTCTTTCATAGCTAATAATCCACCAAACCATCACTGAAGTTGGATAGTGCCCACGTTGCATTCTTATGACTATTTGGGAAGCTTCCTTAGAACTTTGAGCATAAATACGGTCATTTTATTTGTTAAAATGTTGCTCAGTTGTAAAAAAATTCTCATCCGTAAACAAAATTTTTCTGTGACCTCCCTTTTCGTACCGCTTCAGTAGTTGTTTCGATTTTACCACCCTATTCTTTTTTAAATTATCAGTTAAGAAATGACCAGTACGTCTCTTATAGGCTGCAAGTCCTAAGTCATCTTTTAAAATACGCGACATGGTTCTAGGTGCTATCTTCATCTCCCGAGATAAAATCTTTTGATTTCGGACAGGATTTCTTCGAATTCTTTCCATTACTACTTTGACCACCTTTTTCGTATGAGCACTACGTGGACGGCCAGATCTTTTTCTGTCACAAACAGAGGAGGTCTCATTGTACCTAATAATACCCCGGTACACAAACATTTTACTAATACCAAGCGTATGGAGAGTTTAAAAAATTGCATTTGGCTCCATACCTACTTTGTGTAATGCAATCACAGCGATTCGGTTCTCTTTATCACCCCACTCCATTTTAATATCGCAAAATATTGTACAATGTATTGGCGCCAAAATGAGAAAACTCAATGAACAATCATATAAAAATAACAGATTCCAAATTCAAATGTAATATTTTGTTTATTTTTAATTGTAACAGTATTTATGGCCAGACTAAGTAGAGGTACATATATAGTATAAGTTAAGTTAAATAAACTTATATTCATAAAATCTTTTTTAACTGATATAAATGTTGTTTTTATTTCAAGTCTCTAACTTTAATAGTTCAGGAGAAAATTTAATTTAAAATTAAAGGCAGTCCCCATAAGTCCCAAGAGCGGCAGTGACGACCGACAAAAGTTCCCCTCAACAGCTTTGGCAAGAGACCAGAATGCACGGCTTCCAGAGGGGAGTGTAGCTTCTCACCGATGCTGCCAATATGCACGAACTTAGCCCTAGCAATCCGCTTTTTTTAGAGACCTAGAGGCAGCGTTGTAACATTTCTTCAATTCGGATGGTTCAATTCAGGCACGGTAGGCCCGCTGCTTGAGATTGGAGAACTCTTCTTTCCACCGAGAGGTACTACAGAGCTGGGGATGAAACATTCCATGCCATAGTATAACTTCAGTGATTGACGCAGCGCAGGAATTCGAGTCATCCGAAGAGAAACATAGCTGCTTCCAAGGGTAGGATGCATAGAACTCTCGCAGTCCATCCCAATCTGCTGACTTGTAGTGCCAGACTCGGCGCCTCCCAGGGGGGCATGGACAATCCAGGTGCTTAATCAGCGGTTCCGAGCTAACAAGACAATGATCAGAGGACTCTAATGGGGCCACGACGGATATCCTGTAATCGCCCGGGTTAGAAGTCAGCAAAACATATAAAAGCGAAGCTGTATGGTCTCAACATCAGGTACTCTAGTTGGTGATGATACTAATTAAGTGAGGCTATACACCAAAGCAAAGTCTTGAACAGCTCTTCCAGCGTGGTCGTTTATTCTAAATCCTTGGCACTCAACATGGTATGCGTTGAAGTCACCTAGGATCATCACCTCCGCCGAAGGAAACTGCTGGGATACTAGGTCGGTCGAAGCCTGGATATGTTCAAGAAGTCGGTCAGTTTCGGTATCACCATTATGAGACCTATACAGACAAGCATAGATACGGGTTTTGCCTCCGTAATCGACACGAGTCCAAAGAACAGATACGTCTCTGCCTTCAAGGTTGTTTAACCGACGACAGCAGATATCCTCCCTAACGAACATACATACTCCGGCACGTGGAAAGAAACAGTGATCCAGGTTATAGCCAGGGAAGTTTAGGTATGAAATGTCAGTCGGGGGGGAATCTGAGTCTCGGTGAGAAATAAGATTGCCGGCTTGCCAGTCTGCTAGATGGTAGTAACGGCATTCAAGTTGGAGTTAAGCCCCTGATATTGCAGAAGTCTACTTTGAAAGTGGAAAGGAGCCGCTGTAGAACGTTTTTTATTATTCTTAGTAACAGCCATATTTTTCGGGTAAGAGATGGGATGAAAGGAACGACAGGCATCTGGCGACCTCAAGAGCAAAGTTGGTCCTTAAAATACTTGAATGCACACCAGAGTGGTGCGAGTGCTTGGTAGGGGGGACGGAAGGGCCCCCGATCCGACTCAGTGGGTAAATACCGTGTTCCACTCCGGTCTCCTAATCCGGCACGATGAATACCCACGAAGCTTTTTGACATTGGCGGCGGGACAGCCTCCTGGGTTAGGAACGCCCAGGTTCGGGTACCCCACGAACCAACGAGCGGTCAGCGGAAAATCCCTGGCCCTCGAACCAACCCATCACGCTCGGGCATACAAACAAGATCCTCGTGGCTCCATGGATCCCAGGGTTGCAAAATACATGCCGCTCGGGAGGGGAAGAGAACTGGCACCTGGGTTCGGCTGCCGGAACACACCCAAGAGTGCTTTGCGACACATTACGGCCCTAGGGTGGTAGCCAGCCAGGCGGACCACAGGGATCCTACCACCAACAGATTTCTTAAGAATTGCGCTGGGCGGAATCAAACCACAGCAATCACAATAAGGGCATCAGTGTGCCTCAGAGCCTCGTTCGCTGTTAGGCAGGGTGCGCCACGTGCAGGAGATAGTATGACTTTAGCTCTAAGATCTAATGAACTACTTACACCCCATTCTTCCATACAAATCCTCTCCATCCAAAGGTTGTCTGGAAGAAATCGCTCTAAGCGATAAGACCGCCCATTGTGTATTTCTGTAGTTTTTGTAGTTTAAGTTAATTTTAGTTATTTTGTTTTTATTTTCTGTATGATTTACACAATAAAGAGTTTATCTATCTATCATGTTATGTTTTCCTCAACTTTTGATGCCCACAAGTATGTTTTTTTATATTGACGTATCTTATTACCCCATGACCGTTAATATGTTCATATATAATATACCTGCATACTTCTTTTTATGTTATACTCAGCTTCCAATCTAAATGGTTTGTATGTAAAACTCTATTCATATTTATTTTACTATGTTTTCTTAAAGTTATTATTATTCCTGAAGTTCTCAGTTCTCATTTCACATTTCACAGTTCTCACTAAAGATAACATACATACCCATTTTGTTATAAGGTGTGTAATATCTCTATAGTCGTGCGGATAGGATTTTAAAACATTAATCGTAGGATTTTGATAATTTATTTATTTTTTATCAATAGGGAAAACAAAGATTTAAGATATGCATGATAAAATGATTATGAATGAATTAAATAAAAATGCAAAACAGCCAAATGATCAGTTCAAAAATCATGCAAACAAAGAAAACAATTAATGGAAAAACCAAAAAAACCTGCATGCAGAGGAGAAAAATAAGACCCAATGAACGAAAAATTATACTTTTATTTAATAAAACAAGTTAATACCAGTAACGTTAGTTAAAACAGTACAATAAATAAACCTACCTACAATAACATATTTGAGCTAAACAAAACTATGCAATACTACCCTCCTCTCTTTCATACTGCAGACATTAGAAAGAGAAGTAAAACCAAAATGGCGACAACAAGAAGTTTAAGAAATAGAACCATCCGAGATTTTACTGCTTAAATTTTTGAATAGCGCTGGCAACTTATGTAAATTCAACTTTTTACTAACAGTAGCGACTAGTGTTGTGCCCGAATTAATCGAATCCTGCGATTCCTTGACCGGCTCGACAACGATCGGATTGTCATCGCAGTCGAATATAATTTCCGGGTCGTTCTCAATTATCTCCTCGATGGACTCCCAGTTAGTCTGCAATTTCCTTTCGACATGGCAACACTCGCACATGCCGTAATCGCATTCCTTTTTACTCATAAAATACTCTGCGTCATCTAATATAGTGCGTTCCGTTTCTTTCTTTATCATGGGAAAGATGGAGAACTTTCTAGCGGAATACTGATTCAAGTATGTAACGTATGTACTTTCGTCGTCTATCGGGACATTTTGGAGCAACTCGTCCGTGTAAAGGTCGTAGGAGTTTCTCCGACTGTTCGGTGGTGATAAGGTGTCGGCATTTGAATTTTTCCTGCTACCAGGCGGTGAAAGTGTGTCGAAGCTGGCTAGTAAACTATTCATTCGTCTCTGACCTGTCATTGTGATTGATTTTTTGTTGGTCGCCCAGCCTAGGGAACGTTGTACGGCCATTTTCCATTTTGTGTAGCGCGCGTCTCGGTCTGAAACAACAGATAATGATTAAACATTGTTGAAAATATCAAATAACCCTCAAGACTTTTGTCATTATATTTCCAGACTTCCCAAAGCTAAGAAGTGTTAAATATAGTGCATGCAAATCAGTGTATATTTCAAGATGTCATTCTAAAATAAATTTGTAAAGTTAAAAGTGATATTATTTCATCAAATGCGGATACTTGTCCCGGGTCTTTTTAAAAAATAGCTGGAAAAACCTCAGAGTTTTAGTTACAAGAAAAACTGCATTCATACATTTAAAAAAACTTGTGCTCAGCTCGGGAATCGAACCCGGACGTTTTGAAAAATAAAACTAACACTTAGATATCGATTCCACTATATACATTCATTGGGGGGTGGACAGAATCACCCCCTTTCAGGTTATACGCATCATTTTGCCACGAAACTCATTATGCCACAGTGCGCAGTGCGTAGCGTTCGGTAATGCTCGTGCCACACACTGCTGTTTCGAATTACGTCATTCGCGTTGCGCGCGACTAGTTGTCGCCGCTGATACCACTATGGGCTCTAAATTGCTCACAGTCAACGAGCTGTTGGCGTTTATAGTGCACGCCATCGACACCATGGAGTCAGCATTTTGCACTTCTGCAAATCTAGTTAAGTGGAGGTTTGCAGAGGCAAGGCGCTTCTGTTCCAGTCACTCGGGAAGACCGATCGAATGCCGTCTCGACGGAGAGACGGAGGCGAGAAAAGTGTGCAGGATATAATTACCCTGCTGAAAGAAACCGATCCTGACGGGATTCCTGACATCGTTGCTAAGGAGCTTCACAAGCTGCCCCCTGTGACGTTTGATCACGTTGACGTGACTAGATTGCTTAAGGACACAACGTCCTTGAAAGTCAATCTGGACCTACTGAAGACCAAGTTTGAGGAGTCGCAGGCCACAATTGGTGAACTTCGTGCCGAGGTAGCGTCACTACGTGTCGCCGAATCGGCATGTGTGTCACCTGCAGTTTCTGCGAGCGTCAACACGAAAAGAGGAGCGCATAATGTGTCCACATCGTCGATTGAATCGGCGATTTTGGATACATCATCACTGACCCCATAATTGCTCCACCGCGCAGTGGCCGAAAAAGTAGGATGAAAAGAAGCAGCGCTCCAGGGCTGCCCTGCAGCTCCACGGAAGGAGCAGTGTATACGGAAGGCTTTACTGAGGTGGTGCGAAAGCGCCGGAAACCATCCAGCCGGAACCGGTGTGGTACCGCCTCAGGAACCAGCTCTGTGTTCCAAGCCGAGGTGCCTACTACGCAGTTGTATATTTCACGCGTACACTTCACCGTGAAAGCCGAAGATGTAGTAGACTACATGACGAAGAAGTCGGGTTATACACTCAGGGTCGAGAAGTTGGTTTCTCGCCATAACATGAACTTCGGTTCCTTTATGGTGCGGGTTCCAACACACTGTCTCTCGACCTATATGAGTCACGAGTACTGGCCAGCCGGAGCGTTAAGTAAGTTCCGACGGTTCATCGGTCGCCTGACCCCGAATCATTGTGCTGACACCGCGAATGCGTCGCACGTCGCCGGAAAAACGAGTACTTAGTAGTTAAGATATTATTTTTTATGTAGCTTTAGTACTATACACCTTGTTACTCATTTATAGTTGTCTGAAATAAAGTTTATATTATTATATCATCGTAATGTATAATCACCGTCGTCGGTAGTGGTGGGAAGGAAGGTGTCGTTGTGTGAGGAGTGACGTCGCCACGCCTCCAGGCTCCACGCGCCGACGCCGTGACCGGCCGCCACCGCCGCGCCCAGCGCGGACATGTCCCACGCGTGGGCACGCACTGCGGGGAAGGAAACGGATGTTATTCATTGTGCCGTAGGTGCCGGCAGTCGAATGGTACCCCTCCTCTTATGCCCGTGTGTGCAGTAAGAGCCTGCTAAAGGATACCTCCGGAAGATAGGCAGCAGCCTCGTTCCGTGTATCAACACCACGAACTGCGCTCGCCAACCCGCCTGTCAAAAGTGGCGAGTACGGCAACTACCCCTCAAGGAGATCGATGAGGGAGGCCTGTGTTCAGTAGTGGACGTTTTACGGCTGAAATGATGAGATGCGGAACCCCTCCTCTATTGACCGTGGATTTCGTCTATCGACCGTGCTCGTTTCAATCGATGTATCTCGCAATATCCAATATCCTTGCGGACATTTAATTAGGCATAATATAAAAATAAGACAAATATTGTAACAATGAATAGAAGTGAATGAGTCAAGTTTCTTGTTCGCTTCTTTCCCTGACTTGGAAAAAAATATCTGAAGCGAACGAATACAATTATGTGCTTTATTCAATTTAAATGTGTCTTGTTCTTCTTTTGTAAATTGACTATTTTACGTAGCTTTTTGCTCTATTGACTAAACACTTTGACTTTGGACGCAGCCATAATCCAAGGGATACCCGGAAGGTGGACAGCGTTTTCGTTTTTGAGCATCCTTTACTGCGCTGGCTCGCCGCCTGCCAGGCGTGGTATGTATGGTAACAACCCCCACATGACCAGTTCCATGGTGGAGACCAAGTGCAGTGAACGTCCTACGGCTGAGATAATTTGCCGCCTATTTTTACAAGCTTTTATTTAGCTTGCCCTGTATGGTTTGTATGTAACTATGTTTGTTCGCGGAATCTTGCAACTCAATTTCAAAGCAGATATCTTCAACCAACTGAGCTGAAATTTTGTATACATGTTTTCTTTGGATGACAATGCATGGTCAGCTATGTGACGTCACTCTGAATCCAACATGGCGGAACACCCAAGATGGCGGACTACTTATTTTTGATGTACTCCTATAATGTGGGTATCAACTGAAAGGCTTGCTGATAATAACTTAAAAAAATTAAACGACGTCACTGAATCCAAAATGGCGAAACACCCAAGATGTCGGACTACTTATTTTTAATGTACTCCTACAATATGGGTATCAAATGAAAGGGCTTGCTGAGAATAATTCAAAAATGAAATGACGATACTCTGAATCCAACATGGCGGACTAGATATTCTTATTGCACTCCTATAATATGGGTATCAAATGAAAGGCCTTCAAAGGAAAATTAAATGACATCACTCTAAATCCAATATGGCAGAATACCCAAGATGGCGGACGAAGCTTTTTTACCACATAAATTGTATAAAGACGTTTTAAGTAGACATTAAACTTTAATGAAAAATTATTTTAGTAGGTACGTTTAACTAAAAGCTTGTTTGTAAAATGTTTTTTTTACTTTAAATTTATTAACATGCTTCCATTAGATTCACCTGTATCTATACGGATAGGAAACTTGGAACATTTTTTTAACCAACTTTAAGTATTTAAGACATCATATTTATTTACAACTTAGCGTGGGGTGTCGGCAGTAGAATGATACCCCTCCTCTCCTACCCGTGGATGCAGTAAGAGCCTGCTAAGGGACACCTCCGGAACATGGGCACCATCGTCTTTCCGTCTATCAACATCCCGTACTGCGCTCACCAACCCGCCTGCCAAGCGTGGTGAGTATGGCAACTGCCCCTCATGGAGATCCATGAGGGAGGCCTTAGTTCTATGTGGACGTTTTATGGCTGAAATGATGATGATGAATCTATTACTTTGTGTGTGCCGTATTTGGTCAAGAACAGATGTATTGTTTTTCTTCGTATTAAAGGTGACTCACAGACTGGGATCCCGATGAGGTCCGCTTGCAGCTGCATCAGCAGGTCGTTGGACGACATCTTGCCGTCCACGTGCAGTTTGGACAGCGGCATGCCGCAGTCTTTGTTCATCGCTTCTAGGATATCAACAGTATTAAAGGTGACTCACAGACTGGAATCCCGATGAGGTCCGCTTGCAGCTGCATCAGCAGGTCGTTGGACGACATCTTGTCGTCCACGTGCAGTTTGGACAGCGGCATGCCGCAGTCTTTGTTCATCGCTTCTAGGATATCAACAGTATTAAAGGTGACTCACAGACTGGAATCCCGATGAGGTCCGCTTGCAGCTGCATCAGCAGGTCGTTGGACGACATCTTGCCGTCCACGTGCAGTTTGGACAGCGGCATGCCGCAGTCTTTGTTCATCGCTTCTAGGATATCAACAGTATTAAAGGTGACTCACAGACTGGAATCCCGATGAGGTCCGCTTGCAGCTGCATCAGCAGGTCGTTGGACGACATCTTGTCGTCCACGTGCAGTTTGGACAGCGGCATGCCGCAGTCTTTGTTCATCGCTTCTAGGATATCAACAGTATTAAAGGTGACTCACAGACTGGAATCCCGATGAGGTCCGCTTGCAGCTGCATCAGCAGGTCGTTGGACGACATCTTGCCGTCCACGTGCAGTTTGGACAGCGGCATGCCGCAGTCTTTGTTCATCGCTTCTAGGATATCAACAGTATTAAAGGTGACTCACAGACTGGAATCCCGATGAGGTCCGCTTGCAGCTGCATCAGCAGATCGTTGGACGACATCTTGCCGTCCACGTGCAGTTTGGACAGCGGCATGCCGCAGTCTTTGTTCATCGCTTCTAGGATATCAACAGTATTAAAGGTGACTCACAGACTGGGATCCCGATGAGGTCCGCTTGCAGCTGCATCAGCAGATCGTTGGACGACATCTTGCCGTCCACGTGCAGTTTGGACAGCGGCATGCCGCAGTCTTTGTTCATCGCTTCTAGGATATCAACAGTATTAAAGGTGACTCACAGACTGGGATCCCGATGAGGTCCGCTTGCAGCTGCATCAGCAGGTCGTTGGACGACATCTTGTCGTCCACGTGCAGTTTGGACAGCGGCATGCCGCAGTCTTTGTTCATCGCTTCTAGGATATCAACAGTATTAAAGGTGACTCACAGACTGGAATCCCGATGAGGTCCGCTTGCAGCTGCATCAGCAGGTCGTTGGACGACATCTTGCCGTCCACGTGCAGTTTGGACAGCGGCATGCCGCAGTCTTTGTTCATCGCTTCTAGGATATCAACAGTATTAAAGGTGACTCACAGACTGGAATCCCGATGAGGTCCGCTTGCAGCTGCATCAGCAGGTCGTTGGACGACATCTTGTCGTCCACGTGCAGTTTGGACAGCGGCATGCCGCAGTCTTTGTTCATCGCTTCTAGGATATCAACAGTATTAAAGGTGACTCACAGACTGGAATCCCGATGAGGTCCGCTTGCAGCTGCATCAGCAGGTCGTTGGACGACATCTTGCCGTCCACGTGCAGTTTGGACAGCGGCATGCCGCAGTCTTTGTTCATCGCTTCTAGGATATCAACAGTATTAAAGGGGACTCACAGACTGGAATCCCGATGAGGTCCGCTTGCAGCTGCATCAGCAGGTCGTTGGACGACATCTTGCCGTCCACGTGCAGTTTGGACAGCGGCATGCCGCAGTCTTTGTTCATCGCTTCTAGGATATCTCTGGAAACGGCAGACGCGTCAAGAACGTTGTAATACAAATCCTGTTTTGTAACTCCCGACAAAAAAGAGAGGTTCTATAAGTTTGACCGTGTATGTGAGTCTGTGTGTGGCACCGTAGCTCTTACACAAGTGGAACGATGATTTAAATGTTCTTTTTTTTATCTTTTTTGGGTTCCGTACCCAAATGGGACTAGGACTCCGCTGTCCGGCTCTCTTGTCTGTCTGTCCGTCTGTCACCAGGCTATATCTCATGAACCGTGATAGCTAGACAGGTAAAATTTTCACAGATTATGTATCTGTTGCCGCTATAACAACAAACACTAAAAACGGAATAAAACAACGAGAGTGATTCTTTTGCCGTTATATGCTCGATATTTATATCGGCAACAGGAAGAAGTTTCAAATATTTACAGAATCCGCCGTGGGGTGCCGGCAGTAGAATGATACCCCTCCTCTCATGCCCATGGATGCAGTAAGAGCCTGCTAAGGGATACCTCCGGAAGATGGGCAACAGCGTCTATCCGTGTATCGACATCCGATACTGCGTTCACCAACCCGCCTGCCAAGCGTGGTGAGAATGGCAACTACCCCTCATGGAGATCCATGAGGGAGGCTTATGTTCATCAGTGGACGTTTTATGGCTGAAATGATGACAGAATCTTTACTTGTATTTTCCTTTCAAATCTAAATAATTTAACTAAAATAAAATAAATTTGCCAATAAGCTCCAAGTTTGCCAGCGTGCGATGGAGCGCAGCATTTTGGATGTAAAGAGAACCGACAGGGTCCGCAACACTGAACTGCGCTCCAGAACTCAGATCGCAGATGTAGCTCTAAAAGCCGCCAAACTGAAGTGGCACTGGGCTGGCCACGTCTGCCGTATGCCAGGTGAACTGTGGGCCAAGGCAGTCACTGAATGGCGTCTGCCGTATGCCAGGTGAACTGTGGGCCAAGGCAATCACTGAATGGCGTCTGCCGTATGCCAGGTGAACTGAGGGCCAAGGCAATCACTGAATGGCGTCTGCCGTATGCCAGGTGAACTGTGGGCCAAGGCAATCACTGAATGGCGTCTGCCGTATGCCAGGTGTACTGTGGGCCAAGGCAATCACTGAATGGCGTCGGCCGTATGCCAGGTGATCTGTGGGCCAAGGCAATCACTGAATGGCGTCTGCCGTATGCCAGGTGAACTGTGGGCCAAGGCAATCACTGAATGGCGCCTGCCGTATGCCACGTGAACTGTGGGCCAAGGCAATCACTGAATGGCGTCTGCCGTATGCCAGGTGAACTGTGGGCCAAGGCAATCACTGAATGGCGTCTGTCGTATGCCAGGTGAACTGTGGGCCAAGGCAATCACTGAATAGCGTCTGCCGTATGCCAGGTGAACTGTGGGCCAAGGCAATCACTGAATAGCGTCTGTCGTATGCCAGGTGAACTGTGGGCCAAGGCAATCACTGAATGGCGTCTGCCGTATGCCAGGTAAACTGTGGGCCAAGGCAATCACTGAATGGCGTCCTGACCCGGCGAGAAGGCGACGCGGCAGACCAAGACGTAGATGGCGGGACGAACTCGATCAATACCGAGTTGACTAGAGGGAAGTGGCTCAGGATCGAGATGCATGGAGGGAATCGGGGGTGGCGCCGTGGGGTGCCGGCAGTAGAATGATACCCCTCCTCTCATGCTCATGGATGCAGTAAGAGCCTGCTAAGGGATACCTCCGGAAGATGGGCAGCAGCGTCTATCCGTGTATCAACATCCCATACTGCGCTCACCAACCCGCCTGCCAAGCGTGGTGAGTATGGCAATTACCCCTCATGCAGATCCACGAGGGAGGCCTGTGTTCATCAGTGGACGTTTTATGGCTGAAATGATGATACACGTATACAAGATATGGGGGTGAAAGGGGATGAGTAATCGATTGTATCCAAATATACCTATATATATTTTTAGGTTTATATTTGAAACTGTATTAAAATAGAAATGGAGGCCACGGATCGGCAAGCGCAGCGTAGGACGTCCACCTACAAGATGGGCAGACGACTTGGTGAGAACTGCTGGTCGGCGGTGGATGCAGACGGCTTCCAACCGCAGTACTTGGAGATCAATGAGGGAGGCCTTTGTCCAGCAGTGGACGTCCTACGGCTGAAATGATGATGATGATGATATAGTACTTAAGTTAAGATTATGTTACTTTTTGTTTTCGTGTTTAGTAGATTATTCATCATACATATGTAAATTGTTTAATACCTATGTCTTATTACTTTCGATGTCTTTGCTGTGGTCGGTGTTGCGCCTTGTGGGGCAAATATGGTGCCACTGAAAATCAGTGCCGCGTTCTCACGGCGTGTGCTGAGTTGGTGACCAGTTTATGTCTCATAAGATTTTTATTCTGTTTAAATTGTGTAATTTTAATTCTAATTTACCTGTGTACTTATGAGTCGTAAATAAATATTTTCTTATTCTTATTCTTATACCCAAGTTTGGTAGATCTACTTTATTTTATAAAACTAAGTCAAGGTAAAATTACTTATTGGCCTACTTGGCTTGATTGTAATATTATTAGGGTACAATAATGTATGATTTGGTCACTATTTAAATATCTTCAACCGTGTTGGCCGAGTGGTATGCACCCCCGACTTTCAATCCGAAGGTCGTAGGTTCGATACTGGCCGTGCACCAATGGATTTTTCTTTCTGGAAAAATGTATGTGCATACTTAACAGGTGCTTTGACAGTTAAGGGAACATCGTGACGTAACACTTAGCTTCAGACGTATTGACCTGTTCTTTCCTCTGACTAATAGTCGACTAAGCTGAGAGGATGGTACAGGTGCTGGGCAAGCCTAATCCATCTAACAATGTCCCAGGCACTGCAGCGTCCCGTACAGCAGGATTACCAGTTGCCTAAATCATCTAATAATAGATGCAAAGGCCTTACTTTATTCAAATAAAAAAATCTACTGGAATAAATAGTTTGATGAGAACTTTAATTTACATGAAGTGTGTTGTATTATTTCTCACCTAGTTTGGAAGCACACTGCTTCTAAACCAGCTCTGATGATGTGATTCTTATTTGTGAACGCGGTCAGTCCGCAAATGATTCTGTAACAAACATGAAGTTATTAATAGATTGAAATTATTGTAACATAATAAGTGAGCAAAATAATGTTTTTACGGCGAGGGCGCTTTTTTGGATCCAG
Organism: Pasiphila rectangulata; assembly: GCA_963082625.1. Lineage (NCBI taxonomy): Eukaryota > Metazoa > Arthropoda > Insecta > Lepidoptera > Geometridae > Pasiphila > Pasiphila rectangulata. The sequence continues at coordinate 7,468,920 of OY720261.1, read as the reverse complement.
AGCGAAGTGAGGGATTCTTTAGTAGAATCCTGAACGTAGCGAGGGATTCAAAGTACGTCGCCCGAGCCAAAAATATATTTTGCGCCCGCGTGATACACTCTACTTTTCATCGTCCTCTATGAGAAAATAAAAGGCGCCTCATATTTTATTGTAATTATTATTATTATATTTCGTTAATAGTATCAAACGCTTTCGAAAAATCTAATAACGTTAGTAGCTTTATCTATATCTTGAGCAGCGAGAATATTATCTACAACATCCATGAGAACTGTAGCGGTGCTACGCCCCTTTCTGAAGCCTGATTGTTGGGACGGAAAAAAATTATTTGTTACTAAGAAAACATATTTTTTTTAATACGAACGGAAATACATATACTAATGGGACGTAAGTAAGAGTCTATACTGTCAAAGACCTTGGCGTCACGTTTGATACACGTCTAAACTTCCATGATCACTTGAAGGCAATCGCTACTGACTGCTATCGTAGGTTAGGCTTCGTTCTCCGAAATGCTCGCGAATTCCACAATGCGGCTGCCATAAAGATAGTTTATACTGCTCTTGTACGAAGTAAGATTGAGGCGGCATCAATAGTGTGGCATCCGTATGAGAGTACCTACGCCTTACGATTGGAAAAAATTCAAAAGGCTTTGTTCGCGCTTACAAGAAAGAACGAAACTATTCTCGTAAAACAACTTGACGACGCCGACGCGACGGACCAATCAGCGGCGGCTTCCATCACGTGATATCGCATATCGCTAATGCGATTGGTTAAAACATTGTTCCCACACCCCCCTATCCTAGGATTTTATAAATTAGTTTTTAGACGCCATTATTAATTACACGAGTCAACAGCATTTCACAAATTCTTTTATTTAAACTCAGCAAGACCAGGAAATCCAGTTCCAGTAAGCTAGGCAGCTATCAATAAACGTACCTAAGCATCAGCACGGTACAAATGGTCCTTCGACGCCAAATTACAAGAATCCAGCATCCTATGAAGTACAACGACGCGACGTGGCTGCCATTACTGGACAAAGGGGTCAACTCAAACACGCAATACGCAACCTGCTGGACAGAAGACTTGGAAGCCAAGCGCATGGTGGGATTGAAGTCTGATTGGCATCATCGATCATCAAAAGCAATCCGGTGGGGCCAACCATCCTTTCATCATCCTTCCACACTTCTATGTTCTTTCTGTGACACCCGTGCTAAACTCATTTCAGTGTTTTCGCGAAGCTGTGTCAAATCCAATGCTAAGGTTGGACAAGACTGGGGCTTGTGACGTTGCTATCACTGCCGACGAGTCTTCCATTCAAGCATTAAAACCGTGAGTACACTTGTGTCTTACTGATCACCAAAATGGCTACCGAAAATGCCATGTCACGCGACAAGTCTCCTCTTTCTTTAAATATCGAAAGTGCTGCTTTAGATAAATCCAAATCTCGCGATAGATCTCCTAATGTTAGTTACGAAAACCCGACTTTGTTTCGTGAGTTAGTTAGGAAGCGCGGCATTGTAAAAGGCCGATTAACTATATTCACAAATTATGTTCAATCCATATCAGAAAATATTGATCATGTCTCATCATCTCGAAATCGTATAGACTTACAGCTACGCATTACTGGAGCATCTAGATTATATTCTGAATATCATGACATTCAGTCCAGAATAGAGGAAAGTATATACGATAGCGAGATATCTGACCAGCTGAGTCAGAGAGAATTATTTGAAGACCAATACTATAGCACTTTGTCTTTAGCGGAATCTTTACTTTCGAATGATGAGGTCACTAACAATTCCAAAACCTGCGACATGTCACAATCAGTAAAATTGCCCACAATAACGATGCCTACCTTTGACGGTTGTTATGAACACTGGCTCGAGTTTAGAGACACATTTATGTCGCTAGTACATAACTCTAAACATATAAGTAACATTCAGAAATTCCACTACCTAAAATCATCATTGAAAGGTAACGCGTTACTAGTTATAGAATCAATGGAATTCTCTTCAGATAACTATTCCGTTGCGTGGGAATTGTTACTGAATAGGTACAACAATAACCGACTTTTAGTTCATAACCATGTAAAGGCGTTATTTACTATGGACACACTAAACAAGGAGTCGTCCAGTCACATTAGAACGTTAATTGATGTAATTTTGAAAAACTTACGCGCTTTAAAAATCCTAGGTGAACCTACGGACGCCTGGGATACGCTCATTATTTATATGATTGTGTCAAAGTTAGATAAAATAACCGAACGCGAGTGGGAGACCTATAAATGTACATTTATGTCAAATCATTCAACCGCAAAGCAACAAATTAAATTAAGCGATTTCATTGGGTTTCTACGAAACAGGGCCGATATGCTAGAAACACTACAGCTTTCGCATTCCAAGGCACAGAACGTACAAACAGACATTAAAAAACAAGGTTCATATGCTAACAAAACATTGCACTGTAATGTTTCTTCCAATCAGCTGAACGATCGTCAGTCTCATGTTTACAGACCTTGCCCGAAGTGTAGGGGATCACATTCGCTTTATTCATGTCAAAGTTTTATTGAAAGTAACTTAGAATCCAAGTTAAAAATAATTAACGACAACAACCTTTGTTTGAATTGTTTGCGGTCGGGACACACACCTGAGGTATGTAGATTCGGGCCGTGCAGGAAATGTAACGAAAAACATAATTCACTCATACATAACGATAGCCGTGGGGTGCCGGCACTAGAATGTTGCCTCTCCTCTCTTACCCATGGATGCAGTAAGAATCTGCAAAGGGATACAGCCGGAAGATGGGCAGCAGCGTCTTTCCGTGAATCACCATCACGTACTGCGCTCGCCAACCCCCCTACCAAGCGTGGCGAGTATGACAACGACCGCCTCATGAACTCGAAGATCGATGAAGGAGGTTTATGTCCAGCTGTGGACGTGGGCAGCAGTCCTACCGTAGAGGTTATAGAAAGATATAACGATGATACTAACTCAGTTGCATTTCATTCGAATATTTCACATAGCTCCGACGAGCGTGAGGGCGCGGCTTGTACTGAGCGCGCTTCCCTTCCCGAGGACTCGTCAATCCAAGTAAACAAGGCACATATAAACGCGCAGTGTCCATCTATAGGTACGCATGCGGTTCTGCTGTCAACAGCTGTAGTCGAGGTAGCCGGCGCTAACGGTGCTTATCTCCGAGCGCGCGCGCTGCTTGATAGTGGAAGCCAGCGATGCTTTATTTCAAAATCGTTTTGTGACAAACTTAACGCATCATTATTTAAGTCTAGTCATGAAATAAGAGGCGTAGGTGATTCGGTGGTGCAATGTTCAGAAACTTGTAACATCGATATTAAATCCCAAGTGGATAATACATTTGTAACACGCATTAATTGTTACGTATTATCCCAAATATTGTCTAAAATACCGACCTTATGTCAATTAAGCGCGCAGTTTTGCATTCCAGACAACATAAGAATAGCAGATCCGCAGTTTTTAGATTCTAAAAATATAGACATTTTAATAGGCGCAGACGTGTTCTGGGATCTTCTAGGAGAGGGCAAAATAAAACTTCCTAGTGGACCAGTTTTACAGAACACAAAGTTAGGATGGATTATTTCTGGACCAATTTTCGGTCAATAATTTACGGCGCATCTATTTTAAGTTCATACAAGTACACGTGAGACACACAATTACGTTTGTTTGGGGTGGTTGATAAGCTACCTATAGGATCGGGATGCGCAGACTGACGAGGAACGGGCAAACGAGGAACACTTTGTTCGCACAACGAGGCGCGATAGCGAGGAAAGGTTCATTGTTCGTATTCCTTTTAAATAGTCACCCGATGTCTTAGGCAAATCATATACCTACGCAATCAAAACGCAAATTTTATCATTAGAAAAATAGTTAATACCGTTAGGTATAATCGAACCCCTTTCTAGATATGTAGAAAACGATTATTTATCAAAGCAATTCTAAGAAATTAAACGTACCGAAAACATGATTTCAAAAACACTAGGTTTAGGTTGGAGTAATTTAAAATATTTGTTTTATTTTAAAACGCAATTTCCGAGTGATAATAGCCCAGTCAATACACGATCGATTTTATCGAATATTTCGCAATTTTTTATTCACTTGGCTTATCCACTAAGCCTTTTAATTATAATTGCCAAGGTTTTACTGCACCAATAATGGCTACATAAAATAAGCTGGGATGACGTCATTCGTATAAGTATTGGACGATGGAACCGGTTTGTTGTTTCTTTACAAACGCTTATTGGATTCATTTCAAGATTTTCAAGACGCGGTAAATATTTTCTGATATTGGTTGTAATGTTTATTTTTTGTGCAAAGATGAATTACCGCAAAGATTGGATTTTTCTATTTTTTTTACAAGGATGTCCTTTAGACATTATTAAATACGCAGCAAGTCAGCAAATTTAATTTAAATTAATTCCTTTTATATTCGCCTCATTTTGGTGGTCTGTGGGAGGCAAGTGTAGTCATGTAAACAACATTTACGCCGGGTTTTAGGAAACGCACACCTTACCTTCGAGGAGTTTAGTACGGTTTTGTCACAAGTAGAAGCTGTCTTGAATTCCCGACCACTTTCTCCTCTTTCTACAGACCCCAAGGACCTTTCTCCTCTGACACCCGCTCACTTTTTGGTTGGTCGACCACTTACTACTCCTGCAACCGATGACGTCGCCGATACCCCGGTACACCAATTAAAACGATTTCAAAGGGTCGAGCAAATACGTCAGCATTTTTGGACGCGCTGGTCGAAAGAATATATATGTGAGTTGCAGATGCGTCATAAATGGACCAAGCGAACGGCAGAGTTGAAGGTCAACACACTAGTCCTAATCAAGGACACCAATCTTCCTCCGCTTAAATGGCACATGGGTCGTGTGCTAGCTACCTTTCCAGGCAAGGATGGTATTGCCAGGGTAGCGGACATACAGACAGCGTCGGGAGTGAGTCGACGGGCTTATGCGAAGATCTGCCCTCTCATTTTGGACGAGGAGTCTACACCACTACATTGAAAGCTGCTGCTTCCAAGGCCGGGGGCATGTTCGCGCTTACAAGAAAGAACGAAACTATTCTCGTAAAACAACTTGACGACGCCGACGCGACGGACCAATCAGCGGCGGCTTCCATCACGTGATATCGCATATCGCTAATGCGATTGGTTAAAACATTGTTCCCACACCCCCCTATCCTAGGATTTTATAAATTAGTTTTTAGACGCCATTATTAATTACACGAGTCAACAGCATTTCACAAATTCTTTTATTTAAACTCAGCAAGACCAGGAAATCCAGTTCCAGTAAGCTAGGCAGCTATCAATAAACGTACCTAAGCATCAGCACGGTACAGGCTTTCTTGAGATTCTTTTACAAGAAACTCTATGGATATTATCCATTTCTCTATCCCACAGTATTTTTACTCGGTATGCTAGGTTTTAATTCCCTAGAAACAAGGCGTAACTACAGCCTACTAACGACCGCTTGTCGGTTGCTGCGTGGTGTATCGGACTGCCCTGAATTGGTAGCTCAAGTGGTAAGATTGTATGTACCTGAAGTTCCTAAGTATTCTCTGAGGCCCCGAAGCCATGCCTTACTGGCTGTCTACCGAGCGCGCACGGTGGCGCACAGGAACTCGCCCCTTATTCGAGCATTACTATTACTAAATGAGCTTCTGGCGTCAGCACCACTGTGTGATATATTTGCAGACAACTGGAATGATATGTGCAGAGTTTGCCTGAGGTATTGTGAAGAGGTTGATACCGTAAGAATAAGTACCATTTGTTAATATTTTATTGTATTTTTTTCTGTTTTTATTATTAAGGTGTAAGATGTTTGTTGTTTGTGTAAATTTAATTGTTTACTTTACCTATGTATAGCATAGCGCATTGGTTGTACTGTAATGCTGTTATTTCTTGAATAAATAAATAAATAAAATAAATAATAAGTAAGTCTTTCAGAAGTGTTGGATGTGTGACTTTGGGAATAGGTCTTACAATCGAAGTTTTCCAGGACTCTGGGAAAATTCCTGTTTCAAGTGAAGCATTAACAATACTTTTTAATACACCAAGGGTGTGTGGAAGTGTCATACAAATCATTTCCATTGAGATTTGATCAATGCCCATCGCATTCGAAGAAAAAGATCGAATTATTTTCCTTAACTCATCAACAGGTTGGAAGCTAAAGGAAAATGACCCATAGCAATTAAATTCGTAGTAGGTCAAGTGAGATATCTTAATTTTGTTTTGAGAGGGTAACATCTAAAAACTGTTATTTATTGTGTTAGGATCATTAAAGTGCGAAGGTAAAGTTCATGTTTATTTTTGTAATTGACGTTTTTTTTTTTTAATTATTAATATTTATACAGGGTTTTGGTTACATGACACCCTTATAGACTATACTTAATTCAGATTACATTTGAATTTACAATTTCATTTGAAAATCTTTCCTTTAAGAGCTGCACGGTATATTTCCCTAAGTCCCTTGGCATCTAGCGACATTGGTTCGGAAAGGATGCTGTTGCAACCTCCGACCTGCCACAGGATGTGACCAGGCTCACGACGACGTTTTGTTTTAAATTTTTCCATAGAACACGAGGATTTTTTATTTTTTTATTAATATCAAAGTACCTGAGGACGCGGCCGACCACCAAACCGTTGGGTAGACGACGTCAGACGACACGGAGGACACGACCGGATAAGACGGGCACAAGATCGCCAGGAATGGAGGAAACGGAAAGAGGCCTATGTCCAAGAATGGATCACAAAACGGCCCCAATGATGATGATGATGAATATCAAAGCATGATGTTTTTTCAGCACGAAGAGCCTAATCAACAACAATTTCCATGTAATTGTAGAATTTTTATGTGACTCAACATTACTTAGGCAGTATTGCGTATATGCTTTATCACGGGTCTTTATCATTTCCCGGATGTTGTGTGTGATCCAAGGGCTCACTTTTTTGTATAAGTGACATTTTTTCTGAGGCATGTTTATCAAAAAGATAACAAACTATAACATCAAATACCATTTGACTGACATCCTTAGATATCATATTGCTCCACTTTATGTCACTAATATCAGTTAAGAAAGTTTCGAGTTCAACGTTTCTCAATGGACGATAAATTACAAGATATTATATGAATGTTGACTCAATTCCGGTATATGATTAACAGTAACATCTAATAATTTGATATTGGAGCACAACAAGTCTATTAAAGACTCACTATGATTGGTGGTGTGTAGGAACGGTGACATATTTCTCAAGGCTGAAGCAATTATGGTGTGTAGGAACGGTGACATATTGCTCAAAGCTGAAGCAATTTGGAAAATCAAGAAGTTTTCTCGAGTGCGAATCATGAGTGTGAAGGAGATCAATGTTAAAATCAACAAAGATAGTGTGATGGAAACCAGCTAATGACGAAATTGTATCTGTCAACCCATCCAGGAACATTTCCATGTTTTGCCATGGAGGGCGGTACGCCGTACCTATTAGCTTCAGACCATTGCAAGTGATGCGAAGCCACATCTGGTCTACACCCGGCACCTCCGGGTGAGCGAGTGGGCGCGCGCTGACGCCCTGCTTGATGTAAATACCGACACCGCCACCTCGCTGGCGGCCGCCGACAGCGCTACCGTAGTGGCGCGAAACATGACGCAACGAGTAACCGGGTATTGTAACCGGGTATTGTGGCCGCGCCTCCTCGCAGCCAGGTCTCATTGATAGCCATAATGTCAACCAAATGATTCAACATAGCAACTAAAAACTCGTCGCGTCTCGTGCCTAGAGATCCTATAATGAGTAAACCGAGTGTTAGGTATTTATTTTTAATGAACATTATAAGAAAGGAATAAAAAATGTTTATGAATTTACTGTTGATCAAAATAGTTATTAGGCACAAGACATGACGTTCATTCAAAAATTCAACCAGTATCACAATAGTAGACGCACATAAAATAAATTCAATTTCTACGTAAAATGAGTCGGCTGGATGGTCAATATGCTAGAAAAAATTTCACTAAATATATAAACTACGAATAACTTAAATAAAGGCTGCCGCATACATTTAAAACAAATGAACACAATAAACCTTAAATGTATTTTTTATTATTTATTTAGTATAAGTTATCATGACCTACACTAAAATACATTACAATCTAGCCAAACCGGCTAATGAGTAAATTTATGCTAACCTAGTTTTATAAAAATAAATGAATGAAATAAAAAATATAGCCATATTGCACTTTAGGAACCTATTTCCGAGATCATTTATTTTATTTTTTAATATTAAGCTAATGACATAAATCCTGCAATTAGTGTCCACTAACCAAAAAACTTTATCAGATCATCCTCAGATCGTATACGGCGAGAAGCACGGAAGCCGGGACGGAGCGATTCTGCTTGCGCACGAGAATCGCTCCGTCCCGGGTCCACACGAATCTCCAGCTAAGGCGACGGGCCCTTACGCGACGAAACAGTAAACGATTAGTGCGAGAAAGCCGCTCATTGACATAAAAACATCTCGGCGGGCCAAGGATGCCGAGGCCGGCGGTATCAGCACCGCGACGTACGCGCGCGGCACGCATTAGCTTATCCTTTTGAGCTCGGCGCAACAGGCGCGCCACAAGCGACCGCGGTCCGGTTCGCATATCATCGGTGGTTGTAGTAATGGTCCTAGATGATTCAGCGGCAGCGGCAGGGGTGGCCCTCGGGACATAGGCGCGAGGCCGCGCGGCGCTCCGTCACCTTCCGTTATTTTGACGGCAATTTTGTTTCCAACAAGGGTCACAACATGTATTGGATTTTCACCGCTAAACTCAGAGACGCCGGTGATTTCGATTTCGTTCGCCAACAGCTCTTGATCCTTATCGTTCAAGATGTCTGTCAGCTGGTTCACTCTCACCATGAGGTCATTGACTTTTTCACCTTTTTCGTCAAGGCGTTTTTCTACAACAGTGATACGATCCTCAACCGCGCAATTTAACACGTACAATAAATGACAGCCCGGCCTTTCACAGCCAATTTACATTTGCCACAGATTTCAGAAATCGGAGACATATTTTCGATCTTTATAGTAATTCACACCAAACGCGCGATATTCCATGCGAAATTCAACTCTAAACGCGCGAAGTTGCGTTTGTACCTATGGGTTTGAGCAGCAAAACTTTAAGGATGTTTTTTTTCTAATTTCACTGTTCTTTTTAGATTTAACTAGAAACAAATATGTACACTTTAGTTATAAGTCCACGCCAAATCCACAACGCAACACAAAAATATGCAAGTTTTAGATACTTGATAGGTAAAACGCAGGGAGGTCGTAAAGTTCACGCGCCGGACCACAGATTAGCGTATAGTAGAACTGTTACCGACGCGATCCGGGAGCGCTATTAATAGTGTCCAAGGTCACGCGACCCGCGTAAAATTTATTCACTATAAACACTATTGTCTGTTTATTTAACACTTACATTTTTTTATTTAAGGGGGTAATGGCGATTATTATGATAGTTTACAGTCCTAAAAAGTAATAGAAATAGTAATATGTGACTGGTATCTCTTGTGACTCTAGTACTGGTATCTCTAGTAACTGGTAAATCTAGTGACTAATATATCTAGCGCCTCGTGTGAATGGTATCTCTACTGATATCTCTAGTGACTCTAGATACTCTAGTGAGTGGTATCTCTAGTGACTCTAGTAACTGTTGGTGGTGGGACTCTTGTGACTAGTGACTGGTATCTCTTGTGACTCTAGTGACTGGTATCTCTAGTGACTCTAGTACTGGTAAATCTAGTGACTAATATCTCTAGCGCCTCGTGTGAATGGTATCTCTACTGATATCTCTAGTGACTTTAGAGACTCTAGTGAGTGGTATCTCTAGTGACTCTAGTAACTGTTGGTGGTGGGACTCTTGTGACTAGTGACTGGTATCTCTTGTGACTCTAGTGACTGGTATCTCTAGTGACTCTAGTACTGGTAAATCTAGTGACTAATATCTCTAGCGCCTCGTGTGACTGGTATCTCTACTGATATCTCTAGTGACTCTAGAGACTCTAGTGAGTGGTATCTCTAGTGACTCTAGTAACTGTTGGTGGTGGGACTCTTGTGACTAGTGACTGGTATCTCTTGTGACTCTAGTGACTGGTATCTCTAGTGACTCTAGTACTGGTAAATCTAGTGACTAATATCTCTAGCGCCTCGTGTGACTGGTATCTCTACTGATATCTCTAGTGACTCTAGAGACTCTAGTGAGTGGTATCTCTAGTGACTTTAGTAACTGTTGGTGGTGGGACTCTTGTGACTAGTGACTGGTATCTCTTGTGACTCTAGTGACTGGTATCTCTAGTGACTCTAGTACTGGTAAATCTAGTGACTAATATCTCTAGCGCCTCGTGTGACTGGTATCTCTACTGATATCTCTAGTGACTCTAGAGACTCTAGTGAGTGGTATCTCTAGTGACTCTAGTAACTGTTGGTGGTGGGACTCTTGTGACTAGTGACTGGTATCTCTTGTGACTCTAGTGACTGGTATCTCTAGTGACTCTAGTACTGGTAAATCTAGTGACTAATATCTCTAGCGCCTCGTGTGACTGGTATCTCTACTGATATCTCTAGTGACTCTAGAGACTCTAGTGAGTGGTATCTCTAGTGACTCTAGTAACTGTTGGTGGTGGGACTCTTGTGACTAGTGACTGGTATCTCTTGTGACTCTAGTAACTGTTGGTGGTGGGACTCTTGTGACTAGTGACTGGTATCTCTTGTGACTCTAGTGACTGGTATCTCTAGTGACTCTAGTACTGGTAAATCTAGTGACTAATATCTCTAGCGCCTCGTGTGACTGGTATCTCTACTGATATCTCTAGTGACTCTAGAGACTCTAGTGAGTGGTATCTCTAGTGACTCTAGTAACTGTTGGTGGTGGGACTCTTGTGACTAGTGACTGGTATCTCTTGTGACTCTAGTGACTTCTCTAGTGACTCTAGTACTGGTAAATCTAGTGACTAATATCTCTAGCGCCTCGTGTGACTGGTATCTCTACTGATATCTCTAGTGACTCTAGAGACTCTAGTGAGTGGTATCTCTGGTGACTCTAGTAACTGTTGGTGGTGGGACTCTTGTGACTTGTGACTGGTATCTCTTGTGAATTTAGTGACTGTTATCTCTAGTGACTCTAGAACTGGTATCTCTAGTAACTGGTAAATCTAGTGACTAATATCTCTAGCGCCTCGTGTGAATGGTATCTCTACTGATATCTCTAGTGACTCTAGAGACTCTAGTGAGTGGTATCTCTAGTGACTCTAGTAACTGTTGGTGGTGGGACTCTTGTGACTAGTGACTGTTATCTCTTGTGACTCTAGTACTGGTATCTCTAGTAACTGGTAAATCTAGTGACTAATATCTCTAGCGCCTCGTGTGACTGGTATCTCTACTGATATCTCTAGTGACTTTAGAGACTCTAGTGAGTGGTATCTCTAGTGACTCTAATAACTGTTGGTGGTGGGACTCTTGTGACTCTGGTGGTGGTAGATCCACCAGCTGACTAGAGTGATGATTCGCGAACGGTCGTTGGTAGATTTTGGTATATACTAAGACAGGGCAGGACCAGCAGCGGCCTGACTCAGTGCCTCACCCCCTCGCGTCCTTGCGCCAGTAGGGCGCGTACAGGCCGCTGAAGGCCGGCACGAAGTACACGTCCCCCGTGGAGAACACCTGGCCGGCGACGTGCTCCGTGTCGGCGGACACGTCTTTGATCAGCTTGAGGTTGTCCTGGAGGAACGTCATGCCGCCGCCGGCGACTGCGATTGATCCTGTGGGAGAAGTTGTGATTTAGTTGGCCGCTGCTGGGCAAAAACCTCCCCCAAACCGTGCCAGTCATCCCTGGTTTTTGCATGTCAACAGTCCCGTTCGAATCGATCAAGATCGTCACGGAAACGCTTTCTAGGTCGACCCCGACGGCGCCTCCATTTTCAGGCTGCCATTGAGTGGTAATTTTATTGTGTTCGGTTAAATTTATCAGAGTAATAGAACTTTTTGTGGAGAGTCCATCTGGGGAAGTAGTACCATTCGTTTTTTGCCGCCAAGCAGTTATGGCTGTAATGGCTGTGTTCCGCTTTGAAGAGTAAGGGAGCCGGTGATATTACACATGAGTTCTTAGGTCTCATGTGTGATGGGCGCAATACAATGCTGCGTTGGTCACGTGCTTATTGAATGTGATCGCTTAACATCACTCCTGATGCTAAGCGATCACATGCGATGAAATGAGCGATGAAATGACGAGATAAGCCGAAGGCCGGAGGGCCTAGTAAAGGCCTAGTAGTCTTAGTTAACTGTTTTTCTATACGAACATCCATCCACGATATATGCCTACTGCTTTATTATAGTTACTTGAATATCCTATAAGACAGACTTAACCATCATTCTAGACAAACGTCAATAATTCTAGATTCTTGACCATCAATCTACATACTCGACCAATCCACCATCAATATAGACACTCGACCATCATTCTATTTAGATACTTTACCATAATTCTATATAGCTAGATAATCGACGATTTAAGCCATTTGATCATCGGTGGATGGATGGTGACAAGTCTTCAGGCGGTGACCAGTCTTCAGTGGTTCATCTAGTTCATCTAGTGACTAGCTCTCTTAAGAGTCACTAGCCCTCTTACAGTGACTATCCCTCTTAAAGTGACTAGCCCTCTTACAGTCACTATGGTCAGTCTCCTCGCTTGAACTATAATAAATATTCATATTATAAACCTATGTAAGATATATTACCTTCTAGTGCATACACTGGCGGCGCGTTAGGTCCCATCTTGTAAGCCAGGGTAGTCAGCAGGCCGTGGGTGGAATGCACGCGCCGCTGTCCCATCCGCTTGTAGAGGAGAAAACATCCCCTTCTATGTTTGTCTTCTATATTTTTTTTTTTTTATTATTCATATGCCTTCAGTTGGTGACCATGCTTTATCTGGTGACTATCCACTCTGGCGATGACCAATCTCTAGTTCGGTGACAAGCTCTCTATACACTAATAAAGATGTTCAATTATTATACCTTCCAGTGCATCACTCTGGCGGCGACTAGCCCTAGTTCGGTGACAAGCTCTCTATAAACTCTAATTAAAGATGTTGAAATATTATACCTTCTAGTGCATACACGGGTGGCGCGTTAGGGCCCATCTTGTAAGCCAGGGTAGTCAGCAGGCCGTGGGTGGAATGCACGCGCCGCTGGCCCGTGTTGTAGAGGAGGAAACAACCGCTTCTATACGTGTTCTTGCCCTGACCGGCTTGCATGCAGCCCTGGCCGAGCAAGGCTGATTGTTGGTTGCCTAGAATCTGAGAGAATACGAATTTTAAATCCAAATGTACATTTGGAACGGCATTTTTTTGAAATCATAAGGTACAACAACTTACAAACACTTTTGTATGATTTCAGCGTTATCTCCTCAGTCCACGTCCATTGCAGGACATAGGCATCTCCAAGATTATATAGGGATTGTTACCATTCTCGCCTCGTTTGGCGAGCGCAGTACGGAATGTTAATACGCGGAAAGACTCCGCTTCTCATCTTGCGGAGGTTACCCATGGCAGATTCTCAGTGCATCCACGGCCAGGAGAGGCAATATCCCAGTGTCCGCAGCCCATGGCAACGTATCGGCATTTCAGCGTTAATAGATGAGTAGGGTAGAATTGTGTGTTATGCATCGCGAAGTGATTTTTTTTTCTTAAAAATTAATTTAATTTCTTAATAATTATGTTGGTTCATTTGTGTGGCCTAAAGGAACGCTGTGTTTATCTTTTATCATTGTTATGTCATTATTAGCTTAGACCTTTGAATATTGTTTTTCAAATTATATGAATTCTCTTAAAAAATCGATAACTATCTCCATGTACTTCTCCGATCTTCTTCATGGACCGGAACATAAATGTATGTAACTTCTTCGCTGAACCTAACTTATTTTTAGACGATGACATGACTACCTGACATGCGCGCTTAATGAAACTCTAAATGCTCATATCATTCGATTACTTGATTTCTCAATAAATAGGCATGAATAAAGATGTATCTAGGTACTAAGAAAATAAAATTAACAAGTTAATTTAAAAAAAAATATTGTAATATTCCAATTTCTTAAACATAAAACATTTTTCAAAACACATACAGTAGTGGTACGTGCAAGAAAACACATTTTCGTATGAATTACATATATTTAGAATCCAAATCATATAAACTAGGACAGCCTTTTTCTTATAAATTACAAATCTCAGTTATCTTTTAAAATATTCTTTATCCCACTATTTTTTATACAACTACGCTACAACTAACGCTGAAAAATGTGTTTAATATTTTTTTCCATACAAACTTTCACCCCCTATTTTAACCCTTTCTGATTTAATTTACGCAATGAAAAGTAGCCTATGTCCATCTCCATGGTCTTAATCTACTCCTATACTAAAATTCATCCAAATCGGTTCAGCGGTTTTAACGTGAAAAGGGAACATACATACAAACATAAATACATACATACATAATATACATACATACATTCTTACTTTCACTTTTATATATTAGTAGGAAGTAGGATAGGATGTAATTGGATTTTTCTTGAATTTTCCGTATCTGAAATATCTCTACCTACAGACTAGTTAGGTGTAAATTCTTTTTCAAAAACGCCTTTATATTTACTAATTCAACGAATAAAATCTCCAGCTTTTAGTTTTTTTTCTTATCTTTAGTGTCACATACAGATAATATTGAATATCTGGTATGAATACCTGGTAATTTCATATTAACTTCAGATATATCATAAATATTATTATTGTAGGGGACAGGATAGGGATGATAAATCACACACAGAAACTTTAGTTCGAAGAGCGGCGAGCGGAAGGAAGAATGCACCCAACAAAACAAACGTGCGGACACTAGGTCGCGGAAAAGGATACTATTTTGCCGCGCTCGGCGCGGCCGTCGGCTTCACCGCGTCGGGGGGACCTACCGCGTCCCTCTCCCGATCCAAGCGCATTCTTCCCGCGCACGCTACATTTTATTATTTATTCTCATATTTGAATGTAAAATATTTAGAAAGTTAACTTAACACAGACTTCATAATACACAATAGTTTACACAATAGATAATTAATAGGCAAGAAATATATCAACATACCTACCTACCTACTAACTGCAAACTCAATATTTAATCACAATAACTTTAACAACACTGAATACGTATCTATTTACTATAGGTAGGTGCGCACCCCTGAGTGCCTACTAAAAACCGCGAGCAATCTAAACGCGTCGCTTACATTCCCCCCCTTAGTGCTGTGATACAGCACTCACTACCTACTGCTGGCGACCATGCGACGCGTGTACAGTAGACAGGCATTTCAGATACAAGAGTGCATACTAACAAACAAATAACATAATATACCTACCTACACTTGTTACAAACAACATGAAGTACTTACAAAATAAAATACAAATCAATAGAACCAAACATTCTAAATCAAAAACACAAAACAAACATTACAACTTAGTAAAACCACATAACCTTTAAACAACAAAATATTAAAAGGTAAAACTAATCAACATGTTTGAACAAAACAAATAAAACCACAAACAGTTACCTTTACACAAAAAATAATAGGTATTTAAAAGTGTAAAACAAACAAACATACTTAGGACATGTACCACAAAAATACACAAGACATCAACAATTAATAGGTACTAGGCAAAACAAACAAATCACTGGTACCACCTAGGTATTTGCCCCAACCGTAGGCCTTCCAGTCGTCCATCCAGTGTCCACTCCATAATCGGTTAGTACCGCTGACCTACCATCGCAAGTTACATTAGACTTAGGCGACACATAGGCGACACAATCCGTAACACCATCACGTTTATATCGCTTTACAAAAGTCCACCGATCCCTACGCAAGGGTTTTTTAAACGTTTTACTCACTTGCAACTTTTGCTTAGCAACACGACCGTAACACTTATCATCATCACCATTAGCCACTTCTGTACTGAACACTAACGACCTACGATGTTTTGCACGTTCACTGTAACTTTGTACTGCGGTTCTGCGAGCGATGCCGGCGACCACGGATAACATCGGGCGCGGGCGGCGGGAAAACGACACGGAACGCCGCGGCCGTAAACAGTTGTCGGAGGGGTCAGTGGCCGAGAGCGGCTTGGCAACAATCACTGGCAGCAGGTTCGATTCCCGCGTTGCTGGACACTGTGTAGAGCAGCCGCTTAGCGGAAGCAGCCCAGCGGCGAGGTGCGGGTTCACTTCCTGCAGTCCCGCGTATCCTACACAGGTGGATACCGCTGACGGCAAACAACCGTTGAGCAGGTCAGGTACTGGAAGAGATCCGGCGTGATCAGGGTTTACTTTCTGCGGTGCCGCGAACGTTACACAGGTTGGCGGCAAACAGTCGATGGGCAGGTCGGTGATAACTGGTTGCGAAGATTCTTCACAAGCGGCCAGCCGAGCGCGGGAATCATCGGGTGCAATTGGCGGGAAAGACGCGGTTGATTTTAGCGGGAAAGCAGCGTCGTCGCGCATGTTGTTATCAGCGGCCGGTAGCGGCGGTCCGGCGGAAATCACATTGTGCGGGTTCCATTCCCGCGGTGCCGGATGCCGTACAAAGGTGGCGCACTGAATTTCTGCTACTTCCATGCTTCTTTCTAGGCACTTTTCCATTACTTCCTGTGGCCCGATGTCGGCGGCCCGCGCGCTTATCATAACGGCGGCGGTTGGCGGCAAACAGTAATGTGTTACCGGAAGTTGCGCAGCGACCGCGGCCCGCGCGCTTTGCACGGGTTCTAATGGCGGCAAGCAAACTTTCGGCGGGAAATCGGCATCGAACGAGTTAACAGTAGCCGAGGGCGGCCCGGCGCGAATAACATGTTGCAGGTTTGAATCCTGCAGTGCCGGGACACGTTCATAAGTGGCGCACTGGCTTCTTGTCTCGTTCATCCTGTTGCTAGCTTCAACTTCTAGTTCTGCTAAGTCCACTTCCAATTGTTTCTCAATCAGTTCCATTCTGATTTTTGCCTTTTCCTTAGCGGCCATAAGTTCAAGCATTTTCTTTCGCGCCATTATGGAAGCGGGCGAAGACTTTTTTCGAGTGGATGGTTTTCTTAACGCTGTTGAAGGTCCGGGCAAACACATATTCATCTCGCTCCCGGGTGCTTTTGTTCCAACAGCAAACACATCCACTTGTTCGGCTCGGCGTAGTTGAGCATCTTTTCTGACCGCGGCGTGACGCTGTTCTTCCTTTGCCATTTGCGTGCTCGCCATCTTCGAGGTGTGTATGTAACATCCGTATTATATCCGGCTCGAAGGACCAAATTGTAGGGGACAGGATAGGGATGATAAATCACACACAGAAACTTTAGTTCGAAGAGCGGCGAGCGGAAGGAAGAATGCACCCAACAAAACAAACGTGCGGACACTAGGTCGCGGAAAAGGATACTATTTTGCCGCGCTCGGCGCGGCCGTCGGCTTCACCGCGTCGGGGGGACCTACCGCGTCCCTCTCCCGATCCAAGCGCATTCTTCCCGCGCACGCTACATTTTATTATTTATTCTCATATTTGAATGTAAAATATTTAGAAAGTTAACTTAACACAGACTTCATAATACACAATAGTTTACACAATAGATAATTAATAGGCAAGAAATATATCAACATACCTACCTACCTACTAACTGCAAACTCAATATTTAATCACAATAACTTTAACAACACTGAATACGTATCTATTTGCTATAGGTAGGTGCGCACCCCTGAGTGCCTACTAAAAACCGCGAGCAATCTAAACGCGTCGCTTACAATTATGAATAAAGTTACTGGTGTCAAAGTATTGCAGATTATTATTTAAATTGTCATAAAAATTGTCAGTTTGGATTAAATACAAAAGACTGTCAGTATCTGTGTAGCATATATTAATGTTATTCTTGTAAATATTTTTCATCACTGAATAATTAAATTTGTACAAATGTGTTTTCGCAAGCTCAAGTACTGTAAAACCGATGTATATTGTGGTCTGTCCAAAATAATTTTAGTTTGCTGCAATTGGACGGCAGCCAATTCCTCAGAAGAAATGGCTAAGTTTCGAAAATTTGGAGCGTAAGCTTATGTACTTTTCTGCGCCACATAGTTTGTTAGTTTTGTTAGAATTATCTTTCCAAACATTGACGCTTAACATCAATTTGGTTTCTTTTGTTTTCAATCGTTTTTCCAAAAATAAAATTATTTTGTTTTCTGAAAAAATCTCTTTCGAAATCGCATGTTGCTTTTATGTTTTTTTTTGATGGAAAGCCAAAACTCTATGTATCCTTAACAGACGAAGACCATTTTCTAAACAAACTTTTAAATGAGAATCAAAGTTTTGTCTCCGACGGGACTCGAACCCGTAACGTTCAGACGAACACCTTTAACGCAGGCTGCCTATACCGTTCGGCCACGGAGCAATTAACCGTCGGGTTGATAAATGATACCTTAGTGTGGGTTTACACTTTATATACAAAAATAGCTTAAAAAAATACCTATATTTATTGTGAAAGGTTCGCAATTAGTTTAACACTTACCAGAAGGCGGCACATATTTTTCAGGTGCGAATGTTAAATCTGAATCATCATCATCATTTCAGCCATAAAACGTCCACTGATGAACACAGGCCTCCCTCATGGATCTCCATGAGGGGTAGTTGCCATTCTCACCACGCTTGGCAGGCGGGTTGGTGAGCGCAGTATGGGATGTTGATACACGGATAGACGCTGCTGCCCATCTTGCGGAGGTATCCCTTAGCAGGCAACTGCATCCATGGGCATGAGAGGAGGGGTATCATTCTACTGCCGGCACCCCACGGCGGAAATCTGAATGATCATCATGAATATTCACCGGATATACGAGATCAACCTCTACTATGTAGCCCTGTTCACTATCATCGGGTAATGATTTAATGTTGTTAAAAATATTGAACTCCACACGGTCTAAATAGCGAAAGATATTCGTGGGAAGACATTTCATCATAGCAAGACCGTATACGTTTACGCAATCAAGATAAACAAGATATGATGCAGGGCTCTCTGGTTTGTAAATTTTAAATATTTGTTGTTTGCTTTTGCATTCTAAGAGAACATTGACCAAGACCTACTGTTCCCTTTTCTAACATTTGATAAATGTCAACAATCTGCTATTAAATCTAACTCAATGAGCCGTTTTCAGTAAAAAACAGAAGTGTTTCCTACTAAACTTAACAGATGGCGCTGGCAAGCGGAGAAAGCAAGGTTGTGATTAATCACAATTACTGCCATTGTTTGTCCTACCAGTAAAATAAAACTAACGCCATCTAAATGGTTCGAGGGAACTATTTTTGAAGTTTTTACTTTTTAATGAAAACACCTCATTTTTGTGAACAATTGCATCCCAAATTAAGGAAGGAGATGATACATAATGACAAGGATCCAAATTATAATTGGTTAGACTCATTTATCAATTTTTTTCGAATACATCAGCTAATATATTATTATTACTATTATTGTTCTTGTATATTTTGCCTTTTAAAATGTGTGTACTGTGTATTATTTATTGTTCTTGGTTGCAAATAAAAACATTTGATTTGATTTAATAACAAAATATCACATTTTACATATAAGTCCCTATGCTACCAAGTTGTTTATTCGAAACGTATTCCAAATGTTTTGAGCATGTTTGTATTCATCATCTGATATTTCTTAGTTATTTTATTTGTTTAGTTTAAGGTGTGCAATAAAGCATTTTCTATCTATCTATTTCTTAGGAGGTAAGCTTATTGAAGAAAGCGCTTTTTTAGGCAGGCATAATAATAATAATAATGTTTATTTGCACCTTAATAATTACATTTTACAAGTAGTCTAATTAAAAAATAGGCCTAAGGTTATTAGATTAACTTATTCTAGTGATACAACTAATTGCCTAAACTAGGATTGAGAGTATCCTGTGTGATAGGCATTAGTGCCCACCCTCAAAAGGTAACAATTTATATTTGGCCTGAAATCTTACTTTGTTGTGTTCATTTGTGTAGGTTGCATGTTTCTTCATACTGTTTTTAAACAATGTTAGCTAGTCCCAGCAAAGCGCACGCGCTGCATATTATCCGAGAGAATACAGAGCAATTGATAAAGCACGTCTGTTGCGGCTGCATTTGAAACGCATCCTGTGACGTGCACGTGATCCATAAAACCTATTGGGAGTTCTAGATCAAAATACGTCGTTCAATTCTACCCTACTCAGACGAATAATTAAAAACAAAATGATTTTCTCTAATATGGTCAAGCGAGGCTGGCATTAACGACCTCCGTGGCGAAATATTAATAGCCGGCTGAGACGCAGGAGGTTGCAGGTTCGATCCCCGCCGGGGACAAATTGTTTGCTTTATCAGCAGATATTTGTCTCGGGTGGTTTTTGTTTGTGTTAAGTATGTATTTACAAAAAAAAGTGATTTTAAGTATTCATGAGTACCAGATGATTGAAGTCATCATTTCCGCCATAAAACGTCCACTGATGAACACAAGCCTCCCACATGGATCTCCATGAGGGGTAGTTGGCATGCTCACCACGCATGACAGGCGGGTTGGTGAGCGCAGTATGGGATGTTGATACACGGATAGACGCTGCTGCCCATCTTCCGGAGGTATCCCTTAGCAGGCTCTTACTCCATCCAAGGGCATGAGAGGAGGGGTAACATTCTACATACAAGGCATCAACGCTAATAACTCACTCCAGATATCCTAATCCCGTCCAGCACAGATCCATCCTTCACGACTCCAAACACTTCGGAACAGCTTCGGATCTGAGGAAGGCTCTCACGGTGCACGCCGAATAACCTGCAAGGCAAGAAGAATGTGTTAAGCAAGATGAAAACACATAAATAATTTATTGATTTATTTAAAAACTTTATTGCACATTTCAATCATAAAGTACAAAAGGTGGGCCTAAGGCTAAAAGCATTTTCTACCTGCCAACCTCCTCGGTAGTGAGATTAACTGGCGTGCTAACTTAAATAAAGACAATAATGATAAACAGAGTATTCGAACGCAACGAAAGAACAACTTAAAACGTGGATAGAAACTATAGATGCAATACAAATGACATTAAAATTAACTACTAAAATAATACTTATAGCATACGTAAAATACATAGTTACAATTATAGTAAAATAATGCTGGAGTTTCACAGCACCATCTAGCCAAGCTTGTACCATGGATACCAGATGATTGATATCAAGTAATACTTTAATCTAGTATATATCGCACCTCCAGTCGTAGACTGACTCAATCCAAAATTCATGTTTTTTTGGGAAATGAAGAAAATGTGTTTCGGTCCTTGACAGTTTTTGATAAATTTTTTGATAAATAATTGACGAGCTCTGTGGCGCAGCGGGCGAAGGTCCGCCTGCGACGCAAGGGGTTGCGGGTTCGATTCCCGCCTCGGAACAAATGTCTGTACGATCTGCAGATGTTTGTTCAGGGTGTTCTGGGTGTTTTTCTATATATAATAAAAATATCTATATATGTAGTATAAAGTATTAAATATATCAGTCATCTAGTACCCATAACACAAGCTCTGCTTAGCTTGGGGCTAGATGATGCTGTGTGATTTGTCCAGCATTATTATTATTATTAAATCACACTATAACTTTATGAAACAGAGTGCTATTACAGTTTATTTAATGATTTACTCTGTTTCTGATTTACTAGGCGATAGAGCGCACTTTTTTGAGTCGTTCTGTATACTTAATTCACCCAAATTTTTAATTGAGTCAGTCTACGACTGGAGGTGCGATATCTTTACACCCAGATAGACCCGAGATACTCTGCAGAAAAGCAAACATCAGGTGGGTCTTTGGCTTATAAACAGAAAAAAACAATTATACACCGGCGGCGATCGACCCAACGAGCGTATCGTTTGAATGGAAACCACGACCTCTCTAAAATCGAAGGTACATACAACCCACTCGGCCAAGCTTCAATAAATGCTGTTAAAAGCAAGTAAATCGTTTAATCCTAAATGCTTGCTTACCTGCACAACATAGGATCCCAATTCAATGTATCCAGATTCATGAGAAGCGTACGCGACGCGTTTGTAACGTCTGTCGCGTGGATCCCTCCGAAGACACCGCCAGTTAAGTTCTGAAACAAGCAATTATAGTGATAACTTTCTGAAAAAACCGCCAGTAAAGTTTTGGACCAAGAAGTTATAGTTTAACAGGATAGTATTAAGGTACACAGACGCAGTAGAATTAATTTTGATGTTATCTGAAGCGAACAAATTCAATGATGTGCTTTATTCGATTTAAATGTGTCTTGTTATTGTGTCTTTTGTAAATTGACTATGTAGCTTTTTGCCTTATTGAATAAACACTTATTGAGTTTGACCACAGATTTTTATAACATTGCTGATGCTGAATTATTAAATAAGATCAGGACTGTACGATATTAAACCGGCCAAGTGCAGGTGGGCCCAACCAAGAAAAGTTATGGGCCTCAGGGGATGTGTGTGTGCGTTATAGTGTCTGAGTGTAGGAAAATTAAATTTGTGTATAATTTCAGTAATGCTAATGCCTGATATTTAGTAATAGACCTTACCCTAGTCTTTGAGCCATGAAGAAAAGAGAATCAGAGTAATGCGTGTTGTGTCAGTTGTGGTAGTTCTTATTTCATAGGAACACAAGTGTGTTGTGTTAGGATAAAGGTCTCCTTGTAATACGAGCAAATTGAGCCGTAGCGTGTGGGCGTGTCTATTTATGAATGAGTAAATGCGTTCGAGTATAGATATGTGTGTTAGACGAATTAAGAGGCTATTTTGAGTAATAATAGGGTTATTTGATACGACTTACCTACAGTATTCAAGCAGCAGCAGTCTCTTGTGCGTGTGCGTGTGTGTGTGTGACGGAGAGCATGTTTGTGTGTTTGCGTGAGTTAGATTGTATTTTTAGGCAATTTCAAGTAATTTTAGGATTATTCAATACACCTTACCCACAGAATCCAAGCGTCCACAGTCCCAAACAGCAGTCTCTTGTCTCTGCTAGCTCGCCTCACTTCCTTGCAGTTGTCTTTGAGCCAGCGCATCTTCAGAGCGCTAAAGTACGGAGATATCGGCAACCCGCAGATGTGTTTGAGGGAGTTCTTGTTTCTATCGGGAACTTTCGCCAGGATGTTGTCCACTGTGCTGTCTGTACGTATGTCGTTCCAGGCTGAAAGATATATAAGTAATTATAACTAAATCATGTCGTAAAATCCATACCGGCTGCGCCAGTTAAGTGATATTTAAAGCCATAAATTAATCGCCATGTTTAAACTCAGCTATTAACTTGAGATTATCAATCTGGTCTCGGTTATGAACGACGGATGATGATGACGGATATATGATCGGTTATTTATAACCGATCTCATTAATATTATAAATACAATTATTTTTTTCTATGATGTATATATATAGATGTATGGATGTTTGTTACCTCTTTACGCAAAAAATACTTTTTCACTCCTCTTGCACAAAAAGACCGTCATTGTGGTGTATCAGAGCGAAGAAAAAATTGCATTTCTTCCTCTAGAGGAAAAAGTTTTTTATTTAAAATAAAAAACTTTTTCCTGTCATTTTTGTCTGTCCAATGACAATGAGCCTACAAAAACGAAAATGTATTTAGTCATAAGTAGAATAATCATGAACAACGACTCGACTTATTACTGTTTCATAAAAAAATTGTACATGTTGTAGTTTATTTTATTAAAAATTAAACGTACAATTGTACATTTCATTTTTAATAAAATAAACTATTTCTTATTGTATTGGATGACTTTTATTTTCTCGCAATCGTAGTGAAAAGTAGACACAAGTAACATACGGCGTTAAAAGCCCATTAAAACTCGGTTTCTATTTACACCCTGGCTAAAGCTCGGGAGTAAAATTACCTCGTATATAATGGGTCATTTTAGCTCTTTGTACAACAATGTACTATTTATCAGGGTACAACGAATGCGAAGCGGCGGGCAAGAGCTAAAGAAGTCGTAAACGTCTAAATAAGCGTTGGGTGGACGACATTTTGAAAGTAAGGACAACTGGAAGCGAACAGAATAGAATGAGACATGATAGGAATAATACCTATAGCTGGATGCAGCGGTTGTCCTGTGTATTTGTCCCATGCTATAGTTGTCTCCCTCTGATTTGTGATGCCCAGTGCTACGATGTCGTCCTTGGAATAACCTGTGAAAAAAGAAAATAACATAATAAATAGATTAGTTTATTTTCAGTTGGCGAGTCACTATAGTACCAAAATTCTTGTAGTCAGACTTTCGTCTTGTCTATATGTCTATTAATTTATCTAACTGTTTGTCACTAACACCTAACTCAGCCCGCTGATCCACATGATCTCCAGAGGATCCTGTTCGTACCACCCTTTCTCGGGCTGGACTTTAATCTTGTCTTTGTGGTAGGATGCGAGTTCCTCTATGCAAAACTTTGATGTGTATGGTGTGTTCAAGCAGGTGAGTGTTTTTACAGACAATGACCGACTGAACTTCCATAAATCCACACCGGCTGCGCCAGTGAAACTATTTTTTGGTCCCATTTTAGCTTATTACGTCATAAACTACAAATGTGTTCACAGAACCGTTTGCATACCTGCCCCTGTGTTTGTAATTCTCACCTAACTCATCCAGCTGATCCACAGCATTGTCAGCGCATATCCTGATGTTGTGCATGATCTCTAGCGGATCCTGCTCGTACCATCCTTCCTGGGGTTGGACTTCCGTCTTGTCTAACTGGTAGGAGGCCAGTTCTTCTGTGCATTCTGCTTCGTAAATCTGTAAGTTCAATTCAAGGTCAATAAGTGTTTATTCATTAGAGTTAAGAACTTAGAATGGTCAGTTTACAAAAGAGAAACAAAGCACATTTATATTTATAAATAGCACTGCAATGAATTTATTCGCTTCAGAAAACCTTTTTTTTCAAGTATAACTTCGAAATCAGTTTTAGTGAATATTTTTTTACGATCTGGATAAGGAGTTTCAGCGGGACAGCGAATATGTCAAATAAAATAATTTTTCATGTTGTCTTTTTCTGATCCTTCAACGGAGACATGAGTTGTGTCACTTGTTCGTGTTAAATTATTATTTACGATGATGAATCCAAGCATTATCGGAATAAAAATTACTATGAGTGATGTTATGTCGACGTCGGATTTGTAGCTCGATGGGATCCTCATGGCACAGTTTCCACAAATCTGCGTTGGAGATGACAGTGTCCGGCCAGAATATCGTCAATATCTGTCGCAAACATCGGTTAATAAACACCTGGAGTTGTTGCATGAGATGTTTTGTTTCCTTCCATGTCTCGTCGTCGACGTCGCAAATGGAGCTGGACTGGTCACACTTTGCGCCGTACCGAAAATCATATCCCGAAACAAGCGATGGAGTGGAATCCACAAGGGAAGCGCAAGCGTGGCCGCCCTAAACAGACTTGGCGACGCTCAGTCGTCGCCGAAGCAAAAGCACACGGGCTCACCTGGAGTGAAATTAAGTATGCAGCCTCAGACCGAACAAGATGGCGAACTGTTGTATCTGCCCTTTGCCCCGACGGGGACATAGAATCAAGAAGAAGAAGATGTTATATCAATCATTAGGGAGTCTTCTGTTGGTCAATCTATATAGTGCGGTGGAGTCCGTATGTTATTTTAGGTAGCTCACCTGTTTCTAGGTACTTTAACATCTCTGGGGCAACAAGGCACGGCCGAACATTAGTCGGAAGTCACGTCACAGCTAAAATGTATCGCGTAAACTGTCGCAAGTTTTTTATTACAAAAAAATACCTTCGACTATAGTTACTCGACTCGGCACACATTGAACCACACAGTGACCGTAACACATTGATGATGTAAACGTACCTACGCATAGGAAAAACCCAGCGTTTAAGTTTCACCCCTTTCGGTAAGGAGCAATGCTGTGTACAGAATTGCTAGGAGCGCCCAATGTGCTTATTGCTTCTTACGTATGGACTTTACATTACAGGCCACATAAAATACGTACACGAATCACATGATTTTCAGTTTTTTTGTGAAACTCCCCCTTGCCTAGTGTGATCAAATTTTGCAATGTCACTCAGTAATAAAACGTCAGTAAGATAAACCGAAAAAAATCCGTGGGGCTGATGCCCCTACTCTCTTGTACGTGGATGCAGTAAGAATCTGCCAAGGGATACCTCTGGAACATGGCCAGCAGCGTCTTTCCGTGTATCAACATACCGCACTGCGTTCGCCAACCGAACCGCCAAGCGTGGTGAGTGAGAGCGAAGCGGAGTGAGGCGGCAACAATTTCTCATGATCAGTTCTTGTCTTGCAGATCCATGAGGGAGGCCTATGTCCAGCAGTGGACGTCGTACGGCTGAGATGATCACGGACCCGCGGTTTGACCAATTTAGATGCGGTTTTCTTCAACTTGTTGACGATTCATGGTTCTTAAACGGGTGATACCCACCAGGTGGCGCTGTAAATTCAATGATTTGTAGTTATACTTACGACAAATCGAACGGTCTTCGTTCCATCATATATGACCCCAATCAGGGACTTCTTCGTACCGTCCATCGCAGGCATTTTGGTGTCTGAAAACAAAGAAAATATTGTTATTAACCTTCATCAGACTACAAAAAGGAGCAGGTTTTCAAGTCGTCGTGTATTCTTTGAAAAACTTTTTTTTAATGGGATCTTATTAAAAGTGTATGTTGAGTTCGAATAGCTAGATATAACTTAGAACACCACGAGTGTTAGCTAGAATAGCACACTTTCAATTTAGTCCCATTTTTTTAAACTCGATTCTGATAATGGGATCCATTAAATAATTGCAACAGTGTCTAGTCACTCAAGGCATGTCATGCCCTAAATTTAAAATTGCGGTTGGGTTTTTTATTTATCTTACAATCAATCAATCATACATTTATTAAAACCTTAACATATTTACACCTAAATAGACTTATAATTAGCACATCAATTTTATCGCGTCCGACGTAATGACGTGCGCGCGGTGTCTTGTGTTTGGCGGCCGATGGACTTCCTAAACAAGACACCTTTCGGCCAAAATGCAGGGTCCATAAATGTCGAAAGCCGAATCATAGGTACTCTCACCATATATGAATTAAAATTCAATTCACGGGGAGATTCCAAATGCACACTTCACGGCTCTCATGGAGAAACCAGTATTCTGCTTCAAGTTAGCAGTAGGCTGCTACATGCCACCACACCCTCAGTCTGCTGTCAAGGCGTAGTGGACGCGTGTATTGTGTATTGCATTGCGCCCGTCACCCTGAGACAAAGTTGTAAGGTGTCATGTGCGCGTAATTTCACCGGTCCCCTTACTCTTCAAACCGGACCAGTTATGTCTGCAACAATACTGCTTGGCGGCCGAAATAGGTATGGTGGTAATACTTCCCCGGATGAACTCTTCACAAAAAGTTGTCCTACTACTAATACTTAGTACTTACTCATGTTTAATCGACCAAAGGTTACCTATTGATGGACGTGACATCATTGCATAAGTCGTAGGTCAGATCGTAAACTGGGGAGAACGAGATATGTCTGGGCACACCACGAAACGCCGGATTTGTTCAGGCAGATCTCGAGTGGCTTTAGATTTGGAAATTAGCGACACATACTCTAAGTATTTGAATACCTATTATTATTAATATGATTTTGTAGTCTATCATGGCGTAGGTATTTTCGCTTTTGTATTGGAGCGATGTATCTGTTAGTTTCTGTAATCTGTGCTCCTGCCTCCTACTGCATGCACGGGCAGGAGAGGAGGGGTAACATTCTATTGCCGGCATCCCGCGGCATACAATACTCGTATAACCTCAGTACATTTATATCACATTTGCATTTACATTTACAGTTATTTTACAACATCAAAACTGCTTTAGACAGATTATATTCTAAGACCTAATAAATAAATAACAATCAAGAAATTATCATTATAGATTAATTAGTTTTAATTGCCGCAGCTATTAAGTCGGAACTAAGATACCGTTATCTTTATTTCACTTAATCTAGATACTATGGAAAGTTTTAAGGAATTTATATTTATGGCATTGATGATTATTTTATCTAGTTCTTTGGAATTAATAATTATCTAGTTATACCTAGAAAAACACCTAGACCATCCTGAACAAAGATCTGCCCATTTACAGAAATATTAGACATTTGACCCGAGGCGGGAATCGAACCCGCAACCCCTTGCGTCGCAGGCGGACCTTCGCCCGCTGCGCCACAGAGCTCATCAATTTGGGTCGTCATCATTGAACTTTTTTTTGTCTAATGTTACGTTTGAGCTGGAGTAAAAGAATGTTACCTTGTCTCGACTACCCTTCAGCAGGGCTAGCATAGCTGGAGATATTTTATCCACGGGGAGAGGACAAAATACTATTCCCCTCTGTCAATTTTGTCCACCCTCCGAGCACAGCGACATGGGTGGATAAACTATTCACGGTGGACAAACCAGGGGAAACGAAAGCTATAGGCCGAGGGTGAGTATCCACGTCTAATGTCAAAAAGTGATATAATTCTCTTTCCCCCTGTTGCCGTGCTTTGGCAGGTGGATAAAATAATTTTAACCCTTGTCAGTGGAAATAACCGGTGGACAAAAGTTTTATCCCCAGCCCATGTAGCCCTGCAGTTATGGAGAAATGCCTCAAAATAATTGTAGTTTTGAAAACTATACAACTCAAGACTCAATACTGACTACTCCGTCCACGGAAAGGAAACAAGGAAGGTAGTAGAGTAGGAAGATGGGCCAGCAGCGTGTCTCTGTGTATCAATATCCCGTACTGCTTTCGCCAAACCGCCTGGCAAGCGCGATGAGTATGGCAACGCCTAGCAAGGCAACGCCGGCAAGGCCTATATCAGCAGTGGATGACCTACGGCTGAGATGATGATACATTATAGATAGATAAACTCTTTTAAGTGTAAATCATACAGAAAATAAAACAAAAATAACTTAAACTACAAAAACAATGATAATGTAGGCAAAGATTGACGTAGGTACTAGTTATTTCTAAGGATTTCAAGCTAACTTAATAATCATTGCGCAAAGTACGAGTAAACACGTATCGAACTTTGACCAGAAGACCCTAGGAGTCATATAGCGCATAAAAACGAATTAGGTATCTTGCTGTGAGAAATATGTACGTAGTATTGAGTTTAGAGTTGTATAGTTTTCAAAACTACAATTATTTTGAGGCATTTCTCCATAGGAGAAGGGCAGCCGAGACAAGGATATAGAAATGTTGCGTCTTCCCGCAACAAGATGATCAGACGACATTGAAAAAGTCGCGGGCAAACGATGGATAGGACTGACGCAGGATTGTGGCGGATGGCACAAATTATAAGAACTCATAATACTCTCCAAAACTCTTGCCGCATATTTTTTTTGTAAAATACGGAATACAGATTGCAACCCAAATTAAATTAAAACCTGAATTACCCGTGTAAATAAATAAATACTAAGTGGCGAAATTAATCTGGGACAGTGCGTACCTAAGAACTTCCTTTTTTACTGGCTTAAACAAAAGGAGTAGGTTCTAAAGTCGCCTGTATTTTGTTTCTAATATTGTTAGCTCAGAACTCCGTCATTTATAAACCGATTTGGAAAATTCTTCTTGAGTTCGAATTATTACACTTTCAATTAGGTCCCAATTGTTTTTAAAACTCAGTTCTGATAATAGGATCTATGATAAATCGAGGGTAATACTCAAATGCGCACATATAGCGGTTTAGGTATTTTCAGCAACATACTAGATTTTATCATTGAAGCTAGCTTTCTTTGTTAAATTATAAATTATTCCATTTGACATTGTTGTATCACAAGGTATTAAAGTCCAATTCCTTGTTTGTTTAGAAAAATAATAGAAAATAGAATAAGAAATAAAAAACCCAATCACTAGTAGGAAACCAATAGGGTAGGGAGGAAAATGAAGCCATATAAATCATACTTGATTAATGCGATAGACCTAAAGTAATCTAGTTCATTCATACATAGAGCAGGAATATACTTTGTTTTGTTTTTCAGAAGACTAACTGCACTAATGGAATGCCCGTTGCGTCTTCATTGTAAGTTATTATTATATATTATATTTATACTCACTTATTCAGTTATTAAGAAGTTGACATTATATTATTATTATATGACTATTAAGGTGATGACAGTTGTCATCAACTGTTACAATATCAACGCACTTAGCGGTTACGTGCAGTGTGGTTATGGATGTGGAGTTGTGGTTGTGTTATAAAACCTTTTCCTTCTGAGTTAGCGATCTTTAAAATTGATAATCTCCGTCATCATCATAGGCCTATAAATTTGTCCACAGCTGGACCTAGGCCTCCCTAAATCTTAAATTTTAATGCTAGGCAGTAGGACTACCAGTTATAAACTTTTACGAATTTCAAAAACTTTTTTCTTCAAGCTTTAATGCGGACCTATGGAAAAAGAAATTTAAATTTCTAAATTTTAGTTTTTTTTTTCTTTAGTTGTGCAGAAACAGATCCCAGCATTCCAAATTTGAATGCTGGGGAGGTTTTCCATTTTTGCGTTACCATTCAAAACTTTGACAATTATTGGTACTTCTAATACCTCAGGGTAAACGAGTAGAACCTTGATTTTTAAAAGACATCATCTGCCGCAGACTGAGCTGTTTCTGATAAAAAGGTCTTGACAGACAAACTAACAAACGAGATCCTATACGGGGTTTCAGTTTTTTCTCTTGCACTGAAATAACAATATGTTCCTAAAGTTATGGTCAATTACGCAATTTCAAGCACGTGTATTTTAAACGGTAATTTCCCCGTGTCTAATAGATGTAATTTCAACAACAAGATTTTCCTTAACTGCAATTCAAGGCTCTTTGGACATTTACTGTTAATACGTATCTACTTTCCTGGTTGTAGGTTAAAGATAATGTAGGTACCCGTAGGTAGAGTCTAGAAATGATAAGAAAAACATGAGTTATTGTGAACTAAGACTGTAAAGATTAAAAACAGTAGGGATCCTATAAAAAAGAACCTTGAATAAAAACGTTATGAAGATGAAGGTATGATAATTAGTTAGTCACGTTTTACTAGAAAAGTAATTAAATGACTACAAACTATTGAACTTGCCTTTATCATTCTTATCAGTCAGCGTTACAAAGTCCGTATGGCTTACCTTATCTAAAGTAAAAGCATAATCTTACTACAATTATTCTAGGTAATGATAATTAGTATAAAATTTGTTTGTCAAAATTTCCTTCGTTATTTTATTTATAATTTTTATTGTCTTTGGGTTCAACATTATTCCTTTTCTGGTTTCCGCGATACAGAAGCCTAGCATCATGTCATTATATTACACATACACTGCCGGCCAAAAGTTTGAGACCACCTACATCTAAGTAGCAAAATGAAATAAAACTCAAAATATAAATCAAGAGGTTTAGATATTAATTAAAATGCTTATTTACTAATACACATTCATCAAGAAGAAAAAAAAATCAAGAAATATCAACCATTTACGTTAAAAATGACGTTCATATTTAATAAAATCATTAAACGGATTTTTCGTCAAAAAAGCCTCCCTTGCATTTTATAACTTTTTTGTCTTTTTTAAACTTTCGCGATCACAACACATTATTAACATACATATAACCGGGTATTTATCGCGTAAATTACCTTTATTATTTCCCGACGTTTCGCTTGGATTGCACCAAGCATGGTCCCGGGAAGACTGATGTGATGGAGGTACCGCAGCAAAGCGAAGGCGTTTGTTGAACTACCCTCACTTGCTCTTCATAAAAAACGAGAACGAAACGTCGGGAAATAATAAAGGTAATTTACGCGATAAATACCCGGTTATATGTATGTTTATAACTTTTTTCACTAGTCTCGGCATACGAGCAATCAATTTATCAATTGTATCTTGTGAGATATTGTTCCAGCTTTCTTGTAAAGCCTTCCACATGTCTTCTTGTGAGGAGGGACAACAACTGCGCACATTTCTGTCAAGCTCTTCCCACAATAGCTCAATGGGGTTGAGATCCGTACTCTGAGGGGGCCACACCATGTTTTTTAACACCCTTTCTGTTTCTTTATGTTCTAAATAACTCCTGCATAATTTTGAACTATGTTTAGGATCATTATCTTGTTGGAAAAAAAATCCATTTCCAATTAATCTTAAACCAGACGGAACGGCATTTTGCTGTAGTATTCGTTTATAATGCTCCTTTTTCATGATTCCTTCAACTCGTACCAAATCTCCGGTTCCATGGCCCGAGAAGCATCCCCAGACCATAATGGAACCACCACCATGCTTAACTGTTGGCACCACACAATCTGGCATCATCTTTTCCTCGGCGGTACGTCGAACAAAAATTCGTCGTTTTGAACCAATTATTTCAAACTTGTATTCATCTGTCCAAAGAACTTCTTTAAAGTCTTCTTCAGTCCAGTCTCGATGGGTAAGGGCCCACTGCATCCGTTTCTTTTTGTTTTGTGGCCTTAGTAGTGGTTTTCGAACGGCGACGCGACCAAATAACTTAGCATCTCTCAATCGTCTTTTTACTGTAGTCAATGACACAGGTTCTGATCGGGATTTGTTCACTTCTGCGCGGATTTCTGGTGCGGTTAGGCGTCTATTCCGCTTGCTGGTAACGACGATGAAATTATCCTCGCTAGAAGTGGTAGCTCTCGGTCTCCCCGATCGCGAACGATCTTGATTACTGCCAGTCTCCTTGTATCGGGTTATTGCGTTATGAACACAAGTCTTCGACAACTTAAGTTGAGAGGCAATCGCACGTTCAGATTTGCCTTCGCCGTGTAAAACAACTATGGCAGAACGAGTTTCAGTGCTAATTTCGCGCACTTTTCCCATTGTAAGATGTCTTCACTGTAACAACGACGAGCTCAGACTAGTTAAGATAATGAAAAATTTACTCCATCAAAACTCAGGTAAAAAATATGTTTAAGGAAGCTAAAATAATCCGGAAGTACGGTTACCGCAAAACAAAACCAAAATAATTAGAAATGAGCAGGCCATAAAAAATATAACAATGACTCTATCACCTGGTAAGCGCGCGGTACTCATTTATGTTTTAAACAATAGACCTTTAAAGGATGATAACTTAAAAATATACAATAAAAATGACTCTCAGAAATTCTTTGATAACAATAGAATACGCAGGTGTTCAAATTAGCTCTTTATCATGTGTACTTTTGAAATATTTTGGTGGTTACATTTGGAGTATGAATACATATATGTATTTGCATCGGGATCTCCCGATGATACTCAAGTCACACAGGCAGCTCAATATTTATTGATTATTTTTATTATAAACATGCAATTATGGACTTCTGTCTGAAATAAATAAATTATTATTATTATTATAGAAAAATTTGCAAATCCTTGGGGCACGATATTATACCTCTACTAAACCTGTTTGCAGTGCGGCAAACGACCCAAGAGCCAAACTGACCCGACATTATACCGAAGTTATCCCGGATATCAGAACAACAAGGCGCTGGGTGAGGACGGAATCACTTCAGACCTTCTGAAAGCGGGTGGATCACTGGTACTTAGTCCTTTAGAAGCTCTTTAATTCCGCCTTGCTTGAAGGTACGACGCCAAAAGCATGGAACGAGGGTATGGTGGTTCTGTTCTTCAAGATAGGTGACAACGCCTTGCTTAAGAATTACAGACCGTTCTCGCTTTTGAGCCATGTTTATAAGCTGTTTTCAAGGATCATCGCGAACCGTCTCGAACGCACGTTTGAAGACTTCCAGCCTCCCGAACAAGCCGGGTTCCGAGAAGACTACAGTACCATAGATACAGTACAGTACCATAGTACCAGGAATATGTCAACCGAGACGTGGTTCTTTACTATTGGCTTTATGAATAAGCTCAGAGTAGGTCATGTAGATGACTATGCTCGGGGCTTCTCTACGGGATCGAATCAGAAATGATGAGATACGTAGGAGAACTCGGGTCACCGACATAGCCAGACGGATTAGCACGTTAAAGTGGCAATGGGCAGGCCATATAGCGCGCAGAACAGATGGCCTATGGGGCCGTAAAATTCTCGAATGGGGGCCCCGGACCGGCAAGCGCAGCGTAGGATGTCCACCTACAAGATGGGCAGACTTGGTAAGAACCGCAGGTCGGCGTTGGATGCAGGCCGCTTCCAACCGCAGTTCCTGAAGATCAATGAGGGAGGCCTTTGTCTAGCAGTGGACGTCCTACGGCTGATATGACATTGAAATGATGATGATGATTAATTTAATAGAAAAATAATACATAATATTCATATTAATTTACAATGTGTCCGGTCAGAGGTGTCGGAGCCAGCAGGGGCATTAAATACGGTAAATTTTATCGAGAAATTGCCCCTCATAAGTAGTTTTTTCCCCACCATGATAAATGGCAGCCATTTTGTTTTTTTTTTAAATCAAAGCACTAGTGATTGTACTAATTTAGCCATAGCTACCTATGTAGAGGGCCTAGTAATACTAAATAAGTCTCAGTCGATAGCTAGATATGTAGCTTATAAAGAAACAATAAAAAAAATCCAATTTTTATTTCATAAAAGAACAATAAATATTAGTGTAAGAAGAAAAATTATAATTTTTTGCGGTTTTTTTTTTAGATTATTAGCTTTTTCAAAAAATCTAAGCTGTTAACTTGCTATTATTTTATTTTTACACAAAAGTAAAATAGAGTGGTGAGAAATGAATTGTGGTCAGCATTGTCCGTGAACGGTGTGAGCAGTGTCCTTATACGAGCATTGCAATCCCTTTATAGGGATTCTAGTGCTTGTGTAAGGATAAACGGGGCATTCACTGAATGGTTTAATATCGAAAAAGGTGTTAGACAGGGATGTGTAGCGTCACCGTGGCTGTTTAATCTGTTCATGAACAATTGCTTGACAGATTTAAAAGAGAATGAAAGTGGGTTGAGAATGAATGAGTTACTCGTCAAATGTTTTCTCTATGCTAATGACCACGTATTACTTGCGTCTTCGGCCGAGGAGTTGCAGGAGATGGTAACTGCTATGAGTGGAGCTTTCGTTAGAAAAGGAATGAAGATGAATGTAAAGAAGACGAAAGTGATGGTGTTTGAAAGAGATGAGGCAGTGACAGACTGCAATATCGTGATTGGAGGTGAACAAATTGAACAGGTGAATGAGTTTGTGTATCTGGGTTCAAAGTTTACAAGAGATGGAAAGTGTGAGAGTGATATTGAAAGAAGAGTGAATGCAGGAAACATGGTTAATGGAGCTTTGCACTCCTTTATGAACAGTCGGAAGGTGTCTCACAAGGCTTGTTTGGCTGTGCATGAGGGAGTGTTGGTTCCGACACTCATGTACGGAAGTGAAAGTTGGGCATGGCAGAAGAAACATGAAAGCAGAATAAATGCAGTTGAGATGAGAGCGTTAAGAAGTATGATAGGAGTTAAACTGAGTGACAGGATAAGAAATAGTGAGATAAGGAAACGTTGTGGTCTGAAAGAAGATGTAGTGACGAAAATTGAGAAAGGTATGCTGAGATGGTTTGGACATGTCGAGAGAATGAATGAAGAACGATTGACGAAAAAAGTGTATAAGGCGAGTGTGAATGAAAGTGTTGGAAGGGGTAGACCTAGGCGGACGTTTCAAGACCAAATCAGGGACGTCTTGAAAAAAGGCCAGGTCAAGAGTACCCTAAACCGAAGAGCATGTATGAAGGGAATAATGAAAGTGGACGAAGCGAAACAAGTATGTAAGGATCGTAGCAAGTGGAAAGAAGTGGTCTCTGCCTACCCCTACGGGAAAAAGGCGTGATTATATGTATGTATGTACATATGTATGTATGTACAAAAGTACAGGATATTTGCTAAAGTAAATACAATCACATTTTATATCTAAGTGAGATATTTTAGGAGCTATGACGGTTTGAATACGACCCTTAAAAGCGCGTCTATTCCGATAGTAAAGCACGAGACTTCCGATTTCGAGGAATTTCAAGATAGATTAATATTTAGTAATTAATAATGTAAATAAATATATATAAATAATGAACGAAAACAAAACCTACAAAAAGTACCTTCTTCCATTTTCAAACACAATCACTCAAAAACTTATCTCATGTATGACACAGCACTGGCCGAAGAGAAAAATATTTTAAGCGGGAAATTCGAACTCCGATCATACGAAGCGCGCGTTCCCGCGAAAATCGGCAGCCGCACTGGGGAGGCGCGGCGAAGGCACACCCACGACTTGTTCTTATCGCTTGGGTTGTGACGTATTTTTATCCTCAATAATTTACGCTAGGCATGCCAAACTGTATTGTATTGTACTCATTATCGTCATTATGGACAGATAGCCGTTTAGTATGTTACGATGCGTAAAACACGAATTTATTGATCGTATCCAACCAAACAGGTAAAATAATGATAAAGTGAAGCATGCATAGAAGTTAAACATATAGTCGCAATTTTACCAGTGTGCTGCATTGTGTTGTTGGGTACAAAAATGTTGCTCTTTGATGAAAGTTAATGATTAACCAAATGTGCCCAAGTAAAAGGAAAATAATATCGTAGGTAAAACACAGATGCTTAAATGTTTACATGTATGTAAGAGGAAATATGTCACACACACACGGAGAATTACGACAAAACGTTGACGACGTCAGACAAAAATAAAATTGAAAGTTGTAAATCAACATCAATAAGAACAGAGATATTGAAGCTGTGTCAAGCCCAGTGTAGAGGTTTATATACCGTAGATACGAGATATACAGAATGAAGAAGTGTACCTACATAATAAAACTGCGAAGCACTAACCGCAACAAGTTTCATTTTAACACACAAGATAGTTGAGGAAAACGACACTCGAAACATAGTGATATAACCAACCGGTATTGCAAACATCTGGCAGGTTACAGCACCAAAGCGCACCTTAACTACATAAGCAAACAGAAATACAAGAACAATATGAGTAAAATCTTCAAAGATCGCTAAACTACCTATGAAAACAACGCAAAAGATGATTAAAATATTCGGGTCCTTCCTTATATGTTTAACTGGAAAGAACGTGAAAATTGAGCACATAGTTCACTTACAAATATTTTTACGCCTAGTCGGAGTAATCCCTTTTCCATTGTTCATTTTTTTACAACACAAGACATAACAAATAAAACACCTGCACGGAAGGAATGGCAAGTGGGTTGATGACAATGAGCTATGGATGCAGAAATAGAATCATAAATTCTGCCAAAACGACCAGAGCGAATAAATTAAAGTCATATGAACGGGTGTCAATGGACTTACATATGTCAAC
This sequence comes from Pasiphila rectangulata, assembly GCA_963082625.1. NCBI lineage: Eukaryota > Metazoa > Arthropoda > Insecta > Lepidoptera > Geometridae > Pasiphila > Pasiphila rectangulata. The sequence continues at coordinate 7,431,531 of OY720261.1, read as the reverse complement.
AGACTGTAGGCGTATAATGTTTTTTAATGAGGCGACACAATAAAATATTCATTGATGAAGAGCGCGTAGTATAAATTACTATGCTAATGCTAAATATATCAGCCTATTACTTGAATTATTTTATGCAAAAGACCAAAACAAGAGACTCCCAGAACTAAACAAAAATTTTTAAACTCGACAGGCTGATTGGATGTCGCAGTGTAAATAAACAATAGGAAACTCATTTTCTGCAGTATGTGTGGATGTAGATTAGAATATACGATAGATTACAATAAACCATGACTTACAGAAGCTGCTATCACTATAAATAAAACCGGGCAAGAGCGAGTCGGACTCGCGCACCGAGGGTTCCGTGCCATCATACAATATAATATATGATAAAGGCGGTTTTATATTTGTTGGAGAACCTTGACAGCGCCATCTCTCGTCTGATAGCGGAACTTATGTAGATTTTTTACACTTTCGATGATTTCTAATAAAGTATGCTATGTAGAGAGATTGTAATAAATTTCCTCTCTTCTTTACATACACTTCTAATAGCAATAAAAGTTTCAGAGGTTTATCTCCGCAAACTTCGTAGATAAGGGGGGGGGAACGCTATTTTTTTCAACATTTTTGTAAATAACTCAAAAACTATACGACTTAAAGAAAAACTAAAAACTGTTTATTAATGTGCAAAAGAATACCTTTTATATGATACCCCACATCACCTAGTAACTTTCCAAAAATTTTGAAAACGCCCCTTCCACCCCCATTGTCTAAAAAACTATGCAAATTAGAGAGTTCGCTATAATTTTCCTATAAAGTTTACATATACTTCTATTAGCTATAAAAGTATCACGGGTTTATGTCTGCAAACTTCGGAGATAAGGGGGGGGGGAACGGTCGTTTTTTCGACATTTTTGTACATAACTCAAAAACAATACGGCTTAAAGCAAAACTAAAAACTGTTTATTATTGTGCAAATAAATACCTTTCATATGATACCCCACATCACCTATTAACTTCACAAAATTTTTGGGAATCCCCCTTCCACCCCCCTTGTCTAAAAAACTATGCAATTTAGAGAGTTCGCTATAATTTTCCTATAAAGTTTACATACACTTCTAGTAGCTTTAAAAATATCACGGGTTTATCTCTGCAATCTTCGGAGATAAGGGGGGGGGGGGAACGGTCGTTTTTTCAACATTTTTGTAAATAACTCAAAAACGATTCGGCTTAAAGAATAAATAAAAACTGTTTATCAATGTGCAAATGAATACCTTTTATATGATACCCCACACGGCCTAGTAACTTTACTTAAAAATTTTGAGATCCCCTATCCGCCCCCCTGCAATCAAAATAAGAATATTTTTTAACATTTTCATATATGCTATATTAGTAAAAAAGTGTGGTCTTTTACCATTTCAAATTTCAAGTCGATAGTATTAGCAGTTCTCGAGATATCCATCTGTGACAGACAGACAGACAGACAGACAGAGTGATTCTATAAGGGTTCCTTTTTTACCATTTTGGTTCGGAACCCTAAAAATGTATATACAAATATTGCTGGACAATTCACACAGCATAATCTAGGCCCAAGCTCAGCAGAGCTTGTGTTATGGGTACTAGATGACTGATACACTTAATAGATTATACTACATAGATATATATTTTTTTAAATATATAGAAAAACATCCATAACGCCCTGAACAAATACCTGCAGATCTTACAGACATTTGTCCGGAGGCGGGAATCGAACCCGCAACCTATTGCGACGCAGGCGGACCTTCGCCCGCTGCGCCACAGAGGTCGTCATAATATACATATAAACAGAGTGTAATTCAAAGATTTCTTCATTACTGAAGCCATACTGATTGCTCTATGCACCAACGACTGAAACGTGTTGAAATCACGATTCATTTGAAAGGTTAGTAATTTGTCAAGGTTAATATGGCTTCATACTCCTACAGATGATAGGTAGGTAGAACTACAGAATTGTTTTGCTTATAATCTAACAATACAATAGAAGACTTGTGCAGATGGGGTTAATGCTATTCTGCTCTATCGTATATCACACCAAGGTCGCAAAGGTCACGCGTGCATCCGCTTATCTCGATAGGTCAAATATTGGTGTTCTTAATGAAGGTCAAAGTGTAATTTCTGATACCTACTAAAGATAAATAATTTTTGTTTTAATGTTGTTCAATTGTTCAATTTCGAATCATAGCCGGTTAAAATAGTATGTTGCGGTAGTCAACCTCGTTTCTCGCTTTCTCTCTACTCGGAAATTACTATTCTGCCTTTGATCTTTTTTCTCCACTTTACTCTACGCATTGCGTCGTCTTGGGGTCCATTGCATTCTATCAGATCCTTCAATCACATCAGTGCGCTTCTTTTTCGATCTTCCTCTTTGTCTGAACTATGATCTTTTAACTAGAATAAACAAGATTCTGATCCGACATAGACATTGAGTTAGAAGGTGTTGTAAATTATTTTCAAGATTTTACTGAATTTTTTATGACTCTTGTTCTTGTTTTACGAGTATGAGCCAGTTTTTTCCGTAACTTAAGTTCCGCCATTATTTTTGCACCATGTCTTATTTTGTGTTTTTTTCACTAAATTGTATACAATTTTATAAAACATATGTGAATAAATCATTTCTATTTCAATCTAAAATCCAATTCAAAGAAAGCCAACCCTCAAAATTGCGAGTTATATAAAACTAGAATACAGATGTATTCTAGGCATTTTGTTTCATTGTCAAGTTACGACTCCGTTATCGTTTATATGTGGACTTTACAACCAAATTTAGGTCACAGTGTAGGTACTTAGATAGGAACCGATGTCAGTGAAAAATGGATTAATCAATTCCGTTTTCATGGACATCGTGGTATCAACGTTAAGTAATTAGTCAAGTAGTTTGGCAACGTGAGCCAACCCGCGGCTTAGTAAGCTTCAGACGTTTACATGTTATTTCCAGTGAATTCCAACGTTCACATGGGCGGTAGGTTAGGGGCCCTCTCAGGACCCTCTTAGGGTCAGCGCAGACAGAACGGAGCGCAACGGAGAGGATTTTATTAACGCACTTGAAAATAAACTTTAAAATTATTACAATAAAGTGCATAAATGCTTGAACCTGACAAAAAAAATGCTCGCGCGTCCTCGAAGATGCGCGGCGTTTTGCACTTTATTTTAATAAGTTTAAAGTTTATTTTCAAGTGCGTCAATAAAATCCTCTCCGTCGCGCTCCGTTCTGTCTGCGCTGACCCATAGATTCCGCCGTGCCCATAGTAACTGCAACTGCACGAGCGTCCCTCTACCGCTGAGGATCAGCTGGATCGGGCTCGTCCCCTTGGTTATTCTATCATCTGGTTTCTATAGCTTTGCTTAGTTTAGGACTATGTGGTGATGGGTAAAATGTCTAGCAAGATTTTTTTTTATATGAATTCCATGCAGTCCACGAAAATTACGGTCACAATAAAAGACCCTGCATTAAATTCTTACGTCACATTCTCAACAAACTCCGATGTCTTATGTAATTAATACTTGTGGCACAAGACGATGATTCATAAAAAATGTTCAGAGACAATGTAATTTTTTTAAAGCTAATATTTTCTCATAGAAACTATTTTTGTGTTAGGTCTCTATCGCCTGACCTTAAGCTAGATGAAGGACACATTGACTCACGTCGTTTTAGAATTGACTTGCGAAAAATCATGTATGATTTGTAAAAGGGTTTACTAGTATCTTAGTAAGCAGGTTTCGTGTGATTATGCAACTTTAAACCTATTTTTAGGGTTCCGGACCAAAATGGTAAATAGGAAGCCTTATGGTGTGACTTTGTCTGCCCGTCTGTCACAAACGGATATCTTGAGAACTACTAATGCTATCGACTCGAAATGGTATTTAAGATGACGCTTTTTCACTAACATGGAATATAGGTATAACAATTTTGAAAAATATTCTTATTGTTATTGCAAGGGCGCCCCCCGAAAGGAAATCTCAATAATTTTAAGTAAAGTTACTAGGTCAAGCGGGGTATCATATGAAAGAGCTTCATTTGCACATTAATAAAAAGCCCCCCTTATCTCCGAAGTTTGCGGTGATAAGCCTGAAACTTTCATAGCTAATAGAAGTGTATGTATATTACAGGAATATTATAGCGAACTCTCTAATTTGCATACTTACATAGTTTTTTAAATAAGGGGGGCGGAAAGGGCGTCATATAACTAGATCATATGAAAGAGCTTAATTTGCACATTAATAAACAGTTTTTAGATTTCCTTTAAGCCGTAGTCTTTGACTTATTCACAAAAATGTTTAAAAATATACCTTCCCCCCCCCCCCCCCCCCCCACTTATCTCCGAAGTTTGGAAAGATAAAACCCTGAAACTTTTATAGCTAATGGAAGTGTATGTAAAGATTACAGGAAAATTATAAGAAACTCTAAATTGCAGTTTTTTAGAAATCATCGAATGTGTAAACTCCCATCTTAAATAATGAGTTTCACTTACACTCTAAGAGGTATATTCCTAATTACGCCTCTATTTCCACAAATTGCTATGGAACAACGCGGCATTTTGCTATATTACGGAAATCCGTTGTAACTAACGTCTGACTGAACTTCATGTTAATGCAATATTACCTCAGCGAGCGGCGGAGAGGGAAAAAGTGTTTCTCAATGCTGCATTTTCTGCTTTAGTCTGTTAGCTTAACTTACGTCCGCGAATTCATTTGCATCGACGTTAAGTTTAGGCTAAACAATTACGCTACTTAAAGACGAACAACTTTTTAGATTTTTATAGCAGTTAATCTTATTATTTAATAGGCGGTACATAGTTCACATTTTCAGAGATTTCTTGCTGAGTAGTGAGTGTTTTCTCTTTTATATTTCATGAACTCTAATAGCCTATAATGATTTCTAAAAGCCTGTGATGACATATGGAACCGAGACGTGGTCATTCACGATTGGCCTCATGAATAAGCCCAGAGTCGCTCAACGAGCTATGGAGAGGGCTATGCTCGGGGTTTCTTTACGCGATCGAATCAGAAATGAGGAGATACGTAGAAGAACTCGGGTCACCGACATAGTCAAACGGATTAGCACGTTGAAGTGGCGATGGGCAGGCCATGTAGCTCACAGAACAGATGGCCGATGGGGCCGAAAAGTTTTCGAGTGGAGGCCACGGACCGGCAAGCGCAGCGTAGGACGTCCACCAACAAGATGGGCTGATGACCTGGTGAAGACCGCAGGTCGACGGTGGATGCAAATCGCTTCCAACCGCAATAACTAAAAATCCATGAGGGAGGCCTATGTCCAGCAGTGGACGTCCTACGGCTGAAATGATGATGAAAATGATGAATAGCCTATAAAAGTAAATTCAACCACCTGTATTCAAAGCCTAGCGGAACATTCGCTACAAATTAATCGAGAGATGACCTAAATCACTGGACCGAGTCTCAGTATAAAATGTCAAGAGTCCAGAATTCCTCAAACAGCACATTGCACTATTGTTACGAAACAGATTGCCTACCATCAAATTATAAAAAAAAAATACTCTATGGCAATTTGAAAATAAGTTTGCAAGCAAGATTAAATTGTAAAGATTTTATTGTAGACTTATTTTTAATTTATGTACTTGCTGAAAGTTTATCACAGCCAAGGATTTGTCTACAAAATGTAGCAATTAAAATTATTTCTTGTAACATAATTAATTGATGAAATAGTTGGCAGGGTTGTTACAGTTGCTAATTAATGTTCTATTTGGTATTATATGAATGAAACTAATAATAGTGCCTAATTTAGCTACATTCTGCAAACTGTTCAATTTGCACTATTGTTACTGTGTGAAACCTAATTCTTATTCCTTCTATTTTCATATATTTACCTGCCTACACATTGTATAATTACCGTGCATTGCAGTAGCACCAACTGCACATTTTGTCCACTACGGAAGACCAGTGCTGTGGTACAACTCATTCTGCCACAGCACATGTTGACTAGTAACCATTTTTAAAACTAGTTTTAGAACTGTTACTATTTTGTTGGATTGTGTGACAAAATAAAAAATATTTTTCTTATTATTTTTGTTATTTCAAGAGCAGCTATTTTGATAAAAGCATCAGTTTCTTGTAATGCAATATGGCACAATACACAATTTTAACCAACTCCAAAGAAAAGGAGCAGGTTCTCAAGTCATAGGTATTTTTTTTTACCTCAGAAATCCATAATTTATGAACCTTAGCTGAGACATCTCCTGTTGAGTAAAAACCCTTTTCTATCCTGCTCTATCTGTGTGACATCTCTATGTAATAGAACTTGTTGAAATTTTGTTATTATTAGTTTTAAAATGAAGGATTTTATTGCATTCCTTTTTTAAAATTTTCCCAATGTTTCAAACATGTTTCAGCAATTGCAGGAGAGCTGAAGTTTTTGGTTTAAAAAGGTATGTGAAAAAATCATGTATTTAAAAAATAATACCTCTAGTAACCTTTCAAAATTTATAAGCACATTTTTTAACTTATATCAAATCAATTTCCTGTTTTTGATACTTAATTTGTACTATTGAATTATCCTCAGACATTTGCTACCCAACTAAACCATTATATTATTTTACAATTTCAACAGTTTGAACAATGATAAGTTGTAGTTGAGGACAATGACAGTGTTGAATAATAGACCAAAGTCCATAACTGTTACCTTATAAAATATTTTATCTACATAACTCTTAATTTCTACCTTCTATCGTAAGATTGAAAAAACACGTCATCTTAGAGCACATGAAAGGGTAGAAAATCAAAACCCTTTGAGACCTTTCATCTAAATGCTCAGTCTCCATGGCCAAAATCGGCTAGGAATCATCATTATCACTTGTCTGCCTCCGTGGCTCAGTTGGTCTAGTAGCCAACTGATATGCAGGAGATAGTGGGTTTGATTCCTGCCGCAGGACAGTTTGTCATTGTTCTGCAGATATTTGTTCCTAGGTCTAGATATTTTTCAATGTATGATGGAACTAGATTGTGTTGTGTGTGTGACCAGCATTATTTATCATCATCATTTCTAGAAGGAAAAGTGTAATCTTGTTAGAGACATCATCATCATCAACAACCTGACTTTACGCACTGCTACATACAGTATACCCATAGTTGGTGAAACCATCTCTTGATTGCATTTTGTCAGATGTTGATCTTGGGTCTGGCTTATGGGTAGCAATAGAAAACTTAATTAAATTTTTTGTTTGTTTCCCAAACAAACAAAATATTGCCAGCCTTGGACAGTCAGAATAATTGTTCTGATATCTTATGTACTTCACAATGTAGGCACCTACAGAAATCTAAAAGATGATTACCTATCTGCTCGTAAATTGTGTTATGATAATGTTAATAGATAAAAACTCTTTATTGCATAAAACTAAAAAGTAGAACATGACTAAAACTTCAAAAACAACAGATATACACAATAGGCGGTCTTATCGCTTAAAGAGATTTCTGCCACCTTTGGATAGAATAGTGATGGTGAATTACAAGCGGGTTTGGTATCCTAGCATTTTGACTTATTTTAGTAGATAATAGAGAACACCTTGTTTACACGAGGCCATCGCAGGCTTGTTATTTGCCTTGTGTAAACAGTTTTTCAAGCCAAGCCAGCGCTGGCTGCCAACGCTGGCGAGAATTGAGCGCCCGTCTATTTTTACTGGCGCCAGTATTACTGGCTTCGTATAAACAGCTTAACAGATTACATTCGTAAAACTATTCGGATTGAGTGATATAGGTAAATCCTGTTAATCAGTTTCTGATAATGGTTTTAGGTTTTGAATAAGATATTAGACTGAGTAGGTAAGTTTGTTCACGAGAAATGAAACCTATGAAAGGGCAAGTAGGGACTATCTACTATTAAAGTAACACTTATATTAAGCCAATATTTATGTAGTCAGGTTGCGTTTTACTTTGAACATCGGTAGGAATCTCTTTTCATTCATAAAATCAAATTTTTCACGTAACAAATTGTTTCGCTTACCTGAATGTGTGTTCCTGGAATGAGACTCACTGATCGAGTATTGTATTAGGACACTAGCATTGTTGTGATATTTAAATTAATATAATCTTTGAGTAAGTTTTTTCTGTATTTTCCAGAAGTAATTTATTACACGATTTTCAATAATTTTCTTTAGTTTTTATCTGTGGTGTGGAAGACAAGACCGTACGGAACGAAACACAGCAGTTGACATTGACAGCTGTGTGACTGTGTGTCGTAGGTGTAGGATATTCGTATTCTGTGGCTGTGTGCAGAGAAAGCAAGCAGTGTTGCAAAAGTTCCCGATTTAACGGGAGATCTACTGATTTTGGCCATTGTCTCTTTAGACAAGTTAAATATGGACTACTCACCGACGGACCTTCCCCTCTGTCAATCCTATTCGCCAAAAATCTAACGGGTTTATAAAAACCTCAGAATAATAACGTAATTATTATTACGTTATTATTCTGAGATAAAAACTAATTTTAACTAAGTAATCGATTTCCCAGTCACAGATTATTACTAGGTAGGTATATACCTATACTGGATTATCGGGTATTCATCGCGTAAATTGGTACAGACGTTGGGTAGAAACATCAATACGTTAAAATTGACGTAAATTAAAAATGTATTGTTATTTATTTTATGACGTTAAAATTAACTCTAGTTTCTTTTTATTTTATTCAACCTTACGTAGAACGTAGATATTTGTTTTGTTTAAAAATTCTTAAATATAATTGTTATAGTTCGCGCAAAACTTCTTGAGCTCTGTGAAGTTAGCTTCAGTGACTGCGTAAGATAAAAAAATAAAAAAAACATTTATTTATTTTATACAATAAATCGATGTTACAAAGGCATTTAACAACATTTTCACCAACACAGAGGGCCCTCGCATTATTTAATAAGTTTTTGTCTGAGTTCCAGCATGTCGACATATTCGTTGATAGTTTTAATTCTATTTATTTAAATTTGTTATTGTTTTTAAGTTCTGTGTAATTTGTGTAGATAGTGGGTAAGCGTTTTGATTTTATTTTATTTACTTTAAGCTTTATTTAAATTTGTTTTTGATTCTAAGTTATGTGTAATGTGTGTAGATAGTAAGCGTTTTGGTGTCATTACAGTAAGCTACTATTTTTCTTAATAAATAAATGTCTAAATGTCTAAATTTAAATTCTAATGAAATGATGACACTACCGAAGCTTTACAACTGTGTGGCAGTGTCAACGCCCAACTCCTAGACATACAAGGATTGTAAATATTTAAAATAAAGAAATTAATTATTATAATAGACTTATTGCAGGCTCACAGCGGGTAACACGTTATGCGTTAATTATTTGATTTACAGAACAAATATTCATCTCTGATTTTGTATCCCTTGCTCCGGTCGGGATTCTGTAATAATAATTTCTGTTTTTACTTGCTAAGTAATTATTCTAACTATTCTAAATTTAAACACTGAAATAGCCATAACAAATTGATTTCAGTTTTACATTTTTAGTAGGTACCTACCTATGTACCATATAAGTAACTAGCTGACCCGGTGCCCACTTCGTTGGGCGGTAATTTATACCCTATGATGACACTCACAAATACTATGGCTTTCTATTAGTAAAAAAAATTTGAAAATCGGTTCAGTAGATCTAGAGATTACCCCCTTCAACCTCACAAACTTTACTTATTTATAATATTAGTATAAAGTAAAAGTATATTATAATGCATAAACATATATGTACATGTCTTCACAGTTCTTATTTTAAAATTGGAAGTACTTATAAATGTATTTTGGCTTGTTGTGGCGTGCAATATTATAATACAAAATTCAAATAAATATAACAATAAACGAATTAATATAATTGAAAGTCAAATAATCTAAAAACGTACATGCTTTTGTCAGAAAATAATAAAAAAATAATAGAAAATAGTAATAATAATGTTACAAATTAAAATGTCACGCTGACTGAATAAAAATGTATTGGTAGTTTGTTGAAAACAAATGGAGCATTAGAAAAAATAATTTTGCGCATCATTTTAGTTTTACATTTATGGGTGCGGACTTTGTGTTTATCTCGTCTGCTCCGACCATAAATAAGAAGAAGAAGGCCTGTTGATTTGATTGATTGTTTATTTGGTTTTTCTAAAGTTTTTCCTCAGGGTTTTTCTCATAGATAGTAGTTGGATAGGTACCAGTTCAATGTGTCTTTGATAATTACTACAGCACATTTTACCAAACAACAAAATGACTAATTTAGCTGAAACGTTGCGAAGCATAGTAAGCGGCAATGAAAACGTCTGTTGTTTGTGTTTTAACATTTGCGAGTCCGATGATCTCGTTTTCTGTGAAGATGAAGCGAATATCAATAACAATGACGAAAAAAACGTTTTAACTGATATAATACAAGCCGTTCTTGGCCGTGACGTAAGTACAATATTCTATCTGAATTTATTTATTTATTTATGGACATCCAACATAGGAATCATATAAAAATTATAGAAACATTTGACTTAGGTCTGCGAGTCTCTCCACTTACAGGATGTTGCAGCATGCATGCATACAATATTTGCAACATTATAAATTGTTTAAAAAACTCAACATATTATATTTTTGCTATCAGTTCTAAAAGTTATAATATCTTTTTCAGCTCCTACAGTATGTAGAAACTATGAACAGCATCTGCAGAACATGTGTAATATTCCTTGAAAGCAGCTACACATACATTCAAACTTGTAAAGCAAATGCTTCATTACTTACCAATATGGTCACAAAATTGGATTCAACTGTACAAAATGTAATCAAACCAGACAAAACCTCTCTTTATGTATCTATAAATTTGGAAAACTTAGCAACCTTTGTTCTGTATGACAACAAAAAAGTTCACTCGCAAAAGCAAGCAGCAGAACAATATAAAATTATAAGTTCACCTAAAGGAGATCCAGAAAAGGTTATGTGCAACATATTTCGATGCCCAAAGTGTGACAGAGTGTTCAAATCTATGAGCAATCTTAGAACTCACTTTACCAAGGTCCACACTAGTAAAAGCTACAAATGCTCCAAATGTCCAAAAACTTTCAAATCAATAGCAAGAGTAAATGCTCATAATATCTACACTCATAAAACAAAGACATGCGAAGAATGTGGAAAGACATACAACAATATGAAGGCTTGGAGAGCACATCAATTGTGCCATAACACATCAATTGTCTGTGCTGATTGTGGACGGACATACAAAAATAAAGCAACCTTTAAAAACCATATTAATCTGAACATCTGCAAGCAAGGAAGCCGACACAGCCCCACAGATGCAAAATATACATGTGATTATTGCAATAAAAAATACACACAGAAAATATCACTAAAAATTCACATACAATTTGAACATGGGAACTATAAAGGACATATTTGTGAATGGTGTGGCAAAAAGTTTTGGGCTCAAAGTAGATTGAAAGCTCATATTGTCAAGCATACAAGAGAACGCAACTTTACATGTTCAATATGTGACAAAAAGTTTGTAACAAAGGAATCCTTGTTGTATCACACAAGGTTACATACGGGAGAAAAGCCATACAAATGCTCGGAATGTTCAAGTACATTCCTATCTGCCTCACGTAGGTCTGACCATTTTAAACGTCACCATGTTGGAGCTAAGCCAGACCTAAAATGTGATGTGTGCCAGGGCAAGTTTAGGTCTAGCAATGCTTTGGTCAAACATAAGAAAACACATGAAGAAAACATCAATATCCCTATTAGAAAACTTTATACTTTTCCTCGAAAAGACATTAACAAATGTATGCTTAACATTGAAAAAGAAATTGTTCCATTAGTTAAGTAAACAATTCCTTTAACCATGTTAATATTTGTTTGTTTGTTACAATGATATGATAATTAATGGCTTGTTAATATCATATTAAAGACCTATATGTGTAATATATCATTGTTGATTTTATTTTATACTAGATGCCCCAACAAACTTGTACTGCCTGAGAATCAACTAGGTACCTACTACTAAAAGTTCTAATCTACTACTACCAGGCGTCCGTCACTCGCTCAAGGCCACGCGTTAAATGCCTACCGCTTTGTACATCGCAGACAATCGCAGTAGTTGCAAGTAGGGATGTTCCGATACCATCAAAGTATCGATACCTACTCATATCAGTAGTACTCATATCGTTTTACGTTTTCTCATATAAGTAACCATAAAGTATCGATACCTAGTTATAACGATAGGTTTTAGTATTTTTTTAGGAATAATGAAAAAATAGTTTTTCTTTTTTATTATTATTAACGTACATATGACAACCGTCTTTTTATTTGTTTGAGAACTCTATCGTTTATGAACTGATTATTACTATATTGGATTAACGGGTATTTATCGCGTAATTACCTTTATTATTATCCTGACGTTTCGAACATCGAAAGGTATCCATCATTTTAAAAAAACTAAATCATATTTGAGCAACCAATAAAAATAGCTGTTTTATTTCACCACATTCGTTTTGTTATAAAAATCTCATCGTAGAAGCGCAACCCTAGCACTAGCGATGCCGCGTCACAGATTACTTGCAAGTAGGTGAGGCGGGTGAGCAAAGCAATCTCAACGATTTTGTAGGCTATTATAGCGTAGGTATTTTCGCTTTTGTATTGGAGTGATGTATCTGTTAGTTTCTGTAATCTGTGCTACTACTACCACTACTACTTTAATACTTGAACTCTACTACTACTAACTACCACTCCTACCTACTATCTAAATTAGCCAAAAATAAAAACGAGTTTGAGTTTACATCTCTTTTGACTTTCTGAATGCACCAAATATTTGACAACCTAAAATGTATGAGAAAATGAATTTATGTTAAAATGACATTCTGTGGGCAAAGGTCTAAATCGTCTGGGGGTCGATTTTGATGAAAAATGTTAGGTAGGTAGTTACCCAAAATATGTAATGCCTGACATTTTTCGGTGATCACATTTCGCGCTCAAAAAAACGAAAAACAGACAAAAATTGCAAAAATAGGTAGTTTTTTACGTTCTATTATTTTTTCCACATGTAGGTAAGATATTTATTTGCAAAAATATTTAACCCACATCGTGAAAGGAATCAGCTGTTAGTGCTTCAAAGAAAGTCTGGTTGTCAATGTCACTTGTCAGGCATCCGCCATTTGTCCGTCAAAATCTGTCGGCTTTTCGATCGAATCTTGCAAGTTACAACACAACACTTTTATTTTTATGATATTTCTTGTTATTTTGTGGTCTAAGCGATATTTTTCTATTGCTTTAGAGAAATGACGTTCATGGAAGATACATTAATCATTCTTATATCACAAGTAAGCATTATCGCTACGAAATAATTGATTGAATTTGTGTACACAGTCACTAGATTCTAATGCAAAAACTACATTTTCAGACTGTGTTCTTTGTCGGAGGCTGGATATTCTTCGTGAAGCAGTTATTCCGAGACTACGAGGTGCACCACACTTTGGTTCAGTTAATATTCTCCGTCACATTTGCACTTAGCTGCACCATGTTTGAGTTGATTATCTTTGAAATCATTGGATATTTAGATTCAAGGTAAGTGTTATAATAAAGTTTTAAGCTTAAAGCAGGGTTTACTCTACTAATTGACTTGTGCACAAGTGAATTTAAACTTTCTTAGCCATAGAGGGTATTGAATAAGTACCTACTTCTCATTGTTTGGCTTACTACCTTACCCACTAAACATGAATTAAAAAGGGTAAGTATTTAAATATACCTATACACAATAATTTGCCAGGCCATTAACTGACAAGAAACTACCCAATGCAGATTAAAAAACACTGGGCACTATTAAATACAAATTCTTTAGTACCTTACCCACTAAACATGATTTAAAAAGGGTAAGTAATATACCTCGTGTGTTCATAAATTTTGAGACGAACTTATTTAATTAATTTAAAAAGAAAGTAATTCATGCAACCTTTTTTAAACTTATAAAATTTAAATTTCGAATGTTTTGGATCAGAAAAAATATACATTTGAATATTTGTTTCATTCTCCGTGAAAATGGCGCCAACAAAAGATTTGCGTGCGACTGTAATTTCACTGTTTCAAGCAGGAAAAAAACCAATGCAAGTTTTTAGTGAAATACAAAGTTTGGGATGTAGTCGGAACTTTGTGTATTATACCATAAAGAGGTACAAGGAGACCGGCTCTTTAGAAGACCGTGGAAGATGTGGCCGCCCGCGGTCTGTAAGGACGCCCGCCAACATCAAAGTAATCAGAGAGCGAATTCGTCGCAACCCTTGCCGGACTCAAAAGAAATTAGCTCTGCAGACCAACATTTCGCGAATATCGGTGAACAGGATACTTAAATATGATCTTAAACTAAAGGCCTACAGTCGAAGGAAAGTGCATTATTTAAACGAGCGTCTTCGTAAATTGCGACTGGAACGATGTCGGAACCTATTGAAGAGACACGATCCAAAAAATATCCTGTTTACCGATGAAAAGATCTTCACGGTGGAAGAAAAGTTTAACCGGCAGAACAATAAGGTTTACGCCAGAAGTTCAAAGGACCAGCCATCTGTACGCAATGTCCAGCGCACTCATCATCCAGCAAGTGTGATGGTTTGGTGGGGTGTTTCCTACGAGGGGGTCACTTCGCTTCATTTTTGCCAGCAAGGCGTCAAGGTGAGGGCACAAAATTACCAAACCGACATATTGGAAGCGGTGGTTAAACCATTAAATGATACGCTATTCGCTGGAAAATACTGGGTTTTCCAACAGGACTCTGCTCCCTCCCATAAAGCTAAGACTACCCAACGTTGGCTGGAGGCCAATTTGCCAGGCTTCATTCGGAGCGAAGATTGGCCCTCGTCAAGCCCTGACTTGAATCCTTTGGATTATTCTTTATGGACGGAATTGGAGCTGAGGGCATGCAGAAAGTCTCACCCAAACCTGGATTCTCTCAAGCGAGCCCTTATTAAAGAATCGAAACGGATTCCCATTGAAAAGATTCGTGCCGCCATAGATGAATGGCGCACGCGTTTGAAGGCCTTTATTGAATGCAAAGGCGGCCATTTTGAATGATTTATTTTTAAATACAGATCTAGATGTCAGTAGTTTTAATTTTAATATCCAATAAATGAATACTCAACTTAGCTCCAAAAATATTTTAGTTTTACTGTGTCTCAAGACTTATGAACACACGAGGTAAATATACCTATAGACAATCGGGACAGCCGATTACAAGCTTACAGAGAATCACCCATATAATACGTCCACTGATGAACACAGGCCTCCCTCATGGATTTCCATGAGGGGTAGTTGCCATACTCACCACGCTTGGCAGGCGGGTTGGTGAGCGCAGTATAGGATGTTGATACACGGATAGACGCTGCTGCCCATCTTCCGGAGGTATCCCTTAGCAGGCTCTTACTGCATCCATGGGCATGAGAGGAGGGGTATCATTCTACTGCCGGCACCCCACAGCGGATCAGATCTAGATGTCAGTAGTTTTAATTTTAATATCCAATAAATGAATACTCAACTTAGCTCCAAAAATATTTTAGTTTTACTGTGTCTCAAGACTTATGAACACACGAGGTAAATATACCTATAGACAATAATTTGCCATAACTGACAAGAAACTGCCCAATGCAGATTAAAAAACACTGGCCACTATTAAATACGAATTCTGCTTACAGCTCAAGATACTTCCATTGGAACCTTGGTCTTTACTCCTTGCTGTTCATGGTGATAGCCCTCATACCGTTCTACATAGCATACTTCTGCATCAGCAATGTTAGATTTGGTGAGTCTAGAAATTAACAACAAATATTGAAGGGTCCACTGCAATAATGCTGAATGTCCAAAATTTTACCAATTCAAACCAAGTATGCCATTCGATTCCTTGATCTGCATAGTAAATTTTCGCACTTTCAAACTGTTATATAACGCAGGCAGTCCTGAGATAAATCGATTAAAAAAAATGGCTACACGATTAGGACGATAGATGTCACAGGCGTTCAGAACTATAATGATAAATGTCCATTCATTTCACCTCATATTCCATGGAAATTACATATTCCATTACAATCAGCTTCCGCATGCTGCAAATGTAGACACGTAATAGGACGTAAGATTTTGGACAACCATCATTTTAGACCGTGTAAAAGTGTGGACATTCATCAATAAAGTGCAGAATTTTTAGGACTTCAACGCTAATAATCAAAATTTCACATAATTATAAGAACGTTTTTTTTATAAACATTAAAAAATAATACTCTGATATGATACTAAAAGTTCATTAATCCATTTTTTTTATTCCTATTACTGAAGTTTTGTATTATCCAATTAAAACCTTTAACCTTTTGAGCGCCACGCCCCAAACGCATTCCCCTGTCCTCTACGCCGAAGCACAAAGTGAACAAAAATACCTACGAAAAAAAAGTGCTGCCAAGAGTCGATAAAATGTAAATTGTCGCGAAACACATAGACACTTGATTTCGTTGTTTTTTATGCAATAAACAACTTCTTAAAATCTGGGAACTTTTATTTAATCTTGTGCTATCTCCTACTCTCAATACAATAATATAATTTCATACATAGATATAAACAAACATTACAAGTAAAATAGTAGTAGAGCGCAGCACTACTTGCTATAGCGATGACGTCATTGTCACGACTGGACGACAACGGCGCAGCTGACCTACGGTTCTGAAACTTCCCTAGAGATGTAGCCGAGCCGTGTCGCACGCTGAGTATCGATTTCGAAATAGATGTCGATTTTCTACATATAGACGAAATAGGCAGACATCGATGAAACATAATATTTTGTTTTGGTAGGTCAAGTTATGAAAAACGTTATGAGAATGAGGTTTGAGATGGTGCTCCCAGATGATTTTGAGAATGAGAATGGAAATAGCAATCTTCGCTCTTTATACCTTTAATAATAAACTAATTTTTTATTTGTAAATGTATATTATCAAAATGAACAATTGTACATAATTAATTACTTATAAATCTTACATAATTATTATTATTCTCACTAATATGTGATGTCTTAAAATAGGTATTAATATCTTTGTCATGGAATAAAAAATCAGTACTTATATAGGTACTTATTATAGTGTAACTAATTTTTCAAAAATCAGATTCCGAAATCTCTGCATCATCATCGACACCTTCCAAAATGCGAAGAAGTTCCGAGGCATCCATCGATCGTGTTACACTGCACTATTTTTTTGCTTCTCGTATGTGACGTCATCAAGTTGTCATCTATTCGTGACCATGGCGCACAGGACACTGAGTGTCGGTGACGTATTAGGGATGCGCCAAAGTTCAGTTATCAGATTTATTTTGCCAGGTTGATTTGATTTTTATATTTGTGTAGCTGATGACAGTTTATGTTTTTTACCTTTTGTTTTATTCAAATATCATTAACGGAGTAACATAAAAGATAAAATAATACGTTTAAATCGAATTTTGAATAATTTTCAATGAATCTATGCCTCCTGTATCACATCACTAGTGGTCAACTATAGACGACTTTGGCGCTCTGGGCATAGTATTTACTTGGATAAAAATCTATCATTTTTATTTCAATATCTCTCAGTATTGGTAGCTCTAAGAGACTTGTTTTTTATACTCAGATATAGCTGAGATATTCTTATTTGGGAAATGTAGACTTAAAATACCAGTAATAGTTTTTCAATATCTTTATTTAATATTTTTGTAGGCCGGGTTTTTTGTCAACTATAGACGTCGTTGGCGCTGAGGACCCGCAAGTGCTTGTCATGTATAGGTGACTATGGCGCTCAAAAGGTTAAACTCAAATATCTCAAAACTAGATTGCAATGACATTCATCATTATTGCAGTGGACCCTTCATATAGTAACAAATCTTCTAACCTACACTGCCGGCCAAAAGTTTGAGACCACTTGTAAAAATCTTTGTAACCACCAAAATATTTCAAAAGTACACATGATAAAGAGCTAATTTGAACACCTGCGTATTCTATTGTTATCAAAGAATTTCTGAGAGTCATTTTTATTGTATATTTTTAAGTTATCATCCTTTAAAGGTCTATTGTTTCAAAACATAAATGAGTACCGCGCGCTTACCAGGTGATAGAGTCATTGTTATATTTTTTATGGCCTGCTCATTTCTAATTATTTTGGTTTTGTTTTGCGGTAACCGTACTTCCGGATTATTTTAGCTTCCTTAAACATATTTTTTACCTGAGTTTTGATGGAGTAAATTTTTCATTATCTTAACTAGTCTGAGCTCGCCGTTGTTACAGTGAAGACATCTTAAAATGGGAAAAGTGCGCGAAATTAGCACTGAAACTCGTTCTGCCATAGTTGTTTTACACGGCGAAGGCAAATCTGAACGTGCGATTGCCTCACAACTTAAGTTGTCGAAGACTTGTGTTCATAACGCAATAACCCGATACAAGGAGACTGGCAGTAATCAAGATCGTTCGCGATCGGGGAGACCGAGAGCTACCACTTCTAGCGAGGATAATTTCATCGTCGTTACCAGCAAGCGGAATAGACGCCTAACCGCACCAGAAATCCGCGCAGAAGTGAACAAATCCCGATCAGAACCTGTGTCATTGACTTAACAGTAAAAAGACGATTGAGAGATGCTAAGTTATTTGGTCGCGTCGCCGTTCGAAAACCACTACTAAGGCCACAAAACAAAAAGAAACGGATGCAGTGGGCCCTTACCCATCGAGACTGGACTGAAGAAGACTTTAAAGAAGTTCTTTGGACAGATGAATCCAAGTTTGAAATATTTGGTTCAAAACGACGAATTTTTGTTCGACGTACCGCCGAGGAAAAGATGATGCCAGATTGTGTGGTGCCAACAGTTAAGCATGGTGGTGGTTCCATTATGGTCTGGGGATGCTTCTCGGGCCATGGAACCGGAGATTTGGTACGAGTCGAAGGAATCATGAAAAAGGAGCATTATAAACTAATACTACAGCAAAATGCCGTTCCGTCTGGTTTAAGATTAATTGGAAATGGATTTTTTTTCCAACAAGATAATGATCCTAAACATAGTTCAAAATTATGCAGGGGTTATTTAGAACATAAAGAAACAGAAAGGGTGTTAAAAAACATGGTGTGGCCCCCTCAGAGTCCGGATCTCAACCCCATTGAGCTATTGTGGGAAGAGCTTGACAGAAATGTGCGCAGTTGTTGTCCCTCCTCACAAGAAGACATGTGGAAGGCTTTACAAGAAAGCTGGAACAATATCTCACAAGATACAATTGATAAATTGATTGCTCGTATGCCGAGACTAGTGAAAAAAGTTATAAAATGCAAGGGAGGCTTTTTTGACGAAAAATCCGTTTAATGATTTTATTAAATATGAACGTAATTTTTAACGTAAATGTTTGATATTTCTTGATTTTTTTTTCTTCTTGATGAATGTGTATTAGTAAATAAGCATTTTAATTAATATCTAAACCTCTTGATTTATATTTTGAGTTTTATTTCATTTTGCTACTTAGATGTAGGTGGTCTCAAACTTATGGCCGGCAGTGTATATCATAAAAATACTCTAAACAAATTTTACATGTATTTAGCCTCTCTATAAGTGATCTACAGTATAAATTAGGGTTGGGTTGGGGCATAGGAAAGGTGGGCGGGACTTACCCACCTTTCCTATGGACTCACAAAAAAATCTCGGTAAATATAGATCTGAGAGAAAAAGCTTACATTACAAAACATGCTATATGCACCAAAGTATGGTGTATTCTACATAATGCAATCTAAAAAAAGGCCAAAAAACGGCAAAAAATGTTTTTTTTTCTAAGTCCCTTTAATTGAGGGAACACTAGCCCTAAGTACCTATTGTTATAATTAAACCTCATTATTGTGTATATGCCGTGGGGTGCCGGCAGGAGAATGATACCCCTCCTCTCATGCCCATGGATGCAGTAAGAGCTTGCTAAGGGATATTTCTAGAGGAATCCCTACTACTACTAACCAGTTTTAAAATTAAAACCCACTGGAAAGCTAAGGTATATTTTATTCCCGTATTTACACGGGAACAAGAACAGAAACCACAGGGCGCTGTTAGTGCTATATAAAATAACTGTGTGTGGAAACATCGATAAAAATCTTAATAAAAACTATCGTTTTCTTTTTCAGTGTCGGAGAATTCAATAAGGCCACTGACCATGTTTGTGTGGTTCATTTACTTGTACTTCTTCTGGAAGCTTGGCGATCCGTTCCCTATATTAAGTCCCAAACAGGTAAAGTTTTTCTTAACCTAAGTAAATTTAAATACATACAGGGTGTAAAAGGACGACTACCGAAAACTTAGGTTTAAAGAACTTTATTCTCATAAGAACACAATGTTTCACTTAAAATGAGATACATGAAATTACTTAATCTAAGTTTTAAAACTATTCCTCTGGTGCCTGGTGTTAAAATAATGTTGTTTAAAAACTTCGGAGGGTCAATGTACTCATCAATATGAACAACTTTTACTAAGGAACTTTCGCTTTAAAAAAATGTGAGGAAACAGCTGTTCCGTACAAAAGTACAATACCTACTTTACTAAGATATATGGAACAGCTGGAACAGTTTTTACAGCAAATGTTCCGTATTAAAAGTTGTTCATGTTGACGAGTACATTGACCTCCCGAAGTTTTCGGTAGTTGTCTTTTTACATACATATTACAGCAACAAGTTTATAAAATTAAAAAAAAATAAGCAACCCTCGACACTACTTAGTCTCTGAGGTTATCAAATATTTTTTTGTAAGTGTACCCTCTGTTTTGCAATCTACACATCATGCCCTTTCATTTGATACCTACTCTTGAGTATATTTGAAAACATTCGATTGTTCACCCCTACTTTCAACCACAATGTTAAAGAATGTGTTTGTTGTTTGTATTTAAGACCTACCGCCGGAAAACCTGATTTAAAACAAAAAAACTGCATGCAAATCGGTCCACTCTTTTAAGGGCTATGGTGCCACAGACACACACATAGCGGTCAAACTTATAAATCCCGCCGTTTTTGTGGGGTTTAAAAAAGCAAAGTAGATATTGATTTTCTGTCAAATTGTATCATATTATCTATGGTTATTGATAACGCTGAGATTAATTTTGGAAATTACACAGTACCATCTAGCCCCAAACTCAACTACTTAACTAAGTGGTATATTTTTTGCCTAACAGCTCAATGATTGCAATTTCAGGGAATATTCTCCATAGAGCAAGGGGTGTCCAGAATCGGCGTTATTGGAGTTACTGTGATGGCACTTCTATCTGGTTTCGGCGCCGTCAACTACCCTTACACTTCTATGGCTATTTTTATAAGGTAAAACTTAACCTTATATCTTTTCTTTAGAAAATTTGCCCGCACATTAGGGTATGTGAGATGACGCCGACAACTTTTCTTAAATCAAAGCATTAAAATATACGTATTCATATAATCGAAGCATTAATAATATGCATTCATAATATTATATTCATTTAATTTAAGCATTCATATATATATATATAAATATATCATACGGCAGCATTCGTAAGAAATGCTTATTCATCACTTATGTTGGAAAATTTGTCTTAACCAAGTATACAAAGGAGTAGTCCTTTGTATACTTGGTTATTATTGTTTTACCCTTTTTACTTTTTTTTGTGAGTTTGTAAGGGTCGTAGATGATGATGACGTAGTTTCTAAGGTTCTTCTTTACAAACAATAGTGAATGTTACATCGCCTTATTTCAGACCAGTCACGCATTCTGACGTCCTATCAATCGAGAAGAAACTACTCCAAACTATGGATATGATACTGGTGAAGAAGAAGAGGATAGCGCTTGCGGAATCCAACAGCGTGGGAGGGAGACAACCATACAATTTACTAGACCAGAGTAATGTTCAGAAGAGAGGGTTCTGGAATAATATATGGTCTAGTGTGGGCAGTATCGCTAATCCTTACGGATATGGGACTGAGAGTGAGTTTTTACCCAAATCAAAGTCAATAATTGTTTATTCAATAGAGCAGAAAGCTACATATTCTGTGTCAATTTACAAAAGTAGAATAATACACATTTAATTTGAATAAAGCACACACTTACACATACCCACACACACAGGTCAATCTAATTTTATCTTTTTAGTATAGTTGATTTAAAAGGAATGGTTATATAGCGCTTCAAGTACTTATTGCGATTTTGAAATGTCTAAGCGATTCCCGAAATCGAAAGCTTTAATTTGTTTTATCTCCTTTCTACAGGTATGCAAGTTCTAAATGTTTACACTATTTATTAGTATTATTATAAGCTGTTTGGATCTAACTGAATGGCCAGTCCAGTCCCATTTCAGGTTAGCGGTTTTTAGAGCTACATCGGCGACCATTCAATCAATCTGGCAATTCATCTTCTCGGGACGTCCTCTGCTGGACAAAGGCCTCCTTCATGGCCAAGTACTAATCATGAGGAGGTTGTTGCCATACTCTACGCGCTCGGCCAGCGCAGTACGGGATGTTGGTACACGAAAAAACGCTGCTGCCTCTTCCGGAGGCATCCCTTGGCATCCACAGGTAGAAGAGAAGGGGCAACATCATACTGCCGTACCCCACGACCCAATTCATTATTGATCTCCATTCCAGACATAGCCCAACTCCGATTAATCTCCATTCCAGACATAGCCCAACTCCGCCAAGAGATCTCCGGGCTGGAAGAACTCTCCCGCCAGCTGTTCCTGGAAGCGCACGCCGCACGGAGCATGCGCGAGAAGATAGAGTGGTCCAAGACATTCCAGGGGAAGTACTTCAACTGCCTCGGGTATTTCTTCTCGCTGTACTGCGTGTGGAAGATATTCATTGTGAGTATTCAAAGATCACAAATGTCGAAGAAACAATGACGGAAATATAGGAGCAGAATGATTAAAAACTCCACCTTCTCTCCCTCCCTCCCCACCCCCCTTGAGGATAGCTATCCGCTAATCAAGTTTGTTGATGGCGGACCCTCAGGGAACCTCGCCTACTGAGGTTCTCGTAGGAAGGTTTTAGTTCCGTCTATTTCTGAGGAAACAAAATCAATAACCTGGGCGACCAAGTAGTCCAAGGTACTTTGAGGGATCCACACGGATGTTGCGCTCCTCCCTTTGGTCACTCGCACCACTACCCGCTTTGAAGAGACAGGTAGGGCCGGTTTGTATCTATACTAAGCAAGCGCCTAGTGGCAAAGCGAAACAGGCTAGACGGTGCATCTATTAAAGCATGGACACAAACCCCGTGGAGGATGGATTTCTGGGCTAGAGGATCTCTCGCCGGCTGTTCTTGGAAGCGCACGCCGCACGGAGCATGCGCGAGAAGAGTGGTCCACAAGACCTTCCAGGGGGAGTACTTTAACTGCCTCGGGTACTTCTTCTCGCTGTACTGCGTGTGGAAGATATTTATCGTGAGTATTAAAAGGTCATACATAACACAAACTTAATAATAAGAACTATTGAACTGAACAAGGGCCCTAATGTCTTTCCGCCGAAAACTCAAAACCGGAGATCCACAGATAAGATCACTAACAAATAAACAGGGAGTAAAAGAATCGAACAAGCATGACATTTTAAGGATTATTGAAGAATTCTACAAGGACTTAAACGATTCACGAACACCAGAAACCCAGCTCACCGAAGAAGACCCAAGAGCTCTGTGCCGCGACGAGGACGAAATACCTACTATTCTGCCTTACGAGGTAGAATGGGCTATTGGAAAAATGAATTCCGACAAGTCCGCCGGCGACGATGTGATCTCAGCAGAACTTATTCGAGTTGGAGGAAAGACCGCGGATCGTGTCCTTGTAGAGTTGTTTAATAAAGTGCTAGCTGGTGGTCGCACGCCTCGTGCGTGGAAAAACGCCACAGTAACTATACTGCAGAAAAAAGCGGATAAATCGAAATCACAAAATTATCGTCCCATTAGCCTTCTCTCACATACTTACAAGATCTTCGCCAAAGTGCTGTGCCGACGCCTTTATCGATTGTTCGATGAAGCCCAGCTGGTTGAGCTAGCAGGTTTTTGGAGCGGATTTTCAACAATCGACCCTATCCATACCGTTAAGCAGTCGATGGAGAAATTCAACGAGTACAACCGGCTTTTGTGTTTTGCTTTCGTAGATTACGTAAAAGCTTTCGATAGAGTAGAGCACTGGGCCGTGTTCCATTCTCTTCATCTCTGCCACATTGACGAACGGTATGTTGATGTCCTCCGGAACTTGTATACATCTGCAACCATGCAAGAACGCGCCCACGTACTTACTGATCAGATCCCGATAAATCGAGGGGTGCGACAAGGGGACAACATTTCACCCAAGCTCTTCACTGCAGTCCTAGAAGACGTAATGAAAACGCTTCATTGGGACGGTAAAGGGTTTAGCATTGACGGTGCCCTCTTGAAGCACCTTCGGTTTGCGGATGATATAATTCTGATCAGCGAGAATATGCGAGATCTCTAGTGTATGCTGAATTATCTTTGCGATGCTTCTCTCGCGGCAGGTATAGACATGAACGTGTCGAAGACCAAGGTTATGTCTAGTGTCTCCAGCAGATCTTCAGCAAACATTATTGTTGGCGAAGAGCGGCTGGAGATAGTAGACAACTACACCTATCTTGGACATAATCTGTGTTTTGACCGAGATCATCGCAGAAAAGAGATATCCCGACGTATACAGTTGGGCTGGGCTGCCTTCGGTAAACGCGAAGACATTTTGAAGTTCCGCAAAATACCACAGTGCCTGAAAACCAAGCTATTTGCCCAATGTGTCCTACCCACCTAACATTCTAACTGCGCCGAAACATGGACGCTGACTAAAGAAACTGTGCAGCGCATACAAGTTGCACAACGGGCTATGGAGCGTACCATGTTATAGCATCGTCATTCTGTAGTATTTAGCCTCAGTTAGATGTTGCAAAGTACGGTTCTAGATATCAAGCTGTTAAACTCTTTAACTCACTGCCTGCAGAATTAAAAGTTATCGAGAGTCCCTATAAAGATAAAGATAAAGAAACGTTTATTTTGTCACATTTTTACAATCAAATAAGAAAAATCATCAATTCGGTTTTAAAACTAGTGACAAAAATGGTCACTACTCAGCATGTATACATACATTAATATACATATTATAATATACATTTCAATCAAAACTTAAAAACATACTATTGGAAGAAACATTTTACTCAGTGGAGGTCTTTTTAAAATACGGAAAAAAGTCAAAGTAGCTGTCTCTTATTTATTAATGAATTTAGTAGTATTAAGACTTTATTTTTATGTAATTTAATTCAAATACGATTGTAAAATTGTTTTATGAATAAATGATATGATATGATGGTGGCACAAAATCACACTCAATGACTCAACTTACGCGCGAAAACGACATCGTAACGAACGTGTAAACATGACAGGAAATGTCAAAAAATTTAGAAACTGACAGTAATTGTCAAAAATGACAGAAGGTAATTGTTTAAAAATGAAAGTAGCAATGACAGTCATAAAAAATACAGTACCTCAATCATAGCACTGGATGAGATGGATGAATGTTTCCAAATATACCCAAGATCGGTGTCAAATGAGGGAAAAGGTGCAGAAAGCGATGCAATGTGTGAAAATCTTAAAATCTTAAAATTTTAAATCTTATTACCTTGTGAAAACGCCTCATGACAGAAACTCTTTCTCATTCCAGTCAACAATAAACATAGTATTCGACCGCGTCGGCAAAAAGGACCCTGTGACGCGCGGCCTAGAGATCATTGTGCACTGGCTGGGTCTGAACATAGATGTGGCGTTCTGGAGCCAGCACGTGTCGTTCATACTGGTCGGCTGCATCGTGCTCACCAGCATACGGGGGCTGCTACTTACTCTTACTAAGGTGAGGACAAATCTTTAAAAAAATATAGGAAATTTCAAAAATCAGTTAAGTGCGATAATGGTACGAAAGATTCCGTAACATTATTTGGCAAAACAACATGTTAAAATCACGTTTGTTGTATGGGACAAATAATTTGTTTTATTTTAATTTAACTAGGTATTTATTTTTAAAGTTAATATGCAACTTAATATTCTGTGAATATTTCAAGCATCTACCTGTTGCCGTTATTAATATCGAGCAAAAAACGGCAAAAAAATCACGTTTCATTATATGGCCCCCCTTAAATATTTATTTTATTCTGTTTTTAGTATTTGTTGTTATAGCTGCAACAAAAGTACATCATCTGTAAATTTAAATTGTCTAGCTATCACGGTTCATGAGATACAGCCTGGTGACAGACATAGTCAGACAGACAGACGGACTGCGGAGTCTTAGTAATGACAGTAAATGTCAATAATGACAATAAATGTCAATAATGACAATAAATGTCAATAATGACAGTTAAACGCCGTAACGTTAGAAAAGTAAAAAAATGACAATAAATATTTGACAGTGCATTTCAAAAGTGTCACAAAAAATTACTCTAATGTCACACATTTCTAAAACGACTGTAACGACACATATCACACTAATCGTAAGCCTCAACACATATCACACTAATCGTAAGCCTCAATACATATCACACTAATCGTAAGCCTCAATACATATCACACTAATCGTAAGCCTCATAGGGTCTTGTGATCACATGGTTTCGGCAGAATATCAGCGCCTATCTACTCTCGAGTGGTAAGGCATTTATGCTGAGCCGAGACTTTTTGCTGCTGTAACACAGCCCTTTCCTCATTAAGTTTTTATTATTTAGTTTTTGTATGTTAAGTTTAAATTTGTAATATTTTTTTAAGTTAATATTTTGTATGCTTTGTACTGCAGCAGCGAATAAAGGGAGGTCTATGTAACAATGACTGCCATTATGAAGATATAAAAAACCCTAAAAACAGTAAACGTCAAAAATTACTGAAGTATCTATGTAAATATCAAAAATAAATGTTTCCAAATATAAAAATAATCCTCGTTCCTATAAATAAAAAAAAAACCGGCATAAAGACGGGCTGGGTCTGAATATAGATGACAATGTGAAAAAGACACCCACCCTACCGAACCGTCCAGAGTCTATTTTTGACACGAGTAAATGACGAGACAAGCCCAAGGCTCACCTGATGCAGTAACATCTACCTATTACAACTGCAATACCGCGGTTATCACGTTCATTACGTACACCCTCAATTCAATTCACCGATCCCCTTACCCTTCAAAAAGGAACACAGGAATAGTCACTAACTGCTATGGGGCAGAAATAAGTATAGTGGTTGTATTTTGCCCGGCCGTGGGGTGCCGGCAGTAGAATGTTGCCCCTCCTCTCATGCCCGTGGATGCAGTAAGAGCCTGCTAAGGGATACCTCCGGAAGATGGGCAGCAGCGTCTTTCCATGTAACAACATCCCGTACTGCGCTCACCAACCCGCCTGCCAAGCGTGGTGAGTATGGCAACTACCCCTCATGGAGATCCATGAGGGGAGGCCTGTGTTCAGTAGTGGACGTTTTACGGCTGAAATGATGAATGATTTCCCCGGATTAACTCTTTACAAAAAGTTCTACTACTCTAAAAAGTCGCACCAAAAGGGCGTCAGATCAGCACTAATACTCAATATGTGAATAGTTAATCCTATGAAAACTGAGATTTAATATTTTTATAATTAAAAAATCAGCGGGGTGGTTTACTCAAGTCAATGGGGCAAAAATTCCCATCCACCCCATTGACTTGAGTAATGGGGCGGTTGGGATTTTTTTTCCCAACTGCACCATTGATGGGAAGGTTAAAGGCTCGAGCAGACCGGATGCGTATGCGTAGACGTAAGCGTAGACGTGCACGTACCACTGAGTTGATGTATGGAACTGTATGAGACAGGACACACCGCTTGCGTAACGTAGACGTGCGCGTCGACGTACAGTTCCATACATTTACAACTCAGTGGTACGTGCACGTCTACGCATACGCATCCGGTCTGCTCGAGCCATAATGGGGTGGTTGGGAATATATCCATAATGCTAATAACATCTGTGGGATACAAACCCCCGACGTACAAACTGGACTGATAACCATTTCCTTCTCTTACAGTTCTTCTACAAGATATCATCATCAAAGTCATCCAACGTCATAGTGCTAATACTAGCCCAAATCATGGGCATGTACTTTTGTTCCTCCGTTCTTCTGATGAGGATGAACATGCCTTCGGAGTACAGGATAATTATAACGCAGGTGCTCGGCGATATACATTTTAACTTCTATCATAGGTGGTTCGATGTTATCTTCCTAGTGAGCGCGTTGACTAGTATTTTTACTATGTACTTAGCTCATAAGCAACCTTCTGTAAGTTAGTACCATCGAGCGCATATCCAATAAAGGGGAAATAAGGTCATGATAAATGCAATGACAACAGTCTCTCGCCTTTGACAGTACAGCGCCAACAGCCGACCTGTGTACTTTTCATGAATAGTTGTGTATATAGTAGCATAGTAGTCGTGTGAATAGTTGTTTAGACAAAATAAATGACATTTCCTCGCTATTGGGTATGTCCTCGATGGTTAGTACGCTTTTAATCTATCCTGAATCTAAGTTTTAAATCAATCCGCGTGCTGTTATTTGTTACGGCTATATATTTTGCCATATTTGGGGCCATCCATGTCACGAATATTACGGTGGTTTGACACTGTCATATTTATTTATTTACCAAAACATTACAAAAACTATTCAAAGCTAGATATAGTCCCACAAAACTAAATTCTCGTGGTTTCATAGTTTGCAATTTCGCATCCTGAAATTAAACAGCAGATCCATATTGGTTTTCATCAGTTCAGCCGTAAAGCGTCCACTACTGAACACAGGCCCCCCTCATGGATCTCCATGAGGGGTAGTTGCCATACTCACCACGCTTGGCAGGCGGGTTGACGAGCGCAGTATAGGATGTTGATATACGGAAAGACGCTGCTGCCCATCTACCGGAGGTATCCCTTAGCAGGCTCTTACTGCATCCATGGGCATGAGAGAAGGGGTAACATTCTACTGCCGGCACCCCCACAGCAAAAGGTGACGTCACGAATTTTATGACTCCTCCCCAGTTCGGACTGGGTCCCACCCCTTGTCACACAATGTCACTCAACTTTAAAAAATGAAATGCGATGTCATGAATTTTGGAAGCCTCTACTAGTTCCTCCCCCTTAACTGCCTTTTACTACCTTTGATGTTATCAAAACATTTCAAAATTAAGCTAGACTACCACTGACTGACTGACTGACTCACTGACATCATTGTTCTCCCACTTCCAGATGGAATTTCGAGAATCTGTAAACGGGGTTGTGTAGAGGGGTGGGGGGTGAGTACGAGAAAAATCTGAAACTACCCCTTTTCCACAGCTGCGCAGCAGCTCGCGCACAACCCTCCCTCGACTCTTTTAAAAATACCCACGCGTGCTGCGAAGCAGCTCGCGCACCACCCACTCACTAGTTTCAAAATTATATATTTCAACGTCATTCCAAAATTGCCATCATGCTCTGTATTTGGTCATAACTTAATTCGGTATGTTACTCGTTATTATTATTATTATTTAGCCTCCACTGAGCAGGTCAAAGGTCTCTTCCCTTCCCTGAGTGGACCCTTCGGAACTTAACGATGTGACAGACCACGTGCTCAGACGAGTGTTCAGCTCGTCCTGCCATCTTGGACGCGCGGACGTGAGTTCCTTATTTTGTTCTTTGTCATTATTCTGTTTTCTGCTTTGAATATTACACTGCAGAATGTTAATAATACCTAAGGTTAAATATTTATAAGTTAAATTAAGCTTGTTATATCAATAAGATAAGATAATATAAGATCAAAGACTGATTGTTATAAAGTTAGACATACGCAAAGCGCACAGTCATAATAAAATCATTAAAAAACTACGTTCTTTCTTTTATTTTCGTTATTTTTAAGACTTATTGCACGACTTTCTTCCTAAATTCGTTATATTTATAAGATTTGCTGTTTAGGATCCATGCGTTTAGGGACTGAACACTTGAGAACTGTCAAATGCTGAGTAGTGGCCTTTTTTGTCACGGTATTATTCTGTCTAAACTTAATTAGTTTTAAAAATATAATATTGTGTTATTTCTGTGACAAAATAAACAATTTTTATCTTTATCTTTAAGTCGTAAATAGAAGTAAGCAGATCTTGTGTTGTGGGTTCCAGCTTTGAAAGATAATTTGACAGTGTATTTGTGTTTTTCTAAAACCATAGCATCCGCTCCACAAAGACACGCACATAATATAGTGGTCCACAATAATACATGTGACGGCGCTGTTTGGATTAGTGTCATAATCCCTACTAAGCTGTCCCCACCAGTAAGGATTATGTATGACACTTTTCAAAAAAGTTGTGGCGTTTTCCCCACTAACATTTTAAATCCTGGTTGGTGGGGATTATGACACTAAAAATAATTTAAGTTATATTATCACTCCATACTCGGTGCCTTCTAAAATAAAACGAATAAAGTTTCATTCAAATCAAATTTTAATAAGATTTTAAGCATGACATTGACAAATAATTTAACGTCTGTTACTTTTACAAAAAGTAAGAGTATTACCACAGATAATATAATAATAATAATATAAACTTTATTTCAGACAACTATAGATAAGTAACAAGATGTAAAGTACTAAATCTAAGGTCCATATAATATATACCTTACAGACTAACATACATAAAAATAATATGTTATCTACTAAGTGCACGTTTGTCCGGCGACACGCGACGCATTCGCGGTGTCAGCGCAATGATTCGCGGTCAGGCGACCGATGAACCGTCGGAACTTAACGCTCCGGCCGGCCAGTACTCTTGACTCATATAGGTCGAGAGACAGTGTGTTGGAACCCGCACCATAAAGGAACCGAAGTTCACGTTATGGCGAGAAACCAACTTCTCGACCCTGAGTGTATAACCGGACTTCTTCGTCATGTAGTCTACTACATCTTCGGCTTTCACGGTGAAGTGCACTCGTGAAATATACAACTGCGTAGTAGGCACCTCGGCTCGGAACACAGAGTTAGTTCCTGAGGCGGTACCACAATGGTTCCGGCTGGATGGTTTCCGGCGCTTTCGCACCACCTCAGTAAACCCTTCTGTATCACACTGCTCCTTCCGTGAAGCTGAAGGGGCAGCCCTGGATGGCTGCTTCTTTTCTTCCTTCTTCTTGCTGGGCGCCGCAGGCTGCGGGCAGGCCGCGGGTGCGGGTGCGGGGCAGCTTGCGGCGTCGCGGGCGGCAACAGTGGCATAGGCGCGCGCAGAAGGAGGCGCACGCGCAGATGTCTGGCCTACTAGCGGAGCGGCGGGGGGCGGGCAGGGGAGCGCTGTGGAGCGATGATGGGGTCAGCTGCGGCTGGTGATGATGCACCCAAAATCGCCGATTCAAACGACGATATGGACACATTGTGCGCTCCTCGTTTCGTGTTGACCCTCGCAGAAACTGGAGGTGACACATATGCCGATTCGGCGACACGTAGTGACGCTACCTCAGCACGAAGTTCACCAATTGTGGCCTGCGACTCCTCGAACTTGGTCTTCAGTAAGTCCAGATTGACTTTCAAGGACGTTATATCCTTAAGCAATCTAGTCACGTCAACGTGATCAAACGTTACAGGGGGCAGCTTGTGAAGCGCCTTAGCAACGAAGTCAGGAATCTCGTCAGGATCGCTTTCTTTCAGCAGGGTAATTATATCCTGCACACTTTTCTCGCCTCCGTCTCTCCGTCGAGACGGCATTCAATCGGTCTTCCTGAGTGACTGAAACAGAAGCGCCTTGCCACTGCAAACCTCCTCTTCTTTAAAACTAGATTTGCAGAAGTGCAGAATGCTGACTTCGTCCATGGTGTCGATGGCGTGCACTATAAACGCCAACAGCTCGTTGACTGTGAGCGGTTAGAGCCCATAGTGGTATCGGCGGCGACAACTAGTCGCGCGCAACGCGAATGACGTTTATTGTTTATTGTTTATTGTTTATTGTTCAAAAAAATAAATGTAACATAACAGATACTTAACCTAAATCATTACATCCATCATATCTAAAAACATTAAATTCAGGTTAGAGTTGCATATTGCACGACAAAGGAACATATTCATAACTATAATATATGTACTTTTATAATTCATGCAATAACAACATACTAACTACACTTTAAAATCAAATATATAAAAATAGCAATGAAGTAGAACAAAAATAAAGCACACAATTCTCATTAATAAAACATAGAAATAATAATATGGTAATAATAATAAATTAAATGTTCTCACAATAGGTTAGGCAAGATCTTTCTAGTGCCCGCCATCTATCTACAAATATATCTACATTCTGTGTTTGGGATTTTAATAAAATATTTAAGTGCTTTTGTACGCGACAGACGGGAGACATTTGACGCGTCACAGTACGTAATTCGAAACAGCAGTGTGTGGCACGTGCATTACCGAACGCTGCGCACTGACCGCATATCATAATACACTAGTACCACAGATAATATAATACGTATTACTAATTCGACGAGTAGTAAACTCGGTTCAAGTTCAGGGTCATGTCATATCAAAATACCGAGTATAGAACTGCCTACCTTTCAGGGCGACATTCAGACTTTTCCGTTTTTCATCAAAACATTCAAACGTGTAATACATTTAAATTCCGATTTATCGGACTCGGACCGTATTCACTATTTATTAAGTCACCTCAAAGGCAAGGTTCAGAGCGTAGCAGCCGGGATTGTTCCCGCTGCAGAGAGCTATCGCGTAATCTGGGACGCGCTTATCGCAAAATATGACTCGCGCGCATTAGCGGTTAGTTATCTCAATCAGCTGTTTTCCATAAAATCAGCTGGTACTTCGCCTGCTAATGTTGAAAAGCTATTTGATAAATTCACTGCAATTGTGGCACGACTGAAGCAATTGAAAATAGATATCATGGATAATTTTATTTGCACGTACGCGGGTCTTAAGTTATTAGACTCCGTCATCGCAAAACAGTACGTAATGTCGCTTCGCAATTTGAAAGATCCTCAAGGGGTAGATTATGATTAGGTACTACGTAAAGTTTGTACGCGAACAATTAAAAATATTACTACAATTGTAAAATTTGTAGGTATCTATATGACATGTGTTTTTTATAATTTATAAATTAGAGTACAACACATAATTATATGTAATTATTTCGTATGCAAGTTTCCTCGATAAAGGCCTCGCCTAGTGAGGAAACTGATAGGTACCTCGTCTGTGTAGTCTCAGTGTTATCAGTGGAACTAGTTATGAGTAATGTGTATTCTTTGCATCCTGTTTCACTGTAATAAATTATTTTTAATTTTTTTTCATAGAATAGGTACATTTTTGTTGTAAATAGGTACAGTCGCACTCATAGTAAAGGACTGAAAGGACTAAGCCGTGAAGTGGTATCCTTTACTATGAGCGCGACTGTACATCATTATTTTTTAGGGTTCTCCGGACCAAAATGGTAAAAAGGAACCCTTATAGAATCACTCTGTCTGTCTGTCTGTCCGTCACAAGTGGATATCTCGAGAACTACTGATGCTAACGACTTGAAATTTGAAATGGTTAAAGATAACAATTTTTTACTTTACGCCTCCAACCTTCATATTGAAGGTAAAAGCGCAACATACAGGCTAGTAAAAATTTATGATAAATTACCCAAACAAATTAATTCAGAAGAAAATGACTCAATATTTATAAACTGAAACAAATGTTATTAAAAAAGGCATATTATGACGTAGAACAATTTTTATCTGACAAACTAAACAGCGCAACCTGGTAGTTAGGCATCCTTCGACTTTAACCTGACTGACCTTTGACTGATTATAATAGTAATAGCATGTAAACAATTAAAATTTAGTTTTGACATCTGAATAACTTTATTAATACTTAATTTAATTTTTAATTTGATACGTTTGACATCATATCTCTTTCAATGTTATTAATTAGGTATATTTTAAATTTAAATGTTGGTACGCCCTTACAGGGTAAACGTACCCGTAACCGTAACGTAGTACGTACCTATAGCATCCTAGACCTAAGATAATCAATTTGTACATTATGCAATAAATAAATGAATATATTAGACTGAGGGTAATCATGTTTAAATATATTTTCATCTATAAGATATGACATTGCATAAATGTATTTAGCCGCTGGATGTCAAAGGCAAAGTTGTTTAAAATAAAACAAGTTACGTGTAGTTAATTTTAAGAGTTTATATTATCTTACATAAACTATATAGAAAAAGTAAAAAATAACAAGTTTAGGTACCTACTTGGAAAGGCCACCTTACAATAACTTAGAAGAAAAACAGAAAAAAACTTACATTATTAACAATTTCTAGAATCTTGTTTTTGAACATTCGAATTTCGTTTAATTTATCAAAGGAACTTAGTTTACTTTGTTTGTTCCCAATTTTTTCCAAATTAAGCTTATCGCATAAATAACTTGGTTCTCGATGCTTTACAACCCCGAATAGCAACATAGCAAAATGAAGCGTTCGACCCTTCGTTAGGTAAACCCTTAGCATTTATGTAAGGAGAGATGTGGGCCCTTCGAGGAATGGGAAAACAGAACCTCACGCAAGAGTTCTGTATGCGTTGAGATATTTTTCTTGTACGTGCGAGCAAACAATCTCCAAATACATTATCGGCAAAGTTTAGCTTAGACAGCACCAGAGAATTTCATAGCATTATTCGGAGATCAACGCTTAGATGTTCGCGCATGCGGTACAAAACAGGTAGAAACAATTTTGGACGATTTTAAGTATGTATATGTTTTTCAAAATGTAATATCCCATCCATTATAAGGCTTCTGACACCCGTTCAATCGAAACTCCGTTTATAAGAAGTTAAGGATCTTATGATGTTATAATGTCGATCTGATTTTTAGATCCAAGTGCGAGGAAATTAGACTTTGAAGGGTTAAGAACAAGGTTATGTATTAGATAGGTACACACCAAGACTCTATACGCTTTAATTCTTTATTCAGGTCATGTACAGCATCACTGACTTTGTTTCCCTCTGTAGATTTAAAAAGCTGAAGGTTATCAGGTACAATTAGTGATAGTTGCTGTTCTTAATTTGGAATTTTTAAATTTCTCCAAATAATATGGGCATTATTTGGAGAAATTTATCAAATACTTAAAATACAGATTTTTCTCAAAAAGTAACATATAATTATTACTTGTTGCCGTTTACTGGGCATTTTATGTATTTTATTAGCATCGCCTGTTATTTACCATCATTACTGTTTTTATTTTATCAGGATATACCTCTTAGATTAAAAGTTATAACGTTTTCTTTGCAATAAGTCAACAGAAGGTAATTAAAATTAAAAAAAAACTAGCTGTAAAATAATAACGATTTTTTACATTTTTTTCTTTCGATGAAAATGGGTCTAGTTTCACCCATTTTCATATGTGCACTTTATGAAGACTCACACTGTGTACCTAGGAGATGAAATGAATTTGGTTAAAATCTAACCTATTAACGAATCTATTGACACTTTATTTATCAAAATACGGTATCCGTTAAATAAACCAAGATACGCAGACTGCTACAATCATGATCCTAACTATTTGCCTTAAGATGGTAGTATCCGATCAGAATAGCCAGCGAGACGACAGAATGCATGACCGCGGCGATGTAGATGACGTGCTCCATGTAAAAGAAGTCTTCGTCTATGTGGACCAACTCGTATCACTTCCTTTTCATCTTTGACATTTTTTCTTTCGATGAAAATGGGTCTAGTTTCACCCATTTTCATATGTGCACTATAAGAAGACTCACACTGTAACCTAGGAGATGAAATGAATTTGGTTAAAATCTAACCTATTAACGAATCTATTGACACTTTATACATCAAAATACGGTATCCGTTAAATAAACCCAGATACACACACTGCTACAATCGTGATCCTAACTATTTGCCTTAAGATGGTAGTATCCGATCAGAATAGCCAGCGAGACGATATAATCCATGACCGCGGCAATGTTGATGACGTGCTCCATGTAAAAGAAGTCTTCGTCTATGTGGACCAACTCGTATCACTTCCTTTTCATCTTCGCCGCTTCCTGTGAAAATACCAGAAAAAACGCATAAATAAATTTGTAAAAAAAGTACCTACCTTCTAATATATTTATATACTAGCTTATGCCGCAGCTTCGCAGGCTTTGTACCCCGGATAAAAAGAAGCATATGTGTTAATCCTGGACTCCTGGTCAATATCAATATGTGTGCAAAATTTCAGCTCAATCCGTTAGGTGGGTTTTGCGTGAAAAGGTAACCACTAGTTTGGTTACGCGAAAATAATTTTTCGACCCTTAATTGGTTTGCGTTTTGGCGGGAAAAACGGCGGGCGCTCCGCGGGCGCTCCGCGTCAGCGCTAAGTGGATACTGGCTCGGTTTTTACAATGGAGCGTAGCGTGGTATTTACGCTCTATAGAAAGGGTTTGAATGAAGCTTGTCAGTAGAATCATTCATAATGTAGTCTGTGTTCGGGATATACAGCGTAAAAATTATTTTCTATTAATTATTGATTTAATTTTATATAAAAAATACTTTTGTTTGTAATTCAAAATGTATTATCATATATCTACATGTTTTGCGGTATATACATAGTATGTGGTATAACCTCACTATATATAACATAACATTTAGGTGTCTTAGAACAAAATATTTTTTGATCGTAATTATAAAGTGCATTTTTTATGCATTTTTTTTGCGTAATCTTTTTTTTAATTTTAATTTAATCGAATAAAATTATTTTTTCTTGGGCTACGTAAATTTTATTTGTTATTGTCATTGTCAACTTCATTGAGAAGGCTACAAAACAAAGAAGAAGTTGATAAACACCATAGTTTAAAAATGACAATTGTTTTCGTGGAACGATGACTCAAC
Source organism: Pasiphila rectangulata (assembly GCA_963082625.1). Lineage (NCBI taxonomy): Eukaryota > Metazoa > Arthropoda > Insecta > Lepidoptera > Geometridae > Pasiphila > Pasiphila rectangulata. The sequence continues at coordinate 7,394,659 of OY720261.1, read as the reverse complement.
GATGACTCACTGGTCAGTTTACTTACCAAAACCAAACGACGGCTAAAAAATCTTGGTAAGTAAACTGACCAAAACCAAACGAGCGGAAGTCTTCGTCTATGTGGACCAACTCGTATCACTTCCTTTTCATCTTCGCCGCTTCCTGTGAAAATACCAGAAAAAACGCATAAATAAATTTGTAAAAAAAGTACCTACCTTCTAATATATTTATATACTAGCTTATGCCGCAGCTTCGCAGGCTTTGTACCCCGGATAAAAAGAAGCATATGTGTTAATCCTGGACTCCTGGTCAATATCAATATGTGTGCAAAATTTCAGCTCAATCCGTTAGGTGGGTTTTGCGTGAAAAGGTAACAAACATCCATACACCTATACACAAACTTTCGGCTTTGTAATATTAGTGGGACTAGTCGACCCGGCGGACGTCGTCCTGCCCGCTGATTTGATCGAATATCGAGAGCAACGCCACCTACCGGGTCCAATTGTGTTTCCAAACCTTCCAGGAACCCATATACCTAAATATACACACATTTCATCCAAATAGGTCCAGCCGTTTAGAAGGAGTTAGGGGACAAACACACGTATACATCATCATCATTGTCAGCTCGAAGTGACCCAATGCTGGGCATAAGCTTCCTTCCCTAACATAGGTACCTACGTACAGAAGAACTATATAAATATATTAATTTACTTGCCTTTTGGATGCGAAAAGCGTTCATTACTTACAGTTTAGCACCTAAACAAAATTGTAAAAAATAAATTGAGTCTCAAAACTAAATAGTTAAGAAGTTATAGAGAATCTAATTTTAAATCTGGGAGCTCATATTCAACATCTGAGGAAAAAACCGGGCAAGAGAGAGTCGGACTCGCGCACCGAGGGTTCCGTGCCGTTATACAATATAATATAAGGCGGTTTATATCTGTTGGAGAACCTCGAGAGCAGGGAAGTTGGAATCGGCCTGCATCCAACGCCGACCTGCGGTTCTTACCAAGTCGTCTGCCCATCTTGTCCACATACCATACTTAAGGAGTACCTAAACATAATACATTTTTGTATAGAATCAAACAGTTAAATTAATTTATTAAATCAGACAACATATTAAGTCAATTGTTTATAGTAAGTTGTCTTAAAATCTATGTAAAATTACAAGAAAAGCACAATACACAAAAATTTAAAAGGATGGTTCAAGGACCTTTACTCGTGTCCCAATCAGGCTGTCTCAAGTGAGAATTTCTACTTGACCCGAATAAAAGCCTTCATTACTGGCAGGTCGTAGCGATCTGGAATGACCTGCAGGACGCTGTTTAAACTCTGCTGAGCAATGAGGCGGTTTTCTTAGGGATGATGGCGTGAAAACCATCGACCCCGTGCCAATTAATGTAGGGTGTACTTATATTTTAGTTTTTTCGTATATTTTTGCGATGGTCAGTCATAGTGCCCTTACCATCACCACTGCCAGAGCCGGCACCAGATCTGGGACCGCCGATGATGTCTCCAATACCGGAGCCTGCGCCGTCCTCCGCGTCCAGCGTCGTAACCTGAACAAACAGACAGAGCGACAGACGTCTTCTTTTTTTTATTTATACGACAGTGGATGAGACTTGCACAGGACCGTTTACGTTGGCGTGCTGAAGAGGAGGCCTATACCCAGCAGTGGGTGTCAACGGGCTTATATGATGATGATGTTGATGATATAAAAGAGGATTTTGTCGCTCGTTATAATTTTACTGTAATCTTTACATACACTTCTAATAGCAATACAAGTTTCAGAGGTTTATCTCCGCAAACTTCGGAGATAAGGGGGGGGAACGCTAGTTTTTTCAACGTTTCTGTAAATAAGTCGAAAACTTAAACTTAGGCTTAAAGCAAAACTAAAAACTGTTTATTCATATGCAAATTAATACCTTTCATATGATATTTCTTGCCGTGGGGTGCCGGCAGTAGAATGTTATCATGCCCGTGGATGCAGTAAGAGCCTGCTAAGGGATACCTTCGTAAGATGGGCAGCAGCGTCTTTCCGTGTAACATATATCCCGTTCTGCGCTCGCTAACCCGCCTGCCAAGCGTGGCGAGTATGGCAACTACTCTAATTTCACAACTTCTAAAAAATTTTGGAAACCTGCCTTCCACCTCACTTGTCTAAAAAACTATACAAATTAGAGAGTTTATCTCTGCAAACTTCGGAGATAAAGCCCCCCCCCCTTTATCTCCTAAGTTCGCAGAGATAAGCGGTCGTTTTTACAATATTTTTGTATATAACTCGAAAACGATACGGTTGAAAGGAACCGGCCTAGTAACATTAAAACATTTTGAAATCCCCTATCCGCCCCCTGCAATCAAAATAAGAATATTTTTTAACATTTTTATATATGCTATATTAGTAAATAAGTGTTATCTTTAACCATTTAAAATTTCAAGTCGATAGCATTAGTAGTTCTCGAGATATCCATTTGTGACAGACAGACAGAGTGATGCTATAAGGGTTCCTTTTTACTATTTTGGTCCGAAACCCTAAAAACAAGTTAAGACAAAACTGAACTGAACACGTTGGATACCTATTTTCAACGAATAATTAACGTGAGTAGAAAACCCGTTTAACATAACAATGAATAGTGTAACTCACGAATCATTTGAAAGTGAAATAGTTCACCTTTACGGGAAGAATCAAACAGTTAAATTAATTTATTAAATCAGACAACATACTAAGTCAATTGTTTATAGTAAGTTGTCTTAAAATCTATGTAAAATTACAAGAAAAGCACAATACACAAAAAATTAAAAGGATGGTTCAAGGACCTTTACTCGTGTCCCGATCAGGCTGTCTCAAGTGAGAATTTCCACTTGACCCGAATAGCCTTCATTACTGGCAGGTCGTAGCATCTGGAATGACCTACAGGACGCTGTTTGAACTCTGCTGAGCAATGAGGCAGTTTTCTTAGGGATGATGGCGTGAAAACCATCGACCCCGTGCCAAATAATGTAGGGTGTACTTATATTTTAGTATTTTCGTATATTTTTGCGATGGTCAGTCATAGTGCCCTTACCATCACCACTGCCAGAGCCGGCACCAGATCTGGGACCGCCGATGATGTCTCCAATACCGGAGCCTGCGCCGTCCTCCGCGTCCAGCGTTGTAACCTGAACAAACAGACAGAGCGACAGACGTCTTCTTTTTTTTATTTATACGACAGTGGATGAGACTTACAAAGGACCGTTTACGTTGGCGTGCTGAAGAGGAGGCCTATACCCAGCAGTGGGTGTCAACGGGCTGATATGATGATGATGATAGAAAAGAGGGTTTTGTCGCTAAGCGACCATATGACCCTATATTACAAACAAAAACACCAGGTAATACAAAGTATTACAAAATTACAAATCACTAGAGAAACAAAATTCTTATAGGTAGGTAAATAAAATAGAGAAAAACACCTAGCAGCTAGTTCATACAACTGTTCAGCTTTGTCGGACAGAGGCAACGACGCTAAGATTACGTTGCACTGGCCAACATTAGGAATCTTAGAAAAATCAAAATATCTATTTCTTTCACTGCGTTCCGCACACATTCCGTCAACACGTGCTGTAGGTACATCTTCTGGGGAACAACAAACGTCACAATTGGGCGAAACATCAAAATAGATCCAAGAAGTATATGCAATGGGGCTACCTCGCTGATGCAAGGTACACCGAGCTATGTGTTGCAACGCACTCTTTGAATCACAGCAGATAACAAATTAGTTGCATTCTAAAGAATCTAAGTAAGGTATAGCTTCAGATAAAGCTATGAGCTCCAGATGCATTATCGAAATATTGGAGTTAATTTGGAATTTCATGTAACTATTTGCAACGGGATCAAAAAAGCAGCCCCACCAGCAGTTCCATTCTTAGATCTGTCTGTATATATTGTATAACAATCACTATAGTTACTATTAATAAAATCTTAACACAAGTTTTTTAAATCATGGCAATTATAGGTGCGCTTCGAACGATAAACGGTCGGGATGTTATCGTAAATGACGTCACGCAAATTAATGTTGCTTACCCAAGTATTTAATGAAAACATTTCAAGTTTATGACATGAGTGAATAGGTAACATATTAAAAGAAAGGTAAACTGATACTAATATCGGGACCTTTCTTTGAGTCCAGTACTGGGAAGTTCTCTGTAACGTAAGTTCATCAATATATTTAATCGACCTATTGTCCTGAAATGACTTTGACCTAAGGCAGAATTTCTCGGCTAAGAATTTTCTACGCACGAATAATGGAGATAAACATAAGTCACTCTCCATGACATGAATATAGGCGTACTACGTACATATATACCACTCGCATGGCTTGGTTTTGGATACGACCTAATTTAATAACGTTACTTGGCAACTATTATCGTACATAAAACTAGCATATTCAATCCTACTGCGTATAATCGATATGTATAACCGTCTTAAATGTTTTTGGTGGAACCCCCAACCTGAACCAGCTAATGTTTTAATTACATTGATAAATTTTTGAATTTTAAAAACTGTCTCACTAATGTGCTTACCCCACCTTAAAGAACTGTCTAGCTAAAATCCCAGATATATAACGTTATCACATAATTGCAAGGAATGACTATTATGCGTAAAGTCTATAGTACCCCTATAACGACCTTTTCTAAAAATACATATTTTACTTTTGACTGGAGATATTTCCAAACCAATGCTATCTAATATACGACTAATTATAGTTAAAGCTAACTGCAGTTCTCTTAAGGCATCGTACACGTGTTTTTTGGTGCAATAAATCACAAAATCATCAGCATACCGGGATATCTCCACATTGTTGACACTTTGACATATTTTGACAGTAAATAAAATAAAATAAATAAATAAATAATGCGGGACAAATCACACAGCAGTAAGTTGAATAAATAGAAGTGGGGATAATGGATCTCCTTGAGCAATATTATTAAACCGTTATAAGGTCTTTGGTCAACGGTTTAATTTAAACATAATATTAAACCGATAACCAAATTACCTATTATTAATATTTTTATTATATAGTTTTATAGATTGTTTAAAATACCTACTTGTGATAATAATTATAATAACTACTCGTAATAAGAAACTAAGAAACTATGTATATAAAGGGAATCAGTGGTGATATAAAATTTTAAAATGATAAGAATTACTGAAATTATTTTATAAAGAGGTTTTGTTTTATTTTCTTACAGATTTCTATTTTCTTTTCAATGTGAGATTAGTGGTAACCAAATATAGGGTATATTAGGGTATACCATAGTTAGCTTAATAATATACCTACTTAGTTATTAACGGGATTAAAATACTCTTATTTAATAAATAATAGGAAACTTTTAAGGCAGTTAGCCACAGCTGAGTTAACTAAAATGATGAGACTTATTTGAATACCTAGTTTATAAAAGAGATTTTGTTTTGTTGACTTACAGATTTTTATTTTGTTTTCTTAATCACATTAGTGATAAACAAATGTTGTGGATTAATAGGTATATAGAGGTACCGTTAATAAAAAAATATTAGCTATTAGTAATTGAAGCAAATTTTACTTAGTTAAAATAAAAATGATCTCTTATTAAGAATTTATGTTACTAATCATAAAAATATTTGACTGATTTTGGATAGCTTTTATAATTATAACTTAATAAAGGTTATTTTGCAAAAATAAACAGAATTACTTTCAAAAAAATTAAATAGATAAAGACATATTTTTTTACATTCCAATGTAAATAGAGACATCTGCATTATTTTGGGAAAAAAATATAATTCAACCTCTATTTAGATAAGTTATTGATCCGTATGAATTACAAGCTATAAGTTTAATCCTTTATTTAAAAAATTAATATGTTTATATGCTCGCTAATAAAGCGTTCCTAACTTTGCAAAGTCAACACATACATCAGTCAAATGTCTTTATTGATTTTTTCTATGTTACAGCGCAAAGAAAAACAACTACCGTTTTTCTAACAGTAAATAAATGAAGAATATTTTGTGAATTGCAATCAATGTATATACCCTTACTTTGAAAAAATCCTAAAAAAATATCTTTTTTGTACCAGTATTTTCGCGCGTCAGTATTATAAACTACCTACAAGAGTTTTTCACATTTCGCGCTCTCCTGTAAAATTACGTTTTTGTAGATGTCTTTGTTTACTTTGCTGCCATCGAAATAAACCTACCTACAATAACATAATTTGAGGTAAAAAAACTATGCAATACTACCCTCTCTTTCACACTCCAGACATTCCAAAGAGAAGTAAAACCAAAATGGAGACAACATGAAGGTTAGGAAATAGAACCATCCGAGATTTTACTGCTTAAATTTTTGAATAACACTGGCAACTTATGCAAATTTAACTTTTTACTTACACTAAATTATCGAATCCTGCGATTCTTTGATTGGCTCGACAACGATCGGATTGTCATCGCAGTCGAATATAATTTCCGGGTCGTTCTCAATAATCTCCTCGATGGACTCCCAGTTAGTCTGAGATTTCCTTTCGACCTGGCAACACCGGTTCATGCCGTAATCGCATTCCTTTTTACTCATAAAATACTCTGCGTCATCTAATATTGTGCGTTCCGTTTCTTTCTCTTTCATGGGAGAGATCGGAGCGGAATACTGATTCAAGTATTTAACGTATGTACTTTCGTCGTCTATCGGGACGTTTTGGAGCAACTCGTCCGTGTTAGGGTCGTAGGAGTTTCTCCGACTGTTCGGTGGTGATAAGGTGTCGGCATTTGAGTTTTTACTACTACCAGGCGGTGAAAGTGTGTCGAAGCTGGCTTGTAAACTATTCATTTGTCTCTGACCTGTCATTGTGATTGATTTTTTGTTGGTCTCCCAGCCCAGGGAACGTTGTACGGCCATTTTCCATTTTGTGTAGCGCGCGTCTCGGTCTGAAACAACAGATAATGAAAACTAAATTTAACAACAGGTGATAAGTGTTATATTTTTTTTGTAACTTTAAGTCGTATTATCGTTTAGTTCTAAGCTTGTAAAAAATGTTGATGCTCCAAATAAAGTTGATTTTATTCGTATCAGTAGCGGCGTTAGGGTAGGGCGCGGTTGGTCGCCCAGGGCGCCGGATATAAAGGGGCGCCGCAGGTGCCCCTTTATTTCCTCTCGCTCATTGAGCGAGGCCTACTTACACGTAAATTCCCTAAATTTAGCGAAAAATCGTTCTGTTGGCAACACTAAGAATGGAACGCAGTGTTCAAATCGGAGCACTGCATGCATTTGATTTTACCGGGAATCCCCGACCATCAAGAAAAACATTATCTATCTCTTTTTTACGTTTAAATTAGAGAGAGTTGATGTTATTTTTGACGAAGCGGAACACACTCAGCTCATTCTCATTTACTACATCAGTGCACGCACTTAAAACAGTTAAGTATTCCAATTGATTTAATTAGAAAAGTAAAATTTTACTAGTTTTTTTTTAATAAATGGTTATTTCTTTTAATAAATGGTAATTTCATTATATATTTTTCCTTTTTTCATATGGGTTTGAATTGCAGTTATGGGGCGCCGTATAAATCTCGCCCAGGGCGCTGGTAGTGCTAAAACCGGCACTGTTCGTATTCTTTATTCTTATTTCACGCCCAGTTCTGTGTGTACCTGTTTTTGTTACTTGTGTTCCTTTTAAATATATTTACAAGGAACTAACCCCCATAGAGTTATACGAGGATATATATAGTTATATGAGGGAGGCTTGTGTTAATTAGTGGACTTTTTATGGCTGAAATGATGAATGATGATACTGGTTAGAGCGGAATTCCGTCCAAGATATTCCGAGCACCTATCTCAGCACGACATGCGACATAGGATAGCTCCTGAAGATGGGCTGCAGTCTTTGCGTGTATCAACAGTCTTTGGGGTGGACAGAATCACCCTCTATCGGGTTAATACGCATACAGTTGTTTTATTTTCTTACAGATTCCTATTTTTTGTTTTTAATGTGAGATTAGTGATAACCAAATATAGGGTATATTAGGGTATACCATAGGTAGCTTAATAATATACCTACTTAGTTATTAACGGGATTAAAATACTCATAATTAATAATAGGAAACTTTTAAGGCTTTTAAACTTTTAGCCACAGATGAGTTAACTAAAATGATGAGACTTATTTGAATAGTTTATAAAAGAGATTTTGTTTTGTTGACTTACAGATTTTCATTTTGTTTTCTTAATCGCATTAGTGATAACCAAATGTTGTAGATACATAGGTATATAGAGGTGCCGTTAGTAAAAAAATAATAGCTATTAGTTTATTGAAGCAAATTTTACTTAGTTAAAATAAAAATGATCTCTTATTAAGAATTTATGTTACTAAATAGAATGTTGCCCCTCCTCTCTTGCCCGTGGATGCAGTAAGAGCCTGCTAAGAGCTACCTCCGGAAGATGGGCAGCAGCGTCATTCCGTGTATCAACATCCTGCGCATACTGCGCTCGCCAACCCGCCTGCCAAGCGTGGTGAGTATGGCAATTGCCCTTTATGGAGTTCCATGAGGGGGGCCTGTGTTCAGTAGTGGACGTTTTACGGCTGAAATGATGATGATGAATCATAAAAAATATTTGACTGATTTTGGATAGTTTTTATAATTATAACTTAATTAAGGTGATTTTGCAAAAATAAACAGAATTATTTAAATATTTTTTTTGTGTTTTACTGTCAATGAAATCAAATAGATAAAGACATATTTTTTACATTCCAATGTAAATAGAGACATCTGCATAATTTTGGCAAAAAAATATATAACACGCGTAGTTCCCGTTCCCGTGGGAATACGAGGATCAAATAGCCTATGTTACTGAGGGATAATGTAACATTCTAATGGTAAAATATTTTTTAGAATCAGTCCAGTAGTTTGAGTTTATTCGTTACAAACATACAAAATACAAATCTTTCCATTATAGATAGAAGTACTAGCAGGCGTCCGTCACTCGCTCAAGGCCACGCGTTAAATGCCTACCGCTTGGTGTAACGTCGGTGTTACGCCGGAAGTAGGCTGCCACACGCCCGCTTGAGCGCACGCACGTTAAATGCGTTCCTTTAGATGCCGCATAAACCGCATGTGCGGAGTGCCAAAGTAATTTTTTCAGCACTATTTTAGTCGTTTGTTTATATTGAAGTCGGTTGTTTTAAATAATTATTCGCGTAACTAGCTGTTTAAATCGATTATAAATGGATCCCTACGGTTGAAATGATGATGATCATGAAATGTATCCCTATTACTTTTATAAATTCTCACCGTATTTTCCACTTTGAACATAGGAAGCTGGGGTTCAAGATTAAATCGTAGTCCAATTGGAACAGAATTAACTCTTTATATCGGAAATCACACCAATAAGAATCTCACAGCAGATTCACACTAGAACACTTATTCACAGAACACTGATACCACTATTGCATCCGCTTTGCTCCTGTTTTCTTCATGCGTAACCTATTAAAATTATTTACGCGGTTTAGTATATTGTCAACGTTAAAATTTAGTAACCATGATTTTAGAAATGGATAAAAATGAATCCATCATTTTATAAAACTCAATCATATTTGATCAACCAATTAAAATGAACTGTTTTTTTTAACCACATTCGTTTTATTATCAAAATAGAAGCAACCCTAGCCTCTCATGCGATGCGGCGTCACAGATTACTTGCAAGTAGGTGGGGAGGGTGAGCAAAGCAATCTCAACTCTTACTTATGGTACACTATTTCTCGTTATGAACTGCTGGTATTATTAATACAATTTAGTAAGCTATTATTGCGTAGGTATTTTCGCTTTTGTATTAGCGTGATCTGTTAGTTAGTCCTGTTATATCATTTTGGTACGGAACTTTTAATTGTAATGTAGGTATAATCACCATATCTGTTGTAGTGGTGGGCTGAATCACCCCCTTTCGGATTAGTACTCATACTATAATGCACCCTGTATATCAGTTTTGGCACGGAACTCTATATCGTAATGTATAATCACCATCCGGCAGCCACCGCGGGGTGCCGGCAGTAGAATGTTACCTCTTCATTGTGGTGGGCAGTAACCGTCGATGGTGATTATCATCATCATCATCATCATCATCTCACCCGTAAGAAGACCACTATAACTGGACATAGGCCTGATCGATCATGAGAGATGTTGCCATACTCACCACGCTTGGCAAGCGGGTTGGCGAGCGCAGTAAAGGATGTTGATACAAGGAAAGACGCTGCTGCCCATCTTCCGGAGGTATCCCTTGGCAGGTTCTTACTGCATCAACGGAGAAGAGAGGAGGGGCAACATTTTACTGCTGGGCACCACACGGCATCAAACCAATAATGATATACGGGGTGTATTATAATATGTAATTGTAAGTCTTTCCGTATATCAACAACCCGTACTGCGCTCACCAACACGTCTGCCAAGCGTGACGAGTATGGTAGAAGCCCCCTTATGTCATGAGGGAGGCCTATGTCCAGCCGTGGACGTGGAAAACATCCTAAGCCTGAACATTTATTTATTTTATTTCGGAAAGCCATCAGCTATGAAACACAATTTACATAAAACCTAAAATAGAAACAGTAAGCTAATAATAAGCCTTCACTAATGGATGCAAGGTAATAAACATAGTGAGAACACCCAAAATAATATGCCTAAACTAGTACTAGTTTAAACAAAATGATGAATGTATAATCACCGTCGTCGGTAGTGGTGTGAAGGAAGGTGTCGTTGTGCGAGGAGTGACGTCGCCACGCCTCCAGGCTCCACGCGCCGACGCCGTGGCCGGCCGCCACCGCCGCGCCCAGCGCGGACATGTCCCACGCGTGGGCACGCACTGCGGGGAAGGAAACGGATGTTATTTATTGTGCCGTGGGTGCCGACAGTAGAATGGTACCCCTCCTCTCATGCCCGTGTGTGCAGTAAGAGCCTGCCTGAGTGGATATCTCTGTAAGATGGGCAGTTGTGTCTTTCCGTGTATCAACATCCCGAACTGCGCTCGCCAACGGAGACCAGTGTTCAGTAGTGGATGTTTTACGGCTGAAATGATATGGTGCGGATTCCCTCCTCTATTGACCGTGCTTGTTCAACCGATGTATCTTAATATCCTTGCGGACATTTAATTAAGCATAATATTAAGACAAATATTGTAACAACGAATAGAAGTCAAGTTTCTTGTTCGCTTCTTTCCCTGACTTGGAAAAAAATATCTGAAGCGAACGAATACAATTATGTGCTTTATTTTTTTTATTTTTATTTATAAGTCTGATTCTTCCCACTACAGGGCAAAGGCCTCCTTTCCCTCTCTCCACTGATACATATCATGTGCTTTCTGGTGCCAATTTTCGCTGTAGGAATCTAGCTCTTCCCTCCATCGCCACTAGGCCTTCCACGTGGTCGTCGTTGTTGGGGAGCCCAATCAGTGGTTATTTTTGCCCAGAGTTCTGGGGGCATACCTACGACTCACGTGTCCAGCCCAGTCCTACTTAAGCTGGCCTGCTTTATACGCTACGTCAGCTAATTGCGTTTTTGAGCGCAGTATCGTGTTTTTAAGGCGGTCTGTGAGTTTGACACCCAGGATACTGTGCTCCATAGCTCGCTGGCATACCCCGAGGCGAGACTTTTGGCATTTTGTAAGTGACCTAGTCTGGGTACCGTATGTGAGGATGGGGGGAATGCACATATCCATTAGCTTCCTTTTTAGGGATAGCGGAAGAGGTCCTTTCATGATTTCCTTCATGGACCAATAGCTCCTCCAGGCGTTTTCAATACGTCGTATTATCTCTTGGTCTTGCCTCGCCTATTTGGCCCAGTTAGATGTATTCATGGACATGTTCAATCTCTACACCCCCGACTTTTCCCCCTTCATGTGCTTTATTCAATTTAAATGTGCCTTGTTCTCCTTTTGTAAATTGACTATTTTACGTAGCTTTTTGCTCTATTGAATAAACACTGACTTTGGATGCAGCCATAATCCAAGGGATACCCCCGGAAGGTGGACAGCGTTTTCGTTTTTGAGCATCCTGTACTGCGCTGGCTCGCCGCCTGCCAGGCGTGGTAAGTATGGTAACAACCCCCACATGATCAGTTCCATGGTGGAGACCAGTGCAGCAGTGAACGTCCTACGGCTGAGAAAGTTTGCCACCTATTTTTAACATGCTTTTATTAGCTTCACCTGTATCAATGTAACCGAAACTTTCGAACATTGTTTTAACCAACTTTAAGTATTTAAGACATCATATTTATTTACAAAGCATGCTTGTCAAGGATCGATGATAATACAATCATTCGGCGAGTTTTTACTTTTTGAACTAATAATACATTTATTCTTGACCACGTACAGCACAATCAAAGTAATAAATTATTATTACTTAAAATTATTTTTATTCTTGACCTAATAAGTAATAGTAATAATAATTTATTATTCTATTACTTTGTTGTGCCGTATTTGGTCAAGAACAGATGTATTATTTTTCTTCGTATTGTTACGAGCTGGGGGTTCGGTATTAAATAATGCAGTCCGATAAAACCAAAATTAACACTTTAATCACAGATCACACTAATAAGAATCACTCGGCAGATTCCCACTAAAACACTTTTCACTGAACACTACTGATCACCACTAAAACACTTGTTCACTGAAAACTATAGCACTTGTACACAAGTCACAGGATACATCGCTCTGTTCACTTCCGTAGCCAAATCAAGACTGTCCCTCGGCAATCACGCTCACGTATTTATATCGCACATAAAGAAGTTTCTAGTAGGCGAAGTATCTAGATTCACAGAAAATAGAAACAGGACAACAATAGACAAGAAAACAACTTTTGACAACTTTATTTACAACCCGCACTATTGGATTATTCAAAACCGTTTTGTCTAGAAACTTCACATGTTTGTGTTGAAAACAATAGAGTGACCTTTGGACTCTTTCGGCCGCTCACACACCGGTGTGAATCCTCCTTTCTGGATCTTTTGCTAATTTACTAGTTTACGTTTGCGCACGGCGCAACAGTATTAAAGGTGACTCACAGACTGGAATCCCGATGAGGTCCGCTTGCAGCTTCATCAGCAGGTCGTTGGAAGACATCTTGCCGTCTACGTGCAGTTTGGACAGCGGCATGCCGCAGTCTTTGTTCATTGCTTCTAGGATATCTCTGAAAGCGGTAGACGCGTCAAGAACGTTGTCATACAAATCCTGTTTTTTTAACTCCCGAAAACAAAGAGAGGTTCTATAATTCTAGTTTAACCGCTATGTGTGTGAGTCTGTGTGTGGCACCGTAGCTCTTACACAAGTGGAACGATTTAAATGTTTTTATTCTATTTTATCTTTTAGAGTTCCGTACCCAAAGGGTAAAAACGATAACGGAAAGCGGAGTCGTAGTAATAGGGTACCCTATTACTAAGGCTCCGCTGTCCGGCTGTCTGTCTGTCTGTCTGTCCGTCTGTAGCCGGGCTGTATCTCATGAACCGTGATAGATAGACAGTTAAAATTTTCACAGAAGATCTATCTTTCTGTTGTTATTTTTATATTTAAGATGTGCAATAAAGCATTTTCTATCTATTTATCTGTTGCCACTTTAACAACAAATACTAAAAACGGAATAAAACAACAAGAGTGCCGTTATATGTTCGATATTTATATCGGCTACAGGATGACGTTTGAAATATTCACAGAATATTCATTTCAAAACTAAAGAATTTAATCAAAATAAAATAAATTAAGGGGGCTCCCATACAACAGATGTGATTTTTTGTCGTTAATTTCTCGATGGTACGAAACCCTTCGTGCGCGCGTCCGAGTCGCACTTGGCCGATTTTTTATTTTATTTAAAAGCAGGTTTTCTGGTGGTGGTTCACATGTTTAAGCAAAATCGGTTTACACGTTTACAAGATATGGGGGTGAAAGGGGCCAGTTGCTGACGCTGCATAAATCATCTTTATCGATGCAAAGGACTTACCTTTATTCAAATGGAAAAATCTACTGGAATCAGTAGTTTGATAAGAACTTTAATTTACATGAAGCGTGTTGTATTTCTCACCTAGTTTGGAAGCACACTGCTTCTAAACCAGCTCTGATGATGTGATTCTTAGTTGTGAACGCGGTCAGTCCACACATGATTCTGTAACAAACATGAAGTTATTAAATCATGTTACATCTTACTTAGTACGTCATTGAAGTCTCATGGATCTCGATGAGAGTAGCCACACTCACCACGCTTGGCAGGCGGGTTGGTGAGCGCAGTACGGGATGTTGATAGGTACACGGAAAGACACTGCTGCCCATTTTCCGGAGCTATCCCTTAGCAGGCTCTTATTGCATCGTGTACTTTTAAGTACAATTATGAAATATTTTTGGCGGAATTGCTGTTTAGACAAAATAAATTTCATTTCCTCTCTATCGGTTGTGTCCTCGATGGCGTAAGCTCACGCCCTAGTGTTCTTCCGCCAGAACAAAGCATACAGCCAGCTATTTAACTAGTGGGTAGTCGCGAACGGTTGCTGGTAGCTGGACGCAAGCACAGGGCAGGTCTAGCAGTGGATAGACACTGAAGGCCGGCACGAAGAACACGTCTCCCGTGGAGAACACCTGGCTGGCGATGTTCCGTGTGGATACGTCGTTTATGAGTTTTAGGTTGCCTTAGTCAGCTCCAGATGTATTGGTCAGATCTAACATCTGAATATAGGCGATTTAGCTAAGAGAGTGAGACCTAAGAGGCCGCTACTCGGCTGGCGTAGTGTCATTCCTGTGACTCTATTGTCTGGTAACTCTAGTGACTGGTGTCTATAGTGACTCGTGTGACTGGATGGTATCTTTAGTAACTCTAGGGACTGGTATCTCTAATGACTCTAGTGACTGGTATCTCTTGTGACTCTAGTGACTGTTATCTCTTGCGACTCTAATGAGTGGTATCTCTTGTGACTCTAGTGACTGCAGTGGACTGACCAGCAGCGGACTGACTCAGTGACTCACCCCCTCGCGTCCTTGCGCCAGTAGGGCGCGTACAGGCCGCTGAAGGCCGGCACGAAGTACACGTCCCCCGTGGAGAACACCTGCCCGGCGACGTGCTCCGTGTCGGCGGACACGTCTTTGATCAGCTTGAGGTTGTCCTGGAGGAACGTCATGCCGCCGCCGGCGACTGCGATTGATCCTGTGGGAGAAGTTGTGGTTTAGTTTTTGTTTTCAAACCGTTTCAGTCATCCCTTTTTGCATGGTCCCACCAGTCCCGTTCGAATCGATCGATATTATCACGCCAACGCTTTCTAGTCGACCCTGACGGTGCCTCCCATATTCAGGCTGCCATTGAGTGGTAATTTTATTGTGTTCGGTTAAAATTATTTGAGTAGCAGTAGAGCTTTTTGTGGAGAGTCCATCAGCCAAGCAGTTATGGCTGCAATGACCGTGTTCCGCTTTGAAGAGTAAGAGAGCCGGTGAAATTAAACAAAAGAGTGGTTAGGTTACATGTATGATGGGCGCAATACAATGCCGCGTTGGTCACGTGCTTATTGAATGTTATCGCTTAACATCAGGAGGGCCTTTGGCTTGTCTCGTAATTTAGTAGTGTAAGTTGACTGTTTCCATTTGACCATCGGTGGATGGATCGAAGGTGACAAGTCTTCAGGCGGTGACCAGTCTTCAGTTGGAATAGCCTTGATTTAGTGACTAGCTCTCTTAGAGTGGCTAGCCCTCTTACAGTGACTAGCCCTCTACAGGCACTAAGCTCCTCTCTTGAACTATAATAAATATTAATATTATAAGCCTATGTAAGATATATTACCTTCTAGTGCATACACGGGTGGCGCGTCAGGCCCCATCTTATAAGCGAGGGTAGTCAGCAGGCCGTGGGTGGAATGCACGCGCCGCTGGCCCGTGTTGTAGAGGAGGAAACAACCCTTTCTGTATGTGTTCTTGCCCTGACCGGCTTGCATGCAGCCATGGCCGAGTAAGGCTGATTGTTGGTTGCCTAGAATCTGAGAGAATATGAATTTTTAAATCTAAATGTACATTGGAACGACATTTTTTTGAAATCATAAGGTACAACAACTTATAAACACTTTTGTATGATTTCAGCGTTATCTTCTCAGTCCACGTCCATTGCTGGACATAGGCATCTCCAAGATTATATAGGGGCTGTTACCATTCTCGCCTCGCTTGGCGAGCGCAGTACAGAATGTTAATATGCGGAAAGACTCCGCTGCTCATCTTGCGGAGGAAACCATTGGCAGATTATCAGTGCATCCACGGCCAGGAGAGGCAAAATTCCACTGCCGGCAGCCCATGGCAACGAAACTGCATTTCAGCGTTAACAAATGAATAATTTAAAACAATTTTTTTTTCACTAATATGGTCAAGCGAGGCTGGCATTAACGACCTCCGTGGAAATATTAATAGCCGGCTGAGACGCAGGAGGTTGCAGGTTCGATCCCCGCCGGGGACAAATTGTTTGCTTTGCGAAAGAGGACGGGCAAAATTCTACTGCCGGAGGCCCCACGCATCAACGCTAATAACTCACTCCAGATATCCTGATCCCGTCCAGCACAAATCCATCCTTCACGACTCCAAACACTTCGGAACTGCTTCGGATCTGTGGAAGGCTCTCAAGCTGCACGCCGAATAACCTGCAAGGCAAGAAGGATGTGTTAAGATGAAAACACATGTCATATACATAATTAATTAATTTATTCAAAAAATGATTGCACATTTCAATCATAAAGTACAAATGCTAAAATCAATTTCTACCTTCCAACCTCCTCGGCAGCGAGATGAATTGGCGTGCTAACTTAATTAAAGAAAATAATGATAAACAGAGTATTCGAACACAACGAAAGAAGAACTTATATTTATTTTCATTGCATTTTATTGTCATGGATTTCCGCAAAGTAACGCCTGATTCCATTAATTATATTAAGTCAGCAGGTAAAGCTGAGCAGGTAAACCTGTACATAAGAAATGGCTGCTGCGTTGTAGCTTCACTTCTTTCCTCCGTCGACCGAGATACGTTCTCGGCTTGCCCGTTGACAAGCTCACTGACGCTAACCCGGAGGTGACGTCAACCCGTCCCACATTAGCTGCTAGGCACACATTCAATAACCGGTCCCGCCGGCGGGGCCGAAGAATACACTCTTCCGTCTTAAGGTGCAGTTTTGCACCTGAACGTTAACCATCATTACACACAAAAATCTGACAACAGTCGAAGCCGTGGTGGAACCTAAGTGGTGTCCTTGAGCTTGTTGCCCCAACCTAACTTTTGCGGCTGGGCGCCTTCTGCGCTCACCATAGTCCGGTAACGTTGTCATGGCCATCTGCGGTCAACAACATATATTGTCATTTCGTCGTCGTGTGGGTTTGGATATGCATGTTGCACTAACAACCTAGTTCTCCCTGCATGTGCATAACTAGCGGGCGGGAGGGTGGTGCATATGCATCTCAGCATTAGCGGGATTAAAATTAGATATTTTCATTGCATTTTATTGCTATGTTTCTGCAGAAAAGCAAACATCAGGTGGGTCTCCCACTTGTGTCGTCATTTCGTTGTAAAAACAGAAAAAAACAATTATGCACCGGCGGCGATCGACCCAACGAGCGTATCGTTTGAATGGAAACCACGACCTCTCGAAAATCGAAGGTACATACAACCCACTCGGCCAAGCTTCAATAAATGGTGTTAAAAAGCAAGTAAATCGTTTAATCCTTAATTGCTTGCTTACCTGCACAACATAGGATCCCAATTCAAAGTATCCATATTCATGAGAAGCGTACGCGACGCGTTTGTAACGTCTGTCGCGTGGATCCCTCCGAAGACACCGCCAGTTAAGTTCTGAAACAAGAAATTATAGTGATAACTTTCTGAAAAAGCCGCCAGTAAAGTTTTGGACCAAGAAGTTTAACAGGATAGTATTAAGTACACAGACGCAGTAGAATTAATTTTAATGTTATCTGAAAATAACAAATTCAATGATGTTCTATAATCAATTTAAATGTGTCTTGTTATTGTGTCTTTTGTAAACTGACTATTCTATGTGGCTTTTTGCTCTATTGAATAAACACTTATTGAGTTTGACCACAGATTTCTATAACATTGCTGATGCTGAATTATAAGATCAGGACTGTACGATATTAAACCGGCCAAATGCAGGTCGGCTCAACCAAGAAAAGTTATGGGCCTCAGAGGATGTGTGTGTGTGTGTATGTGTGTGTTATAGTGTCTGAGTCTAGGAAAATTAAATTTGTGTATAGTATCAGTAATGCTAATACCTAATATTTAGTAATATACCTTACCCTAGTCTTTGAGCCATGAAGAAAAGAGATAATCCGAGTAATTTGTGTTGTGCCAAATGTGGTTGAGGTAGTTCTTATTTCATAGGAACACAAGTATGTTGTGTTAGGATAAAGGTCTCCTTATAATTACAAGCATATTGAGCCGTAGCGTGTGGGCGTGTCTATGTGTGTATGAGTAGATGTGTTTGAGTATAGATAATTACGTGTGTTAGAATGAATTAAGAGGCTATTTTGAGTTATTATAGGGTTATTAAATACGCCTTACTTACAGTATTCAAGCGTCCATAGTCCCAAACAGCAGTCTCTTATGCGTGCGTGGGGATGGGTGTGTATGTGTGTGTGTGACGGAGAGCATGTTTGTGTGTTTGCGTGAGTTAGGTTGTACTTTTAGGCAAGTAATTTTAGGGTTATTCAATACACCTTACCCACAGAATCCAAGCGTCCACAGTACCAAACTGCAGACTCTCGTCTTTGATAGCTCGCCTCACTTCCTTGCAGTTGTCTTTGAGCCAGCGCATCTTCAGAGCGCTAAAGTACGGAGATATCGGTAACCCGCATATGTGTTTGAGGGAGTTCTTGTTTCTATCGGGAACTTTCGCCAGGATGTTGTCCACTATGCTGTCTGTACGTATGTCATTCCAGGCTGAAATATATATAAGTAATTATAACTAAAGCATGTCGTAAAATCCATACCGGCTGTGCCAGTTAAATGATCTTTTATGCCATAAATTAATTGCCATGTTTAAAAACAGCTCCTAACTTGAGATTATTAATCTGGTCTCGGTTATGAACTACGAAAAATAACCGATGTATGGATGTTTGTTACCTCTTACCCTAAAACTACTTTTTATCCGGGTACAACGAATGCGAAGCGGCGGGCAAGAGCTAAAGAAGTCGTAAACGTCTAAATAAGCATTGGGTAGACGACATTTTTAAAGTAAGAACAACTGGAAGCGAACAGAATAGAATGAGACATGACTGGAAAAATACCTATAGCTGGATGCAGCGGTTGTCCTGTGTGTTTGTCCCATGCTATAGTTGTCTCCCTCTGATTTGTGATGCCCAGTGCTACGATGTCGTCTTTGGAATAACCTATGAAAATAGAAAATAACATAATAAATAGATAAAATAGTTTATTTTCAGTTGACGAGTCACTATAGTACCAAAATTCTTGTGGACAGACTTTCGTCTTGTTTATCTGTCTATTAATTTATCTGACTGTTTGTCACTAACACCTAACTTAGCCAATTGATCCATAGCACTATCTGCGCCTAGCCTGATGTGGTGCAAGATCCTGCTTGTACCACCCTTTCTCGGGCTGGATTTCCATCTTGTCTATGTAGGTAGGATGCGAGTTCCTCTATGCAAAACATAGCTTAGCTTAACTTTATGTGTATGGTGTCTTCAAGCGGGTGAGTGTTTTACGGACAATGCACGACTGAACTTCCATAAATCCACACCGGCTGCGCCAGTGAAACTATGTTTTTGTCCCATTTTAGCTTATTACGTCATAAAATACAAATAGGTTCACATAACAGTTAGCCTACCTGCCTGTGTTTTTGTAATTCTCACCTAACTCATCCAGCTGATCCACAGCATTATCAGCGCATAGCCTGATGTGGTGCATGATCTCTAGCGGATCCTGCTCGTACCATCCTTCCTGGGGTTGGACTTCCGTCTTGTCTAACTGGTAGGAGGCCAGTTCTTCTGTGCATTCTGCTTCGTAAATCTGTAAGTCAAATTCGAGGTCAATAAGTGTTAATTCATTAGAGTTAAGAACTTACAATGGTCAATTTACAAAAGAGAAACAAAACAAATTTAAATTTAATATAGCACTTTATCGAATTCGTTCGTTTCAGAAAACATATTTTTTTTCAAGTATAACCTTTGAAATCACTTGTAGTGAATGTTTTTTTACGATCTGGATAAGGAGTTTCAGAGATCATTTTGTCTCTTTCTGATCCTTCAACGGAGACATGAGTTTTGTCACTTGTGCGTGTTATATTTTTATTTAAGATTATGAATCCAAGCATTATCGGAATAAAAATTACAATGAGTGAAGTTATGTCAATCATTAGGGAGTCTTCTGTTGGTCAATCTATATACTCTATATAGTGCGGTGGAGTCCGTATGCTATTTTAGGTAGCTCACTTGTTTCTAGGTACTCTAGCATCTCAAGGACAACAAGGCATGGCCAAACATTAGTTGAAATTCACGTCAAAGCTAAAATGTATCGCGTAAACTGTCGCAAGTTTATTATTACAAAAAAAATAACAAATACCTTCGACTAGAGTTACTTGACACATAAGTTTCACCCCTTTCGGTAAGGAGCAATGCTGAGGAGCGCCCCATGTGCTTATTGCTTACATAAGGACTTTACATTAGAGGCTATTCATAAACTACGTACACGAATTACATGATTTTTCAAGCTTTTATTTAGCTTGCCATGTATATGTATGTAACAATGTTTGTTCGGGTGGAATCTTGCAACTCAATTTTGAAGCAGATATCTTCAACTAATTGAGCTGAAATTTTGTATACACATTTTGTTTGGATGATAATGCATGGTCAGCTATGTGACGTCACTCTGAATCCAATATGACGGAACACCCAAGATGGGGGACTAGTTATTTTTAATGTACTCCTACAATATGGGTATCAAATGAAAGGCCTTGCTAAGAATAATTCGAAAATGAAATGACGTCACTCTGAATGTAACATGGCGGAACATCCAAGATGGCGGACTAGTTATTTTTAATGCACTCCTATAATATGGGTATCAAATGAAAGGCCTTGCTGAGAATCATTCGAAAAATGAAATAACGTTACTCTAAATCCAACATGGTGGTGTACTTAAGATGGCGGACTAGTTACGAAGTATGCTGCCAGTTATATTATGTTGGGTTTGCACAGTAGGTACACAAAATGCAGGGTAGTACTGTCGACCATGCCGTTGTATAATACGTGGTCTTAAGTAGGGTAACGTCATTAGAAGGTCTTTTTATAAAAGAACTAGATTGTTCCAAATTAACCGGCAAACGACCTTGCAATAATAATGCGTTGAATGAGATGAACAGACTGAGAAACCTGCCCAGTGATAACTAAGGAGTAAAAAATAAACTATACACAATTTATATTAAATTAAAAAAACAAGCTTTTATTTTAACCTACTAAAACGTACGTATATAATAAACATTTTCCATAAAAGTTTAATGTAAACTTATAACGTCTTTACACAATTTATGTGATATAAAAGCTTGTCGCGAGATTTACGTGTGTACATAAATAAGTAAATTAAACAACTTGATCTAATTGGTTTTATTATTTTTCAATCAAAGTAGATACGAGTACCTGCTTAGATCTCGCGACAAGCTATTATCTATACGTACTGAATATTATAAAGAGGTAGTAGAAAAAACGGTCGAACGAAAACGTTTCTATCAAATACTGCCTTAATGATGAGAGATATTAGATTGAGTTCAAAAGAAAAGTTTTAGAACTTAATAATGCCTACAAAAACTTTAGCGACAGCATATGTCTAACTTTTATATTTAAGTCAAAAAAATAGTTTTTTATATTTAGAAGATTACATTTTTTTGTTAATAGTCTATGAGATAATTTAAAATGTAAGCGAAACTTTTTTATTTATGTGTGCGGTGGCGTCCGACGCGTCGTGCACAGGAGGCACTGGGAAAACGTTCCTCTTAAATTTGGTATTGGCAAAAGTAAGACAATCCGAAAAAAATGGGCTAGCCGTTGCCTCTTCAGGGATTGCCGCAACTCTGTTTAATTATGGGAAAACAGCACACTCCACTTTTAAGCTACCAATGACAGTATCATTGGAACAACAGTCAGTATGCTCAATACGTAAAAATGGGCCGCTCGGTAAACTTTTACAAGAGACATCTTTATATATATGTATATGTGCCATGAGTCATAGAGCTCATGTTGAAGCAGTAAACCGAACGCTCAAAGACCTCAGAAACTCAGCTATAGGTGGTGTTACTTTTGTTTTTGATGGCGATTTTCGGCAAACACTGCCTGTAATAACAAAAGGAATACGCGCCGATGTCATCATGGCATGCCTCAAATCATCTTACATAATGGAGTTCTGTTAAAACTCTCAATTTACGAACAAACACGAGAGCCCACTTGAGCGACAACTACGATAACGACTTTCCACATCAACTACTGAATCTTGGAGACGGAAAAAATTGCTATCCTAACACTAACAGTATGTTATCGCTATGACATTAAACTTGACGATAGATTAGGTAACATATAACATAGGTTAGAACATCTGATAGACGCAATATATACCGGTCTTGAAAACTTATTGTAAAGAGATTATTATTGGCTTTGTTCTAGGGCAATAGTGTCGCCCAGAAATGATACATGAATGAGATAAATAAACTGATTTTAGAAAAAAATCCCGATTAAGTCAAACACTATAAGTCTATTGACACGGTTTGTACCTCTAATATTGAGGATACAGTGCACTATCCTCAAGAATTTTTTAATTAATTGAGCCCTTCTGGCTTACCTCCTCACGACCTGTTAAAAGTTGGCATTCCTATCATGCTTTTAAGAAACTTAAGCCCCCTAACATGTGTAATGGCACAAGGCTGCTTATAAAAGAGTTGCGGGAGAATATAATCGTGGCTACTATTCTCACAGGGCCAGCAGTGGGACAACTTTCTTATATTCCGTGGATACCCATGATTCCGACGGATTTACCGATAACGTTGAAAAGGCTACAGTATCCCGTCATGATCTCTTTTGCCCTCACTATCAATAAGTCCTAAGGTCAAACATTCTCTGGTAGGCGTTGACCTGAGAAAGCAGTGTTTTTACCATGGGCAGTTACATATGTATATGTTGGCTTATCTCGGGTTGGAACTCCTGAAAGACAATATATTTTGCTACCAAATAAAAACATTACATCTAATTAGCCAGAGAAGTTTTGAACAATTAATATAAAAATTATTAATGAATTAATTCATTTCATTATCTTTTCTTTTTTAATTTTTCATTTGAAACCGGTAATATAGCTAAATTGGCTTGCAATACTTACATACATATGCTGTAAAAATATAACCCTCCTTTTGTTAGACAGGAAATAAATCATAGCACTCAGTACTAACAGAACCGCACTCATAATTTCTACAAGTAAAAATGTTTACCGCCCAACGAAGTGAGCGCGGGTCAGATAGTGTCACATAAATTGTGAAAAGATGTTATAAGTATATATAAATATATATAAAAGTTGAATATATATATGTATATACATATATATATTTATTCAACTTTTATGAAAAATGTTATTATATAATATATTATTTTTAGTACGTTTATATAAAAGCTTGTTTGTTAAAAAGTTTTTTTTACTTTAAATTTATTAGTTTTTTTGTGAGACTTCACCCTTCTCCTTCCATTGTTGTGATCAAATTTTGCAATTTCACTCAGTTGTAATACGTCAGTAAGATAATCCAAAACTCCGTGGGGTACCGGCAATAGACATTTGCCCCTACTCTCTTGCCCGTGGATGCAGTAAGAATCTGCCAAAGGATTCTTCCGGAAGATGGCCAGCTGCGTCTTTCCGTATATCAACATACCGCACTGCGCTCGCCAACCGAACCGCCAAGCGTGGTGAGTACGGCAACAATTCCTCATGATCAGTACTTGTCTTGCAGATTCATGAGGCTTATGTCCAGCAGTGGACGTCCTACGGCTGAGATGATCATGGACCCACGGTTTGACCAATATGCGGTTTTCTTCAATTTGTTGACGATTTATGGTTCTTAACCGGGTGATACCCACCAGGTGGTGAAGTAAATTAAATAATTTGTAGTTATACTTACAACAAATCGAACGGTCTTCGTTCCATCATCTATGACCCCAATCAGGGACTTCTTTGTACCGTCTCTCACAGGCATTTTGGTGTCTGAAAACAAAGATAATATTGTTATAAACCTTCATCTGACTTCAAAAAAGAGGTCGTCGTAAATTTTTTGAAAAAAAAAAATTAATGGGATCTTATTAAAAGTGTATGTTGTGTTCATAGTTATTAATATACAATACTTTATTAATATACACTTTATTAATATACAATATGTTACAGGTCACATAATATTGGTACTCATACATATAATAAAATCAAAATAATTAATAAAATAATAAAACGCAAACTATTAAAATCAAAAAATAAGATAAATAATAATTCTCATAAATTCATTGGATTAAAATATTAATAAAATAAAATAAAAATTAAGTACAATTTAACAACATAAATTCATTAAAATTATAAATTGATTGGGAAATCAGCGACTTCTTTACACACTACACTTCTTAACTACATGTATATATTTGATGAAATTATAAAATATAATATAAACATATATTAATGTCTATAAATAAAATATATTATTTAATTGAATATATATTAAAAAAATATATTCATAATTTTTTTCTTTATTAAAAAAATAAATGATTTTTAAAATTTAATGTTTATATTTTTTTAATAATTATAAGTAGTAATTAATAAAAATCCAGAAATTAAGATTGAGTAATACAAAATTTAATAACAAATTTTGATAATTGAGAACTTACTCAAAATTTCTAGTCATAGTGATAGTCCAATATTCCAAAGATATGTAGGTAATTTTTATAAGTAATAATTGTTTATTCACGATATAGGTTTTAACATAATATTAAAAAAGAAAAAAAGAAGAAAATATTAATAATTTAATAATAATTAAAAAAAGTTTTAATAATTAATTATAGAAGATAACATAAATTATTAAAAAATATTAAATGACATGATGATAGTAATTAACATATATGCATATGAATATATATGTATATATATATATTTTTATTGTTATTTATTAATGAAGAATACATAGATTTTATATTACTAAATCTTAATTTCTTAATTTTTGAAGAATAATTACTACTTATATCTATTATAAGTAAAATAATATAATTATTACAGATTAACACAAAATAATATAATAAAATAAACTTATATAAAATTTTAAAAAATCTTATTTTTTTATTGATTTTTTATTTTTATTTAATAATTATAAAGAATTTTTTTTAATATAAATATATATATAAAAATCTAAAAATAAAATATCATAAATGAAAAAATATGATTTTTCAAATTAAATATGTTGATTTTATATATTATTTAGTGTTAAATTTATATATTATTTTGATAGTAAAATTACATTACAAGTACTAATTAATACTAAAAATTTAAGAAGATTTAATAATACAAAAATATAACTATATATGAATATATAAATATAAATAACAATTTAATAACAAAATATTTTAATATAATTTATTAAATATTTTCATAAATATATACATGGATATATTTAATGAAATAATATATAAAAACATCTATTTATGTATTATTATCTATTATTCAAATAAAAAAGTACAAAAAAAATCTGTTTTCTTTTAATAAAAAATTATATGATTTTTAAAATTTAATATGTTCATTTTACATATTAATTTGTGTTAATTTTATATTAATTTAATAATAAGTAGTAGTAAAAATTAAGATTTAGTTATACAAAAATTAATAGCAAATTTTGTGCCAGCAGTTGCGGTTAAACAAAAAAAAATTATTTGTTTTAGATATTGATGAATAAATAATGTTTATAATATAATAAATAAAATAATGTTAAGGTGTAATTTTTTTAACTAGATAAATGCTAGGACTTACTCGAAATTTCTGAAGTCATTGTGAAAGTCCAATATTCCAAAGATATGCGTTTATTCACGAACACACAAACACTTATTCTATCAAACTTACTCAATTAGCACTAATTCATACACTTATTCCAATAAGCACTAAAAACATACAGTAGTCAATTTAACTAGGAACTTTAAATCACTTGAACAGATCAGAACTGAGGACTTATTATCACGACTTATTCAATATATATAAAAGACTTATAACTGAAGACTGACTTGACGGCGAACATATCCACGTATTTCTACGTCCGCTTATCCCCACCTTGCGAATATTGTAGAAGCCAAAGGAATTTTCCAGAATAACATACAAAATAACCACATAGTTCTGTCCTGCTCTAACATACGTTTTGTCTAGAAACTACATCTATCTCTTTCTAACTATTCTATTTCTTCTAGAACATTCGTCAAAGATCCATAAAGATCTCTTTAGATGTTTCCATAACGTTCCCGAACCTTCCTTAA
Source organism: Pasiphila rectangulata (assembly GCA_963082625.1). NCBI lineage: Eukaryota > Metazoa > Arthropoda > Insecta > Lepidoptera > Geometridae > Pasiphila > Pasiphila rectangulata. The sequence continues at coordinate 7,368,154 of OY720261.1, read as the reverse complement.
AGTTCCCGAATCTTCCATAACATTCTAGAACATTTGGCTGACGAAGCGTTGATAAAAATATAAAACTAGTGGAAGGTTCTAAGCACGCCTAGTTTGTGACGAGCGGCGATAATTTTTTATTAAATTGTTATTTTTATTACATATATGTATATTCATATATGTATATTATATTATTTATTTACATTTATAATATATATATTTATTATCAATATTCAAAATATTATTTAAATTAATTTCAATTTGTAAAAATTAATTAAATATGGATTTAAAAGTAAATGATTATACATTAAAATGTGTACGTATTGCCCGTCACTTTCATATAAATAAGTGGAATAACTCGTAACAAGGTAGAGGTAGTGGAAAGCGTTTCTAGAAAGACAAATTATAGCTTAAATTGAAAAGTTTATTATAATATTATTTAATTTAAGGGGTTAAACTAAATAATTGATTAAATATAATAAATAAAATATTTTTTAAATTATATATTTCAATGGAAGTTTTAAAATATTTTTTAGTTTTTTATTATAAAAAATATAAATGAAATTTTTATGGTGTGTAAAGTATGGTTAATATTGTAAAATATTTTTTAAATAGTTGAAAATAAATTAAATTAAATGTTCATTTTATATATTGTATCTTGTGTGTTTATAAAAAAAATAAACGAACATTAATTTCTCGAATTTAAAAGAGCTTATCAATTTTATAAAGTTCATGTTGTAAATTTATTTTTCATAATTAATTTTAAATAAAATGTTATTTATTTGTGAACATCACATTTTTTTAGTAGATTTTTTTAAAGATTATATAAAGTTAAAAAAAATTGAAGGAAATTATTTTATATTTTAAGTGATAAGAATTAATTTAAACGGTTATTATTAAATTATATAAATTCAAAAAAATATTAAATTACATATTTATAGTTATTTACATTAATGTTTATAAATATATATATAAAAAAAAATTGTTATTCATTTATGAAGAATACATAGATTTTTGTATAACTAAATCTCAATTTCTTAAATTATTAATAATAAATATTACTTATAATTAAAATAATATTAATTTTATACATTAACACAAAATAGTTTATACTTAAAATTAAAATTTAAATGGTAATAACTTTTAAAAATACATATTTTTTATTTTAAATTAAAAAAAAAATGGTTTTATATATTTAATTTAGTATTAAATATGTATATATGTTGATATAAATTGTGTATATTATTAAGTTTAATAGTTTATTTAAAAAAAATAAATGCTTTCTTTTATTTTCCATATTATTTTGATAATAATTATATTATAAGTACTAATTGATATTAAAAATTTAAGAAATTAAGATTTGATAATACAAAAAAATATAAATATATTAAAACAAATACCAGTTAAATTTAAATTTATTTTTAATATAATTTATTGAACACTTTCATATATATACGTATACATGTGTATATTTAATGAAATAATTTATAAAAATATATACATAAAAAAATCTATTAATAATTTTTTCCTTTATAAAAATTATATGATTTTTAAAATTTAATATGTTTATTTTACACATTAATTTGTGATTATTTTATATTATTTTATTAATTATAAGTTGTAATTAATATTAAAAAATTAAGATTTAGGTATACAAAAATTAATAACAAATTTTGTGCCAGCAAACAAAATTTATTATTTTTTTTAAATATTAGTTAATAAATAATGTATATAATATAATAAATAAAACAATTACAAGGTGGAATTTTTTCAACTAGAGAAATGCTAGGACTTACTCAAAATTTCTGAAGTCATAGTGAAAGTCCAATATTCCAAAGATATGCGTTTATTCACGAACACAAACACTTATTAGTTTGATAGAAATCAAATTTACTCACTTAGCACTTATTCACAACCACTAATTCCAATAAGCACTAAAAACTTGCAGGAATCAATTTCACTAGGAACTAATCACTTGAGCAGATCAGAACGGAGGACTTGTTATCACGACTTATTCAATATATAAAGAAGACTAATAACTGAAGACTGACTTTTCGGCAAACATATCCACGTATATACGTCAACCTATCCCCACCATCCGAATAGTCTAGAAGCCAAAGGAATTTTCCCGAATAACATACAAAATAACCATATAGTTCTGTCCTGCTCTAACTTTTGTCTAGAAATTACATCTATCTCTTTCTAACTATTCTATTTTTTCTAGAACATTCTTCAAAGATCCATAAAGATCTATTGAATTCTAGAATAATCCACAACTCTTTAGATGTTTCCATAACGTTCCCAAACCTTCCTTAAAGTTCCCGAATCTTCCATAACATTCGAGAACATTTGGCGGACGAAGCGTATTGATAAAAACATAAAACTAGTTTAACGGAACTATTCTACATTTAAGCCAACTGGTCGCTAACAACTAGAATGAATGAATTTATGAAAATTAATAAATTTAAGATAAAAACTAGGATTAGACACCCTATTTTTTTTTAAAAGTATGTAATCATATATTGAAATTAAATAATTTGGCGGTATTTTAGTTTACTTAGAGGAACCTGTTTATTATCTAGGATTAAATTTTCCTAATTTAATATTTTTTACGTATAGGTATCGTTATTTTTTTATGATAACAATATATAAAAAATATTATATAAATTAAACCAGACCAATATGATGATTATAATTAAGAATATTATGGGTTACAATAAATTTATTAAAATGAATTTTAATTTGTAAAAAATAATTGAAGGTGGATTTAAAAGTAATTTTATTTAATAAATTTGAATGATTAAAAATATGTACATATTGCCCGTCACTTTCATATAAATAAATATAATAAGTCGTAACAAGGTAGAGGTACTGGAAAGTGTTTCAAGAAAGACAAATTATAGCCTAAAAAAATATTTCATTTACATTGTAAAGTATTATTATAATATTAATTAATTTGAGGGGTAAAATTAACAAAATAATTTATTAATTTTTTTAAGGAAATTATTTTTACTATTAATTTAAATAGTTATAATAAAATTAAAATAATTTGAAAAATTGTGTAATTTCAATTAACATTAAATTATAATTTATTGTAAATAATCATTTTAAAATAAAATAAAAATATATAAATTTAAAAAATTATATATTAGTTAAATAAAATGTTATATAATGATAAAATTAGTATATTATGTTATTTTTTTAATAAAAGTCAATAAAAAGGATTTCAGCAAATGTATAACAGAAACACATTATTAACACATATTTAACCGGGAATTTATCGCGTTATTTACCTTAATTATTCTCCGACGTTTCGACAGGATTGCACCCATCGTGGTCCCGGGAACACTGACATGGTGGAGGTAACCGCAGTAAAACGAAGGCGTCTTTTCAGACTACCCTGACTTGATCTTCATAATTATAGGAACTTGAGATTAAGGCTGTTGCACACTGGGACAGCATACTACACTAACTGTATCAGCACACTAAGGTTGATTCACACGTCGAGTACACTTGGCTATCACTGGATTCCATGAGGCAGAGAGTCTGAATAAAATTCATCAATGTCTAATTATATTATTAAAATCACAATTAGATAACATTAAAATTAAATTATACTTAAACCTACAAAAGCTTTTTTTAAAAGCTGTTTTTGGCGGATATGTCAATTGATGCTTCGGTTATAACAATACCGTTGTTGTGTATGGCATTGTAGTCAATTATTGCAAGTCTATTCAAGGGAGAATAGTTACCGAGGTTTGAACGAGCAGTCCTTCTGATGAACAGATGCGAGGAGCATCAATTAAGTTATTGACTAATTTATACAAAATTATTCCGTCAGAGATCTTTGTACGAATTTGAAAATATTGCAAATTAAAATGTCGAAGCCTATCTACATAACTTGGTAGTCTTTTTGCTAGATTGCATCTATATGCCAGGTGCCAAAGGAACCTTTTTTGGATACTTTCTATTCGCTTGCTTTAAATGTTATAATGTGGGTTCCATATACATATTACTGCAATACTTCAAAGAGCTACGAACCAGCGCATTATAAATTGTGATCTTTTTGAAGGTTTTTTAAATTCCTTGCAATTTCGCAAAACAAACCCCAAAACCTTGAAACCCTTCTTTGCAATATGGTCGATATGTAAGATACAGCGCAATTTTTTTTTTTTTTTTTTTTTTTATGTTAGATAGGTTAGCTCTTGATTTCATCCTTGCTATCGCAAGAATGAGATCGACGATGGAGCGAGCTTCCCTAGAAAATGCCTATTAACTCTTTTCTTAAACGTAATCGGGTCATAAGAGGTTGGAAACACAGACGATGGTAGTTTGTTCCAGTCGAGAGCAGTGCGCATTATAAAAGACGATGGTAGTTTGTTCCAGTCGAGAGCAGTGCGCATTATAAAAGACGATTGGAAGCGTTTAGTTCTCAGCTTTGGGATTTCAACCAAATGAGGATGATAGTGTGCAGTGTGTCTGTAGTTTCTATGGAAAAAGGGTGATGATGGAATTAAGTCGTGTAGTTCCTGCGAGCACTCTCCGTAGTACAATCTGTAGAAAACTGATATACATGCTACCTTGCGACGGTGACTTAGGCTATCAAGCTTTGACGTCACAAGATATTCCTCACCAATGAGCCTCCTAGCTCTGCGTTCCACCGAATCGAGTGCAGCCAGTTGGTATTTAGCTGAACCATCCCAGAGGTGGCTGCAATACTCCATGCAAGATCGGACTTGACCTTTGTAGAGTGCGAGAAGCTGTCCCGGTGTGAAGTATCGCTTTACCTTATTTAAGATGCCCAACTTTTTAGCCGCTATTTGAGCCTTTGATTCGATGGAAGAGCCAAAGTTGAGGTCAGCTGTCAACTCTATGCCAAGAAGTTCAAGGCGGCCAGTAACATCTACAGTAGTACCACAAAACATTGGCGCTAGGTCAAATTCGTGTTTTTTTGCAGAAAACACACACGCTTGTGTTTTAGCAGCGTTAAAACTAACTCTGTTGCTTTCTCCCCAAAGGCAGACAGTTTGAAGAGCCTGATTTGTCCGTTCAATCATAGCCTGTCTTAGAGAATCTATCTCCTGCCTGGTAGATCGTGTGTTGGATATATATCTCTCTGTAACGGTACTGTCATCTGCATACCCAATAATGCCCAGCTGAAGCAAGTCATTAATGTGCAGCAAGAAAAGTGTCGCAGAGAGAACAGACCCTTGAGGAACTCCGGCATTAATAGCCATGTAGTCAGAGGAGCAGCCATCAACGACCACTCTGATCGACCGTTCACTCAAAAAGTCGGATATCCAAGCACAGAATGCAGATGATAGTCCGTACGAAGGAAGCTTATTTAGCAAACTCGCGTGCCAAACCCGATCAAATGCCTTCGAAACGTCAAGAGAAACGGCTATTGCTTCTCCGTGCTTTTCGATGGCTTCCCCCCATTTGTGCGTGACGTATACGAGAAGATCCCCAGTAGATCGTCCGCGGCGAAAACCATATTGACGATCACTAAGCAGATCATTGACTTCAAGGTACGTCAGCAACTTATGGTTTAGTACTTTCTCCATAACCTTGCAGATTATGGAGGTGATGGAGATAGGCCTGTAATTGGTCGGATCGGCACGGTTTCCTTTTTTGGGAACTGGTTGCACATTGGCTTGCTTCCAAGATTTAGGTACGGTTCTCTTTACAAGTGAGAGGCGGTACAAGCAAGTCAGGACCGGAGACAATTCTGGTGTACAGCGCTTTAGTACCCTAGCTGGTACACAGTCAGGGCCACTGGCTTTGTTCTCGTCAAGACGAAACAAGACTCTACGCACGTCTTTGGTATGAATAGCGATCTCCGGCATCTCGAAACCACATTGGGGTATAGTAGGTGGTCGGTTTGTGCATGCATCGAGGCGAGAATTACTTGCAAACAGAGAAGCAAATAAATTAGCTTTTTCTATTGCAGAGTGAGCCAGGGATCCATCCGGTTTTAGCAGTGGAGGCAAAGAAGGACAACAGAAGTTGCTTTCGACTGATTTTGACAAAGACCAGAACTGCTTACTCCCAGGGGGGTATGAGGCTAATTTGGTCCCAATTCGGCTAACATGTTCATAACGTGCCTTACGAAGGGCTCGTTTGCATGACTTGGTGGCAGAGTTAAATAGTTGCTTCATTTTTCTTACCTTCCGTGGTGTGCAATTGGAGGCGCGGGCTTTCACCCAGGCTTGGTAGGCAGCTTGTTTCTGCGACTCAGCACGAACACAATCAGCGCTGTACCAAGGTCGAGCTTTACTACCAAGTGAGATGTCTGAAAATGGAATAAAATATTCCATTCCCTGGCGAATAACATCCGCAACCGCGTCTGCACAGTACGTCGGGTCTTCGGAATGGAAACATACCTGTCGCCAAGGAAATGATGCAAAAAAGTGTCGCATTTCATCCCAATTAGCCGATTCATATTTCCATACTCTTCTAGAGCCTCTTGGGCTGTCATCGGGCGGGGAGCAGATTGAAACTGACTTCACCATACAGTGGTCAGATGTTCCCAATGGGGCAGAAACTATTACTGTATGTCTGTCAGGATCTGTTGTGAGGAAAAGGTCTAAGCAGTTTGGTGTATGGCCAAGTAAGTCTGGTATTCGCGTTGCTTGGTTAACGAGCTGAGTAAGATCTAAGGTCAACGAAAAGTTGCGCGCTTCTCTTCCAGCATGATCAGTTTTCTGAAACGGGAATAGCCACTCATCATGGTGAGCATTAAAGTCACCCAGAAAAACAAGTTCTGCTGCAGGATATCGCGGCTGAGCTAGATCTGCCGCTTCGGTGAGATGAGAGAAAAGCTTTGTTGTCTCATGATCACCAGTATGTGACCGATAAACACCGACGAACAGAGTTTTATCTACGCCAGTATCAACCAGCAACCAAATTGTAGAGAGACCCGATACTTCAAAGCAACGGAGACGCCGGTAACAGATGTCATCACGAACGTACACACAGACCCCAGCCTGCTTTTTAAACTTATGCTCTACCGAGTAACCTGGGTAGTTGAGGTACGCCGTGTCGGACGGTGTTGCGATTTTAGTCTCAGTAAGGAAGAGTAGGTGCGGCTTTTCGGTCTCAAGATGGTGGTGGACCGGGTCGAGATTTGAGTGCAATCCTCTGATATTAGTGAGGTGCACTTTGAGTGGGAGGAAGTGCAGCCGTTGATTATTTTTTTTCCTTCTGTTTACTTTTTTCATATTAGTGTGAGTTGGTGGGGATGTTAAAAAATAGTCGAGGCGTTGCATGGTATCCATGCAGCGTTCGTAGGCACAACCCCACAGGTGTGAGCGGCTTATAATGGAGACTGCGGGGACGCCCGAACCCCCCCGAAGATGGCCACCGGGTCCTCCCATCCAGTCACCAACTGGCACGGTGGAGCATCACGGGATTTTTCGCGAGGTGGCGGGGCAGCCTTTGGCGCATGGTTGGTGCGCTACTTGGGCCCCCTACTTCCTGCGGTCGGCCAACGGCAAGGACCGTGCTTCGGATCCCGCTAGTCTCCAATAAGAGTCACTCGATAGGATGTTTCATAGAACCTGAAACCGGCCCTGTGCATAGCAATTTGTTGTCAATAACAACACCAAGATCACGAATGTGATTAGTCTCTGATAGCTGCTCACAATTTATAGAATAAGAACTAGACGTTGCTGATTTTTTTCTGGGAAAGCGAATTACGTTGCATTTATCTTAGTTTAAGCTCATGCCATCTGAACTACAGCCTTTGCATCTATTAAGATGATTTATACAGCGTCAGCAACTGGTAATCATGCTGTACGGGACGCTGCAGTGCCTGGGACATTGTTAGATGGATTAGGCTTGCCCAGCACCTATGCCATCCTCTCAGCTTAGTCAGCTATTATTCAGAGGAAAGAACAGGTCAATACGTCTGAAGCTAACTAAGCCGCGGGTTTCCTCACGATGTTTCCTTCACCGTTAAAGCACGTGTTAAGTGTGCACATAAATTTTTTAAGAAAGAAAAATCCATTGGTGCACTGCCGGTATCGAACCCACGACCTTTGGATTGAAAGTCGGGATTACATACCACTCGGCCAACCCGCCTTTTTTGTTTGAACTACAGCACATTAATAGATTATCTAAGTCATTTTGTAAAAGACTTACCTCTTCAGCAGAATTAACCCGCCTGAAAAATTTTAGATCGTCAGCAAACAGGTAAAACTTGGAATTTTGGAAACACTATCCGATATCATTAATGAACACGTTAAAGAGCAAAGGACCTAAATGGATCCCTGGGGAACCCCAGAAAGGGCAGAAAAAGCATCAAAGAATGACCTCCGATAGCAACAACACATTATAAGAATATGAATTTCGTCATAGTCATTTAAAACATTATTTCCATTTTATAAATTTCTACTGTGTAAGATCCAGAGGAGGTATTGGTATGCCAAAACATAGGCTATCCTAGTTTGGTTACCAGTTTTAATCAAATCAGGACTAACAACTTCTACACTTCATACTATGTACACATTTTGGCTATTATGATGTTTGTTGAAGAAATAATAAATTTCATTTAATTTCATTTCAGATACCACACGGTTTCAACACGCACGTGCAAAGGGAGCATAATCTAGCGAATTACATGTTCTTCCTCACGCATCTCATCAACAAACCTGACCGGAGTGCACCGGTAAGGAATTATGATTTAAAACAAATTTGAGTTTTCTAGTAGATATTACTACCATGGAAGATCCGTGAGGGGTAGTAGGCCTGTGTTCAGTAGTGGACGTTTTATGGCTGAAATAATGATGATGATGAGTAGATATTGGCAGAATCTTCAAGATAAGACAAACACAACTCTGCAGAAAATGTCCTCCTCTTGACAGTTACCTTTACATCTGTATAGCTTTTTGCCCAGAGTTCATCCGGGGAAGTACTACTACAATACTTATTTACTGCCGCCAAGCAGTCTACATTGCTGTGTTCCGGTTTGAAGTGATTGCAGTTGTAATAGGTAAAGGTTAGGCTTAACAACAGGTGGGCCTTGGGCTTGTCTCGATATTTAGTCGTACAAAAAAATGATTTATACAGCGTCAGCAACTGATATACTACGATGGGACTTTATTTAATGGACAAAGCTTAGTCGTCGGCTTAATAGCGGTTGAAAAAATAATAATATAGCGCTGTTGGTAAACTGATTCCCAAAAAGCTCAGTCTGTATCAGACGTCCATTAAATTGCTTGTTTCTCCTGGTACTTTATTTGTTGGATAAGGCTTAATCGTCGCCTTAATAACAGAGAATACTAAAGGGTGATTCTCCGAAGCGAAAAAATTTTGCGACTATGCTGAGAACGGTAATGTAATGTACTGGTTTATGATTTTATAATTTTTTTTATGTAGAGTATGTTACAATTACTTCAAAAAAATGCCAAAGAATCATTTTATCATCATCACGGTGACCTGTCCCTAACACAATTTGACTCATAAAATATCTTCTCATTTAAATACGTGCATTCTTTGGTTTTAAATCGGATTCAGTATCATAATTATAATATAGTCTATAAAAAAACGATTTTCGTTTGTTTATCTTCATTCTTATACATTTGACAAGCACTCAACTTTTATCCCCCAGAAATGTATTTTTTTAGTGGACAGTAAGTTTTGGTAGAATAGCTTCAACATAACTACGTGGTTGCGCCCCTTCGCCCTTCCTCACTTCGGATCAGTCAGTCCGGCTCAAGCTCTCGGTGCGTACGCACACGTCACTACGTCGTTATGGCTTCCCGCCAAAAAGTAAGTTCATCATTTCAGTGATGAGAGGACAATTTTGACAACAAAAATTGACAGTGACTCACGCTACATTAATTTAATTTATTTCAGAATTGATTTTTAAATTCGCCGTGAGTACTGTTCTAATTGAGTACTGTAAATTTTTTTGTTACTTACTTAATTCAGAGTAAAATTTAAAATTAACCTCTATTTTATCATCTCAGTGTTATCATTTCAGTGGATTCGGTGGACTGTTATACCGATAATGGTCCACCGGAATGAAATGTACCCCCGGAATGATAAAACCGTTAAGTTTTAGAGGTCCTTGGGTCAAATATTGAATCCATACTATAATATTATAAATGCGAAAGTTACTTTGTCTGTCTGTATCGTTTTCACGCCAAAACTATTAAATGACATCATGATTTAAATGAAATTTTGTACACAGATAGTCTTGAGCCTGAAAAAGGATTTGGAGAATTTAGATGTTTATATTTTTATTTATTATATAAAATATTAACTATTTATTAAAAAACATATTTAAAATACTCTCCCATCTCGACACCAATTTGAAATATATATATTAGTCTTAAATTTTTTCTAAGACTAGGTATGCTACCTACCATATGCGAGTAATATCAAAGTATGGAACCCTAATTACTCCGCGTGCTCGTTCTTAGCTGTATCATTTCATTGGGCTTATTTCATTTCAGTGCATATTATCTCATTTCGGTGGACACTTTTATCATTTCGGTGGACACTTTTATCATATTGGTGGCCTTTTTTCATTTCGGTGTGCTCATAAAAATTCAACTTTCAATATTTTAGTAAGTTTAGAGGATATTTGATTACCACTCACGCACATGTTAGAAAAGAAGCTTAAGTTTTATTTGTCATTCAGTATATTTAGATAACAATGAAATAAAAAAAAACACTGAAATGATAAATAAAAATCACTTGTTGAAATTGACCCTAAAGCGCCTTTGGAAAACCGAGTCCGGAAAAGCTCAGTCCCTATCAGACATCGATTGATTAAATGGTTGTTTTATCCCCAGTTCAAGAAACGTACGAGTAGAACATGTACACAAAGCGCTGCTGGGACTTCTTGGTAACATATCTCTTACAATTACAATTTAAAAACATTTATTTATGAGACACATACAAAACATAAAAACAATAACTATAGTAAGGATTGGACTTATTTTAATTTAAGCGAACACAGTTAAATATTAAAAATATGCGACAAAAAGATAGCGAGCAGCTCACTTATATTGCCAAAAAAAAAATAAGTGGACAACTCAGTTACCGGTCCATAGGTTATGCGAGTCCAATGGGACCTCACTAACAATTGTGCTCTCCCACACATAAGCCATAAGTGTCCCACTGCTGGGCAAAGACCTCCCCTCCATCATTTTAAGGGTAATGTCAAAAAATATTGGTTAGATGTAATTAGTGATTTAATAGTTTTCGTATCCATGTCGTAAAAAGATAAAGATAAAAGATAAAGATTTATTTACTTAACACATACGCACATACTTCTGTATGTGCATATGTGTTAAGGCAAAAAGAAAACACACAGAACAGGTATAAAATACACAACATAACAAAACATTGGTCTTTCCCAAGTGCGCGGCTAAGTAGGTTTAGCCTCAGCCAAATGTCAAAATATTTAATTATAAATTATGTTTTTTGGTTTGCAATAAAGTAATAAAATAGAAGGCAACAAAATTATCTGAATTCCTGTATTTTACATTTATATTCTAAAAATCCAAGTAATAAAGAAATAAACCTAAATTACATGTTGTTGTATGAAATTGGATGTACCTATGTAGAGAAAGGCTTTTCTTAGGTACTTTTTTGTTTAAATAATAGATAATTTCTTAAGTTTAAACTTAAAAACATGTGAACATTTAAGAGCACGTAATGGAGGTGGGAGATTGTTCTAGCAGCGAGTGGCTGCATAACGATAAGATCCTCGGAAAGCCACTGTTCTGTGCATCTGTGTCAGAAAGACAAGCTTCAAACAAGACCTGCTAGGATACCCAGAATCATCGTCAGCCGCCAATTTAAGCTTATTAAAGAAGTAGGGGGGGGGGGGGTGATTTAGATTTTAAGACTCCGAACAGAAGATTTGCTAAGTGCAAATCCCGACGAGCCTCCATCTTCAACAGATCTGAAGAGTTCAAAAATGGCGTAACATGTGATCGGGGCGGAATGTAAAAGCAAAAACGAGCGCATGCATTCTGGACTCGTTGCACTAGCTTATCAGACATGGCCCAAATACTACATCGCAGTAATTAAGCTTTGACAAGACAAGAGATTCACATAGAGTAACTCTGATCGCTTCACTCAGGTATGGACGAATTTTGTAAGGGGTTTTCAACCTGTAAAAGCAGTTATGCACACTTTCTGCTACTTGACTTTCAAACCTAAGTTGAGCGTCAATTATCAGTCCCAGACTCTTTGCCTCAGAAACATACTTCACTTGTTCACCGCCCACTACAACTTTTATTTTGTCCTTATCTATTTTAAATGGATTGAATCTGGATACTGTTAAAATAAATTGTGAATCTTTGGGGTTCAATACAAGTGAATTAGTGATTAATTAGAGATGGACCATTGATAAATATGCTCTAAATCGAAGTTTATTTCATTGACCGCTCACAGAAAGCTAGATGGAGGGAAAGAGTGGTAGAGCTGAAGGTCATCAGCGTATAGGTGGTATGTGCAGTGTGAAATGTTACCAATTATATGAGCGCTATACAAGATAAAAAGCAAAGGGCCAAGGATTGATCCCTGGGGAACTCCTCTAGGCACTGACTGAAGGGATGATCGTAGAGTTTTTCCATCCGAAATTTTCAACTCAGCACATTGTTTTCTATCGCTGAGGTAGCTATCAAACCACTTGACTGTGTTAGCATCAAAGCCATAGAATGCAAGCTTCGATAAGAGCAGCGGTATATTTATAGAATCGAAAGCCCGTGAAAATCCAGCAGAACAAGTAAGCTGAACATGCCACGATCTTGAGCAGACAACAAATTGTCGATCACATCAAGAAGAGCAGTTGCAGTGCTGTGGCCCTTTCGAAAACCTGACTGGTACTGTGGCAGGATATTATGCTCTTCTAAGTATGTTAAATAGCTGCAAACTGACCACTTTCTCCAAAACCTTAGATAAGCAAGGAAGCAAACTAATAGGCCTGAGGTCAGTGACTGAGGCGAGGATACCATTCTTTGGTACAGGTTTGATGACCGCCACTTTCCAACTCTCTGGGAAAGTACCACTTATAATAGAGCTAAACTGATGCCATAAATACCCTGAGCTTTCGATTTGATGCTTTTTATTATCTTTAAAACCATATCTTGGCTGACCGGGCTCAAGGCGAAAGTCACTGATTCCGTGCAAAATCTATGGTGTTCAAAGAAAGTCAATTACGAAATACTGACAGAACCATTTCCTGGTATATCCAGAAAGTGATCGTTTATACTATCTGGATTGTTAAACTGGGAAGGAAGATTATCAGCCTCCTTTTTTTCAGGTAAAATATTAGTTTTTAAGTTTTTCCATAACCTTTTTGAATCATTCATCATCATCATTTCAGCCATAAAAGGTCCACTGATGAATACAGGCCTCCCTCATGGATCTCCATGAGGGGTAGTTGCCATTCTCACCACGCTTGGCAGGCGGGTTGGTGAGCGCAGTATGGGATGCTGCCCATCTTCCGGAGGTATCCCTTAGCAGGCTCTTACTGCATCCATGGGCATGAGAGGAGGGGTATCATTCTACTGCCGGCACCCCACGGCGGTTTGAATCATTAATAATTTAATATTATTATTGATTTGATGAGAAAAATAAGCATTTTTTTTCACTCTGTATAGCCGAAATTACAACATGTTTTAAATCTAAGTAGCATTTTTTCAGGATTTCACATTTATTTAATTTATACTTATCATAATATTCATTTCTAATTGCCATCATATCCTTGACCGTATCCGTTATCCACGGATGCGGTGAGCCTTTAAATTGTCTAGTTTTAAGCTGCGCATGGAAGTCATGTAATTTAAGTATTTATGATGCCAGTAAAGTCAATAATTAATTTATGAATCCCCAACGAAAGCAGAAAATAGGCCTAGTCCACCCCGTTTAAGTCATTTCTGAAAAGATCAACTAATATATTTTTCAAAGGCCTTGTGTGTGTGACAAACCGAGAACTAGGTCTATCTTTTTTTATTTTACAATGTACTAGAAGCATCGCATGAGCGCCTAGTTCCGGGATAATATGCTTCACCATCAGTCACTCTAGCGTCAGAGCAAACCAAGTCGATTAAAGTTTGACTATGTATATATCTTTGGATGGTTTGCTTTTAATATTTTTTTACTTTTGATATTTTTTTTAATTCTGAAGGTGAAATTATCAAAAAGGAAATAATATTATTCGGTGGATTTCCCAAATATTTAATTCACAATATTACAATTTTTTACCCGAATATCCATGTTTTTAGGGTTCCGGACCAAAATGGTAAAACTCTTGATACCTTGTAGAATCACTCTGTCTGTCTGTCTGTCTATCTGTCACAAGTGGATATCTCGAGAAAAATTTTGAAAAAACGACCTTTCCCCCTTTATCTCCGAAGTTTGCAGAAATAAACCCGTGAAACTTTTACAGCTTATAGAAGTGTATGTAAACTTTATAGAAAAATTATAGAAAACTCTCTTATTTGCATAGTTTTTTTACAAAAAAGCGGGGTGGTTTTCAAAATTTTTGTGAAGTTACTAGATCGTGTGGGGTGTTATATGAAAGGTATTCATTTGCACATTAATAAAAAGTTTTTAATTTTCCTATAAGCCATATCGTTTCCGATTTATTTACAAAAATGTTGAAAAAACTACCGTTACCTAAAACCCTTTATCTCCGAAGTTTGCAGAGATAAACTCGTGAAACATTTATAGCTAATAGAAGTGTATGTAAAGTTTATATAAAAATTATAGCGAACTCTCTAATTTGCATAGTTTATAGTTTTTTAGACAAGGGGATGGAAGGGGGTTTAAAAAAAATGTGGAGTTACTAGGTCATGTGGGATATCATATGGAAGGATTTCATTTGCACATTAATAAATAGTTTTTAGTTTTGCTTTTAGTCGTATAGTTTTCGACTTATTCACAAAAACGTTGAAAAAAAAAGCGTTGCCCCCTTATCTCCGAAGTTTGCGGAGATAAACCCGTGAAACTTTTATAGCTATTAGAAGTGTTGTTATTTTTATATTATTGTTTATTGTTACAAGTGCAAGTGTTTAAATTGTGTTTAATCTCACGCAAACCCACTATGGGTAAAAGAAAACATAAAATATCAAAAAGTAAGATTAGGAAAAAGTTACGGAAACTTGAGAAGTGTTTACGTGAATATGATACTACGGATAGCA
Organism: Pasiphila rectangulata; assembly: GCA_963082625.1. NCBI lineage: Eukaryota > Metazoa > Arthropoda > Insecta > Lepidoptera > Geometridae > Pasiphila > Pasiphila rectangulata. Next base: position 7,353,008 of record OY720261.1, on the reverse strand, counting down.
GCGATTATTGTAAGTGCTTACCTATATTATGTATGACTCTCATTGCGAAATGTACCTACGATTATTAATCGTATAATCATCATTGTATTTCTCGGAAAAGCATACTTACATTTTTACAATGTAACAAAATTGAAAGTTTTTAATATATACCCACATCAACATTTTTATTTTTTGCATTTGGATTGCGCAACATTGTTTCGAATTTCTTCAAGTTCGGAGTATAGTTCTACCTAGTATACATAAGGACCTTGGTACTATGACGCGATCTTGTATAGATTTACACCACGATAACACTATTAATCGAAGAAAGCTTATATTTTTACATTTTAAGTACCTATGGATTATTATCTGAAATAAATGAGTATTATTATTATTATATTTTATTCGTTGGATAAAAAATACCAAAACATCGTGCAGGATGTTAAAAGAGACACACTGCTGTTTGGCGAAAATCTCACAGATAGAAAGAAGCTTAAAAAAGCAGCCCTATCGACAGGGAAACTCGAGGGGCCCACCCCGTCAAAATCAGCGCATACAGGGTGGGAACAGGAATCAACCTTATGGCAACACAGGCAAAGGGGAACCTGCGGCACCCACACACCAGTCCCAGGACCGGGAACAAGGCCAATGGTCGAAAGCCCCTCCAAACAACAACAGAGGTACCTATTCACTCTGGTAGATTAAGTAATTTTTTTTCCTAGCTGGAAAGCTTTAACTAATAATTCAATTATTCTGAATACAATAAAAGGATACAATGATACCCTTTTTACAGCCATCTTTTAAAAAATGGGAACCTCTTAATGTTTATTTCTCTGAAACAGAAAGACTTAACTTGCGGGTTGAAATAAAAAAAATGCGTAGCATTGGGGCCGTGTTACCTTGTAACGATGTAGAAAACCAATATATATCAAAAATATTTCTAAAACCTAAAAGAAAAAGTAAGGCCTTTGTATCTATTATAGATGATTATACAGCGTCAGCAACTGGTAGGTAATCATGCTGTACGGGACGCTGCAGTGCCTGGGACATTGTTAGATGGATTAGACTTGCCCAGCACCTATACCATCCTCTCAGCTTCGTCAGCTATTATTCAGAGGAAAGAACAGGTCAATGCGTCTGAAGCTAACTAAGCCGCGGGTTTCCTCACGATGTTTCCTTCACCGTTAAAGCACGTGTTAAGTGTGCACATACATTTTTCAAGAAAGAAAAATCCATTGGTGCGCGGCCGGTATCGAACCCACGACCTTCGGATTGAAAGTCGGGGGTACATACCACTCGGCCAACACGGCTTAATACCTAAGACCGACAACAAATAAATATTTATTCTTAATCTTAAAACTTTGAACAAGTTCGTAGACACCCTTCATATCAAGATGAAAGATTTTCGTACTGCTACGAGGTTATTATCTCCATTGAGCTATATGGCTACCATTGACTTGAAAGATGCTTACTTTTTCGTTAATGTACATACATGACGGATCTAGAAAATATCTAAGGTTTAAATTTAATCTACAAACCTATGAATTGCAGTATCTCCCTTTTGGGCTATCAACAGCACCTTACGTTTCTACAAAGCTGCTGAAACCAGTTGTGTCTATCCTTAGAAGTAAGGGTCTGTTTTTAATAAATTATTTAGACGATTTTTTATGTCTAGTTAACTAATATAATGACTGTCTCAATTGTGTCTCTGAAACAACACAATTACTGAACTCTTTAGGATTTGTACTTAATTATGACAAGAGTAGTCTTGTGCCAAGCCTGTGTCGTAAATTTTTAGGTTTTGAATTTAATTCCATTGATATGAAAATTTTAATATCTATATACATATAATCTTCTATCGAAAAGCGTTTGAAAATTTTTGATTTAATCTTTGAGATTTCTAAAAAAATCACATTACATACACAGTAATTGTGCCAAATTTTTAGGTGTTCTTACATAGGCATGTCCGGCTGTACATTATGGCTGGATGTACACAAAACTTTTTGAGCGGGCAAATTTTTTAGCAAGAAGGCAATCGGAAGGCAAATATGATGATAAAATGTTTTTAAATAAAAACTTGACGAGTGATTTCATGTGGTAGCAACAACACATTCATCATTTCAGCCATAAAACGTCCACTGATGAACACAGACCTCCCTCATGGATCTCCATGAGGGGTAGTTGCCATTCTCACCACGCTTGGCAGGCGGGTTGGTGAGCGCAGTATGGGATGTTGATACACGGATAGACGCTGCTGCCCATCTTCCGGAGGTGTCCCTTAGCAGGCTCTTACTGCATCCACGGGTAGGAGAGGAGGGGTAACATTCTACTGCCGGCACCCCACGGCAACACACAACACATTATGAGAACTAAAAATCCCATTCGTAATGGCCGGTATTCCTTAGAGATTTTCTTGGATGCCTCTTTGTCAGGTTGGGGAGTTATCGATCGATCACATGGTTTTTGGGATATGACAGAATCTCAGTCACTTTAATTTATTGGAATTAAAGGCAGCTGGTTTTAAGTGCTTTGGAAAAACGTTGCGCGATGCAGAAGTTCTTTTGCATATAGATAATACCGTGGCTATCTCCTATATAAATAGGATGGGTGGCATTCAGTACACCCATTTGAATGTCATCACGCGTGAAATATGGGGATTTTGTGAGGAGAGAAATCTGTTCATTTTTGCATCTTATATCAAGTCCAAGGATAATGTTGAGGCTGACGAGGAATCGCGTCGTACAAATATACGGAGTGGGATTTATCTTCCTTAGCTTACAAAGAAGTTGTAGCAAATTTTAGAGATCCAGAAGTAGATCTATTTGCTTCTAGGTTAAACACTAAGTGTCCAAAATATGTATCGTGGAAGAAAGACCACTCCGCATTCAACGTAGACGCATTTACTTTAGATTGGAGCTAATTTTTTTTATGCTTTTCCACCGTTTTTGTTGATTCTTAAGAGCCTCCGGAAAATAATTAACGACCGGGCTACCGGTATCATGATAGTGCCATGCTGGATAACACAGCCTTGGTATCCTTTGTTTAAGTCACTGGTATGTCAGGATCTGATTTATTTTTATCCTAACGAAAACCTATTACTATCTCCTTCCAGAGATCCTCACCCGCGATGGACGACACTACCCTGGTGTCGTGTCTATTGTCAGGTCGGCCTACGCACGACAAAATCTCCAACAAGGGACGATGGACATTTTGATGTCGTCACTTTCGAAAAATTCACTAAAACAATATAATGTATCCTTGAAGAGATGGTGGTTATTCGAAGTTCTACAATGGAAAAGATCCAAAAAGTATGAATATATCATTCCTATTATATTTTTTTAACTTCAATCAAATCAGAACTTCAATGTTATTTTTATACTTTTGAATTAAAGTAATTTAAATTTAATTCGGTTTTTTTTCGGACCTACGACTGCCGCTAACGTATTTTATGTGAGATTAATGATAACCAATATACCTTACCATAGGTAGCTTAATAATATAGGTACCTACTTAGTTATTAACGGGATTAAATTATTCATAATTAATAATATAAATAAAAAAAATTAAGAATTGCCGTGGGGTGCCGGCAGTAGAATGTCACCCCTCCTCTCCTGCCCGTGGATGCAGTAAGAATCTGCTAAGGGATATCTCCGAAAGATGGGCAGCAGCGTCTTTCCGTGTAAGAACATCCCGAACTGCGCTCACCAACTCGCCTGCCAAGCGTGGTGAGTATGGCAACAACCCCTCATGCACTTGGATCTCTAAGTCAATGAGTGAGGCCTATGTCCAGCAGTGGATATCTTACGGCTGTAATGATGATGATGATGAATAATAGAAAACTTGTAAGGCATTAAGCCACAGCTGAGTTAACTAAAATGTTGAGACTTATTTGAATAGTTTATAAAAGAGATTTTGTTTTGTTTTCTTAATCACATTACTGATAACAAAATGTAGAAACAAAGGTATATAGAGGTACCGTAAATAAAAAAAACAATAGCTATTAGTATCTTGAAACAAATTTTATTTAGTTAAAATAAATATGATCTCTTATCATAAACTCTTAATTTATGTTACTAACCATAAAAATATTGGACTGATTTTGGATAGCTTTTATAATTACAATATATAATTGATTTTGAAAAAATATTAAACAAAAATATTCAAAATCAATATTTATGTGTTCCACTTTCAAAAAAATTACAGACTTAGATAGAATAGAATAGAAAATATTTATTGAAAATTGTTGTACATAAAGATCTTAAAATTAGTTTGTACTGTTTTTAACAATTTGTCCTTATCAAGACGTACAATATAAGTAATTTTATTATTACTAAAAATATCTAAGTACAGAGATGTGCACCTATTTCTAAAATATAAAAAGAGTTTAATCTCAAATAATAAATAATACTTTGAACTACCTAAACAGTCATCGTTCAAAGTATTCCCCAAGACTATAGAAAGAACCAGCAAGTAACCATTTCCTTAATTGGTTCTTGAATATGTTACCTTCTAATATTTTTAAATCATTGGGTAGGCTATTATAAATTTTAATTGCTGTGATATATGTACTTTTATGGAACATCGTATTGTTCACCTGGGGTATACAAATATTATGTTTATGTTTAGTTCGTAAGGAGGAAGAGCGACATGATATTTTTTCAAAGAAATATTTTTATTGTTTTTTATAAAAATGCAAATTTCTAAAATGTATATACATACAAGTAAGCGTAAGAATATTCCCAGTTCTAAAGATGTCACGGAGTGAATCTGTACTTTTTAAGTTATATATGCATCTCAATGTTCTTTTTTGCATCAAAAAGGTTGTTTGGACATCTACAGAGTTTCCCCAGAATATGATCCCATAACTTAATTGAGAATATACTAAACCATAATATGCCTGTTTTGAAATAGTTTTTGATGATATTGAGCTGAGAGTGGATAGTGCGTAACAGTATTTAGATATTTTATTATTAAGTTTAGTCAAGTGAGATTTCCAGTTAAGGTGGGAGTCAATAGTGAGGCCCAAAAAATGGCTTCATTAACTTCTTTGATATCATTACCATTGTAAGAGATTTTGATCTCTAAAGGCGGAGTTTTATAATTTTGAAATCTAAGTATGTTTGTTTTACTGACATTTACTTTTAAGTTAATTTGTTCAAGCCAATTAACCACTGTTTTTAATGTGAGATTAATTTCTTTTTCCAATTCAGAAGCTGTTTTTTTATCTTGGGGAATGTAAATAGTTTCATCATCGGCAAACATTACACATAAATTATTTGTTATTTTTGGAAGATCGTTAATGTACAATAAAAATAATAGCGGGCCCAGTACACTGCCTTGCGGCATGCCTAGTAACAGTTGTTTGAACTCTGATTGGATAGATTCTATTGTTTTAGTTTTTCTGTTGTAAGTATCTATTATTGTAGCCTGACTTCTGTCTTTTAAATAAGATTCTATAAGTGATAGTGCAGTTCCTCTTATACCGAGTTTTTCTATTTTCTCTAGTAATATGTCATGTACAACACAATCGAAGGCTTTAGACATGTCTAAAAGTAAGGCAACACCATAGGATTTATTATTTATACCTTCCCAGACATTTTTTAGTATTTCAAAGACAGCTAATGATAAAAGATACATAGGATAAAGGCATATTTTTTTTACATTCCAATGTAAATACAGACATCTTCATTATTTTGGCAAAAAAATAATATGTTTATATCTCGCTAATAAAGCGTTCCTAACTTTGCAAAGTCAACACATACACCAGTCAAATGTCTTTATTGAATTTTCATTTTACATCACGAAGAAAAACAACTACCGTTTTTCTAACAGTAAAAAAATGAAGAATATTTTTTGAATTGCAATTAATGTATAACTTGAACTAAGAACTTTGAAAAAATCCTAAAAAAAATATCTATATTGTACCAGTATTTAAAAAACTGCAAAAGTTTTACACATTTCGTAAAATTCTCCTATAAAATTACGTTTTTGTAGAGATGTCTTTGTTTACTTTGCTGTCATCGAAATAAACCTACCTATAATAACATATTTGAGCTAAACAAAACTATGCAATACTAACCTATCTTTCACACTCCAGACATTAGAAAGAGAACTAAAACCTAAATGGCGACAACAAGAAGATTAGGAAATAACCATCCGAGATTTTACTGCTTAAATTTTTGAATTACGCTGGCAACATGGGAACACTGGTTCATGCCGTAATCGCATTCCTTTTTACTCATAAAATACTCTGCGTCATCTAATATTGTGCGTTCCGTTTCTTTCGTTTTCATGGGAACGATCGGAGTGGAATACGGATTCATGTATTTAACGTATGTACTTTCGTCGTCTGTCGCGACGTTTTGGAGCAACTCGTCCGTGTTAGGGTCATAGGAGTTTTTCCAACAGTTCGGTGGTGATAAGGTGTCGGCATTTGAGGTTTTCCTGCTCTCAGTTGGTGAAAGTGTGTCGAAGCTGGCTAGTAAACTACTCATTCGTCTCTGATCTGTCATTGTGATTGAGTTTTTGTTGATCGGCCAGCCTAGATTACGTTGTACGGCCGTTTTCCATTTTGTGTAGCGCGCGTCTCGGTCTGAAACAACAGATAATGATTAAATATTGTTGAAAATATCAAATAATCTTCAAGACTTTCGTCATTCAAGAATCAAGAATTTAAAAATACTTTATTCAGTGCGGCCGCATGGACCTTATTGACGCGTCACAAATTACAAAATAAAACAACACAAATAAATAGAATAAAGCACATAATTGAATCTGTTCACTTCAGATGACACGCGAGTTAGGAAAAGAGGTGAACAGAAGAACCTAACTCGGTCGTTATAGTCATCGTTTAACAAATTTTATTTTGTCTTATGTTACGTTTGACGGAGTTGGAGCAGATTCCTTCCCAAGTGGTTTTGTCCTCTAGGTAATCTGATATTTTATAATAAGCTTTATTGCACAGATAGCGTTTGATAAGGTCTTTGAATTTATTCAATGATAACTTCTGCAACTCACTTGGGAGTTTGTTGTAGAAGCGTATACATTGCCCTTTAAAAGATATTTTCACCTTATGGAGCCTAGTAGTGGGCACAGCGAGTTTATTCTTATTTCTTGTATTTACATTGTTATTGTCGCTGTTTTTCGAAGCAATATTTTTATGGGTGTACAACAGGTTCTCATAAATATATTGACAAGATACTGTCATTATATTTATTTCTTTAAATTTAGTGCGAAGTGATTCTCTGGGACCCATATTGTAGATAGAACGAATAGCCCTCTTCTGCAGCACAAATACGGTGTCTATATCTGCAGCACATCCCCACAGCAGTAAGCCATAAGACATAATGCTGTGGAAATAGCTGAAGTAAACAAGTCCAGCGGTATCAACGTCTGTAAGAAGGCGGATTTTTTTGACTGCATATGCTGCAGAACTAAGCCTACCCGATAGTTGTTCTATGTGTGGGCCCCATTGAAGCTCATTGTCTAAAGTTATGCCTAAAAATACAGTTTTTTCTACAAGGTTTAAACTTTCACCTTTTAATTTAATCTTGGCATCAGCCTGTTTTACATTAGGGAGAGTAAATCTAATGTATTTTGTTTTATTGTCATTAAGTAATAGGTTATTGACATTAAACCAATTAACAACTTCTGAGATTGCATTATTCACCTCGTCATAATCGGTGGTACGTCGTTTCATTTTGAAAAAAAGTGAAGTGTCATTAGCAAACAATACAATCTCATGATTGTTTTTGACAAGATGAGGTAGATCATTAATGTAAATTAAAAATAGAAAAGGTCCAAGAATTGATCCCTGCGGTACACCCATTGTAACTACAGATCCTGAAGAACGTTTTCCATTAACATCAACTCTTTGTATCCTGTTACTGAGATAAGAAATAAGTAGATCCAAAGAGATATCTTTAACACCATAGTGGCGCAATTTTCCGATCAATGTTTCACGGTGTACACAGTCAAATGCTTTTGAAAGGTCGCAAAAAACACCTAAAGCGTCTTGCGACCTCTCCCAAGCATCATAGATGTGCGAGATTAACTCTATACCAGCATCAGTAGCGGAACGGCCGCGAGTAAAGCCAAATTGCTTGCAGTGAAGCAATTTGTTGTCGTTAAAGTGCTTAGATAGCTGATTTAAAATAAGCTTTTCAAAAATTTTACTAAATGTCGGCAGTACTGATATCGGCCTAAAGTTAGTGGGGTCCGACTTAGAACCTTATTTGAATAACCGCTCGTTTGGTTTTGGTCAGTTTACTTACCAAGATTTTTTAGCCGTCGTTTGGTTTTGGTAAGTAAACTGACCAGTGAGTCATCGGTGAGTCATCGTTCCACGAAAACAATTGTCATTTTTAAACTATGGTGTTTATCAACTTCTTCTTTGTTTTGTAGCCTTCTCAATGAAGTTGACAATGACAATAACAAATAAAATTTACGTAGCCCAAGAAAAAATAATTTTATTCGATTAAATTAATATTAAAAAAAAAATTACGCAAAAAAAATGCATAAAAAATGCACTTTATAATTACGATCAAAAAATATTTTGTTCTAAGACACCTAAATGTTATGTTATATATAGTGAGGTTATACCACATACTATGTATATACCGCAAAACATGTAGATATATGATAATACATTTTGAATTACAAACAAAAGTATTTTTTATATAAAATTAAATCAATAATTAATAGAAAATAATTTTTACGCTGTATATCCCGAACACAGACTAAATTATGAATGATTGTACTGACAAGCTTCATTCAATCCCTTTCCACAGAGCGTAAATACCACGATACGCTCCATTGTAAAAACCGAGCCAGTATCCACTTAGCGCCGACGCGGAGCGCCCGCCGTTTTTCCCGCCTTTTCCCGCCAAAACGCAAACCACTTGAGGGTCGAAAAATTATTTTCGCGTAACCAAACTAGTGGCCTAAAGGTATTATTTTACTGTGTTTCATTAGATCAGGAATTACGCCACAGTCAATGCATTCATTAAATATAAAAGCCAGCTCAGGTGCGAATGTGTCTACGAATGGTTTTACAATGTTTACAGAAATACCCCAGAGATCTGCAGTTTTCTTAACATTTAACATTTTAAAGGCTTTAACTATATCGCTGCTGTCCACATATTGGAAATTAAAATTACTATCACATTTAGGTAGAATAGAATAGAATAGAATAGACATTTATTCTATTCTATTCTACCTAAATGTGATAGTAATTTTAATTTCCAATATGTGGACAGCACATAGGTACATTTCTCATTTTCATTTCTATTATGCATACCGCTGCCTGTCTGTCTGTCTGTGCATGACACGATTACAACCGAACGCGTTGACTGATTTACATGAAACCTTTTTTGTTAGCGCCGTCTTGATGAGAGAAGGGTACTGATTGATTTGGTGACCCTAGGGTCACATGGACCGGAGTTATTGTGACCTCAAAAGGTCACCAAATGTCAAAAATACCATTTTTCGGAAACCTTCGCCCCCTTTTCTGCTACCCCCGTAGGTACCAATGCTTGATATATTTAAACAAAATGATGAATGTATAATCACCATCGTCGGTAGTGGTGGGAAGGAAGGTGTCGTGCGTGGCGTGACGTCGCCACGCCTCCAGGCTCCACGCGCCGACGCCGTGGCCAGCCGCCACCGCCGCGCCCAGCGCGGACATGTCCCAGGCGTGGGCACGCACTGCGGGGAAGGAAACAGATGTTATTTATTTTGCCATGGGGTGCTGGCAGTAGAATGTTACCCCTCCTCTCATGCCCGTGTGTGCAGTAATAGTCTGGTAAAGATACCTCCGGAAGATGAACAGCAGTGTCTTTCCGTGTATCGACATCACAAACTGCGCTCGCCAACCCGTCTGCAAAGCGTGGCAAGTATGGCAACTACCCTCATGGATCTCCATGAGGGAGGCCAGTGTTCAGTAGTGGACGTTTTATGGCTGAAATGATGAGGTGCGGAATCCCTCCTCTATTGACCGTACTCGGTTCAACCGATGTATCTTGCAATATCCAATATCCTTACAGATATTTAATTAAGCATAATATTAAGACAAATATTGTAACAATGAATAGACGTGAAAGAGTGAAGTTTCTTGTTTGCTTCTTTCCCTGACTTGGAAAAAAATATCTGAAGCGAATGAATACAATTACTTAATTTATTCAATTTAAATGTGTTTTATTCTTCTTTTGTAAATTGATCTTTTTTACGTAGTTTTTTGCTCTATTTACTAAACATAATACTAAACATAATATTTGTCCAGGGTGTTCTGGGTGTTTTTTCTATATATAATAAAAATTTCTATCTATGTAGTATAATGTATTAAGTATATCAGTCATCTAGTACCCATAACACAAGCTCTGCTTAGCTTGGGGCTAGATGATGCTGTGTGATTTGTCCAGCATTATTTATTTATTTATTGTTAAAATTTACTATATATTTATGTCTTAAAATTCTGTATTCTATTTAAACCTTCCAATGTCGTGTTTGCCTGTTTTAGTAGGTTTAACATATCAGACTGTGTCCCTATAAATGTTTAAGTGTAATTTTTGATATGTAAACTGTTGGCGATCTTTTTCTTAATAAATAAAATTTAAAATTTAAACAACTCTTTACAACTTTATTTACAACCCGCACTATTGTTTCAAAACAGAGTTTGTCTAGAAACTTCATATGTTTGTGTTGAAAACAATAGAGTGACCTTAGGACTCTTTCGGCCGCTTACACACCGGTCCTTTCTGGATCTTTCGCTTACTTACTAGTTTAAGTTTGCGCACGGCGCAACAGTATTTAAGGTGACTCACAGACTGGAATCCCGTTGAGGTCCGCTTGCAGTTGCATCAGCAGGTCGTTGGAAGACATCTTGCCGTCTACGTGCAGTTTGGACAGCGGCATGCCGCAGTCTTTGTTCATCGCTTCTAGGATATCTCTGGAAACGGTAGACGCGTCAAGAACGTTGTCATAAAAATCCTGTTTTGTAACCCCCGATAAAAAAGAGAGGTTTTATAAGTTTGACCGCTATGTGTGTGGCACCGTAGCTCTTAAAAACAAGTAGACCGATTTAAATGGAGTCTTAGTAATTGGGGTAGGTATTACTAAGACTCCGCTGTCCGGCCGTCTGTCTGTCTGTCTGTTTGTCTGTCACCGGGCTGTAGGTATCTCATGAACCGTGATAGCTAGACAGTTAAAATTTTTACAATGATGTATTTGTTGCCGCTATAACAACAAATACTAAAAACGGAATAAAACAACGAGTGATTTTTACCGTTATAAAGAATTTAATTAAAATAAAATAAATTAAGGGATTACAACAGATGTGATTTTTTGCCGTGTATCTCTCGATGGTACGGAACTCTTCGAGCACGAGGCTGAGTCGCACTTAGCCGATTTTTTAAAAGCAGGTTTACTGGTGGTGGTTCACATGTTTAAGCAAAATCGGTTTGCACGTTTACAAGATATGGGGGTGAAAGGGGATGAGCAATCGAATGTATCCAAATATACCCAAGTTTGGTAGATCTACTTTATTTTGTAAAACTAAGTCAAGGTAAAATTACTTATTGGCCTACTTGGCTTGATTGTAATATTATTTATTAGGGTACAATTATGTATTATTTGGACACTATTCAAATATCTACAGCCGTGTTGGCCGAGTGGTATGTAACCCCGACTTTCAACCCAAAGGTCGTGGGTTCGATAACGGCCGTGCACCAATGGATTTATCTTTCTTGAAAAATGTATGAGCACTTTAACAGGTGCTTTAACGGTTAAGGAAACATCGTGAGGAAACCCTTTATTAGCTTCAGACGTATTGACCTGTTCTTTCCTCTGACTAATAGTCGACTAAGCTGGGAGGATGGTATAGATGCTGGGCAAGCCTAATCCTTCTAACAATGTCCCAGGCACTGCAGCGTCCCGTACAGCGTAATTACCAGTTGCTGACGCTGCATAAATCATCTATAATACATGCAAAGGCCTTAGGTACTTTATTCAAATAAAAAAATCTACTGGAATCAATAGTTTGATAAGAACTATCATTTACATGGAGTGTGTTGTATTACTCACCTAGCTTGGAAGCACACTGCTTCTAAACCAGCTCTGATGATGTGATTCATAGTTGAGAAAGCTGTCAGTCCACAAATGATTCTGTAACAAACATGAAGTTATTAAATCATGTTAATCTTACTTAGTACGTCATTGCAGTCTCAAGACATCGCGAGGATATTTATCATTCATCATCATTTCAGCCGTAAAACGTCCACTACTGAACACCGGCCTCCCTCATGGATCTCTATGAGGGGGTAGTAGCCACACTCACCACGCTAGGCAGACGGGTTGGTGAGCGCAGTACGAGATGTTGATAGGACACGGAAAGACGCTGCTGCCCATTTTCCGGAGGTACCCCTTAGCAAACTCTTATTGCATCCACAGGTATGAGAGGAGGGGTAACATTCTACTGCCGGCACCATACGGCACGACGATATTGTTTCCTTTACAAAAATCCTTAAAAAGAGTCCTTGTAAAGCCGACTTAGCTGAGAGGGATAGTTGGTGCTGGGCAAGTCTGATCCAGCAAACAATTGCCCAAGCACTACAGCTTCTCACCACATATAAACCACAGTTTCGTGAGTGTAAGTAATCGAGCACATATCCAATACAGGGTAGATAATGTCATAATTGACACATTAGTGCTTTGCACTAATGCAATGACAACTGTCTCTCGCCTTCGACAGTACAGCGCCAACAGCCGACCTGTGTACTTTTCCGTACAATTATGAAATATTTTTGGCGGAATTGTTGTGAAGACAAAATTAACAACATTTCCTCTCTATCGGGTATGTCCGTCCACCAGAACAAAGCATACAGCCCGCTTTTTAGCTGGTGGGTAGTCGTGAATGGTCGCTGGTAGCTGGATGCAAGCACAGGGCAGGTCCAGCAGTGGACTGACGCTGAAAGCCGGCAAGGAGTACACGTGTCCCGTGGAGAAAACCTGGTCGGCGATGTGCTCCATGTGGATACGTTGTTTATGAGTTTTAGATTGAAATAGTCAGCTCCAGATGTATTGGCCTATTCTTACATCTAAATATAGCCGATTAGGCTAAGAGAGTAAGACCTAAGAGGCCGCTACTTGGCTAGCGTAGCATTCCAGTGACTATTGTTTGGTTATTCTAGTGACTGGTAACTCTAGTGACTGGTATCTCTAGTGACTTTAGTGACTGGTATCTCTTATGACTCTGGTGACTGGTATCTCTAGTGATTCTAGTGACTGGTATCTCTTATGACTCAAGTGACTGGTATCTCTAGTAGTTATTCTAGTGACTGGTATGTCTTGTGACTTTAATGACTGGTATTTCCAGTGACTCTAGTGACTTAAGTGACTGGTATCTCTAGTGACTCTAGTAACTGGGATCTCTAGTGACTTTAGTAACTGGTATCTCTAGCGACTCTAGTGACTGGTATATCTTGTGACTAGTGGCTGGTACCTCTTGTGACTCTAGTGACTGACTGCTATCTCTAGTGACTCTAGTGACTGGTATCTCTAATGACTCTAGTGACTGGTATCTCTAATGACTCTAGTGATTGGTATCTCTAGTGACTCTAGTAACTGGTATCTCTTGTGACTCTAGTGACTGGTATATCTAGTGACTCTAGTGACTGGTATCTCTAGTGACTCTAGTGACTGGTATCTCTAGTAACTGGTAAATCTAAAGACTAATATCTCTAGTGACTCGTGTGACTGGTATCTCTACTGATATCTCTAGTGACTCTAGAGACTCTAATGAGTGGTATATCTAGTGACTCTAGTAACAGTTGGTAGTGGGACTCTTGTGTCTCTGGTGGCGGTAGATCGATCAGCTAACTAGAGTGATGATTTGCGAACGGTCGTTGGTACATTTTGGTATATACTAAGACAGCGCAGGACCAGGAGTGGACTGACTCAGTGACTCACCCCTTCGCGTCCTTCCGCCTGTAGGGCGCGTACAGGCCGCTGAATCTCGGCACGAAGTACACGTCCCCCGTGGAGAACACCTGGCCTGCGATGTGCTCCGTGTCCTTGTTCAGCTTGAGTTTGTCCTGGAGGAACATCATGCCGCTGCCAGCGACGGCGATTGATCCTGTGGGAGAAGTTGTGGTTTAATTTTTTTTTTATATCTATTTTATTATATTTATATATTTAATTATATCTTTTTTATTATCCTATTTTGTCCCATTGCTGGGCAAAAGCCTCCCCCAAACCGTTTCAGTCATCCCTGGTTTTTGCATGGTCCCACCAGTCCCGTTCGAATCGATTGAGATCGTCACGCCAACGCTTTCTAGGCCGACCCTGACGGCGCCTCCCATCTTCAGGCTGCCATTGAGTGGTAATTTTATTGTGTTCGGTTAAAATTATCTGAGTAGTAGTAGAAAATTTTATGGAGAATCCATCTGGGGAAGTACTACCACCATTCCTTGTTCTGCCGCCAGGCAGTTATGGCTGCAATGGCTGTTTTCAGCTTTGAAGAGTAAGGGAGCCGGTGAGAGTTGTTAGGTCTCATGTGTGATGGGCGCAATACAATGCCACGTTGGTCACGTGCTTATTGAATGTGATCGCTTAACATCAGGCGGGCCTTCGGCTTGTCTCGTGACTAAGGTTTTCTAGGTCACTGGTTTCCTATACGAACATCCATCCACGATATACATATACCTACTCCTCTTTTATAGTTACTTGAATATTCTTTTATACAGACTTAACCATCATTCTAGACAAACGTCAATAATTCTAGATTCTTGACCATCAATCTACATACTCGACCATCAATATAGACACTCGACCATCATTCTATCTAGACACTTTACCATAATTCTATATAGCTAGACAATCGACGATTTTAGCCATTTGACCATCGGTGGATGGATCGAAGGTGATACGTGTTCAGGCGGTGACCAGTCTTCAGTTAGTTACGAACTCTCTTAGAGTGACTAGCCCTGTTACAGTGACTAGCCCTCTTACAGTGACTATCCCTCTTACAGTAACTATCCCTCTTAAATATTACCTTCTAGTGCATACACGGGCGGCGCGTTAGGTTAGGTTAGCCACCTTGTAAGCCAGGGTAGTCAGCAGGCCGTGGGTGGAATGCACGCACCGCTGGCCCGTGTTGTAGAGGAGAAAACATCCCCTTCTATATGCCTTCAGTAGGTGACCATGTTTTATCTAGTGACTATCACTCTGGCGGTGACTAGCCCTAGTTCAGTGACAAGCTCTCTATAAACTCTAATTAAAGATGTTTAATTATTATACCTTCTAGTGCATCACTCTGGCGGTGACTAGCCCTCAGCTGGCTAACAGTCCTTGTTCGGTGCCAAGCTAACTACACAAGCACACTTTAATAAAGATGTTGAATTATTATACCTTCTAGTGCATACACGGGCGGCGCGTTAGGCCCCATCTTGTAAGCCAGGGTAGTCAGCAGGCCGTGGGTGGAATGCACGCGCCGCTGGCCCGTGTTGTAGAGGAGGAAACAAGCGCTTCTATATGTGCTCTTGCCCTGACCGGCTTGCATGCAGCCATGGCCGAGTAAGGCTGATTGTTGGTTGCCTAGAATCTGAGAGAATATGAATTTTTAAATCCAAATGTACATTGGTACGACATTTTTTTGAAATCATAAGCTACAACAACTTATAAACACTTATATTATTTCTATGTTTCCACACTACTTAATTTTATTTAATACTTTTTATGTACCTACATGGAAAATGTAATTATTTAACTATCATCATCATCATTTCAGCCATAAAACGTCCACTGATGAACACAGGCCTCCCTCATGGATCTCCATGAGGGATAGTTGCCATTCTCACCACGCCTGGCAGGCGGGTTGGTGAGCGCAGTATGGGATGTTGATACACGGATAGACGCTGCTGCCCATCTTCCGGAGGTATCCCTTAGCAGGCTCTTACTGCATCCATGAGCATGAGAGGAGGGGTATCAATCTACTGCCGGCACCCCACGGCGGGTGAATTAAACAATAAAGTTTTCTTATTATTATTCTTATTCCACGTCCATTGCTGGACATAGGAGTCCTTCACGAATCTTGAAGCGCTGATCATAAAAGGGCTATACTCGCATCGCAGAACAGAATGTTGACACACGTGAAGACGCTGCTGTCCATCTTCGGCAAGTATTTCTTAGCAGACTCTTACTGCACGGGTGAGAGAGGACGGGCTACATTCTACTGCCGGACGCCCCACGGCATCAACGCTAATAACTCACTCCAGATATCCTAATTCCGTCCAGCACAGATCCATCCTTCACGACTCCAAACACTTCGGAACTGCTTCGGATCTCAGGAAGGCTCTCACGCTGCACGCCGAATAACCTGCAAAGCAAGAAATATGAAAGTGTTAAGAAAGATGAAAACACATATACAGTAAATAATTTATTTATTTATTTAAAAACTTTATTCCACATTTCAATCATAAGGTACAAAAGATAAATAAATAAATAAATAATGCTGGACAAATCACACAGCATCATCTAGCCCTAAGCTAAGCAGAGCTTGTGTTATGGGTACTAGATGACTGATATACTTAATACATTATACTACATAGATAGATATTTTTTATTATATATAGAAAAACACCCAGAACACCCTGAACAAATGTCTGCAGATCGTACAGACATTTGTCCCGAGGCGGGAATCGAACCCACAACCCCTTGCGTCGCAGACAATCTTCTATCTGCCAACCTCCTCGGTAGTGAGATTAATTGGCGTGCTAACTTAATTCAATCAAAATCACAATAGCCTGTTCGACTGACACTCCGGTAGTTTACACACGCTCGCTAACTCAACGTGCGACTCCTAGCGCGCCCCCGCGGTAACTTTAACAGACAATAATGATAAATAGAGTATTCGAACGCAACGAAAGAACAACTTTAAACGTGGATAGAAACTATAGATTGATGCAATACAAATCATATTAAAATTAACTCCTAAAATAATACTAATAGCATACGTAAAATACATAGTAACTACTTAAATAATATAGTAAAATAATGCTGGAGTTTACACACAGCACCATCTATCAAAGCTTGTACTACAGATATCAGATGATTTATAATAATACTTTAATCTATATTTCTTAACACCCAGACAGACTCGAGATAAATCTCTGCAGAAAAGCAAACATCAGATGGGTCTTCGGCTTGTGTCGTCATTTCGTTGTATAAACAGAAAAAAACAATTTTGCACCGGCGGCGGCAATCGACCCAACGACCGCATCGTTTGAATGGAAACCACGAACTCACGAAAATCGAAGGTACATATAACCCACTCGGCCAAGCTTCAATAAATGCTGTTAAAAAGCAAGTAAATCGTTTAATCCTTAATTGCTTGCTTACCTGCACAACATAGGATCCCAATTCAAAGTATCCAGATTCATGAGAAGCGTACGCGACGCGTTTGTAACGTCTGTCGCGTGGATCCCTCCGAAGACACCGCCAGTTAAGTTCTGAAATAAGAAATTATAGTGATAACTTTCTCAAAAAACCGCCAGTAAAGTTTTCGACCAAGAAATTATAGATTAACAGGATGGTATTAAGTGCACAGACGCAGTACAATTAATTTTTATTTATTTATTTATTTAGGTACACAAAACACAAAACAAGCAATACAATACACAAGCACACACACACACACACACACACACACACACACACACACACACACACACACACACACACACAGAGAGACAACATATTCACATTCACATACTCACACTCATAAACATTACACAAAACACTGTGGTAGCTCATATTGCCTGGACTCTTATGAGACCTGTGTCCTTATGAGATACCATACCTACACCCTTAAAAGTCGCTTCTCATCTTTTATAAATTCTGTAGTTGATAACTTTAACTTTAATTTTATTTTATTATTTAAGACTCTTTTTATTTTATTTTTGTTTGTTTTTATTTACATGTACCATGTTTAAAATTGTGATTGGTTTAGGAGCCGGGCGCTGACACTGCTACACAGTTATTAAACTTTTGCAGTGCCAACGTTCATCACTATCTGTACCGATGTGTTTTTGTTCCACAATAAATACTTTAATAATAATAATAAAAACACTGAAAATGATCTGGCTTGAATCGCAACTCATGTGTACACGACAAACTTATAATATAATTTATGTTAAGTGAATTAATTAATAATTAATTAATTTTAATGTTATCTGAATGGAACAAGTTCAATGATGTGCTTTATTCAATATTAATGTGTCTTGTTATTGTGTCTTTTGTAAATTGACTATTGTATGTAGCGTTTTGCTCTATTAAATAAACACTAATTGAGTTTGACCACAGATTTCTATAACATTGCTGATGCTGAATTATAAGATCAGGACTGTACGATATTAAACCGGCCAAGTGCAGGTGTTTCAGTAATGGT
The DNA here is from genome assembly GCA_963082625.1 of Pasiphila rectangulata. Lineage (NCBI taxonomy): Eukaryota > Metazoa > Arthropoda > Insecta > Lepidoptera > Geometridae > Pasiphila > Pasiphila rectangulata. The sequence goes on along the minus strand of OY720261.1, from coordinate 7,334,590 downwards.
AATGCCTGATATTTAGTAATAGACCTTACTTACCCTAGTCGTTGAGCCATGAAGAAAAGAGGAGTAATGTGTGTCGTGTCAAATGTGGCTGAGGTAGTTCTTATTTCATAGGAACACTAGTGTGTTGCGATAAAGGTCAATTGAGCCATTGCGTGTGGGCGTGTCTATATGTGTATGAGTAGATGTGTTTATGTATAGATTTTGTGTGTTAGAATGAATTAAGAGGCTATTTTAAGAAGGTAATTATAGGGTTATTTAATACGCCTTACCTACAGTATCGAAGCGTCCACACGCCCAAACAGCAGTCTCTTGGTGCGTGTGTGTGTGTGTGTGTGACGAAGAGCATGTTTGTGTGTTTGCGTAAATAAGATTGTATTTTTAGGCTATTTTAAGTAATTTTAGGGTTATTCAATACACCTTACCCACAGAATCCAAGCGTCCACAGTCCCGAACAGCAGTCTCTTGTCTCTGCAAGCTTGCCTCACTTCCTTGCAGTTGTCTTTGAGCCAGCGCATCTTCAGAGCACTAAAGTACGGAGATATCGGTAACCCGCAGATGTGATTATAGGAGTTTTTATCGGGAACTATCGCGAGGATGTTGTCCACTGTGCTGTCTGTACGTATGTCGTTCCAGACTGAAAGATATATAAGTAATTATTACTAAAGCATGTCGTTAAACCCATACCGGCTGCGCCAGTTAAATATTCTTTGAAGCCATAAATTGATCGCCATGTTTAATTAAAATCAGCTCTTAACTTAAGATTATCAATATGGCCAGTCTTGGTTATGAACGGCGATAAATAACCGATCTTACTAATATTATAAGGCAAAAACTTTGTTTTTATAGATGTATGAATGTTTAATGTTACCTCTTCACGCAAAAACTACTTTATAACCGGGAACAACGAATGCGAAGCGGCAGGCAAGAGCTAAAAAAGTCGTAAACGTCTAAATAAGCGTTGGGTGGACGATATTTTGAAAGTACTGGAAGAACTAACGATTAGAATGAGTTATGACAGGAATAATACCTATAGCTGCATGCAGCGGTTGTCCTGTGTATTTGTCCCATGCTATAGTTGTCTCCCTCTGATTCGTGATGCCCAGTGCTACGATGTCGTCTTTGGAATAACCTATGAAAATAGAAAATAACATAATAAATAGATAAAATAGTTATTTTCAGTTGACGAGTCACTATAGTACCAACATTTTTGTGGACAGACTTTCGTCTTGTCTGTCTATTAATTTATCTGACTGTTTGTCACTAACACCTAACTCAGCCCGCTGATCAACAGCACTATCTGCGCCTAGCCTGATGTGGTGCAAGATCCTACTCGTACCACCCTTTCTCGGGCTGGACTTCCATCTTGTCTATGTAGGTAGGATGCGAGTTCCTCTATACAAAACTTTGATGTGCGGGTGAGTGTTTTACAGAAAATGCACGACTGAACTTCCATAAATCCACACCAGCTGCGCCGGTGAAACTATTTTTGGCCCAATTTTAGCTTATTACCTCATATATTACAAATATGTTCACAGATCAGTTTGCCTACCTGCCTACGTTTGTAATTCTCACCTAACTCAGCTAGCTGATCGCAGGCATTATCAGCGCATATCCTGATGTGGTGCATGATCTCTAGCGGATCCTGCTCGTACCATCCTTCCTGGGGTTGGACTTCCGTCTTGTCTAACTGGTAGGAGGCCAGTGTTTCTGTGCATTCTGCTTCGTAAATCTGTAAGTTAAATTCAAAGTTAATAAGTGTTTATTCATTAGAGTAAAGAACTTAGAATAGTCAGTTTACAAAAGAGAAACAAAACACATTTAAATTCAATGAAGCACTTCATTGAATTCATCGCTTCAGAAAACCTTTTCTTTTCAAGTATAACATTGATATCAGTTTTAGTGGATTTTTTTACGATCTGGATAAGGAGTTTCGGAGGGACGGCGAGTATGTCAAGTAAAATTATTATATCATTTTGTCTTTTTCTGATCCTTCAACGGAGACATGAGTTGTGTCACTTGTTCGTGTTAAATTTTTATTTACGATGATGAATCTAAGCATTAACGGAATAAAAATTACAATAAGTGATGTTATGTCAATCATTAGGGAGTCTTCTGTTGGTCAATCTATATAATCTATGTAGTGCGTTGGAGTCCGTATGCTATTTTAGGTAGCTCACCTGTTTCTAGGTACTCTAGCATCTCTGGGACAACAAGACACGGCCAAACAATAGTCGAAATTCACGTCATAGCTAAAATGTATCGCGTAAACTGTCGCAAGTTTCTTGTTACAAAAAAATAACAAATACCTTTGACTATAGTTACTCGACACACATTGAACCCCACAGTGACCTTAACCCAATCGACGACAACAGACAGAGTACAAATTGATGATGTAAACGTACTTACGCATAGGAAAAACCCAGCGTTTAAGTTTCACCCCTTTCGGTAAGGAGCAATGCTGTGTAGAGAATTGCTAGGAACGCCCAATGTGCTTATTGCTTAGGTATGGACTTTACATTAGAGGCTATTCATAAACTACGTACACGAATTACATGATTTTTTCAAGCTTTTATTTAGCTTGCCATGTATGTATGTATGTAACTATGTATGTTTGTTCGGTTGGAATCTTGCAACTCAATTTTGAAGAAGATATCTTCAACCAGTTGAGCTGAAATTTTGTATACACGTTTTGTTTGGATGACAATGCATGATAAGCTATGTAACGTCACTCTGAACCCAACATGTCGGAACACCCAAGATGGGGGACTAGTTATTTTTAATGCACTCCTATAATATGGGTATCAAATGAAAGGGCTTGCTGAGAATAATTCGAAAATGAAATGACGTCACTCTGAATCCAACATGGCGGAACACCCAGAGCGCGGACTAGTTATTTTTAATGAACTCCTACAATATGGGTATCAAATGAAAGGCCTTGAAAATCCAACATGACGGTGTACTTATGATGACGGACTAGTTACGAAGTATGCTGCCAGTTATATTATGTTGGGTTTGCACAGTACACAAAATGCAGGGTAGTACTGTCGACCATGCCGTTGTATAATTGGGCTCGAAGCTTTTCGATGATGATCAAGCACTGATGATCATGGAAAAGCTCAAGTAGGGTAACTTCATTAAAAGTCTTAAGTAGGGTAACATCATTAAAAGTCTACTTATAAAAGAGCTAGATTGTTCCAAATTAACCAGCAAACGACCTTGCAATAATAATGCGTTGAATGAGATGAACAGTCTGAGAAACCTGTCCGGTAATAACTAAAAAGTATAAAATAAATTAAAAGTATAAAAACTTTTTAAGAAACAAGCTTTTATATAAACGTACTTAAAATAATATAATAATGTATAATGTTGCAAAATTTGTATTCCTGCATGCTGTGACATCCTGTAAGTGGAGGAACACATTGTTATAAGTTAAATTAGTTAAGTTTATATTTTATTGTGATTCTTTTGTTGGGTGTCCATAAATAAATAAATAAATGAATAATAAACATTTTCCATAAAAGTTTAATGTCAACTCTTATAACGTCTACACAATTTATGTGATATTTATTTATACACAGTAAATTTGAAACATTACTGGATACTAACGTTAAAAATGTTATTTAAGAAAATCCTTACAAGTAAAATAAATAAAAAAAATAAAAAATATAAGCAAAATTATAGGTACACAATATAAAACATGTCATTTCGAATCATACCATTAAACATACATTTTAAAACAAATACAAGATTTAATGGTAAAAAACAACAACAACAAAAAATAATCATAAAATTAAGTCTAAAGGGTAAAAATTACAAATTGGAATTACAATACAAATTACAATACAAAATTACAATTTAAACATTACAAATTGTCTCAGAGTAACCAAAACATGTTTTGACTATTAAATTTATATTGTCCGCAAACAAATCAAGTTCGGGGTTATATTTTAGGAGTTTGTTTGGGTGGTTTTGGGCACGGCAGACGGGCGGCTGTTGTCGCGCAACAGTGCGTGGAGGCATTGGGGCAAAAAGCGGGACTCGCCCTGGACGAAATCTACCGCGCTGCTCTGGTACATAGAGCCGACTAGCTTCGCCTCCCAAGTCAGGGCTGTAAATTAGACCTTGTAGGATACGGCACACACACATAAGTTGGTCACTTAACCTAGGTGTTTCCAAGGAGTTAAAACCTTTCCAGTAGGCTTTTGGTGGGATACATGAAAGGAAAGTATCCGTGACACTTTTTATATAGGAATCTAAGGAAACATTTCTTAACTTTTTCAAGCATTAGGGCGTTTGTAGACTCGTGAGGATTCCATACACATGAGCTGTTTTCTAGTTTGGTGCGAACAAGTGACATATATAAAATACAAATGGCATTAATATTTGTAAAGTCTTTACAGTTTCTTTTTACAAATCCTAGTGTTTGGAAACAGTCCGTAGTGAGTGTGTTTATGTGGTCGTGAAAGTTTAAGTTTGAGTCAAATACTAACCCAAGGACTTTTATTGTCCTGCATCTAGAAATAGGCCGATCTTCCAGTTCATACATCCACAAGATAGGCTGTTTGGCTCATGTGAAACTGGTCATTTGACATTTATATAAATTCAGGTTTAATTGGTAAGTTTTACACCAGTCTAAAACATAATAAAGATCTTGCTGTAGCGTATTGCGGTCATCGGGTTTGAAAATTTTAAGGTCGTCTGCATACAACAAACATCTACTATTACGGAGAAATTCTGGGAGATAATGATCTCTGATCTGAGATTTTTACCATCATGATCAATGGATCATGATGGTAAAAATAAGAGGCCCTAGTAACGAACCTTGACTTACCCCAGAACGCACGTGATAGGAATCAGAAACGTAGCAACCTAATCTTACAAATTGGCTACGGTCCCGCAAAAAGTCTGCAAAGAATCGTAAAAGTTTGGATGCGAACCCCATATCACTAAGCTTTCCCAGAAGAACATTATTGTTAACAAGCCCCTGTACAGCTGCAGAATGAATTTATTTCCAATGTAAACATATTTGACGTAGCTAAGTGTTCTTAGGATCCTATGGTTGAAATAAATGAATGAATGAATCGAAAGCTTTACTAAAGTCTAGGTATACCACATCGACTTGAACATTATGATCAAGTTTTTGAGAGATGGTATCTACAAGTGTGAGTAGGTTGGTTTTAACTGACAGTTTCTTTCTAAATGCGTGTTGCGTGTCTGTGAGATAGGGTTCTATTTGTTTAAATATGTTGATGTAAAGAATGCTCTCAAATAGTTTCCCAAAGCAAGGGAAGATTGCATTTGGCCGGTAATTATTCGCTTTGGTTTTGTCTCCTGACTTATAAATCGGGACAACTCTGGATTGTTTCCAGCGTGTTGGATAAATGCATGTATTTAATGAGATATTGAAAATGTGCACCAGTGGTATGGCAAGTAGTTGATTTAGGGCTTTAGCTATGTGGCACGGCACTTTTAGGTTTCAGTTTACGTATATGAATTTTTACGTGTACGAATTTCATACGAATTTTACGATATAAAAGCGTGTTGTGAGATCAACGAGTGTACATAAATACGTCAATAAATAACATGATGATTTGAATTATTTTTCAAACAAATTAAATACAAGTACCTGCTTCAATCTCGCAACAAGCTATGTTACAAAAATTATGTAAAGACGTTATAGGTTGACATTAAACTTTTATGGAAAATGTTTTTTATATTCTTCTTAGTACGTTTAAATAAAAGCTTGTTTGTTAAAGTTTTTTTTACTTTTAATTTATAGTTTTTTGTTCATTGATTTTTTTTATCTCAAATTTTGCATTTCACTCAGTTAAAAAACGTCAGTAAGATAATAAAAAAAAAATCCGTGGGGTACTGGCAATACAATGTTGCCCCTATTCTCTTGCTCATGGATGCAGTAAGAATCTAAAGGATACCTCTGGAAGATGACCAAGCAGCGTCTTTCCGTGTATCAACATTACGCACTGCGCTGACCAACAGAACCGCCAAGCGTGGTGAGTACGGCAACAATTCCTCGTGATCAGTACTTGTCTTGCAGATTCATGAAGGAAGCTTATGTCCAGCAGTGGACTTCTTACGGCTGAGATAATCACGAGGACCAATGGACCAACCCACGATTTGACCAATTTAGATGCGGGTTTCTTCATCTTGTTGACGATTCATGGTTCTTAAACGGGTAAATTCAATAATTTTTAGTTATACTTACGACAAATCGAACGGTCTTCGTTCCATCATTTATGACTCCAATCAGGGACTTCTTCGTACCGTCCATCGCAGGCATTTTGGCGTCTGAAAACAAAGAAAATATTGTTATTAACCTTCATCTGACTTCAAAAAGGAAGAGGTTCCTCAAATCGTGTTGTATTTTTATTTTTTTATTGGGTAGTACTTTATCAATAACAATATGTTGCAGGTCACATAATATTGGTACTCACGCATATAATAAAATCAAAATAATTAAATAAAAATCATTAAAATAATAAAACGCAAACTATTAAAATCATTAAATAAGATAAATAATAATTTATCGTCATAAATTCATTAGATTAAAATATTAATAGAATAATATAAAAAATATTATATTTTCTCAAAAAAATCAGTGTATATTAATAGAAATCTATGCATCTTATGAAACAAATGCTTAGCCGAAGGAGTTTTTCCTGAAACTTGGAAGTAGTCAAATATAACACCCATCCATAAGAGCGGCTTTCGACAGAACATAGAGCACTATCGTCCTAGGTATGTCTACCTTGTCCACGCTGTCGAAGCTTTTTGAGCTTGTCTTGTCCATAATGAGGTTTACCCAATTCTTCGTAATGTTTTACCTGACGAACAACATGGATTCGTAAAACAAAGATCAACAACTTCTAACTTACTTGTTTTCTCTAATTTTCAAAAAGCTTTCGATAGAGTGGACCACGAGCTTCTCGACAAGGTAGCATTCTATGGCATTCGAGGAAGTTTGTTGAACTGGTTTGCTTCCTATATTCAAAACCGATCGCAAAAAGTTTTAATGAATGGATTGATACCCATTCACTAAAATTTTTTACGCTCTGAAAGCATCCGAATAACTTCAGGAGTACCCCAAGGATCTATTATTGGCCCTATGTTGTTTGTTCTATTTATAAATGATGAATGAATGAATAAATGATTATAACTTTATTGTACACCATAAAATAAAAGATATAACAGTAGAGGATAAGATACTTAACTAAATGCACAATGGGCGGCCTTATCGCTAAAAGCGATTTCTTCCAGGCAACCTTTAGATTACTTACTCTACGTCGACGGTCTGAAAGTTTTTAAAGTTATCAGAACGGCACACGACTCTATTGCCTTCCAGGAAGATCTAGACAGGCTTTATATTTATTGTCATGTTAATAAACTTAAATTAAGTATCCCTTAATGTTCTCAAATAACTTTTACTACCAAGATAAACCTTATTCACTTCTCTTATCATCTCGGCAATGTGACACTCACCAAAGTCGATTATCTGCGTGACTTGGGGATATAACTTGATATCAAACTCTGTCTGAATGTCCATATTGACAATATTATAAGTAAAGCTTTTAAACTGTAGGTACTTTAAAAGCTTTACTTATAATATTGTCAATATGGACATTGTGGTTTTGTCATGAGATCCTCGGTCAAATTTTAAACGCAGCTCTAGATCCTTGTGCCTTTACAAAACTCTTGTCCGCTCACAACTGGAGTATGCCGTCCCCTTATGAAATCCATTTTACGCCAAATACAAAGACGGAGTCAATTGAGCGGGTTCAACGCAAATTCCTAAGAGCTACGAATTAAAGATGTCATAGACATTATCTCTCCTAAGACCAACTTCTGGTCAAATTCAACGTACTCTCTCTCGAATATCATCGTAAATATTTGGAAATATGACTCTTTAAAACGGTAAATGGCAACTTTGACTGCATTGACCTTTGTTATTGGCTTGGGTAGCCTTGCTTGTCGACCATAAGCACTGTGCACAAGCGTGCAATACGGTCGAGTAACTTGTTTCACCTCAACACTTGTCGCACAATCAAAATCAAAATTTTCGACCCTACGCGACGGCTAATGACTTCGTGGCCGAAATGGTTAAGGCAGCCTGCGTTTAAGGCGTTCGTCTGAACATTGCAGGTTCGAGTCCCGTCGAAGTCAAAATTTTGAATGCATTTTTCGTTTCTATAAATGATACCTTAGTGTGGGTTTACACAAAAAAAAAAAACAAAAATAGCTTAACTATAAAAATTAGCTAAAGCGACATCTCTTCACTGCTACTGACACTGATTGTGACAGTGGGCAAGAATATCTCCGAAGATTTCTGCTAAATGTCGCTACTTGGGTCTACAAAACCGATAAAAGGCAATCAAGATTTTTGAACCGACCCGACGCCTAGTGACTTCGTGGCCGAAATGGTAAAGGCAGCCTGCGTTTAAGGCGTTCGTCTGAACATTGCGGGTTCGAGACCCGTCGAAGTCGAAAATTTTGATTTTTCATTTCTATAAATGATACATTAGTGTGGGTTTACACTTTAAAATAAATTTAAAGTAAAAAAACTTTTTAACAAACAAGCTTTTATTTAAACGTACCCACTAAAAATTATAAAATAAACATTTTCCATTAAAAGATTAATGTCAACTTAAAACGTCTTTACACAATATATGTAATAAAGAAGCTTGTCGCGAGATTAACCTGTGTGCCTGTAACTTCTAATTGATTTATTTTTTTTCCAAACAATGTAAATACGAGTACCTGCTTAAATCTCGCGACAAGCTTTTTTATTACATAATATTGTGTAAAGACGTCTTATGTTGACATTAAACTTTAATGGAAAATGTTTATTTTATTATTTTTAGTGGGTACGTTTAAATAAAAGCTTGTTTATAAAATGCAATAAAACTAAATATTTTTATTGCATTTTATTGTCATGGATTTCCGCAAAGTAACGCCTGATTCCATTAATTAAAAGCTTATTTGTTAAAAAGTTTTTTTTACTTTAAATTTATTTTTTACTTTTTAGTTATCACTGGACAGTTGGTTTCGTGTCTGTTCATCTCATGACCGCCATGTTGGATTCAGAGTGATGTCATATAATTTTTTAAGTAACTCTCAGCAAGACCTTTCATTTGATACCCATATTGTAAGAGTGCATTAAGAATAACTAATCCGCCATCTTGAGTAGGTATACCGTCATGTTGGATTTCGAGTAATGTCATTTAATTTTTCGAGTAACTCTCACCAAGGCCTTTCATTTGACACCCATATTATAGGAGTGCATTAAGAATAACTAGTCCGCCATCTTGGATGTTCCGCCATATTGGATTCAGAGTATCGTCACTCCATTTTCGAACTATTTTTAGCAAGCCCTTTCATTTGATACCCATATTGTAGGAGTCCATTAAAACTAACTTGTCCGCCATCTTGGGTGTTCCGCCATGTTGGATTCAGAGTGTAGCCATATCATTTTTTGCATTATTCTCAGCAAGCCCTTTCATTTGATACCCATATTATAGGAGTACATTAAAAAATAGGTAGTTCGCCAGGACAATACAGAATAGTACATGACAGTACAGTCCAGTCCAGTCCAGTTCAGTCCAGTGCAGTGCAGTGCAGTGCAGCGCAGTGCAGTGCAGTCCAGGCCAGTCCAGTCCAGTCCAGTCCTAGGTGTTCCGCCATGTTGGATTCAGAATGACGTCATTTCATTTTTTTTTAATTATTCTCAGCAACTTCTTTCATTTGATACCCATATTATAGGAGTTGATTAAAAGTAAGTAGTCCGCCATGTTGGGTGTTCCGCCATGTTGGATTCAGAGTGACGTCATTTCATTTTTTGAGTTATTCTTAGCAAGACCTTTCATTTGATACCCATATTATAGGGGTACATTAAAATAAGTAATCCGCCATCTTGGGTGTTCCGCCATGCTGGATTCAGAGCGAAGCCATATGATTTTTTGCATTATTCTCAGCAAGCCCTTTCATTTGATACCCATATAGGAGTAGATTAAAAGTAAGTAGTCCGCCATCATGGGTGTTCCGCCATGTTGGATTCAGAGTGACGTCATTTAATTTTTTGAGTTATTTTTAGCAAGACCTTTCATTTGATACCCATATTATAGGGGTACCTCAAAAATAAGTAGTCCGCCATCTTGGGTGGTCCGCCATGTTGGATTCAGAGTGATGTCAGTTAATTTTTTGAGTTATTCTCAGCAAGACCATTCATTTGATACCCATATTATAAGGGTACATTAAAAATAAGTATTCCGCCATCTTGGGTGTTCCGCTATGTTGGATTCAGAGTGACGTCACATAGCTGACCATGCATTGTCATCCAAAGTAAAAATGTATACAAAATTTCAGCTCAATCGGTTGAAGATATTTGCTTCAAAATTGAGTAGCAAGATTCCGCAAACAAACATGTAGTTACATACATACATACTTACATACATACATGCAGGGCAAGCTAAAAAAAAGCTTGTAAAAATCAAAAATAGCTTAGGTATAAAAATTAGCTAAAGCGACATCTCTTCACTTCTACTGACACTGATTGTCGGTCAGTGGGCAAGAATATCTCCGAAGATTTCTGCTAGATGTCGCTACTGGGGTCGACAATACCGATAAAAGGCAATCAAGATTTTCGACCCAACGGCTAGTGACTTCGTGGCCAAAAATTAAATGGTTAAGGCAGCCTGCGTTTAAGGCGTTCGTCTGAACATTGCGGGTTCGAGTCCCATCGAAGTCGAAAATTTTGATTGCATTTTTCATTTCTATAAATGATACTTTAGTGAGGGTTTACACTAAAAAAAAACAAAAATAGCTTACGTATTTACTAATTCATTGAAAAATAATACATAATATTAATACTATATACATATGTATATATAGTATTAATATATATATAATAACAATTGAATTAAAATCTATTTTTTATAATCAATAATTATATATATATTAAAAAAATATGATTTTTGAAATTTAATATAAGTTTTATTTTACATATTAATTTTGGTGGTAATTTATTTTTTTTAGATATTTATTTATTAATAGTATGAAAAATATAATAAAAAAAATAATTATTACTTGAAGTTTTTTTAGAGACATGCTAGGACTTACTCAATATTCCTGAAGCCATAGTGAAAGTCCAATATTCCAAGGATGCGATTATTCACGTACACACAAACACTTATTCTATAAAACTTACTCAGTACTTTTCACAAAGACTAAAATTAGTCTATTATTAGTAATCAATTTCACTAGGAACTAATCACTTGAGCAGATCAGAATTGAGGTCTTGTTATAACGACTTATTCAATATTTATAGAAGATTTATAACTGAAGACTGACTTGTCGGCGAACATACCCACGTATTTATACGTCTGCCCATCCCTACTTTCCGATTCTTATAGAAGCCAAAGGAATTTTACAGAATAACATACCAATAACCACATAGTTCTGTCCTGCTCTAACATACGTTTTGTTTTTAAACGTCATGTATCTCTTTTTATCATACATATAACAGTTAACATTCTACTGCCGGCACCCCACGGCATACACATACTCGTATAACGTCATTACATTAAGATCACATTTGCATTTATGTTTATCATGACTGCGAAGTTCATTGAGGTATGGTGCAGTTTTGGCAAACAGTACCGAACTAACAACTTCGCAGAAGGTTGGCACTATAAATTAAATAGCGCAGTAGGCAAAAAAAATCCTTTCATATTGAAACTCCTTACAGCTTTACATTGAGATGGCAATTTATTCAGCATTAAATCTGACCAAGCACCAAAACGACGCACCCAAAATTCGATTGAGATTGACGAATTTATCATGAAGTGCCAAATGAAACTCATCAACGGTGAAATTACTCAGGGAATTTTCTTGAAAAAATGCGCTAGTTCTTCCATTATTTGTTCAAAAGTACCATGTATTATATTATAGTAGGCACAAGTAAATTATTGTAGATTTTTTGGAGTACCATGTTGATTCTTTTAGACAAATAATTGTGATATTTTTTGTGGTAAGATGTTTGTAACTATTTACCATGTTGATTATATTTTAGGCAACTAAATGTGATATTTTTTATAGTAAGACGTTTGTAACTGTTTACCATGTTCATTCATTATCTTTTAGGCAAATAATTGTGATAGGTATTTTTCGTAGTAAGATGTATGTACATATGTACTTAGCTATTTACCATGTTGATTATTTTTCAAGGTGGTATTGTGATATTTTTGTTGATTTTTAAGTATAAATAATGTAAGTTGTGGTATTTATGTAAGTTTTATTATAATTACAATTTATATTATAAAACTTACCGAAATAACACAACAATTATTATTTATTTACTTTAAATTAAAATTGTATAAATAAATTTAGTTTTATTTCACTTTTCTTTTTCCCACGCTAAAAACTAAGCTTTGAACAGGAATACAGATTTAAGGGGACAACGACACGTAAAATATTTACTTCCCATTGTCCCTAAGGTAGTTTTTTCTTTTAATCCATAAAACTGGATAATTTTTTCACTTATTTGTTTAAAAATAAAAAAATAAAAATTTTGTCACCCCTTACAAAATTAATAAAATTATTTTAATTATAATAAAAATAAATAATTTAAAATAAAATCCCACTAATACAATAAAGCCGAAAGTTTTTTTGGATGGAGGTTTGTTACCTCTTCACGCAAAAACTAGGCTACGGATTGAGCTGAAACTTTGAACACGTATTGATGTTGACCAGGATTAACACATAAGCTACTTTTTATTCGGGTACAACGCATGCGAAGCGGCGGGTAGAAGCTAGTCATATATGAAACTCTATAGGGTCTTCGTCTTTTTAAAAATAATATTTTTTTTAATGAAAACATTGAATTCTATAAAAAAGTAAGGCCTTTGGATCTATTAAAGATGATTTATACAGCGTCAGCAACTGGTAATCATGCTGTATGGGACGCTGCAGTGCCTGGGACATTGTTAGATGGATTAGGCTTGCCCAGCACCTATACCATCCTCTCAGCTTAGTCAGCTATTATTCAGAGGAAAGAACAGGTCAATACGTCTGAAGCTAACTAAGCCGCGGATTTCCTCACGATGTTTTCTTCACCGTTAAAGCACGTGATAAGTGTGCACAAACATTTTTCAAGAAAGAAAAATCTATTGGTGCACGGCCGGTATCGAACCCACGACCTTAAAGTGATCAATTAAATGACTTATGATTATGCTATATACCTTTGTAAAGTCAATAAACTGCAGCCCTTTAATATAAAATCAGTGGGCAGATTAGACTTCAAATTAATTTCAAAAAGACATGTTTTTGTTACACAAGTAAGCATTTGCCAAATTCATATTTATTAACTTTTATTAAAAAATAAATAATATTATAATTATATATTATATATATATTTTATAGATAGATAACTCCTTATTGTACATTTACCATATAACATAAATTTTTAACATATTTTTTTTTTAAATTCTCTTTTTTATGATTTTAAAATTACTTATAATAAATTATAATTAAACGATAAATTTAATAATACTAAATTTAAAATAATTTTATTGTAATGATAACTATTTAAATTTAAGCTTATCCCATAAAACATAAATATTTTTATATTATTATTATAATATTTTTATATCATATTTTTATTAGAAAAAAAAATTACTTAAAAAAAATAACTTTTTTTCTAAAAAAACTAGATATATTTAAATACGAATAACATTTCAGTTAAAATTAATTATTTAAAATAAATTTATAATTATCTTTTAAATACGAGAAATTAATATCCATATTTTTTTTAATAAATTCTGATGCCCGACTGAATTTTCTTAAAAGTAAAAAAAAAACTTAAATTTATTTTTAATTTATTTTGAACTATTTCAAAATTCTTTTACAATACTATTTAAATATATATATTTTTCTTTTTTAATATCCCCAATAAAATATTCATATATATTTGGGTAAGGCCTTTGACCATTAGGATCCAAATGGCTCATAATAATAATAAAATAAAATAAAACTTAAATCCACCTTCATTTAGTTTTTACAAACGAATATTCATTTAAACAAATTTATTGTAACATTATTTTCTTTATTATAATCTGCATTTTACATTTTTATATGTAAATTGTATTGTAAAAGAATTTTGAAATAGTTGAAAATAAATTAAATTAAAAGTTAATATTTTGTTTATCGTTGTTTAACAAATGATAACATAACAAAACATTATTTTAACAACGATATACAAAATATTATATTGAGTAAATTTAATTACAAAACAGGTCAACAAAACTAAATAAACTAAAATACCGCCAAATTATTTAAGTTTAAATAAATAATTACATACTCTTATCCCTGTTTTTATTTTAAATTTATTAATTTTTATAATTTTATTAAGTAACTAAATTTTTATTAACTAAATTTATAAAATTAAAATTTCACCAAATAATTCAAGTTTTTATAACTTTTGTTTAACCGCAACTACAGACAAAAACATTGTTGTTTATATTTATTTACTTAATTTTTAAATTTTGAATATTAATGACTACTTATAATTATTATTATTAAAATTATCTAAAATGAACACTTAAATTAATATTATTATTTATTTATTATTTTTCAGCCGTTATTATCCCACTGCAGGGCAAAGGCCTCCCTTCCCTTCTTCCACTCCTCGCGATTTAACGCTGCTACAGGCCAAGATCTAAATAAATAAGATAATAATATAATAAGATTTAAATTAATATGTAAAATAAAATTATTTAATGTATAAAATCATATTTTTTTTATTTATTTATATGTATAAAATTATAAATTGATTTTTATATAATATATTTGAAATATATATATATATAACAATTTTTATTAAATTTGATTTTGATGTGTTTTATTAAATATGTATTTATATATTAAATTTTATGTCAAATATTTATTGAAATTAAAAATTTATATTAATTATGAATTCATTTATAATTTTCTTATTTTTCTTATTTGATATTATTTTAAAGCTTATTCAAACAATTATTGCTTATTCAAATTACTTTATATTAATATGAATATTAATTATGTATTATTTTTTTTTTAAATTACTAAATTTGTATAATTATATTTTATAATTTATTAAAACTCCTTTACACTATCCGTTTCTTCCCTTTTACTCCATCCTACCTTAAAGATCGCTTTGAGTTCCTTCATAGTTCCCATCCTCGATCCCTTCGGTCCTCTAACACACGTCAGCTGAAAATTCCTATCCATACTTCCGAGTTCTATGTTAATTCTTTCACCATTCAAGCCACTAGACTCTGGAACGCACTTCCTGTTTCCATTCGTCATGCCAAATCCCTTCCTACCTTTTAAAGCCTGGTTCATCAATTTTATATTAATTTTTATTATAATTTTATATAACAATTTTATATATTACATTTAGACGTTGAGTGGACATTGCCACCTGAGTTGTTTTTAATATTGTATTTAAAACTTCTGTTTTTTTTTCATATCATAATATGCTATTTTTATTCTGTTTTTATCTTTACTTTTGAGAAAAATATGGATCAAGTATCTACAATAAATATTTATTATTATTATTTATCTAGAGTCCCTGGATAATATTTCGTAATATCGTAATACTAGTATTAGTTTATTTATTTAAAATATTTATTTTATTTTATTTATTTAAAAAAAACCACAGCTCTTAATTAAATACAGTTCAAAACTTACGCACTAACTTACAGCCAATAAAGGACTTACATTTTTCAAGTAATAGTAATAACTAAAAGCCGATATCCACAAAGCAAATAAATACGTTCTAAACATAACAAATTAAACAAAATAATTTACAAATATAAAAAAGAAAACAAATTAAAAACAAAATTAAACATGTGAAAACAGAAAATTATATTATATAGGTACTTATATCTATATATTTAAATATTATCTCCCCTTATATCATTCTCCTATTTATCGACCTCTAAGTACGTCCGTCTTTATATTGTTTAATCTTTCCTGTCCACGCAAAGGTTGCCTGGAAGAGATCGCTCTTAGCGATAAGGCCGCCCATTGTGCATTTGTGTTTATTTTAAGTTTTCGTACTGTTTTTAATCTTAGTTTTGGTGTACAATAAAGTTATATTCATTCATTCATTCATTATATATTTATTATCTATATAAATAATTAATATAATATTTTAATTTTTTTATAGGGGTTTTTTATAGGTTATATTTTTTTTATAAATAAAATTAAAAATAAGCTAATCTAAGATTTTGGGTTCATACCCCAAATATAAAGTAACTTTAATTAAGATACTTGTGACATGCTTGTGACTTGTTTGGCCGTGTATGATGAAGGACACAAACAATATTAACTTGACTTTAATTAAATTGATTTAATTTATAAGTATTATGTAGAGAGGTTCTACCATGGTTCTACAGTGAAATAATAACATTAGTGTAATATAGTGACATATTCCTAGGCTTCTGTATCGTGGAAACCAGAACACGAATAATGTTAAACCCAAAGACATTATAAATGATAAATAAAATAACGAAAGAAAGTTTAACAAACAAACATTATAGGTACTAAAATTATCATTACCTAGAATAATTCTAGTAAAAGTATGCTTTTGCTTTACTCGTAGATAAGGTAAGCCATAAGAATTTTGTAACGCTGACTGATAAGACTGATAAAGTAAAGTTCAATAGTTCCTTAAATGTATCTAAAGTTCAGGAGCTATCACCATCGAACAGGGATTTATCATAGTGTATTTATCTAGGTAGACCCATTCGTATCTGTTTTACCGTAACGTCTTGTGAAATCGAATTGTGCAAACACTAAATCGGTTCATAATTCATTCCGCTCACAGTAAAACCAAATCGTATCTCCATTCCTACTTAGAGACATCATACATCGCAACATAATCATAAAATAAATGTTAAATCTTTAACCAAAAATCTTATATACTATTTTCCCTTACATCAATCAAAAGATGAGGTAGGTCAAGATACACATAGCGGCCGAACCATGTAATCTGTGGCCGAACTGAATCACGTACGCACAGTGAATATTTCCGTTATCGAGCAATGAACAGATTGCCCAATAGTTAGTACGAGTGCCGAGCATTATGGAATTTTTAGTTCTAAAGTTAACTTGTTGTTCAACCACCTGGTACCAGTCAAGTGGCAAGGTCAGGAATCGTTATCTATCTCGTACCTATTGTACTTGATTACGAGGTAACTGGTAAACAAGGTGCCGTGGGGTGCCGGCAGTAGAATGTTACCCCTCCTCTCATGCCCGTGGATGCAGTAAGAGCCTGCTAAGGATACCTCCTGAAGATGCGCAGCAGCGTCTTACCGTCTATCAACATCCCGTACTGCGCTCGCCAACCCGCCTGCCAAGCGTGGTGGGTATGGCAACTACCCCTCATGGAGATCCATGAGGGAGGCCTGTGTTCAGTAGTGGACGTTTTACGGCCGAAATGATAAAATGATGACGAGGTATGTAACTTAAATTACAATATCGGAGCGGACACCAACTTGAAGTGAATTTAGGATTTTCCGGGGATAAATACGTATAAGTAATAAAGCTATTCGGTACATACATGCTTGATAAATTTATTATTCTATCTGTCGAGGACAAATATTCACCTAAGTATCTACAAAATTCTAGGTAAATACCTAATCAAAATATTTTTTTTTGCTATTTCACGTATCGACCTAAGTGCATATTTACATAATGTCGCTTCTAAAGAAGCATTGATCAAACACTTTAAAGAAGTCCAAGTCTAAATCAATCGACATCGAGTATACTACGCAGGATTTACCATCCTTGCATAGGAATAGTACAATCGCATATAAACGACTGACTAAGGCGTTAGAAGTAGGTATTTTAGCTGCTAATAATCCTTCTCATTGCCGTCTCATCGCCGTGGGGTGCCGGCAGTAGAATGATACCCCTCCTCTCATGCCCATGGATGCAGTAAGAGCCTGCTAAGGGATACCTCCGGAAGATGGGCAGCAGCGTCTATCCGTGTATCAACATCCCATACTACGCTCACCAACCCGCCTGCCAAGCGTGGTGAGAATGGCAACTACCCCTCATGGAGATCCATGAGGGAGGCCTGTGTTCATCAGTGGACGTCTTATGGCTGAAATGATGAATCCTTCTCAGCGAGACTTGTTTTTATCATATCACCAGGGAGTTAACAATTGCAGCGAATTTTATGGCTGAAATGATGAATCCATCTCAGCGAGACTTGTTTTTATCATATCACCAGGAAGTTAACAATTGCAGCGAATTTTAAGGATGCGCATTTTACAATTCAGGAGATCCTTGACGATCCTGAAAATGAAGATCAGGAACGTTTCGACGAAATGAATTATACAATTTTATCCATTAATCGCACATTTTCACAAGTTGACTCGAATCTTTTCCGTCTTTCCGACAGATAATGAAATTTCTCCGTGTCAGTTAAGGTGCCTGTAAACGGCTTTTAGCAATTTCTTGCTGCAATTGTATAGCCGCCTAGTTGCTGATTATATCGCTCAATACAGTGCAATACTTGCTGTGTAGCCCGGCGATGTTGCCAAGATATTTCAAGTTCTTGCAAGTATTTTATGTGTAGCCGGCTAGAATAGTACATGATTTATCCCGATTTAAATTTAGTGCAATATCGCCGTATATCGTCTCTGCTCTGACGTATAGGTGCATCTCTTTTCCCTCGCTCGTAAGTACATAATTAAACTTTAAGAACTATTATTTAACCTTTTTTGTGAGGGACCGCTGCCTGAGATTTATAAAAACCTGTATTACAAGTCACCAGTGCCCCACTCCGCGGGTAAAGAACTATGCAGGGTAGGTATAAATCTAAGTTATTATATACCATCACAATATTTAGGTATATGTAGGTATAAGTAATATTATACATATACATATATAGTTTTTACATATTTAACTATATTGTGGTTAAAGTATTATTTTACCAATAATGTATGCCACCGTCTACTATTCTTCTTTATTTTATGTCCATTCAAAGGTTGCCTGGAAGAGATCGCTTTTAGCGATAAGGCCGCCCATTGTGCCTCATATTTGTAATGTTTTCTTTTTATTATTTGTTTGGTGTGCAATAAAGAGTATTTGTATTGTATTGTATTGTATTGTATTTATCAAAACATAACAGTATAAAACATGCCATGTTAGGAAAGTTGTTATGAGTGAAATGTAAATAAAATAAAGAACAAAAACATTTGTACAAAGGTTACAGCAAATGCATTAATTACTAGGTTATAAAAAAAAGCTTATACTAAGTGATAATAGTGAAGAGTTTGAAAGGTATATAGTAATAGATAGATAGATAGACTATGTAATGTATTAGAGTAATAGATAGTTGTAAATAAATAGTAAGGAAAGGAAACAAAATTATTGTGTAAGATAAAGTAATAAATGAAAGGGATTCCGCAGATGACGTCATTATTTAATTTTTACGATACGATGATCAACAGTTTTTCCGTCTCCTCGTAAGTTAAGGTTCTGAGCTAGGTGGTGACCGTTGTCTTACATTTATTTCTTGACAATGGGAATATGTGGAGTTTTGTGTTTGCCATATTATATATACATGGACCGGGAAATAAGGAGAAATGATGAGCATGCTTTGTATTAAGAGATTGAGTTGTACAGACTTTACCTTTTCTTCTTTTCTTATTAAATAGGTACTAATTCTATGAGAGTTGAGAGTGTTTGTAAACAACAATCTGCAGTAAAAAATATTGCCTCACATACAGTACCTCCCAAGACATGTACAAGTCAGTAGTTGGAAACCTAAAAGGAAGACCCGCACCTACTTTTAGTATAGCTCTTTGTGCTTTTCCCAGCTTTAGCATGTGAGTTTTAGCTGCACCTCCCCAAGATGAGATGCAGTAGCCAAGAATTGGTTGGCATAAGGCTAGGTAAACCATCTTGACTATATTACGATCTGCCACATGATTGAGAGCTCTAAAAATATAAATTAGTTTACGCAATCTGGAAATTAGTGAGTCTATATAATATTTGAATGTGAGGGTCTGATCCATGTAGACTCCCAAGTATTTGACATTGTTGGCTCGTTGCAAGGAGGGGCAGGTACATGTGCCGTTTGCATAAGAGGTGGACTACAGCAATGGGCAACAAGTGAGAGACTAAAATCCAGTCTCCTGGGAGTAGGAGACTGGATTTTAGTGCAAAAGGCATATAATTTGACTTTTTCTATGTTAAGTGTCAGAAGATGCTCTTTTAGCCAGTTACATACTCTGTTGAAACCAATCTGTGACCAGTGAAAAACATCATCCCAGCTATTTCCGTTAAAAAAGTTTGTGTCAACGTTTTGTGTATAGTACAGTGGACTGTATAGGTCTGCCCTTTTGTCGAGACTGGTACTGAACCAGAAACAAGCCACCTTAGTTTTGTTTCAACTAAGGTTGGATTGCCTTTGCCTAGTGGCATTGTATTTGAGAGCACCTCCCAGTATAGGTTGGCACCTAGTAAAAACTGTACCTCTGACGGAACATGGAATGTTGGGTCCGCGAGGCGAATGTGTGACGGAATCGTAAATGGTTTACAATTCACTCGTGTTGACGGTATGATTTGTGTGATTTGAGGTATGACAAAACAATTTACATCTAAACTGTACCTCGTGTCGGTGATTGACGATATTGTGACATTGCATCCCCTTGTAATTTGTGAAGACTGATTATTAAGTCCTTGAACTGTAGTAGATGTTGTATAGCTTGGGATACCTAATTGTTTATGTAAGCTTCATAACATAGATAACTAGAAGAACCCAGGCCTTTTGTGATTGACCATAACGGTCTGAAATGTTTACTATAGCGGTGGATAGTAGTAGCTGAATTTCATGTATGGAAGATAGTGAAATGGTGTTTTCCATTGATTGTGATTCAGCCAGCGCCTGGTTTTGTACAGCAGGTAGTACTACACACTCGCTAGAGGAACTAGAGCTAGCCCCGGCCTCTGTGTTTGTGTTATGTATGTGTAACAAACTATTGTGTTTTTGTAAGCAGATTCTGCAAGGGCCTAACTTGCAGCGATGCTCGTCGTGCCCCTTACGTGCATAAGTTCAATTGTTTATCCCTTTCAATGCGTTTGTGTAACGGTAATGACTTGAACTTAGTGCATTGATAGATTGCGTGATGATTTTTAAGTACAGGGCACAAACATTTATTGGTTTTCGTTTGTTTGAACTGTGTCTGATTTGTAACAAGTGCTTTCGGTCTAACGTGTGTGGTGTCACTGTGTCTTCGAGATTGTTTGTTGTGCTTCAATGGTTTCTAGAAGGTTAGCTCGATTTTTCTTGAATAAATTGAAATCATTTAGTGGATCTTCCTTTAAATGGTTACGTTGATTTTCCCATTCACGGATTGAAGTTTGATCGAGCTTACCTAAAACCATGTAGATTATGAGAATATATCAGTATTCAGTTGGTAGCTTGAGTGTTTAAATTGCTCTAAGATTTTTGTTGACTGTGTCGATTGTGATTTGCAAAGTGAATCTGCTCAATGTTAAACAAAGCATGTATGTGATTGTTAATTAAAAGCCTATTGTTGTTGTATCTATCACATAGCAGACCCCAAGCAACGTCGTAATTAATTATTGACCGAGAAGTTTCATGATTGTATTATTAGAGATGCGCTATCCTTGAGTGAAGCGCGCAAATAATGAAATTTGTTGATCGTTGGAATACTAGTGTTTGAGTGTATGAGTGAATTGATATTAAATATAATAAGAGAAAGGTTTCAAATTTTATAAAATTACTAGACGAATTTAATTGTAAAACTATTATAAACGAACCTACGCGTAGTAAAAAGGAATCATCTACATGTATTGAAAACTTTGTTGTAAATAATGACATAAATATTAAATATAGCGCAAAAGTTATAGATTTAAAATTATCTGATCATAATGTTATCTAACTAGATTAAGTATAGGATCAAATGTAGTAAACGAACATTAATAAATGAAGACATTATACCAATTTGAACTCTAACGCGGATGAACAAGGACTACTTTTATTTGTTTTGTAAAGATTTTGACTCTGTTAACCAGCTGGTAAATGCAATTCAGCATGCGGATGAAAAAATGAACATCTTATTAGATCTTATAGGAATAGCTTACATTTAAACCCCTCTAAGACAAAGTATAAGTATTATATTAGGATCTAAAAAACAAATAAATCAAATAATATTGCAAAACCCCAAAGTATATAAAATATAGGAAATGTCGCCATAGACCGAGAAACCGAGGTGCGCAATCTAGGTTTACTTATGGACGGGTCTATGAATTTTGAAGAACATGTTCTCCAAACAGTGCGTAACTGTTTTACAGGTTGTCTGTTTTATACAAAGTGCGTGAATATATAAAAACAGACTTACGCGTAACGCTATGCGACTCTTTGGTGTTATCAAAACTAAATTACTCAGATAACGTTTTTGGAGATTGCCTACTTAGTCGCTCCAGAAAACTTATTCAGCGAGTGCAAAATACATGTATTAGATTCTGTTTTCACATTCCAAGCAGATCGCATATCTCTCCCTAATTAACAGTCTTATCAAATTTTGTAGAAGCGGCGCCTAAATTTAGAATTATGACATCTTTGAATCGGAAAATTTGTTTACTAATAGTCAATTTGGTTTTAGAAAAAATAAATCTACAGAGATGGCTATTTGAAAAACAGTTTATTTTATACTTGACGCCATGGACACGTCGCAAAAGGTATATAGTGTCTTTTGAGACTTGTATTAAGCGTTCGATTGCTTACGACATGATATCTTGATTTACAAGCTGTTCTTCTATGACTTTAGAGGTAACGAAGCAGAAATTCTTAAATCTTTTCTTAATGGCAGAAGTCAAATTAAAAAGATTGACAAAATTCTTTCAAATACAGAACGCAGTTTCATTGGTGTGCCACAAGGCTCAATATTAGGTCCAATATGTTCTTGATATATGTCAATGACCTAACAAATTGTTTATCAGAATGGGCACTAATTACTTTATTTGCGGATGATCGAAGTTGGCATAAAAGACGCTAAATTAATAATTGTTGAAAAGTGAACAAATGAAGTTGTTACGAATTGAACACAATGGTTTAATGATAACGAAATTATTCTAAATTCAGAAAAAAGTACTGTCTTAAATTATACGGCCAAAAGAATGAAAATTAATGAAGAAATTAATGAGGTAAAATTTTAAGGATGCGTTCTGGATTCAACTTAATGTAATAAAAGTCACACAGAAAAAATATTCAAAAGATTAGCCTGCAAGATCTACGCGTTATTTAAACTCAAACAAATGGTTAACAAAGAAACGCTGGTATCGGTTTACCTACTACGCATATTGCCATTCCATTATAAGCTAAAATCTCTCAGAGCTTATTTTCATAAGTCTCAAATACTTACAGTAATATCGTTATTTATTAGGAATTCCCTTGTACAAATACACGTAGATAAAAATGAATTCCCCACAAAAATGTAATTACATCACTACAACACTAGAAATAGTTGGAAGTTAAATATACCAAAAACAAGACTGGTTAAAACTTACAAATAAGGAAAATACCTGAAGCTACTATATCCAATAAATTCTCTTTTGAATTGATGCAGCTACTTATAGACAAATTTTAAAATAAATTAAAATGTTTTTTCAGTGTCATCCGTTTTATATTGTCGAGGAGTATATGAGTTGTTCATTTCAAGACATTGAGTAGGAAATATATATTTTGTTTTTTTCTAGGTGTATTAATATGTGATAAATGATTATGTTCGTAATTATCTGTGTATATTTTGACTTGCCTGTTATGTAATATAACGTTAGGGTAAATAAATTAAACTGAAACTAAAAATATAATACAAGACAAGATATGACATTGCGTAAATGTCTTTAGCTACTGGATGTCAAAGGTAAAGTTGTTTAAAATAAAACAAGGGACATGTAGTTATTTTTAAGAGTTTTAATAACAATTTATATTATCTTACATAAACTATATAGCAATAGTTGAAAATAGAAAAAGTTTACTTGGAAAGGCTACCTTACAATAACTTAGAAGAAAAATAGAAAAAACTATTTCATTTTAAACAATTTTTAGAATCTTGTTTTTGAACATTCGAATTTCGTTCAATTTATCGAAGAAACTTTGTTTACATTTTAGGACCAATTTAATAAATCTAAGATACAAAAATATTTCTTGAATTTAGCACTTTTCATAGGCAAGATCTATCATTTATGCGACTTGTAGTTACTTAGTACTTACTATCCAATTAATTAACAGAATTATATAAATTACCTAATCTAATTACAATCTCGAATTCAAGTCGCTAACATACCTAAATCACGGTAAATACATTGCTTTATTTATAAATATTACAATTTATAGGTACGATCCATAGAATTGTAATACAATTCGGTGTTACATTTGAGCAGAAAAACTCATTCTCTATTTGCTGATAAAAACTCGCATCTTTATAAAGTGAAACAACTATGTTTCTTAAGAAATGTTCCAGAAACATAATAATAAATGTTACTAAAACATTTGAGATATGTCACCAAAGAAACATCGCGTTATTTACATTTATTATTGACAAAGACATTCATTCACAATAACACATTAAAAGAAAAATAATATTGAAATAAAATAATATTAGACACAGATTTAAAATAGAAAAGAGTTTTATCAGTATCGCCCGAAGTTTCGACAGGTTTCCACCTTTCGTGGTATTTCCGGGACCAAGATCAAACCTACTACGTGATAAAATACCCGGTTAAATACCTATGCGTTTATAATGTGTCGTGATCCCGAAAGTTTAAATAAGACAAGAGATTATGTCCAATTGACGGTAGATCGACATGCATGGAGATGGAGGGGAGGTCTTTGCCCAGCAGTGGGACACTTATGGCTAATTGACCAGCGCTCTCTAGCATGCCTTATGTGTGAGATAGCACAATGGTTAGTGAGGTCCGATTGGACTCGCACAACCTTATGGACCGGTAACTGAGTTGTTCACTTATCTTCCTTTGGCACGCTGAGTGCGCTGCTCGCCATTTTATTGTCACATATTTTTTATATTTAATAGTGTTCGCTCAGATTAAAATTCGAAATATGTACAACCCTAACTATAGTTGTTTTTATGTCTTGTATGTGTCTCATAAATAAATGTTTTTTTTTTAATTGTAATTGTTAGAGATATGTTACTCTGCCATAAGATCTTCGTTCTGTTTCCTAAAGCAGTCTCCCACGGGGAAGAAGTCCCAGCATCGCTTTGTGTACATGTTCCACACGTACGTTTCTTGACCTGGGGATAAAACAACCAATCAATCAATCGACGTCTGATAGGCACTGAGCTTTTCCGGACTCGGTTTGCCAAAGGCGCTTTAGTATTCTGACTCGTTCAAATGTTACTAAGGCGACGATTAACCCTTGTCCAACAAATAAAGTACCAGGAGAAACAAGCAATTTAATGGACGTCTGATACAGACGTGAGCTTTTACGGAATCCGTTTGCCAAAGGCGCTATATTATTATTTCTTCAACCTACGACTAAGCTTTGTCCATTACATAAAGTCCCAGGCACTGCAGCGTCTCATACAGTATGAATATCAGTTGCTGACTCTGTATAAATATTTTTTTTTATACGACTAAATGACGAGACAAGCCCACGGCTTGTCGCCCATGTTGTAAAGCGGTAATCTTGACCTATTACAACTGCAATGACGCGGTGATTACGTTCATTAAGCACGTGACCAACGCTGCATTGCATTGTGCCCGTCACCCTGAGAGAGAGAGAGAGTTGTAAGGTCTCATGTGCCCGTAACTTCACCGGCTTTGAAGGGTAAGGGGTACCCTTCAAACCGGAACACAGCAATGTAGACTACTTGGCGGCAGAAATAAGTATGGTGGTAGTACTTCCCCGGATGCACTCTTCGCGAAATAAGTTCTACTACTTCTACCCTTACAGTAGTAAAGGTAAATGTCAAGTAGAGGATACTTCTACAGAGTTGTGTTCATTCTTAACTTGAAGATTCTGCCATATCTACTGATCATTATCATCATTTCAGCCGCAAAACGTCCACTACACAGGTCTCATGGATCTCCATGAGGGGTAATAATATCAACTAGAAAACTCGAATTTGTTTTGAATTATAATTCCTTACCGGTGTACTCCGTGTCAGGTTTGTTGATGAGATGCATGAGGAAGAACATGTAATTGGCTAGATTATGCTCCCTCTGCACGTGCGTGTCGAAACCGTGTGGTATCTGAAATGAAATGAAATTTATAATTTCTTCAACAAACATCACAAAAAATGTATAGATTATATGCTGTGTAGAAGTCGTTGGTCCTGATTGCATTGAAATTGGTACCCAAACTAGGATAGCCTGTGTATTATTATACCAATGGCCTCAACTTATAAAATGGAAATTATGGTTTTAAAAGACGACCGTTGACGAAAATAATATTGAAATTCTAATAAAATCACAAACTAATAAAATCAAAAATAAAGAAAGACATTAGGGACAAAGATTAAAACAACATTAAACATTAAAAAAAGTTGAGTAAACCCCCACACTTTACTCAGTCTCCGAGGTAACCTAACTTTTTGTATTGATGCAGTCAAAGTCGAAATGGATGTCATCATATCAAGAAATAGAAACGCTTTCTTTCATCGTGTTACCTTAGCCTATAACAAACCCATATCTTTTACCTTTTCGTATCCTCTAACAGCTTATAACATTACCTTATCGAAATAATCCTTCCCAATTCCGCATATAAAGCAATTGGACTCCATGTCCTCCTTCACAGACTCCAGCTGATCACGGAGCTCTCCGAAGGCGTCGATGATCAAACCTGGAAGAAGAAAAGGACTACAAAATCTCATAAAAACGCCCATTCCTCCATAGATGATTATTTCCATGCCATTTTGCAATATCCAAACTATCCATTAGCTTTGATGAAATTAAACAAAGCATTATATTGAGACAAACTTTTAATAATTAATCGAAGTGAATGAGTGAGGTTTCTTTTTCGGTAATGTGTTTTTTTTTAATTTACATTTCTAACAAGATGACGATGATGAAGAAGAAGGTCTACCTCGAACTCCTAAGGCATTTATTAAAGGTTAAATAAGACGACAAATTGGTTTAGGTCGAGTGTGTAGATTACTAGTTAGATAAAAGGTCAAATGTCTTGAATGATAGTCGAGTATCTAAATAGATGATAGTTTGGGGTCTGGGAGAGTTTAAGAAATATAATTGGTGTTTTTTGTGATCTGTCCAAGGCCTTCGATTGTGGTTGCCATGATATCATCTTAAGGAAAACTAATTATTATAGTATTGAAAGTAAGGCAAGGCAAAGCTTCATCTATTTAGTTCTATTTATCTGTACCCAAGGTTAGTGTTTTGCGGCCAGAGATTCGTGTGATTAAGAATTGAATTAGGCGTGCCACAAGGATCAATTCTAGGTCCTTTTTTGTTTTTGATTTATATGAATAAAATTTACCATTTTATTTGACTTACCCTTTAAGATGGTGAGCAGAATGACAATGATGAAGAACAAGGTGATGTCGAAGATTATGTCGTACGCTAAGTCGTCGCTATCCGGTGGCTCCAGCTCGCCCGCCTTTGTATAAGCTAACCTAGTCTTAAACTCTCATACATGCATTTACTAAAGGCGATGGTCGAGTGTCCAGATGGATGTTTGAGCGTCTAGAATAATAGTCGAGTGCCTAGATGGATGTTCGAGAGTCTAGAATGACGGTGAAGAGTCTAGAATGATTCTCGAGTGTCACAACTCTTTGTCTTGCCACAAGAAGATTTAAGAATATTACATACATATGTATATATGTATGTATATACCCCTATAATATTCTTAAATTTTCTTTTGGATATATGAATGGCTATAATAAGAAATATTACAATACAGTTTGATGAATATTTATTATTACCTGCTAGGAAGATTTGAAAAACTTGGAAATCGCCACATTATGTCACCACTTACCCTGCAAGATGGCGAGCAGGATGACGATGATGAAGAAGAAGAAGGTGATGTCGAAGATGATGCGGTACACCTCCGAGTCGTCGCCGTCCGGCGGCTCCAGCTCGTCGCCGATGCCGCCGCCGGCGCGCACGCCCTTGTAGAGGTTGAAGATAAAGCACTGGAAGCAATACATTCACGAAAATCAAAATAATATTTTTTTACAGAAATACGATATTAGAATGCAACGCGAGCGCGTGAGAGGGAAGGAGACGGTACCGCGTAAAAAAGTTCCATTCCCTGACGAAAGTTCCCCTGGGAGGAACTGAACACGGTGGATACCTATTTTCAACGAATAATTAACGTGAGTAGAATACCCGTTTAACATAACAACGATATTAGAATGTTCGCTGGGTTACATTTTTATTAACACTTATTAATACAAGCCATTCTGTAAGCCAGTCTTCTATCTTTTCGGTAGTAAAACTTCCACTACTGAACACAGGTCTCCCTCATGCATCTCCATGAGGGGTAGTTGCCATACTCACCACGCGTGGCAGGCGGATTGGCGAGCGCAGTACGGGATGTTGATACAAGTAATGCTGAAAAACTTATAATCTAGAAGAGCCTGTAAGGGCTACTTGGCAGGGTATAAAATCAAAATCACAATCAGACACATATTTTTCGCTAATTATTTACTAATAAGTGGGGGCACGTGATGTCAGAGCATAGACATAAACTGTACCGAAACACGACTGCGCTTGACCAGGGTCAAATAATCACAAACATTTGTCGCAAACATCGCGGCGGGAATCGAACTTCGTATCAGTCGGCTATAAGATCAACTGAGGCTCTGTCTACTGGACTAAGCTAAGGCAGTCAGTTCCACGATCCAATTTTCTCCGCTTTATCCATTTTTACGGTTCCGTACCCAAAGGGTTAAAACGGGACCCAATTACTAAGACTCCGCTGTCTGTCTGTCTCCAGGCTGTATCTCATGAACCGTGACAGCTAGATAGTTAAAAAAATTACAGATGATGTATTTCTGATGCCGCTATAACAACAAATAATAAAAATAAATATCGAAGGGGGCTCGCATACAACATACGTGATTTTGATTGAATAATGGTAGGTGTGCCCTCATCATGCGCGAACCCGCCTAGCACCTGGCCGCCTTCCTACATACCGTCAGCATGTCATGGAAGTTCCTACATACCGTCAGCATGTCATGGCAGTTCCTACATACCGTCAGCATGTCATGGAAGTTCCTACATACCGTCAGCATGTCATGGCAGTTCCTACATACCGTCAGCATGTCATGGAAGTTCCTACATACCGTCAGCATGTCATGGCAGTTCCTACATACCGTCAGCATGTCATGGCAGTTCCTACATACCGTCAGCATGTCATGGAAGTTCCTACATACCGTCAGCATGTCATGGCAGTTCCTACATACCGTCAGCATGTCATGGCAGTTCCTACATACCGTCAGCATGTCATGGCAGTTCCTACATACCGTCAGCATGTCATGGCAGTTCCTACATACCGTCAGCATGTCATGGCAGTTCCTACATACCGTCAGCATGTCATGGCAGTTCCTACATACCGTCAGCATGTCATGGCAGTTCCTACATACCGTCAGCATGTCATGGCAGTTCCTACATACCGTCAGCATGTCATGGCAGTTCCTACATACCGTCAGCATGTCATGGCAGTTCCTGTTGACCTCGTCGTCTTCCTCCTGCACGTAGAACTTGCGGAAGAAGTTGAAGGCGATCACGGTGTAGATGTACACTATGATTGTCAGCAGCATCACCGTCAACACCAGCTGCAAACAAATAAATAACCTACTGGTTAATTTTCCTTTTACTTCGTATTCTTAAGGCTCAACAAGACGCGGAGGCAAAGTCGTCAGTGGGCGCGGCCTAAATGTATGCTATCTCACCTGACATAGTGTGTGTACCCGCGCGCTAGAATGTAATGTACAATGATTCATTCCTAAAACGACCGCGCAAAAATATGTGAATAGACTTTTAGCACAAGGGTTATTATAGAAAAACTTGAGTGTAATCTTTTCAAAATAACATTTATTTATCACTAAATAAATGTAATTTTGAATTACATATATATTAAACTTTAGAGTTTTCTTTCTCCGTATATTATTTAGTTTCG
Organism: Pasiphila rectangulata; assembly: GCA_963082625.1. NCBI lineage: Eukaryota > Metazoa > Arthropoda > Insecta > Lepidoptera > Geometridae > Pasiphila > Pasiphila rectangulata. Next base: position 7,304,397 of record OY720261.1, on the reverse strand, counting down.
TCCAAAGTTGAGCTAAAATCAGTGTTGAAATACGAAAGTTTAGAAGCTTGTATTTTTGAAATAAATACTTTTATTACGGTTTGGGGTGTATACAAACATAGATTATGACGAGATAAATTGATTCCCTTCGACGTTTGTATGGAAAGATGAGCGACTCGTTCAGCCTTAATTATTGAAATGAAATGAAAATGCGTTTATTGTTACACCACACCTTAAACATAATTAATAAGCTAACTTATGTAGGTTACAGTTTTTCATAAAATTGCAGCAATAGTTGCACCTAAGATAAAAGATGCAACCCTGGTATTCTGACAGAACCTTTTAAGTACCGCAACAGAACACATAAAAATAAATACGAATAAACAGAAATGTCAATGCAAGCATCACTTGAAAAATAATTTTACTTAGAACAATGAGACCAGCCGGAGCCATGGTTCGGACTATTGGTCGGAAACTAGCAGCTTATGGTAAGCCGAAAATTAATTAATTTATTGAAGGTCGTGTCCGTGCTAAAAATGCCTGTTGGGACTTTAAAATGCATTGTTGCGACATCATATTCGCATTCTTAATTACTGAAGGTCGTCATCATCATTCATCATCACCATTATTATCATTTCCCACCGCTGAGAGTAGGCCCTCCTCCATTTCTTGCCACTTCTTCCGGTGTTGGGCCGATCGCATTCAGGTTTTGTTAGCGACCTTAACGATGTCACGTGACATTATTAATCTATTAGTACCTTCATTGCTGAATTGAACAGATATATTTATTTTGTTACTCATCTTACAAGGATTCAATATTGAGGTTCTAAAAGCTAGAGACAAAAACGGTCACTACCCAGCATATGCTGTGGCAGAACGGATCGCACCACAGCGCTGGTCTTCCCTTGTGACCAAAATGTGCGGTAGGTGGCTACCAAACGCTAATAGAATAATAAGTAGGTATATTTACATATTAATATTTTGTTTCTGTTACATTCTCACCTGTTTCCCGTTATGCGTGACAGACTGCAGAATAGTCCTAAGCGTCTTGAACCCAACAGCGACATCGAGCAAATGCGCCGCGAAGAAGAAGTTATTGAAGTTTCCCATCACCGAGAACGAGAAGTACCATAGAGAGTAGAGGAACGAGTTGTCAGTGAACGTCACGCCGGCCTTCCACACCTGGTAGCGCCAGTCGATGCTGATGATGCTGGAAAGTGAACATAATGTTAGAGATTATTTGTAGAAATTACAAAACATAACAATAGCAAATGAGCCGTGGGTTGGAATGTTGTCCCACCTCTCTAGTCCGTGGATGCAATAATCGATTATTATTGCATCCACATCACCAAGAGATAACTCCGAAAAATGAGCAGAAGCGTCTTTCCGTGTATCAACACACCGTACTGCGCTCGCCAATCCGCCTGCCAAGCGTGGTGATTACGGCAACAACCCCCTATTGATCAGTACTTGGAGATCCATGAGGGAGGCCTATGTCCAACAGTGGACGTCCTATTGCTGAGGCGATGTACTTACTAATGGAACAAGCCAGTGTTTCCTTCCTCTTCGTGGGGGGAGAACGAAGTCTTCTCCATTCCCAGCATGTTTGAGATGGAATCAAAGTCGTATGTCTCCGAAAACTTTGCACGGACTTTCTTCTTCACGAACTTGTCCCAGTAGTTCACGGGGAAGGACCTGGAAAAGAAAATATGGTTATAAGAATCATATTAAGTTCAAAGAATATTCATTATCATTGTAGTCTGAACAAAAATAGTTTTTATAATCGATTTCGGCTACGGCGACCAAGCAGATAAAGTGCTTAAGAGTGTGGACGGACTGTAAGATCGTAGAAGAAGTAATAACAAAACTTAACTTATGACAAACTTAAAATAATGTAGTAAAGTACGAGCAGTGAGCATGCTCTAGAAACTTATGATAAGATATCATCTAACTAAGCTAAATAACAAACAACAACAGCAATAACATGATTTATGTAGCCTATTTTGCCAAATAAACGTGCGCTTTTGCTCGAAAACTAGATACAGTTTTTACAAATTGGGGGGGGGGGGGGGAACTAACGAACATCAAGGGAATCTTGAGCTGCCTTTTCCGAGCTGCCTTTTCCTTGGGGGGGAAGGGTCTCACTGTGGGTACTCAATAAAACCGAGTCAAAAGTTAGAGTAGAAAGGAATTTCACAAAATAAACATACGTGTATATTAATAGACTATAGAATAGAAGAAAGGAAAAAAACTTGGAAAAAGATATATGAAGCGAACAAATTCAATTCTGCGCATTATTCTATTTAAATGTGTATTGCTCTTCTTTTGTAAATAGACTATTCTAATATAGCTTTTTGCTCTAAAATAAACACTTACTAACTTAAGTCTAGGAGTCCATGAATTCTAGTTAGGGGGCGAAGCCCCTTAATATGCATAGCGCTGTCTGTCTGTCTGTCTGTATATTTGACGATTACAACCGAACGCGTTGACCTATTTACATGAAAACTTTTTGTTAGCACCGTGTTAATGAGAGAAAGTGACTAATTGTTTTTGGTGACTCTAGTGTCACAGGGACCGGAGTTATTGTGACCTCAAAAGGTCACCAAAAAAATAAAAGTCTTCAAATGCCGAAAACGTCCAAAAACCCAAAAATGCCATTTTTGACCTTTGGTGACCTTTTCAGGCCATTCGCCTCCTTTTCTGGTACCCCCGTACCAATGCTTGTCAAACTTACTTGGCAGATATGACCAGCTTGTCCCAGTGGCTCATCAGGTCGTCGTCCTCAGGCTGTTCCGCGATGTAAAGTCCGTCGAACTCCAGCTTACGGGAGATTTCCTTCTCGCGCTTGAAGATGGCTAGCGGGACCTGGGAGTAATATGAATTGTCAAAATTGTATTAGGTATAACAATTATTTGATTTAAAGAAAACCGCTATATTTATGAGATACCTAGTTGGTTCATGGTTTGCCAAATTTAATAAGCTGAAGCCTATAGCAATCTCTTAAGCCCCAATTACTTTTGATAATAGTTTCGCATAAGTAAACTATAATCAAAATGGGGTACAATGCAAATATACCATCAGGTTGATGACGTATCTCGCGACAGGTTTGCAACAGGCGTGTATCTCGAGATCATCGTTGCAACAGGCGTAAATCCCGCAATCATCGCTTTCAATGGTCAATTTTGTAGTATAATAAAGCAAAAAATTGACGTTTATACCATTAAGCAAACCTTTATGGTGCCAAATTGAATTAGCTTAAGTCACAAGCCATCTTCAGCACCAACTACTTTGAGATTTATGTTATTAATTTACTGAACTTGGTACTACCAGAAGTGCCTCTGGTAGGTACCATGGGTAAGAAGTGAACTATTTGCCTTAAGATGGTAGTATCCGATCAGAATAGCCAGCGAGACGACAGAATGCATGGCCGCGGCGATGTTGATGACGTGCTCCATGTAAAAGAAGTCTTCGTCTATGTGGACCAACTCTATCACTTCCTTCTCATCTTCGCCGCTTCCTGTGAAAATACCAGAAAAGATGCATAAATAAGTTTGCAAAACTACCTTCTCATATATGTATATTTATGTATATATATACTAGCGGACCCGGCAGACGTCGCCCTAGAGGCCAATTCTCATGAATCGTGATCCAAGTGATAAGCACTCCAAAGCGATACATTTTTACAAAAACTGTCAAATCACTTTGAAACGAACTCTCATGATAAAAAATGTTTATTGCAAACCGATCGGGATGCATCTACTGTTAAAAAGATGATAGTAGACATTTAGAGTGATGTGACAAATTCGGCGTAGACACTAAGAAGTGAGGTGAGACGCAGTATCAAGAAAAAATCACGATAAACGAAAATTGGCCCCCTGCCCGTTGATTTAGCAGTATATCGAGAGGAACGCCGTTATTATGCATTATGTCCACCAATTGTACCCTTATTTAGGTTTGTGTGCAATAAAGTATTAAATAAATAAATAAATAAATAAACGCCACCTAGGGGTCCAATTATGTTTCCAAACTTTCCAGGAACCCATTGGAATATAAACACAACATTTCATACAGATAGATCTAGCGTCTAGGTCGTTACGAGGCTCGCGCGGCACGCGCCACTGCCAGCGGTCGGAGTCGTGTCGGCCCCACGCGCGGACGGGCATTCAATCCCATGATGATAATTTTCTTGAAAAATCGAAACGTGTCGGAATAATCTTCGACGTTACAATACTACGTAAGTAATTCCCGTTTTTACAAAATGAATAGGTCTTTTTAGCCATTTAGGAGGAGTTAGGTGACAAACACACATGCATTGTCATCATCATTGTCAGCTCATAGTGACCCAATGCTGGGCATAAGCCTCCTTCCCAAACATACCTACGTACATAAGAACTATATAAAAACATAATGATAACTTAATTTGGATGCGACTAGCATTAATTGCTTACAGTTTAGCACCTAAGCAAAAAATAAATTTAGGCTCAAAATCAAACAGTTAAGAAGTTCTAGAGAATATAATTTTAATTATGGGAGCTCATATTGGCTATATTGATAAGATAGATAGATAAACCCTTTATTGTGTAAATCATACAGAAAATAACTAAAATTAACTTGAACTACAAAAACAACAATAAGGTTCAACCTTTGAGGAAAAAACAAGGTCAAATTTGTGGAATATTTTGTTAAAAATACTCGACTTATCGTCCCGTGTTTACTCCTTATGGCATGTACTCGTAGATAGACATCTACGAGTACATGCCATAAGGAGTAAACACGTAAGACATTTTTGTATAGAATGAAATAACTAAATTAATTTATTAAATAAGACAACATATAGGTCCAGTATTTTACTGAGTAAGTTGTTGAAAAGCACATAAAAATTTAAAAGGATTGTTCAAGGACCTTTACTCGTGTCCCGATTAGGCTGTCTCAAGCGAGCCTTTCTACTTGATTTTAGGACCCGAATAAAAGCTTTAATTACTGGCAGGTCGTAGTTTGTTCCAATAATACAGTGACAGTTTCAAAGCCCTTATAGGTGGTCAGTCAGATAGTGCCCTTACCATCACCACTGCCAGAGCCGGCACCAGATCCGGAACCACCGATGATGTCTCCAATACCGGAGCCTTCGCCGTCCTCCGCGTCCAGCGTCGAAACCTGAACAAACAGACAGAAGTTGATGAATAATTTACCTACATTTTTCTATAGGAGAATTGCCGTGGGATGCCGGCAGTAGAATGTTACCCCTCCTCTCATATCCGTGGATGCAGTGATACCACCGGAAAATGGGCAGCAGCGTCTTTCAGTGTATCAACATTCCGTACCACGCTCGCCAACTCGCCTGCCGAGCGTGGTGAGTATGGTAACTACCCCTCGTTCATGGAGATCCATAACGTAGGCCTGTGGAGACCTGTGGGAGGCCTGTGTTCAGTAGTGAACGTTTTACGGCTGTAATGATGATTGGAGATACGTATTATAGATGAAATCTGCTCCAACAGCATCAAACGTAACAAAAGACAAATATAACCGAGGTAAGTTCTTCTGTTCGCTTCTTTTGCTCACTCCCTTGTCATCGAACAAATTGATTTGTTCCTTGTTAATTTGTGTCGTTTCATTTTGAATACGCGTCAAAAAGGCACTTGCCGCTCTGAATAAAGTGTTTTTTGAGTTTGAGTCAAACGGATTAGCACGTTGAAGTGGCAATGGGTACGCCAAGTAGCTGTGCTGCAGAAGAGGGCTATTCGTTCTATCTACAACATGGGTCCCAGAGAATCACTTCGCACTAAATTGAAAGGGATAGATATACTGACAGTAGCTTGTCAACAGCTGACAGCAACAGACAAAGCGTATTGTTGGAGACGTCGATAATTCACTCTCATCGAAACTTATAGAAAAGCAGCAGGAAGTTAAGCCAGCACTTAGGCCACCAGCTTGGGGTTGTAAAAATTCCGAGCTAGGAAGGAGACAATGCGACGTGTAATTGGAAAGGTCTATTGAGGCGACACTGGCAGCGAGGGAAGAGAAGACCAGTTCGGGTATCCAGGATACTGAGAACTTAATTTTCCAATGGATATCCAGCATATATCATACATCCAGTCTAAGTGTCGCATGCTCGCAGGGATGTTTCTAGGGAAGTTCTAGGTAGCTACCAGTTTTGTTTGTCATCAGATTTCTGTATAACTAACGAGGTCTTAGATGGATTACGTCTTTCCATCGACGAGACAACCTAAGACACCATAAACATCGTATGATATCGATTCCAGCTTACTGGGCTATAACTTTATTTATTTAATTTACTTTCTTTAATTTATTCTTATATACTAATCAATAGGCACGTATCCGTTTCACACAGTCAGACAGCTATATATTACTATATATTATTATTTTTATTTGTATTGAAGTAGGTATACTATTTGCTAATACAAAACTACTATTACACTTATTTCACACTCACTATTACATGAACTATTAACACATATTACACTAATCGTAAGCCTCATAGGGTCTTGTGATAATATTGGTTTCAACAGAATATCAGCGCCTATCTACTCTTGAGTAGTAAGGAATTTATGCTGAGCCGAGACCTTTTTGCTGCTGTAACACAGCCCTTTTCTCATTAAGTTTTTATTAGTTAGTATTTGTATGTTAAGTTTAAATTTGTAATAATTATTTTTAAGTTAAAATTTGTATGCTTTGTACTGCAGCAGCGAATAAAGGGATGTCTATGTCTATGTCATCCTACCTCAGGTGGTGGACAGACAAAGGCGTCTATGTTTGAGACGTCGATAGTCCACTCGCATCTTCTTACCTTATAGAAGAGCATCAGGAAGGTAAGCTAGCACTAACGCCACCAGCTTGGGGTTGTACAAGTTCCGAGCCACGAAGGAGACAATGCGACGCGTGTGCTTGGACGAGGTAGATTGACGCGAGGACAGTGGTGGATGAGATGCCTTTGTCAAGGAGTGACGCCCCACTTCTGAGATGACGATGATGTTCATTCATCTTCTCAGCAGTACTGTTTAACTATTGTACATTTATCTTACCTTATAGAAGAGCAGCACGAAGTTGATGCAGAAAGCCAGCACCAAAGCCACCAGCTTGAGGTTGTAGAAGTTCCGAGCCAGGAAGGAGACGATACGACGCGTGTACTTGGACAAGTCTATCGCGGCGAGAGCTGACGGCGCTTGGGACGAAACCTGGACGGCCTGGGAATAGAGAAAACACAATGACTTAGTGAAAATAAGTAAATCTGCCATGGGGTACCTCCGGAAGATGTACCAACATCCATGCGCGAAGCGAAACGAACGAAGTTCTTAGTGGCAACTAGACGTTTCGGCTGAACGTATGTATGTCCGCAATTTTGTCCGAGGATAACTACTACTGAAGGGTTATCCCTTCAGTAGTAGTTATCAAGTTCAAATCCAATGGGACTTCATTGAAAACATAAATCTCGCTCGTTCTAAGTTCGAAACAAGCAATTATTTAGGTACTTTTTACATTTAGATTCCATTATGAGCAACGTTCAGATTTTTGATTTTACTTTCAACTACTCTACCTTTTTAGGTCGCATGTATCCTCGCAAACTTCCACGCTGCATTGAAATTTATCGCAATATAAATGGCATTTCGTATGTTGAATTGAATTGAACTTTATGACAAGGGGATACAGTTGACATCGTCCGTTACCTTCTTGCTCTCAGCTTCGATGGCGGTCATAGCGGCTTGTTGAGCCGCTTGGGCCTCCAGACGTTCTTGAGCGGCCTTCTTGGCTTGTTCACCTCTGGAATGAGGTAAATGATATTCATATAGGGTGTATTATAACATGTGTACTAAGCCGAAAGAGGGTGATTCTGACCATCTCAAGGAACAACTTTTGTTCGACGACTTTTCAGGATTCAGTGATTTTCATTCATGAAATGACCACGAAAGTTTAATTTTAACTGCTGATTATACGATACGACAATCTAAAAGCCAGCTGATTCTTGACAGGGTCATTGACCTCTCTGCAAAGAGTTGCCGTACAGGTAAAAATATAAATACCTATAATCACAAATAGGTATTTTTTATTAAAAAGTAAAAAAAAAAATTAAAAACCCGATCTCATGATCGGGTTTTTAATTTTCCAAAATGATCCTGAGGTCATCCTCAAGATCATTTTTACAGTTTTACTAAATTCTAGTAAAACTATAAAAAGAACTAATTCCCGAATTTTTTTCCTTCTAAAACTACGAAACTTGTTTTCATGGGCCCCCCCTTTCGGGTTATACACTCTGTATTGCGCATAATTTTTGACTTTAATATTGCGCATGAGGCTTTTGTCATCATAAAATCAACAAGTTTTAGATTGTTACTACTATTAACCATATTAATATTATAAGGCCGTAAGTATGTTTGTATGGATGTTTGTTTCAAAAACTACCAAACGGATCAAGCGGAAACTTTGCACATACGTGAAGTGCCCTTCCCTCTTGCCCGAGGTTGCAGTAAGAATCTGGAATACCTCCAGAAGATAGGCAGCAGCGTCATTTCGTGTACCAACATCCCGTACTGCGCTCGCCAACCCGCCTGCCAAGTTGAGTTGCGTCTGGTAACTGCCCCTCGAGATCAGTACTTGGAGATCATGAGGGAGGCCTTTGTCCAGAAGTGGATGTCCTACGGCTGAGACAATGATTTATGTGTGTAAAATTCCTAAATTCCTAACCATAACCATACCAACTTTTCCTACTTATATTATATTCATTTTGTATTCCACATGATTTCTTTGTAAACTCATAAAAATACATTTTTTACTATAAAGCAATGAATTATGTTGGCCGCGCTACGGGGTGGCTTTTAAAAAAAAAAGAACTTTTACAATTAAACTTAAATTTAATTACTTTAATACATGAGACTTGCTCGAAGTGTGAACAAAGAATACAGAAACTATATCTAAGTAAATCCGAGGTGGCTTGCCGATGACGTCAATTGCACATGTTACCGTTCACGTTACGCTGATAATGCATCTTCATGTGAACTGTGAAAAGTAGGTTAGTGCTATGGCAGCATATTCCATACATCAGGACTGCGTAACACCTCCCCCCGAAGAACAGCGACTATTGAAGCTTGTCGTAAATTGAGCTGGGGGTTGATTGAGAGCAACCCTTCTGGTTACAGGAATGGTGTAGACTCCTTGTAGTTCAGCTTGGCTTTCTTCAGAAACTTCATGTGAATTGATTATCTTCACTCGGTATCGACGATAGAGTATGCCGGCGATAGTACATGCACCGAGCAGTAGGATGACGTACATGGGTATGGTAGTATGATATAAACTGTGTCCGGTGTCCTTTTCAATATTCACAGGTGATTGATGTAGAATTTTCTGATTAGTTTCATGAAGATAATTCAAGTTGATAGATTTTAACTTGAATACTGGATCTGAAGATGATGATGATGAATTGCGATCATGTATAGGTACGTCCATGATTTTCAATGCTTGTCCCTTCATACGATCCTTAGTGTTAGAAATCGTAAATTCTGTAGTTTCTAAGTAGCAATTTTGGGGTACTACAGCGAGATAACTTCCTTGTAGCGTCTTGTAAAGATCTTGTCCACAGGAAAGGTGTACTTTCGTAGAAACTGGAAAGCTGATGCTGTAGTGTTTCTCGTCGAGTTCTTCAAATGCTGGTTTTTCTAAAATAATTATGGTGGGGATGCAAGATTGGCTTCGCTGCTGTGTAGAGATGAGATGCTGGATACAGTCGTCTGAAGATCGGCCTTGCAAATTCCTCTTCTCCTCACAAAGGTACCATTTGGTTGTCTTCGGGCATTCTGCCTCTATGTAGTTGAAATCTTTCTCATGGATGGCTAGGTATGGGAAAGGAGGAGTAAGGATTTCGTGAAATTTATTCGGAACAATAGACAATTTAAACATATCGTAAATCGACGGGCGCACGACTGGGAATTTATATACTATAACTATTTGATTACCTATATAATAAGAGCCTAATTTAATTATATCGAAATATTCTCTAATATCTAAATCTAACACCTGTTCGCTGCTATATAGTATATTCAATTTACGAATTACTTCGCGAATTGTATACAAATTTAAAACCGAATGATGCGTCGTGGAAGCCCTTATAAAAGCTAAGACATTCTGGAGCTTAAATAATTCCTGGGATATCAAATCTACGTTATCTGTCAAAACTATAAGTACTTGAGCGAAATGCGCGTACTTCACTAAATCATTCTCCCGGGAGACATCAGCTTGTTCTATCTTACTCATTAAAATTTTGATTTTATTTTGGTTATCTACGATACTGTCTAAAATTTTAGAATACTGGGATGTCCAATTTTTAGATAAGCTAACATGATTATTAAATTCCACGGCTAATTTATTCTCGTTAATTTCTAAACGTTGTATAGCTTGATTATAGTGCAATGCATCAGTATAATCAAGGTTGCCTGAAATACTTTTAATTACAGATCCGAGACCATCTACGAGTCCTCGCTTGACACGACTTAGCTCAAAAGTTTGCAACTGGTTTAGTACATCGGCTAATTTACTTTTTAAATAGATCAAATGAGGTTCATATAAAGAGTTAGTTTTATTATGAAGCTGAGGGCTAAAACTATCAATTTGATTTTCGACTAATATAATTTTATCTCGTAGTTTAGAAAGGTCCACGTACTGTAAAAAGGAATGGTAGTGAGTAATCATTCTAGCTGAGCCCAATTTAAAAGGTAAGATACCGGGTCCATCATCGAGATTTTCAAGTTTTATCTCTTGCATTAGAACTGGGACCAGGATCAGGTGGAATATCAGGAGAGTCCTGTAACAATCGGGCGCTTTTAGGAAGACGTTTAAGCCTAGACTTGGCAATAGGACCTCGCTTTCGCTTAGTGTAAATATGAATAGGGAGGTCTGCCATTACGACATCGTGAGTATAACGGGGAGCTAATTTCTGTCTAGAAGCAAACGGATTTTTCACGAAAATCTGCTGTTCAGGAGAGTATTCAGCCTCTGGTTCCCGTCCTTTATTCCGTTGGTCAGTAAGGTCTTTACGTGTCGTCGTACACATGTCATGTATTGCGGTATAGACTTGAGTCATCTTGTCCTTATGGTTAGTCATGTACTGCTGTAATAAATGGGCTGAAAGGTCTATGTCAAAAGGATCCCGAGGATCGTAATGTCCTGTAATTACTTCTATAGGTTTGCACCTAGTAAAACTATGAATACTATTATTATAAGCCAATAGGGCGTAAGACATTAAATTAATCACAGATTCAGATTTTTGTCCTAACTTTAAAATACGAAGATGTTCAAGAATCGTTGAGTGAAAACGCTCAACTATTCCGTTCTCGTTAGGCGAGTGGGGAGCTACTTTGTGATGCTGGATCTTGTGCATCTTTACAAATTCTGCAACTAGTTGATTCGTAAACTCCGTTCCGTTATCTGTAACTATAGTCATTGGTATGCCATGGTGAGTACAAAAGTTCAATAAAGCCTGCACTACACTAACAGCAGTACCATCGCGCAAATAGTAAGCCTGTGCGTATTTAGAAAACGCATCAACTATCGTTAAAAACTTTTCACTTTGAATGGTTAATAAATCCAAGTGACATAGCTCAAATGGCTTGCTAGCGGGCGGTACTATCTGGAACTGTTGTTTAATCGGTGACCTATCATATTTCGCTTGGCCGCAGATAGTGCATTCAATTATAAACTTAGCGATTTGCTCTCTCATCTTGGGCCAATAATATCTATGGGAAATCGCTAGGTAACATTCATTGATACCGCGATGATTGGTTTTACCATCGTGATACTTATTGATGATTTCTTGTTGCCTTAAATATTCCCTAACGTTTTCAATTTCCGATTTTGTAAGGGTTAAATTCATAGCCGAATTTTTGAAGGTTTTCTGTATAATAGGTATAATTGTGTAAAAAGCTAAGTGGGGATTTATTAATAGTCCGGTTTTAATCTTAGGATGGACATACTCTTTTATCGCATTTACTACATCTTCTTCAAGGTTTGATTCGGATATCTGCACGGATATTCGGGTGTGCGTGTCAAAGGGTTTAGAGACCTGAGGTTTTCCTTTAATGTCACCGACGACATTTAAAATTAGCTGTTTAGTAAACCTGTTTAAAGGAAAATCTGAAATAGGGACCTCTAAGATGGGATTTTCATTATCCGTGTGAACAGTAGCGGTTCGCGAATCATCATCGGATTCCGTTGCTGTTATTGTCCTAGACTCATCTAACGCGGGATCTGTTTCAGATGGATTTACAGCGATCGACATAAGCTCTTCATTATTAACTTCGATGCGCGATAACGCGTCCGCATTAGAGTTGCATTTGCCTTGAATATATTCAACTCTATAATCGTACTCGCTAAGCTTTAGGCGCCACCTAGTAAGACGTGAACTAGGGTCTTTTAGATTAACTACCCATTGTAAGGGCCTATGGTCCGTGAGAATTAAAAACTTTCTTCCAAAGAGGTACGGCCGAAAGTATTTCGTTGCCCAAACAATCGCCAAAAGCTCTTTCTCAATAGTACTGTAATTTAGTTCGCTAGTATTAAGAGTTCGCGACGCATACGCAATAGGTTTATTCGAGCTCTTAGTGCCTTGTGATAAGACTGCACCGATAGCAACGTTCGACGCGTCAGTTGTAAGAATAAATTCCTGGTTGAAATCAGGGTACTGTAGGATTGGGTCGTTTGTTAATAGAGTTTTACAAAGTTCGAAACAATTAATGTAATTTTGATCCAATTTAATTTTAGAACCCTTTTTTAAACATTGCGTTAAAGGTTTTGTAATACGCGCGAAATCTGGAATAAATTTCCTATAATAGCCTAAAAGTCCGAGAAAACGTTTTATTTCCGTAGATGTCTTAGGAATTGGATAATTTTGAATAGCTGTAATTTTATTAGGATTCGGTTTGACACCATCTTTGCAAATAACATGGCCTAAAAATTCAGTTTCCAGCTTTAAAAATTCAGACTTATCCATCTGAATCTTAAAATTAGATTCTCTTAATCTTTGAAATACTTTGTCTAAGTTAACTATGTGTTCCTGAAGGGATGTGCTGAAAACAATTATGTCATCTAAGTAAACTAAGCAAATTTCATTTTGGAGGCCTCTCAGGACATTGTCCATGACCCGTTGGAAGGTTGAGGGTGAATTTTTCAGTCCCATGGGCATGCGAAGAAATTCATATTTTCCATTTTCCACGTTAAATCCAGTCTTATGAACATCGGAAGAGTCCATTTCGACTTGATAAAAACCACTGGCTAAATCTAAAGTAGTAAAATATTGGCATTTTCCTAATTTATCCAAGACATCTGTAATATTTGGAATCGGGTATTTATCATCTATCGTTTTCTCGTTAACTTTCCTAAAGTCCACGACAAGGCGCCACTTAACCTTACCAGAAGCATCTGCCTTTTTAGGTACTATCCAAATTGGAGAGCTCCAAGCTGACTCTGAAGGTCTTATGATGTTCTGATCAAGCATCTTGTTAATCTGATCTCTGACCTCTTGTCGATGAACGTAGGGGTATCTATAACTCTTAGTATGTACTGGAATTTCATCAGTTGTCCTAATCTTATGTTTGATCTGATTGGTGAATGTAAGGGGTTCACCCTCCAGATAAAACACGTCCGCGTAATTAGCACATAAACGGCTTAAATTAGCGCGTTCTTCCGGGTTAAGATGTCCGGTTCGGAGACGCGATAAAACATCTTTCGCGCGGTCTGATAAGAATTCAGTACTCTCACATTCAAAATTAAATATTTCAGCTTCAACAGGACGATCCATAGAAAAAATAACATCATTAGTAGAAGGATTAGTAATTTCTACCCATGCTCGGTTATTCCGGACCGTCGTCATACAATCTGAAATAGGGCAGTTACAAATAGTCTGGTTTTCCACTAAAACGTCACCGTCTTGTGAATTAACCGGCAATCTAACTACCTTCGAAGATTTTGCTGGTATAATCTCCTCGTATAAATTGACGTTTCTAGAATCGTACATCTGTATAGGTATTTGAGTGTTACGGGTAATTAATAACTTATTTTTAAAGTCGATGTTAGAGTCCCATAAATCCAATAAATCAAATCCTATAAGTCCGTCAAAGTAGTTGTGAAATTTATATATGTATAATGTCATGTCATGTGGGTCATTAAATTCCTGGAAGCAAGGCAGCGTTATAGAGTAGTTGTTAGTACTTGTCGCATGTACATTTGTAACTTCGAATGGATCGTATTTCAAAGGAATATGTTTGTAATATCTCCTAACAGCTTCAGGGCTGATAAACGATTGGTTCGCACCTGTATCAATTAAAAATTTTAAAGGTGGATTTGCGATCTGAATGTACCCTAACTGCCTTTGGATATGCAAATTGACCTCTATTTTGGCTTTTCTAATTTTGATTCCGTCTGAAAATTCTGATCTTTTTCCTTGTCATCCCTTACTTCTTCTACTACAGGAGACTCAGAACAAAAGTACTGATCAGGGTAGTACTCAGGATCGTAAGGATAATAGTAATCCTGATAATAATCGGGGTAGCTGTTATAGTCATCCCATTCATAATTATCATAGCCATCAAATTCATTAAAATTCACTTCGCGACTTTTAAAGTAGTTAGACGGGGGTGGATTCCCGTGCTTACGCCAGTCATGTCCAGTCATGGGTAGGCGCTTTTCTACGAAGTGGCTGACTCCACTCATTGGGGTTGGACGCTGGGGATGTCCAAATTTAAATTGCTGTTGGGGTTGAGACTGAGGCATCCTAAACGAATTATTCTGTGGGTTATAATTCTGTGGTGGGGCGCGGAACATTTGAAGGGTACGCGAAGGACCCTGTGGTGGTTTAAATTGAAAATTCGGGTTTGGTCTCCAACCTTGAGGAGGCGGGTTTGGCCTTGATGGACCAGGCATATTAAAATTTGGTCTAAATCCAGGTCCGTCATTAGGACGTGGGGCAAAGTTATTAAGGGGCAAATTAAATGCGGGTGTCTTAACGACGGGCTGTTGCCATTCCTTTTTATTAGGTGCACCACCACTGCGTTCCTGCATGTACAAGGTGTTTAATTCTTCCTGGACGAATTCCAGTGCCCTCTCCATAGATTCGGGACGCATACAACGAATCCTGGATCCTAAAGGATCCTTAAGTCCCCGTAAGAAAGCTTGCAGTGTAAGCTTGTGGTAGAGCGATCGTTTTGATTCGATCGTCGTACCGACTGTTTCGTGAAGCGAAACGTACGTCATTATGGTGCTAAAAAGATTTTGGCACCTTTCGTAGTATTCTTGGGGCGTACTAGACCCTTGCGTCTCAAGAGATAAATCACTATATAGAGCGGTCTCGTCGCGATGATCTGCGAAATTATTAATTAACGCACTCCTAATTCCTTGCCAGTTATCTGGTATCCCGTTAGAATTTATTAATCGAGCTGCGGACCCCGAAACTTTATTTAAAATGCCGTTAAGTAGAGCTTGATTTGGAAGCTCACTACCTGGCTCTGTACTAAAATAGGTAAGTACAAGTTGGTCGCACAAATTAATAAAGCGTGTTAATATGTGGGGGTTTCCGTCAAAGTCCGGTACAAGCCGTAAGGACTTATAAATCATGTCCATTTTAGAGACCATGATTCTCGCAGCGCTATCTTCAACAGACATGTCGTCTAAATCTATCTGCCTATTTTCGTCAATTACTCTATGCCTACAACTATTACCTAACCTAACAGATCGAAACTTTGGATGAAAAATTTTGGATTTTAACCTAACACAATTTTAAAATTAATACACAAAAGGAAAAGGATTATAATTAGGAAATCAGTGAAGGATGAAAGATTCAACTTACTGCATTTTTGTTCTCTTTCTGGTACCACTTGTGTCGATTTCTTGACCCGACCGAAGCACAGCACAACTATTTTTAAGATTCGTTCTAGAATATTCTAGAATATATCCTACCGCCTGCGCCAATTATGTTGGCCGCGCTACGGGGTGGCTTTTAAAAAAAAAAGAACTTTTACAATTAAACTTAAATTTAATTACTTTAATACATGAGACTTGCTCGAAGTGTGAACAAAGAATACAGAAACTATATCTAAGTAAATCCGAGGTGGCTTGCCGATGACGTCAATTGCACATGTTACCGTTCACGTTACGCTGATAATGCATCTTCATGTGAACTGTGAAAAGTAGGTTAGTGCTATGGCAGCATATTCCATACATCAGGACTGCGTAAAAACATATACTCTACAGTAAAAAAATATATCAAAACGGTGAATCACCGGCCGCGAAGCAAGGCTCAAGCGGTCGGTGACCAGGGCTGCAGGGAGAGGAATCTCCTTACTACAGGTGCCGAGTCCAGGAGTACTGCCGTTTGGATCTGGCTCTTGATCCAACTGCCTAGCGAAAGTCTCTCGAGATGTTGGGATTGATTTGATTTCATTTTAATATTTTATTATTATTATTATCGGGAAATTTGTTTTTCTTAGTCCTCTGACTGGTATAAACTGCATTACGGGTTACAAAAACCAAGTAAATGCAGCGTATATTTGGGTATTTTAATTATTGGTGTGGATGATGGGTGTATCTCCATGAATTTTCTTTATTATTATTATTGTGTTTTCAGATTCTTATCTGCTCGACCATAATGATCGGAAGGGACTAATACACACGGGCCTAAGCCAAGTTATTATTATGTTTTTGCGTGTACAAGGACATCTGTGACTCAAAAAGGTTCCAACGGAAGATCAGCGTTGTCATGTCTTGTGCAGGACAAGACAGCAAATGCTGAGTTGGGCGCCTATTTGTGGCACAATATATGTAAATGTTTTACTTAGATTGTTTAATAATTGGCTGTATTTTTGTATTGTGTCAGAAATAAACGTCTTTTCTTTCTTTCTTTCTCCCTTACCCGAGTAGATCAATAAGAGATGGCGGTCGTACTTCCTCGCCGGTATGCTCCGCGCCATCATCGGGGGACACCTCCGCCTCCTCGCCTGATGATGGCGATGATGTGCTGGGGGATTCGTGCGGCTTCACCTGTAACCTGGAAGGAGTAGTTACCTTTTATAAGGCGTGAAATTGATATATTATGTTGCAATCGTTTCAGGATCGCTGGAGGGAGGGGAGGCCTTTTCCCTGCAGTGGGAAACATCAGGATTATAAATGAAATCACTTTATATTATGAAAAAGGATTAATAATAAATGAACCGTGGGGTGCCGGCAGTAGAATGTTACCCCTCCTCTCATGCCCGTGGATGCAGTAAGAGCCTGCTAAGGGATACCTCCGGAAGATGGGCAGCAGCGTCTTTCCGTGTATCAACATCCCGTACTGCGCTCGCCAGCCCGCCTGCCAAGCGTGGTGAGTATGGCAACTACCCCTCATGGAGATCCATGAAGGAGGCCTTAGTTCAGTAGTGAACGTTCTACGGCTGAAATGATGATGATGAATCATTTTTACCAGAATGCCAAGGAAGGGTTCTTCGCCCGCACTTATATGTCTGTTTTTAAATTTCTTTATTGCCACGTCTTCCAAACGGCTGGATGAATTTCGACAAATAAGCTATCGTTAGATTTGTCTCAAAAACCCGAGTGTCCTCAGATAGGTATATAAAATGGCGGATTTTTGGCGCCAAATTGTAAGTAGTTCAAATATTTTGTTAACCAAACCTATCGAGTAGGGTATCAAAATTAAGGGGTATTAAAAGGAGATTACAAAAATATGCATATGTTATGTATTTAAATTTAATCAGCAATTGATTAAAACCATATTAATGCAATAATTCGAAAAATTTTTGTAATCAATGCTAAGGCTATTGGCATTGATTACTAAATTTGTTCTTTAATTAATAATTTATTTTATAAATAGTCATATTTTGGCTTTAAAACGAACCTTGCAGTTGGGATTTTGTTTCACTTTATAATGTTTGCTACTTCACATGTTACTTAATGTAATTAGGGTTCCGGACCAAAATGGTAAAAAGGAACCCTTATAGAATCACTCTGTCTGTCTGTCACAAATGGATAGCTCGAGAACTACTGATGCTATCGACTTGCAATTTAAAATGGTAAAAGACAACACTTTTTTACTAATATAGCATATATGAAAATGTTAAAAAATATTATTATTTTGATTGCAGGGGGCGGATAGGGGATCTCAAAAATTTTAAGTGAAGTTACTAGGCCGTGTGGGATATCATATGAAAGGTATTTATCTCACATTAATAAAAAGTTTTTAGTTTTCCTTTAAGTCAAATAGTTTTTGAGTTATTTACAAAAATGTTAAAAAAAATCGCGTTCCCCCCCCTTTATCTCCGAAGTTTGCGGAGATAAATCACTGAAACTTTTATTGCTATTAGAATTGTATGTAAAGATTAGAGGAAATTTATTACAATCTCTCTACATAGCATACTTTTTTAGAAATCATCGAAAGTGTAAAAAATCTACATAAGTTCCGCTATCAGACAAGAGATGGCACTGTCAAGGTTCTCCAACAAATATTAAACCGCCTTTGTCATTTATTATATTGTATGATGGCACGGAACCCTCGGTGCGCGAGTCCGACTCGCTCTTGCCCGGTTTTATTTTTGAAACTAGTATGGTTGTGAACACTTTTTTATAATAAACTAGCTTTTGCCTGCGACTTCGTCCGCGTGGAAGTCATAAAACCTAAAATCTCTTTTTTCACGCAGGGCCACTTTGATTCGAAAATATAAATCCCATTTATTCCCTATCCCGTTAGAATTTCAAAAAATCTCTTCTTAGTGCACCTCTAGGATATAGTCAAGGTATATGTGTGCCAAATTTTAAGTTTTAGGTTTAGTGGGTTAGGCTGTGCGTTGATTTATCAGTCAGTCAGTCAGTCAGTGAGTCAGTTAGAACTTTGAATTTTATATAATTATATAGATTAATTCGTCTAATAGTTTGCAGGGGGTAGCCACAAGCTGGGGAGGTTACTTACTTGTGTGACTTAGGCGAAAAAGCCTGTCTTTAGCTACCTACTGGAGCTGTTATTAGATCTTCTGTTAAATTGTCTTGTTAATCAGTTTTAAATTGTATTTTTATAGTATTTTTAAAATATTTTAAAAAAGTATATTAATATCATTAGATGTAAGTTAAGGAAGAGTGAGGCCTCCTAATAAAAATCCTTATACAGATCCCTATACTTAAAAGGAGGCTTCGGTTACTGCTATGATTAATATAATTTTTGTAAATAGTTTGAATTTGGCGCGGAGGAGGGAAGAGTGAAGCTGACCAATAGAATTGCATAAAAACGGAGCGGAGTTTTTATGCAATTCTATTGGTCAGCTCGCCGGCTCCGCTTCAACATGCAGCCTTAATGTAAGATTACTTACTGTCCATTGTCTTCTTTAGTGATGTCCAGGCCGAAAGCAGACACCTGCAGTTGACCGGTGTCATCCGCCGGCGGCAGGGCTGGTAGGTGGCGTAGTGGACCTAGCGAGAAAACGTATGCTAAATATAATAGATAAATAATATAATTCGTCGTATGCCGAATGACCTATGGGCTTTCATAACAACAGAGTGGGTCCCCAACGCTGGAAGGAGGCAACGCGGCAGACCCAGACTGAGATGGCGCGACGAACTTGACTTGTTTTTACAAGGTTGGTCCTCCATAGCACAGGATCGGGATAAATGGAAGGGGGATAGGGAGGCCTTTGCCCTGCAGTGGGACGAAAATGGCTAGTAATAATAATAATAATAAATAATATAATTAATGGAATCAGGCGTTACTTTGCGGAAATCCATGACAATAAAATGCAATGACAATGCAATGCAAACTAGATATTTTCATTGCATTTTATAGATAAATAATATCTAAATGAACAACAAATAGTTGTTATAGGTAGAGGTTACCGCTTATCATCAGAGGGGCCTTCGGCTTGTCTCGTCATTTAGTAGAATGATATAAAAAACCAATCCGCTAACCTATATCTGATGAGCGAGAACAATAAAACTTAAAAAAATAATTACAAACATTTGTCCTGCGGCGGGAATCGAACCCTCCTGCGTATCAGTCTGCTATTAGGCCAACTGAGCCATGGAGGCAGTCAAGTACTTTTGTGATGAGGAATAATAAGTTGTCTATCCATCTATCTATCAATATTATATGTATATACCTATTTTATCTACACAATACTTGTATTTACACAAATGCAATGAAAGATTTTGATTTGATTTATAAATGCTAAACCTGTCTGTTACGTTTCCACGGCTAAACAGATCTTGATGAAATAAGAGGTTGATAGGACATGAGAAAAGGTCTTTCAAGAATCTAACCTGATGTTTTTCCGGCTAGACTCTTGTCAATGTAAGATCATGGGTTTGAATATATAAAATGCAGTGTACATAGTGTTTAAGTGAGTGTTTTCGATGTGTGTTAACAATATAAAATGTTTAGTGAAATACAATGAAAATAAGATGTCTTACCACAAATAATTAACAGCCATTGAACAAAAATCTAATTAAATTTTTCAAAGTCAAAGAGACGATAAACGTTTGTTTAACGGTTGTTTATTTTTTTGGGGTAAAACAGAACGCACAAAGACGCGAACAGTAGCAAGTGTGAAGTGTAAGTAACAAAACTGTGAGTCGACTTACCTTCCGCCTCAAAAGCAGATTTTTAATAATATTACAGAATAAACAATTTAATTTTGTTAAATAATTAATGCCAATCACATTTATTTAGTTCAAGTTATTCCAACGCTGCTTTGGCGATTAAGTGAGTTGATTTTTGCGTTTGGTCATTAGGTTTTATATGCGATGATTTAGCTTTAGTAGTAGTAGAACTTTTTGTGAAGAGTTAATCCGGGGAAGTAGGTACTACTACTTCTGCCGCCAAGCAGTAATGTATGCATTGCTGTGTTCCGGTTTGAAGGGTAAGGGAGCCGAGGAAATTTCGGGCACGTGAGACCGGGGAAGTAGGTACTACTACTTCTGCCGCCAAGCAGTAATGTATGCATTGCTGTGTTCCGGTTTGAAGGGTAAGGGAGCCGAGGAAATTTCGGGCACGTGAGACCTTACAACTCTATGTCTCAGGGTGACGGGCGCAATGCAATGCAGCGTTGGTCACGTGCTTCGTGAACGTGTTCAACGCAGTATTGCAGTTGTAATAGGTTACCGCTCACATCAGATGGGCCTTCGGCTTGTCTCGTCATTTAGTCCTACATTCAGGAGGTTGATCTTCTATCATTTCGATTTATCATTCCTTTTCCCAAATCAGCATAAATTTTATTTTTAAAAAGGACTTTGCAGAATATGATGAGTCCAGAGTATTCACAATAAAAATATCAAAATGTATTACAATGCAAAAATATAATTTATTAATAATAAATCCAGGGGATTTAATATTTTAAGATTTCAGTTAAATGTAATTTTTTCAATTGTATCGTGAAAATTATTAAAGAAAGACTTTGCTCTTAAAAATGTAAGTAAACATACACTCCTTCGTCGTAGCGCAGTATTATTAGGTACTTGTTATCACTGGGAAAAAACGTTTCCACTAACTAATTAAATTATGTGCTTTGTTCATTTAAATGCGTTTTGTTTTTATTTTGTAAACTGACAATTCTATGTAGCTTTTTGCTCTATTTAAAAATCACTTATTGACTTTGGTTACAAGCTTTTATTTAACTTGTCCTGTTAGTTAGTGTGAGTCAAATCTTGGAAGCTTTATTAGCACCACTCTCTGACGTTCGCCTGGACTAAAATTTAGTAAGCTTGCATATCTTCGGAGACCATAGAATATTACCATGGAGCTCGTCTAATGACCGAGTCGGAACATTAGGAACTCCTAAACTAAACAAGTTAAACCCAAACTAGTTTGAGCTTATTTGTTTTGTCTTGGCAAGCACTCTAGTGTTATATGATATTCTGGATCTGAAGATGGACGGTAGGTGGTCACAGGAACTTCTGAACTGAACATTATAGACTCGTTGGGCTCGTTTGATTTGTCTTGGCATGCACTCGGTTAACTACATGATAACCAGCGCCGGAAGGTAGCTAGTAAAACTCGTCTGAACTAATTGAGATAAGCCCGTCGTATATGGGTATAAAAGCTTGTTTTTTTAAAAGTTTGTATGAACATAAACTTATTTTATTGTCAGATGTGGATTTACTAATAGCCAACGTCCATTGATTCTCGTTTACAGGGTCCTAGGTACTTATCCTCTTTTTTATTTTTTCCCCTTCTCACTTCTGTAGGTAGTACCTCGGCTCAGTAATGTATGAAAGCGTCTTTCTCCTTAAATCAGGTTAAATGCATAACTAATATTATAAAGAGGAAATATTTATATTACGTATGTGATGTTTTGTATGTTTGTAACGTATAACCTCAGAAACTACTGGACCGAATTCTTTCACCATTAGATTGCTACATTATCCCTGAGTAGGTATACGCTCACTAACTTATCCTCGTATACCCACGAGAACGCTAACTACGCGGGTGAAACTGCGGAGCGCTGCTGTTCTAAAATATGTTAGCAAATCGCGAGAGTTTGACAAGTTATGTTATTTAACCCTAAATGACCAAACGCAAAGCGTTGCACATCCCGCATCCAAGCGAACGAACGGTTCGATCCTTACTTGTGGCGTTGAGCAACCTGTGTCTCAACTGACCGATTTTCTCTTCCTCTGTGGGCTCCGGCGGCGGCTCGTCGACCTGTGGGCCTCGCATCAGTCCGAGTAGCACGCCAAATATGTACCTGGAGGATTTTTATCGTTACAAACTTTTAAGTAACGGCCGACACTACCACACCTAGTCTCGGAGGTTACCAATATTTTTACAAGCTTTTATTTAGCTTGCCCTGTATGTATTTATGTATTTATAATGTAACTTTATTTGTTGATGGAGTCCTGCAACTCAATTTTGAAGCAGATATCTTCAACCAGTTGAGCTGAAATGTTGTACATGTTTTCTTTGGATGACAGTGCATGGTCAGCTATGTGACGTCACTCTGAATCCAACATGGCGGAACACCCAAGTAGGCGGACTACTTATTTTAGGACATCAAATAAAAGGGCTTGCTGAGAGTTACCCGAAAAATTATATGACATCACTCTAAATCCAACATGGCGGGCATGAGATGAACAGACAAGAAACCAACTGTCCAGTGAAACTAAAAAGTAAAAAATAAATTATAAATATAAAAAAAAACTTTTTAACAAACAAGCTTTTATTTATACGTACTAAAAATAATAAAATAAACATTTTCTATTAAAGTTAAATATCAACTTAAAACCCCTTTACACAATTTGTGTGATAAAAAAGCTTGTCGAGAGATTTAAGCAGGTAAGAGTAAAAAATTAAATCAATCAAGTTACAGGTACACAGGTTAATCAATCGACAAGCTTTTTTATCACATAAATTGTGTAAAGACGTTTTGTTGACATTAAACTTTGATGGAACATGTTTATTTTATTATTTTGATTACGTTTAAATAAAAGCTTGTTTGTTAAAAAGTTTTTTTATTTGTTATTTATTTTATGTAATTTGTTTCAATTGTCAGTTTTGCATTCTACACATATGTACTTTCCTTTCATTTGATACCAAAATCCCCTCTTTCACCCCTTGTAAACGTCTTAACCGATTTTGATAAAACATGTTTATGAACCTGCTTTTAAATAAAAAAAACTGTAAGTGAATCAGTCCACTCGTTAAAGAACTACGGTGCCACAGACAGACAAACAGACACACACATAGCAGTCAAACTTATAACACCCCTTTTTTCCGGGGGTCAAAATCTAGCTGACACACGCGGTTCCACTGAGACAGGAGCGGGGACACCCTAAAAGTTTGACCACTATGTGCGTGTGTCTGAATATCTGTCTGTGGCACCGTAGCTTTTAAACGAGTGGACCGATTTGCATTCAGTTTTTTTTAGTTAAAAGCAGTTTTTCCGGCGGTTGTGTTCTTAACAATCGATATTATAAACTATATTGCTTACCTTATCTTTGTGACTTGTAACTTGGTGTTATTAATAAAAAATTGTATTGTATTGTATTGTAACCATGTTTTATCAAAATCGGTTAAGAAATTTACAAGATGTGGCGGATGAAAGAGGGATGAATAAACGATTGTTTGAAATATTTTTTTTTATATATTTTTTTGCAGATAGACCTTTGCTTGACCACAATATAACCTTATGGTAAGCGACGATATACCCGAGTTTAGTATCAAATGAAAGGAAATGATGTGTAGAATGCAATACTGAATGTTAAATTGGTCTAGCCATTGACGTGTTAGGGGGGTTTAAAGTAGTGGGGAACAATCGAATGTTTTCAAATATACCCAAGCGTGGTATCAAAGGGCATGATGTGTAGATTGCAAACTGAGGATTTTTTAACATCAAATACAATACAATAATAACAAATAACGGTTGACATGGACATTATACAGACACCATCTACTTCTATAGTAGGCAAACCTTAAATAATATCATTGTTTTTAAGAGTTAGAATTAGGATCTTTGTTAAGCCAGCTGAATTAAAACTGTGCTGGAATCACACAGCGCTATCAAGTCCGCTACTAAGCAAAACTATATAGAAAACATATGACTTTCAAAAATTTTGTAAATACATACATATCACAATCACTAGCCCTGAACGAATATGGCCAAATCGAATATTTGCCCCGCAAAGGGAATTGAACCCGCTTTACGCTGCGCTACGAAAGAAGTCCAAAATTTTACGATACGCACACATCATTTAGCACCAGAGTAGGCGTACAAATAACATCGTTGTTTAACCATATAAAATATATTATGTCTTTATCTGATTACTAATACGAAACATATATTTTCAACAGGTTATTAGATTCGAGATCTTCAT
Source organism: Pasiphila rectangulata (assembly GCA_963082625.1). Classification (NCBI taxonomy): domain Eukaryota; kingdom Metazoa; phylum Arthropoda; class Insecta; order Lepidoptera; family Geometridae; genus Pasiphila; species Pasiphila rectangulata. The sequence goes on along the minus strand of OY720261.1, from coordinate 7,279,581 downwards.
TAGAATAATAAAACCGATGAGAGTAAGAATAGGCGAAAAATTTGCCTAAAATATGAAATAATAAGCTTCAAAATATTCACAATCAGTTCAAAGGTTAATTAAAGCGAAATATTATGACGAAATTATGATTACTTACAATAAGAAAATATTTTTTTAAAGACTTGAAAAAAATAATTATTAAAAATAAACAAAGTGTTCTACATCGAAGCAAACTATGGCGGACATTTACAATAAGAATACTATATAATTATATATCAGAATATAAAATCAATTTACCAATGACTGTGATCACATGACGCGTGAAAAGACACAAATACAATCATTCTCATATCCAAAAATCATCCTTAAAATCAACTTAAACTTCAAAATAAAGCTCAAACTCACCTGACAACCACCAGCACTCCATAACCCAAGTAATAAAAGAGATAGAAGAACATCTTGAAGAAGCCAACGGCCAGTTCGGCTGGAGGCATTTGGGACATGTCTGCGATCTTCTGCTTTATGTTCGCTGGGGATAAGGATGAGAATGCCGTGGCGATGCCGTCCTTCACTGATTGTATGCCTCGACGGAATGGGTCCTTGCCGGCCCTGCGGAGTTAAATATCTATGTTAAAATAATATCTATATTACGGCGTTTGACATAAACCACATCATCCGCCATCCGGCAGCCACTTTCAAAATATTGTATTGACATCAAAACAAAATTTTAGCTCGGTCGTATGTCTGGAAGTGTGTCTAATTTACCTTGCGAGATTTGACCCGAACATACAAACAATTTTGAAACTTTGCAAGTAAATAAAATATTGTATTTTTGTTTAACACTTTTGTAGTTAAAATTTGTATCGTGCCAAAACAATATCCATGATATAAAATTGTGTGTCAATATTTTAGTAATTAATTCGCCATTTTAAGAAAGACATTGAAGTTGGCCTAGTGTTTCTCTTTATCACCGCTTTCTGTGACTATTATTCTTAAATAATGTTTACACCCGAAGATATATACCAATGTAGGTTGAAGGTTGTCCCGCCATTTTTTTCCGACAGGTCCTTTGACGATGAGCCCGTAAACAGGAAAAGCAGACCATAAAACGAGCATAACTTATACTTTTTCCTCGCAGCATTCTTGGCTCCTCGCAGCTCACTTGGATAATCGTAGCTAGTTTAACAAGTTGTAGCTCACTTTGCTTCTCGTAGCTCGCTTTGCTCATCACCTCCGCGCTCACCGGATTCTAATACATATTTCATCTACCTCTCATCATCATCATCTCCCATGTATATGTAGCTGGCCTCTATTCTTGGTGCCTCCGGCGGCCGCCTCCTGCGCCGCAATGAGCCCCGACGCGTGCGTCATTTCAAAGATGGCATCCTCGCAAAAGTTGACAAATGCCCCGAGTTTCTAATAAATGTAATATGACAAGGTCACCACAAGTCGAAACACGAAAACAGACAAGTATTACTTATACTTTTTTCTTCTCGTATTACGCCTGGCTCCTTGCAGCTCACTTTGCGTCTCCTAGCTCGCTCGGCTCATCACCTCTGCACTCAGGATTCTCGGCTAATCGTAGCTCGCTTTGTTGCTGGCTTGGCTCATCACCTCTGCACTCAGGATTCTCGGCTAATCGTAGCTCGCTTTGTTGCTGGCTTGGCTTACCACCTCTGCACTCAGGATTCTCGGCTAATCGTAGCTCGCTTTGTTGCTGGCTTGGCTCATCACCTCTGCACTCAGGATTCTCGGCTAATCGTAGCTCGCTTTGTTGCTGGCTTGGCTCATCACCTCTGCACTCAGGATTCTCGGCTAATCGTAGCTCGCTTTGTAGCTGGCTTGGCTCATCACCTCTGCACTCAGGATTCTCGGCTAATCGTAGCTCGCTTTGTTGCTGGCTTGGCTCATCACCTCTGCACTCAGGATTCTCGGCTAATCGTAGCTCGCTTTGTTGCTGGCTTGGCTCATCACCTCTGCACTCAGGATTCTCGGCTAATCGTAGCTCGCTTTGTAGCTGGCTTGGCTCATCGCCTTTCGGGACTCGCTCGCAGGAGTCTAATGCAAGACGTATTGCACCTACCTCTCATCATCGTCATCTCCCATGTACATGTAGCTGGCCTCTCTGTTCTTGGTGCCTCCGGCGGCCTCCTCCGACGCCGCCATGAGCCCCGACGCGTGCGTCATCTCAAAGATGGCGTCCTCGCAGAAGTTGACGAACGCCTCCAGTTTCTCCTTGTCGCCGCCTTCTGTGACTATGCTGTAGAAGAACGCTCGTTTTGATTCCTGGAAAGAAGACCGAAAATTAACATTAACACGCGAGAACACCAGAAAATATGGGAACGCAGACCGGACTGCAAGCATACAAAACTAATGCTACCAGAGAGAAACAAAAAGATAACCAACACTCTGCTCAAGATGACAAGACAAGACCTACGGATGATGGTGGGCATCATCACGAGACACTGCGATCTAAACCACCATCTTCTAAAGACAGGGGCCACAGACAGTGGACTATGTCGCGGGTGTCTTGAGAAGGAGGAGACAGTGGAGCACGTGCTATTGCATTGCACCGCAACAAAGAACGCCAGATCGGAGACGGGACTGCAGGAGCTCATAGAGTCATGCCCTTCTTCTTCTACAACATCTGCATATCCTTCGGGAATGCTCAGGGAATGCTGCCGGCGGCCCAGCGTCCTTCTCCGGTACTTTAAGGAGTTGGGCTGGCTAGGCTAGGGCTTGCATCACGGGGGACAATGCACAATACACCCCTATGCGGGACGTCAGTGCAGATCTGGTTACCCCCACAAGAATAAGAATAAGAACATTTTTTTTATGTAAAATATCTTTTGCGGGGTTAAAACCGATCGGACGAGAGGTGACGTGTGACGCTTGGTGATGTGCGAGTAAGTACTGGGGGGGAATGCCGTTCGTTGATCGTGCCCGTCGTGTTCACTGTGGCCACTGGGGCGACTGTGACTACGGTGGCGACTGTAACGACTGTAGTGACTATGGCAACTGAGGCTACTGAAGCGACTGTGGCGACTATGACGACTGTAGTGAAAATATTTTACATGTGCCAGGCGTCCCGTACCGGCTCATTTTTTTATTTATTTATCTAGGACAACAATCATTTACACTTGTATAAAACGTAAGTAAGTACTAACAAATACATTTCGTACATCTGTACGATAATAAAACCGGGCAAGAGCGAGTCGGACTCGCGCACCGAGGGTTCCGTGCCATCATACAATATAATATATGACAAAGGCGGTTTTATATTTGTTGGAGAACCTTGACAGCGCCATCTCTTGTCTGATAGCGGAACTTATGTAGATTTTTTACACTTTCGATGATTTCTAAAAAAGTATGCTATGTAGAGAGATTGTAATAAATTTCCTCTAATCTTTACATACACTTCTAATAGCAATAAAAGTTTCAGAGGTTTATCCCCGCAAACTTCGGAGATAAGGGGGGGGGAACGCTATTTTTTTCAATATTTTTGTACATAACTCAAAAACTATATGATTTAAAGGAAAACTAAAAACTGTTTATTAATGTGCAAAAGAATACCTTTCATATGATACCCCACATCACCTAGTAACTTTCCAAAAATTTTGAAAACGCCCCTTCCACCCCCATTGTCTAAAAAACTATGCAAATTAGAGAGTTCGCTACAATTTTCATATAAAGTTTACATACACTTCTATTAACTATAAAAGTATGACGGGTTTATCTTTGCAAACTTCGGAGATAAGGGGGGGGGAACGGTCGTTTTTTCGACATTTTTGTAAATAACTCAAAATTTTTATGACTTAAAGAAAAACTAAAAACTGTTTGTTGATGTGCAAATGAATACCTTTCATATGATACCCCACATCACCTATTAACATCACAAAATTTTTGAAAACCCCCTTTCCACCCCCCTTGTCTAAAAAACTATGCAAATTAGAGAGTTCGCTATAATTTTCCTATAAAGTTTACATACACTTCTATTAGCTATAAAAGTATCACGGGTTTATCTCTGCAAACTTCGGAGATAAGGGGGGGGGAATGGTCGTTTTTTCAACATTTTTGTAAATAACTCAAAAACGATATGGTATAAAGGAAAACTAAAAACTGTTTATTAATGTGCAAATGAATACCTTTCATATGATACCCCACACGGCCTAGTAACTTCACTTAAAATTTTTGAGATCCCCTATCCGCCCCCCTGCAATCAAAATAAGAATATTTTTTAACATTTTTATATACGCTATATTAGTAAAAAAGCGTTGTCTTTTACCATTTTAAATTTCAAGACGATAGCATCAGTAGTTCTCGAGATATCCATGTGTGACAGACAGACAGACAGACAGACAGACAGACAGAGTGATTCTATAAGGGTTCCTTTTTACCATTTTGGTCCGGAACCCTAAAAATGATAACAATCCCTACTAATATAAAATTACGGGCACGTGAGACCTTACAACTCTGTCTCAGGGTGACGGGCGCATTGCAGTGCAGCGTTGGTCACGTGCTTAGTGAACGCGATCACAGCGGCATTGCAATTATTATTTTATTGAGTTTACCGCTCAACATCGGGTGGGCCTTCGGCTTGTCTCGTCATTTAGTAGTACCAAAACCCCCCAAAAGAACCCCCTTAGAACCCCCCCCCCCCCCCCGTCTCCATGGTCTCTAAGAGAGTGTATAAACATATGTGGCACGACGATAACATCGCCGCGATTCCCTCGCTCGTGAAGACGGTCCCTAACGTATGATTAGCATGAACTTAATGTAGGTAAATTGTTTATTTTTGACACAATATTCTATCGAAAATTTCCCTGCCGTGGGGTGCCGGCAGTAGAATGTTGCCCCTTCTTTCATGCCCGTGGATGCTGTAAGAGCCTGCTAAGGGATACCACCGGAAGATGGGCAGCAGCGGCTCTCCGTGTATCAACATCCCGTACTGCGCTCGCCAACCCGCCTGCCAAGCGTGGCATGGCAACTACCCCTCATGGAGGCCTGCGTTCAGAAGCGGTCGCTTTACGGCAGTAATGAAAAATTATTTCCCTCGAAAGGAGTGAAATATATATATGTATATAGTCATATATATTACGTCTGATATCCATCCCCTCGTGATTTGCAGCAGTTGATAACATACTATGACGCAAAGTGTGAAAGTCCAGTTTACCTTGATCTGCGGTTTCTCCCACTGCTCGATATTAGACTCCTTGATCTCGAAGTAGACTCGTTCGATCCTCTTCGACCCGCCCATGATCTCGATTCGCCCGAGGAATGGTTCGAAGTAGTTTAGTACCGAACCCGCCGTTTCTAGGAAGCGGGCCAATCTGGGGAATTAAGAAGGAAGCGATTATATCTGTAGCTTTTTATGCTTTTAAATACTTTAAGGGAGACCCTAGTCCAGCAGTGAGACGCTTAGTCTCAAAAGTGAACGGGTTAAAAATATTTAAGATGCTTTTAGGGTTATTAAACGCAATAATCTTCTTTGTGTATCAGTAGTTTCTAACGGTATTTCAAACAGTCTTCGTTAAGATTGAACTTCGATATTTAAGTTGAAGCAGTAAAGAAAGTAAGCTCTTTTGGTCTTTTTATATTCTTATGGGCACATTTTGAGCTCATTTATCTTTTAAATAGTATGTTCTTGGTCTCGCCAAATTTATTTTCGACTCAGCTCTTAGTGGTCCAAGTCTTATAAACTACTGCGTCTGTTCTGTTTCCATTCGTATGGAACAACAAAATATCTGCTCGGCACTAGATAGTAGGACTTGAAAAGAAGATTTTTGACCCTAGATTTCTAAGCTATGAAGTGTTTTTAAAGATGGCCCTAATTACTCGTGATCCGGCATCAACTTACATTTGAGGAAATCTTTTCCATTAGTAAATACAACATAATATATACGATAACTATTGAGATGTAGAAACGTTTGGGGCTACGATTAACTTTTATGTAGATGTTAATTTGATAATACTAGTAGGTAACTAATGCATATAAAATAATTCGTGAAAACAGAAGTTATGAAGATTTTTAGACAATTACTTTAAAATCCGTATAAAATTAATCATTAGTGCTTTTTCTCAATCAGCTTTCCAAAGTATGGCACTAAAACTCACCTAGGTTCATTTGGCATATGTTCCGACAGATTCGTGAGCAGTACAGCCAAGTTGAAACCAATCTCCTTGGCGGGTTCGTGGAACCGGTCGCAGAACCCGATGTAGTCCAGTTTACCGTCGTGGTTCGTCTCGCAACAAGCTAGGAGGAACTCTATTTCTTCCCTGTGAGAATCAAAAAAGAGAAGTTAATAACAGCAAGCGAGATTCTAAAACTAAAAAAACATGAAATAAAATTGTAGGAAATGAAAACCTTATTAGGAATTTTCTAGAGGTCGAACCCACGTCAGTCAAATCGAACATTGACCCTCCTAAAGCCGGAAGTGCTTTAACCAACTAAGCTACGGAACCCATGACGGGCCGATTCAAAAATCAGATAAGGTCACGGTCACGGTTGAGAACTTGAATGTTCTACTTAAATGTGCTTTAAGACTACTTCAAATTACGGTTCATTCCAGAAATCCCCTGCGACGATCCTCTGCGTTTGGGATTTTTGGACTCTTTGTCCAAAAAGAACCGGAATTCCTAAAAGGCGTAATTTGCATACGCAAAGTGGTTTTCTGGACAAAAGTTCCACATATTACTTTTGTAAACTAAAGCTACTTGTGTAACGAGATATAATTTATAATCGTCAAAAAGCATTTTAGTTTTTGTAATTTCAAAAACGTTGGTGACAAATTAGACAACTTTTACGACAGCAACAACCTCTCATGCTCAATACATGAAGGCTACGGCTGTGATGATAATGATGAGTACCTTTTGTGTATGGAAACCTGAAAGTATAACACTTCTGCTGTTCCATCTTCTTAAGGTTCAACAAGTCACGGAGGCAAAGTAGTCAGTGGGCGCGGCCTAAATGTATGCTATCTCACCTCGGCTGTCCAAATTCAAAACCTAGTAACAGGTGATTTAAAAAAAAACCGTTTTTAGCATTTTTCGACTTACTAGGCAGTATCAATATGATGTGGACCTTAAAACACCCAGTTTCTTATGTAATTTTAAAAATATAATTTAGCAAGTCTGTGCAATTTGGCATGATTATGAAAATTTCCGTGAAGTACAAATTCTAAACATAGTATATCAGAATACAAATTTAAAACCCTAGCAACTCAACCGACTTACTAAGTTATGAATTTGAAAAACGACTTGCTTTGTTTTGAATTTGGCGCCGATTATAAATTCAGTGAAATGTTATTTAGTAAGTCCAGTGATACCGGCGCACGAGTGTTTCGCTCCATGATATAAAATGAGTTCTATGCAATTTTATCAGTCAATTTTATTAAATAAAAATTGTATATTAATGTGCAAATGAATACGGCCTAGTAACTTCACTTAAAAATTTTAACATCCGCTATCCGCTCCCCTGCAATCAAAATAAGAATATTTTTTACCATTTTCATATATGCTATATTAGTGAAAAGTGTTGTCTTTTACCATTTCAAACAAGTCGATAGCATCAGTAGTTCTCGAGATATCCATTTGTGACAGACAGAATGATTCTATAAGGGTTCCTTTTTACCATTTTGGTCCGGAACCCTAAAAACGAATTCTACGGCGTAATGCAAATGACGATCCACTCAGTACATTTTTGCTAAACCCAGTAGTTAAAGCTAAGTTTTTCAAAGGATCACGAAATCTTTTCTATAAAACAGACTTTGATGACTCTTACAAAGAACTGAACTTTTTGATGCAGAAATTTAATGTCAATGCTATTCCCCCACTTTCAAATACTATCCCCCGAGGGGTGAAATCATCGAAGAAAGATAGTATTATTTCAAAATTGGTCCCCCTAATGCCATTGAACAAAAGGGAATTTTGGCTGAATTTACCCACGAGTGATAGCTCCATTGATTTGCAGACTGATGGTCAAATCGTTACCAATGATAACGAGTAGTTAGTTATTAAAAGCATTTTATTTTAGTTTAAGTATATTTTTTTAGTCTAGCTAGACTGTTGAGAGGTTTAAGACATGTTTTAATTTAAGAGTCCTTTGAAGTAAGTTAATAAATATATTTTTTTAAGACAACACGATTTTAATCAAAATCTGCATTAAAAGGTATTTTGGGATTTCTTTTTATTAATCACTGTAATCACACAGTTATACACTATATATATTATGAATTTGTTTAGTCTTTACTTTTACTTTAGAAAATCAAATTGATAACCTAGTAAGCAGACTTACTAAGTTTTGATATTGTTTTTATAGTCATATTTGGGTAAATTCACAAATAAAAATAAAGTGTGAGCGATTCAAGTGTAACCATAACCTCTAACACGACTACGAATATTACAAACTGTTATCAACAATATAGTAAAACTTTTCGTCAAACACCCCAATCGCTACGATTTCTGGTTTCTTCGGGCCAACGAAGTAAAGTGGCCCACCCGTTTTTTGGCTCTCCTGAACATTTTTGTTGGAACGAGTTACTATGTTTTGATTTTAAGCAGCCGACCTAACATAGTGTGTGGGTACACAGACTATGCGCGTTAGAATGAAATGCACAATTATACATTTCTAAAACGACCGCGCAAAAATATGTATGTAAATAGACTTTTTGCACAAAGGTCATTAAAGAAAAATTTGATTGTAATCTTTTCAAAATAACATTTATTTCAACTATTGAATAATTAAACTATGTCGGAACGGCGTTTATTTTTGAGTTTTCTTTCTCCGTATATTATTTAGTTTCGTCCAAAGTTAAAGACTAAAATCAGTGTTAAAATACGAAAGTTTAGAAGCTTGTATTTTTGAAATATATACTTTTTTACGGTTTGGGGTATATATAAACATGTGTTGGAACACAGTGTTGGATGGTCAACGTCAAACAGTGGAGTAGTTACCCTTCCACGTTTGTATGGAAAGATGGGCGACTCGTTCAACCTTAAAGTCCTTGGGCAGCACCCATCCGTCGCTGTTAGCGTCTATCTCCTGGAGTCAGGCGCCTGTTTCACACTCTTTGTGTATGGAAACCTATGAAGCATACTCACGGAGTATAACTCTTCTGCTGTTCCATCTTCTCCTTAAAGTCCTTAGGCAGCACCCATCCGTCGCTGTTAGCGTCGATCTCCTGGAAGCTGGCGCTGGAAGTCAGGTCCTTGAGCTTCAGGAACATGTCGAAGTATTTGAGGATCAGCTCCACGTTGGAGGCGGATTCTACGAGGGTGTCCACCATCTGTTTACCGATTGTGCCTGCGGAAAGAGTCAAGTGTAAGTCTTGATATGCTTAGGGAAACGCAGATTTAAATTCGGTTGCATCGGTCAGATCGCTCATAGCGATAAGTCCAAAGGGCGGACTTATCGCTATGAGCGATACTCCTGATTGGTTTTGTTAATTTTTCTTTATATTTATTCCATGTGGTGTACAAGAGTTATCTGTGTATAGTGACGAGCTCTGTGGCGCAGCGGGCGAAGGTCCGCCTGCGACGCAAGGGGTTGCGGGTTCGATTCCCGCCTCTGGACAAATGTCTGTACGCTCTGCAGATATTTGTTCAGGGTGTTCTGGGTGTTTTCCTATATATAATAAAAAAATATCTATCTATGTAGTATATTGTATTAAGTATATCAGTCATCTAGTACTCATAACACAAGCTCTGCTTAGCTTGGGGCTAGATGATGCTGTGTGATTTGTCCAGCAAAAAAAAAAAAATCTTATTGTTCCTTGAAGAGGTCAGCATCACCCCCTTTTGGGTTTGTACATTATTATAATACACCCTTACCATTGACGACGTTTCCTTCCAGCATAGACAGCATCATAGTGATCATGTCCTTCTGCAGATTGAGCAGTTCCTTTAGCAGGTCCACTTGAGAAGAGTGCTTGGATAGCTTGTCTTGCATGTGAGAGAAGAGGAAGAGAAAACCGCCGACGGCGTCCCATAACCTAGAATGACAGGGATTGTCACACTGTAGGTGATGAAGATTTTAATTATAACTCATTAAGTCTCTGACTACGAATGATAGCCCTACCTCAAGACCATGACGTGTGAAACTGCGTTGAAATAAAGGGAAACTCAAAAAGACTCAAATCGGTTTATATCCCGTAAATATTGCATGTTCACAATGTTCACAGCCATGATAGTTTCGGAAGGTGTATAAAACTATGTTGTGTGAAGATTTCACCATCACCATTGGCGTGTATCAGTCCAGTGCTTGACATAAACCTCCTGTAGTATCAGGTTGAATTTGGGACTGAAAAACGTTGGTTGGCCCTTTCAACCCCCTCTTCCCGATTCGCTAGACTATATCGAATTTACTACAATATCTACCACCGTGGGGTGCCGGAGTTGAATGTTACCCCTCCTTTCATGCTCGTGGATGCAGTAAGAGCCTGCTGAGAGATACCTCCGGAAGATGTGCATCAGCGTCTTTCCGTGTGTCAACATCCCGTACTGTGCTCGCCAAGCACTGTGAGTATGTCAACTACCCCTCATGAGGGAGGCATGAGATCAGTAGTAGTCGTTTTACGGCTGAAATGATGACGAATGATAATTTACTTTATTCCCTACAGCATTAGGAGCACTTTACCTGGAGTGCGCCAAAGCTTGCTGGTTCTGTGTACACGGTCCCTGGATGACCTCAGTGAGCGTGTTAAACACTTGAGATGCGACGCCGATGGCCTTGAAGAAGTTCGCTTTACCGGCTGGGTCGATCAGTTCCTGTTATAAAGAAAAGTATATGAGATACTTTATTATATTATCTATATCTATATTAATATCATAAAGAGGAAATATTTGCATTTGTTTGCTTGTAACAAATAAGCTCAACTACTGGACCGATCTCACTAATATTAAAGCCGAAAGTTTGTTTGTATGGAGGTTCGCAAAAACTAGCGAACTTATCGAGCTGAAATTTTGCAAAGGCATAGATGTTGGCTAGGATTAACATAGGCTTTTTTTATCAGGGTATAACGCATGCGAAGCGGCGGGCCCAAGCTAGTTTTCTAATAAAATTCTTTCACCATTAGAATGCTACATTGTCCTTGAGTAGCTTAGGCTATATTTTATCCCTGTATTTTCACGGGAACGGGAACTACGCAGGTGAAACTGCGGAGTGCTAGATTTAAATATATGTAAAGAAAACCACTCATAAACAAGCTCTTTTCTTAAGTTTGTCTTTGCCGTATTATTGTCAAAGTGAATTGCATAATCTTGACAGAGCACAATTTTTTCCAGGTGAGGAAAAGAAGCGAAAAGAACCCTCATTCTTTCACTTCTTTTCATTCATTAATTTCATTCACTCAGATATATAATACAGAGCTAAAAACTCTCAAAAAATAAGACGAATCTTACATAGTTCGTGTCTACAGTGACATCAAGTCAAGAGCGAGTGGTAATCTTTTCCTTCACGCGCGTCCCCCTACAATAAACATGGTAATAAGTTACCTTCTAATTCTTATTCTAATAGGGGTTATCAGATCTTCACTGACGTCCCGCATTGCGGTATATTGTGCATTGTCCCGTGACACTCCCCAACCTAAGCCAACCCAACTCATTGAAGTACCAGAGGACTCTGAACCGCCGGAAGCATCCCCGAAGGATTTGCAGATGTTGTGCAAGAAGGGCATAACTCTCTGAGCTCCGGTAGTCCCGTTTCTGATCTAGCGTCCGTGGCAGTACAGTGCAGCGTTTCCTTCGCTTCAAGACATCCGCGACGCAATATGTTACCTTAATTCTTAATTCTTTATTGTACACAAAGTAAATACATAGACAAAAGCTTATATATATGACATGTACAACGGCGAGCTTAACCCTACCAAGAGTTTTCTTCCAGCAAACCTTTGAGGATAGGAAAACTGATTTTAAAGTGGGTACGTGTACATAAAACAAAAGGTAATAAATAATTATATAAATACACGTTGCTTCGAAAATAAATATACCTAAACAATAAACAGACTAATTATGCAAATCAAATAAAACAAATAAACTTACTCATTATAATATGTAAATACCTACTTATAATAACAAACATATATAAAATAAATAAATATATGTATATACGTATACTAAATATATATATACATATATATTTATAAAATATATAACATAAGTGATTACAGAGAGAGATAGGTAGTGCTCTTTTACTTGCTTTACTCTTTTAAAAGTGCTTATAGTTTGACTGTTGCGAATGGAGTGGAGAGACTATTCCACAGCCTGGCAGCGCCAACAGTAAAGGAGTCACCATAACATACCTTGCTAGAGTAATGCCAGTAGAAGTCCATGATACTCTCCTGAAGCCGCAGCAGGTAATCCACGGTGCAGATGACCACGTTCACGGTCGTCGTGTTGCCGGCTTGAGTACGGAGGTAGTTCTGCCATTCTATCGGAAAAATAAGAGCATGAAAACTCAATGGTGTATGTCAGAACTGGGTGTTTTGATAACTATGAATTATAATTAATTAAAAAAAAAAGATTTCAAATGGTAAAATCTCTGACTTGTTGGCAGGCGGACCTTCGCTCGCTGCGCCACAGAGGTCGTCTTTAACTAAACTAATAATCTTTATTTAAAGATTCATAACTAATAACAGCTATTTAGCTGTTATTAGCTATGAATCTTGACAATCTAAAAAATATTTTAGGATATCAATAGCGTGCCTTCCAAAATCAAAGTGAAAGTCAATGAAAGTCATATGAGTATGTTCATATCAAGGGTAAACAGGTACCTTCTTGGCAAGCATTGGGACACGCTTGCCAAGAAGGTAGTCGTAGATCACATTGCTTTACATCAGGCAAGATGTGGTAAAAAGCAAGCCTATATGCAATGAAAAAAGAATGAACACTGTATTTTCACCTAAACTTTCATTCCTAAAACTCTAGCTAAACACGAAGATACCACTCACCCAAGTTGTGCCCTTCACAAGTCAGCTGTATAAACCTGAACAGTGCACACGTGAACTCAGCATCGTGCATGTTCTTCTCGCCCGCAGCACCCTCTAGCCCCACACCCAAACCTGGAAACAGTATGATGATTAGCTATCTATTATAGATGATCTATACAGCAGCAGCAACTGGTATGCTGTTTCGGAGACGCTGCAGTGCCTGGGACATTGTAAGACGGATTTGGCTTGCCCAGCACCTATACCATCCTCCCAGCTTAGTCAGCTATTAGTCAGAGGAAAGAACGTCTGAAGCTAAGCCGCGGGTTTCCTCACGATGTTGCATCGCTAAGCACGTGTTAAATGTAAACATCATTTTTCAACAAAGAAAAATCTATTGGTTCACGGCCGGTATCAAATGTTGAATTCAGTTCATGATATCACGCAGGATTCCCGACTTAAAAGACGGATTAGGTCCAGGAAAAGAAAGCTAAGGTTCTAGGATGTGGTCCATCTGAGTACTAATAAGACTCGTAATCGTGATCGCACCAGTAATCATGATCTTCAAACGTGAAGATCTAATCCCCAACTCGATGGACAGACCAGCTTCAGGAGAAAAAGCTTTTTACCAGAGTATGGTAGCAATCCATGATCGAGTACTCTGAGATCTATGAGGGAGGCCATGTCCAGACGCCCTACAGCTGAGGTGATGAACTGTAATTTACCTTCAGCCTTTGTGTTTCTCTCAAATGCGTCCAGATCGAGCACAGAGCAAGAGTTCATGAGCCCAGCGATGGAAGTGAAGAAGCCGACGTCTTTTTTGTCTTTGAGGTGGTTCAACATTCCCTGAAAATATAAAACCTTTAGATACACAAGTTGTGGAAAACAGAAGAGGAAATTTATATGATTTGACCTCCTATACGAAATATCAGCCAAGGGATAACACCGGAAGTTGGGATGTTGGCGATCCATAAGGGATGCCAATGTCCAGCAGTGGACATGTCGTATCATCATATCACCCTTTGGACTTCTTTCCAAAGGCTGATTGGAAAGGCTGGATGGATGATGATACGACATGATAGTTTAATTAAGAACATAACAGAAGGAAAAGCTGAACAAATAAAAAAAAGACGAATACCAAGGAATAGTTTGATGAACTAGGTGATCTATTTAAGAGAATGCATTCCCTTTACAGCAAATAAAAATCTAATCACAATTATCAACGGCAACCTTTTAGTGACTGCTACAAGATGTAATTTATCCGAATGTAGTTTACATTCGATAAAATATAACTCTTATTTTGAAAGAAAACTGCCAAACAAACGAATGGAAGATGTTCATAAATTATATTAAGCGCTAAACAACAAAACGATTCGCAATCACAATTTAAAACGAGAGTAAGCAATATTACTTTACGGGGTTACCACAAGGTGCAATACTAGTACCAAAACTATTTCTCGTATACACGTCAATAAACAAAGTTTTTCTAACATAAATTAATACAGTACTTAGCAACTACACCATAGCATTTGAATATCAATGTTGCCGCCTCACAGCTTACCATTTGAATATCGATGTTGCCGCCTCTCAGGATAGATATACCCAATTCTAAAGTCTTCATGACCATGTCACTGGGCATTCCCTTGGACGCGGAAATGTGTAGCAGCACCATCTCTGCCACACCTCGGTTTGCCAGCCTCGCTTGATGGAATAGCAGCTTTTGCTTTTCCATTTCTTGTTCCTGTACATTACAATTATGTTTTTCAATTTGCAAAAGATGGTTTACTGTTTATAGTAGAGCGGTCTGATACAGAAAAGTGGAACAACGAAAGATTTGTGTAGACTCCACGTATTGGAAAACAAGAAGCCTAAAATATTAGGATTTTTTAAGATTCCGGTACATACCATGTAAGTTTCCATAGTTTTCTGGTTGGGCACAAAAGAAAAATTTGGTGTGTTAGTGAATTCCGAAAACATTTTGTTAATATTTTTGAAACTAAAGAATTTTGATGCCAAATAAGCGAAGCTCAAAACCTACTAGCTGCAGATTGGTAAGAGTTTTTAAGAAGCCGACATTCAGAAAGAGTACGCGAGAGAATTGGAAGCGATATCTGCGCTTGCGAACGAATTGCGCAAACAGATGTCAAATAGGCCATACCAGGTACAATACTTATACAAAAACAAATATGTAGGTAACAATTTCAGTAATCAATATCCAATTAGTGCTCAAGAAACACCCAAACATAATTGTTTCGCGTTTACGACGCACCTCGAGAAAAATCCGCTTCCTGTGCATCATGGAATACACTAGAAATAAAAAACGCAAGAGTTGACAGAGCAACTACATATATTATGTTCTACGTTTTTGTGTCGAATACTTTGAGCGTTTTTTAAGCATTCCTTAGATATTGATTAGTAGATTTGTTTCTATACATATATCTGTTGTTCATTTAGATATTATAATGGCTTCCGCAATTTCACGCCTGAATCAATTAAATCATACCAGGTACATTTAAGGTGCGATCTGATGACGAGTGTGCTTTAAACACTGGTTTTTCTTCCGTGGTTGCACGATGGAGTGATCGCGCGCAATGGTGATCGGAACAGACCCTTAGTCATCCTACAGATGACTAAAAATCTCAGAACTACTATCCTAAAACTTCGTCCAAATAAGACATTGTAATTTTTTTTACGACATAGTTTAAGATACCAAATTGGGCTGAATCACTAGTAGAAACGGGAATGGATACTGAAACATGAAGGTCTTGAGCCCGGGTCGTTGGTTCACTAGTAGGTAAGTAAGACCCACTACTGTGTTTAGGAGGTTCTTTACCTAGCAGGGTAATTCAAAGTGATGTTTTAATTTTAAGTTCAGACTTTACAGGACCATATTTAGCCACACTTTTGTTTTTAAGTATGTATGTATGTCCTAATCAGATTAATAACTAGTTCATTTCGTTCCATTGTTTTCAAATTGATTATCTTTTAATTTCCATTATCAATGTACGGGTTGGTCACCAGTGAATGGGTGTTCGATTGTAAATTTGACACCCACACCGAAGTTACTTTTAGTGGAGCAACATTAAGCAATACATTGTGAAATTTTATTCACCTATTGTTATTGTGTAACACGTACATTACCGGATCGTTTCATTTATTATCCCTATGCATAAATCACAGATGATTTATCAATGACACTCGAATCACCAGTCACTGAAGTATTTGGGGACAATTACATTGATCTTAAGTAATATTAGTAGCTTTCTTGTAGGCACTTTGTAGGAACTTTGATTATATAACATAATTACCGAACATAATAGGACTATTTCAATCTTGGTGATAAAAATGTGTTAAATTGGTTATTTTGTATTTAAAAAAAGAGAGATTTCTTGTCTGTACGTTTCATTGGTATAATATATAACACTTAAATATTTTTGACGTTAGTGAAATATGACAGCAAACGTCAAAAAATACAAAATGCAATTTGGAAACTCATCATCCTTTTGCTCAACGGAAAGTAACTTCGATGTGGCTGCATACGGTTTTAAGGGCGTTATCATGTGTAAGGGCGAAGCTCAAAGGGGTTATTAAGCTACTCACGTGTATACTAGCCTTGCCCTCCTCCTCGCCCGGCTCCTCGCCGCCCCCCTCCTCCTCCTCCCCCCCGCCTTCTTCTTCTTCTTCTCCGCAGGACTTCGCGATAATGTACGCGTACGACATGTAGAGGGGATCCTCCTGTTTATTTAGAAATCATTACTGGCGCTGCGTTGAATGTCAAGCGTCATTAATTAAAGAAAGAGATAAATGAAAGAGGTTTAATTTTTAGCTTTTTCCCCTTATTATTATAATTAAAGTCATCTGAAGATTTTTGTTTTTCCTTTGTAAATTGAAATTTCTGTTTGGCCTTTCAGTCCACAATTATATTGATTGTTCCAAACCTTTCTGTCATAGCTTGCATACGAAACAACTGCCGTAAGGTTCTGGCAGTAGAATGTTGCCCCTTCTCTTGCCCGCGGATGCAGTAAGAATCCGTCAAAGGATACGTCCGGGCAGTAGGGTCTTTCCGTGTATCAACATCCCGTACTGCGATCACCAACCCGCCTGCCAAGCGCAGCGTATGGCGAGAACACCCTCATGATCAGTACTTGGAGATTCTTGAGGAAGACCTTCGTCCAGCAGTGGACGTCCTACGCCTGAAATGATTTACCTGCAAGGCACCAGACCGCTCTGTCATAGCTCCTCTGCAGAATGTGGTGACCAGCTGGGTTAAGGGATCCGGTTTCCCCTCCTCTTCCACCACATCACTCTTCTTCAGCTCAGCGTCTTCGAATGATTGCTGGAAATTTAACTCTATGTCAGTGGAGTAAGGTTATTTTTACCTTTTATTTTTCTTGCAAGTGCTTGTATATCCTATCAGTGTTTTATTTTCACGACTAGATGACAAGACAAGCCAAAGGCCCATCTGATGTTCAGCGGTAACCTCTGCCTATAACAAATTCAATACCGCGTTGATCACGTTCACGAAGCACGTGACCAACGCTGCATTGCATTGCGCCCTAAGTCAGAGTTGTAAGGTCCCATGTGCCCGTAATTTCATTGGCCCCCTTATCCTTGATTGTAATAACCATGGTTGTAATGATGATGATGATGATGATCATGACCATCTTTAATTTTGGGCTGGTGCTATGTGAACATTTGTTTGATTTAACTTTTCAAACTATCATAGCATTTAAATTTATATGCAATATTTACGGGATATTTACGACGATATGAGTCTATTTGAGTTCCTCGATATTTTGACGCCGTTTCACACGTCATGATCACGGATAAACTGAAGTCCTTTGCAAGTGGGTACTGTGAAACTGCGTCGAAACATCGGGAAACTCAAAAAGACTCAAATCATGGTAAATATCCCGTAAATATTGCGTTTGCTTGATCGTAAACCTCCAAACTTACGGTAAGATCTTCAATCATGACTTCTTGGCCGACGTTTTCCTCCTCCAACCATAGCTCGTAGTATGTTCTAGCGAATATGTTGATGGCTCGATGTCTGTTAAAGTAAGAAACACGTTACATTCATTCGAGTTGTTTTTCTTTATCATCTGGTCATGCAACATTTAGTTAGAACTTTAAAAAATATGGTATGCTGTCTTTATTAACACATATTTAACCGGGTATTTATCGCGTTATTTACCTTTATTATTGCCCGATGTTAGTGGTTAGTGTAGTGCGCTGTCCCAATGTGAAACAGCCTTAATCTCAAGTTACTATATTTATGAAGACCAAGTGAGGGTAGTCTGAAAAGACGCCTTCGCTTTGCTGCGGTTACCTCTAACACGTCAGTCTTCCCGGGACCACGATGGGTGCAATCCTGTCGAAACGTCGGGCAATAATAAAGTAAATAGCGCGATAAATACCCTGTTAAATATGTGTTAATAATGTGTCGTGATCGCGAAAGTTTCAAAAAGACTATGCTGTCTTTCTTAAAGAATAAGACAAACTATGACACTACCAATACTCTCATCTCAGCCGTATGACTAGTGTCCTAGTCCATTGCTGGTCCATAGGCCTCCCTCATGGAGCTCTAAGATCACAGGTTGTTGCAATCATTACTATGAATAATATTGCAATAATTTATTTCCCGGCATAACAGCGCATGGGTCGAATTGACGGCGGATCGGGATGCATGGAGAGTTGGAGGGGAGGCCTTTGCCCAGCAGTGGGACACTTATGGCTAATTGTAATTGTAATTTATTTTCATTATTTTTTTATTTTTGCAAAATCCATCTAGACTGATTTATGCAGCGTCAACGTTTGCTAACCCATGCTGTATGGGACGCTACAGTGCCTGGGACATTGCTATATGGATTAGGCTTGCCCAGCATCTACAATCGACATAGTCGACAATATTGACATCAAGGCCTGTCATGGCGTTTCAAAGCTTTTGTCTAAGACTATATTCCTTTGTGGTATAAAGACTTACATTTATATCATCATCATTCATCATCATTTCAGCCGTAGGACGTCCACTGCTGGACATAGGCCTCCCTCATAGATATCCAGTTATTACGGTTGGAAGCGATCTGCATCCATCGTCGACCTGCGGTCTTCACCAGGTCATCATCCCATCTTGTTGGTGGACGTCCTACGCTGCGCTTGCCGGTCCGTGGCCTCCACTCGAGAACTTTTCGGCCCCATCGGCCATCTGTTCTGCGAGCTACATGGCCTGCCCATTGCCACTTCAACGTGCTAATCCGTTTGGCTATGTCGGTGACCCGAGTTCTTCTACGTATCTCCTCATTTCTGATTCGATCGCGTAAAGAAACCCCGAGCATAGCCCTACATTTATATACCACAAAGTAATTTTTGTCTGTTCTACCCTTGAGAAGAAACGCCATGTAGAAAGTAGTTAATCAACCGTTTTGTCTGCTCTTCCTAAAATCAAGGAAGACTCTCTTCCAGGAAAATAGAAAATCGGCCTGTTAGTCCCATACTAGATTCTGTACATTTACCTGCTAAGTTTATACAAATGCACGGATCTTAATGAGGCGATAACCGCCCTCTTCCTTGCCGCACACAGCACTCGCTTCCAGTTGCTGGCGCGCTGCTTCGGCTTAGTGGCCTGGTTAGTGGTGAGTCCAGTGCAGCGTGCAATATTACGAGTATCTTAGTACATGCAATGGGAGTCTCGATAAGCTGACCATCGTCGGGAAGGTCGAGGGAAGGAGATCACCCGGGAGATTTCCAACTCGGTGGACGTACCAGCTCCAGGAGAAGAAAGCTTGGTTCTGCGATGTGGTCCACTTGACCGCTAATAGTACTCGTTGGAGACAAACTGTCCACACCTTCACGAAGAAATCCAGTGATCATGATCTTTAGACAAAAGCCGACCACGAAAAGAGTACCTGTATGCAAGACAAGTACAACCCAAATCGTATGCGGAGTTAACGGTAGCTTTGAAATTAGAAGGGTCAGGTCAGCATTTGTATCACCCTCGAGGATAGAGCTCTTCTCTGTTATTTCAAGGAGTTAGGCTGGCTAGTGTTGGGGAAGTATCAGAGGAACAAAGCACAATCAATCATTACGGGGGACGTCAGATCCTGTCTTAAAAACCCATTATAATAAAAGTCCATAACGTGAATAACCAGACGGTATTTTGTACTTAGACCTTTTAAATAAAAGAATCTCCATAAAGACACTCTCCAAAAAAAATCTGTAGAAAATCGACGTTTTGGTAAATAATTAGCAAACAGAAATTACTCTTAAAACAACATCAGTAAAACAAATGTCTTTATTATGTTATGTAGCTTCAATGAGACTGCCGGTTAATAATAATGCTAGCTAAATTCACTCAGCAACAAACACAACACAGTATTAGAAAACATGTTATTAGATGTATCATTATCCCCATTACCAATAAACACTGGTTAACATAACTAATCAGCACTTTATTGACAGATTTATTGACAGTACTTATTGTAAGAAAATATGTCAAAAAATCGTTGAACTTGTAGCTTGTATCCCTAAACACGTCATTTCTCTATTGGGAGCCATCCATAATTTTTTTCATACTTATATCACGATTTTTTTGTCTTTGACCTTCTTGTAACATCTGGTCATGATATTATGTATATATTCATCAATATTGAGTGAAACTCTCCCGGGTAAGTATTAGCTATTTAAAATGTAGAAATGTTGAAATTAAAACAACAGTCCCAAGAATCGTTTAAATTCCATTTTTTTTTTCAAAACTTAATGTTACGTACGTTATTTAGCCACCTTTTCACCACGTCACGTAATGTCTTATATCGTTGACCCTCTTCCTCCTCCTTTGTGGATGGAACTTGTCAGGAAACTTGATTAGACTTTTTGGTTAATAATGTCAAACGAAAATCACGCTTATACAACACACAACACAGTCTATGAACCTTGGCAGAGAGTGCAGCGAGGTTTGCCTGAAGCATTGTATGACGGCCCGCTTCCTTTGTATAGAAACGCACGAGCGGTACACGTTTTTGCTCATTTGTTGGGGATGGTCGATCTGAACACGAAGAGTAATAAATAGGACTTCAAAAGAATAAAGTAAGAGTTAAAATTCTCACTCGATCCTGTCTACAGATCCAGTCAGGACCTAGTGACAGATTTAACTCACAGTAAATACACATAAAAAAACAGTAAACTGTAAAATACGAAAATTTAAATACAGCGTTGTTGTGTTTTGACAGCCTCTTCCTTATTGGACATCATCATCCGCCTATGTTAGTGTTATTGCTGGACAAAGGCCAACCTAAACCTGCGCCATTTCACCTTGACTTCGGATTGTCGCATCTAGCGTCTAGAAGCGACACCCTTCGGTGGGCGTCCCACACTACGTTTGCCGAGTCGCGATCTAAACTCATGACTCGTTTACCCAAATGGTATTTGGTTCTTCGGCAGATATGGTATACACTTCAGTTTGGTAATCCTATGTTGACGACTTTGGTCCTCTGTCGGATAACCTCGTTGCGGTTTTTAACCTTGAGAGACTCCGAGCATAGTATGCTTTACGGCTTGTTGAGCGAATTTAAACTCACGGTATGGCTGGTCCACACCAGCCATACCGTGAGTGTCCACATTTCGGCACGGCAGGTCGTGAGCAGAGCGTAAAGGTATGATGTGATGAGAGAAACGGAGTTTCCCAAACGCTGCCCAGCCTAGAAGAATCCCGCGCCTGGCCTCCTTTTCAAAGTTGTTCTACTCCCTACCCACATGCCCACCTAGGGCAGATTTTGTAATTTGGTAGAAATTTTGCATGTATTTTATTCCAAAATACAAAATCAAAATATGCTATATTACATGTTCACTGTAAAGATATTTGAGTTGATTGAATTGAATGAATCTGATTGATTAATATTGACAAACAATAACAGCAGGTACAAAAATATCTAGTTTGAAGCCACATTTTTTAGCACGTTCTTATAATTGATAGATAACTAAATGAAATCCAATTCTGCTAGATTGCATACGAAATGTTTGATTTTTTGAAAATACTCTAAATAAATATAAATATCCAGTGTAACTCACCATATGCAACCCAAAGAGCACTTTGCTCATTGCCACGATCCTTTCGACGGTGTCGTCAATGATTTTGGCTTTGTTCTCAGCTGTCTCCATGGTCTTGTCAGACTTGCTTTTGGAGCCTAGTTTGCTGTGGATTTAATGTTTTTTATTATATTTATCTATAAATTTAGAAATGCCGTGGGGTGCAGTAAGAGCCTTCTGAGGGATGTCTCTGGAAGATGGGCAGCAGCGTCTTTCCGTGTATCAACATCCCGTACTGCGCTCGCCAACCCGCCTGCCAAGCGTGGTGAGCATGCCAACTACCCCTCAAGGAGATCCATGAGGGAGGCCTGTGTTCATCAGTGGACGTTTTATGGCTGAGATTATATTTAGAACAGAGTCTGGTTCATCATTTCAGCCGTATGACGTCTACTGCTGGCCATGGGCCTCCTTCATGGATCTCTTAGTATTTATTAATCAAAAGGGGTTCTTGCCATATTCGCCATGCTTGACAGGCGGGTTGGCGAGGGCAGTATAGGGTGTTGAAGACACTGAAAGACGCTGCTGCCCGCAGGTACCCCTTAGCAGATTGGTAATGTGTCCGAGGGCAACAGAGGGGCAATATTCTACTGCCTGCACCCCACGCCCAGTCGGGTTATAGTCCGCAAAACTTAGCTTGATCGCTGCGACAGATGCTATAAGTGACATGATTAGGGCTGGGACGATGTTGAAAATCAAAATCAAAAATCAAAATCAAATCATTTATTTGCAAATATTTGAAAATATACTATTATAATTATCGATTATTGCGAATAATGTGGAAAATTTCGACTCGGCCCGTCATGAGTTTCGTAACTTAGCTATTAAAGCACTTCCAGCTTTGAGCATCATCATGTTAGCCGTAGGAAATCCACTGCTGGACATAAGCCAATCTCTCTCATCAGATGGGTTGGCAAGCGTAGTATGGGTTATTGATGCACGGAAGGACGCTGCTTTCCATCTTCCAGCGTTATCCTATAGTAGATTCTTACTGCATCCACGCGCAAGAGAGGAAGGGCCTTTTACTGACGGCACCCCACAACATTTCCGGCCTTAGGAAGGATCAAGCCAAAATCGATTTGACCAACGCTTGTTCGAACCCCGCCGAAATCGTATGTTGTCGTATATCGTATGGAATCGTATGTAAAGGTTCTTCATTTCCATTGATTATATTTCTGAATGGAAACTTTTCGTGTGTGGCACGACACGTAACTCACCTGTATAGATAATGTTGCCAGGACATCTCGTCGGCGGGATCGATCTTATCTGGCAGAGTGAGCTGCGTCTTGGCGAAATCAGACACATCTTGTTCGGACAATTTCTGTGAACAAAATTATAAGAATTCGCTTAAAAATAATATTTTAATGATATAATATGTCTATCCATGCATTCATGTCAGCCGGAGGTCGTCCTCTGCTGGGCAAAAGCCACTCTCAAGGATCATTGAGGGGGTTTTTGCAACACTCGCCACGCTTGGCAGGCTTAGGTTGGCGAGCGCAGTACAGGATGTTGATACATAGAAAGACGCTGCTGCCCATATTTCAGAGGTACGCCTTGGCAGATTCTTACTGCATCCACGAGCAAGAGAGGAGTTGCAACATTCTATTACTGGGACCCTACGGCAATAGTGCCCGGTGGGTGGGTATATTGAGTAGTTAGCGGGTGGGTAATAGAGCATGAGACTCCTAATATTATGTAATTGATTCAAACTATACTAATATTATAAAAACACAAGATTTGTATATTTGTTTGAAATGAATTAACGTAAAAATGTTTGGTGCTGATTTTGAACAAGGTCATACCTTCTTCAAAATCAGCATCACCCTTAGGATCTTTGAATCAAACAGCCCTTGATCAAGGAGTGGAGATGGTTGATGTCAGCGTATTAATATAATGCACTATACATGCAACTCGAGATGTCAGTGCAGATCTGGTCTCCTTCCTTGAGGATCAGAGTTGCAAATGTTGGTCTTACCTTGAGAAACCGACGCTTGCAATGCTGTACCAGCTTTGTTCGCGGCCCGCGAAGAGACTGAATCCAGCCGGCAGCAGCCTCTTTAAACGGGCTACCATCAGCAACGTTTGGACTTCTTTGTCCTTATCTCAGTGAGCTTGAGGATTGCTGATCCATTGACAATCATACCTCAAGTCGAAGCAACGGTAGAAGTCAGTAGGTATTAATGTTTGGCCATTTCTTATTTCTTTTTTATCAATATTACCTTCGGGGATGTTCTTAGAAGGCTGCCAATGGCCCAGCGCGTCCTGCTCCTTTACTTCAGAAGTTGGTTAGGCTGGAGTCTTTTGGGTAGGATCGGAGCACAATGCACCAACGCGGGACGTCAGTGCCGATCTGAACTCTCCCAAAAAATTAGAAATGTTTGGTCTTACCTTCAGGAACCGATATTTGCAATGATGCACCAGGTTTTCAAGGACAGTAGAAGCAAGTTGGTCTTTCCTTCAGGAACCGATTCTTGCAAAGCTAAACCAGTACAGATCTGGTCTCCCTTTAGCATTAAAATTAGAAATGCTGGTCTTACCTTCAGGAAGCGGTCCTTGCAATGCTGTACGAGTTCCTGCTCGCGGCCCGCGAAGAGATTGAGTCCGACGGGTAGCAGCCTCTTCAGACAGGCTACCATCAGCGACGCTTGGACTTCTTTGTCCTTGTCTCGCTTCTTATCGCGGTGTTTCTTCTTTTTCTGTGGAGTTATTTATTGATAATGAGGTAAGAAATCATATTGTTATGTACAAACGTTAGAAACTTTTACGATCAGAAATTTCAGAAATTTTTACGATCATGCTATATTGTTATTTTTATGAAGAATATAGAATTTCAATAGTTAGTGAGATTGCTTATGTATTATTTTGGTTTTGTAAACTATTTTAGCTTTTAAAGAAAATTAAATTATTTTAGCACATTATTTAAACAATCTTAAAATAAAATTATTTGTGACATGCAAAATCATAGGTTTAATGATTCTTTTCCGAATAAAAACTTCAATAACTTATTATTAAGAGCCTGTACTGTCCCACTGCAGGGCGGAGGCCTCCCTTCCTTTTATTAACTTGAGATACATAGATAGATGTTTTTCTATATATGTATAATAAAAAAATACCTATCTATGTAGTTTAATGTATTAAGTATATCAGTCGTCTAGTACCCATAACACAAGCTCTGCTTAGTTTGGGGCTAGATGATGCTGTGTGAATTGTCCAGAATTATTTATTTATTAATTAAAATTATATAACAAAAATATATTTATATAATTATATAACAATACAATTATTTCTGTGGATACATAATTTTCTCTAACCAAAACAGCTTTCAGTTTCGACAGAGCTTATAAGCTGAAGGACAAATAGGATTGCATGTTCCGCCCAAACCGAAGTTATTTTAGAAAGTTCTTCATTGATTTGTTTTATCCACGGTTTCTTGGATTTAATAAAAACGAAGACTATGCAGGCACAAAGAAGCGAGTAGTACATACTAGCTAGGATACAATATACTCGTATTTACAATACCATACAACTTACCGTGCGATAAACATTACTGTGTGATTGTATAATGCATGAGCATACTGTGTCAACTTACCTTTCCGCCACCCTGTTGTGTTCCGTCTACGACTGCCGTGAGTCTTCTAGTGGCTGTTGGCATGATCAGAACCTAAAAGCAACATAACAATAAGCATACCGATAAGCCAACAATGTACGTATGTTAGAGAAGTGATATGAGTATTAATATAAAAACCGACAGGCTGATCACGTATCTAGGGACAGGTTTGCAACAGGCGCAAAACTGTTGCAAACCTGTCGCTAGATACGTAATTAGCCTGCGGGTAGTTACCGCGTAAATGCCTTTATTACCAGTCTTCCCGGGACCACGACGGATGCAATCCAGTCAAAACGTCGGGAAATAATAAAAATTTGCGCGATAAATATCCAGTTATATTTATATTAATAAGGTGTTGTGATAGCGATAGTTTAAAAAGACAACTAGTAAATACTGTATGGATTTTGACTGGTTATAGAATCAGCTAGTAACTGTTGACTTAATATTTGCAGTGATTTATGAATGAACGCCTGCTAGTGATTTGCACCCACGAGTGAAAGAATATCGCCAGCGACGATTTCTTGACTAAAGAGCGATGATTTTAAAGGCAAATGATCTCTCCAATTTACCAAAACTCAATTTAACTAACGATGCCTTCAAACGCTTTTGTATTTCACTAGCAGCGCTCCGCAGTTTCACCCGCGTAGTTCCCGTTCCCGTAGGAATACGAGGATAAAATATAGCCTATGGTACTCAAGGATAATGTAGCATTCTAATGGTGAACTACTTTTAAAAAACGGTACAGTAGTTTTGAGTTTATTCGTTACATACATACAATTGTTTCCTCTTTATAATATTAGTATATATAAATAGCTGCGTTTGGCTCTTAAAAGGTTGGCGATTTCAAAAGTACAACGTCGTTTTGGCCAAGTAGGAATGACCAATTTTCAATAGTCATCTATTGTTTTAACCATAAAGGTTCATCATTGCTTGCTCAAGACGAATATTTAGTGGTAACTATGGAAATAAAAATGTATGAGTTTCTGAGTTTCAAGCTTTTTGCCCCTCATTTTCCTCATATCACTATCCTATGAGTTACAGCAGTGTTTGTAGTAAGAGTGATCTTACCATGTTGTCAATCTCGTTGGCAGATATGAAGTTCTGTTCCTCCTTTAGGAAGTACTGACTCTTCGACCAGATGTTGAATATCTCTGACACATGGTTGTACAATTCTTCGGCCTCTGTTAGAACAAAAAAAAAATGTTTATACTTTGTTACCATAAAAAGTACAAATACCGACAGAAGTTCGCCAATCTGGCGCTCAATTTCCGTTTGGTACGTACATACATTCGGCCAAAAGTTACTAATGAAAAAGGTCGAAATGGTTTAATTGAAGGGAAGCCTATTACATTGATAATAAAGGTCAAAATAACATATGTCAGGCATCTCATAGCAGAGAATACGTCATAATTGTGCATCTCTTACACTCAGAAAAGTCAACCTTAGCGATAATTAAATCTCACAGTAACTTGTCAAAACTGGTAGACTACTTTCTTGGCCTACCGTACAATAAAAATGTACAGTAATAGTGTACCATATCGTTGTTCCTTAGCCAGTGGTTCCTCTACAGATCCAGGAGTATAACGAGTAAATGTCGCGAACGAGAAGATGCCAGTCCTCTTGTATTTAGGACTCGACTTGCGATGTACATTGTGTAACCACGGCTGCGTACCACAAAGAGCAAAGAGGTCTCATGGCCCAGACGGAGATATCGGGAGGAACCGGATGCGAATTACGTAGATGGGCCATTGTTCCTTAGCCAGTGATTCCTCTGCAGATCCACGTGTATAACGAGTAGATGTCGTAGACGGGAAGATGCCAGTCCTCTTGTATTTGGGACTTGACTTGCGATGTATATTGTGTAGACACGGCTGGGTACCACAAGGAGCAAAGAGGTCTCATGGCCCAGACGGAGATATCGGGAGGAACCGGATGCGAATTACGTAGATGGGCCATTGTTCCTTAGCCAGTGGTTCCTCTGCAGATCCACATGTACATATAACGAGTAAATGTCGCGAACGAGAAGATGCCAGTCCTCTTGTATTTGGGACTTGACTTGCGATGTATATTGTGTAGACACGGCTGGGTACCACAAGGAGCAAAGAGGTCTCATGGCCCAGACGGAGATATCGGGAGGAACCGGATGCGAATTACGAAGATGGGCCGGACAGAAGCCCTAGATCGGGATAAGAAGAACGGAGACCTTTGCCTAGCAGTCGGATCCGTGGAGCTGTTAGAAGTAAAATATAGCGTATAGTTTACCTGGCACATTGTTCCTCAGCCAGTGGTTCCTCTGCAGATCCACGTATTTGATCAGAAGCGGGTAGAAGGAGTAGATGTCACGGACGAGAAGCTGCCAGTCCTCTTGTATTTGGGACTCCACTTGCGACGTGTCGTCGGTTGATGACTGCAAATAGAAAGGGAAGGTATAAAGAACTTAACTTAAAAACATATATGTACTGATTACTTCGCCGATGTCCCAGTATTAACATTATACAAGTTCCATTACAAAACATTTAAGTTTCGCGCCTTGCATGGCATAAGTCTAGAAAAAAATCATCTATACGCAATTCGTAATCTGAAATTCTAAGAAAAAAATATGGACCATTTTTCCAGCTGACGTTTATTTTCATGAAGACTTCGCGCAACATTATGATGCCTCAACGTGTTGTTTAGTTTATCCTCATCTAACTTAATCAATGTTTCATCACTGGGAAAAAGTATATTTACCCTCAAGTATAATCACTCGACATAATCTAGCTTTTGTCAAGCTGACTTACTATCTTTCTCTTGACCATGATCAGATTTAATTTGCTCATTTGATCCCAGCATTACAACCACCAACTGATCAAGGAAATGTCACCATTAGCTTAAAGTTTCTTACATTGGACTTAACCTAGTCCGTCTAATGACATTCAATACACTAACTAGCTATAGTGTATATCTAGCATAGTTTTAAGGACCTTGCTTTAGGGATTATGGTTTAGGGACATTATCTTTAGGGATCTCATAAGAACACTGACCTTTATGAATCCCCTAAGACTCTCCTCCTTATGGAACATGTTATCGGTCCTCTTCCGGACCCTCTCTGCAAGAGGCAGGAAGGAATCCCTCAGCAATTCTTCAGAGCTGTTGATGATGATCTGTTGAGTGTACGTGGCGATGCGGGTCATCCAAGGCGCGCTCTCGTTGCCGATGTTCTTCTTGATGAGTTTTAGGACGTTCTTGAGCAGTTGGTTCATGTGCTCTGACGTCACCATTGTTACGTGGTTGCTGCGGATAGAATGTAGGATGTTAACTTGGGGTACAAAATATTACTGGTCATCGAAAGAAACTACCCTTATGAACCTCTGATTTCTGATATCACAGGTTCTGGGTAATAATAAGAACCAAAAGTAAAATTTTTAAATTTATTTTGATGCCTCGACGAGCCAAAACAGCGCCCAATACTATTTGGCCGGAAGACGTTGGTCGGCCCCATGTTTACTTAGTATTGAAACGCTACAGTTCATGTCACCTAAAATTATTTCCACTCACCCAACAGCGGGTGTAACCTTATCCGGACCCTGAGCCCACCAGAACGGCAGGAAGGAGCAGACAAGCGGCAACATCGTCTATAATGTGAGGCGCTTACGTATACGTCACCATAGACTCCACAAATTTGTACAATTCGCTCAGGATGGTTTCATAAACTCGGATAAAACGAAGTCTTTTTCCGCGTCTGTCTGTTTGGCTAACTCATCCTAAGCCACGCAACGGATTTTTCTGTGGTTTACACCACGGGTGGAGTGTTTTAAGATGGTTTAAAAGTAAAAATCATTAAGGTTCGGTGCAAGTTGCCGACTGGGAACTGTTCTGGCGTGCGCCAAGCTTGTGTAAAGCCGCGGGTCGCTCGTTATGTCTGGAACAAGAGCCACTCACCCAGCAGTAGGCGTGACGTTGTCGGGCCCCTGCGCCCACCAGAAGGGCAGTGTGAAGCCGCGCGGGTCGCTCGTTATGTCTGGAACAAGAGCCACTCACCCAGCAGTAGGCGTGACGTTGTCGGGCCCCTGCGCCCACCAGAAGGGCAGTGTGAAGCCGCGCGGGTCGCTCGTTATGTCTGGAACAAGAGCCACTCACCCAGCAGTAGGCGTGACGTTGTCGGGCCCCTGCGCCCACCAGAAGGGCAGGTAGGAGCAGAGCAGCGGCAGCACCACGTCTATGATGTGAGGCGCTTCCGTGTACGTCTTCTCAGACTCCACAAATTGGTCCACTTCGCTCAGAATGGTCTCCAATGTTGGCATTGATTGTTCCATTTTCGCCATTATGTCTGGAAGAAGATTCATTGTATAGTTAAGTTTATTGGGGTAGGTTGAAGGCAGACCAGCATCTTTAACGCATGTAGGGAAGAGAGCAAGATCGGAGGAGGTGTTTTTGAATAACTTTCATCATCATCAACATTATCCACAGCCCGATTTCACCCACTGCTGTGTATAGGCCTCCCTAAGTTAGTGCCATCTACCACGATCCTGTGCCAGTCGCATCCATTGACAGCCTAACTTCTAAAACTCTTTGATTAATTCCTGGGTCAATGTTAACTTTAGAAAATAATTCAATTGCCTATGTATTTCGTTTTTGTTTGGCTGACTTATTGGCACAAAATGTTTTCTTCTTGGTTTCTTTCATTTTGTCGAGACCATAAGTTTCCAAATGGTCCACATTATATCACAATTATACAAACTCACCTTGCGCCTCCAAGGAGTGATCAGCTATTCTGTTCAGCAGCGAGAACTGGTTGTGTTTGTTTAGATGGGGCTCGAGGAAGGCGACGGGGAATGTCGAACTGAACGCGCCGAGACACGAACCCTGGTTAGGAGTTGATTGAATTTCAATGAGGATAGGGATCTTTACTAAATACCTACGTTAGATGGAACATTTAGAATTTAAACGAGGGTAGGGATCTTTATTAAATACGTTAGATGGAACATTTAGAATTTCAATGAGGATAGGGATCTTTATTAAATACGTTAGATGGAACATTTAGAATTTCAATGAGTATAGGGATCTTTATTAAATACGTTAGATGGAACATTTATCTGAATAAATAAATAAATGATGCTGGACACTTCACACAGCATCATCTAGCCCCAAGCTAATTAGAGCTTGTGATATGGGTACTAGATGGCTGATATACCCAATACATTATAGTACAAAGATAGATATTTTTTATTATATTTAGAAAAACATCATTTGACGACCTCTGTGGCGCAGCGGGCGAAGGTCCACCTGCGACGCAGGGGTTGCGGGTTCGATTCCCGCCTCGGGACAAATGTCTGTACGATCTGCAGATATTTGTGTAAAAATATCTATCTATGTAGTATATTTTATTTATTTAATAGTATGACATGTTTAAAAAGGCGTAGCTAACAAAATATATATAAAAAAAAAAAATACAAAATTAAAAATCTTCTAAAACTAAAAAATAATAAATAATGCAATATGTAGTATAATGTATTAAATATATCAGTCATCTAGTACCCATAACACAAGCTTTGCTTAGCTTGGGGCTAGATGATGCTGTGTGATTTGTCCAGCATTATTTATTATTTATTTATTTATGTAGAACACCCTGAACAAATATGTGCAGATCGTACAGACATTTGTTCTGAGGCGGGAATCAAACCCGCAATCTCCTGCGTCGCAGGCGGACCTTCGCCCGCTGCGCCACAGAGGTCGTCAACTCTAATTATTTTGGATTCTTAAATAATTGAATTTTTCAGCGTTTCTCAATAAATAGGCAGTAGAGCGTGCATCTCCTGTCTTGCTGTAGGCAGTAAGAATCTGCAATATGCATGGATATATAGAAGATAGAAAATACTTTATCCGCTCTTTTGGTTTCGCTTAGTTAGTTTTGTTATTAGTTGGGATGGATTGGATTCTAAAAATACGACAAGGGGTTATATGGTGCCCGTTAAGTTAAAAGTAATTACAAATATAATTACATAAATTATATTGAATATGCATACACCTAGCTAACGGACGATAATAACTTACGGACCGAGTTAGAGTTATCGCAAAACTTTATGAGCTCTGTGAACGTTGCGGCAAATGCAAAGTTGCGCATGTTGACATGTTCATTCAATATTGCCAACTAGGTTATAAATAAATTTGCTACACAGTAGAAATTTTATATTAAAAAATTGGCTTCTTGCGATAAGTAAAAGTGAAGTTGTAGCATTTAAATTGTAATTAATCTTTCATGGACTATAATAATTTATCTTTAAATATATTTGTTTTAATAATTGAAAAATAAATAAATGCATAGTAAAATGTGTGCTAGATAAAACGAAAATACACCAAAAATCGCGCTGGCAACCCTAGTTTCACAGACTGAGCCCCCTCTTGCACCCCTTTTATCTTTCCTTCCCCTCAACGCCCTTAAAACTGTGTACTGCGCAGTCGTTGAAGCTAACTTCACAGAGCTCAAGAAGTTTTGCGCGAACTCTAAAAACACGACACTGCGCTCCAAAACGCAAATAGCCGACGTCCGCCAAACTCAAATGGGATTATGTCCAGCAGTAAACATTCTACTGCTGGCACCCTACTTCAATTACTATGGGTATATCTTACCAATGCCGGCTTGTTTCTGTCGATTTCAGTCTTCAAATACTTGCGCTCGTGGGTAAGCGCCGCGTCCGTCCCAAGCGAGTAGAGCGAACCGAGCATTTTGTACGATGCCACTTGGATCTCGTCCACTGAATACATAAAAAACAATTGAAATATTATATACAGACACGGGAAAAGTAAAAAAATCTGGAAAAAATTACAGCACTTTTTTACTTTTTACGCAGCAACGAAAAAAAATTGGTGATAACGCACATCGATCACGGAACATTCGCTTGATACGTGTGTAAGTAAATTAGAAAAGCGAACATTTGTAAATAAGGTGATTACTCTTTGACGTTAAAATATTTTTATTAATAAGGTGTCCACTGTTGGACATAGGCCTCCCTTATGAATTTTTAAGCACCGACCATGAGGGTGCTTTTGCCATACTCACCACGCTTGGCAAGCGGGTTGGCGACAGTATTTGATATTATTACACGGAATAACGCTGCTGCTCATCATTCGGAGGTACCCCTTGGAAGATTCTTACTGCATCCACGGGCCAAGAGAGGCAACATTCTTCTGCCGGTGCCCCACGGCGTTATAGTATAAATAATAAATAAATAATACTGGACAAATCACACAGCATCATCTAGCCCCAAGCTAAGCAGAGCTTGTGTTATGGGTACTAGATGACTGATATACTTAATGCATTATACTAACATAGATAGATATTTTTATTATATATAGAAAAACACCGAGAATACCCTGAACAAATATCTGCAGATCGTGCAGACATTTATCCCGAGGCGGAAATTGAACCCGCAGCCCCTTGCGTCGCAGGCGGACCATCGCCCGCTGCGCCACAGAGCTCGTCCATACATTGTGTATATACAATACATGTATACATTATGTATGTATATACAATATACTACGTGAGTAATCCTCGTATTTACAAAATGAATGTGTTTAATGTTCGTTTTCACCATGTTTGTGTTCGTTCTAGCTCTGAATCATTAGCTTATGACTCGCATGACTATTTCACAGAAAAAGTCTGGTCTTAACCAATCATGTAGCTCATGACGAGTCGAACGAAAGCGAGCGAATCAAAAATAGAGCCCTGGATTGTGGTAAAATAATAATAATGTGTACAAATTGGTTTCATTTCGCCAATATGCCTGAGAGAAGAGGGTTATTAACAATGAACATTTCCCAAAGTACATACTTTGACGTGAGGGAGGCGGTTGGTCATATAAACATAGCTATCTTTGTATATTAAATCTATAGACAACATGGTCTTAAGCTTAAAGAGGAGAACAATAGTGCCGATATCATGTAATGTAAATTCAAATTCAAATTCAAATTCAAAAAATACTTTATTCAGTGCGGCCGCATGGACCTTATTGACGCGTCACAACTTACAAAATAAAACAACACAAATAAATAGAATAAAGCACATAATTGAACCTGTTCACTTCAGATGACACGCGAGTTAGGAAAAGAAGTGAACAGAAGAACCTAACTCGGTCGTTATAGTCATCATTTAACAATTTGATTTTGTCTTATGCTACGTTTGACGGAGTTGGAGCAGATTCCGTCCCAAGTGGTTTTGTCCTCTAGGTAATCTGATATTTTATAATAAGCTTTATCGCACAGATTGCGTTTAATAATGTTTTTGAATTTATTTAATGATAACTTCTGCAACTCACTTGGGAGTTTGTTGTAGAAGCGTATACATTGCCCTTTAAAAGATTTTTTTACCTTATGGAGCCTAGTAGTGGGCACAGCGAGTTTATTCTTATTTCTTGTATTTACATTGTGATTGTCGCTGTTTTTCTTAAACGAAGCAATATTTTTATGGGTGTACAACAGGTTCTCATAAATATATTGACAAGCTACTGTCATTATATTTATTTCTTTAAATTTAGTGCGAAGTGATTCTCTGGGACCCATATTGTAGATAGAACGAATAGCCCTCTTCTGCAGCACAAATACGGTGTCTATATCTGCAGCACATCCCCACAGCAGTAAGCCATAAGACATAATGCTGTGGAAATAGCTGAAGTAAACAAGTCTAGCGGTATCTACGTCTGTAAGAAGGCGGATTTTTTTGACTGCATATGCTGCAGAACTAAGCCTACCCGATAGTTGTTCTATATGCGGGCCCCATTGAAGCTTATTGTCCAAAGTTATGCCTAAAAATACAGTTTTTTCTACAAGGTTTAAACTTTCACCTTTCAATTTAATGTTGGCATCAGCCTGTTTTACATTCGGGAGAGTAAATCTAATGCATTTTGTTTTATTTTCATTAAGTAATAGGTTATTGACATTAAACCAATTAACAACTTCTGAGATTGCATTATTCACCTCGTCATAATCGGTGGTACGTCGTTTCATTTTGAACAAAAGTGAAGTGTCATCAGCAAACAATACAATCTCATGATTGTTTTTGACAAGATGAGGTAGATCATTAATGTAAATTAAAAATAGAAAAGGCCCAAGAATTGATCCCTGCGGTACACCCATTGTAACTACAGATCCCGAAGAACGTTTTCCATTAACATCAACTCTTTGTATCCTGTTACTGAGATAAGAATTAAGTAGATCTAAAGAGATATCTCTAACACCATAGTGGCGCAATTTCCCGATCAATGTTTCATGGTGTACACAGTCAAATGCTTTTGAAAGGTCGCAAAAAACACCTATAGCGTCTTGCGACTTCTCCCAAGCATCATAGATATGCGAGATTAACTCTATACCGGCATCAGTAGTGGAACGACCGCGTGTAAAGCCAAATTGCTTGCAGTGAAGCAACTTGTTGTCGTTAAAGTGCTTAGATAGCTGATTTAAAATAAGCTTTTCAAAAATTTTACTAAATGTCGGCAGTACTGATATCGGCCTAAAGTTAGTGGGATCCGACTTAGAACCTGATTTGAATAAAGGTATTATTTTACTGTGTTTCATTAGATCAGGAAATACGCCACAGTCAATGCATTCATTAAATATAAAAGCCAGTTCAGGTGCGATTGTGTCTACTAATGGTTTTACAATGTTTACAGAAATACCCCAGAGATCTGCAGTTTTCTTGACATTTAACATTTTAAAGGCTTTAACTATATCGCCGCTGTCCACATATTGGAATTTAAAATTACTATCACATTTAGGTACATTTTCGCTAAGTAAGGACTCGGCGATCAGGTGAGAAGAGTTTAAAGACTTTGTGGTAGAAATTGGAATGTCAGTAAAAAATGTTTCAAATGCTTGGGCTACATCTTCATCACTTTTGTAGGTGGTATTATTATAATTCAATTTGAAGTGGTTGTTAAAGTTACTCACATTTCCAGTTTCTTTGTTTATTATTTTCCAAGTAGCTTTAATTTTATTATCACTATTTTTAATTTTTGAACTTATATAATTAGACTTAGCAATATGGCAGACTTTTCTAAAAATTTTTGAGTAATTTTTAACCTTTTCTTTAAATTCTTCACTAAAATTATAATGTTTTTCACTATAAAGATCATATAATTTTTGTCTACTTCTATGTATACCCACTGTTGCCCACTCATTAAAGTTATGTTTATCTGTGACCATTATCGACTTTGATGTAAATATTGAATTAAACATATTGCTAAATGCATTGAAAAAATTGCAATATGACTCATTAGGGTTGTTATTTGAGTAGTAAGGTGGAAATTTTGTATTCAATTTACATTTCAGTTGTTCTAAGATAATGACAGTAGGTTGATACTAAACATATCATCATTTCGGCCGTAATGCGTCCACTACTGAATACAGGCCTCCCTAATGGATCTCCATGAAGGGTAGTTGCCATACTCACCACGCTTGGCAAGCGGGTTGGCGAGCGCAGTACGGATGTTGATACACGGGAAGACGCTGCTGCCCATCTTCCGGAGGTATCCCTTAGCAGGCTCTTACTGCATCCACGGGCATGAAAGGAGGGGTAACATTCTACTGCCGGCACCCCACGGCACAATAACACTAAACATATGTATATGATATAACACATCTCAATATAATGAATTCAATATCAATAAAAATACTTTTTTATATGCACGCTATTTGATTTTATTGCTTCTACGACTCGTGTACCTCTAGATATGAACATTTCAAATGTGGTTATATATTAGCATTTGCATAGCACTTTTTATTGGTGTAAAAAATGAGGTATGGAACTTAACAAATACCTAATTAAGAGAAAATTAACTACCCATTTTTGCTCACACAACGTATAGCTAAAATTGACATCAAAACTATAAAAACTCTGAGCCACTGCTGAATATATGCTTGTTTTACCCAATCCGATTCTTATTACCCGACTGCCAAGAAAGGTTATCGTTTTTCGCGCGTATCTTGTATGTTTACTTCTTCGTTTGATTGTCCAAACGGCTGGATCGATTTTGACAATTAAGATATCGTTACATTCGTCTCAAAAACCCAAGTGTCCTTAGATAGGTATTTTAAAAATAAAACCAAAATGTAGGGTATCAAAATAAAAGGAATTAAAAATAGATTACAAAAATATACATTATGTCATGTATTTAAATTTAATCATAAATAATAACAACCATTTAAGTTCAATCATTTGAAGAAATTTGTAACCAAATTTAAATGGTCGTATTTTGGCATTTAATCGGCCAAGTGTGTGTCAGACCTTGTTGTTGGGTTTTCTGTTTCACTTTATAACGTAAGAACTCGTTTTAACTCCTTGCGATTTACTACTACACTTCACGTGGTGTTGCTGTAATAAAATGGACTTGAGCAAAAAACTTTTTTCTCTAATCAAATACTAAGTGCCAAATCTTTTCAGCCAAATGAAAAGTCTTACTATGCACCAAAACGTCCTGATATATTCAACGACGTCATCAGAAACATATCGCGAGTCAACACTGTTCTTCAAGGTCTAATCAGTAACTATGAAGAAATGCAAAATACGTACAAATCACAGGAAAATGTTGACAGCACATTATCAGATTCAGGAAACGACGAGAAATTTGAAAGAAACCAAGAAGGTAAATCAAGAAGTAATACGAAAAGATCAACTATAGCAAAAACGTTTGCCGCAACTCCTATGTATTGGTCAGACCATGAAAAAGAATCGAAATATGGTGATGAAACAGATGATACAGAAGAAATACGTGATCATGAGACGGAAGGAAAAGCTTCAATAGTAAAAAATGATGACATCGATAAACCAAAAACTATACTCACTAAGAGTAAAGTAGCGCCGGATTCTGAGAAATTATCTAGCGAATCAAGCGGTTCTGTTGAAGAAGCAGAAGAAACGCTCAAAATTAATATAAGATTAAATTCACAAGACCTTCCAAAAATTGTTGAAGCAAACACTAAGAATCCAAGTAATAAGCCAGAGAATGGATTGATTCAAGTACTTTTAAAAAGTGCAGAATTAGTAAATGAAATGGAACCTATTGTAGAACCAATCGGTGAAACAGATGATACAGAAAAAATACGTGATCATGAGACGGAAGGAAAAGCTTCAATAATAAAAAATAATGACATCGATAAACCAAAAGTTATACTCACTAACAGTAAAGTAGCGCCGGATTCTGAGAAATTATCTAGCGAATCAAGTGGTTCTGTTGAAGAAGCAGAAGAAACGCTCAAAATTAATATAAGATTAAACGCACAAGGCCTTCCAAAAATTGTTGAAGCAAACACTGACAATCCAACTATTAAGCCAGAGAAAGAAATAATTCAAGTAATTTTTAAAAGTGCAGAACTAGTAGACGAAATGGAACGACGAGTAGAACCAATCGTGAATACACACCAAAAAAAGACAAGATATCAAAAGGTAACTAACAAATTTCCACTACAAATGCCAGTTAAGTTACAAAGCGCAAATTCCACAGAAGTTTATTCGCGAAATAAAGAGAGCCCGGAGAATAAAAATGAAAATTCCTATGAAGAACCTGTAGACAATAAAGCATATTATGAAAATAAGGAAGCAAAAACCAGTACGAATAATAAAAGAGTAGGAGTTGCCAATGACAGGCGTCATCAGAAAAAATCTGATATATATAAAATTAAAAAAGACAATGTTCATCAAAGCAAGGTAGGTGTACATTTGATCGGACTATGATCCTTTTTTTGTTTCTTTGACCGTCGAGTAAAATGTAAAATCAATATAAACTTAGATAAATACTTGTATATCTTAAAACTTAATATACAGGGTCTATTATAATATGCGTTTAGGTTGTCATTATCGTACAAAAGAAAAACAATGTAGGTAATTCAGTTAGGACGTGAATGCCCAAACATGACTAAACTACAAATGGTTCGAAGTATGGTTTTTTCAAACATTATTAAAAATATGCAGCGGGCCGGCTTACCTGTAACAACAATTTTACCCTTCGCTGCTGGTAAATGGGTAACAAAAATATTTTTATATTTTGCTCTCGATTTGTAGTAGTAGTGTTGTAGTGTTGTAAAAACTGCTGTGTGTAAAACTGAGTGTAAAATGCATGTGGAATATTTTTTAGAGATCATCATCGTTTAGGACGTTTCTAAAACTTGCTTTGAAGATTATTTATATCAATTTTCGAGTTCATCAAGCCACATAGTAATATCCTCCCCTGTAAAATTTAAGACCCCTTTCCACCCCGTTATATAAACTCTGATTTTTGAAAAACCCTGACACACATTATTGTTTATTTTTGGTCTTAAGTATATATATATAGACAATAATAAATTAGCATATTATGCTAATTTATTATTATGTTCACCAAAAAATTATAAAATTTTAGAAAACTTGAAACATTTTGAGAATTTCCTCATTTTTCTATTACAACAAAGCGCATTTTGCGTATGGATTAACTAAGCCCATACAATTTATAACTTCTGTATTTGGTACGGTTTAGGGTTCTAAATGCGCGATTTCCGAAGTGCACTTGGTCTGTTTTCTTGGAACATTAACTTTCACAATAAATCTCATAAACACCAACGTATGAAACACGCGAGTGAAACCGCGCGGGTACAGCTAGTTATCGTATAATCAGCTGTTGAAGTTAAAACTTTCGTAGTCTTTTCTTGAATGAAAATCACTGAATCCTGAAAAGTCATAGAACAGAAGTTTTTGGGATGATCGGGGTGGTCAGAATCACACCCTTTCGGCATAGTACACATATCATAATACACCTCGTATTATGCCGACCTCACGTAATGTGGGATAAGAGCAAGAAGGTGGATGAATCTAACGCACCTGGCAAGCAAATTACGCTTCAAGGTACACTCTCTAGTATTAAACATAATTTTTACTTGCCAGATTGATAAAATTGAAGAAAATACAACCGATGATGTTACATTATCAAACAAATCGATTTCAACAGAGTCTCTAAGAACAAACGAGCAGAGTAATAAAATAGAAGAAAATAGAAACGAAGATGTTACATCATCAAACGAATCGATTTCAACAGAGCTGCTCAAAACGAACGCGCTTAGACAAGAGTATGGAGACGCTTGCTTGAAAATGGTTGTAAGGAAATGTTTTAAGGTAAATGCAAAGTCGCTAGAGTTTTAACATCCGCGACATAATAAGCATCAGCTGCATGGATGTTCTTTCTTCTAAAACCAGCCGACTAATTAAAGGACGATAGATATAGGTGTTGGTAAACCTGATCAACCTAACAGTCTGCCAGGTCCGTACAGCATGAACACCAGTTTTAGTCATCCGGTATGTTAGGTAAACCGTAACACTTTTTTGAGCGACAATTTCTCCAAAACTTAATATGCTAGCTTACCCGTTATAGTTTTCGTAGAAAGTTTATAGTTAAAACCACATTCATGATTTTTTTCAGATTTGACAACGATTTTTCAGCTACATAATGTACTAATCTTTTTTTTCTTCTAGGCTTGCAAAAGCGGTATGAAATCAGCGTGTAGGCAGATGAAATGTTCAGCATCACTAAAAGAAAAATTCAAATCCGAAAGTAAAAAGGGCTGTATAATAGTTTTCGAAGGAAACGGGATTTTGAGGAACGCTGACCAAGGTAATCTTGTATCTCTTCTCTATCTCTACATAGTATCAATTGAAGTCGCTTTCCGCGTCTGTCTGTCTGTTTGGCATCCTTCTCCTCCTAAAGCACGAACAGATTTTGATCTGGTTTTCACCGATGGATAATATTAAGGATTGGTGAAAGTTCGCTGAACTATGATGAAGATTGTTAAATTTCATGCCGATTGGAAGTTGTTTTGGCGTGCGCCGCGTAAACATTGAAGTTATCTGCAAGTGATGTATCAATGAATATTGTTCCTTTTAAAAAGGTCAACAAAAAAGTATGCGACGGCATACATATGTCTATATCTTGTAAAGGTGACCCATAGTGACCATTATAATTAGAATTTATTTTTCAAAAAGTATGCATAATTTGCGAAGCTGTTTTAACCAACATGGTGTTAATATATTTTTTAATAAAAAAAACATCTTAAGTAGTTTACCTTGAATATATTTTCCCTTTGAACTATGTAATTTAAATCAATATCTCACGAGTTATAGCGAAATTAAAACTCTCACGTGACGTGACAGAATATTTACGGCGGGGCGGGTCTTCTCAATTTTTCGCGTGTAATATTCATGTGTAATGAAAAACAGCAACTAAAATTGTATTTAAAGACATTCTATATCAAAGAAAGTTGTAACAAAAATCACTAGAAATCTGACAGGGTTATTGTGCCGACCAACCTGAACATTTTTTTAACTCGTCATAGAACTGTAGGTACTACTCTGGTCTGTAACCTGTTTGGCGCAGGGGCGGATCGCCACTAATTTAAAATATTTAAAAAAAACCGTGATCAACTGTGTTTCGATATCGCGTATTTTTATCTTTTTCAATGTTTTTATCGCAAATCCGTGATTTTTTTTACATTTTTGATCATTGAAGTCGGTATTTTTGTTGAAAGGACAAAGAACGATAATTATGTTTTTATCTCAATTCAAATCTAAATTTTTGTGGACTGAAGAAGCTATACTTTTTTCTTAATACACATATTTAATACGATATAATACTCTTGATTAAAAAAAAATTTTTAGATAATATTGCAGAACCCTTTCGAAAAATTAAATTGGGACCAGAATTCAAAGCTTGCCTGCCTTCCCTTGGCAAAAGTCCTAGTACTCGTAAGGTAAGCTTTGTAAATACTTTTTAAAATATACGTAAGTAAGTCTTTTTAAATATACCAGCAAATGCTGTACATGCTATATTGCCTAGCATAGATATTTCCTCAACTATTGTATTTTCTTAATTCGGAACCCTTAGGGCGCGAGTCACGCTCCCACGTGTTAGTTTTATTTTTTAATAATATATTATTTTTACAGAACTTGCAAGCAAAACTTCGGAACAAAACAAACACTGCAAACAACAACAAATCAAACGACATCAATTCAATCAAATCAGCAGACAAAACCCAGGAGCCTAAAGCAGCGGCAGACAAAGTGACCTTTAACATATTAAGAGACCGTTTCGAGAGAGCTTGCCAGAAGATATCCAGCGACAAATGCACAAAAGTCTGCAATCACGCTCGCAAAATGACGTGCGAGACGGTCGTTTGCCACAAGCGTTTAGAAAAGTACTTTAAAGTAGAGTGCAAAGCGAACTGCAAGAGAGCCTTCACATCGCCCAGAGCTAGCAAAGACACGAGCAGTGACAGTGACGATACGAGTAGTAGTTACAGTGACAGCGATTACGATTCCGATGTTGAATAAATTGGACCATCGAGGACATACCCAATTGAGAGGAAATATCATATATTTTCTTCAAAACAACAATTCCGCCAAAAATATTTCATAATTGTATGGAAAAGTACACAGGTCGGCTGTTGGCGCTGTACTGTCAAACGCGACAGTTGTCATTGCATTCGCAAAGCACTACTGTGTTTCGGAATTTTTATGACCTTATTTGCCTTCTATTGTATATGAGACATTTCGCACGGTACCAGCTGGTTGATTAAATGCTAAATAAATCATTCATTTTGGAAATACATACTCATCATACATAGAAACAACAATTTCTTCCTGAAATTCGAAATAACCGTAGTCTCAAAATCTCAAGATGATTAAATAAGTAATGTAGAACATTTCTCATAGGACTATCTAGCCCAAAAGCAAGAACAGAATTTGTGTTATGGGTACAAGATGATTGAAAGAATACTTAAAAACTACTTTTTTATAAAAAGTGGTGTGCACTGCTGAACATAATCCTCACTCATGGATTTCCAAGATCATGAGGGATGAAGGGATTGTTGCCATACTCACCACAGGGAGACGGGTTGGCGAGCGCAG
Source organism: Pasiphila rectangulata (assembly GCA_963082625.1). Lineage (NCBI taxonomy): Eukaryota > Metazoa > Arthropoda > Insecta > Lepidoptera > Geometridae > Pasiphila > Pasiphila rectangulata. The sequence goes on along the minus strand of OY720261.1, from coordinate 7,237,100 downwards.
TACGGGATGTTGATACACGGCTGACGCTGCTGCCCATCTTCCTGAGGTATCCCTTGGAGAAAGGAGAATAAAGAGGGGATAGGCAACATCATACTGCCGGGGCGCCCAAAAATGTTTACTTACACAGTAAATCAGCACCATATTCACAGTTGGCCAGATGGTCGAACATCGACGTCAGTATTGGCATGATGACACCGTTGATGTATCCCAGGGAGGTAGACGTCTTCAGGTGTGTTCCACGGAGGTGCGCGTATTTACCCTGGAAATATATATGTAGTTACAAAGTCTTTTTTACACTTTCGCTATCACAACGCATTATTACTATATTAGATGATTTAATAAATATAATACGGCTTACACCACGTACATAACTTATTATCATCTTGCTGACGTTTCGTAGACCATTTAGAGGCCCTTCTTCATGAGCACCGTTCGTGGCCGCCTCCGAGGCGAGTTCTCGTCTCGCGGCCCTCAAGATGATAATAAGTTAGGTACGTGGTGTAAGCCGTGTTATATTTATTAAATGATGTCAAGCCACGATAATTTCAATTCAGTGATATATTAGATGACTTTATTTAGCACACACTTTGGTTCATTCATTTACAGTTAGCTGTGTGCTGTCCTAGTGTAAACCGACCTTAAATCTCCAATTTCTGATAATGAAGACCAAAAAGTGAGGGTAGTCTCAAAAGACGGCTTCGCTTTGCTGCGGTTAATTTCAGCACGCCAGGTTTCCCGCGACCATGACCAGGTGCAAGCCAGTCGAAACGTCGGGATAAAAATAGATAGTCAGCTAGTCAGACAGTTATTGTAAAATACTTAAATACAGGGTATATTATAACATGTGTACTAACCCAAAAAGGGGGGGGGGGGGGGGGGTCCATGAAAACAAGTAGTTTTGGAGAGGAAAAAATCAGGAATTCGTTTTTTTTAAATATTTTTTTAAAAATTTATCTAGTTGGAGTTATATAAAAATTATCCTAGGGTCAAAATTGTTTTTTTTATTTTATTTTAATTAAAAAAAACCCTCTTTGTGGTAAAAGGTATTTATATTTGTACCCGTACAACAACTCTTCGCGGTGTTCAATGACCCTGACAAGTATCAGCTGGCGATTAGGTTGCCATTATCGTATAATTAGCTGTTAAAGTTAAAACGTTCGTAGTCTTTTCATGAATGACAATCACTGAATCCTGAAAAGTCGTAGAACAAAAGTTGATTCTTGGGATGGTCAGAATCACCCCCTTTCGGCTTAGTACACATAGTATACACACAATACACCCTGTATATGCTAAACGTCATTTTATTTTACACGCAAAAATCTCATCAAAGATGAAAAGACAAAACATGTAAAAAAAGTTTATTCAATCTTCCTAAGCTGACAGTACTCGCCCCCTTCAGAATAAGACAGTGCAGCGTTACGTGGTTTCGTTATTTTGGTCGTGGTGTTTTGATAAAATACATTTTAAATACACCGCTAGAAAAACTCCTCATTAATAATAAAAAAAATGCATTCAAATCGGTCGACTCGTTCAAGAGCTACAGATAGACGCACAGACAATCCACCATAGGCGTCTACTGTGGCGAGACAGTCTACTTACATCCTGCAGGTTCACGATGGTATGCCCCAGGTCATCTGCCACGTTGTTGAAGAAGGTCAACATGGATGTGCGGATGAACTCGGGGCAGTTCTTGACGAGGGACTTGGCGTCGATGCCCTTAACGAGCACTTGGAGACAGCGGACGGTGATCCTCACGTCTGGGCCAAAAGCTGCCAGGCTGAGGGGAACATTTTGCTCTATTAATAAACATAGACATTTGTTTATTTGCTACAGAGCACACAAACAATATAATTAATTACAAACAATCTCAGGTAATAAAAATAAAACACTAGAAATAAAAACAAATACAAAAACCATTTCCGACAAAAACCAAAGAACACAAATATTTATCATCCATGTGCTACAGTAGCAAATGGGTCCCGACTCAGCATTTTGTCTACCGTGTTAGCAGTAAACGCTGGTATTCTGCCGTTACCCGACCGCACAGACCACGAAACCCTGTGAGACCTAAAGTTTGTTAAAAATGAATTAATAATGCTGATTTAATTCTCCTGAGGACACTAAACTCATAAGAGTTTAGGCAACAGGGAACACTAAGATTAACTGTTTAAAAGTTGAATTCTACTATAGAATCAAAAAGCATAAAGCTGAAAGTTGTCGCTAAATGTGTACACCATCTCAGCCGTAGGACAGATGTCCACTTCCAGCGGAGGATATAAGTAAGCCTCCCTCATGGATCTCCAAGTTCATAAGGGACTTGTTACCATTCCTGCCACGCTTGGCAGACGGGTTGGCGAGCACAGAACAGGATCTTGATACACGGAATGACGCTGCTGCCCAACTTCCGGAGGTATCACTCTGCAAATTATTACTAGATCCACGGGCAAGTAAGGAGAGGCAACATTCTACTGCACGCTACAGACTTAAATACTTAGGATTTTGTCGTTTTAACTCAGGTGACTATCTAGATTGAGGCTGCCATATTCTCTCGTCCTGACTGGAGTGACATTTATATTTAGTTGACTGTTGGAAAAGTGATCGTACTCCAACATACTTATGACTCACCGTGATATCAGCAAGCTAGACAGCTAACAGAACAGTGATGTCATTATCTCTGTCTCTTTTAAATTACCAGCACAAATTGCGATGGTAGCAGTGGCGACCACTACGAAGCAATTGAAAAAGCGACCCTACTGCTGAAATAATAAGACTCACCGTGATCTAAGCAAGCTAGCCAGCTTACAGAAAAGCGCTGCTACCATTTCTTTCTCCTTTAAACTCGCCGCTCCAACGTTGTTCGTTGCAGTGGCGACTGCTATGAAGTAGTTTCGATGCGTTGAAAAGTATTTCTCCATAAGTGGTAGGACGACCTGCATTGAATTGTAATCTTTAGCACGTTGAAATATGGTTTAGAACATGTCTAGCAGCGTTGTGCGTAAAATTTTGTAGCGTAAGCTTCGATAGGTAACGGTTTAGATAAGAATTAGATAAAATTAAGGCCCGGCTTTAAAAATCTTGGGTATATGTTACTTAAATTGTTTGGCTGTGTTCAATGTCAGTGTCAGTTCAATCAATGAAATTATGCCAAAAAATCGTTAAATAAGCTCAACATAGCTAAAAAGCGCTTGTCATCATTATGTTTTGACATTGTACCTCTAGAGTATGTTGCTTAAATAGTTTGGCAGTGTACAATGTCAGTGTCAGTTCAATCAATGAAATTATGCCAAAAAATCGTTAAATAAGCTCAATCAACATAGCTAAAAAGCGCTTGTCATTATTATGTTTTGAAATTGTATATGCGAGTGGTATAAACAGCGTTGTGGTAAGTGTTTTTATTTTTGCCAGAAAATATAATTTACACGAAATTATATTTTGTATTTTCTGTGTCAAAGCATTTACAAGTGTAAAGGAGAGGCAACATATATATGATAATCAGGCTATTTGACCTTGATATAATTATCGACACATATATAAAAACAATAATATAAATTACCATATAACATGAGGAAATGTGTAAAAATTTTATACTAAAAATTTATATGAACCCATAATAACCGTATTATTCTAAACATGCGCTTTTCTCTTGTAGCAAATAGATACATTGCGGCTAAAATGTTGAAAGTTATGTTAATGACCTTCACTTTTTACATTGAGAACATAAGCCATACTCTTTTTAATATATAGCAAGGCAAGGCACATCTATATATTGTATACCTTCTTAAAGTATTTGAGTTCCGACTTGTGTTGCTTGTAACGTTGGAAAATAGTAAATTAGGGTACAAAAATATACATTTCATGAATTTTCCCTTATAACCGTATGCAGTGAAGGTATTTTTCTATTTCGATTAATTATCTCTAAATGTATCGTGTAGTGAGTAGCTTAATGTGTGCATTAATTCATAGAAAAATAATCATCTAACATAAATATAATAGGTAAAACCAACCTTATTAACATAAGGAAAATACTTAAGGTTCAATATCACACTGTAATCTTGAAGGGAGATGACTGTACGATCTGCTCGCTAGCGTCTGTAGTTAAAAAAATGTATGAAAACTTGTACAGCGCCTCTAGCGGATAGTTTGGTACTAAAATACGCAGTAAACTATTACTACAGTGACTGTAGTTTGGGCTTCATTTGCTTAGAATTTGGTACCATGAGTTACATATCTGACAGATGTCATAGTAACGTACTATTACTACTGAAGTAACGGCAGGCGATCTAACAGTGACAACTCATGGTAGACACACAGATATTTGTTCAGGGTGTTCTGGATGTTTTTCTTATATGTACATATGTAACAAACAAGCATTGGTACTAGAAAAGGGGGCGAAAATGCCATTTTTGACCATTGGTGACCTTTTGAGGTCACAACAACTCCGGTCCCTGTGACCCTAGGGTCACCAAAATCAATCAGTACCCTTCTCTCATTAAGACAGTGCTAACAAAGGTTTCATGTAAATCGGTCAACGCGTTCGGTTGTAATCGTGTCATGCACAGACAGACAGACATACAGATAGCGCTATGCATAATTCGCCCCCTAAGATATCTATCTATGTAGTATAATGTATTAAGTATATCAGTTATCTAGTACCCATAACACAAGCTCTGCTTAGCTTGGGGCTAGATGATGTGTGAAATGTCCAGCATTATTATTATTATATATATATTTTTATTTTTTTTAAGTTATTTTAGTTCTGTTTTTCTAATTAGATGTCTATCTCATACATGTCATACTTTTTTGTATAATTGTAGATCGCGCTATCGATGCGTTTTAGGAAATAGGGTATACCGGAAATGTAACTTTTTCAAGGCGCCACTTTATTTGGATAAAATTCTGACATTGAGTTATAATCTCAACAAAATCAATGGATTCGCTTTCTGTCATCAGAAGCTCAATTCTTGACCAAATGATTCTTGTAGGATAAAATGATCCGACAAGAATCAGTTGTTGAACAATCCAGAACTACCTTCACTTAGCGTAGAGTGTCGCAGTTTGTTAACATTTTGTACCTACACATCGAATTTGGTAGACGTAAACGAGACATTTTTACGAAACGATATAAAACCAGCTTTACTCACCTTAGAAAAAAACTTAATATCCCTTGTACTGGTTTTAAAGCTAGGTCGCCTACTGAAAGTAGTAGACGGCTTCAATAACTTCATGTTGATAGTCGCTCTGTCGATGTATTGAATCAGCTTCTCCAGTAGAGAGTACGCGAATCTGAGCTCTATTGCGACGCCCGTAGCGGCCTGTTCCGTGTCACCTGCTGTGAGCTTGCTGGGCCTGTGGGGGTAAGATGATTAGAATGTATAGTTATTTTTGCTCGCTTTTTATTGTGAGTTTTTTTGTAATATTTTAAGGTGTGCAATAAAGTGTTTTGCATTGTATGTATTCCCCGACATTCAATCTTGAATTTTCTTTCATGAAAAATGTACATATGTGCACATTTAACACGTGCTTAAGGTGAAGCAAAACATCCTACTCTTGCCTCTGAATATAGCCGTCTTTGCTGAGAGGATGGTATAGGTGCTGGGCAAGCCTAATCCATCCAACAATGTCCCAGGCACTGCAGCGTCCCGTACAGCATAAATACCAGTCGCTGACGCTGTATAAATCACCTAATACCAGATGTGATAGGCCTTTTTTACCTTAGTGTTACTTTTTATTATAACTCTGATAGTGAGGGTTGCCGTGGGGCGCCGGCTGTAGAATGTTACCCCTCCTCTCATGCTTGTGGATTCAGTAACAGCCTGCTAAGAGATACGTCAGGAAGTTGTGCAGCAGCGACTTTCCGTGTACCAACATCCCGAACTGCGCTCGCCAACCCGCCTGCCAAGCGTGGTGAGCATGGCAACTACCTACCCCTCATGGAGATCCATGAGGGAGGCCTGTGTTCACAAGTGGACGTTTTACTGCTGAAATGATGAAAAATTATGACTCTACGAGGGTATTGCTAATTAAGTAATTACCTATGTAGTTTATAGCCCTGGTATTGCAGATACTTGAGGAACTCCTGCGAGCGCTCGCGGTCCTTCTTCTTCTCCTTATCGGTGAGAAGGTCGTACGGCACCAGCTGTGGGTGGATCCCTCCTGTTGGATGAGAAGCAGTCAGTCTGTAGGCCTAGTGGTGCTGAGGCGGTCTTCAATAAAAAATAAAGATTTTCTATATCCTGATTTTTCCCTGATTCCCAGCGTGGCCGGCCCAGGCGGAATGCGTTGGACGTTTCCTGTGCTGACTGGTCGACTTACGCTTTAGACCGGAAGAAAAGAGGGAAGGGATGCCTTTGCCCAGCAGTGGGATCCAACGGGCTGATTAGGTTAGATAGATTATAACCTGATTTGGCAAAACATATTTAATGGAGTACAGGGAGACAATTCTCGTGCATCGTGACCCTAGTGATAAACGCTCATAATCGATAAATTTCACAAAAACTGTCAAAATCACTATTGAAAGAACTTTCTGCCTTCTTCTTATCTCACTTTAGACAAATGTCTTTTGCAAACCGATCGTGATGCATCGTCTGGTTATAAAGGGTTATCGAGATGGTAGTAGACTTATAGAATGACAAATTCGGAGAAGACACTGAGATAAGACGAGGGATCACGCAAAATCACGACATTCACGAGAATTGGCCCCCTGGTTTTGTTAAATCTGATAAATCGCTGGTTTTTTTGCCTCCATTGTTACAATGCAGGGCAAAGGTATCCCTTCCCTTCTTCCACTTTACGCTATTTAACGCTGTGACAGGCCACGTGTTCAGATGAGTGTTCAGCTCGTCCCGCCATCTCCTTCTGGGTCGTCCGCGAATTTGGGGTCCACTCTGTGGTTATTTTCGCCCAAAAACCGTCGGGCATGCGAACTGTGTCGTCGTCTCAACATTTAACCACTTCTTTTCCCCATCCTCAGTCGCCATTTACTTGTAGCTTTGCCAATCCCTTGACTGAACTTACCTCCGTTGATAACCAGTTCCTCCTTCTTCTTCTTAGCCCAGATATCGTGCGCGTTTTCGGCCAGTCGCTCGGCCATATTTTGCATCTCTCTGGATAACGTCAGGTTGGTCATGTCCACTGGATGTGGGTTGTAGTTGAAGGGCGTTGCTGAGTCCGTCTGTAATACATGCAAACAATTCAAAAACACTCACAGCATATATCCCAGGATTGTAAGTTCCAACATTTATTTTATTGAAAAGATATTTGCAACAAAGGAAGCCTTAAGATACTTTCAATACTAACAACGCCTTACTTAATAATCCTTAGGCTGTGGTCACAATGTCAGCGGCGCGTTTCAAGGCAAAGATTTCTTAGAAGCTAGTCTCGAAGGCAGCGGCGCGGTGAGTGCTGTACGAGCGATGCGCGTAAAGCGGCCTGCACGTCAGCGTTGCATTCGTTTAGACATTTCTTTTTACGAACAAAAATACTAATTTCCCATAAACAAAACACTACGCCGGCCGCTCTAGCGCCGCGCGATCTGTCCGCTGACTTTCTTGACCCGCCCCCGTCTCACGTAACTAGCGACAGGTTTGCAACAGGCGCGGATCTCGTAATCATCGCTAACAAGCGTCAATTTTGATTTAGTTATCAGATTTTGTTTTATAATATTCGTCACAAAGTTAATTCACGAATTGACGTTTGACAGCGATGATCGGGAGACATACGTCTGTTGCAAACCTGTCGCGAGATACAATAATCAGCCTGCGGATCTGCGATGCCGCGCCGCTCCTCGCGCCGCTGACTTTATAAACGCAGCCTTAGATAGCCCATATTATTAAAAGATGAGACAGTAAAGGGTATGCAACTATCTCCACACTATAGGCAGGCCATTTCGCGGAGACCAGTGAGATGATTTACAAAACGATATAACAATTAGGGCTATATTACGGCGAGTGATTGGAAACATATCTATAATACTATATATTTCAGCCAAATTCAATGTAGAATGTTTGTAAATTCCTTCCTGATAGTTGTTTTTTTGACAGAGTTGATAATTATTTACATTGAATTTAAGGGAGTGTTCACAAACCCCCAATAATTATGTATTACCTACGTATAAAAATCGACAAAAAGAAATTTATTTTTAGGTTTAAGTATTAACGGTTTGCTTATAAACATTCCACATCGAATATGACTGAAGTATAGTTTCATTAGTCCAAAAAATACATTGTAAGAGTTTTTTAAGAGGCGTGGGTACTAACTCATGTGAGCTACGTTACTACTCGGCCTAGCTGCTTAGAACAATATAAGATAATTCAAAGCAAAACTAATAAGCAACAGAGAACAGAGTTTAGGCAAACATACTTTAGTCTTTCCAGTAATTTATTTAAGATTTTATTATACCTATAAAACACAACAATTTAATGCAATTATGAAGTGAAAACTTAGAGCCAGAAGTCAATATGACTTTGAAAGGTTTAGTACATAGGCGAAAGAGAATAGAAAATGTTAGGTGATTTAGACATTTTGTTCTCCTACACTTATGACTATTTTTAATGAACATGTTCGTTACGTTAAATCAAATTTAATAAAGAGAAAAGCTAGATTCCACAGCACAGAGAGTAGAAGCGAAAACTGCAGTGCATCCTTACCAGTAGTTCTGGACCGCGCTGCGATTGTTGGAACGGGGATATGTAAACAACAATACCATTATATATCGTGCCTTGTGCAATGAAGCTTACATGCAACATAATAGGGGAAAAAACTTGGCTATCCAAAACCAGATTACACCAGAAATTAAATCACTGCGTTTCATCAAAACGGTTATTGGTTGAGTAGATTGGTCACAAAAAAATACAGCCAGTATTATATATACAAAACCTGAAAGAGGGGGTTTCATCCCATGAAAACAAGTAGTATTGGTGGAAAAGCTAGTCTACTAGTTTTCGTGGCGGGAATATGACCGTGAGTTCACAACCAGACATTTTTTGCTATAAAAACCTCTGTAAAGTAGTAGGTATTTTAATTTGAACCTCTACGGCAACCATTTACGGAGATCAATACCCTGTCACGAAACAGCTGACTTTTAAGTAGTCATTATCGTATAATCAGTAATGAAAGTTTCGTGTTCTTTTCTTGAATAAAAATCACCGAGTCGTAGAAAGTTGTAAAACTGTTAGATTTACAACTTTGTCAGGGTTAATATCTCCAACTTTCGTGTATTATATTCGTTTTAAAGTTGTACAATAGTGAGTAAATTTTAGAGTGACCACCGATTTGCAGAATGTTCAACAATGAGCCTCAGTGAGTTTTCAGTAAAAAAGATAAAACAGTTTTCTACTAAACCTAACAGATGGAGCTGGCAAGCGAAGAAAGCCAGTTTGTTGTTGATCATAACTCTGTCACTGTCAAATTGTGTTTTCCACCAAATTCAAAATGAGAACGCCATTTATTAGGTTCAACGGAATTTTAAGTTGACTAAATGAGCCGTTTTCAGTAAAAAAGAAAAGACGTTTTCTACTAAACAGATCGGCAACCGGAGAAAGCAAGTTTGTGATTAATCACAATTCTGCCGTGCTAAGGGGGACAGCCGTAAGTGCATGTCTACTAGTTTCGAGAAAATGGCGCTTAAAGTTTTCAAAATACTTTTGTCGATTACGTCTACAAAATTAACTTTTTTTTAAAACTGAAAACAATATATTGTAGACAAAATGGTGTAGTATTTATTTGTTGATAAATGAAAATAAGAATACCATAATAAGTACATTAAAACATCAAAAAAGTCGTTATGCTGAGAAAGCCTACTGTATTTTATAGACGAATACTTAAAATGAGCGTCGTAAGCAACACACATACCGCGCTTAAGTTAAGGGGCACTCATTTAAAGCGGTTTTGATAAGGAAACATAATCATTAAAATTTGTTATTATATGATTAACCGCCGTAACTGCACAGCTTACGACTGTCATGTAAAGGAATACTTATTAAAATTAATTTTTACCTCATGATAAAACGATATTTACGGCTCTTATTGCAAGTTAGTGTAGGTGTGATTCCAATATGATTATATAATAATAATAGTTATCTATCTATCCAGCCAATACTTTATTTAAACCTTTTTTATTTTAATAAAAACTTAGGAACATATATCTTATTTATAAAACTAATTATTATCAGTCAATCAGATTTTTACTTATAGTGCCAATTTTGTGATCACTTATTTCTTAAAACAAGCCTTATTAATTTCGTAATCACTCATATAGAATATTAATTAAAATAACTAATTGTAGCACGTTTCATATACATATAAGTAGAGATAAGTTCATACATAATCAATCATACAAATTGAGCAAGTCTCAAAATAATAAAACATAAACCTTCTTTAAAAATCAAACACACTCTCAAAGTTCAATAACAAAAAAGACACTCTTGAAACACTTAGGAACTATGTTTTTTATAATTCAGATTAATTTTCTTCTACCAGATTTATTACAGGCTCTGTTTCTGTGGTAGGCAAATTAAGACAGAAGGTTTGTCGTCCTTGGGGCATCAAAGGAAACAGTTTTTCTATAATGGTTGATTTTAAATGTTGTGTTATGTCGGCTTAAAAATGTTAAGGAATATGCAGCCGGGACGTCCCTTGCTCGCTAACGCTTCAAATGGGATTAATGAGCTTCGCCTCGAAGCCCTTGGTCTGGAGATCTTGCGCTATCTCCTCTGGTGGCGTGTCGACTAGGATAACACGAATGGCAACTTTTACCTGGCGCTTCTCGGGCTTGATGAGCTTTACCTTGAAGCCCTTGGCCTGGAGATCCTGCTCTATCTCCGCTGGTGGCGTGTCGGCTGAGATTCCATGAATGGCAAATTTTACCTGGCGCTCCTCGGGCTGGGCGTAGGAGAACCAGCTAAATGGCTCATCCAACTCCATGAGGTATTTCTGGATGGCGCGGTATTCGTCAGCCGACTCCGGGGTGAAATGAACGCCCTTGCCGTATGGCCTGGCGTTGGTGGTGTGGCCTAGTATGCCCTTGATGGTCTTGAAATGCCGTGGCCTCCTCGGCATCTGTTCCACGATAATGGGTAGGAAGCGAGTCTTCTTTGCAGGTTGAGCTGGCTCGTCAGACAAACTTGAACGGGATGGTCCTGAGCGCACAGCCTCAGAAGGGCGGCTCCCTGTTGGGGCGACTGTGGTGGGCGAGCGGGTGGATATAATCATAAACAGTACCGCCGCGTGGCCGCCAGGGACGCGTACGTCGTCGACCTCGTCTAGGAAGGTGATGGACGAGTCGATGTCACCTTCTCTTTGGCTCGGTCTTGCATTCTGCTTGCTTTTGGCGGTCGATTGCCCGCTTTTTCCGCTGTTCAGGTGAGGGTTCTTCGCGCTTTCGACGCTGGCCGAGTGTTGAAGGCAGCGGGGCATCCGACGACTCCATGGGCAGAGGCAGGGGCACGGGCGCGGGCACGGGTGTACCGCGCAGTAGCCTTTCCTGCTCCTGGAGTTATGTCCTCAGCACTTCCGCTATGCTTGGGCTGAGCATCCCCTGTTTCCTAAGCTGCGCATAGATGTTAAGATCGACGTCGTGTGCAGCCTTAGGAGACCTTGGACGTCCTGGGAGTTGGCAGATCTTTCGCTATCTGAGCTCGTGGGGTCGTTACGGGTAGCTCGTCCCTCAAGGTCGAGTAGGCTTGAACGACTGTTGCGGTCTTGGGTGGTTCAAGCAAGTAGATCGAAGAAGGTTTTAAAAGTTCCGTGCGCGCGCGTTAGCTAACGGGTAGCGAGGCCAATACGTGCGCTTGGGCCGCTCTGACTCATAATAAATTTATTTCTTTCTCTCTCACCCCCGTACGTAACGGACAGTGTATGCGAACTTTAGTTGCGAGTTGCTTACAATAAGAGCCGTATAGTGACTGATGCGGATTAATATGTAAGCAAAAAAAAACTATTTTTCGTATTACTGCTTAGCTTGAGCGTCGCAATGAATAATTACGGCGCTTATTTTAAAGGATTGATCGTGCCGATAGTATTGGTATTACTTATTATTAGCGTGGTATATACACATCCAGCTATTATCATAAGGGTCACAAAATGTAGGCTGTGATTGTTACCTAATTTACCGCCGTAATTGGTAGTTACCACGCTTAATGTAAGGAAAGTACTTGTCAATTAAAATGCGCATCCTTAGTGTAATGCCACTATAAGTCTTTAATGCGATTAATATAAGCACTCCATGAGTTTTTTCTATAGAACTTTAGGACAGGATAGTATATGTTCCTTTACGGCTTTAATTATAAGAAACTCAAAAAATAAATTGTAGTTACGGCGCTTAGCACAAGTGAAAAAAGCCTTAACAGGCTTTATTTTGAGAAACTGTCAAAAAGAAAGTTATAGATCTCGACACGACGATTTCGAATATGGCACTAACTCAATTTTGAAAAAAATGTTGCTTACGGCGGACTCCCTTAGCACGGCAGAATTGCTGTCATTGTCAAATTGTGTTTCCCACCAGTAAACGCAATCTAACGCCATCTATAAGGTTCGAGGGAACTATGTTTGATGAACACGTGTCATATTAGATTGATTAAAAAAGGTAAAAAATATTGGTAACTAAAAAAAATACTGGTAAATAGTACATTGAATAGATAAGCATACCGGCGTTGTTTCAGTGACTTCTTCCTGATCGCGTGCAACAAACCATACGAAAATCATCCGTCTATTGATTGTTCAAATATTTACACATCGAAACCCTATATCGTGTTTTTTCAATGTTAATAGGTGTAGTTTTCCCCTGTAGCTACTTATTTACAACATACTTTGCCATCTGCAATAATACAGCATAAGAAAATAAAGTATTACAAGATGGTAGATACACAGTGAATGAGTCTCGATAACGTATATCGAGACGTATCTGTAATAAAATTGCAACTACCTACATTCTGTCACCAAAGTTTACATTTGTCACTCATCTGCAATACCCTATTTATTTTATTTGTTCCTAAAATAGTAGACCCTCCAAAACCAACTAGGTATTTACAACCCCTCATGATCAGTACTTAGTAATCAATGATGGAGGCCTTTGCCCAGCAGTGGACGTCTTACGGCTGGAATAGAGAAGAGGCATATCTTAAAACTAGGTTAGGTTCTGGTTTTATCGTAGCAACAACGCAAGAGCCGCTAGAGAATTGCTATGCTCGCTCGGCTCCTGCGATCAAGCATCGTACGCGTGCCACGGCAGCGACCGGCGAAGTACCAGAACCAAATTCTACTTGGTGGTTCAATTTTGATGACAGATCTACTATTTTGATGACAGATCTACTATTTTGATGACAGATCTACAATTCAGATGACAGATCTACAATTCAGATGACAGATCTACAATTCAGATGACAGATCTACAATTCAGATGACAGATCTACTATTTTAGGAACAAATATATTTATCCGGTGTTTAAAAAAATCATACCCCAATATAATTTTCACAGCAAAGCTAGAACTACTTACGCCTCCAGTCTTGGACTGGCGCCGCATGGAACTGCGGTTGGTGCTGGGGATGTCCACCTCGGAATGCTCCACCGACCACCCGATGGCCAGTAGGGCTTTCAAGGATTCGCGTACTGGTTCCTTGTAGCGTTCCTTTTCCTGGAAAGAACATTGAAATAATGAGGGCATCGAGATAGGTTGTGTTAATCGTTTGCGCGTAGCCACTGAGTTCTAGTTCTTCTTCTTTTATGGCTTTCGTGTTTGGTTTAACACAATTCTGCCAGTGTCAAGTTACATTACAATAGGATTCATCATTTCACCCGTAAGACGTCCACTACTGAACACAGGCCTCCCTCATGGATCTTCATGAGGGGTAGTTGCCATACTCACCACGCTTAGCAGGCGGGTTGGCGAGCGCAGTACGGGATGTTGATACACGGAAATACACTGCTGCCCATCTTCCGGAGGGCACATAGCGCATAATAGGGTTAATTTTATAATTTTTCTCACGTGTTATATTAGCATAATTAGCATTTAATAAATATAATACGGCTTACACCACGTACCTAACTTATTATCATCTTGCTGACGTTTCGTAGACCATTTAGAGGCCCTTCTTCATGAGCACCGTTCGTGACCGACTCCGAGGGCCGCGAGACGAGAAGCCGTATTATATTTATTAAATGATGTCTAGCCACGATAATTTCAGTTCAGTCATAATTAGCATAATCATCGACTCCTTACTCCTTAGTCCTTTCCGGTCATTAAGTAGGAACTTACATAGTCATTCAGCATATTATATGGCTTCAGCCTAGGGTGCGCCTTCTGGCTGTCCGAGTAGTTTTCCCCGTAGACCCAGGAGTTCTCGATCTTCCTGCTAGCCCAGGCATCGTGGTAGTGCTCGGAGAATTTCTGCACGATCGTGTTTAGATCGTTGTTGAGCGCTACTGTAGTCGTGTTGATGGGCTGCGGGTCGTATTGCGGGTTGTCGGCGACTGGAACATAGGTTCTTTATTGTCACCTTTCTATTGGTTCTTTATTCATTCATTCATTCATTCACCTTTCGTGACTTTTGGTACCTTTTTTCATAATAACAGAAGATGGCGTTTGGCACTATCAATTGTATTATTTATTATTTGTATTATCCCATTGTACTTCTACTTTTAATTTTGTAATTTCTGTCTTTGTTATATTATGTCATGTGTTAGTATTAAGTTAAGTACAATAAAGAGTTATCTATTTATCTTTCTATCAAAACTTACTGTATGCACACAAAAATAAAAGTAATTTTATCAAGGGATGTGATTTCATCATTCCAGCCGTAAAAAGTCCCCTACAGAACAGGCCTCCCTCATGGATCTCCATGAGGGGTAGTTGCCATAATCGCCACGCTTGGCAGGCGGGTTGGCGAGCGCAGTACGGGATGTTGATACACGGAAAGACGCTGCTACCCATCTTCCGGAGGTATTCCTTAGCAGGCTCTTACTGTATCCACGGGCATGAGAGGAGGGGTAAAATTCTACTGCCGGCACCCCACGGCTGTGATTTGCATATCATAAATACAGGCAACTAAAATAAGTTGCACATCCCCTAATTTAGCCTCCAATAAGTAAATAAAATAAAATATAGTAAACTATTAGCGCTTCGATAAATTCCCTAGGAGGCGATGGAACTATCGATTTAATAAAACAATATCAAACGAAGGCTTATTACTCCAAAGTAAGAATTACCAATGTAGGGGATACGGGTAATTAACAATAAAGTCTACAATCTCTAATTAAAAATAAAGTATAATGTCCACCGGAAATAACGGGCACATGGGACCTTACAACTCTGCCTTAGGGTGATGGGCGCAATGAAATGCAGCGTTGGTCACGTGCTTAGTGAACGTGATGACCGCGGTACTGCATTTGTAATATGTAGAGGTTACCGCTTAACATCAGGTGGGCCTTCGGCTTGTCTCGTTATTTCTGTACATAGTATAAATAGTTGTATAAAAAAATATTTCTCATATCGGTTGAACCGAGCAACACTCGGATCAGGGTCAATATCACTCGAACTATCTATGGAGTAACAACCTTTTCCAATGAGATTTTATTTTATAAAAAGCTTAAATCTATGAATCGATAGTTCAGTCGCAACGACAAAAACCTAAGCGTCATCAAGCCGATTTGCTGTGGCTCGCCAGGCTGGCACAGAGATTTGCATCTGGATCGGGGTATAAAAAAGCACAGATTAAAAAAACTGCTCACCTATCTGTCCACCTTCCCCATGCTCTTTTTTATCGTAGAACTCATCGTCGTGGTTGTTGGAGAGAGCGTAGTCGGGCGGCAGCGCACAACCTGAAGGAGACAAATACATTAACATCATCTCAGCCGGGACTGAGGACCTCGCCCGCTGGTGGACATAGGCCCGATGTGCCCTGACACCATAAACCCGCGGTGCATTAGGCTTGCCCGATGTGCCCTGACACCATAAACCCGCGGTGCGTTAGGCTTGCCCGATGTGCCCTGACACCATAAACCCGCGGTGCATTAGGCTTGCCCGATGTGCCCTGACACCATAAACCCGCGGTGCGTTAGGCTTGCCCGATGTGCCCTGACACCATAAACCCGCGGTGCATTAGGCTTGCCCGATGTGCCCTGACACCATAAACCCGCGGTGCATTAGGCTTGCCCGATGTGCCCTGACACCATAAACCCGCGGTGCATTAGGCTTGCCCGATGTGATATAGCCCGATACAATTCTACGATCATGATGGTTGTTGTCATTCTCCACGCTTGGGTTGGCGAGTGCAGTACGGGATGTTGATACACGGAAAGACGCTGCTGCCCATTTTTGTAGGTATCCCTTGGCTGATTTTTACTGCATCCACGGGTAAGTGGGGCGAATGGGCACCTTCGCGACCAAACGCGTTAGCCTTATGACTCGAAACTTATTGGCATGTTCATTATATCATATCATCATATCAGCCGTAGAACGTCCACTGCTGGGCAAAGGCCTCACTCCTTGATCTCCAAGTACTGCGGTTGAAAGCCGTCTGCATCCACTGTCGACCAGCGGTTTTCACCAAGTCGTCTGCCCATCTTGTAAGTGGACGTCCTACGCTGCGCTTGCCGGTCCGTGGCCTCCATTCGAGAACTTTGCGGCCCCATCGGCCATCTGTTCTGCGCGCTATATGGCCTGCCCATTGCCACTTCAACGTGCTAATCAGTCTGGCTATGTCGGTGACCCGAGTTCTTCTACGTATTTTCTCATTTCTGATTCGATCCCGTAGAGAAACCGCGAGCATAGCCCTCTCCATAGCTCGATAATAATGATTGGCATTTAATCCGACTCTAAATTATAACGGGAGTACACACGTATTTTTAAATGAGTAGTCTGTCTCAAGTTCGTTTTGAAAGTAAATTAACCATCGAACCTTTAGTTCGCAGTCCACCTTGCTGAGTGATCTAAGATATTCGAGAATAGTGTGAGTCGTGTCGTATCCGGCCACTATCTCAGGACTTCAAGGGTTGCCTTAACCACACAACAGATGGCGTAACTTCCAACTTATAAACAGAAAAACTGTAAAAGTTCTCTTTATACGCAACAGATGGCGCTTTTCGCAACTTACCAATAGCAATCAAACAAGGCAGTGCTTTCCCGAACAGCTCGGGATCGTAGTCCATCTTGCTGAGCGAGTCGAAGATGTTTGAGAACAGCATCATCGTGAGCCGCTTCTCCTCGTCCGACGACGCGCCGTAGATGCCCTGGCCGCCGGTGCTGCCGTAGTATTTCGCGCAGCGTTCGTAGTGAAGGGTTAGAAGCTGTGAAAGCAGGAGGTAAGGGTTAATCATCATCATTTAATTACAATATAATAACATAAACACGGGAATTTATCGCGTAATACCTTTGATTATTCCCGACGTTTCGACTGTGTTTCAACAATCGTGGTCCCGGGTTGATGTTCGAGTCAACCCGGGACCATTCCCGTGTTTATGTTATTATATTATAATGAATTGTGATCGCGAAAGTTTACTAAAAACTATCATCATTTCAGCCATAAAACGTCCACTGATGAACACAGGCCTCCCTCATGGATCTCCATGAGGGGTAGTTGCCATTCTCACTACGCTCGGCAGGTGGGTTGGTGAGCGCAGTATGGGATTTTGATACACGGATAGACGCTGATGCCCATCTTCCGGAGGTATCCCTCAGCAGGCTCTTACTGCATCCATGGGCATGAGAGGAGGGGCAACATTCTACTGCCAGCACCCCACGGCTAATGTATAATACTATAGAGATACTGGTACATACCCTCAAAGCCACAGTGGTGTACTCTGACAGCTTGGACACGTCCACAGTGAGTTTCCGCAGCAGCTTGAGCAGCATGGACGGCTGCATGGCTGACGTCAGAGCCACGAGGAAGTCGGAGACGGCCTCACGCTGGCCCTTGGTTAACATGCGGTTCTTCGATAACCTGCGAACAGAATACTTCATGAATTTGAGCCACGGGGTGCCCGCAGTAGAATGGGCAACGTTCTCTTACCAATGGAGTGCTGTAAAAACTTGCCAGGGGTTACCTACGGATAGGGCGGCAGCGTCTTTCCGTGTATCATCCCGTACAGCGCTCTGAGCGTGACGAGTATAGCAGGAAGACTCTCCAGATCAGTTGGAGTTACATGAGGGTCTATGTCCAGCAGTGGACGTGCTATAGCTGAGAGAGAGATGATGCCATAAAGTTGGCAGAAGTTAGATGCGAAAAGTCGTAAGGGGTAAGGTCTATGTAAGCGACGCGTTAGATCGCTCGCGGATTTTAGTAGGCACTCAGGGGTGCGTACCTACCTCTAGTAAATAGTAGGTACGTACCTAGAATATTGTTTATAGTAACTTGTAATGAAAATAGTTAAATATTGAGTTCGCAGAGTTAGTAGGTATGTTGATATATTTGTTGCCTATTAATTATCTATTGTGTAAACTGTTGTGTTTTATGAGGTCTGTGTAAGACCAGTAAGACTTTTTAAGAGGGGCCAATCCAACTTACTTTTCATACACCGCTCGTACGTGGATGTGGCGTCGTAAAAGATGTTTCTATGAAACTTTTGATTTAATAGGTATCTTGTGCACTATATCTAGGTTTCTATCCAAACAAAAAATCAAAATTTGGAGATAAAAAATCCGTATAAAATTTGTCTCTCCAAATTTTGATTTTTTGTTTGGATAGAAACCTAGATATAGTGCACAAGATACCTATTAGATCAAAAGTTTCATAGAAAGATCTTTTACGACGCCACACCCACGTACGAGCGGTGTATGAAAAGTAAGTTGGATTGGCCCCTCTTAAGTATTTTACATTCAATATGAGAATAAATAATAAAATGTGGTGCGCGCGGGAAGAATGCGCTTGGATCGGGAGAGGGGCGCGGTAGGTCCCACCGACGCTGTGAAGCCGACGGCCGCGCCGAGCGCGGCAAAATAGTATCCTTTTACACGACCTAGTGACCGCACGTTTGTTGGGTGCATTCTTCCTTCCGCTCGCCGCTCTTCGAACTCAAGTTGCTGTGTATGATTTTACCAGCCCTATCCTGTCCCCTACATTCTATGTCCAGCAGTGGACTAGTCCACCTAGACTAGATACCTGTAAACAGTGTGCAGGGTGGCGTCCAGCAGACTGCAATAGTTCTCCGCTTCGTTGTAGAAGTTGGCGTGCTTGATGAGAAGCGGCAGGATGGAATTGCCGATGTAACGGTTCATTGACAACGCCATGTCAGATTCGCAGCCGTCATTCTGAAATTCATGTTTGACATGTCAATTGGAGGAGCCATTTTGGCCGAGTGGTATGTACCCCTGACTTTCAATCGTAGATCGTGGTTCACCGGCCGTGCATCAATGGATTTTTAGCACTTTGTAAACTTTCGCGATCTGTAGACATAATTTTAAACTGATTAACGGGACTTTATCGCGTAATTACCTTATGTTATTATTTCCCGACGTTTCGAGTGCCCTGATGCACTTGTGGTCACGGGTGGACACCCGTGACACATAAAGTCCCGTCAATCAGTTTAAAACAATGGATTAATCTTTCTTGAAAAATGTATGTGCACACTTAATACGTGCTTTAACGGTAAAGTTAAAAAAAACTTTATTGTTCATTTGTAACAATTTTAGGTGTAGGCAACTACGAGTAAAGGTCTTAAATAAAAATTATGATTTAACAATTGTATCCTATTCGGACATACAATAATAACCTAAAAATTAGAAAAGATCAACAATTAAGGAAACATTGTGAGGAAACCCGCGGCTTAGTTGGCTTCAGACGTATCGACCTGCTCTTTCCTCCGACTAAAAGGTGACTAAGCTGAGAAGGTGGTAAAGGTGCAAGCCTAATCCATCTAACAATGTCCCAGGCATTGCAGTGTCCTATCAGTATGATTACCAGTAGACACTGTATAAATCATCTATAATAGATGCAAAGGCCTTACTTTTCTTGACAACTGGAGGATTTTTGTAGCACGAACGACGAAGAAATTTTGTAGCATTTGAAAATATTACAACTTTGGTTATTCTATCTTGTATGCACAATTTTCCATGCCCAAACATAATTTACTAAAGTTTTATTGACCATAGTGATGAAAATGTATCCGTTTTCCGGATCGCTCTCGCCAGTCTGCAAAGCCAGTATGAATTTAGTGATAGTTTTGACTCTTAAGATCCAGTTACCGCCATAATTGAAACAGAAAATATTTCGTATAGGAGTTAATAGAAAATTGTTTTAATTGGTGTAGCCAAAGTATATGGGCCGCTACGTCTTTCCGTGTATTAACATCTCGTACTACGCTCGCCAGCCTGCCTGCCAAGAGTATGACAACGACCCCCTGATCTTGGAGATTTCATCATCATCATTCCAG
Source organism: Pasiphila rectangulata (assembly GCA_963082625.1). Lineage (NCBI taxonomy): Eukaryota > Metazoa > Arthropoda > Insecta > Lepidoptera > Geometridae > Pasiphila > Pasiphila rectangulata. The sequence goes on along the minus strand of OY720261.1, from coordinate 7,216,741 downwards.
CCGTAAAACGTCCACTACTGAACAAGCCTCCCTCATGGATCTCCATGAGGGGTAGTTGCCATACTCACCACGCTTGGCAGGCGGGTTGGAGAGCGCAGTACGGGATGTTGATATACGGAAAAACGCTGCTGCCCATCTTCCGGAGGTATCCCTTAGCAGGCTCTTACTGCATCCACGGGCATGAGAGGAGGGGTAACATTCTACTGCCGGCACCCCACGGCAATTTGGAGATTTCTCGACTCATAACTCAAAAAAGACGTTCGTTTGGCCTCAGTCTACCGTAAGTCCAACAACCTTCAAACCACGTAAAGCCCCAATTCGAGCGTGCACCAGAAAATCAACCTTATTACAAAACACTACTGCCTTCGCGCAACAATCAACCTTATCAGAACACCTTAGAAAAGAACTTACCCGGTCCAGCATAGTAGCAGCCCTCAGGTCAGGCAAAAATGCCTCTTCAAGCAGTCTGTAGAACAACTCCTGAGTTTCAATTCCGTACACTCTCTCGAGGAAGAGACCGACGCTCTGTTTGTGACCGGGTATCAGGCCGGACGGCATGTCTGTAATAAAAGAACGTTATTAATGAAAAGGCAATTAAGGCGACGCACTGATAAACAATTATTTGAAAGTAATTGTCTGTCTAGCCGTGGGGTGCCGGCAGTAGAATGTTATCCCTCCTCTCCTACCCGTGGATGCAGTAAGAGCCTGCTAAGGGACACCTCCGGAAGATGGGCAGCAGCGTTTTTCCGTATATCAACATCCCATACTGCGCTCACCAACCCGCCTGCCAAGCGTGGTGAGTATGGCAACTGCCCTTCATGAAGATCCATGAGGGAGGCCTTAGTTCAGTAGTGAACGTTTTATGGCTGAAATGATGATTAATGATGACAAACTCAAAAAGATATTTCTAGAATCCGAATTCCGAACCTCAAGAAAAATAAGCGGAACCCTTATAGGATCACCTTACCTGACTTAGGCCTCTCCTCTCCCGCTGCGGGGTTGTTCAGAGTAAACCTTAGACTGAGCACTCCTTGGAGATCATCCAGTGGCACTAGTGACCGCAAGATGGCGCGGGCTCGGAGAGACTCGTTCTTGCCCTGAAAGTGTTTTACAGTCTTACTCGTAGTTTTGGTTTCAAACAGAGAAAATAAGCGATACTCTCCAAGAAGCGAGAATGATAGAAAGAGTTTTAGTTTAACGTTATCCCACACGATGGGGATATCAAGAAAAAAAAATCTCTCCCATCTTACATGTACTCCAAATATTTTTCTTAGCATTATTTGTACCGTTATCTCGGCGTCATTATTTTGTATATCTATGCAAAATTACAGCTTTCTAAGACTAATAGTCTCTTCTTACAGCCGAAGACAGACGGACCGACAGACAGACAGACAGACAAATTGAAACTATAAGAGTTCCATTTTGTACTAAGGAACCCCATAAATGCTACACAGTTCAGTTGATGGCATAGCTTGCCTGAAAATGGAAATCATTCCTGTTCAGCGGTCGGAAAGGCAACACATCCAGGGACCAATAATGTTGTTCGATACAAAGCAACTATCTCTGCGAGTCGTTTCCAGTGTATTCTGCATTAGTGTATAAAGCACTCATTATAATATTACGGCATTCGTTACTACATATTTTGTTGTTCATATGAACACGAAAATAAGGCTAATAGTTAGTCCTAGGAATGTACAAACTTACCAAGGCAATAACGGAGGCTTCAGGCGCACAACGTCCCAACAAATCGACAAGAGTGCAGTAGAAATTCAAAATGGCTGCGCCCGTGTCAATGTAGTCTTCATCTTCATCCGATTCTGGCAACGGATGACTGAACTGCAAGTGATCAAATAGTTTCGTAAGTCAAGGTCAAAGTCATTGTTTATATACATGTATCAATAGGAGTTTAATTTATAATTTTAGATCGATCTTAATAAAAAGTAACAAAGGGCTATAGATAAAAGGGCTTTATTACATTGTAACAAAAGAGTTTCCTTTGCAGAGAGAATTCGATGTAGATTCATACAGGTGTTGTGAAATAATTTTCATAAAAACAATAGCGTAACCAGATAATAAAACCATTATTTTGCATAAGTTTTCACTCATTTGATTTAAAAATAAAGCCAGTAATATTCAATGTAAGTAACAAACGAAACTACTAAATGTAATTATAAAAACATTTTGGAAGACGGGCAGCGTCGTCTTTACGTGTATCAACATCCTGTTCTGTTCTTGCCAATCAATTCGCCTGCCAATCGTGGTGAGTATGGCAATGGTTTCGTCATGATCAGTGCTTAACTGGACTTCAGAATGAACAACAATTACATTTTGTAAGGTAAGCTGATGATATAGGTACATTTCTTTGGGCTCTTTTAATCTAGTATATAGTCATGTTGAAGACCTGTAAAATCGTAACATTCAATCTTACACTCATATCGCCGTCTTGCTCCATCTCTCTCAGTTTCCGTCTATCCGCTATCTTCTCGCTCATCTTGTTGGCATCCACGATGGCCTTGAGAAGCCCCTCGCCCTCTCCTCTTAGAGCTGGGCCGAGGCACTCCGGGCGACGGATTAGTAGACGGATCACTAGATTGGCGTTTTCTTCAACGCTCTCGCCGTTAACCTGAGGGTAAAATGTTTATATTTGAATAGTGCGGAGCTGAAAGTGTCATTAGTATGTCCGGGCAGTTCAATTTGTCATCATCACTATATCAGTCCACTGCTGGATATACAATGCACAATTCACCCCGACGCGGAATTTCAGTAAAAGTTCGGTTTTCCTTATTAGAGTTACACATTATAATCTACAGGTAGCCTTTGCTTTGCGTCTATTTCAAACGACTCTAGTAATGCACAGGCGTTTAGGTATTGCATTTTTTCATATGACAGAACAGTTTCTTGATCTTACGGAGCGACCGCAGTTTTTGCAGGCGTAGATATTCGTAGTTTGTTGGAAGCGTCGTTACACCGTCTCACCCGATTTTCATCGAATGAGGCAAACCAGGTGAACCCTTTTACTCAACTGTCACCTATAATGCCTTACACCGTAAGCAAGCGCACTGTCATGGCGGCGCCACCTGATATTTACAGACTTTTACAAGAATGACGATAATACTGAAACTAATAGGTATTTTTACTTGAAATAAAAAGTTAACTATTTAATGATAATACAGTTCTAAATTTAATTATAAATTTGATATGATTTATTATTATTTCATATTTCAAAAATATAAAAAAAAATAGGACATGTTTATCAAAACTTAATATTTTTAAGAACATAAGATAATTTAGGAAAATTGAGGTAAGCCTATTGTAATCTTGAATATAATGTCTAAAACCAATACCACCATACGTTGTGGAGTCAACGGTAGTATCGAACGAAACGTATGATAAACGTAATGAAATGAAACGTAATGTATACGTTATGGAGCTAAGTGTGTCTACCATGAGTTGTCACTGTTAGATCGCCTGACGTTACTACAGTAGTAATAGTACGTTACTTTGACATCTGTCAGATTTGTAACTCATGCTACCAAATTCTATAAGCAAATGAAGCCCAAACTACAGTCGCTGTAGTATAGCTTGCTGCGTATTTTAGTACCAAACTATCCGCTAGAGGCGCTGTACAAGTTTTCATACATTTTGTTTACTACAGTCGCTAGCGAATATAAATTGTGAAAACTCATGGTAGACCTACAGGGCGTAAGTCGTGATATTGAGGACTGAGTTATGCAACACATACCCAAACGCAGAACCGCAGAAAGTCCAGGTATCTCTCCCCCTCCACGGGATCCCAGCCGAGGTCGGGGTACCCCTTCTCCACCAGCTCGGAGTTGCTCTGCAGCCCGCAGCGGGACAGGTATACTGCTATCTTCTCTAAGTAGTGCTCTCTGCAAGGAATACGGTAAGATTAGTGACAAACAATTATACAAGTTAGATAAAGAAACGTTTATTTTGTCACATTTTTACAATCAAATAAAAAAAAACATCAATTCGGTTTTAAAACTATGAAAAAAATAGTCATGAGCTGTGGCAGAACGAGTCATACCACAGCGCTGGTCTTCCGTAGTTAGTAGTAGTAGAACTTTTTGTAATGAGTTCATACGAGGGAATACTACAACCATACCTATTTCTGCCGCCAATGTCAGTAATGTCTGCATTGGTTTGAAGGGTAAGGGGGCCGGTGATAATACGGACCATGGGACCTCACAACTCAGGGTGACGGGCGCAATGCAGTGCAGCGTTGGTCGCGTGCTTGTTTATCGTCATCACCGCGGTATTATTTGTAAGAGATAGATAGATAAATTCTTTATTTGCTACTTCAGCACACAAATAGATTTTTTTCAAAAATATTGATACACATTTTCTTACAATGGAATAAAACAATTTGAAAACGATTACAATTCAATATTCATTTATTAACCATTCCGTTACATTTCATAACATTGGCAAGTCATAAAAAATACAAATTAATTTCATCAAAAACACAACATAACCTAATTATAAATATCAGGGTAAACAGTGGGAACATATTTTTTTATATGCTTAGAGATCAGAAAATGTACAACTCATATATTCATTGATATGATAAAATGGATGACACTCAAAGAAACATTTTAGAATTGGTTTGAATTTATTAAAAGGCAGCTGAGTAATTTGTACTGTTGTAATACATTTGAAGCTTAATGCAATGGGGTATATGTAGTTTTTGCAAACAATTAGAACACAAAACCAAAATATACAAATGTTAAAAACAATAATACAATTACAAACCTTTGCCCAAAAAATAAGACAAAAATACTGAATGTGTGTGTTGCATTAAGGCAAAAAGGTAGCAACTCAGTTTATGTTTACTCATAGAGCAAACACTGATTTTCAGTACTACCATTTGCAGTGACCAGAAAATGAGAAACCAACAAGCAATAAATGTGTATACCTACTAAAATTAGTTTTGATATTCTAAGGAGCAGTGTATCTGTTATTTAGTATGTAGTGTACCAGTATGTGAAGTAGTATATATAATTTGATGTTGTGTAGATGTTGAATATTAAGTATTAAGGTTTTACGTATTCTAGAACTATATAAAGTGAAAACTACAAAAGCTGTTCCCAGTCAAGTGGACGTAAAACAAGACCTACAGTTTACCTAGGCGATAACCTAAGAGGTAGAGGTTACCGCTTAACATCAGATGGGCCTTCGGCTTGTCTCGTCATTCAGTCGTATAAAAAAATGCACAATAACTTCAAAAGTAAGATTTAAGATTTAAAGCTATTTGCATTATACAACATTGCTTAGCTCAAGCATTTTGAATGGCACTAAGAATTTAAAATCACTTACTAATATGTGTGTAAAAAACCATCTCATATAATATCTTTAAGTTCACCAGTAATAAACGGTTAAGTATATGAAATTAGTCAACCAACCTCAAGACTAGAGGCAGTTGTATATTCTCCATGGGATTCAAATTCAAATTCAAATGCTTTATTCAGTAATAAAAGGTACAAAAGTTTTAGCCAGGGTTGAAAACACCTTTTAAGTATTATAAAATACTTGTGTTAGGTGTTTTCTATATATGGTGGGATATATGGGGACTCTATAGGAATAGGCGATCTCCAGACTTTAGGCTTTAGAAAGCAGAATATTGGAGTTCTACAGAATTAACACCAGGATTTTCGAGTTTCCAGAATTAAGCAAGGATCTAGATTTTGAGCTGTCCAGTAGTCAAATAACAGGCGATAACTAACCTCAAAGCTAGCGCCAGTTCGGTGTTCTCCATGAGACTGGAGTAGGCGACATCCAGAGGCGTGGATCCTCGCAGCGAGGGTCTGGACAGCAGGATGTTGGAGTTCTCCAGCAGAAAGTCGAAGTGGTCGAACATAGCCTTCTGGTTCTGTCGGCCAGTGCGGCAGAAGTAGCAGAGGAACCGGCAGCAGGCTACCACCATCTCGTGGGAAGTGTCCTGAGGAGGAATAGCATTTGGATTCATTTGCTTATTTCATTATTTTGGCCGTAAAACGTCCACTACTGAACACAGGCCTCCCTCGTGGATATCCATGAGGGGTAGTTGCCATACTCACCACGCTTGGCAGGCGGGTTGGCGAGCGCAGTACAGGATGTTGATACACGGAAAGACGCTGCTGCCCATCTTCCGGAGGTATCCCTTAGCAGGCTCTTACTGCATTCACGGGCATGAGAGGAGGGGTAACATTCTACCGCCGGCACCCCACGGCAATTTGCTTATTTATATTCAATTAATTTGTGCTTATTTATTTTGTAAAATTGACGTTTCATAAAGGCACTTGCCACCTGTCTTCAGTGGCACCGAATATGGGATTTTTTTTAAATATAATATATGTTAAATTCGTTGCTTCTCTGTTACCAATACATAATTACTATACCTCTATACTAAAAAACGTCTTCGATCTCGACTCAAAAAAATCCTTAATCAACTTTTAAAATCGAGATGTCTTGGAAATGCGGTTCTACATGAAACAAAACATATGTTAATTTAATTGCTTTAATTTTGTTTTACTTGTTTTGGACAACTTGGATCGTTTTTTTATTATTGTATCCAAGCTCCGTATCACTTTTTTTAGATGGATTAAAAAAAGGGAAGGGGTTCTCAGACTGTTTGTTAGTTCTGTACGATTTTATGATGTTAATTAAAATATCTATCTACCGCACTACATCATGTTATCTCATTCACACGTATAAGGATAACGGATAAGGCTGAAGGGTCTGCACTTAGGAGTTATCCTGATGACAGTTTCAAAGAACATACCTTCTCCTTAGCGTTATCCTCAGTAGGCTGTGCGGGCGAGGACGCCGGCGCATCGGACTGCGCCTGGGCACGTCTTCCCAGGGTATTCATCATCACTGCCATCACGTTCTCGTGGACTCTCAGTACTCTGGAGAAAGAAAATAAATAAATAAGAAATTGGTGAGTAAATCTTTACAATTATATTCAATTAAAAGTACGGATTAGATATTAGGTTTGATACTCTTTTCAGTTTTACAGACAGAAAAAGGAGAGCGAGTAGTCTGTTTTTACGACTACTGTCTGCTTTGACGAGCTCTGTGGCGCAGCGGGCGAAGGTCCGCCTGCGACGCAAGGGGTTGCGGGTTCGATTCCCGCCTCGGGACAAATGTCTGTACGATCTGCAGATATTTGTTCAGGGTGTTCTGGGTGTTTTTCTATATAATAATAAAAATATCTATCTATGTAGTATAATGTATTAAGTATCATTTGTCATCTAGTGCCCATAACACAAGCTCTGCTTAGCTTGGGGCTAGATGATGCTGTGTGATTTGTCCAGCATTATTTATTTATTTATTTTTTTAAATCCTTGTTACATAATGGAAAAAACAATTGAAACGTATGTCACTAAACGAATTTCACCCAATAATCCGAACAAAAATAAATAGAACAAGATAGTAGAATCGTTAGCTGCGATTCGTCACGCCAATTATTTACAAAGTAATGTATAAGTATATGAATAGTAATATAGTATAATAAAAAATAATAATATTAATAATGTAATAGTAATAGTAATAATGTAATGTAATAGTATATATATATTTATATATGTATAATTATGGCGACGCGGCAGACCAAGACGTAGATGGCGGGACGAACTCGATCAACACCGAGTTGACTGGAGGGAAGTGGCTCAGGATCGAGATGCATGGAGGGAATCGGGGGAGTCCTTTGCCCAGCAGTGGGATCAGATGGGCTTATAATAATAATAATAATAATGTATAAGGCACTTACCTAATTAAATCGGGATGTTGGAAGAAAGTGTGATTGTTCACGAGTTTCCTGAAAACAAAGAAACATGGTAAACTAATTCCAAAATGTAATTCAGAGTGCACTAGAAAGATACTTCTGATAGAATTTCTAAGACTATAGATATCTGTTATATTATATTATATTATGAGCCATTTGGGTCCCACTGCTGGGCAAAGGCCTCCCCCAATTCCCTCCATACATACATATATCGGGACGAACTCGATCAGTACATCGTTGACTGGAGGGAAGCAGCTCAGATATCTGTTATCCGAGAAATAAATAAAACTGTTATCCGAGAAATAAATAAAATTTTAACGGATGCTTCAATGAGAAGGCCACTCTTCTCATTGAAGCATCCGTTAAAATTTTATTTATTTCTCGCAAAACCTGCAAACGAGATGTTTTAAACGTTATTTCATCAACTACTTGTTTATCGATTGTTTATATTGTCTTACTACAATATTTTCTTCATCAGTTTCACTACCTCCTGACACAAGCATCATAAATTGCTCTAATCTCAATCAGTATGACTAATGTCTTACCATGATCTCTTCGTCATCAACACCAAAGTCTCTTAGTCCGCCATCACTTACCATAGCCTCTTCCTCATGAGTTCCTCTTCTTCCTGACTCATCTGCACGGGCAGCAGCGCCCGTATCTGGCTCAGTCCGATCCACATCTCCGCTACGTCCAGCTTAGTCTTCGCGTTGATGACGTATGTCTTCTCTAGCGCACGGATCAGTTCGCCTACTGCGTCGTATTGACGGACTAGGAGGCTGTGTGAAATGAGATTAATCGTTATGACACTTGAAAAAGGCGGGGTTTTCCCGGCAGAGGGACACTAATAGCTGATAATTATAATATTATACGAAATTCGCAGTGTAAAACAAAGTTCCTCCAAAGTTTCATAAATTTTGTCTTATAGTATATTATGCCTATAAATAACATTCTATATGAGTTTGAGTACGCATTTCTGAAAAAGATGCCAAATATGTTTACAGTCATAACGAATACGTACTATACTGTAGAGGTATTATATGTAACACCAATAAAACTAGATTTTGTACATAAGTATAAATCAAGCAAGTTGTTATTTAAGGCAAATCATTTTCGCAGCAAAAATAAAGAATATACCTAAACATCTCTCTGACCAGTTTCGGCGTCTCGATCTGAGACTCTTCAGCCCATTTCACGATGGTACCGATCAGGACTTTGCGGAACTTCTCCTCGGGCGTCTTCTTAATGGGTTCTTCTATGGCCTGTGAAATATGTAATATAGGTGCTAATTTTAAAAGGTGAATAAGGAAAACGTTCATCAAACAAATCCCACTAATATTATAAAGCCGAAAGTTTGTTTGGATGGTGGTTTGTTACCTCTTCACGCAAAAACTAGGCGGATTGAGCTGAAACTTTGCACACGTATTGATGTTGACCAGGATTAATACATTGGCTACTTTTTATTCGGGTACAACGCATGCGAAGCAGCGGGCAGAAGCTAGTTATAGATATATCTATGTGTAAAAGTTTTACGCTATTGCGTTACAGTCAAAGACCGGTTTGTAAACTTGACATCAAAGTTTGACAAATCCTAAATTTAGGGGATACTTTGTTTTTAGGGTTCCGCACCCAAAGGGTAAAAACTGTCCGTCTTTCTGTCACCAGGCTGTATCTCATGAACCGTGATAGCTATACGGTTGAAATTTTCACAGATGATGTATTTCTGTTGCCGCTATAACAAAAAATACTAAAAACAGAATAAAATAAATGGTTATGGAGGGATTCCATACAATAAACGTGATTTTGATTGAATAATGGTACGGAACCTTTCGTGCGTGAGTCCGACTCGAACTTTGCCGATTTGCTTTTAATTCGGGTTCTACAAATGGTTTTGATAGGACATCGCCCATCCAGTCAGCAAGTAAGGTATCGAACATGATCGTTCATTAGCCCATTGGCCAGATATCTTGAATCTGAAAAATCATTATTCCTACGACATATGTATATTACGTCACCCTGACTTACTTTAGCTTCTTCTTCCAATTCCTTTACAGTGTTGATGAGGCTGTAAAGCTTGCCAAATGCACCAGGTTTCACTTCTGGCTCAGTTGATTCCTGTTAAACCAGATAACATAATTATAAGATAATGTCAAAAGCAATAAAATAAAAAATATCTATCTATGTAGTATGTTGTATTAAGTGTATCAGTCATCTAGTACCCATAACACAAGCTCTGCTTAGCTTGGGGCTAGGTGATGCTGTGTGAATTGTCCAGCATTATTTATTTATTTATTAATAACGAAATTCCTGGATCGGAGACGTGAGGTGGTTGGTGGAGGTCTACTTATCTTTGCTATCGGTTATTCAGAAGTTCAAAGACACATGCACTATGAGACCCTCGTGAAACCTGCTCATCCTGGCGACCAGGTGTTGACCACACGGGGAGTTCTTGGTAATTTTCTTCATGATATGGGCTTGTGGTATTAATTTCTCCACCATAAGCAAACACGTCCTAAGGAATCTATATTGGGTTTATGGCTTGACGCCCCATGGACAGGTCTTTAGATGCTTGTCATCATGATAGAAGTGAGTGTTTTTGCTTTACTCTTGAAGTCCTATGGGTTCTGTGGAGTTCTAAACATTACATGAACTGGTAGTCTACTTACTTCGGATATGGGCTCCTGCAGCGCGTTCAAAGACACATGCACCATGAGACCCTCGTGGAACTCGTTCATCCTGGCGATCAGGTCCTCGCCACACGGGCAGTTCTCTTTGAAAGATTCCTCTTCTTGGTCCATATGCTTGAAACCTGATAATGATTTAAAAATTAAGACTTAATGATTCTTAATGATTTCGCCGTGTGGTACCGGCAGTAGAATGTTACCCCTCCTCTCATACCCATGGATGCAGTAAGAACCTGCTCAGGGATACCTCCGGAAGATGGGCAGCAGCGTCTTTCCGTGTACTAACATCCCGTACTGCGTTCGCCAACCCGCCTGCCAAGCGTGGTGAGTATGGCAACTACCCCTCATGGAGATCCATGAGCGAGGCCTGTGTTCAGTAGTGGACGTTTTACGGCTGAAACGAACGATTTAGAAGAACCGATTTTCAAGTTTCGTTACACTTTTAATGAACGAAAAAACAAGATAAATACGAAGAGTTTCAGAGGCTAACTTTACAGTAGTTGCAGACTTAGGTGACCCATGATTTTTGCATGTTTTTCCGAATGGTCGATTTCTTTGATGTTGAAAGTTTTACCATTATGAATACTGCCAAAACCCAAGCCAACTACCTTCTTGCGATTATGGAATGTGTAATTAATATTTTTGAAACATTAGCGATCACAATACATTTCTATAAAAACCGTGTCGTTCCGGGAACGGTTGTTGCAACACAGTCGATACGAGTGATAATATAAAAGTTTAAAATAATAAGTGAAGTTCTTGGACTTAATTTTGAATGGTTTCAATTACAAGCTATGTTTCATTTTAAGTACTAGCCTGTGTTATTCAAATTCTACGTACCTATTTACATTACCTTATATTTTTATTGTCTTAGCTTTAGTTGTTTTTGTTAATGTTTGTTATATTTTAAATTGATCTTTATGCTGACTTGTATATTAATCATTCTTCTTTTTTCTCTTCTTTTTCTCTTAACGTACATAATAGAGTAAGCTATGTACACTTCAATTGTCGTCTGTATCAGATTAATACCTATATGTATGTGTTTTTTTATAATTTGTAAATACTTTCGATGCCAGTGTACTTTGAATAAATAAATAAATAAACAAGCTAAGAACTTACTCAAGATAGCGTTCATCTGTTCCCTGGGGGGACAACGGTACTCCCTAGTCTTCTTAGCTGCCACAGCGCTGGGCAAGTCAGACTGCTTGATCTCTTGGTAACGTCTGCAATCATAATGAATAATTCTTAGACCTGGCAAAAGGCGACGCGGCAGACCCGGGTAGTTCCTATTTGTTCTATGAAACATGACGTCATTGAACAAAATTACACATTTTCTTACCTATTTTTGTCCATGGAACTACATACTAGCTTTTCACCCGAAATTATGTCATAGAACAAAATGAGAATCAGATTTTCCCAAAATCTTCCATAAGAAGCATGAATGACACTATTCATTGTTATGTTAAACGGGTATTCTACTCACGTTAATTATTCGTTGAATATAGGCACTCGCGTGCAACGCGAGCGCGTGAGAGGGAAGGAGACGGTACCGCGTAAAAAAGCTCCATTCCCTGACGAAAGTTCCCCTGGGAGGAACTGAACACGTTGGATACCTATTTTCAACGAATAATTAACGTGAGTAGAAAACCCGTTTAACATAACAATGAATAGTGTAATTACTCTCGAATCATTTGAAAGTGAAATGAATGACACTGATAATCTTAAAGATGTATATTTACTAAGTCCTACATAACAATTTGAGAAATAAAAGTATTACATGTTCCATAGTACAAAAATATCTTATTCTGTCCGATGACGTCATGTTCCACATAACATTTATGGGAACTACCCGCCGAGACATAGATGACAAGACGAACTCCACCAACAGCTGGTCAACTGGAGAGAAGTGGCTCAGGATCGATATGCATGGAGGGAATAGGGTGGTGGTCTTTTCCCAGCAGTGGATACAGATGGGCTCATAAATCAAATAATTCTCAAGCCAAAATAACCGACTTCAAAAACTTGTTTACAATATTTTAGGAGTTCCCTCGTCTCCTCATGGATCCAATCATCAGGACTGAGTTTAAAAAAAATGAGACTGATCTGGAAACATACATTTAATACAAAAATACAATTTGTGTTGTTTTATTTTGTAATTTATGACGCGTCAATTAGATCCATGCGGCCGCACTGATAATTTTATTTTATAATTTGTATTTGTTCATTAAGTTTCTAAATGTGTTGGATGTAGATAACCATTTATTGACTTCAGAATTTAACAAATACTTATTTTTATTAGTGTTTTTAAACCTACAGATTTGTCTAAACACTATGGTTCAATTAAAATAATAGAAATGGTATACGATTGACTTGATTTTATATGCAATATTTACGGGATACTTACCATGATTTGAGTCTATTTAAGTTTGCCGATATTTCGACGCAGTTTCACACGTATCACAGATAAACTGATTTAAATATTATAATACAGTGTTCATAACCATGATAGTTAAAAAAGTTACATTTACTTTAATGTTTTCTACCTCAATTGATCTGTCTGCAGATCCCCCACAAAGTCGTGTGCGAACATGATGATGGCTTCCACCCTGTGCCTCAGCTGTATGTCGTTGAGGTGCTGCAGCAGATAGCACATCTGAAGCTTGGCGCCCTCCGCCATTTTCATGTGGAGCAGCCCTTTTCTGTGCTCGTCTTTGCCCTCTGGGGAAAAAATATTGGTCCTGATTGAAAACCAGCTCCCCCCTGCATTTGTTACCTATGTGGGAGCCCAATGCTGACAGGTCCTGTGAGTTTAGCTTATTAAGATGCCAACAGTTTACAATAGAAAGAAAATAAATTTATTTGTGACACACACAAATTACATAAGAAAACGCATAAATAGAATCACATTAGGTGGAATATGGTGAAATTAGCAATACGGTTGCCGTGGGGTGCCGGCAGTAGAATGTTGCCCGTGGATGCAATAGGAGCCTGCTAAGAGCTACCTCCGGAAGATGGGCAGCAGCGTCATTCCGTGTATCAACATCCTGCGCATACTGCGCTCGCCAACCCGCCTGCCAAGTGTGGTGAGTATGGCAACTGCCTCTTATGGAGATCCATGAGGGAGGCCTGTGTTCAGTAGTGAACGTTTTACGGCTGAAATGAATGAATGAATGAATGGTGAAATTAACATATTTTAACAACATGCTGCGTGGGGTCAAGAAATGGACTCTGCCTTAGGGCATAATGCCGAAGGCATTATCTACCTGCCAACTAAAAAGGTTGAAGACAGAAAGACAGGCGTGCTAGCACACAAAAATATAATGTCTTCATGTTATTTATTATTTTCCACTGTAAAATTAATGCAAGCTAGTAATGTCTTTCACTTACCCCTGTCGAAAGTAGGATCCCAGGTTTCAGGGTTGATCATGATGAGCAGCTTCTCAACGTCCTCATCACGCATCATACCCACGAGGAGAAGACGGTCTACCAGCTTGATAAGAGGCCTGGAAGATACAAGATAAATGAATGTTTATTTATCTAAAATAAATAATAAACATTTAAATCATCATTCCAGCCGTAAAAAGTCCACTACTGAACAGGCCTCCCTTAGGGATCTCCATGAAGGGTAGTTGCCATACACACCACGCTTGGCAGGCGGGTTGGCGAGCGCAGTACGGGATGTTGATACACGGAAAGACGCTCCTGCCCATCTTCTGGAGGTATCCCTTAGCAGGCTCTTTTTGCATCCGCGGGCAAGAGAGGAAAGGCAACACACTAATGCCAGTACCTCACGGCACGGTATCTCTTACCAGAATTAAATTAGTTATGACATGGCAATGGTCCTGAATGTCTTCCGACTTGTAGGTAAGTCATCTGATTCATAAGTAAGAACTGTTGATAAGCACCGTCTATTACATCGTGTCTTGGCGATGTTATAACAACGAGGTCTGGTACTTACAGGAACAGGTTCTCGTTGGTGCCCCCGACAGGGTCTCTGTTGTGCACCTGGTTGGTAGTGACGGCATCGGCTAGGGCTTGCATCACGAACTCTCTGACCACTTCCAGGGGGAAGTATGGAGAGTATAGGTTGGTGATCTCCGTTATACTCTCGCTGTAGAAGAAAACAATTGTTTATGATATAAACGAAATAAGTACATTTTACAAAAACAGTAAACCGACGAATGTTAACTAAAAAATTGTAAAATAATTGTGCTTTTGGGTCTGATTAGAGATTTCTACTTGGTATGATTATGTTTTATGCCAATTACAATTATTTTATAAATTTTTATCTCCATATTCAGCTTTCAATAATCTGTACTCCTTGAAAAGAGTCCGTTAGGAAGATTCATAATTCAGCCGTAAAAGGTCCACAACTGAACACAGGTCTCCCTCATTGATCTCCATGTGGGGTAGTTGCCATACTCACCACGCTTGGCAGGCATACTTCCCTCATGGACCTCTGAGTACTGATCACGAGGGAGTTATACTGCCATACTCAGCACGCTTGGCAGGCGGGTTGGCGAGCGCACTATAAAAAAAACGCTGCTGTCCACCTTCCGAAGATATAAGGGCAGATTCTTACTGCATCCATCAACAAGAGAGGAGCGGTAACAATCTACTGCCGGCACCCCACGGCAAGAACTCACGTGATATCGGTCATCTTCAAGTGGGGCCGGACGCTCTCCGTCTGCAGGGAGCGGAGGCTGTGCCCCATCTCCGGGTCTTCGTACAGAGCTTTCAGCTCCGGGCCTAAGGGGATGACGAACTCGTTCTTGCATGTCTCCCTGGGAAACAAATACATACATTTAATAGAACAGAATGGTGGCTCCGTGCAGGTTTAACAGGCAGACTTCTAGCCAGGTCAGATGTCATTGTAAGAGTATTCCCGCTACTCTTAAAATGTCGTCGGACCACCCTGCTACTACCACCCTGCCACCCTCCAACTATACCAATGGGTAGAGGTTGCGTAGAGAAATAATGGCGTGATAAGGAGGCCTATACCCAACAGTGGGTGAATGTGGGCTCATCGATAGATTATTCATTCATTTAATACCTTATTGCACAATTACAAAAGGTGGGCTTAATGCTAAAGCATTCTCTACCAGCCAAACCTGTGGTCTAGAGTGTGGCTGGCGTGCTATAATGGTACCATAATAAAAAACTAAATAAACATAAGAGACAAACTCATTCTGGCCGCGAACCACAGCATCGAGGAAACGAGGAACTAGTAGAAGATTGGTTACATAGTAGTTGCGTCAGACTCTAAATGCAACGCAATGAGGAGATCGTAATTGCGGTCTGTTGCGGTACTACGATTGGATGGCGAACAAAAGTTGCTAGCTATCTGCTAGCGTAACTCATGTGTCCCCCAAGGAGATCAAACCCGCAACCTCCTGCGTCTTGGCTGGAGCCACAAGGAGTCTTAAACACTAAAGTTCAGTACAGGTCAGTTGTACTATGGAGTACTAAAATAGTATGCTGTTGCGATTGGATGGTATTTAGAAGTTGCTTACAGAAGTTAAGGTGCTGGCATAAAACATAATAGTTCAGATACGATAGAGTACTAACATTGTAGTAGCGTGAGACTCCAAATACAACGCTATCAAAAGATCGTAGAATCCTTGAAGCAGCGGCCCGGACATGTGAATTGGCATACATAATTGCTTCTGTTCATTTAAATTATCAAAAAACCCAAAAAACTCTCGACGCCGACGTTACGACTGTGATACAACAGCCGTGGTCTCGCGTAGACAGTTTATGATAGACTTTCTGGTCTACATGATGACTTAGAAGACTGAGCTACAGGTACGTTAGAGCACTTACATAGTAGTAGCGTGAGACTCTAAATGCAACGCTATGAGGAGATCGTAGAACCCTTGACGCAGCGGTCCCGACATGTACTGCGACTGGATGGCGTACAGAAGTTGCTTCTGGTCTACGTGTTGGCATAACGCGTGTGCGGCCCTAGAAAACAAGATTTAATAATTTTATAGAATACTAGCGACTGGCAATTGATCCCTTCCACTGATTGAAGAGGTAACCAACATATGTACCTCTTCAAACAGAGACGCTGCCATAGGAGTCTTGGAAAAGACACAGAAATGCCTAAATAAGTATATTATAATTCTTGAAACCGCTATAAGTATGCGTATGATATTTTGGTTGACTGACTATTATCAGTTTTGAAAAAAGTGGAACCATCAAAATCCTTTATAATTGGCGGAATAATCAAGCAAAAACCATATATTGAATTGAAAAGCTCCTTTTATAAGTCAGTTCAAAAACCCAACAAATGATAAAATATTACCTGTAGTTACTCTGATAGCATAAGGCGGCGTAGAGGGTGAGCGTGTGCGAATGGAAACTGAGGAGTTTGTCCATCTCTATCAGCTCCAGAATGTCGATACAGCGGTCTTCCTCTGGAAATAAATAAATGCATTAGAGACGTTTCACTGAAAAACGTAATGTACGTAGTACAACTGTAAATAGATGGCGCTGTATACGTATAAACATATTCCGAAGAACCGATAACAACTGGAGTAGCCGGGTTCTTGAGTAGAGACCATGGCCTGGCAAAAGTACTCGTAGTGTCCGCCCCGCCCGCGTATTGCGTATCTTACAATGGCCGTAAATCTCGCGATCATCGCTGTCAAACGTCAAATCCTTCATCATAGAATAGAATAGAAAACTCTTTATTGCACACCACATAAAAAATATAACATTAAAATAAAGGAATTAAATAATACAATTTATGAGTACAAAGGGCGGCCTTATCGCTATGAGCGATCTCTTCCATCATCATCATCATCCACGCCCGACTTCACCCACTGCTGGGTATAGGCCTCCCTTAGTTTGTGCCATCCGCCACAATCCTGCACCAGTCCTATCCATCGTCTACCCGCGACTCTATCAATATCGTCTGCCCAAGATGGGCTGTTATCTAATTCAAATTTGACTTTTGACAGCGATGATTGCAAGATTTACGCCTGTTGCAAGATACGTTATCAGACTGCCGGCTAAGTGGAGCCTGCAAAAGGTGGCCGGCCAAAAGTGGAAGGAGAGTGGCTGAAAAGTGGTCTCAGTGGCGTTTATTAGTAGATCCTATACGTGGGATGTTAATAATAATATGATTAATTAGTCATGTGTGTAATTATAGAACCTAAGAAAATAAACACTGAGTACTTCATTAATTTATGTTTTAGCGTTATCTGAACGTGACCGAATCGCTTTTACTAATTGATTCAATATCAAAATTTCACTACCTACAAACACTACTACTGTTTCAAGAGTATTCATGGATATAGCAATGTTTAATTGTCTTTTTTATTGACCACTTTATTGATACGAGTAGGACACTCATACATTTATTTCGTTTTTATGTATAGTACTCGAACCGAGACTGAATGAATGATGAGCTATCTATTATTATAATTTATCATCATCATTGACCTTTGGCAAATTCAGGTAAAGCCTGTGGTTTGGGTCTTGCATTTTTCAAAATGACTAAACAATCCTATTTTTGATCTCACCGTGCGACCGCAGTTTTGGCAGCGTGTCCACTACAGTTGGTGGATTGGATGTATCTGCTTTCAGATGCCGTCTTGCTCGTTTATCGGCTAATGAGATAAACCATAGTTTGGTCGTGGTGTTTAAGACCTTCGTGTAATTTTTGCCTCCATTCTGGTGTTCTCAGCCAGTGATGCCCAGTCTATGCACTCGATATTAAATGCTGCCATGTCTCTTTTTGCGCATTAATATTATTAACTGACCAATTTATTCAAAGTGGGTGGGAGTCTGCAAATTTTAGCGACGTTGTAGAAGGAAGTCCTTCGCCCAAAACGGTTAATTTTAATTTTGGTAATTATTATTTGGCCCTTACAGTACAGAAGTTACTGCGCGACCTCCCTTCCTTATTTTGTTAATAACGTGGTAACTTACCAGCATACATACACCAGGGATCGCCAGCTATTTCTCTACTTTGCCGTTTTATTCCGACGACTCCAATATCTACGACTCGTAAATTTCGACGAAATAGAAAGATATTGGGCCCATCGATGGGGTTAAAATATATAATATTTTACCTGGTATATGCAAAGCGAGCATGGATATGGCGTCCTCACACAGCATGGACCAACCGCGGATGTCAGATAACTTCAGAGCGTGCACTTGTAGCGATTGATTTGGTACCTGCATAAAATATCATCGTCATTGATCTGCTTTAAGAGTTTTAGAGGACTAAAAACAAATACTGAGGGCCTCTTTCTAGATCTATCCTTAAATCTCGAAATTTTTTTCCACCCTCCTTTAAAATAACATCTCTAGTCTAAGTCTGTAACCAGGCGGGCCTGATATGTTGGCATCCAGCCCACCTTCTCTGGCCCATTACATTCCAATCATGTCTAAAGACAAATGGAAATAAACAGGGGTTTTTACCCTAGCTTGGGCATTGAAGGATACTGAAGGTCCAATTGATTTTTTCTGTTCCGTCTCGAGTTTGGACACGATTGTGCTAATACATAAAACAGCTTATGTCATTGAAGTTACACCTGTAGAATATTTTTCTACTTATCCATAAGCGTCATCTCGCATCAGCACATTTTACACACCCCGACAGAACCTCACACTCTAATTCACCTGGCCGCAGTTAATATTGTAAAAGGAAGAGTAACTTCATTTTCAGGCAGCACCGTCGCACTCAGTGGCAGCTGGTGGCACCCCCCTGCTCTCTCTGGAGCCATGGAGCCAAGATCCTACTCTATAGGACATCAGTCACTCTCATAGCACATTGCAGAAAATCTTTCATGGATTATTGGCACAATACGAGTATGTCCTCTTCCACGCTATCATACAACAATCGTTAAATTTAAATAGCTCCAACCATGTCTCATAATTAGGAAGTCAATCAATTCAGTCTTTATCTAATCTGGCCCCTCACCCCATTCTTGCTTCATGCATTAAAAGACACCTCCATCTTCACCGTGGCTTGGGTACAGAAAGACCTTTATCCCATTGCCATACAAGACTTTGAAAATGAAATTAATAAAACGCTCGATGATATAATAGATTGGTTAAACGTAATAAATTTAAAAGTGAACATTTATAAAACTAAATATATGAGATTTAAAAATTACAAAACACCTATATTAAATTTAAATATTCATAACAAAGGAAACTTAATAGAAGAAGTCAGTGATATTAATTTTCTAGGTATAAAAATTGACACATATTTAAATTGGAAATCTCACATTAATAAAGTAAATAGCAAAATTTCCAAGTACTGTTATGCATTGCATATGCTAAGCAATATAACATCAGTAAAAATCGCAAAGAATGCATACTATGGATACGTTTTTCCTCAATTATGTTACGGGGTTATATTTTGGGGAAACTCAGTTGAAATGGAATCAGTCTTTATTATGCAGAAAAAATGTATCAGAGCCATTTATAACTTAGAAAGTACTGAATCTTTACGAAGTATTTTCAAAGATAAAGATATTTTAACTCTTACTGATATATATATTCTAGAACTATGTTTGTTTGCAAAAAATAATTCAGCTTTCTTCAATATTAAATCAAACAGATCAGATAATTTGAGAAATAAATATAAATATAATCTATGTATACCCCAAGTAAATAATTCTATGTTTCACAAAAGCACGTATATCACTGCGATTAAAGTTTACAATAATTTACCATTAGATATTAAGCAAATTGTTGGGAATCCGTTCAAAATTAAATTAAGGAAATGGCTTGTTAATAGAGTACATTATAATCTTAAAGAGTTTTTTGATAATTAGTCATTATAATATGTGTAAAATATTTTTAATTTGGTAGGTAATTTTAAAATTAAGACCTACATATATGTTGGTACCCTGATTTGTGCAATTTAAATTAATATTGTCAATTCATTATTGTACGTCATAAATATGATAAAATTGTTGATACTATTATATCTTTAAGATCTTCATGTATTTGTACCTACACAATTTAACAATAAAACTATTCTTATTCTTATTCTTATCCTTATACCCTCTAATACCTTTGAACGGTAGGCAGCAGCGTCTTCCCGTACTGCATTCACCAACGCGTAAATAAAACGCTGACTCTCTTGCCATTCTTCCACGGTCTTTCCTTAGGTACCAATTCAGCTCTATATGTAGGATACACTGCAATCAATGGCCCATTGGCCACCTAGATCCTTGGCCCCTTTACCCCCACTTCGTGCGTCGATGTGCGTCTAAAGACACCCAACTTTACCCTCAAGCGAGGGTGCGAAACCTTGCTCCGACTCCTCATATAAATAATGCTGGACAAATCACACAGCATCATCTAGCCCCAAGCTAAGCAGAGCTTGTGTTATGGGTACTAGATGACTGATATAGTTAATACATTATACTACATAGATAGATATTTTTATTATATATAGAAAAACACCCAGAACACCCTGAACAAATATCTGCAGATCGTACAGACATTTGTCCCGAGGCGGGAATCGAACCCGCAACCCCTTGCGTCGCAGGCGGACCTTCGCCCGCTGCGCCACAGAGCTCGTCATAAGAATGTGACTCACCCTAGCCCACTGATGCGGCTTCAGACACTGCACCTTCAGCCGCGGCGGGAACTGCGGGATCACGTGCTTGTCGCTGGTGGGCAGCACCGCCGCACTCAGCGGGAGGCTCGTGGCGCCCCGGCCCAGTTCTATCTGGAGGATCTCTTTGGACGTGGCTTCGACGAAGATGGCTGGGAAGAGCTTGGTTTCTGGCTCCATCTGGACAAATCAAAATCACTTTATTTCATTAATTAAATAGAAATAGAAAATATATATTTATATTTTAACAATGTACACATAATTATAATTAATAAAAAAATCAATAAAATAAGACACAAATCGGTCGCCACTCAGCATTTGCTGTAACAACACGAATGCTGTCGCAGCGCTGGTTTTCGGTGGCGCCGTAGCGCTATGCAAAGCACAGACCACACACACGGTGTAACAAATATAATAAAAATGAATAAAGATGAATTAGTAATAATAACACACGGAAAAGTAAATTAAACAATAGCAAATAGATATATTTAGTCTCAAAGGAAGGCAATAAGGTGCATGAAGGAATGTGTGTATGAAATATTCGCTTCCCTGTTTTATGCATGGTGATATATAGCGATTTGAAAACACCTTTAAAAAATATGTTTTAGTTATTTCTGATTTGGAGTAAAATTCCATTTCAAGCATTTTTGCTTCTACCTACCTTCTATATGATAGATAATCATATATTTTACTGATAGTGGTGGGGTTCTCAGAGCACACGATGAACATGACTTAGAAGGTGCCTTTATAGTTATTTACATGAAGTTTACCTTATATTACTGAAAGTTTCACCATATTATAAAGTTGTCACTTTACCTTGTTGTACCGAAAACTATATCTTAACCTGTCGACTAGTCTCCTTTCCCTCACAAGTGAAGCTAACGCTGCCAGTAGCAAAGCAGTCTGCGGAGCAACCGATGAGCATGCCTTGGGGGACGCGTTTAGCGGTGTTTAGTTCTTAGTCTGATCTTAAGTGTAAGTTTTCCTTATCATACTGACCACTTTACCTTATTATACTGACATTGTTACCTTATTGTACTGACAACATTACCTTAAACTGTCGACTAGTCTCCTTCCCCTCACAAGTGAAGCTAACGGTGCCAGTAGAGGTGTCTACGGAGCATCCGATGAACATGCCTTGTGAGGCGCCTTTAGCGGTTGCCTCGGCCATCACTTCGTTGTACAACTCATCAGCGCGAACCATGTAGCAGGACTGACGGTTTACACTGTGAGATGAAAAATAATTTTAATTAAACGGATTATCATGTTTGTGATAATAAATGTCACCATTTTGACACAGTCGTTTTGTTGGGTTCATTAAATGACCTAAAAGGATGAGAAAGCATCCTGAAATACTGTCCGTCTGGTTTGCCCAAATGTAAAATAGCAAGAAGATTGCTTTGATGGCAAAGTATACTATTTTCGACGAATGAAATATATGTATATGTATTTTTGGACGTAAAATAACAGATTTACATATTTTAAGCAGCGTATATAATATGTATCATGTAAATTATGCTGAACAGCATAATTATCTAAGTTCTACTAGTTTTTCATAATATTGATTTCTTTTGGTTACTAGATACCAGGACTGCCTTCAGAAACTTATTCTTTAGATCTGTTAGTTACAGGATCACTACTGTCAAAGTTAACTGACAACTCACCTCTCCACAACCCTGTCGTAATCATCAGTGATGATGACAGACGACTGCATGACTTTGTTCTGGTTGAAGTCCTTGGAATGCAGGTGGTACTGGGTCGTCACCCAACCGATGTACAGGTGAGTGGGGTCTTGTCCAGGGAATATTCTGTAAACGAACGATTTAATGTAGGTATTACTATGATACCATACAAAACATTTATTACAACACCAAGTTATGTTTCATTGAGGATTTAATAAAAAAAAAAAACTAAAATACCATGGTAATAGAGATCGCTCTTAGCGATAAGGCCGCCCATTGTGCATTTGTGTTTATTTTAAGTTTTCGTACTGTATTTAATTTAAGTTTTTGTGTACAATAAAGTTATATTCATTAAATCATTCATTCATTCATAAAATACCGACAGTTACAATGCCCGAAGCGGCCAGTGGTGGTCGGCATTTGCTTACGTATCTTACCTTACGACACCGATTTACATCTCCAATCCAACCATTTAAATTATCACCATAGAGGTATTAATTAATGAACTTAAAATCTTTGCCGTCAAATATCTTGTTGCCGGCAGTTTCGGGGCCTGAAGCTGCTAATAAGTATACCTTATTTCAATGAATTAAACCTCTATAACCATATAAAAATTCAATGAGAATGGTTATAACCACTGATGGGTAAAATTTTGTGCCATTTACCTAGGTCCTGCACCAGTCACATCCACTGACGACCTACGACGTGCAATATGTCGTAGACTCACCTCGTCGTCTGCCACCATTCAGTTGTAATAAAGATGAAGATAAAAAAATGTTTATTTTGTCACTAATTAACAACAAATAACAAATGTATAAAATTATTCTTAGAACTAAGTCAAAGTAACAAAAAAGGTCACCATTCAGCTTGTGCTGTGGCAGAGTAAATCAAACCACAGCGCTGCTCTTCCATGGTTGTAGCTTTGCTCCATCTGCCATCACCACGCCTTGCAATGTGGCTTTCCCACTTCAGTTCAACTACCCTCGTCATCCGATATCGATATCTTACTTCACATGACATCTCTTACCTTACACCATAGAAGTATTCATTGATAAGCTTCAAGCATTCGCCGTCAAATATCTCGTTGCCGACCGTTTCGGTGCCCGAAGCGGCTAGCGTGGTGGTCGTCATTTGTTTGCGGTCCTGCGTCGGCGTTTGCATCTGCTGGAGATAATATGCGGTTACTATTGGTTGTAGGATCTAGTATCATGGTAAATTTCCCGTAAATATTGCATACATTGTTCACAACCATGACATTTCCCGTAACTTCACTGCCCCCTTACCCTTCAAACCGGAACACAGCAATGTAGACATTACTACTTGGCAGCAGAAATAGGTATAGTGGTAGTACCTACTTGAAGTTAAGAACATTTCTTTTTTTGGGAAAGTCGAAATGTGTAATTATCGGACTAAAAGGCTCAGAAGTCCGATGATCTGTATTGATCAGCATTAACGGCTAAAGATCATCGGCCTAAGTCATCGGACTACTGATACTAGGCGGATAGTTTTCATGCAGAGTTTCTATATCCATAAGGCGAATCATTTAGTATACAATTTCAAGACGTATTTAGTTATTTATAGTTCAAGCCGTGTTGATCCGAAAGTCGTCAGTAAGATACCAACTGTGCACCAACGGATTTGAATATGTACTCGTATGTGCACAATGCACATTTAACACGTGCTTTAACGAAACATCAGTTTCATAGGTACTATTTATTGCACTAATGACTGTCACACCAGAATTACTGGGTTAACTTAACGAAACGTCGTGAGGAAACTTCAGAGACGTATTGAACTGTTATAATGATGGCTCCGTTTACATTTAGCTTCTCGTTGGCCGTACTTTAGCTTCTGTTCGAATTTTTCATAGCCTGTAAGCATTAGTAGAAACACAATGATAATGAACTTACGTTAAGACCAGTGAGGCTTCCGTTCAAGTTCGCCCTACTGGCACGAGGCTGGGCGCCGTTTAGCTTTTGGTTCGCCTTCGGAGAAAACAGACAGTCAGGTGCGTTGTACTTTATACAGTGCAGTGAAGGAAGTCGGGGACAGACATGACTAATTTGTGACTGCCTCCGTGGCTCAGTTGCTTTAATAACCGACTGAGACGCAGGAGGTTGCTGGTTAGATTGTTTTTGTACAACTAAATGACGAGACAAGCCGAAGGCCCACCTAATGTAAAGCGGTATCCTCTACCGACAGATCTCCGGTGTTTGCTTAATCTGCAGACATTTGTTACATTTATTTTTTCATTGTGTGGGTATTGTTGAATAGGTCCTTAAAACCATTTAGGGGTTGCAAAGACAATTTTTCGATTTAGAGTTCAGTTTGCGAAATATTAAAGGTTTAAATTTTTTGCCTTCTAAAATCTCAGCTTTAGAAATATGAAAAAAGCCATGTAGTTCTAATCACGAACTTTATAAAGCAATATTTGGTATTGTCTGTCCCTAACTTGCCTTTGAGGTATGTGCAAGCGAGAAAAAAAAATGTGTAGTACAATAGTCTGTAAAGGTACAACATCAAACAAAAATAATGAGTGTCATAGTGAAGTAGGCATAAATGTGTGACACGAAAACAATAGACATTCCATTCATTTAAGCATCTGATGTTTCTGTTCAGAGCAAAAATCAGGCTCCTGATTCTCGTGAAATAGCAGAACAATGACAGAAAAAGGCCCCTGTTAAATCTGTTTTTTATATCACTGCCATAAATTAAGTCACACGTTAAGAAGGAGAGAGTCGACGAAGTGTGACGAGTTTTAGGAACACTCTCAGGGTTCTTAAAATTCGTGACGTCTCATTTCATAATTGGAATGGAAATAAAACAAATTTCGTAACTGCTGTTTAAAATTAATAATTTCTAGATGTGAAATTGCATATGTGACGTCACGTAGCTATGACAAGGAGGGTCAAAGAACCATGAAATGCGTGTGACATTATTTCATGGGTGGTCTCTTAAATGGGCTGCTAAAGTACAAAACTACTTCAATACTATCAACAGAAATCGAAATGTCCGTTCATAGAAATGAAAAATGCAATAAAAAATTTGTCTCCGACGGGACTCGAACCCGTAGCGTTCAGACGAACATCTTTAACGCAGGCTGCCTTTACCAATTCGGCTACAGAGCAAACTAACCGTCAAGTCGAAAATCTTGACTGCCTTTATCGGTTTCGTAGCACCGAGTAGCGACATCTAGCGGAAAGGTGACATCTAGTAAAGGTGTTCGTCTGAACGTTACGGGTTAGAGTCCCGTCGGAGTCAAAATTTTGATTGCATTTTTTATTTCTATAAACGAACTGTCCGTGTCAATGGAAAATGTGCCAAAACAGTTCACAAAGAGAGCACAAACCTGTGAAACCTTGATCTGCGGGTTTGGTCTTCTCGATCCCCGTTCCGGCGACACCTCGGTATCGCTGAACGGGTCTGGCGTCTTCGATTTACGAGACTTGCCGCGGTCTCCGCTCTCGCCACGTTTACTACGGAAGAATCTAAAACAAAATACATTATAGAAATGAAATAAAATATATGTATTTACATCTCATTTGCCGTGCGGTGCCGGTGGAAGAATGTTCTCCCTCCTATCTTGCCGGTGAATGCAATAAGATTCTGCCAAGGGTTATATTCGGAAGATGGGCAGCAGCTCCTTTCAGTATATCTACAACCCGTACCGCGCTCGCCAACCCGCCTGCCAAGCGTGGCGAGTATAGCAACAAACTCCTCATGATCTCAGATATCCATGTGGGAGACCTATGTATATCCAGCAGTAGACGTGACCAGCAGTCCTATGGCTGTCTCATTTACTAACATAAAAAGGAATTGCATAGTTAAAATAAAATTCTAAGGCATCGTCCTAATAGAACGGGACTACGCGATTATCGCGCGAGTAAGCGATGCGACCATCGTGTGGTCGCGATCAAACATTCTAGTCGCGCGTCCGCATCGCGCGAATGCCGGTTAGGACACCTATACCATATCAGTATGTTTGATCGCGGATTCACACGATTGAAAATCGCGCGATCTTGCGATGATCGCTTAATCACGTTCTATTAGGATGATGCATAATGTAATAAATCGGTCGCCAACTCAGCGTACGCTGTGTCAGACGCAGCGCTGGTTTTCATTGGCGGCGTGGGATATTTTTGCGCGGAAGTCACACCCGGCACAGTACAATTTTCAACATGATTATTCCGACCTCTGTGGCGCAGCGGGCGAAGATTCGCCTGCGATGCAAGAGGTTACGGGTTCGATTCCCGCCTCGGAAGAGATAGATAGATAATGTTTGTATGATCTGCAGATATTTCTTCATGATATTGATAGTCCTGGATGTTTTTCTATATATGTATAATAAACAATATCTATCGATTCCCGTGTTGGCCGAGTGGTATGTACCCCGAACTTTCAATCCAAAGGACATGGGTTCGATACCGGCCGAATTTTTCTTTCTTGAAAAACGTATGTATGTGCACACTTAAACACGTGCTTTAACAGTGAAGAAAACTTTCGTGAGGAAACCCGCGGCTTAGTTAGCTTCAGACATACTGACCTGTTCTTTCCTCTGACTAATAGATGACTAAGCTGAGATGATGGTATAGGTGATGGGTAAGCCTAATCCATCTAACAATGTCCCAGGCACTGACGCTGCATAAATCATCTATAATAGATGCTTACTTATTTCGTGAGCTGGTAAAAAGGTGCATGCCGTTGCTGCATGGCAATGTAGCCTTGTTTTCCCCTTCCCTTCCTCTTCCTTCCCCTGGTTTTCTCATCAATTCTGCTCTCACCCCCTTTTCCTTTATCCACCGTAAAACCACTTACTTGAAAGGCGAACGTCCCCGCTTGTCTTTCTTATCATCGATTGACAAGCTCTGCGCGCCAAGTTCGTACTTTGCCATCTCGGCTTCACTGGTGGAACGGTGCATGCCGTTCGTTTGTCCTGCAAAGCAATTTAGCTTTTTTTATATGTTAATTAAGGTTTGTTATTGAAGGCTGATTATACCAGCTTCATTTATTTATTTCACGTTAGTTAATACAGGATAAAACATCCTGAGACGCTATAGGTAGTAACTGTACTTCATAATAATTGTAAACTGTTTAACAAGACTTTATCGCGTAATTACCTTGTTTTATTATTTGCCGACGTTTCGAGCGCCTTGTTAAACTTTTGTTAAACTTCAGACGACTACAACGTGCACAAAATTCTAACAAACAGCAATATCTACTTGAAATTTTCTTGCTTACATAACATTATTTTTTTGACGGAAATAAATTCAATTTACAATGACGGGAGCGGTCATCAATCCGCAATTATTAAAAGTTCTGCATAAAATATCTTTACACGTAATTTATTAATTGTAAATAAATTGTATTTTAATTTTACCAAGCTAAGTATGAACATAATCGTTAATGAAAAATAGCTAAAAAACTCATCAAAATGTCTTCAAATGGTTTGTTATTTTATTGAAAAAACTTAATTTATGGAATTTTTATATACTGATGTTTTGTTATTTTCTTTGTACCTGCGATGTTGTTAAAACTTGTTAAGATAGATGAAGTTAATCGGTGCTCTATCGGTGCTCGACATTACTGTAATATGATCCTATCAGGAATTTCAACTTGGCCCTTAAGGGTTTCGTAGTTTAGTGGTTAAAGCAGTTCTGGTTTTAGGAATAACCAGGTACCTATCGATTTTTTCAACGCGGGATCGAACCGCGCCGAAAATTTTTAATAAGGTTCTTCATTTCCTTGAAAAGATGAAATCGAGATTATTCCGAGCAAATAGAAAAGTACATGTAAGAAGATATACAGACACATCAGAATATGTTAATAAAAACTGACACCATCGAATTGTTGCTAGGTCCACACTGACAGGCGGCTCGCTTGGTGCCAAGTGACTACATCTTAAGCACGTTGTATGTACTATCAAATGCTCTAAGCGCGCAGTACGTTTCTGTGAAAATTCTAGAAACGATCATGACTCTTTAGCACGCTAACCCGCTAACCACAGGTTTGACTGGTAGAGAATGCTTTAGCATTAAGTCTTTTGTAACTATCTGAATTGAATATGTAATAATAATAGTCTTCCCAACTGATTTCGGCTACGGCGACTATTAATCCGCTTAGGAGTGTGGATGGACTCTAAGATGACTCTTGTAGCCGAGTTTGGCTTTGAACGTAACGTCAGAGTATTCACAAAGTTGTAGGGGAGCTTTAGGAGCCAAGCAAGCCGCCTGTCGCGTATATAGCCTAGTTAACCATGATAACTTCAAGTCAGCGAAGCAAACAAGCACACACAGCTATGGACAAAGCGTTAACCTGGCTGCAAGTTATACTGTCCACCTCTAGGTATGGACGTCTTTCTAGGAGGGCGGGAGGGCAGCCGCTTTATCTTAGAGCTCGGCATCTCTTCCTGGTTCTCGTCGTAGTGTAGACCTTGCGGTGTGGGAATAAGGGTCAAAATATAATGCAACATAAGGGGTAGTCGAGGCTTTTTAACTATAAGCTTTACCTGACGTTGCCTCTCAATAAATGGAAAAGTCATGTCAAGATTAGAAAAGGCTAAACTGTTTCTGCTGCTTTTATTGCTTTATTTATTGGGAAAATCAGCAGCATATAAATACAGAACAAATAGACATACAAAATACAAGGCTAATAAAAGGTTTTCATGTATATAAAGAAAAATTGACACATATACATACATATGTGTTAACAAGCAAAAGTAAAATAAAGGAACCTGTAAACGGGCTATATTCTTGGCAATTTCTTGCTGCAATCGTATAGCCGCTAAGTTGCTGATTATATCGCTCAATACAGTGCAATACTTGCTGTGTAGCCCGGCGATGTTGCCAAGATATTCCAAGTTCTTGCAAGTATTTTATGTCTAGCCGGATAGAATTGCACATGATTTATCCCGCTTTGAATTTAGTTCAATATCGCCGTACATCGTCTCTGCTCTGACGTATAGGTGCATCTCTTTTCCCTCGCTCGCCTCTCGCCGCCTCGTCCCGTCGCTAGCGTCGTGGCGCCACTGTCGCAATTACGCGTGGCGTTTATTACTGAGATCTAGTCGCAGTAACCTTGGCGTGTACATGCAAAATTCCTCAGCAATCCAGTTGCAAAATCTTGCTGGACTACACTCGGCAATTAGTTGCACTACGAAATTGCAGCAAGGGTATAGTTGCAAATATACTGCGCTATATTGATAAACAAAATTGCCGGCAAGATGCAACTTTTCTAGCCCATTTACAGGCACCTTAACTGACATACATACTGAAAAAAAAGAAGTAAAAGTTTACTTAACATTTGCTGATTTTAAAGTAACGTCAGATAAAGCTACAATGCTTGTACTACAAGAATACTGGTTCTCAGAACTTATTGCGACGGAATGAGGGTCAAAATATAATGCAATTTATCGGGTAACTTAGGACGTTTTAAAGTATAAGCTATATCTGACGTCACCGTGATTCTGATAGATGGAAAAGTTGAAGCCATGTCAAAGACAAGACTTAACTGCTGATCTGTTTATTCTGATTTGATTGTGGTGACGTCAATTATATCTATAATGCTTGTCTATCGGAAGATAGTTCTTGTCGTAATGAAGACCTTAGAGCGTAGGAATAAGGGTCGAAATAAAATGCAACATAACGGCTATTTAATGCTTTTTAAAACTCAGGACAAGCTAACTCTCATTGATCCAAAACGGTAATTAACTAAATCGGTATAAGCTTATAGCATAACCAAAAACTTTAAACGTTTGAGCTCTAGGTTATAAAAGGCGCAAAATACAAGGTGTAACGGGGTGAGGGATAAAACGGTGCATTCTACGCCAAAAATAGCATTAGATATCTATATTATCAGTGCATACATAAATTGCTTTGTGCATTGAAATTGCCAGGCTACCACTGGCGCCTCTAGCGGCGAATTCGATGACACAAATTAGAATACTTATTGACAGGACCGCCATTTTGTAAGTCGTAGTAAAAATATCGGCCATCACGATTATGTTAACGTATGTGAAAGACAATGGGAAATAGGTGTTGTTCAACCCGCATAGGCCAATCGCTATAATGACCTATGTGAAAGATAAGTGGGCAAGGAGGGGTCTTTGGAAATAAACCGTCATAAGTCAATCGCCTAATGACCTATGTAAAAGACAAGTGAGTGCTCTTTGACAATAAACCCGCAAAGGTGACTCGATATTATGACATATGTGAAAGACAAGTGGGCGATATTTGGTAATCAACCCGCATAGAGTGACATATGACATTTTGATGTCCTTACGCTACACTGGGGCCTCGATAGTCCTCATGTTATGAAGTGTCCTACCTTTAATATCACTGATGGTGAACCCGCTCCTCATAATCTGGTCGATATGCGCCGGCATCTGAGCCTCGGTGGCTTCCTTCATCAGCATTTGCTGGCGCTGCTTGATCTCCACCCAGCGGCGGGCTTTCTCGTGCTCGCTGAAGTAAAAAATTACGTTAAATTACAATACAGACAGTTTGCGGTCAATAGTTTATTTTTACAAGCCTAGAGCTTAGTTAGAAAGAGCCTAATGTTTAAACAGGTCTTGACTAGAATAGTTAGGTAAACATATTATAATATACTATCTACATTAACCATTTTGTAAAATTTTTGACCTTTATGAATGAACGTTTTATGGAAAGTGACATGAACAAAATGAACACTAGAAAACCTTTGATAAGGTTTTTAATTTCCTTGACAAGACTTGTTCTTAATTTGAGCAGAAAAAAAAGTTTTTGTGTGTAGTTCATAGGTATGACAGTTTAGAAACTTACTCGATAAATTTAAAGTAAATAAAAAAACATTATAATTTTTTTTAAACTTACTCGATGAACTCGGCATGGCAGATAACCGGCAGAGACAGCCTCAGGAACTCCCAGTTCGCCTTCTCCATGGTCTCGAACGTGTTATGCGAGATCTTCAGGCAGGGTGGCGTATCTGTCGGTTAATTATATGATTACAGTCATTCGAACAACAAAGTTTTCAATTTCAGCCGCAAAACGTCCACTACTGAACACAGGCCTACCTAATGGATCTCCATGAGGGTTACCAGTTACCAGTATGGTAATTACCGAGGGCAGTACAGGATGTTGATACACGGAAATACGATGCTGCCCATCTTCCCTAAGCAGGCTCTTACTCCCATATTTACCCCCTACAAAACTACTTGTTTACATGCGCTGGAACCCCCTTTTTGGCTTAGTATACATATTATAATACACCCTAGTAAAGTAAATATCCATCTAGTAAATAACGCGATAAACACTCGGTTATATAAAAAAAAAACATTTATTATTAGAAATATTATTTCATTTATGAGCCTGATTCGTCCTACTGCAGGGCAAAGACCTCCCTTCTCATGACATAAATAAACATAAAAACATTCATCATATCATCATCATATCAGCCGTAGGACGTCCACTGCTGGACAAAGGCCTCCCTCATTGATCTCCAAGTACTGCGGTTGGAAGCCGTCTGCATCCACCGCCGACCAGCAGTTCTCACCAAGTCGTCTGCCCATCTTGTAGGTGGACGTCCTACGCTGCGCTTGCCGACCCGTGGCCTCCATTCGAGAACTTTGCGGCCCCATCGGCCATCTGTTCTGCGCGCTATATGGCCTGCCCATTGCCACTTCAACGTGCTAATCTTCTACGTATCTCCTCATTTTTGATTCGATCCAGTAGAGAAACCCCGAGCATAGCCCTCTCCATAGCTCGTTGAGCGACTGAGCTTATTCATAACGCCAATAGTGAAGGACCACGTCTCGGTACCTTAAGTCATCACTGGTAACACACACTGATTGTAGACTTTCGTCAGTGCCTTAAGGCACTGAGGTATGTTGGTCGAAAAGACGTTGCAAAGTTTCCCAAACGCTGCCCATCCGAGTTGGATTCGACGATTGACCTCTTTCTCGAAGTTGGACCTACCTAATTGGACTGTTTGTCCTAGGTATATGTACGTACGCGTCGACAACTTCAAGAGCCGAGTTCTCAACCATAACTGGATAAAAACATTATTTTGTAAAAATAACATGCAATAAAATACAGGTAACAATGAAAGTCAAACTAAGCAAAACTGCTTGTATCTTGATAAGTTCCAAGAATGCGATTGACAAGTTCCCTATATGGGGTTAGCAATAAAATCCGTCTGTCCCTCACCAGAGCCTGCCGGTATCCTGGTCACATCGATCCTGGTGTCCGGCATCTCGTCTGTGTTCTCGAAGATGGGCTGGTCCTTGGTGTACCAGTGGGTTACGTCGCGGTTCATGTTGCTGGAAAAGTTATGGAAGTTATCAATTTCAACAATCTCCTAATAAGATGACAAAGGAATTAAGATTTTTTATTAATTTAAGACTTTTTTTAGGAATTTTACAAATTTCGTGTAGCACTGGGACGGTAAATGCTTTATCATTTCCCTTTTGGTATGTAACACTGTTGGTCAATAAAATATTAATTAAACAATTCATAGATGTATACCTAAAAATACTTTGGAATCGACCAGACTAGTCAACTAGTTATTTAAACTATAAAACAATAATATAATATTATATAATAATATATGTATTATGAACGGTCTCGATTGGAACCATGAGTTTTCAGACATACCTCTACTTCCCGTGCTAGTTATTGTAACTGTGCTACGGTAAAATAGCTCTTATTCCCCCTAGCTTTTGCCCGTGACTTCGTCCGCGTGGAAGTCATAAAACGTAAAATTCCCTTTTTCACGCAGATCCACTTTGATTTGAAAATATAAATCCCATTTATTCCCTATTCCGCGGGACTTTCGAAAAATCCCTTCTTAGTGCACCTCTAGGATACTCAAGGTATATGTGTGCCAAATTTCAAGTCTTTAGGTCCAGTGGTTTAGGCTGTGCGTTGATATATCAGTCAGTCAGTCAGTGAGTCAGCCAGGAATTTTATATACTTATATAGATTTAAACTTAAATCAAGAATATTTTATTATGTTATCTAGACTCTTAGATCTTCGAGAAACTGCAAATTGATGCACTTGCAGGTCGGCTTAGTTCAGCAGTGAGAACAATAAGAACTATTACTGATAAAGCTACAACGAGACTGGTTTATTTTAGCTACTTCCATAGTGTGATCTCATATGGGATCCTGCTTGGGGGAAGGGCGACTGATATACGGACTATAATTTTGTACTTCAAAAATATGCGATACGTGCCACTAACAAAATGAAACCTCGCGATTCACTTATCAAACGATTTTAGGAAATAAACATTTGAACTGATATATTGCAACTAGCTTCTGCCCGCCACTTCACATGCGTTGTACCCGAATAAAAAGTAGCCTATGTGTTAATCCTGGCCAACATCGATACGTGTGCATAGTTTCAGCTCAATCCGTAGCCTAGTTTTTGAGTGAAGGGGTAACAAACCTCCATCCAAAAAACTTTTGGCTATAATAATATTAGTGGGATATATTAATCACCTTCAAATTAAACTCATTCGCTTCATTAATGTATAGAGGTAGAACACTGATTTTTAAAACAACAATTACGAATAGGTGTTACTTACACACAGAACGGCTCGTAACCCTCTTGGAGACCGCAGGTTGTAAAATATTTCAAGGTGTTCACATCTTGACCGTATGTCAACCTAGAAACAGAACAAAACAGGTATACAAGACAATC
The DNA here is from genome assembly GCA_963082625.1 of Pasiphila rectangulata. Taxonomy (NCBI): domain Eukaryota; kingdom Metazoa; phylum Arthropoda; class Insecta; order Lepidoptera; family Geometridae; genus Pasiphila; species Pasiphila rectangulata. The sequence continues at coordinate 7,182,328 of OY720261.1, read as the reverse complement.
AGACAAAAGGACAGTCTAATAGCCGACTGCAACGAGCACATGTCCAATAGAGGGGAAATAAGGTCATTAGAATTCCGAAACACATAAGTGCTTTGCACTAATGCCATGACAACTTTACTGTCTCTCGCCTTTGACAGTACAGCGCCAACAGTTAACCTGTGTACATTTCCGTAAAATTATGAAATATTTTTGGCAGAATTGTTGTTTAGACCTCAGAATAATAACGTAAATAATTACGTTATTATTTAGAGGTCCGAATAATAATGTAAATAATTACGTTATTATTTTGAGGTTTAGACAAAATAAATGACATTAACTCTCTATTGGATATGTCCTCGATGACCGACTGATACAGAAGAGGTAGTGGGTTCGATTCCCGCCACGGGACAAATGTTTGTAATAGTTCTGCAGATATTTGTCCCGGATCTGAGTATTTTAATGTCCCTTCATATATAAGTACCTATGTATTTTCAAAAATAAATGTATTTAAGTATTCTAGTAATCATCTGGTTTCCGTTTTGTTTGGGACTAGATGGTATGTGTAGTGTCCATAATTAAATATATATGTGTACATTATATAAATTATATACACATAAAAATTAAAAAAAAAAACAGAATTGCTCGTGCATCATCCACCACAAACACTGCGCATCAGATCCTTAGTAACCGAGTAGTCCATAATTGGAATCGTTTACCGGAAGAAGTTGTTACTGCCTCCTCAACAAACAATTTCAAACACACACTTGACAACTGGTTGCGAAATAATAAACTGTTAACAACACGAAAAATTGCCGTGGGGTGCCGGCAGTAGAATGTTACCCCTCCTCTCCTACCCGTGGATGCAGTAAGAGCCTGCTAAGGGACACCTCCGGAAGATGGGCAGCAGCGTCTATCCGTGTATCAACATCCCATACTGCGCTCACCAACCCGCCTGCCAAGCGTGGTGAGAATGGCAACTACCCCTCATGGAGATCCATGAGGGAGGCCTGTGTTCATCAGTGGACGTTTTATGGCTGAAATGATGAACACGAAATAATCAAGTGTAATTGCAAACATAATACAAGACTTTTCAACACTGTGACATAAACACATCAGCGCGAGCTGCTCGCCTATAAACAAATAATAATAATAAATAAATTAGTCTTACCTAGCTTTCTGCCCAACTCCCAAAGTGCAAGCAGGCACAAAGTTGTCCCCCTGTACATCAGCGAACGTGGTCTCCCCGCCCAGAGCATCCATCAACAACTCCCCGTTTAGGGAGAAACCTGGTTTGGTAGGAGCACAGGTTAAACTGGGGTCATTTTAAGAGCAGTGTTGGCCGAGTGTTATGCACAGCTGACTTTCAATCGGAAGGCCGTGGGTTCGATACAGACGCACCAATGGACTCTGAATGTTTAACATGTATGTATGTGCACAATTAACACGGAAGTGAACGGTGAAGGAAAACCCGCAGCTTCAGACGTATTGACCTGTTCTTTCCTCTGACTAGCCGACAAAGCTAGGAGGATAGTATAGGTGCTGGGCAAGCCTAATCTATCTAACAATGTCCCAGGTAATACAGCGCCCCGTACAGCATGAATAGCAGATGCTGACGCTGTATAAATCATCTTTAAAAGATGTACATCTAAGATGTTTAGGGGTCATTTCAACTGGATACTTAAGCTCCGCACTGAGAGGCAGCAAAGCGCTTGGCGCCTTCGATAGTTTAATCGTCAGATGTAAGTCGTAGGCGCCAAGCAAGATGCCTATGCAGGCGATTCGATTACAGAATTAAGTGTAATAGAATGCGTGAAGTTTAGAATTTTTATGTATTTCTCGTCCAACATTATTCGCATTCTATGATTTTTTCTGTATTGTAGAAAAAAGTTGAACAGTTGTAAAACTGGTTGTCATTTCTGAAATTTACTGGACTTGAAGAACATGACTGTGATTTATATACTTTAGAATTGATTGGAAAACAAAGAAACTTTTCATCTTTAATTGCAATTTCCTCAAAATTAGGACAATTTCCCATTTCCTAAATTTTGAATAACATAATATGTTGAATATATTATATTCAAAATTTAGGACAGAACGAATAAGTTTTTTTTTATATACATTTTAATTAACTACATTAAGTAAAACAGATATATTAGTCAAAATACAAACACACGTCCATTGTGCTTTCATTCAGATAAGGTAGATATTTACAGCATATTACATGGTGTACTGAAATAGTTATATGAAAATGTAATGTTAGTTACAATTATGAGTTTATGAAGAACAGGCAAGGAACTACGAACACTATCGGAAATAACTCTGGAACATAATACTATACTTCCAAACGGAATCAAGTTAGAGACTGAGCCATACGATTTTATACGTCACCATAATATTGTAATAACCGATAAGTTACAAACTATCTAGTAAAATTACAAACTGTCGATAAATTGACAACAGCCAAAATTTTTTGAAAGACACAAATTTACAATTTATCGGGGATAGACAGCGTTAGTTTCTAATCTGATTATTCATCATCATCATCATCACTTCAGCCATAAAACGTCCACTGATGAACACAGGCCTCCCTCATGGATCTCCATGAGGGGTAGTTGCCATTCTCACCACGCTTGGCAGGCGGGTTGGTGAGCGCAGTATGGGATGTTGATACACGGATAGACGCTGCTGCCCATCTTCCGGAGGTATCCCTGAGCAGGCTCTTACTGCATCCACGGGCATGAGAGGAGGGGCATCATTCTACTGCCAGCACCCCACGGCGGATCTGACTATTAATGACGTTCAATTTCAACTCTTTCACCAGTTCACAATTTATCAACAGTCTACAATATGACTAGTTAAATTAAAAACTAATGGTTCGTACCATCTTAAGGAAACATCTACAAATCTATAGGTTCTGTCTTGGCTTATAAATCAGGAGAATATCAAATAATTCTATAATAAACTATTATATTTTTCAATATGCTTTTATCTCTATGTATATCTGACTGTATATAGAAAGTTTTGTCTTTCAAAAATAAATATCTCTAATTTTTTTTATTGTTATGTTTTTATCTTCTTTGAACAAAGTTTTTAATATGCTTATGGTAGATAATTATCACACAGGTAAATAAAATACTACCTAACTCTCATTTCGGTAGTTATTATAAATAAGATGCTTTACATTGTCGTAAGTCTTGTGAAGTGCGGATGCTATCGTCAATGTAGCAAGCAATGCAATGCAATGTGGTGTTTCAGTCGTATTGAAAACGAAATTTTAGCAGCAAAATGGGCATGATTGTTGAAATTTTGGGGTTGGCAAGAACATTTTTCATTTAGCTTATTCATATAATAATTTACATAATATTTTAAATGTTATCATAATTATTTAAATTTTATGGGATATAAAATTTTATCTTTTCTCATTTAAATCAAAAAATTGAAACGAAAACAGCAAAAAAATCCAAAATGTTTAATAATAACTGAAATAAAAAAAACAAGTCAAATGTTACTCAAGTTAATATGAAAATCAAACGCAAAAACTAATTAAAATCAAGCGCGCTGTCTCAGGCAATGTTAAAGTATCTAAAGGTTGTAGCTCACCTAAACGACTCGCACGGCAAAATTCCTTCAAAACTAAATGTTCGGCTAAATTGCGACTGCGCCTACTCGTTTGTGTTAGTTATTATAAAATAAAACCGTTCGTGGCTTTTCACATTCATATTACTTATCGGGAACGTTCAAACAGTTCTTAAGTTGGTGGAGGCGACCCGCTCCCTGTACGTCCCGTCGTGCACGATACAACGGGTTCCGGACCGTGACCCTGAAGAAGGTCCACGATAAGGGTCGAAACAGTTGACGCCTCCACCAATGCGCAACGTAGCAAGTACGTGAATATTCCCGATAAGACTATGCATTTGTTAATCATTGTGTATTGCCATTGCAGTTTCTTCAAATAGTAAGACTCTAAGGATGCCAAGTAATTTGAAAATTTACTTATAAATTCATTCAGATGTGACCGTGCGGACATCCATTATAATATCCTCTAACGATTGTCAATTATTTCATAATAGTTTATTTTTTTTTATATCATTAGAATTGTAACTTAGTCACTGGCATTAATTAAAATATATTCAAAGGATAGCTTGTTTGCAGCGCAGCAGTAGGGACGATTTTAAAGGTGCCCTAAGCCCATATAATGTGCGGTGTCGTGTAGGTAAGCTGTACGCCATTCAGCATGAAAAATGTTTCTGCCACAGACTAAAAAGCCAGCTATAGTCATGTGATGCCAAAATATCATTACTTATCGTCTTGTCGATCAAATCGAGAAAAACTCCGACAACGTCGCCGACTGCCCATTGCTTGCCGAACGATTCTGTGCTACCGCTGAACACTTTTTCCTCCTTGAAACGATGAAAAATGCTATTGTAGACCTTATGTATTCAAACATAACTTTTAGTTAACCTCACCCTTAATAGTTTACCTCACTTTCATGACAGTAAACTAATAGAATACAATTTCCTGTGACGAACGACATACATGAATACAATTTCCTGTGACGAACGCCATATACGATGAGAACTAGAATCAAATTATGTGCGGCAAATATACGTGTTTTTCATTAATTTCGGTGGTTGCGTGGTTTAAGTTTATTCTCTAGCATAAGTGGGAAACTACGAGTAAATTTTACAAAATTCCTTGGTGATTCAAAGAAAAGTTGGTATATTTTAGGAAAATTTTCGAAACTGAGGCGATTAAAATATAAAAGCATTCATACTATATAACTACTTAGTACACATTGATTTAGAACACCAAGGGGAAAACAGATATAGAGAAAGATTAACAATACGAGAAGTTTACTTTACAGAAAATTGTTATCATGAGTTAACCACAACACCGAAAAATCCTATACGGTCTGGTGCGTCTCTGAGTGATAAAACTAAGCCAAGACTATGCTCTACTTTTAGACTAGAAATTCTGGATACCAGATGTTTGACCTGAATTATCAAAAAAAAAATGTCAAGACATTCTTAATTTAGCTCGTTTGGGATATACAAATAATTTTTATAGTTATCGCAAACGGTTAGGTAGATAAAGCAGACGTTTTATGATAAAACGTCTTCGCTAAAATCTAGCCGGCATATTACTTTTAATATTTTTTTTAAATCGTTTGAAGTTTGTATTGTTCTAAACATATATCTGTGTTTTATTTAATCGAATTTGAGCTCTAGTCCAACGACATTAGACTCATCACCAGATCTGCACCCGCGATCACTCACTAATTGTTTGGTCGATGACATCTAGGAAGCAGCCAACGATGTCGCCAATTTTGAACTGAACTCCAAACGAGTCGGCGCCCCCAGCGTGCGCTTTTGTAGACTAACACACAACTTAATATTACTAAAAATAAATTAACCAATAATGTGATTGGTAGAAATGAAAAATGCGACCAAGGTATGCGATTCCGACGGGATTTTAACCCGCGCGTTCAGATAAAAACCTAAGGGTTGTAGACTAACAACGTATTATTATAAAAAAAAAATACTTAACCAATAATGTGATAAGTAGAAATTAAAAATGCGACCGAGGTTTGCGATTCCGACGGGATTCGAACCCGCGCGTTCAGACAAACAGCTAAGGGTGTTTTACCGTTTGGCTATAGAAGCACTAGGGGTTATGTTGTATCGAATATCTCGACTGCTTATTGGTTATGGAAACACCAGCGCCATCTAAGGAAAATTTCAGGAGATATTTTGTCCACTGTATAACAAGCCGTCAGTAACCGTGAATAGATGGGACTTTGGCTAATTTAATTTTTAAGTGTAAACCATAACTGATGTATCTTACATTAATAAATAATTAAAATAGGGAAACAAAACTTTCGATTCTGACCGGACTTGATCCTGCAGGCTTCTATGATCGAAATACAGCCAAGATGTTCCAGATGATTTGTGGTTGGGTGGTAAAGGCAGCCCGCGATAGGGTCTCTGAACGTGCGGTTCGAATCCCGTCAGAATCTTAAATTTCGATTTTCATTTCTAATACACATAACTTGTTTTTTACTTACCATCTAATTGGAGGAAATACATCCAATATGTTCAACTGGTTGAACCAATATTTGAACATATTGGAGAACCTAAACCACATTGCAGGGCATTATTTCCACACGTCTCAGTATCACCATCATGATGATAATACCACAGAGCGAATATAAATTAAGAAATCCCACTGCCGGGCAAAGGTTCTCTGTTTAGGGATCCGTATTAAAACAAGGAACCCTTATAGTTTCGCTTTTTCTATTGGCGTCGGCCTTACGAAGCGACTATTAGTCCTTTAGCTGTAATTGTGCGTGGACATATACAATGATGACGCTGAAATAACCGGTACAAAAAATGCTGAAAATATATATATATTATTTTGGGGTACCTCCCACGCACTCCACGGATATAAAGTACATATCATTATCATCATTTCAGCCGTAGGACGTCCACTGCTGGACATAGGCCTCCCTCATGGATTTCCAGTTATTGCGGTTGGAAGAGATCTGCATCCACCGTCGACCTGCGGTCTTCACCAGGTCATCATCCCATCTCGTTGGTGGACGTCCTACGCTGCGCTTGCCGGTCCGTGGCCTCCACTCGAGAACTTTTCGGCCCCATCGGCCATCTGTTCTGCGACCTACATGGCCTGCCCATTGCCACTTCAACGTGCTAATCCGTTTGGCTATGTCGGTGACCCGAGTTCTTCTACGTATCTCCTCATTTCTGATTCGATCGCGTAAAGAAACCCCGAGCATAGCCCTCTCCATAGCTCGTTGAGCGACTCTGAGCTTATTCATGAGGCCAATCGTGAATGACCACGTCTCGGTTCCATATGTCATCACTGGTAACATACACTGATTGTAGACTTTCGTCTTAAGGCACTGAGGAATTTTGGATGAAAAGACGTTGCGAAGTTTCCCAAACGCTGCCCATCCGAGTTGGATTCGACGATTGACCTCTTTCTCGAAGTTGGACCTACCTAATTGGACTGTTTGTCCTAGGTATACGTACGCGTCGACAACTTCGAGAGCCGAGTTCTCAACCATAACTGGGGCAGGCACAACATGGACATTCGACATAATCTTCGTCTTGTCCATGTTCATTTTAAGACCTACCCGTTGGGAGACTCGATTGAGGCCTTCGAGCATCTTGCCGAGTTCTCCATCGAATTTGCCATGACCACAATATCGTCGGCAAACCGAAGGTGAGTCATGTATTCGCCGTTAATGTTGATGCCTAGTCCTTTCCATTCCAAGAGCTTGAAGGCATCTTCCAAAGCGGTCGTAAACAGTTTTGGAGAAAGTACGTATGATGGGGATGAACTTTTGTTTTGTTAATTTTCTTATCGTGTAGGGTATTGTTGCAAAGGTATTCTAAAACCATTTAGGGGTTGCAAAGACAGTTTTTTTAGTTAGAAATCCTTAATTCGTCGCTAAATCTCTCCCTCTAAAATCTAAACTGCTTATTTACAAATCTGAAAAGACAATTTTCTTTTATGTAGGCTTGCGTTCGACTACATCTTGCCTGATGTTAGAGAACGATTGCCTCGAAGGTATCTATCTGACCACGGGCCTGATATCAGTAGCAAAATTAATAAAATAACAAACTTACATTATATCCATCGAAAGCCCAGGAGTTCTCATCCTGTCCCAACATCATGCCCGGAGGCATATCCGCATGAGCCCAGCCAACCTGCAAACGAAATGACATCATATCCGTGCCGGCAATAGAATGTTCTCCCCCCTCCTCTCTTACATTATGCAGTAAGAATCTGCTAAGGTACTTCCGGAAGACGGGCAGGAGCGTCTTTCTGTTTATTAACATACCGTACTGCGCTCGCCAACCCACATGGCGTGGCGAGTAAATCCTTACTTTGTAGATGACAGTGGAGAGACGATTTTTTTTATTTACCCCATAGCTGGACATAGGCTTCCCTCATGAACCTCCAAGTACTGGGTACTCAAAGTACCCCATGAGGAGACATAGCCATATTCGCCACGTTTAGCAGTCAAGTTGGCAACCGCAGTACGGGATGGCGGAAAGACGCTGCAACCCATTTTCCGGGAGAATCTCTTCGCAGATTCTTCTTGCATCCACGGGTGCCCGCGCCCCATGGTAACGGTGTATGAATCATCTATAATAGACGTAAAAGGAATCATCTTTAATAGATGTAAAAGGATTTTTTTAAGCTATCTCGTATAAACTCACCCTCATAGGTCCAGCAGTAAGTATTTCAAACTCGAAGTACCATTTTCCTGAACTGACTGCGTAGTTCTTCTCCGCTCTGTAGGTTCTGAAGTCGGCTTGCTTCTGCTTAGACGCTTCTAGAAGTAACGCTGTGAACAAAGAGGTAATACCGAATGACCATATCCTTAATTCAGTACTTAATCATCATCATCATCATTCCAGCCGTAAAAAGTCCACTACTGAACAGGCCTCCCTCACGGACCTCCATGAGGGGTAGTTGCCATACTCACCGCGCTCGGCAGGCGGGTTGGCGAGCGCAGTACGGGATGTTGATACACGTAAAGATGCTGCTGCCCATCTTCCGGAGGTGTCCCTTAGCAGGATCTTACTGCATCCACGGGCATGAGAGGAGGGGTAACATTCTACTGCCGGCACCCCACGGCTATTACTATACTGCTATTAATATGCCACGGCTATAGTACTTAATAATAGGGGAAAAAGAGTTACATCGCCGTAACAGTTCACTAGCACGGAAAGTATGTCCGACAGCTCATGGTGCAGATCCATATAATTCTTTTTTTCTTAGTTTATTGAGCTAGTAAGGTACTGTAAACATGGTATTCTTTGTGGTAATAAATATTGATTAATTCATTCATGCTATGGCTTTTGTAATATCTTTATTTAGGACCACCACTAAAATACTAACTACTACTACTAAATAGTAAACAAACAACTTGAAAACAAACAAAAGACTGAGAAAAGACCGGTGTTTGAATGTAAACACGTTAGAAAGGGAGGGAACTGTCTTGTTTGTCAATTTTTAGAACGTAAGCAAATGAAAGTTCTCGTAGTAGAATGTTACCTCTCCTCTCATGCGCGTGGATGGAGTAAGGGTCTGCCGAGGGACACCTCCGGAAGATGGGCAGCAGCGTCTGTCCGTGTATCAACGTTCCGTACTGCGCTCGCCAACCCGCCTGCCAAACGTGGCGAGTATGGCAACATACCCCTTATGATATTGGATATCCGATAAGCGAGGCGCATATCCAGCAAAAGACGTGGACAGCAGTCCAAAGGCTAATATTATTAAGATGTAATTTTACCGTCAGAACCTGCAACTCCACCGTCTCAGTCGGGTTTTAGACCAACGGAACCACGAAGGTCGTTTAATTGTTAGATAGTATTATTAGGGGGCGAAGCCTCCTCATATGTATAGCGCTGTCTGTGTGTGCATGAGACTTTTACAACCGAACGAGTTGACCGATTTACATGTAACCTTTTTTGTTAGCACTGTCTTAATGAGAAAAGCGTACTGATTGATTTTGGTAACCCTACGGTCACAGGGATCGGAGTTATTGTGACCTCAAAAGGTCACCAAAAAAATAAAAGTCTTCAAATGGCCGAAAACGTCCAAAAACCCAAAACTGCCATTTTTGACCTTTGGTGACTTTTGAAGCCTTCGCCCCCTTTTCTGGTACCCCCGTACCAATGCTTGTAAAGTTTACCTTCATGCTGTTCTCCCGTAGGCGGGTCCAAGTTGTACCCGTAAACTAGAAGTGTCCTGACAGTCTCTGAAGCCGTGTCTCTGTTGGCTTTCTTGATGGCCTCGTCCACTTTCGGGTACGGCACTAAGTGGGGGGAACGGTGCATGTCAGGGTCCTGTGGAATTGGAAAAGGAATTAGAGATATTCTTTAGAAAGCAAAAAAAAAGATGGCGACAGACTATTTCTGATCATATTACTGACTTAGTTTGTTTTACTTTTACTAACGACACGTACGATTTGAATGAATTGCACGTTCGCTATATTGTTTTTAGCGTAGGTACTTGTTAAAAACATTTTTTTCAATGTTGTGCACATTAAAATAAACTTTTAGTGAAGAACAATATCGTGAAGGAACCCGCGGCTTGGTCAGCTTCAAACGAATATGGTAGACATTACTGAATGGACGGTATAAGAGCTGGGCAAGTCTAATAAGTACATACAGCAATGTCCTAGGTATTACAGCATCCTGTACAGATCTAATTAATTAAAATTTGCCAAGGGATACCAGGGGAAAATGGGCGAAGCGTGGTGAGTATGGCAACACCCCCCTCATTATCTTATGGGTCCATGAGGGTCTATATTTAGCAATGGACGTGGACAGACGAGATGATGGCATTATGTCAGACCAATTTACTTAATGCTTACTCGTGTGTTCTCCAAGAGAAAGATTAGTGCAGAAGATTTTGCTTCCTATCATGTTTGACCTTTAAAATATTAGTAAAGCACATTCCCCTGGACTTACCTCGTTGAGCCCGTAGGTCCAGCACTGTTGGATGCGCTCCCTAGCCCACAAGTTATGCGTGTTCTCAGCTAGTTGGTCCACCAACTCGTCCATTTTAGCCGTCAAAGTGACAGCGCTGAGGTCCAATGGCGCCGGCTTGTAGCCGTTCGACTGTGGATAAATAAGTAAAAGTTAAGATGGCCGAGACAAGGGTACAGAAACGTTATTACTATATTGGATTATCGGGTATTTATCGCGTAATTATCTTTATTTTATTCCCGACGTTTCGACCGGATTGCACCTGGTCGTGGTCGCGGGGAGACTGGCGTGCTGAAGTTAACCGCAGCAAAGCGAAGGCATCTTTTCAGACTACCCTCACTTGGTCTTCATAATTAGAAATTTCGAGATTTAAGGCCGATTCACACTGGGACAGTTAGTGTAGTGTGATGCCTTCGCTTTGCTGCGGTTAACTTCAGCACGCCAGTCTCCCCGCGACCACGACCAGGCGCGTTATTGCTGTATTGAACAATTTTTATTACGTAGAATGTGTAATTATTAAAGATTTTGGTCAATAATAGCAATAGGAAACGGATGTTTATTTTATGTATAGATATGTAAGTTCGTTATTTAGCTTTAGGCCTTTGACCAGCAGTGGGACAACATAGGGTAAATATTATTATTATTATTTTCACTTTATATTCAACAGGTGGGCAAAGGCCTCCATTTCTTCCTTCGAATCCTCGCGACATAACGCAGTTACATGCCAATATGTGATAAGTATAACATAAGCTCATGATGTAAGTTTAGTAACAACTACATTTTATTTAAAGTCTTACAACATACCTGCATAAACGGTTCGTTGGGCAGGCGAACGTTCCGAATACGCGCTGGCGGCTTATCCAGCGTTATGTAGTAGCCAAGCGCTAGGATCGTCCTGAAATAATATTAGACGGTGATTATTTCTCTGTTGTAGCACAGATTACAGAAACTAACAGATAATGCTGGACAATGCTGAACAATTCACACAGCATCATCTAGCCCCAAGCTAAGCAGAGCTTGTGTTATGATATGAGGTACTAGATGAATGACATACTTAATACATTATACATAGATAGATATTTTTTATTATATATATAAAAACACTCTGGGTGTTTTTCTACACCCTGAACAAATATCTGCAGATCATACAGACATTTGTTCCGAGGCGGGAATCGAACCCGCAACCTCTTGCGTCGCAGGCGGACCTTCGCCCGCTGCGCCACAGAGGTCGTCAGAGATACATCACTCCAATACAAAAGCCAAAATACCTGCGCTATAATAGCCTACAAAATTGTATTAATAATACCAGCAGTTCACAGCGAGAAAGAGTGTACCATAAGTATGCAAACATAGAGTTGAGATTGCTTTGCTCACCCGCCCCACCTACTTGCAAGTAGTCTGTGACGCGGCATCAAATGAGTGGCTAGGGTTGCTTCTACGTTGATTTTGATAATAAAACGAATGTATATATGTATATTAATATACATATATTTATTTACTATTATGATATGTATGTATATGGTATTATAAATTCATAACATATCTGTCTTTGTATTAATCTATGTAGGTTTACTTATTTACTGTAGGTACAGTACACCCCCTGCCTTTCTTACTTCCATATTTCTCTCCATCCAAAGGTTGTCTGCAAGAAATATCTTCTATGCGATAAGACCGCCCATTGTACCAGTTTAAGTTATATAAGTATTTTTCTGTAATTAATTAAGGTGTGCAATAAAGTATTTTGTATTTTACTTGAGTGTCTGAACTGCCAATTGTATATCGTATCGCTTCTCAGCTGCGGGCAGTCGCTCGAAGGGGACCAGGCAAGGGTGAATCTTGTGGAGGTCGTCCCTTTGGTCACCGTACATCCAGCCAGCTTCGATCTAAACAGAGAATACAAAAATTATACTTTATAGGCATGTTGGCAGGGTATAAAATACTCAATTATATTTCTGCCGCCAAGCAGTAATGTCTGCATTGCTGAGTTCCGGTTCGAAGGGTAATTTCATTTATTTCCAATAACGAAGATAATATTGTTATCGGAAGTTTATAGTCTAAATTAAAATCAAATTCCATAATAACATAATAAGCACCAATATAATACAGAGTTAATTATTGATATAAAATATAATAATAATTAAACAAAAACGTAAAAGGTGAAAAAATTAAGACTTATTATTTTAAAACAATAAAAATAATGATACATTATAAAACATGTCAGCAAATATAAGAGGAGAAAAAATATATTTAATACATTCCAATAAATTACTATTTAATCTCATAAAACCATATAGAGTTGTCAACAAATTTTTGATTATATTTTAAAGTTTCATGTTTTTACGGGGGGGTAAGAGAATTGCGGGCACATGAGACGTTACAACTCTGTCTCAGGGTGACGAGCGCAACGCAGTGCAGCGTTGGTCACGTGTTTAGTGAACGTGATCATCGCGTTATATAGTTGTTATAGGTAGAGTTTCCCGCTAAACATCAGACCGGTCATTGACTTGTCTCGACACTTAATCGTCGAAAAAGTGAACCAAGAAATTGTTATTCCTTTCTATGCTTTTAAACAAGTAAGCGCCTTTTATCTCGGTTTTTATCTTACCTTGTTCATAGCCCACATCTCGTGAATGTTCTCAGCCAACTTGTCTCTGATTTGTTCTATGTACGTTGATAGAGTTATCTGAAATCAGACATAAATAAATACATTATGCATTTTATTTTATAAACATCAAACATGGTATAAAGTAAGGCCTTTGCATCTATTAGAGATGATTTATACAGCGTCAGCAACTGTTAATCATGCTGTACGGGACGCTGCAGTGCCTGGGACATTGTAAGATGGATTAGGCTTGCCCAGCACCTATACCATCCTTTCAGCTTAGTCAGCTATTATCCAGAAGAAAGAACAGGTCAATACGTCTGAAGCTAACTAAGCCGCGGGTTTCCTCACGATGTTTCCTTCACCGTTAAAGCTCGTGTTAAGTGTGCACATAAATTTTTCAAGAAAGAAAAATCCATTGGTGAACGGCCGGTATCGAACCCATGACCTTCGGATTGAAAGTCGGGGGTACATACCACTCGGCTAACACGGCTTTTTTTATGGTATAAAATAGAATAGATAGGTATTTGGTCGTTGGCTAGATAATCAACTGAATGCTGAATCAGTGTCCATTTTTAGGGTTCCGAACCAAAATGGTAGAAAAGGAACCCTTATAGAATCACTCTGTCTGTCTGTCTGTCTGTCTGTCTGTCTGTCTGTCTGTCTGTCACAGATGGATATCTCGAGAACTACTAATACTATCGACTTGAAATTTGAAATGGTAAAAGACAACACTTTTTTACTAATATAGCATATATGAGAATGTTAAAAAATATTCTTATTTTGATTGCAGGGGGGCGGATAGGGGGGCTCAAAATTTTTAAGTAAAGTTACTAGGCCGTGTGGGGTATCATATGAAAGGTATTCATTTGCACATTAATAAACAGTTTTTATTTATTCTTTAAGCCAAATCGTTTTTGAGTTATTTACAAAAATGTTGAAAAAACGACCGTTCCCCCCCCCTTATCTCCGAAGATTGCAGAGATAAACCCGTGATATTTTTAAAGCTACTAGAAGTGTATGTAAACTTTATAGGAAAATTATAGCGAACTCTCTAAATTGCATAGTTTTTTAGACAAGAGGGGTGGAAGGGGGGTTTTAAAAAAAAATGTGAAGTTAATAGGTGATGTGGGGTATCATATGAAAGGTATTCATTTGCACAATAATAAACAGTTTTTAGTTTTCCTTTAAGCTGTACTGTTTTTGAGTTATTTACAAAAATGTCGAAAAAACGACCGTTCCCCCCCCTTATCTCCGAAGTTTGCAGAGATAAACCTCTGAAACTTTTATTGCTATTAGAAGTGTATGTAAAGATTAGAGGAAATTTATTACAATCTCTCTACATAGCATACTTTTTTAGAAATCATCGAAAGTGTAAAAAATCTACATAAGTTCCGCTATCAGACAAGAGATGGCGCTGTCAAGGTTCTCCAACAAATATAAAACCGCCTTTATCATATGGATACCACTTTTATGGCTAATAGAAGTATATGTAAACTTTATAGGAAAATTATAGCGAACTCTCTAATTTGCATAGATTTTTAGACAATGGGGGTGGAAGGGGCGTTTTCAAAATTTTTGGAAAGTTACTAGGTGATGTGGGGTATCATATAAAAGGTATTCTTTTGCACATTAATAAACAGTTTTTAGTTTTTCTTTAAGTCTTATAGTTTTTGAGTTATTTACAAAAATGTTGAAAAACATAGCGTTCCCCCCCCTTATCTCCGAAGTTTGCGGAGATAAACCTCTGAAACTTTTATTGCTATTAGAAGTGTATGTAAAGATTAGAGGAAATTTATTACAATCTCTCTACATAGCATACTTTTTTAGAAATCATCGAAAGTGTAAAAAATCTACATAAGTTCCGCTATCAGACAAGAGATGGCGCTGTCAAGGTTCTCCAACAAATATAAAACCGCCTTTATCATAATATTATATTGTATGATGGCACGGAACCCTCGGTGCGCGAGTCCGACTCGCTCTTGCCCGGTTTTATATATTGTTAGATTTACAATATTGAAGTGTTTAGTGTTTAGTTTAGTCTAAAATGTTCAGGGAGATAACTCCCTATTTAACCGGCTACATATTGTAAAATTAACATTATAAATAAATGTATTTTGTTTGTTTTGTTTGTTTGTTTGTTTATTTCATCACACTAATGTGACATTTGTCTTTCCACATAACATGAAAATATGAAAAATATGAAAATATGAAAATAATATTTATTACAGCAAAACAATATTAAAATGTTCGCAGGGTACAATTTTAACACTTATTATTACAAGTAATGCTGAAAAACTTATTAACTAAAAGAGGTTATTGTCGACTCCCTCACTAGGCTCAGCCTGTATCGAGGGAGCCAGACCACAAGAAATAACAACAATATAACCTTTGTGCTCAAAAATTTTGATAAGCAAAATTAAAACTAGGTAAGTATAACAAAATAGAGAAACATGAAATAATAAAAATAAAACCTGACAATTTAAAAAAGAAAATATTGGATACATACTATATGTAAATACATTTAAATAACACGTATTACTCAAAATATTGCAAACTAAAATATATTAAACATTATGCTCCTGTTAACACAAGTATTTCTTCAGTTTCATCGTATGTTAATGACAAAAGCCACTCATTTAACAAAAATTTTGCTTCGCTTAAAGACTTTCTTTTAATGTCGCAGGATTTTACAACTCTATTATAAATACTAATTTTAATAAAGTTACCTATACGCTGGGCAAATTTGGTATTAACGCTTGGAGTATTAAGTTTGTAGATTCTAATTTTTAATAAAGATTGATATTCGGGAGAAGAGATGGCAGATTTATGTACTGAAATAGATGTCTTCAGAATGAAGAGTTTGCGCACACTTAGGACATTAGCTTCAGCGTAAAGACTTGTGGTCGGATATCTATAAGGTTTTCGTAGCATTACCTTCAAGACCGACCTCTGAGCTCTTTCTGCTTGGATAATAAAAGTTTTTGCAGCACTGCCCCAACTTGTGATGCAGTATACTATGATGGATTGACAAAGCGCGAAGTATACTGATTTGAGGGTTTCCAAACAGGCAGCGTACCGTAAATTTCGCATGACGTTAATTATCTTCCTTATTCTAGCCGAAAGAACCCCGATGTGAGTCTTGAAGTTAAGATTCTCATCAATGTGAAGTCCCAGATATTTAAAAGTTTCTTTGCGGGTTAGCAATTCACAAGAGCAGAAGACGCTTGAACATAAATCATTATGAATATTTATTTTGAATTTATTATCTGGTGCAGACGCTGAAGTCTTATGGAAGCACATATACATAGTTTTTTTGGTGTTTAGTGTAAGCAGATTTTGTAAGCAGATTTTTCTGTAGCCACTGTGACATAAGAATCATACCACGCTCGGCCGAGCAGCGCACATCAGACCATGTCTTGCCGTGAAAAATAATAGCAGTGTCGTCAGCATAGCATAGAATGTCAACGTTAGTTATCGGGATTTTATGAATATCATTGAAGAGTGGAAGAAGGGAAGGGAGGCCTTTGCCCTGCAGTGGGACAGTGGAGGCTAAATAATAATAATAATAATAATAATTGATGTATAATAAAAATAATGTGGGTCCGAGTATGCTTCCCTGTGGAACGCCGTAATTTATTTGCTGTTTAATACTTATTATTTGACCAATCCTAACACACTGTCTCCGATCCGTCAAGTAACTTTTGAACCAGTCTAATGCGATTCCCCTAATCCCCGATCCTTCAAGCTTTTTAAGAAGAATAGGAACGGAGACAGTGTCAAAAGCCTTAGCCAAATCCAGGAATACACCAACGCAGCTTTTCCCATCATCTAGATGCGAAGACACCGTTGTTGTTAGCAGTTTTATAGCATCTTCTGTACTTTTCCCTCTACGGAAACCAAATTGTTTTGAGGAGATGAGATTATGCGACTCTATAAAGCTCACTAGTCTATGATGTACTAAACGTTCTAATAATTTTGAAAAAGTTCCTAAAAGGGAGATAGGTCTATAATTATCTAGCAAGTCTTTTGGCCCAGTCTTGTGGATTGGTGTTACTAATGCGATTTTCCAGCTGTGCGGGAAAATTCCATGTGAAAGGCTTAGATTAAGTACGTGCGTAAGTGGTATCATAATAGAATCCTTTACGGATTTAATGAGAGAATTTCCAAGGCTGTCAATTCCTGGGGCTTTATCATTTTGTAAATTATTGATCATAATGTTGACCTCTTCGTGATCAGTTGGATTGAAAAAGATTGAATCTTTTGGAGCGTCGGAAATGCTAACAGTGTCTGATAGGTCTTTCTCAGATTTGTGTAGATTGTTAAGAATATTGTCTGCTAATCGTTGACCCGTCGTAGCAAAATGATTATTAACTATATCTATAGATTGTTTTGAATTTAGACAGCCATCTAACGCCAGTAATTCAGTGGGTTCGTTGTTGTATTGTGCCAAATGGCAAATGTTTTTAATTGTGTGCCAAAGTTTTTTTGGGTTATTTTTATTTTCTCTTAGCTCTCTGTTTTCATAGTCAGATTTTAATTTACGCAGAAGGTCCACGAAATAATTTTGGTAGCGCGTGTATGTTTTTTGAAGAATTTTATTATTTGGATCAGTTTTAGCTTGAAGATGTAAGCGATCTCGATTCCTCATACATTTCATTAGTCCAGGGGTTATCCAAGGCTTCAAAGTGTATCTTGACCGCGATACCTTAGCCTCTTTCGAATGATTCTTTACAGTTTCTGAAAGAATTTTCATAAAAACTTCGCTCGCTTTGTTAACATCATCGCAACTAGTGACAACGGACCAATCACATTTTTGAAGATCATCCTTGATAGCACTATAATCTCTTTTAATATATGTACGATTTGGACGGAAAGGTTTCGGCTTGGATAAATCAATACCAATTAGAACAGGGTAATGATCCGTTATATCAAATTGACATACCATACATGCCTGTAACATTTGAATAAAGTTAGTAGCAGTATGGCTATGGTATATAATAATACTTTCTGGGATTAAATACTCAGTCGGTAGTATAATATTAGCTGGGGTGGTAAATACTCAGTGGGTGATAACATACAACCGGGATAATAAATAGTTGGTAGGGTAGTTAAAACTCAGTAAATAGTATAATAATGGCTGGGATACTACAAAGTAGTATCCACACAAACGCGGAACAGAAACAAGGCCCAAACGCGGAGTCATCTTGTTCTAACGGCGGGCTGGCAGCTCTTTTGCTGAGGTTGCCGAAGTTGAAGCATGGCTTTGTCACTAATACTTGCTAGGGTAGTAAAAGTACCCACTGTGGTAGTATCCACAGATGTAGGCACACACGCGGAGTAATCTTGAACTAACGGCGGGCTGGCTAGAGTTCTCTTGCTGATGTTGCCGAAGTAATAGCAAGGCTTTAATACTAATACTTGCTAGGGTAGTAAAGAGTACTCACAGTGGTAGTATCCACCGGGGTAGGCACAAACGCGGAGTCATCTTGAACTAACGGCGGGCCGGCCAGAGCTCTCTTGCTGAGGTTACCGAAGTATAAGCATCGCTTTGTCACTAATACTTGACAGGGTAGTAAAGAGTACTCACAGTGGTAGTATCCACCGGGGTAGGCACAAACGCGGAGTCATCTTGAACTAACGGCGGGCCGGCCAGAGCTCTCTTGCTGAGGTTGCCGAAGTAGAAGCAAGGCTCCAAGGCAAGTACTTGCTGGGGTAGTAAAGACTCGACGAGCGGGGAGTATCCCTCGGGGGCGGCGTAGCGAAGTCGGCCGTGCTCGCCTCCGAGGAGGAAACGGCAACTGGGGGAGTAAATAGATAAATAATGGTGGACATTACACACAGTTCTATCTAGTCCCAAAGTAATAAGAGGTTATGTTGCCCCTCCATCCTGCCTGTGGATGCAGTAAGAGCCTGCTAAGGAATACTTCCGGAAGATGAGCAGTAGCATCTTTCCGTGCAACAACATTCCTTGCTGCGCTCACCATCCCGCCTGCCAAGCGTGGTGAGTCTGGCAAGTTCCCGCTTATTATCAGTACTTGAGATTCATAAGGGACGCCTACGTCTAACAGTAGACGAAGAGACAAAGAAGATGATGTACTATTGCGTCCACTACTGGACATAGGCCTCCCTCATGAAACACCAAGTACCGATCACGAAGGGGTGGTTACCATACTCGCTTGGCATGTGGGTTGGCAAGCGCAGTACGGGATGTTGATACACGAGAAGACGCTGCTGCGCATCTTCCGGAAGTATCCCTTGGCAGGTTTTTACAGCATCTACAAGTAAGAGTTGAGGGACAACATTCTACTGCCGGAATCCTACGGCAACCGCTTGTACCCCACGGAAGCAACAGCACAACTCACCTCAATTTACTGGAACAGCTGATAGCCGGGAAGAACATCCCTTCGAGGTTGAAGTTGGTGAAAGAGCCGGTGACCCTTACGCCGTTGAACATAAAGTTGATAATGGGGACGGTGAGGTCGAGAGCGCAGCCGATAACATCACCTGGGAACGAAAGGGAATATTAATTCTGGTGATTGTCGTGTCGCTCAGTATTCTAATAACCAAAGGGTAAACGAGTTCTCAATTCATTAATTATTTGTCCCACCCACGACCTTTCATCAATGTGCCCTGCCCAGGGCTTGATATCGGTACCAATTTTACTGGTACTATAGTGGTAATACCGGTACTTTCTTAACGATACATTCGAGTATCGATACTTCGAAGTTCCGATAGTTTTCCCAAAAGTACCGGTACTTTTTCCGGTTCTTGCAACATTGCCAGCTCTTGTGTCCAGTCTAATAACAACTCAATAAATGGTTTCATGTTTTGGAACGCGATCTACGTTTGATTACACCGCTCTCTATGTATCTACAACTAATTTCCTTACCTTTCCTGATATAGGGCTCCTCGGCATGCGTCCTGTTGACGGGCGTCTTGCGGCCCCCGGACCAGAGGAAGGCTCCGTCGAAGCCGAACGAGTAGAGGTCGTCTCCAACGCCGTTGCCTCCCCACTTCTCACCGCCGCCCGGGTATGGGACGTACCTGGAATAATACGTATGTGTGGACTAACAACTACTAGGGTTCGTGAAGCCACCCTTTCAGGATCAGTCTGAAAACCAGCGCTACCTCTGGTGCGGAGCAGCATATAGCTGAGACTGGTTCTTTTTGGCTAACAGCGGCACAGAAAGGACTTACTGGTGCCCTGCCCGACTATCTTTACTCTATTATGTGTTTGTGTAAAAACCAACCTAATCGCATTGTATGTTAGCTATTATTATTATTTTTAATTCTCTGAGTGTAAAGCTATTTAAGTTGGTCTTGTATACGTACTGTGCTTTGGTTGTGCTGTTTTGTTGCCAAATAAAAGTCTATCTATCTATCTGTCTACTATAAATACAGAGAAAACTCCAAACGCATTTGCAATGGAATCATAAAAAAAAACAGCTAAGTGCAAGTCAGGTCGTTCTTACCCAGAAGTATTAGCCCATCCGATCCTCAAATGCGGCATCATGTGCGTGGTCTTCTCAATGTGGTCCATGGTGACTTCGAAGTACCATTTGCGGTACACAGCGGAGCCTTCAACTCGGCCCACGAATATGTTCGGACGGACACTGTAAATAAAACATTTAAGTGATTAAAATACAGACAAAAGAGTATCATCATCATAATCATACCAGTCGTAGGACGTCCACTGCTGGACAAAAGGCCTGCCTCATTGATCTCCAAGAACTACGGCTGGAAGCGCTGCTTCCACCGCCGACCTGCGGTTCTTACCATGCCGTCTGCCCTTCTTGTAGGATCTCCTACGTTACGCTTGCCGGTCCGTGGCCTCCATTTGATAACTTTACGGCCCCATCGGCCATCCGTTCTACGCGCTATGTGGCCTGCCCGTTGCCACATCAACGTGCTAATCCGTCTGGCTATCTCGGTGACCCGAGTTCTTCTACCTATTTCCTTATTTCCGATTTGATCCTGAAGAGAAACCCCGAGCATAGCCCTCTCCATAGTGATCTTTGAGCGACTCTTAGAATATTCATAAGGCCAATAATGAACGACAGGAAAAGGGTAGAAATAGTAGCTATATTTTTAAGATGCACGATATTTTATGGCGTCACTACTTTGTATGTGTATAGGTCATGCGTGCGTGAGTGTGTGTGGGTGGGTGCGTGTGTGTGTGTGTGTGTGTGTGTGTGTGTGTGTGTATGTGTGAAAATATATTTTAATAGGTATTTATTTTCATACTTATTTTATTCTCATATTATTTGCAATTTTATTTTAATATAATATAAAGCGTTCTCACCTAGACACATGGTCCACCAGCTGAGTTTGCAGCAGCAAATTTTTCCCAGGCAGCAAGTAGTCGCAGATGTTGTTCTGGGACGAGCGCACCGCTACGCCATTACCGACGCACAGCGAGCACAGCACGTCCAGTACTTTGGGATCGCGTCCGTGCTTCTCTAGTAGAGAGATGATCACTTTTATGTGTTCGTCCTGTGGGAATAAGATAATTATAGTCTCAGTAAGTAGAGTCAGTTCCTCTACGGTTCACCGAGCCTTGAGACCATTGCTACGTAATAGTACACTACTCACTCTCATCATATTCAGCGCTTCGTGCGAGTCAATCAGCACGCAATGCAACACATCCAATTTGTCAGTTCCTCTACAAGCCATCGAGCCTTAAGTCTATGGCTACACAATAGTACACTACTCACTCTCATCATATTCAGCGCTTCGTGTGAGTCAATCAGCACGCAATGCAACATATCCAATTTGTCAGTTCCTCTACAAGCCATCGAGCCTTAAGTCTATGGCTACACAATAGTACACTACTCACTCTCATCATATTCAGCGCTTCGTGCGAGTCAATCAGCATGCAATGCAACACATCCAATTTCTCAGTTCCTCTACAAGCCACCGAACCTTGAGCCTATGGCTACACAATAGTACACTACTCACTCTCATCATATTCAGCGCTTCGTGTGAGTCAATCAGCATGCAATGCAACACATCCAATTTCTCAGTTCCTCTACAAGCCATCGAGCCTTGAGTCTATGGCTACACAATAGTACACTACTCACTCTCATCATATTCTGCGCTTCATGTGAGTCAATCAGCACGCAATGTAACACATCCAACATGTCAGTTCCTCTTCGAGCCACCAAGCCTTGAGACTATTGCTACATAATAGAACACTACTCACTCTCATCATATTCAGCGCTTCAGGCGAGTCAATAAGCACGCAATGTAACACGTCCAACATTCCGGTTCCTTCACCGGATGCCTGGGAGCCAAGCCTTGAGAACAGCCAGTTGAGACGGTTGGAGTTGGCGAACTGAGCGCAGTTGGTATGGTTGCCTTTAATTATGGCGGCTGTAAGCAAATGCAATTGTGAGAAATGGTTGACTTGGAGGGATTACAAAATTTATATATCAAATAATAATAATGGACAATGGCTGGACAATTCACACAGCATCATCTAGCCCCACTCTAAGCAGAGCTTGTTATGGGTAACAGATGACTGATATAATTGATATATTATGCTAAATAGATAGAAAATAGCCGCTAGCCGTGCCGGCAGTAGAATGTTACCCCTCCTCTCATGCCCGTGGATGCAGTAAGAGCCTGCTAAGGGCCACCTCCGATAGATGGGCAGCAGCGTATTTCCAAGTAGGTAATCAACAAACCGTACTGCGCTCGCTAACCCGCCTGCCAAGCGTGGTGAGTATGATAACTACCCATTCATGGAGATCCATGAGGGAGGCATGTGTTCATTAGTGGACGTTTTACGGCTGAAATGATGATTCAATTCTTACCCAGTAGCTGATACAGGTATCCGGATATCATCTCCCAGCTCTGCCCAGACTCGTCTCCCGCGAGGAATCCGGCGAGGAAGCCCTGCGACGTGATCACGTTGATCTTGTCGATGGCTTCCAGGATCAGGTTCAGGATGCCCTCCTCTTGGAACAGGTCCTGACGGTTCCGCAGGGCACGGAAGCGGTTCTGTTTCTCCTCGTGCTCTGGTGAATGGCGGAGTTTAAGTCAGGTCTTTTTTTATTTAAAAACTTTATTGCACATAGTCTTTTTTAAACTTTCGCGATCACGACACATTATTAACACATATTTAACCGGGTATTTATCGCGTTATTTACCTTTATTACTGCCCGACGTTTCGACACATTCTTCCCGGGACCACGAAGGGTGCAATCCTGTCGAAACGTCGGGCAATAATAAAGGTAAATATTGCGATAAATACCCGGATAAATATGTGTTAATAATTTATTGCACGTAACATAATATTGATAGATGGGCAGCGGCGTCTTTCCGTGTATCGTGCCAAGCGTGGTGAGTATGGCAACCGCCCCTTTATAATCTTGGAGATCCACGAGGAAGGCCTATATCCAGCAGTGGATGTGTACAGAAGTTCTACGTCTCAAATGATGATGAGATGGATTTTCGAGAAAGTAGTCTTTGTATTAATGTTGCTATTGATAAACAGTATTAATATTTTATTTCATAAATATTTATATGTGTTCTTCTAAGCTGCTATGGTCTGTTCTAATTGTAAATGTATTTCAAAATAAAATGTTCAGTGTCATGTCTATCCACCGGAACAGAGCGGAAAGGGGAAGAGCGAAGCTGACCAATAGAATTGCACAATACACTTTCGGAGCAGACTTTTTATGCAATCCTCTTGGTCAGCTCCACTTTTCTTCGCTTTGATTAGGTGGCCTTACAGTTGTACTTACGCAACTGTGTTTCAAATTTTATGCAGACGTGAAACCATTCTAGCATTTATTTGCACTACATTTAGTTTCTACCGGTAGCTTTGGTTGCAGGTGTCACGTGAAACAACTACATATAAGCAAAGATTTAAATCGCACTGATACCAAAAATTGAGGCATCGTCTGTAGGCACATGTCTGTTTTAACAAAATTGACGCACGCACACTGGTTTTGCCAATAAACCAAACTGTTACTGTTAATTTTATTGTGAACGTGAAAAAATAACACCAGGTCCGGCTACTGTGTTTAGAGGTACACTGATTCGAGCGAGCTATCTCAATGTATAAAGGTGCCTGTAAACGGGCTAGAAAAGTTGTTGATCAATATAGCGCAGTATAATTTGCAACTATATTGCTGCAATTTCATAGTGCAATTAATTGCCGAGTGTAGTCTAGGAAGATTTTCAAACTGGATTGCTGAAGAATTTCGCATGTGGTACACGCCAAGCTTTATTGCGGCTAGATCTTAGTAATAAACGCCGCGCGCAAATGCGACAGTGGCGCCACGACGCTAGCGACGGGACGAGGCGGCGAGAAGCGAGCGAGAGAAAAGAGATGCCCCTATACGTCAGAGCAGAGACGATATACGGCGATATTGCACTAAATTCAAAGCGGGATAAATCACGTCCAATACTAGCCGGCTAGACATACAATACTTGCAAGAACTTGAAATATCTTGGCAACATCGCCGGGCTACACAGCAAGTATTGCACTGTATTGAGCGATATAATCAGCAACTTCGCGGCTATACAATTGCAGCAAAAATTTGCCAAAAATAGAGCCCGTTTACAGGCACCTTAAGGACAAGTGATGTATCCGTTCTGGCAACAGAACGGCGCGCGGTCTCAATACGGTAAGGGCGTATCTAATGATTTAAATCTTTGACTTTTTAGTTGATAATGAGTGGTAGTATCTAAGTGTATAGTATACCTCGCAGGCTTCGAGCCTGTCCTAAGTAGTTTTGCAGTTGTGTGGGACAAAGATGACAATATTAAATTTCTTAGTTTTTTTACATCGATAAAATACCTATCACCATCCCCCTTACCTATAAATCTATGTAACACACACATATCTATGTATACAGCTTTTACGCAACGATTTTTGAGTATCACATTAACACCTTATAGAGGTACAAGCTGATTAAACTTAACCACCAGTTAATTGTCAGTTTTCTATGATAATATGACAAAAATCTTTATTAATTCACATTCACAGAACATCATCTAACCCCAAGATAAGCTAGAAAAACATCCAGAATACCCTGAACATTTTTTCGCAGATCGTACAGTCATTTATCCCGAGGCGGGAATCGGACCTCTTGCGTCCCTTCACCCGCTACGCGACAGAGTTCGTCTAAATTATTAAGTGCTGTTTTATTTAATCTCTGTTATAACTAACTGGGGTATATGCTTTTACTTAAATTGAGAATGATAAAATCATCATTATAATAGATATTTATCATCATTTATTTATTTACCTATCTATTCTCATTATTAATTTAATTATTCACAAATTAGTTATGAGTAAAAAAAATAATAGATAGAATTTTTTTTTTTTTTGTAATGTCGCTTTCCTTATATTTTTATATCGAGTATAACTTTAACACTGTTCTACTTTTGTTTTTACCACTACTCGTGAAAATCTTTTACTGGCTTCCTATTCCTATTAATTAACTTATTATTCCTAGCAAAGGGTTTTATATATTTCGAAAGCTGTTGGTTTTCCTTTGATTCATTAAAACGAAAATCTAAATAACAACTAAATAAACAAACAAATAAATAAAATAATAAATATGTAAATAAATGTTATAAGAAAATCAATAAAAAAATAAAAATTGGTTGAATTAATCAACGGAAAACCAACAGCTTTTGATAAATAAAAGTTAATTAAATAACTAAATAAACAAACAAATAAATAAAATAATAAATTTGTAAATAAATAAATAATAAATAAATAGTGGCTCCCACTCACCCATATCCTCGTCCGGCTGCGCGAAGTAGTTGATGAGATCCTCGAGGCACATCACCATCTCGCCAAGGTTCACCGACGCGAAGAACATGGAGTGACGCCTGTTCTCTTGCAGGGTTTCCAGGCCACTGTGGAAATAATTAAATAAACTTTCGCGATCACAACCCATTATTAACATACATATAACCGGGTATTTATCGCGTAAATTACCTTTATTATTTCCCGACGTTTCGCTTGAATTGCACCAAGCATGGTCCCGGGAAGTCTTCCCGATAAATACCCGGTTATATGTATGTTAATAATAATTAAATAATTCAATTTAAAGAAATTTATCAATACTCATAAAGAACAA
The DNA here is from genome assembly GCA_963082625.1 of Pasiphila rectangulata. Classification (NCBI taxonomy): domain Eukaryota; kingdom Metazoa; phylum Arthropoda; class Insecta; order Lepidoptera; family Geometridae; genus Pasiphila; species Pasiphila rectangulata. The sequence continues at coordinate 7,156,115 of OY720261.1, read as the reverse complement.
CAGGTTCATTTAAATAATTTAAAATTAAACAAAAACTTATGACTGAATACAAAAATAAATGTATAAAATAATAAATAAAAAATCGACCAAGTTCGAGTCGGACTTGTGCATGAAGAGTTCCGTACCATTATTCAATCTAAATTACGTGTCTTGTATGGGAGCCCCCAGTAAATATTTATTTTATTCTGTTTTAAGGGTTCCAGACCAAAATTGTAAAAAAGAAATGCTTATAGAACCACTCTATCTGACTGTCTGTCACAAATGGATATCTCGAGAACTACTGATGCTATCGACTTGAAATTTGAAATGGTTAAGGATAGGACTTTTTTACTAATATAACATGTATACAAATGTTAAAAAATATTCTTATTTTGATTGCAGGGGGGCGGATAGGGGATCACAAATGTTTTAAGTAAAGTTACTAGGTCGTGTGAGGTATCATATGAAAGGTATTCATTTGCACTTAATTAACGGATTTCATTTTTCCTTTAAACCGTACTGTTTCTGAGTTATTTACAAAAATGTAAAAAAAATAGCGTTCCCCTCTTTATCTCCGAAATTCGCGGAGATAAACCTCTGAAACTTTTATTGCTGTTAGAAGTGTATGTAAAGATTACAGGAAAATTATTACAAACTCTCTAATTAGCATACTTTTATAAAAATCTACATAAATTCCGCTATCAGAGAAGACATGGCGCTGTCAAGGTTCTCCAACATAATATATAAACCGCCATCATCATATTATTATATTGTCTGATGGCATGGAACCCTTGGTGCGAGAGTCCGACTCGCTCTTGCCCGGTTTTTGTGTTAATTGTTATACAGAAATACATCATGTGTGAAAATTTCAACTGTCTAGCTATCAGTTTCATCAGATACAGCCTAATGACAGGCAGACAGTTGGACGGGCAGACGGACAGTCGAGTCTTAGTGCTCAATCGTAGTGATTGGGTCCCGTTTTTACGGGCATGGGTATGGGCACGGAACCCTAAAAACGAAGACGCTGATACGACTTAGTCGCATTAAAAATCACATTCTACATAGCCAGAAAGCCCAACGGTGAGACAGTAAGTAGTTATGTCTATTTTTATTTGCCGTAGGGTGCCGGCAGTAGAATGTCGCCTCTCCTATCTTGTCCGTGGATGCAGTAAGAATCCGCCAAGGGATAACTCGAGAAGATGGGCAGCCTTTTCGTGTATCAACATCCTGTACTGCGCTCGCCAACCCGCCTGCCAAGCGTGGTGGGTATAGCAACAACCCGCTTATGATCTTGTAAATCCATGAGGGTCTATGTCTACGGGGATGTTTGCGCAGTACCATGCAGATGCCTTTCATGCTGTCTTACGCAAAAAAACAGCATCCCTGATGCGCAGAGTACGGGACAGTCGCAACAGCATCCTTAGAACTGTGGCAGAGTGCCTAACATCTCCACTCTGGAAGTGTCTCGTACAGAGGGTGATCAATGAAGGAAGCTATTTCCTTAATTGATAATTGATTACTCTCTTCTTGTTGTCTCATAGTGCCTATTTTTATTTTAGTTTTACTTTGTTACTCTTAGCTTTGTACTGTTTTTGTGATTAACTCGAATCGTGTTTGTATATGGACTCATTTGTTGTCTGAAATAAAAGATTTTTATTTCATTAATTATTTTATGTCTCACTTGATGAACTTGGTGAACAGCGAGCTGCACTTCCTGATGACCCTGGCGGTCCTGGACTCCTCCTCCTGCGACCTGGAGAAGTCCAGTCCATCGTCCATCTTTCCTTCCTCGTGGAGTATTGCCTGCTTCTCTTCCACCTTGCCCACGCCCTTCTTTTTGGTTTCGTATGACTGCAAAAGCAACACGCAATTCGTTAAATTACTTAAATAAGGTTTAGTTTTGTGTATTATATAATGGAATAGGGGGGGGGACGTATCACCTCAACCCCGACCCGTGATTTCGCAAAAGTCGCCGCCACTCAGAAGAAGCCCGGGCGACAACCCGAAAAAGTTATCAAGCAGAAGCGCCGCGAGCCTAAGCGCAGCGCTTTGCCTCCGCATCCTAAGAAGGGCCGATGCGACAAGGATGGCTTTATTCTCGTAGAAAGGAAGAAGAGAAAAACCACTTGTCGCAATCAGTGCGGCACTGCCGCTCCGACTCTACAAGAACTGTCCTGCCTACGTGCTGAGATACCGACCACACAACTCTACGTTTTGTGCGTCCACTACGCCGTGACAGCCGAGGGCGTGGCCGAGTATTTGAAGGCAAAGGCTGGCTTAAGCTTGAGAGTAAAGCCAGCCTTTGTCTTCAAATACATAAAAATAGAGAAAGTTAGAATCTCACCGTGAAGTGAATTTCAACTCCTTCGTGGTGAGAATACCTACTCAACGCCTCGCTACCTTCATAGAAGCTGGTTTTTGGCCGAAAGGTGTAGTGTTTCGAAAGTTCATTGGACGCCTGACACTAGACACCGCGCACACGTCATCACATCGGAGACGTGTCTAATCCGATGACCTAACAGTATTTAGGTGCTATAGTATTCTATATTATGTATATATTTTATGAATTACTATTTTATATAAGTTTCTACGATATTGTGATGTATTTTTATATGTGCTCGTAGTTTGATAGACCTTACCTTGGTCTTGAAAGTTGCGGTAAATTGTAATATGTTGTAAAGGTTTTAATAAATAAATGATTTGATGTTGATTTGATTTGATTTAGTTTTGAGTGATAGATCAACTTTTCTTGGGAAAAAAAATATCAAACAGGGTATTGCAGACTAGTGACAAATCTAAACTTTGGCGACAGAAAATAAAGTTGCTTTACCTTATAAGAAAGCCACAGGTTCGTTTCGGAATGCTGCATGATAACCGTAGAGTCACCGTACTTGATGATCGGCGCTCCAATGATCTCCAGGTCCTTGTCTTCTAGCACTTGCTTCTGATCGTCCTTCTCTTGACGCAGGCAGAAGGAACAAGATGATGTGGTGGCTTCCTCTCTGGTAGAAAGAAGAATTAAAATATTAATTACTAGAAAAATTACAAATATTAGAAGGCGAAGCCCCCTATGATGCATAGCGCTATCTGTCTGTTTGTCTGTCTGTGCACGACACGATTACAACCGAACGCGTTGACTGATTTACATGAAACCTTTTGTTAGCACTGTCTTAACGAGAGAAGGGTACTGATTGATTTTGATGACCCTAGGGTCACAGGGACCGGAGTTATTGTGATCTCAAAAGGTTACCAAAGGTCAAAAATGGCATTTTTCGAAAAGCTTTACCCCCTTTTCTGGTACCCCCGTACCAATGTTTGTTTCAATAATTATATTAATAAATCGTGTTTGTCAGAGTTCAATCTGTGGAAATCTTGGCCCTTTGCTTGAGATGCAAAGGGCCAAGATTGCCAGGGTTACGTGACCTGCCCAGTCCCATTTAAGTTTGGACGTCAGCGATGCCAGTTTTTAAACGTTCTGATTAAATAAATAAAAAAATTGCTCCGTACAAACTGGCTTTCTTTACTTGTACTGTGGAAAATCATTTGTTCCATTTCTTCCTAACCTAAGTAAAAAAAAATTGCGACATCCAAGCAAAGGATTTTATTTTGTCCAAAATTAAAAATCCTTTACAATTTAATATGAAAACCATAGTCATGGGAATTTGCACTCACCTGCTAACTAAATAGAGTTCATTCTGGTCGTTCACGCCGAGGTATCTGCCCGTGGTGATATGCCTGATCCTCATCGGATGCAGCCAGTTGATGAAGCCCCCAGCCCATTTGGTCCTGGCTAGCTCCAGGCGCCAGAGAGAACGGGCTTGAGACATTACGGAGCCGCCCTCGTAGACTACGATACTGAAAAGAACATACGTACATACATATTTCACTTTCAAAACACTCGTGAGTAACACTATTCATTGTAATGTTTGACGCGTATTCTACGCACGTTAATTATACGTCAAAAATAAAGGTTTCCAACGTGTTCAGTTCCTGCCAGGGGAACTTTCATCAGGGAATGGAGTGTTACGCGGCACCTTCTCCTTTCCTCTCACGCGCTCGCGTTGCACTGAATATCGCGTAAGAGTAGAAAACCCGTCTAACGTACATATATAACAACGTACATACATTACAACGTACATACATAGTTAAATAAAAGTGAATTAATAAAGCTGGGGGTAGGGGTTCCGCCGTGGGGTGCCGGCAGTAGAATGATACCCCTCCTCTCATGCCCATGGATGCAGTAAGAGCCTGCTAAGGGATACCTCCGGAAGATGGGCAGCAGCGTCTATCCGTGTATCAACATCCCATACTGCGCTCACCAACCCGCCTACCAAGCGTGGTGAGTATGGCAACTACACCCCTCATGGAGATCCATGAGAGAGGCCTGTGTTCATCAGTGGACGCTTTATGGCTGAAATGATGAATAAAGCTGGACATTTTACACAGCGCCTTGATAAAGCTATGATGTCTCCAAATGTGAAAGCTCCACATTATTGACTGTTGACCTGGGATTTTGTCAGGCGTTTCAAAGCTATTAAAACTGCTCGAGAATTTAAAATTTCATAATAGGCTGATCACTCTTGACGTTTAGCCACACACAACGTGTTATCATTGCAATAGCAGGATAAGGCCACATGACTACGACAACATTCTGACTAAATATTTTCTAGCTAACGTTACTGGCCTACATGATTAGCCAGTTCTTTTTGTTGCAAGCCCCTAAAATGAGCGTTCAATAAAACAACTTGGCAAAAACACTTTCCACTGTAAATTAGATATAGAACACTTTATTGACTTAAAACAAGGGAAACACTAAAAATAAAGTGATAATTGCCTGTTCAATGTAGTCTATTCCCAGTTCAGTCAATATTCGACTGAACTGGAATTGATCACCCTTCCAAGGGAAGAAGCGAAAGTTCAGCCTAGATCTAATGAGATATGTATATGACACTTACTTCTGCCCCCCTTCCATGCCCCAGGTGCTGGGGATTGTGAGGCACTCGTCCCCCCCGTGGAAGAATCGCAGCACATCCCCTCCAAATACGTATCCGACGTACTTCATGCGCGATATGCCAGTCCCATAAGGCTGCACGGACCAATGCGTTACGTGAAACGACGCGTTTACGATGGACACTTCGTTCTCTTTCGTTGTGTGCTGGAAAAAGATGATTAGTTAGCACCAATATAAACTCATAACCTATATTCAATCAGGTAGTTTTTAGTCTAATTTTGATATAGTTTTTATTTATGACAGGATGGGGTCGGGTTAGCGAGTGCAATAAGGGATGTTGATACACAGAAAGACGCCGATGCCGATCGTCCGACGGTATCACTTGTAAGAATCCCACTGCATTCACGGACAAGAGAGGAAGGGTAACATTCTACTGTCGGCACTCCACAGCAATTCGATTCATATCATTATTGTAAGCTAGAAATACAAGTGGTCCCAGAATTGGAACCCTGTGGTACACCCATCGTATTATACCCCCTGTGATACATCTATTCCTTGTATCCTGTCTATAGGATAAGAAATTAGTAGATACAAATTAATGTATCTCCCTAGTACCTAGTAACGCAGTTTCCTGATGAATCTTTCATGGTATACACAGTCAAATGCTTTTGATAGGACGCAAAAAACACTTCAAGCGTCTCGAAAACCTCCTAACCGAAAAATTCGCAATTTCTGTGATGGATTTTTATCATTTTGTTTAAAAACAAGGTTTTGGGAAATATTTAGTTCAATCACGTGTTCGTTAGTTCATATATCGGTGATATCTATGGTCATGGAAAACATACAATGTAATATTAGGTGAAATCAATGATTTTAATGATAATTATGTTTGTATTTAAACACAATTTAATATGTTGTGAGTTGTATGGCAATGGCAAACATATTGAACAGGTACATTTAGACAAAAATTATGACTACTTTTGATGTATAATGTGGTTTTATTCGGACATAATTTCAGAAATATTGTGATCTTGGTGCATGTTGACAATGACTGTAAATGATAGAATGATAAAATAATAATACATAAACCAAAAACGTACATGTAATAAACAATTAACAATTTAAGTCTCACATATAAATGACAAACATTAGAAATTTAGAAATTTATTCATTCATTTCCATAGTTTGCTATTACAAAACATAGACATTTAGTGAGATTTTGGTAGAGATTCTGTTGTTGCACTTTCTAAAGCTTATTAAAATTTGAGTTAAGATGTTACATAGTACTGTCTTCGTCTTTCTTTTAGAGCGGCACTATCCGAATAGCTATGTGTGTCTACTTACCTAACTCGTGATTTAACGTCAGTTTAATTATTTATTGCAACAACAGAATTGACACCACCGTTCACATAATCGTTCCTTCACAACATATAACATAACCTCACCGTTAACAGAAACATGTACGCCTTAATTTTTTGTTCCCGTATTGCGGAGCTTTTCACAGCTTTCGTACCCTATGGTTTAATGAAACTGTTTTAACAATTCTACACCAAATTGTGAATATCGTAAGCACTAAAATTACAATACTGTTAACACCACTTTTATCCCAACTATATATCTATCTATCAGCCTGTAACATCCACTGCTGGGTATAGGGCTCTTCTCTTATACGCCACTAGTGGTCTTGTGCCCGCCGGATCCACTGTTCCCCTACTGCCTTAACAATATGATCCGATGAGCGAGCAGGTGTTCTACCCCTACCCACTACACTATTACTAGACTAAAACACTACTGTTTACAGTAACTATTTAATATATCTAGACTTAACTTGAATTTGAAGGAAATTTCGTTGGTAATTAGGGATAGAATTATTAGGAACGGAAATGAAGGCTAAGACTTACCAAATATCTTTCAGTAGCAACTGAGACGAGAATCAAATCGTCACCCACTCGGACTTTCTCACCCTCAGATCTGAAATTTGAAATACATTTACATAATATTTCTTTGCATTTTTTCAGAAGAAGGTCCTCGATAAAGGCCGAAACAGTTTGTGCCTACAACAACAAAAACAAATACTTGAACGTTCCCCCTTATTTATGTGTCAAGGTAAAGTTCAGAAGATACCTCTGTTTGCTGGCTGGATGCAGGGTCCACCAACAGGCTTCTCCCTGCGAGTGGTCCTGGAGACCCACGTCGAAGGCTAGCTTGTCTTGTGATGATGAGGTGGAAAGACATGCCAGGTACTGAAATAAATAAAATAAAGCTCAAAATGTTAAAATCCGACGGGAATCTAAGCTTCATTGATCAACTAATCTTCAAAAATTGATGAATATTGTGGGACGTCATTTATGAACAGCCCTATATTATGAGCATTCTCTAAAAACAAAAGTATACGTACCATATCACTGTTAAGATGCCTGAGTAGTATAGCATTGCCGTACAGCAAGGTTCTGTGACCGGAACCTGTGCCTTTGCCCTGGAACGAACAGAGAAATACACGCTCGTTTGAACTTACGCAATAAAGCCTTGCTAAAGTATTTTTCGGAGAGAGATTTGTACAAATTGACGACTTTAAATCTTCGGATTTTTATAATATTCCATGTATAATTTTAACAATATCTGTGATGTTTCTTTTTCATTATATAATAATTGACATCTAAGAAAATATAAATTATTAATTGCGTATAAGAACTAGTAAGGATCAAGTCCTTTGAGTTAACACAATAAATATGCAGCAAGGAAGAAATATAAGAATGCTTTACTTTCTTGTAGAATAATTACTCCACTAGTATCTACAATGGAACAGCATAGATAGTAGGTATCTAATTTTGCTTTTTTTTTAAACTAAGCTACGGGATCTACATAGATGCAATTCGTATATAGCTAGGAGAGTTAGTCAATTTTGTTTTAGTGTGGATAAACCTAAAATTTTACTCTACAAGCATCATGCTGAACAATTTAAGCCGGAAGCCTAATTATTAAGCATAGAAAATTAAAAAAAAATGAGTTTTTATAAGATAGAAGCAGAATAAATTTTCTCAGATATTTTTTGTGGTCAATCATAATTTCAACTATGTTTTGGTTATATCAATGAAATTATGATTTGTTAAATGTATTTTCTGAAGTTATTCAAGAAACAAGACAGTATCGAGTAGAGATGGAATTCTTGGTCTCAAACACTTATTTTATATGTACCTATGTAAAATTTTGACAACACACGGCTGCGGCGTCGCCCATTCCCTTTGCTTGAACATGGCTGGACACGCTGCTGCGTGTCTAGTTATTTTTTTTCAGACAATAATTCTTAGCAGTTCTTTATGATACAGGTAACAAATATATTATGTATGATACAGGAGTTACGATGAAGAAATCGTAAACATTTTTACATTATTATGAATCCCAGATATCTGCTAGAAATAAAAACCGTTTATTTATGCCAAAATAAAATTAAAATTAATAACTACTCGTAACACAGAGCTGAAAATGGCAAAAATTAGTCACGGTAATATTGAGTATTAACTCAGGTAAATAGATATTACCACGCTGATATTCTGTGGTGCTGTTAATACAAAATATATCTGAATTTGAGACCACGAAACGAACGAAAATGTATCGACATCAGAAATTAGTAAATCTTAAATTTCGGTAAATTTAGAATAGCCAATCCGTTTACCAATTAGATTTATGAGAATGATCGCATGCGAATTTACCGATCCCGTAATACTCACTAAATTGTTTGGGCCCTGCAACATTTAGACACAAAAACATGAAAATAACAAAATTATTCACAAATTTTGAATTAACAATGTTAAACAAAGAGATGCAAAGTTGCCAATTGCAATCGTTTGTGATTAACAACAATATTTAGTCATTATATCGAAAATTAAAGAAAGGGTGAGACAGATATTTAGGGCGGAAATTTCGGTTAATTCCACAGGTTTTTACAGTACATAAATGTTTCTAAGTAGTGTGTATCTATACAGGTTTAGGTTCTCAGTATACTTACAGTTTCTGAGCCGGCAGCGGTAACTAATTCTTGCAGCGCTCGTACTGACAGGGCCTGAGGACATATTAATCATGTTATACACGTAAAAACCTTAATACTTAATACATTGTTAACTTGCAATAATTTGATGAAAAATAAAAAATATAATGATTATGGATTGGTAGAATGCTACGCGCAACGTAGTCTCTGTTAAAGATAATGCATAACTTATGTTATCTATGGTCAAGAGCTACATACGGCAGGGCAGAGACTCTAGTTTGGCAATTTTCCCGGCAAATGCAATTGCGTCAGTTGAATTATTTGGAAAATGTATTTATTGTAATTAATAATAAGTATACCCAAAGAGTTGAGAAAGTTGTGAATTCTGACATGGACACACCAAATAGATTTTCACTATATTGAATTCCCACTTTCATTATAATAATTGCTAAGCGGTTAATATTGTGGCAGACGAAATACTTTCGAATTGAATATGGAAAAAATCGCGCGGAAACCAGCGACATAGCTACAGGCGTATGGATTCGGCCAAATAGGACAATAGGCACCAGAGTCAAGCTTAATAAATCTAAGCAAAAAGGCGCAAGGGCGATAGTTCCTCATGCTGATTGACGTATTTTCCATATAATTCTTTTGCTAATGGAAAGAGAGAGATCTGGAATCAGTCTTGGCAGGGGAAATGGAAGTAATTTGGAATAAATTCGATCGTTTCGCCGATACGGTTTATCTTCGGATCGCTGGGGTAAATCTATTTTGCTTAGAATCTGATATTAGAGAGAACTATTTGTTCGTACTTTTCAAGGATTTTTTTCTTTAAAGTGACTATGCTAAGAACTTACCTACAACAACACCCTCTGTTATTATTATTTAATTCTTTAAAACATAACAATTTTACTACTTTTTGTAAAGATTTGCTTTCATCTACTATACAATGTATAACAAGCTGTTCTTACGAATAAGAACTATCCATCATTATTGTGATGGCATAATGGAATTTCGGGGTCCGGGCAACAAAAACTTTGCCCTAGTTTAGGGGGCACTCAATCAAGGAATGATCTTATTATTTTGTTTTTGTAGATACCTAGACGCTTTACATTGTTTTTGTGAGACGTAAGCAGCTTGGCGACTGAGTTATGTGAGGTTGTAGGTACTTTCGAAAGGTCGCAATAGACGTAATAGAGAAGTGTAACAGGTAAGTCTGTTGGGGTAAAAAGTTTTTTAAAATCAATTCTCTAGTTCATGAAGAATACCAAGGTAGGTCACACTCAAACCCAACCTTCCAATCTTAATAGCAACATATTCGTACATATTATATATTATATTATATTATTATACATTTAGTTAAGTATCTTATCTTCTACTGTTATTTATTTTATTTTATGGTGTACAATAAAGTTATAATCATTCATTCATTCATTCATATTCGAGAGTCTTCTTCTTCTTCTCAGCCGTAGTACTGCTGTACACATCCACTGCTGGACATATGCCTTCCTCGTGGATATCCAAGATCATGAGGGGGTTGTTGCCATACTCGCCACGCTTGGCAGGCGGGTTGGCCCTGCCTCGTCATTTCGTGGGATATATAGCTGAAAATCAGTGCTTGCTTATTGGGCAATATTTATCACTGAAACTATTTGCTGCAACACACATGTTGTACCTATAGTAGCAACTGTTAATCTTATGTTTAAAAAGTTGTTAAAAATAATAAATAAATATTTATCATACCTACTAATAAACCTAAATAACAAATAAATAATAATGCTGGACAAATCACAGCATCATCTAGCCCCAAACAGAGCTTGTGTTATGAGTACTAGATGACTGATATACTTATACTTAATCTAATATAGTACATTGTATTATGTATATCAAAGATATATACATACCATATAATAAATATAGTTAAATAGATATTTTTTAATACAATTATATATAAAAACATCCAGAACGCCCTGAACAAATATCAGCATTCTTCAGGTCACACAGACGTTTGTTCCGATGCGGGAATAGAACCCGCAACCTCTTGCGTCACAGGTGGACCTTCTTGCGTCACCGAGGTCGTCATCGCCTTTATATCTATCATATATTTAAATACCAGCTGCCGTGGGGTGCCGGCAGTAGAGCGTTACTCCTCCTCCCATGCCAGTGGATGCAATAAGGGCCTGCTAAGGGATACCTCCGGAAGATGGGCAGCAGCGTCTTTCCGTGTATCAACATCCCAAACTGCACTCGCCGACCCGCCTGCCAAGCGTGGTGAGTATGGCAACTATATCCCTCATGAAGATCCATGACGGAGGCCTGTGTTCAGTAGTGTACGTTTTACGGCTGAAATTATGATTTAAATACCAACCTGTTCAATAACAAAGACACACTGCGAGAGGTCCGGAGGTATGTTCTTGTCGGCGATGTTCTCGAGGAAGCAGTGTCGGTTGCCGAAGCCTTCTGCGGCCAGGCAGACGCGCTCCCCGGTCGCTGTGCATGACAGGCAGACCATGTCTTCCTGGAATGTAAAGAGAGTCGGGTTAGACACGATTACTGTAGATAGACGTTGATTGCCGTGGGATTGTGATTGCTCCTCTCTTGTCCGTGGAACCTGCTTAGGAATACCTCCGGAAGATGGCAGCAGCGTCTTTCTGTGTAACAACAAATCCTTATTGCGCTCGCCAACCCGCTTGCTAAGCTCCGAGCTAGGCAAGCTCTTTATAGATCCAAGAGGGAGGCCTGTGTTCAGTAGTGAACGTTTTTCGGCTGCAGTGATAATGATGATTGTAGATAGTGGGTGAGTCGCCGTGTCGGGGTGTCGGCAGTAGAATGTTGCCCTCTTGCCCGTGGATGCAGAGAGAATCTGCTTAGGGATGCCTCCGGAAGATGGGCCGCAGCCTCTTTCCGTGTATCAACATCTACAGCGCTCGCCAACCCGCCTGCCAAGCGTGGAGAGTATGGCAACAACCCCTCATGATCAGTACTAAGTGATCAATGAGGGAGGCCTTATGTCCAGCAGTGGACGTGGAGTGGATGGCTGGAAGAGAAGCTGCTATTATATTTGAGCCCATGGCACTTGGCATAGTCCTCGCATACCCGTACCAGCCTCCTCAGTGCACACACCGACGGGCTCAGCAGCACCATGCCATCCGCGTAGCTAATGTTATTGATCATTCGACCACCAATGGAGCACCCCACATGCTGCTGAGCCCAAGGATGAGCTCATCCACGTACAGGCAGAAAAGCCTCGGAGATGATAAGCCCCCTTGCTTTACGCCACATTCCAACCTGTACGTATCAGAGACTTCTTCCGCTCACCTCACAGAGTTGTCCTAATGTGCGCACCAATGCCTAAACAAGTTAACAATCTCGTGGGGTGTTCCAGTGGCCGACAACTTGTCCCACATCACTCGATAAGACACCAAGTCGAATGCGTCTACTAATGTGTCCTACGTTAGTTATAGTATGAGACGGTCTCCTTAAGGGCATAAATAGCACTCTCTGTAGATAGCCCGGCTCTAAAGCCATAAGTATTAGCTTACAGCAAGGAATTGACGTTTCGCAGCAATTATCGCGAGCATTGCGCCTGTTTCAAACCTGTCGCGAGATCCGTGACCACAGCTAATACTACAAGTCAAGTGACCCAGTAGGTGTGCAGCCCAAAAAATTCAATTACCTATTCATTGGAAGTTTTCTGAAGGTAATGATTCAGTTCTCTTGGTAGGGCTGCGGTCTTTTCCTTTTTTAAAACAATTTGGAGACGTAACAAACAAATGGACTAAATGATGATTCATCATCTGAGCAGAAGGACATCCACTACTATACATAGGCTTCCCTCTTGAATCCCTTAGCAGATTCTTATTGCCTCCACGGGTAAGAGGGGAGGGGCAAAATTCTACTACCGGCATTCCACGGCATGACACAGGAGCCATTTCAGCCAACCTACCAAAGCTAGCTTAAAATTAACAAAACATTGAACTATAAATAATAAATAATAAATAATTCTGGACAAATTACACAGCATCTTCTAGCCCCAAGCTAAGCAGAGCTTGTGTTATGGGTACTAGATGACTGATATACTTAATACATTATTAATTGACTATAGCTGTGGTAGATTTTGTAAGCTTTTGTATGCCTTAAGTCGATAAATGAATAAACAAATGATTTATAATGCTGGACACTACAGAACTAGACGATTAATGGCAGTTTGATAAAATACATAAAATATTTTTTTATAAATACATAAAAAATACCCAGACCCGGGACAGATATCTGCAGAACAATTACAAATATTTGTCCCGTGGCGGGAATCGGACCCGCTACCTTCTGCGTATCAGTCGGCTATATGACCAACTGAGCCACGGAAGCAGTCGTAACTATAATAATACTTCTACGGAAGAAAAGAGATGAAAAGCAGATTATTATATATGTATACATATGTATATATACGAGTATATATTATTAGGTTGTATATTTTTATCTATCTATTTATGCGTATGTATTATTCATACACCGCCGTTTTATCATCTTATATACTGTCCATCCAAAGGTTGTCTGGAAGAAATCGCTTTTAGCGATAATACCGCCCACTGTATGTTATATTTGTCTGTGTTTCTCTTTGTGAAATTTATGTTATATGGTGAATGTACAATAAAAAGTTTATCTATCTATCTATTATTATAAAATCTTCAGAAAGCTTTGAAACATAACTCTCCAACTTTTAACTGTTACCATAGGAAAACTAATATCAAAAATATCTGCAAACTAAAACTATTATAGCGTAAATTTATATGTTTGTTTGTTACGCCTCTCGTCATAAAACTTTCCTTAACAACTTTGCATACAAAAAAGGAAAGAACTGCAATCATTTGATGTAGGTCTGTTGTCTCCCCTGTTGGATCCCTTAGAGGAGACAGAAAAAATACCTGATGTCTCCCCTAGGCAGCGGAGATATCAGATCTTACTTTTAAAAATATTTCACGCGTAAATTACAGTCGTAATTTAAAATGTAGGTTTTTCTGTTAAGTATTAAATCATAACCGCATATCGTAAAAAAGCAAGACTACAATAGTCCGCGCTTTTATCGTCGGGTAATCTCCACGAACGAGCGATTATTCCGCCAGCGTATCGTCACGACTCGTAACGGAATCGCCGCGTATCCGCAACGACTCGTAACAGAATCGCCACGTTTCTTTGACGACGCGTTGTGCTATTAATGCGAGAGCGCCACGTTCAGCGGCGAGCGCGCAACAGGCTCGTTGCGAAATGACGTTTCGCGCGCCCTCAACCACTCGTCGCATCGCCGCGATATCATCGCCGTGTGGAGACACATGCTAAGAGAGTATATAGAAATACGTGGCACGACGATAATATCGCCGCGATTCTCTCGCTTGTGGAGACGGTCCCTTAGGCTACACTGTTGCCGCACTTAATTCAACAATCAACTGAAACAAGGCCCAAGTTTAATAGCAACCGGAAAAGTTAAAAAGCTAACAAACTGACTGGTTGTAAAAAGACACTTAAGATAACGGTCCCTTTTGGCCCTAAAAGGACTTGTTTACGGGGACCCTTTTTAGTAAAACAGAGATTAAGTTAAATGGTTTTACATGATATGCATTGAGTACTAAAATTTAGGACTGACAAGCTTATACCGACATAAAAATTAGGTACCATGTAACAATAGCCTTGTAGCATATCAGGTATATCTTTGCAAAATAATACATTTAAGGAACCCCCGGCTTTATGTAAGGGCTAGATAACTTTAGCCCCTTATCTTGGAAATGACTCAACCGTTTTTTTATGAAACTTTCAACTTTGGAGAAACAGTAGATTATTCTCCCCTACTATCACTCTCTATTTCTTGTCAACGGTAAAACATGTTTAAGAACTTGCTGTGGGGTGCCGGCAGTAGAATGTTACCCCTCCTCTCATGCCCATGGATGCAGTAAGAGCCTGCTAAGGGATACCCCCGGAAGATGGGCAGCAGCGTCTTTTCGTTTATCAACATCCCGAAATGCGCTCGCCAATCCGCCTGCCATGCGTGGTGAATATGGCAACTACCACTCATGCATCCATGAGGGAGGCCTGTGTTCAGTAGTGGACGTTTCACGGCTGTCATGACGATAATGATACATAATATAGCTGTTTGAGTATTTTCAGCTACATTCTAGACTTTATCATTGGAATCAGTTTTTTTTTAAATCAAAGAGTTATCATACAGAACGTCACTATACCAACACGACTCACCAGTGAGGTCAGAGGTACCTTGGCAGCCCTAGCTACCGCCAAGCGCTAGCAACCAATTACCGGCTCCATTCAAGTGAAAAGCTCTTTCATTTTAATCGCCGCTTTTTCCTCGAGACCTTTATTGTGAGAGCTCTCTTGTTTATGTTGGATCTAACATCATCATGGTAACCATTTCGTGTTGAAACAAGAGACTTGCAGATTATCACCTTACGTGCACGGCTGATGTCATTTTCACCAAAAACATGTTTTTTTATCATCATTTCAGCCGCAAAACGTCCACTACTGAACACAGGCCTGCCTCATGGATCTCCATGAGGGGTAGTTGCCATACTCATCCCGCTTGGCGGGTTGGCGAGCGCAGTACGGGATGTTGATACACGGAAAGACGCTACTGCCATCTTTCGGAGGTTGCCTACTGAATAAATTCAATATGTTTTGCCTCCGTGAAGCAAGGAACTGGGGACCAGTTAATACAGGCTATAAGCCTATCTCTGGCACCAGTCTCTCATAACTAGGTTAAAACACTAAAATGTGCATCTGTCCAGTAAAATATTGCAACCATATGAGAGAAATACATATGTATACTTTACTTAATAAATCAAAAAGTGTTTCGCCCAAACAGACACTGTTTAGAACTTGTTAAACTTTCGCGATTTGTTAACATATGATTCGTTTTAAGATACAGGATTCTTCAGAAACTTCAGTCCTCCCGCGACCACGAAAATTTATAAAAACTTGTACAGCGCCTCTAGCGGATAGTTTAGTACTAAAATACACAGTAAACAATACTACAGCGACTATAGTTTGGGGTTCATTTTCTTAGAATTTAGAAGGTACCATGAGTTATGAATCTGACAGATGTCGTAGTAACGTACTATTACTACTGCTGTAATGGCAGGCGATCTAACAGTGACAACTCTTGGTAGGCACACAGGTGCAATCTGGTCGAAAATTCAGGAAAATTAGGAAGGTACGCGATAAAATTCTGTATTTTAAAACTTATAATAAGACACTGTTCAAATCGTCCGAAAGGGACGCAAAGGCCTATGATGATGAGTACCTCTAGTAACTGGGGTCTCGTTACCTTAATAATAAAGGTCTCTAGGCCAAAGCAATTCTCTTTCTTGTCTTTGTGAATTAATATCGTTGTGGCTTTGTTTTATAATCTGTGAAACGTATATCACTACCGTAGTAGACTTTAGAAGTCTATAATAAAAGTCGGGTAAATATCCAGCATCTGCATAGCAATGAAGCGAAAAAAGTCAGTCGTTGTTCCCTACAGCTTTTTTTAACCAACGTCAAAAAAGAAGGAGGTTTTCAAGTGATCTGTATATAATAACATAAACACGGGAATTTATCGCTGACTGTCAACTGAAGTGAGAGTCAACCCGGGACCACGATTGTTGAAACACAGTCGAAACGTCGGGAATAATCAAAGGTATTACGCGATAAATTCCCGTGTTTATGTTATTATATTATAACGAATTGTGATCGCGAAAGTTTACGAAAAACGATCTGTATATATTTTTAAAAATCATTGTTAGTTTTGGAGCAAAATGATTAACACCGTCGTTTTCGAGCCGGTTTGGAAAATTATTTTGGGTCGAACATAATACATATGTTCGACCATATGAACATATGTGTTCAGTAGTGGGCGTTTTACATCCGAAATGATGATGATCGCTTAATGAGTAATCTAGTTTACATATCGAATGACCTAGACTATTTATAATAAGCGGTGTCTGACAGCCGTACTGTATAGTTTAGGAGCAGTTACAGTATTTAGCATGGAATCACAGGCACGAAGCCAAATAATAAAATGTTGGCCTTCGTTCTTGGTATGGTTAATGACCCTTGTAGGATGTACAGATTTGCTTATCATTGAACAGTTACCTAAAGCTAGCTAATAATCATCATCTCGGTCGTATGACTGCTATCCACGTCACTGCAGGACTTAGGCCTCCCTCATGCATTTCGAAGTGTTGATCATGTGGGCGTTTTTGCCATAACCACCACGCTTGGCAGGCGGATTGGCGAGCGCAGTAGGTATATGATTCACGGAAAGACGCTGTTGTTCAAATATGTAGATCATTGCTGTTGCCCATCTTCCGGAGGTATCCCATTTACTACAACCACTGGTAAGAAAGGAGCGGCAACATCCTACACCCCACGGCAAAATGATTATAAGTTGTAGGTACTTATATGCAGCTTCGACAATTCGATTATCAATCTCTCAGCGTACAATAGCTCTGTGCCAAAATCCAAGGTGAATCACAGCTTACCTAAATAGAGCACTAATTGCTATGGCAATTAATTAGAAGATAAACATATCGATAACTATGTAGCTAGCAACAGACGAAGGAATTCGGTATTATTAGAACAGCCTTCGATTCATTTCGCTTTTACAGAAGTTAGGTTTGATATTGAATTAATACACTTTATTTCCATTGTTTTATGCCACTAACTCTTCTCAAGTAGTTATAGGTAGGTCCTTTGAGCCAACCTTTGTCTAAAGAGCCAGAACCTTTTCTGTTGTCTACCTCGGTTACTTATTCCATCTCTGGGGACCTTAATTTGATCTATTTTCGCGATTATTTCTGCGAATTTAGTTTGTTTTATTTCAGTAGCAAATACGAGTAATACACTTACCGTACGCAAGAATGAAACATCATCTTGCTCACTTGCACCCCCTTCCGCTTCCGCCATTTTGGTTTTCTATCTCACTCTTCAGATAAAAAAATTATTCCTTCGGAGATGCATAACTGTAACAAAATAAAATATTGTTAAATGAAATAAATCATTATTATTCAATGGAATTTTCAAAACAGCAATTTATATTTTTTTGTTGGCAGACCAATCAGATAAAAATAATAACAGACACGTATTTTTTTTTATTAATGTAAAATAATACTCTTAGCTAGAGCGCATTTAAGTTAAAGGAGAGCGTGACGTCTTAACGTGCCTCAATCAGTTCGAATTTTAAAAAATAGGTACCATTATAATGTATACATGTATAACTTTAGTTTCAAAAGTGTTTCAAGAATCAAGAATCGAAAAATACTTTATTCATGGACCTTATTGACGCATTATCATGGTTGTTAACATTATACTGGAAGCCTGTTGTGAAAAAATGTAGCAACCGAAAAAGTGCAGTATTAGCCCCGCGTAGTGATACCGTTAGTGTTGTGTACCGTGATCGAGTTGCGTTCGAAAGTGAAACCGATAGTAGGACCATCATTCGCAGTCAGAGACTTAGAAAGAGGGCAGATCGTTTTGTCTAGCAATGGCTACCCACTCGCATAAGACTTCAGTTTATCTGTGATCATGACGTCGAAATATCGGGAAACTCAAAAAGACTCAAATCATGGGAAATATCCCGTAAATATTGCATATAATGTATACATGTATTAAAAGTGTACATTAGCAACCACTACTAAAATATTAGAAAAAATATTATTAACCTCAGGATTTTATTATTATGATATAAAATCCTGATATGACTTAATATATATGATATTATTAAGTCATATACGAGGCGATAAGAAAATATTTGGAAGGAACATCATTTCTCAGCAAAATGAAATCCGAATGGCGGCCAAGGTCTGGCCAGAGGAGTCGTGGTCGTCTGTTGTCGTCGTCCCATCCAACACTATAGAGATAGGAAACCTGGCAAGTTCTTAGGACTACTAACAATTAACAACAAGAAGAACACCTAAGCTTTATAAGGGTTGTTCCGTATTATTACGCACAAAGAAACAACAGTTGAGATACACTTTTGGAAGTAGTTAGAATTAACCGAAGTGAAACAAAATGCCGACAAAATCATTAATGTCATTATTAGAAAGATCGAGTCCAAACTCAAAAATAGAAAACTGTAAATGATCCTTCTTCGAAAGTAAGTATGAAAGAAGGGTCTGATCTGAACTCGAAAATGGAGAACTCCAGCATAAAACAACCTTTACACATATGAAACTGCAGCGGGACTCGACCCGCTTTTATACAAAGGCCAACAGATAACTAAGAGATTTACTCTCTATTGTTCATTGCACAACAATATACAGGTAAGATTTATGAGGTACTGCGGCATGATTATCTGGTTTTGTAGAACAGGTTTATGTGAAAAATGTATAAAAATATTTGCAAAAGCTGGTAGAGGCGTAAACACCATGGAAGGTATGGAAAGTGGTAACAGTAGTAATAGTAGTCCTACAGTACAGTTTTCACGCACAAGCATCTAACGCACATCCTAACGAATACAAATAACATCGAAAAATCTGCTTATGATTTTGTTCACTTTTTGTTGTTGCATGCGAGGCGAGCTATCGAGCTATTCACTTTAGTCCATTGTAGCTAATTCTTATTAGCTTTATTTATGAAGTGTGCTAACAAAATTGCCACTATAAAAGATATGTTGTTAAATGTCAGATATTAAATCCCGTTAGAACCCTCAAAAATGTCCCCATTTGGCTCCTACACCTCCCGCGCCATGAAAACCCGCGTTTCTGTTAGTTCTTTATGGCAACTTTGTTTAATGTCGTCATTAGATAATGGACCATTATCATACCCTAAAGTTACTACAAAAACTTTTGTGCAACATCATTAAAATAAAGATTTCTTCTTCTAACTGAGTGTTAGCTAGAGCGCATTTGAGTTAAAGGAGCGCGTGACGTCTTAACGTGCCTTAAACGATTTGAATTCTAAAAAATAGGTACCATTATAATGTATACATGTATAACTTTTGAAACTATCAAGAATCAAAAAATACTTTATTCAGTGCGGCCGCATGGACCTTATTAACGCGTTATCATGGTTGTTGACATTATATGCAGTATTTACGCGAGAATATGCCCCTTCTCAGTAAACGAAGGTCCGTAACATTTATGTTACGCGTCCTGGACGCAAAGTGTTGTTTATTACGCAAAAAAACACTGAAACATTTACAAAACAATCTCGTAACGGGCATCAGGTGGCGTGCCGTAAAACATACAAACACCATTGAATATTAAATTATTGTCAACCTTATGAAAACCAGCACAGGAGTCAAATTAACTGAGCTGTCTTGTGTCTGAGGTTGATCATAATTAATTCATCGGAATGTTTAGCTTCTTTTACGATGGGATAAGGTCCAAATTGATAGCTGAAGTTGAGTGAGATGTGGATCATAATTCATCAGATTGTTAAGCGTTTATTACTATGGGATAAGGTTCAAAATATTAAAGGTGCCAACAGGTTGTAGCTAGATGATTGATGAGCCTTTCGTAAAAATGTAACGAGCACGGGATGATGGCAGCTTGGATTATACAATAAACACAGATGTTTTACCTTCCAGTTAAGAGTTAAGAATATTACAATAGGCCAACAAGTTCTGTAATTTATCATGGATGGGATCCAAGATAAATAACAAAAGTTTTTGTTATACAACCAAAAAAATCCAAATCGTTTCATAATCAACGGAGTTCTCATATAACAATAAATAAATAATTCTGGACAAATCACACAGCATCATCTAGCCCCAAGCTAAGCAGAGCTTGTGTTATGGGTACTAGATGACTGATATACTTAATACATTATACTACATAGATAGATATTTTTATTATATATAGAAAAACACCCAGAACACCCTGAACAAATATCTGCAGATCGTACAGACATTTGTCCCGAGGCGAGAATCGAACCCGCAACCCCTTGCGTCGCAGGCGGACCTTCGCCCGCTGCGCCACAGAGCTCGTCTGATAACAATGATAACAAAATATACATACAAATTGAGGCTCCTCAAACCCACACAAACCAAAATATGCCACCCAACCCAAAATAAGAAATGGTTAGGCTTCTATAAGTCTGTGAAAAGTCCTAAGAAAGCTAAAATATCAGCTTCCGTCTTCACAGTCGCAAAGACCTCACAAAGAAAAACTGTTCAAAGACATTGACAATACGATTTTTCGAAGTCTTGGCCATTACATTCTATTAAATAAAACTTCTGCTTGTTTTTCCTTTCTTTTTAAACGACCGTAAAAAAGGCCGTTATTAATGATTCACTATAAAATTGTTTTTAATCCTTCTGTTGTCGCCCACTGTAGAACAAAGACCTAAAATTTCCTATAAAATGTAAAAAAACATATTATTTAATAGGTAAACAAACTGTCAAACTAAAAGTAAATTACTTCCTTGGGGTTGACTTTTTGACCGAGTTAATAGTAATTTATGTTGAAGGGAGTGGTCGTAAATCCGAGAACTATTATATAAAAGCCAACATAAGAAAGTAAATTTTTGGTTAAGTACTGACAGTTTGTTAACAAACATTCAACATCGAAAGTGACTCAGCCTGTAGCAAGGAAGCCAGACGACAAAACATAATACAATAAGAACTGAGCTATAGAGACCGGTAAATAGATAAAATCGTGGGCAAACGATGGATTGGACTGGCGCAGGATCGTGGCAGATGGCACAAACTATGGGAGGTCTATACCCAACAGTGGGTTAAGTCAGGCTGTGGATGATGATGATGATGACGATATAGAGACCGGTGATGATAAAACTACGCTACGTAGCTTGTAGAACTACGTCGAAAACATTCGTAGCCTGCCATTCCGACGTAACACCCACATTTATAAGCTAATGCGACACATTTTGTGCGTGTCTTTAAAGAATTCAGGCATTGTTTCATTTAGAGTACCTAAGCTGGAATGTTTTAACATAGTTTGTTGTAATCTAAGGCACTTTTCTAAGGTCAATGTATGTATTCAGTACCCAACCAAACCTACTTACAGCTTCATCAACTGGCTAAATTGGTTTTGTGTCTCCAAAAATTGTGTACACTCCCAAAATTCTGAATTTATCTCTTTCTGGGAAACCAGTTATATTGTTTGTGTTCAAAGATTTAGATCAATTCTTTCTTGCGCCAGATCGGATAAGGTAAATTCGAGATATACATATCTACGAAACTGACATATAAATAGACAAAAACGAAAGAGCAAAGTTATAAAGAATATCTGCGATCCTACATATAAACAAACTATTTGACCCGGTGCCCACTTCGTTGGGCGGTAATTTATAAGCTATGACACTCACAAATAATGTGGCTTTCTATTAGTAAAATAATTTTAAAAATCGGTTCAGTAGATCCAAAGATTACCCCCTGCAACCTCAGAAATTCACAATTTTTAGCTCTTTATAATATTAGTATAGATGAATAGGGGGAATTCTATACTAAGATTTAAGTAAAAAGCACCCCTCTCTCGCACTCTTGTGGTTAAAGCATTCATTTCTCAAACGAAATCTATTTTATTATTTCATAATGATGAACGACCCTTATTTTCAAGGTCGTAGTCTCGTACCGCAACTATGGCAGGGTTATACGAAACTAATAATAAAATAAATGTATGTATAGTAAAGAAATCACTTAAAGCGATCAGACCACCTATTGTACATCTTATACGTTTAACTATAAAAGTTAATTTTAGGTATGTTTTATGGACAATAAGGTGTTCAATTATTTATTTAATAATTAATTAAACTCAATCCGGCAAATGGCCTCAATTCAATAAGAAATTGTAAGTACAATGTATATTTACTTTGATTATATAAACCAGTATAGTTGAGATAATTGTGAATCCATCAATACCTCCGATAGGTTTTTTAGTAAGTTGATTTGTTTGGTATACGTAGTCTCGTAGCGCTACGATGCCAGGGTTCTACGATCCATATTAATTTGCTACGGGAAGTAAATTTGCTACGAAATTGCTCTACGTATACCCACTTCGTGTCCTGTAGTTGAATGATAGAAATAATTTTACTATGAAGGCTTAAAATTATTTGCATATTAAACTGTATTTTACCCGCGTCTTTGCTCGTAAAGTAAGTTGTCGTTTTACATATACATATTATAGAGATGATTCTTCGCGTCAGCAACTTGATTTTATGTGAGGGACGCTGTTCTGGGACATTGTTCAGACGTCAGCTTTGGGCGAATTGACATGTTCTTTCCTTTAAATACAGCCACTTAAACTGAGAGTATGGTATAGGTTATGGGCAAGCATGATCCGAGTCGTGGTGTGCTCGCAGCAGAATGTTGCCCTTCCTCTCTTGCCCGTTGCTGCAGTAAAAATCTGCCAAATGCAGAACAGAGTTGAAATTAAATTAAATTAATGAAATGAAATGAAAAGTATTTATTAGGCTCTCACAAGAACAAACAGCTATTTGATGGCACTTATGATAATTATAAACAGAGAAATGGGCTCAGAGTGTAACACCTTGGCTCCCTGATGAGGGAACGCGGTGTCGGGGTCGACCGAGGAAGCGTTGGCGGGATGAACTTGTTACCTTTGACAGAGTATGGTGGGAGTCTGCAAAGGATCGGGATGGTTGGAAGACTTTAGGGGATACCTTTGCCCAGCAGTAGGACAACATAGGTTAAAAAAAAATATAAACACATATTATGAGTGAAAGAAAAAAATAAAAAGGTACATAGGCAGTTAAAAAAGAAAGATAAGCAGCTCACTCAGCGGGCCAAGCGAATATTGTCACAGGTAACCATCCCAGGTGACAACAACGTGGTTGGGTGGGTCTAACAGGAACTGACTCAGCTGTGCTCCAGTGTCAATTGTGCTCCCCCACATAGGTGATAAACGCAAGGGAGCGATGGTTTTCAGGTCAGGTTCAAGAATAAAATAATATATAATAATAAGTTGACGGTACTTGCAATAGATTCCTTGGACCGGTTGATAACTTTTGCCCGAAGACCTGGAAGAAATCGATCCTAGGGTTTCTTCAGAAAATCACTTTGTAAACACGCTCAATAGGGCAACTAACTGTATTCGTTCACCCTGAAGACGGCCTTCGATAGGGGTTAATCATTTCAGCCATAAAACGTCCACTGATGAACACAGACCTCCCTCGTGGATCTCCGTGAGGGGTAGTTGCCATATGCACCACGCTTGGCAGGCGGGTTGGTGAGCGCAGTATGGGACGTTGATACACGGATAGACGCTGCTGCCCATCTTCCGGAGGTACCCCTTAGCAGGCTCTTACTGCATCCATGGGCATGAGAGGAGGGGTATCATTCTACTGCCGGCATCCCACGGCGGTTAATGCCTCTACCAAAAAAACAAGTTTGTGAACATTCCTGTAATTTGATATTAATGTGCTTGTACAGTTTTTAATTAATTTTAAATAACAAGTTAAAACTGAACGAATTGTTAGGAGTAAAACAGAAGAAACCTGATGCCATTGAGCTGATCTTATGCTGTCAAGATGATAAGTGGTACTTTATAACGACTAACAGAATATCCGTCGAGTTTAGGCGTATATGGCTAGTTTTGATGAATACAATAAAAAGGAATCGGTGTTTTTCTGATTTTGAAGCCAGGATATTAGTTACTGGTTTCTAGTTTACCTATCGTGTTTTGTCGAACAGCATTTTGACCAAAACCTACATATACAAAGACTGGCAATGTCATTTATTTAAACCATTTTAACTATTACAAATATTGCGGTTTCGCGTGCCCATTTGCAAAAACAATAAAATTGTATTTAATTATTATGTAGTTTAGCGGTTTTGCTTTGTTGAGAGAGGGATAAAGAATGAGAAAGGTTTCATTCAACATTATATTGTTTGTACCTGAGAATAATAGCTGGAGTTTTCGCATACACTACGCTTAGCAAGAGGGTTGGAGAGAAGTGTAAATACATGACGGAGAACGGTGCTGCTAACTTTTTATTGTTTTATTATTTGACGAGCTCTGTGGCGCAGCGGGCGAAGGTCCGCCTGCGACGCAAGGGGTTGCGGGTTCGATTCCCGCCTCGGGACAAATGTCTGTACGATCTGCAGATATTTGTTCAGGGTGTTCTGGGTGTTTTTCTATATATAATAAAAATATCTATCTATGTAGTATAATGTATTAAGTATATCAGTCATCAAGTACCCATAACACAAGCTCTGCTAAGCTTGGGGCTAGATGATGCTGTGTGATTTGTCCAGCATTATTTATTTATTTATTTATTGCCCTTTTTGTTTTAACAGTGCTCACTTTATTTAGATAGTATTGTAAGGCATTGTAGCGCATTGAAATCTTAATCGTAATAAGTTACCATTTCACCCTTCGTCTCACTACCCAACTGAGTTTAGAAGAAACAAAAAAACATACATCATGCTAATGTCAACGACATTTAGCATAGCAAGGTTAATTTTACTTTATGTAATAACTTTCGTGACTTTTCGCATTCATTTTAACAAGTGGTTACTTACATGACAACAACATAAACATTCCTGCTAACTATTCAACAACAATTTGGCAGTTAGGGAATGTAGAAGCCACCGACATACACCTATTTATTATACGTCTTATATTTTATACTCATCATTCATCATCATCATTTCAGCCGTAAAACGTCCACTACTGAACATAGGCCTCCCTAATGGATCTCCATGAGGGGTAGTTGCCATACTCACCACGCTTGGCAGGCGGGTTGGCGAGCGCAGTACGGGATGTTACAAAAAGACGCTGCTGCCCATCTACCGGAGGTATCCCTTAGCAGGCTCTTACTGCATCCACGGGCATGATAGGAGGGGTTAGGATAATATGAATATACATATATATATCATCATTTCAGCCATAAAACGTCCACTGATGAACACAGGCCTCCCTCATGGATCTCCATGAGGGGTAGTTGCCATACTCACCACGCTTGGCAGGCGGGTTGTTGAGCGCAGTATGGGATGTTGATACACGGATAGACGCTGCTGCCCATCTTCCGGAGGTATCCCTTAGCAGGCTCTTACTGCATCCACGGGCATGATAGGAGGGGTTAGGATAATATGAATATATATATATATTCTATAACCATTAACATTCTACTGCCGGCACCCCACCCCAGTAGGGGCAAGATTAATCCATCTACAAATACTAATACTAATTCTGATCTATCTATTACTACTCTCTTTACTATACTCTATATCTGACAGTATCCTAGCCATTGCACTGCCCGTACAGCCAGTACAAATCGGGAATCTCAAAAAGGTTCAAACCTCACGATGGTTCATTTTCTTTAACAATATTATGTAAATAAGCATTGGTACGGGGGTACCAGAAAAGGAGGCGAAGGTTTCCGAAAAATGCCATTTTTGACCTTTGGTGACCTTTTGAGTTCACAATAACTATAAAATCAGTACTCTTCTCTCAATAAGACAGTGCTAACCAAATAGGTTTCATGTAAATCGGTCAACGCGTTCGGTTGTAATCGTGTCATGCACAGACAGACAGCGCTATGCATAATAGGGGGCTTTGCCCCCTATTATATTATAGCAATATAGCATTTCAGGTTCACGGCCCGTCCAAGGACAATTTACTTACAATGTCTGACTAGGTTTGATAGTTCACGTTTTAAAATTGTTATAATATAATGTATTTGGCTAGACTCAATAATTATTTTGATCGAAGTGCATTGACCGTCCGACGATGCTTTTGTTTTTAAATTCTAAAAGAAGGTGGTTCCTAATGTTTGTTATGATATGTTGTGAAGCTTTATGGCTGAAATGAATCTTGCCCCTATACCATCCTCTCAGCTTTGTCAGCTATTAGTCAGAGGAAATAACAGGTCAATACACCGTGGTAAATACATCATCGTCATCATTTCAGTCGTAGGACTGCTGTTCACGTCCACTGCTGGACATAGGCCTCCCTCATGGATCTCCAAACCATGAAGGGGCTGTTGCCGCACTCGCCATACTAGCAGGCGGTTTGGCGAGCGCAGTACGGGATGTTGATACACGGAATGACGCTGCTGACGATTGTTATTCTTGAAAGATTCTGCATCCACGGGCAAGAGGAGCGGAAACGTTATTTTGCCGGCACCCCATGGCATACCCTGCAAATACCTAATAATATATAAATATTATATATGTATGTATATAAAATTCAAAGTCCTGACTGACTCATTGACTGACTGACTGATATATCAACGCACAGCCTAAACCACTGAACCTACAGACTTGAAATTCGGCACACATATACCTCGAGTATCCTAGGAGGTGCACTAAGAAGGGATTTTTCGAAATTCCCACGGGATAAGGAATAACTGGGATATAGAGGTATATTTTCGAATCAGTGGCTCTGCGTGAAAAAGGGGATTTTACGTTTTATGACTTCCACGCGGACGAAGTCGCGGGCAAAAGCTAGTATTTAATAAAGCCGTTACAGCCATGGTAATTTCAAAAGATATATGTATGAATATGCTTACAAATGTAGTACATTCATACATTCAGGGATATCTACGTACATTTTAGTTGGGATGGGGGTTTCATTGCAGATATTCAACTGCAGTCCTGAACAAAGGAAATAAAACTAGGACAAAACCTTGCTTATGCCGTATTTGCCGTGGGGTGCTGGCAGTAGAATGTTGCCCTTTTTTACCCGTGGATGCGGTAAGAATCTGTCAAAGGGATACCTCCGGAGTAAATAGATAGATAAACTCTTTATTGTGTAAATCATACAAAAGATAAAACAAAAATAACTAAATTTAACTCAGTTGTTCTAGTGCTGGACTTTTTAGTTTAAGCAGCCGTACTTAGCCCCATAATTTAAATAAACCAGCACCTTATTAGCACATCTTCATACATAGGTACTTGAAACTGTCAAAAATCCTTCGGAATATAATAAAGAAACATCCAGAACTTCTGAAAGTATTGTATGTAAGATCACAATCAACATCCATACATATAATACAATTCAAACAGACTGAGTGTGTACATAGTATAGTAGATAAGATGGGTTCCCATCCCATCCTGTACCACTAAAATCGTGTAACGCTGTTACACGATGGGAACTAATTTATATAATGTATACCCATCGTGTACCACCCAACTGAAGAAGCTTTGTGGTAGAACATAGAAGATGTTAAAGAAATACAAGAACTAGGGGTCTTTATAAAAGCTGCTATTATGTATTTTTTTATATATAAAAATCGTTTGTATCGTTCTATCGTTTGAAGAAAATCGCCCACAATCGCTAGACGCCAAGCGTTCTTTGAACACACGTCGAAGCCAGACCCTGACTTCATAGATCTTCTTGCCGTCCAGGGAACAGTAGAAGTAAAAGCTAGTTCATATGTATATATAGGCGACGAAGACGTTTTCTTCCATAAATCCCAACTATTCCCGTCCAATTGGGAGAATTCTCGAAAAATTCCACAATACCTCACGTCTATATAGGCATTTCGGACCCATTCCTCTATCCATCCTTACCATCGAAAGCCTAAGCTAAATTAAATGACAAACCTACCTTTAATGAACCATCATCTTAAATCTAATCTTTCTATCTAAAAGATTTAAAAAATAATATGTGTGTACCTTGGGCATTGATTTGAGTATAGGATTGAATTGTTATATGAATACTATTTCATTCTTAGTATCAAGAATAGTGTTCTTGGCCGTAATCCTACAAACGTATTCATCATCATCATCATCATCATCTCGGTTGTAGCACTACTGTCCACGTCTACAGCTGGACATAGGCCTTCTTGGATCTTCAAGTATTAAAAATGAAGTAAACGTAACAATACATTAATCGCACCTCCAGTCGTAGACTGACTCAATTCAAAATTTGGGTGAATTAAGTTAAGTATACAGAACGACTCAAAAAAGTGCGCTCTATCGCCTAGTAAATCAGAAATCGTAATAAATAAACTGTAATAGCTCTCTGTTTCATTTATAGTCAAGTTATAGTGTTATTTATCAAAAACTGTCAAGGACCGAAACACGTTTTCTTCATTTCCCAAAAAAAACATGAATTTTGGATTGAGTCAGTCTACGACTGGAGGTGCGATTTGTAACGTATTGGTTGAATTAATTTCTAATTATTACCGTGAGTTGCCAAGTCAAACATGTCAACTTAGGATTCGCACATTTCGGCCCGCATAACATTTACCCAAACGCGTGAACGATGGCTTACATACATTTTACATGAACTGTTAGATCCTTCGCTATTAGTTGTTTTATTAGGGTTCGGTTTGATAAATGAAGCAGTTGTGTACCATTAATAAACCGTAACCATAGAAGGTTACGAACCAAATCGCTGGAAACTCAGGGCGGTCCTGGTTGCGATACAGTTTTACACGCTTTGCGATCAGCAACGTTTAAAAAGTTAATTTTGTAACCTCATCGTCATCATTTCAGCTCTAGGACCCAGGGCAACGTCTACTGCTGGACATAGGCTTCCCTTATGGACCTCCAAGTATTGCGGCTGGAAGCGGCTTGCATCCACCGCCGACCATACCAGGTTGTCCCCCATCTAGTTGGTAGAGATCCTACGCTGCGCTTGCCGGTCCGGCCTCCATTCTAGAACTTTTCGACCCCATGGGCTACCTGTTCTGCGGCCTGCCCATTGCCACTTCAACGTGCTAATCCGTCTGGTCGGTGATCCGAGTTCTTCTACGTATCTCCTCATTAATATACGTAACGTAATCCTACGGCCTAGATAATGATGAATATAGATATCGATAGAGTTCAGTGAAAACAACACAACACAAACGTGCAAACTTTTCATTCCAAGCTTAATATAACTATTACGGGACTTGCGGTGAAAACCACAACTGCTTTAAACTTGCAATGTTTTAAAAATAGCTAGTTGTATAATAACGTTGAATACCGTTTCTATAAATCGTTAAAACCGTTATTTTATCCATCGAATAGTGAAGACGGGATTTTTGCCAAAACGAATCAGGAACCATTTATATTTAATACGACCGGTCCATTTATAGAGATCGCGTGGGATGCATACGGCAACAGATAAGGTATTTTTAATGACTGTTTCGCGTCAATAATAGCACTAGGGAATGGAATGAATCATATTTCATGTTCTAAAAATATTGTACCTATAGGTGAATGCATAGACTAAGGGAGTTTGTGCATTAAAAATTTCACAAACCGGTGCAAACATATTTAAACTTTAAGAAATATAACAATAATCACACTGCCAGTACAATGTGGTCTTTCCTCTCTTGCCCGTGGATGCAGTAAAAATCAGCCAAGGGTGATAGCAGCTTCTGTAAAGAGTCAGATAAAGAGTCTGGAGTTATCCAGAAAATGGGCAGCAGCGGCTTTCCGTGTTTCAACATCCCGTACTGCGCTCGCCAACCCGACTGCCAAGTGTGGCAACAACCCCCTCATGATCTTGGGAGATTTATGAGGGAGGCCTATGTCCATCAGAGGACGTGGACAGGAGTCCTACGGCTAAAAAGAAGCGATAAATAGAATAGAATAGAAAATATTTATTGAAAATTGTTGTAATAAAGATCTTAAAATTAGTTTGTACTGTTTTTAACAATTTGTCCTTATCAAGACGTACAATATAAGTAATTTTATTTAATCATAACTCTAAAAATATCTACAGAGATGCTCAGAATGAGTACGAATAAATGCACAAAGGCCTGACTCTTTACAGAAGCTGCTATCACCTATCTATACACCTAAGATAGGACATTTATTAGGGGATGCTGGTACACGGTAAGACGCTGCTACTCATCTTTCGGAGGTATCCATTGGCAGATACTTACTCCATCCACGGGCAATGAAGGATAGGCAACTACTGCCCCACGGCCACATCTATCGCAAAGTTCATAAAAAGAATTAAGCAAAACTTTGCTAAAAGCAATAAATTCGTAATAATCTTAATCTCAGCCGTGGGGCGCCGGCAGTAGAATGTTGCCCCTCCTCTCATGCCCGTGGATGCAGTAAGAGCCTGCTAAGGGATACCTCCGAAAGATGGGCAGCAGCGTCTTTCCATATACATATGTACCAACATCCTGTACTGCGCTCGCCAACCCGCCTGCCAAGCGTGGTGAGTATGGCAACTACCCCTCATGGAGACCCATGAGAGAGGCCTTTGTTCGTTAGTGGACGTTTTTTGGCTGAAATGATGAATCTTAACTATGATTTTAATTAATTGTTCCTCAAGCTACTGTTGCATTTTATACAAGTTTGGGAAGTAACTGTTCAATCACAATATTCATTTATAGATCGAGCGAGCAAAGTGAGTTATCTAAGTGGCATGTAGGATAATTCGTCACTATGCATTTAATAAGCAAGCATATTTGCGATATTTGACGTTGACGAATTTACGATAGATAATAAACTATTTTACTATGATAACTATCGTGGAGGTAAAGGGTCGCGGCCTGTCATCACCCTGAAGAATGCCCTTGATAAGGGTCGAAACAGTTGGTGACTCCACCAATTTAACAAGTACGTGAACATGCCCGATATTTGATATGAATAAGACAATAAACTCTTTATTGTACATTCACCATAAAACGTAAATTACACAAAGACAAACACAAACAAATATAACACAC
This sequence comes from Pasiphila rectangulata, assembly GCA_963082625.1. Lineage (NCBI taxonomy): Eukaryota > Metazoa > Arthropoda > Insecta > Lepidoptera > Geometridae > Pasiphila > Pasiphila rectangulata. The sequence goes on along the minus strand of OY720261.1, from coordinate 7,124,610 downwards.
AATAGGCGATCTTATCGCTGAAACCGATCTTTTCCAGACATGTGATGACTTACGATCTTTCATGTTGAAAGCTTTCGAAGAAAATATTTTACTGTCAGAGTTCCGAAAGCAAGCTCACATAACGTTAATAAATCACACGGGCCTCAGTCTAGCTTTATTATCAAGCTAGACATCAATTTTACGACATCTCCGGTAGTTATCGATCTAGCCAGTGCTGTTTTCTTGTTGGAAGCAAACTTGGGAAAAACATGCCCTTAGCCGAAAATTGTTTTTTGATCCCCCATCTCAGAAAGAGTATTATTGCTCCTCGATGTCTGAGTGCAAATGCCGTTTTTATCCGCTAGAAGATAAAGTAAATTGAATTTAGAACATCGTGTGCACTAAGTTTGTGAATCTATTTACTTCACCCTCCATGGTGCCGAATTTATCATACAAATTAAATTTAACCTTATTTAATTTGTTAAAAACTCAGACTCGGAACCTTCTTGGTGTACTTTTTTTAATTATACCTAAGTATTATTTGTTATAATTTAAAGATTATTCTGTAATACTTACCTATCATAATGTAGTTAATACCTAAACTGAAGTAAAAGTATCTTATGATTGTAAATGTTTTTTTTGCATTAAGTAATTTCCTCGCTGAGATGGGATGAAAAGTTACGTGCACTCTTAGTGCAAATTCACCTCGAGCTCTTTTGATTAAATTTTTGAATCACTCGCCGCGCTCGAGATTTAATTTTAGAATCCTTCGCTTGCTCGGTCATCAAAATTGAGCACACGGTTAAAAAACATTTGTACTCTAGTATAACAAATAACTATTATGAAGCACTAAACACTTTTGCTGATGGCAGGTGGAGTAAGGCCTTGACTGAGTGGTGGTCCTCAGGGTTATCTACTTAGCTGTAGGTACAGGTTAAGACCTGGATGCAGAAAGGCCCAGATAAGAACTGTTCGGCGTTTGGGAAAGGAGGCTATGCCCCAGCAGTGGGTCGATACAAGATCACAATGACGATGAAGCACTAGACACGAACGTATTCATTTTATGTTCTGATATGTAGCCGAGTACTTGTGTTTGTTTTTGTTACAGACGTGAGATATTTTATGTCAGGGAGATAAAATATCCAGTTGCTACCCATGTTGCTGTACGATGAAAATAACAAGAGAGCTGGTTATTGTATTATTTTTAACCGACTTCAAAAAAGGAGAAGTTAATAATAAAAGATAAATGAGAACAAGATTCTTGAAAATATGCTTAGAAGTAATATTAACCTTTCATCATCATCATCATCATTTCAGCCATAAAACGTCCACTGATGAACACATGCCTCCCTCATGGATCTCCATGAGGGATAGTTGCCATACTCACCACGTTTGGCAGGCGTGTTGGTGAGCGCAGTATGGGATGTTGATACACGGATAGACGCTGCTGCCCATCCTCCGGAGGTATCCCTTAGCAGGCTCTTACTGCATCCATGGGCATGAGAGGAGGGGTATCATTCTACTGCCGGCACCCCACGGCGGGTTAACCTTTAGCCATTAAATATTTAACCTTTAGCCATTAAATATTTAACCTTTATCCATTAAACAGAGAAATCGATCAACATTTTAACGGATGACGAAACGGATGACGGCTTTTTATCTATCTGTCAAAGCGTTACCACTGGGCAGTGGTGCAAACCTAAATTGATTTACTGCATACGTCGGTTTTGTAGAGCATCCAGTATTTCACGTTTCGCGTTGAATTAACAATTTCGCGAAATTCTAATTGAATCGTGAAAGTTGAAAATTGTATGTATGCATTGTCTGTACGGAACTTCATCTGCTTCCTCATATCAGCTGAATACGTGTTCTGTTTCGTAAAATGACGTATTTTTAGGAGAATCGTGCTCCGCGGTTTAAGCAATACGATGAGATGTCATATAAAATACAATATAGTACTTTATAGCGGACATAACGAACTTTATGTAGGAGATCAACTTCATCAATTATTAAGAACTACGCACGCGTTGTACCCGGATAAAGGTAGGCAATTTTTTTATAAGCAGTAAGAGGAGCGGACCTATAAAAAGTGGTCACAGTCGCTAAATGAAAATACCTGTCTGTTCAACGATACCCCACACGATGGGAAAATCAAGTAAACAATCAAATAAAAAAAACCGTGGAGTCATCCCTTGTCCGGAGCAAGTCATCCACTTTCCCACCTTAATCACTTTTGAAATATGTCATGAACTATATATACACTTTCTGTCCAGTTGCTAATCTGTTCAGCAAAAGTTCATCCCTACCTTAAGTGTATGAGAGGTTTTTTATTTTTTTTATTTTGATAATTTTTTGTAGCGTTATCTCGACGTTGTTACTTTATACATACATGCTCTTCGCAAAGCCGGTGATGGACGGACAGACAGATAGACAGACAGACATTGCGAAACTAAAAGGCCTTCTTGTTTTACTACGAATCCAAAAAAGTTCATAAGTGCACGATAGGTATCGAACCCTTCGCTTATCGCACCACTCGGCTAACAACGCTTTTTTAGCCATCCTATAGAATTTTAGGCAGCATTTACATATTAAGACTTACCTGAGGAAGCGGGTTGGTAGATAAGATCTTTCAGAAACCCCAGGTTGTAGCATTTTAGTAGCAACAGTAAAATTATTATTAATAAAAAATATAACAAAAATCTCATGGGTCGTGATTAAGTGATCGATTAATTGAGTCCGCTTGTATAGCGTATGGATTTTCGCTTTTCAGGAAAATAAATATAGGATATGTACGTTGAAGGCCTTAGTCACTTAATGAGTTTAGGCTATGGGTTTATAATATTTAACCTTTAGCCATTAAATAGAGAAATCGATCAACATTTTAACGGATGACGAATGCTATAGACGGCTTTTTATCTAACTATCTGTCAAAACGTTACCACTGGGCAGTGGCGCATACCTAAATTGATTTACTGCTCCGAGTTGCGTCGGTTTTGTAGAGCATCCAGTATTTCACGTTTCGCGTTGAATTTACAATTTCGCGAAATGTTTGCACTGAAAATAAAGCTGGACGCGTAAGAGTTGGTTTAAATGGCAAAACAATAATCCCCTTCGGCCGCATACGAAACCGCAGATTCGTAACCCATTATGTAGAAGAAAAAATCAACTTAATAATATGTGATTATGAAGCTTCTGCCGTTTGTGATTTAACTCCTGCTCTAGAAACTCCAGGGACAGTTTACTAACCAAACAATTTCTTATAAAAAAAAGTAAGGCCTTTGCATCTATTATAGATGATTTATACAGCGTCAGCAACTTGTAATCATGCTGTACGGGACGCTGCAGTGCCTGGGACATTGTTAGATGGATTAGGCTTGCCCAGCACCTACATTATCCTCTCAGCTTAGTCAGTTATTATTCAGAGGAAAGAACAGGTCAATACGTCTGAAGCTAACTAAGCCGCAGGTTTCCTCACGATGTTTCCTTCACCGTTAAAGCACATGTTAAGTGTGCACATACATTTTTCAAGAAAGAAAAATCCATTGGTGCATGGCCCCACGACCTTCGGATTGGAAGTTGGGGGTAAATACCACTCGGCTAACACGGCTTTTTCTTATAGGGACATAGATAAATACGAGGCTTATCATCATCATCATCATTTCAGCTGTAGGAGTTTTACTGCTGGACATAAGCCTACCTCAGATTAAGGGGTTGTTGCCAGACTCGCCACGCTTGGCAGGCGGGTTGGCGAGCGCAGTATAGGCTGTAAACGGCGCGAAAGACGCTGCTGCCCATCTTCCGGAGGTATCCTTAGCAGATTCTATATTATAATAAAAATATCTTTCTATGAAGTATAATGTATTAAGTATATCAGTCATCTAGTACCCATAACACAAGCTCTGCTTAGCTTGGGGCTACTTGATGCTGTGTGATTTGGCCAGCATTATTTATTTATTTATTATAATTATTTATTCATACCGCATCCGAGCAAGATAAGAGGGGTGACATTCTACTGCTAGTACCCTATGATAACCTTTACCTACTGCGTGTCTATGTTCAAAAGCCTCTAAATTACCATACGCGAGTTGCAAGTGTGACTTGTTCGAGGAGTTATATCCACCGGGTCAAGGTGCGGTCTGGCCGATGCCAAGTTAAGCTTATCCAGTGTCGCGTGTAACCTCAGAAACATTATAAAACGAATTTACATATGTATACCAGCCAAGACTCGTACACTAGAGCTCCGTACATTTTGGCCTTTCAAGAAGAAAGAAGATATACATTTTGTAGTTTCAAAAAAATAAAACCGACTTCATATGATAAATCCCGGATACCACTATCAGATCCTGACTTGGTTCCAACAGGATCACCTCGGAAGTGCACTCTTTCGAATAAATAAAACCAGGCAAGAGCGAGTCGGACTCACGCACCAAGGGTTCCGTGCCATCATAGAATATAATATAGGATAAAGGTAATTTATGTAAGTAATAAGTGTAATATTTGTTTTAGAACCTTAACAGGGCTATCTCTTGTATGATAGAGAAACTTATGTAGATTTTTTACACCTTCGATGATTTCTATAAAAACTATGCAAATTAGAGGGTTCGTTATAATTTTCGTGCAATATTTACATACACTCCTATTAGAAATAAAAGTTTCAAGGGTTTATCTCTGCAAACTTCGGAGATAAGGAAGAACGCTTTTTTTTAAACGTTTTTGTAAATAAGTCAAAAACTATATGGCTTATAGCAAAAGTAAAAACTGTTTATTAATGTGCAAATTAATAGGTACCTTTCATATACCTTACAGGGACCAAGTAACTTCATAAAAAAATTGAAAACCCCCCTTGTCTAAAAAACTATGCAAATTAGAGAGTTCGCTATAATTTTCCTATAAAGTTTACATACACTTCTATTAGCTATAAAATTTTCAAGTATTTATCTCTGCAAACTTCTGAGATGAAGGGTGTGCATGGGCTACAATTTATCCGGGAACAAAGCATGCGATGTTTTTGCGTGAAAGAGTAACAAACATCCATACATTCAAACATACAAACTTTCACATTTATAGTATTAAGTAGGATATTTATTGATAATGTGTTACGACTTAGAAGAAGACGAAGCTGAAAGAAAATTCAGAATAGCTTCCAACGTTGTGGTCACGTTTTATTTATCTACTGAAACTACAGTCTAGTTAAGACATATCTGAATATTTGACGAGCTCTGTGGCGCAGCGGGCGAAGGTTCGCCTGCGACGCAAGGGGTTGCGGGTTCGATTCCCGCCTCGGGACAAATGTCTGTACGATCTGCAGATATTTGTTCAGGGTGTTCTGGGTGTTTTTCTATATATAATAAAAATATCTATCTATGTAGTATAATGTATTAAGTATATCAGTCATCTAGTACCCATAACACAAGCTCTGCTTAGCATGGGGCTAGATGATGCTGTGTGATTTGTCCAGCATTATTTATTATTTATTTATTTATTTATTATCTGAAAAAGCGATAGGGAGAGTCAACTTTTTAATTTTTTATTATATTTTTTAAATGAATTTTATGGAAGCAGCACATAATAATATGTTATAAATCATACACCATTCGATTCGTATTGAAATTTTCTATACGTATAAGTATTCTACAAAATATAAAATAACTAACCTGATTTAACTTATGTACATCCGTCGGTACACTAAGCGCGCGGAGCGTTCAAACCTTACGGAGACCCATCGCTCCATAAAGCGCGACGGGGAATAAGTTACCATAAACAAGTTCCATGTGTCACTTGTTTAAGGAGGCAGTATATGAACGGGTCAAGGTGCGGTCTGAACGTTGCCAAGTTGAGCATATGCAGTGTTGCATGTTGCAAAAACATTATAAAACGAATAAACACATAAACCGGCCAAGTTAGACTTATTTTACATATTATTTTCTTCTTACAAAGTAATATAAAATTAACACTTAAAATTGCCGTTGGGTGCAGACAGCAGAATGTTACCCCTCCTCTCACGCCCGTGAGAGCCTGCTAAAAGATACCTCCGGAAGATTGGCAGTAGCGTCTTTCCGTGTATCAACATCCCGTACTGCGCTCGCCAACCCGCCTGCCAAGCGTGGTGAGTATGGCAACTACCCCTCATAATGGAGCCCTGTGCAGTGGTGGACGTTTTATGGCTGAAATGATGAACACTAAAATTAGTAGAGTCGGCGTCCAGGATCTCCAAGTCGAAATAAGTTACCCAGTAACACATTACTTGCTCCCGGCTTATCCGAACAGCCGTGGTTTAGTAAAAGTGCGGATTACCGCAGCCCGTTCAAATATTTACGATATTACACCGACCCCGACTTGGCGCTTTCCGTTATTTAATGCAGACGTGAATGTTGGGAGAAACACTATCAGACAAGTTACTAGACCATGGAAGAATACGTATTGGCCTAGTAATACACACGCTGACTCTAGAACCGAAGGTCGTAGGTTCAATATCGGCCGTGCAGCAATAATGATTTTCTTGTAAAATCTATGTGCACGAAGAATAGTTAGCCTAGTGGTATGTGCGACGAATTTAGATCTTAAGATTGTAGGTTCGATATCAGCCAGGCGGCAGCATTTTTTTCTTGAAAAATCGATGTGCATATTTAACACGTGCTTTAACGGTAAAGAAAAACATCGTGAAGAAACCCGCGGCTTAGTCAGTTTAATACGTTGACCTGTTCCTTCCGCTGACTGGAGCTAAGCTGGAGAGGATGGCATAGGTGCAGGGAAAGCCTAATCCATCAAACATTGTCCCTGCAGCGTCTCGTACACAGGAGAAATAGCAGTTACTAACGCTGTATAAATCATCTATAAAGAGATGAAAAAGGCTTTGCTTAGACTAAGAAAGAATCAGGCAAGCATTTAGCTCGTGGATTCTAACGAGTGCACCTAACACCGAATTAACTTTTGTCTTTGGCCGAACCCTCGAAGCTAGGGAAAGAGTATGGATACAAAATAAACATAATTGTTATGAAACAACATCGTTCAACACAACATTTAAAAAAAAGCTGTTCAGGAGAACTGCGAACCGCTTGAGAACCAACTAGCTACTTCTACTACTGACTACTAGTTCTCTACTTCCACTCTACAACTACTCTACTACCATTACTAATACTACTCTTCATCTTCTCTATTACTACTATCCACCTTATGAAGCCAAGAAGAAACAGTTTAAGTTTGGTCACAAAATAAACGATGAACGCACCTATAAATAAACATATTCCAGGCGCAGACAAATCCAAAAAATCTAAATCGGTTTAGTCGTGTCGTATTAATAAGCCGTGCCGGCATTGGAATGTTGCCTCTCCTCTATTGCCAGTGGATGCAGTATGAGTCTGGGTGGGATACCTCCGGAAGATAAGCAGCAGCGACTTTCCGTTTTAACATCCCGTACTGCGCTCGCCAACCCGCCTGCCAAGCGTGGTGATTATGGCAACTGTCTTTCATGATCTTAGTAATCCATGAAGGAGCCCTTTGTCCAGCAGTGGACGTGGACACCAGGCCTACGGCTGAGATGGTAAAGATTTAACTCATCGATAAAAGGTGCCTTTATGGCTAACCAGTGACCACACCAATAAAGCGTGGTAAATTTCTAGAGAAAGAGAGAAAAGAATACAACGAATTCTACCGTTTTTGTCAAAGTGCCAGAAAGCACTCTAACTAGAAGTACCCAGCCATTGTTTTATCTTCATTAAAGCTAGTAAAACTGCGGTAAAACTCGAGACACTTTTAAAATGACACATGGTTTCAAAATGGCGTTGCTCAAGGTTGGTAGCATTCATGAAATAGTTTTATTCAATTACTAGAATTATTCCGTAGCCGGTAAATTTGAATTTGAAAGTTTAGCTAAACGCCCATTCACGAGGGATTCCAAAATAACCCTAAAACTGAACTGTATAGAAAAGCTTTTTGAAGTTTGAATTGAACACTTTGAGCTTTTAGAATATTTTCGGAATTGTCTACATTGGCAGAGGCACATAGAAATAATAGAAAGAAATACTAAAGAGGCAGACCTTTACATCAAATGGGAATAATAATATACAAAGGGATTATAAATAGGGGTATATAATATAGGGTATATTATATACCCCTATTTATAATCCCTTTGTACCCCTATTTATAATCTCTCAGTGATTTATCAGTAAGTTAGTAAAGAAGAAAGAAAAACATATTTATATAAGGATAAGTAACAAATAGTCATTTAGAAGGATTGAATGGTGCGAGGAAGTGGCGGGTAAAATTTCCCCAGCATTATGTAACACCTGGCAAGGCTCAGATGCTTTGCTGGCTTTCAGTTCAATTAGGAAATACTGTTACGGTGGGAGAGTAGTAGCTCAACCTTTTATCAACGTCATTTAAGTCTATTACAGTGAAATATGTTTTCTTCTTCCCTTAAATAGGTAAATGTTAGAACTCTTTATTAAGGCAAATTGATGGCGTCTTGAAATCTATTACCGAGCATCACACGTTCTAAAATAACGCTGTATGACTTTTGGAGTAAGACTTTTGTCCTGAGGAAAAGCTGTGATTGCCGCATTTCAACTTTTGCATGCGTACATGATGTGTTTGCACTTCACCTATGTACATATGTATATTAACCCAAATTCACCCACTGCTGGGTATAGGTGTCTCTATCATACCCTTCTCTCCGGCCCTGCGCCAACGGTACCCATTGCTTTCCCGCTACTCTTACAAGTTCGTCTGACCACGTAGCTAGTGATCTACCTGGTGATCTTAAACCTTCGCGGGGCTACTATTCTGTCACGATTCTTGTCCATCTGCCGTTTTTCTGCCTTGCCAGATGTCCTGTCTATCTCCACTTAAACTGGTTTCTCCTGTTACCTACATCCGCGACTTTGGTTCTTCAATCGCGACGTGCTGGCACTTATGGCCCTAATTTTCGTGACGTAAGCAGATCAAATATCACAGTACATAATAAGACAATAATAATAGCTGACAACATATCATTAATTCGACACGAATGCTCCCTTGGTGCCTGCATAAATCTCGCGCAAAAGCTCGGCTATCGTCAATGCAAAAGTTATCTTTATGTACGGAACTTTCAGGGAATCAAAGTCACGGTATGAATGAAGCTTCAAATCGCTAAAAACGCTGTGCATTTAAGATAAGGAATTGAGTTTTCCAATCCACAATTCCACAAAATGATTGTAAGATCAGATCTGTTTTGATCTTGGAAGTTGGCTTTGAGCTCACTAAGGGTTGAACTGAATGCGTGAGCCTGTCTTATCACCGGTATGAAGTTGAATGTAAGATTAAAAAAATCTTTTACATAATTAAATAAATCATCAGATGACACAGATTTATATTCAGGGTGTTCGGCAGAACGTTGAACATACTAATATGGCAGGTGGGGTCGTCTGCTGGGTTTTGTTTTTTATCTAGCTTAGTAAGTTGTATTTATGCGTCATGCTGCACAGTAGTTTAAGCTGGCGTCACTGAAAACCAGCGCCATGGTAGGGTTCTTACTCAGAATAGTTCTTATAATCATTATAGGTTCTCTATTATTGTCTATGCTGAGTGACAACCAAATTTTGTTGTCAATAATTTATAATCTGTTTGTTTCATGTATCATGGAGCTTTGCACTCCTTTATGAACAGTCGGAACGTGTCTAACAAGGCTCGTTTGGCTGTGCATGAGGGATGTTGGTTCCGACACTCATGTACGGAAGTGAAAGTTGGGCATGGCAGAAGAAACATGAAAGCAGAATAAATGCAGTTGAGATGAGAGCGTTAAAAAGTATGATAGGAGTTAAACTAAGTGACAGGATAAGAAATAAAGAGATAAGGAAACGTTGTGGTCTGAAAGAAGATGTAGTGACGAAAATTGAGAAAGGTATGCTGAGATGGTTTGGCCATGTCGAGAGAATGAATGAAGAACGATTGACGAAAAAAGTGTATAAGGCGAGTGTGAATGAAAGTGTTGAAAGGGGTAGACCTAGGCGGACGTTTCAAGACCAAATCAGGGACGTCTTGAAAAAAGGCCAGGTCAAGAGTACCCTAAATCGAAGAGTATGTATGAAAGTGGACGAAGCGAAACAAGTATGTAAGGATCGTAGCAAGTGGAAAGAAGTAGTCTCTGCCTACCCCTATGGGAAAAAGGCGTGATTATATGTAATGTATGTAATGTTGCATAATGTATATCTTTTATGAGTGACACAAAATAAACTTTTTCCTAACTTATCTACCCAGCCCAAATGATTTGACCTATGATTATATCTAAATGCAATATTCAAGGATCTTTCAAACCTTGTGCTGATTGCACAAACTGATTTAAATGCTCTTATGTTTAGAAGTACCTTTTCCACGAACAACAATTTTGCTTGCTTATAATTTACCACCTACTCTTATCTAAGTTATATTAATATTCAAATAAAAAAATACTTTTTTTTAAGAAGAAACAATTTACAAAACGCAATTTACTACGATTTATTACCAGGTGATCTAACTATTATAACATTGTTTATGTGTTTATTATTGATGACATATACATGCACACAACATTGATCAAAATTATCTAGGTAGGTACTTATTTATTTATATTATTTAACTATAACATTCTTGTGTTGTGAAGCTCGTCAATAAACTTATACCGTAGTGAACGTTCCTCAGTGTTTCACTTCAATCAACCTAGCTTCTAAAACCAGCTTCCGAAACTAAGCTGATGAGCACAGCACGGTTTTGTGTGCCAAGGATACGTTTCCTTCTTTTACAAGTTAGCACGTTACACAAAGTTAAACGGTAATAAAGTTAGCACGCCAATCATTCTCACCGCGGAGAATGGCAGGTAGAAAATGCTTTTAGCATTAAGCCCACCTGTACAACAAGCATTGGTACGGGGGTACCAGCAAAGGGGGCGAAGGTTTCCGAAAAATGCCATTTTTGACCTTTGGTGACCTTTTGAGGGCACAATAACTCCGTCGGTCACCGAAATCAATCAGTATCCTTCTCTTATTAAGACAGTGCTAACAAAAAAGGTTTCATGTAAATTGGTCAACGCGTTTGGTTGTAATCGTGTCATTTTTATTTTATTTATTTATTTATTGAAAACACACACACGAGTTGGGCTTACCTACAGATATACCAAAGCGCCCAAAACGTCTAAACAAATGTTCACTATTCGTAATCATCCAAAACTAATTTAATTAAAAGAATAAACATTAATATTACATTATGTCAAAAACAATAAAATATCAATAAAACTTAGTTAAAATAATAATCGAAGTAAGTATGTTGGTACAATATTAATTAAATAAAAAAACATATATATAAAATGTCAAGTTGGTAAATTATTATAAAATAACATTCAAAAAATATAACATTAAATGATAAAGCCTTGTATAGTTGTCAAAAAATATGTCAGCGTCTGTTTGAGCAATAAATTTGTTGAGTGCAGTGAGTGCCCTTGCGGTAGGGGCTGAAGCACCGGCAACCGTCCTCACACCTGCGGGCGGAGCAAACTGCACCGGGCGACGCCTCGGTCCTGATGCGCCCTCGGCGCCCACCATGTGATCGCTGAAGTGCCATCGGGTTATCAACCTTACCGCATAACAGCAAATAATAGTGGTTTAGAAGAAGTAAGCCCCGCCTTAGCTGTAGAGTCTAAGCCGACCATGCCAGACACAAAAGAAGACGGGTAGAGGTACCTATGGATAGTATCCATACTGCCTCTTGTATGCATACCGGGCAAACTTCCTTTGTATTCTCTCAACCATAAGGGTGTATTTCGCTTCATGGGGATCCCAGACAATTGCTACAAACTCCAGGCGGCTACGAACGAAGGCGTTGTAAAGCATCATAGCCGCCTGTATGTTTGGAAAATCCCAGGTGACTCTCATTATGAAGCCTAAAATTTTACACACATGTCTACAGGTCGTCGAAATATGCGTATTGAAATTAAGCATTGGGTCCATTAACAAGCCTAAGTCTCGTATTATTTTTACGCGTTCGAGCGGAGAGCCATCAAGACTGTACGTATATTCCACCGGAAACCGACGACGTGTGAAAGTGACAGTCTTGCATTTTGAAGCATTGAAGGCAAGGTGGTTAGCTTTACTCCAGGCCACTACAAGATCTATATCCCGCTGATGTGCCAAACAATCCTCAATTGTGCTAATTGTCATAAATATCTTGAGGTCATCAGCAAACAGTAGACTCTTAGACGAGGTGATAACGGTAGGCAAGTCATTTATCATCAGCAGAAATAATGTCGGGCCTACATTATGTCATGCACAGACAGACAGACAGCGCTATGCATAATAGGGGGCTTGGCCCCCTAATATTATGTACAATATAGTCTTAATTCCAACGTACTTGAGCACTAATTGCGAGGAGTAATTTATTTTTACCCGTATAAATGGGGCAGCGAGTGGCGTGGTACGTTTATTTATGTGGGTGCGCCGAAACTGGAAAGTCATCTATTTGTGATGGGTGCGATGAACCTTATGGTAACCTTATTTGCAACGTGGTAAAACTATCGCATGTAACAATGTTTCTGTTTAGTGCCGCGGGCGAGGGCGGCAAAGTTAGGGGCGGCATATTTAGAACATTTCTTTTTGTCTTTATGTTATAAAAAAATATTATGTACACAAAGGGAAAACAAGTCTCGGATATTTAACAAAAAAATTATAACCATACCTACTATATAATAACGGGAAAAGGCTGATGTAATAAGGACGTTAGAGACAAATCAAGAAGTTGCAATTTGAGTGTTTCCTCTTAGGTCAGTAGGGGCGGGAAAAATAGCCTACGAGCGGCAAATTTGTAAATCCGCTACTGTCTCTGTGCATTTTGCGTAAAGCAAAATGGCAGAGTGCAAGGATCTTAGTATGTAGATACTTGCTATGTATGTTTGAATAAGACATCATCCCAACCGTGGGACGGCCACTGATGGACAAAGACCTCCCTCATGGGTCACTAAGTACTGATCATGAGATGTTGTTGCCAAACTCGCGCTTGGCAAGCGGCTTGGCGAGCGCAGTGCGGGTTGTTGATACACAGAAAGACGCTGCTGCCCATTTTCCGGAGGTATCCCTTAGCAGATTCTTACTGCATCTACGGGCAAGAGAGGATGGGCATCATTCTACTGCCGGCACCCCACGGCAACAAGACATCTGTAACTGAGTTTATGGAAAATAAAATATGTTAACCACTCAGCGAACCTACCTACCTATGCCGTGGCAAAACAAATCTCACAGCGCTGGTATATATTCCGTGCCGACTTAGCAAAGTAGGTACTTCCTATCCTACTTCCTACTAATATATAAAAGTGAAAGTAAGTATGTATGATGTATGTATGTGCCGTACCGCCGTGGGGTGCCGGCACTAGAATGATACCCCTCCTCTCATGCCCATGGATGCAGTAAGAGCCCGCTAAGGGATACCTCCGGAAAATGGGCAGCAGCGTCTATCCGTATATCAACATCCCATACTGCGCTCACCAACCCGCCTGCCAAGCGTGGTGAGTATGGCAACTACCCCTCATGGAGATCCATGAGGGAGGCCTGTGTTCATCAGTGGACGTTTTATGGCTGAAATGATGATGATGATGTTCCCTTTCCACGTCAAAGCCGCTGAACCGATTTGGATGGATTTTAGTATAAGAGTAGATTAGACCATGGAGACGGACAAAGGCTACTTTTCGTTGCGTATACTATTAAATCAGAAGCGGTTAAAATAGGGGAAGAAATTTGGTATAGAAAAAAATATTAAACACATGTTTCGGCGTTAGTTGTAGGGTAGTAGTAGGGTTGTAGTATAGTGGAAGTTGGAGGGTAGTAGTAGGGTTGTATTAGGGTCCGAGGGGAAGGGAACCACCCAGCTTGTCGGTTCGCGTAGGTGACGTTGACGTCCAGGTGGGGCCGTACCTTAAGTACTTGGGCCTCACCTTGGATAGTCGCTGGGGCTTCGAAGAGCACTTCAGCCGCTCCGTCCCCCGGATCCAGAGGGTAGTGGGTGCTTTGCACAGACTGCTACCCAATCTCGGGGGACCAAGGGAGGGCGTTCGCCGCCTCTATGCGGGCGTGCGGTCTATGGCACTCTACGGAGCGCCTGTCTGGTCCAGAAGACTGACGGGTGTTAGGCGCTGCAGGGCTATGTTTAGTAGCCTGCAGCGTTCTATTGCCATCAGAATCGTTCGCGGTTACCGCACGATTTCGCATGAGGCGGCGACATTATTGGCGCGGCTCCCGCCGCTCGACCTCCTGGCGGAGATGGACGCACCTGTGTACGTTCGTCTCCGGCAGGAGGGCGATGGTGGGGCTGCGCCAGCTGAAGTGCGGCAAGAGGAGCGTCGACGTGCGCTTGGGAAGTGGCGCGAGCGGCTCGAGGAGCCAAGGAACTCGCGCCAACGCGTCGTCGGCGCTGTTCTGCCTAGCTTCGAAGCCTGGCTAGGGAGGGAGGGAGATAACGTCACCTATCGACTTACTCAGGTACTCACCGGGCATGGTTGCTTCGGTGAGTACCTGAGTAGGATCGGACGCGAACCGACACCGCAATGCCACCATTGTGGGTGGGGCCAGGATTCCGCCCAGCACACGCTCGAGGATTGCTCGGCGTGGTGCGTGGAAAGGCGGAATCTGGCACTCAGGATCGGGCAGGATCTCTCTCTGCCCAGCGTAGTTGCGGCTATGCTGGCAGATGAGACGGGGTGGAAGGCGGTGGCCTCTTTCTGTGAGACCGTAATGGTCCGGAAAGAGGCCGCGGAGCGGGATCGCGAGAGGGCTGATCCCGCTCGTAGAAGGCGGCGGCGGGGTGCAGGCAACGGCCGCCCCACACCGCCTGCTCCGTGAGGCTACGGCGTCACGGGGCTGCGGCATCCTCTATAGGGGACCATCTGGGTCTGTAGGGTAGTCAGAGTTAGGGCTTGGACTATCCCAGACGGACCCAGGGAGGGCGATGGTGCATGATATGGCTATGCACCATCGTAAGTTCCGCGAGACATAGGGGGCGTTAGTTGTGGACGCTGCCGGGACGTGCGGGTTGTATTAGGGTAGTTGTAGGGTAGGTGATTATAGGTGCGATACGAAGTTCGCCGGATCAGCTAGTTAATGTATATGTAAGTAAAGTTTGGAGGCGGTTTCTCTTAAGGTTTTGATTTTATTGTAAACTAGCTTCTGCCCGCCTCTTCGCATGCGTTGTACCTAAATAAAAAGTAGCCTATGTGTTAATGCTGGTCAACATCAATACGTGTGCGAAGTTTCAGCTCAATCCGTAGCCTAGTTTTTGCGTGAAGAGGTAACAAACCTCCATCCAAACAAACTTTCGGCTTTATAATATTAGTGGGATAGTAGATTGCTAAAACGACCGTTTAGAAGCAAGCTTCTCTCAACGTTCAGGATCGATAGCCCTGAACACGTCCTTGTAGCGCAGATGCTGACATCGTGTTTCCGCTTATCCTCGGCCATCTCCGTGTAAGATAAAGGTTTACGTAAACGGCGGTCATTCATGCGGAGGACATGCCTACATCTCACCCACACCACCCTTCAATTAGATCAGGGGTTCCCAAACTATTTTTTAACATGCCCCCCTCCGCAGAATACAAAAAGTTCAAGCTCGCTACTGTACATCTTTGACGGACCTAATGATAAAACCTCTAAGAACAGCCCAAAGCAAGGAATTTGTAACGTAAAGTTATAAATGCACGAGTGCGGGAGTGTGTATTTGTAACCAGGGACAAGACGGACGACTGCGCGGGCTAAGCGGAGGGCGAGCTCGTGCGCCAGCTTTGTGGGGACGGGCTATGGATCGCGCCCCCCGCAAAATTGTCTTACGCCCCCCTAGGAGGGCGCGCCCCCTAGTTTGGGAATCCCTGGACTAGATAGTCGAAGACACCACCTGCGTTGGCATTGCATTAGAAATGAAAAACGCTAGACGCCAAACGCCAACAACACAATTCGTTCTATTTATCCTTTTCAAAATGGTACTTAGATTTTACAAAATTACTAACAGTTTTTATTTCAAATGAGAATTACTGTTTTGGCGCTTACGCCTTTTAATTTTAAGCTACCTGTTCGCGTCAGTTTGTATAGAGGCGGCCCGTGCCAGTCCTTCCATAGTAATTCAAACAATTACATTCAAATAATTGTTTTTTAATGCGTCGCCTAAGTCTAGACATTAAGCGTCCTCGACTAACATCACCTTTCACAATTAATTTTATAAATACAATTTTGTTTAACGACCATATATTTTCTGTCATGTTATACCTGAAATGTTTTCTGACCTTCACTAAACTCTTTTAATGGAAATAAAATTGTTATAATTGAAAGGTAAGTATAATAATAAGTTTTCGGACCTTTACTAAATAAACTCTTTCTAATGAAAATAAAATTGTTGTAATTGAAAAGTTTTCTGACCTTTACTATCTTTTTAATGGAAATAAAATTGTTGTAATTGAAAGGTAAGTATAATAATAAATTTCCGACCTTTATTAAATACACTTTTTTAATGAAAGTAAAATTGTTGTAATTGAAAGGTAAGTATAGTAACAAGTTTTCTGACCTTTACTAAATAAACTCTTTTTAATGAAAAATTGTTGTAATTGAAAGGTTTTACACTCTAATACTCTCTCTCTCATGCCCATGGATACAGTAAGAGTACAACATCCCGTACTGCGCTCCCCACTCCCCAACCCGCCTACTAAGCGTGGTGACTATGGCTACTACCTCTCATGGACATCCATGAGGGAGGCCAGTGCTCAGTAGTGGACGTTTTACGGCTGAAATGATGATGACACTCTTAAATACACGACATTCTTGTAGTTCAGTAGTAGGAAATAGACTACATTAATAAACTAGGCTTCAATTCTCAAGCTGCCCACGCAAACTTCAGCAGCACTATTAAAGTGTCCAAGAGTAGGTACTAAGACTAGATAAAACGAGGTTAATTCTAGTTTCTAGTTACTAGGTTAAAGCAGTCAAGGACTTAAAGGCATAACTCCAGCGTAAACTCGGGTATATTTGGAAACAACTTATTATACATCCCCACTTTCACCCCCATATCTTGAAAACTTCTTGACTGATTTGATAAAACATATTATATAACCGTAACATATTAACCGCCGTGGGGTGCCGGCAGTAGAATGATACCCCTCCTCTCATGCCCATGGATGCAGTAAGAGCCTGCTAAGGGATACCTCCGGAAGATGGGCAGCAGCGTCTATCCGTGTATCAAGATCCCATACTGCGCTCACCAACCCGCCTGCCAAGCGTGGTGAGAATGGCAACTACCCCTCATGGAGATCCATGAGGGAGGCCTGTGTTCATCAGTGGACGTTTTATGGCTGAAATGATGATGATTATTTAAGAACCAGTGCTAGAAAGCCTGCTTTCAATTAAAAAAAAACTGCATGCAAATGGTTCCACTCGTTTAAGAGCCGTAGTTCTTAAGCTGTATTTGCGCCACAGACAGACACATGGACAGATACACACAGGTAGCGGTCAAACTTATAATACCCCTCTTTTTTGTTGCGGGTTAGAAATGAAAACCAAGGAACAAAAGTGAAAATGTAAGAGTTGTCGTCTCTATTTTACTGTTCCGTACCTACGAGTTTAACTTACACAGTCATTTAACTACAATGTAAATTGCCTATTTTCACTAATTTAGAACAAAAAAAAACATTTAACTTAACAACTATTGCTTAGGTACCTAAAAGGTCAAAATAAGCTAAATTGAGAATTTCATTTTAATCATTTTGGTTACAAAACTTGTCCTTTTCATTATGTATGGAGTACTTATCTCCGCAAACTTCGGAGATAAAGAGGGGAACGGTATCTTTTTCAACGTTTTTGTAAATAAGTCAAAAACTATACGGCCTAAAGCAAAACTAAAAACTGTTTATTGATGTGCGAAAAAAGCCCAAACCGCAGGCTAATTTTTGTGTGAAACATCGATACATACACAATAGCTTTCGCGTTTAAAATATTAAGTAGGATAGCGCTGGAGTTCTACCTTTATGCTTGAACTTCGTGTAGCCTTGACAAACCTCGCTATTTGTGAATACGTTTGTTACAATTTCCGTATATTTGAAGTTAATTGCGAGGTGGCGCACAAAAACATAATTTCGTTTAGGAAAAGCTTTTATCAAAAGCTTTACTTGGAACTTTTTTAATTTCGTGAAGGAGGGAAAACTCGGACAGTAACATAACCTATAGTATTTTTTACCAACTTTTGCGAGAATTACTAGTAGATTGACGGCAGACACGGTTTGCAATAATTTAAAAAAATATATTATATAAATAAAAAAAAGTAAATAAAAAAAAACCGACTTTAAAACTATACAGGTACCAACATGTACAAACTTACACAAAAACTAACAAGGAAAAGATATAGGTATTTTTTGTTATTGATGATTTTTACAAAAATCGCTTTGGTGAAGCGCTTTTCGTATTTGCGATAAAATTATACAATAAACATAAGCTTAAAAAAAGAATCGTCGAAATCCATTTACATTACAATAATTGGCGGAGTAATCGCGTACCAAACATACAAAAAAACATACAGTCGCTGCTGTTGGAGTTTTTCCGGGTAAATAGCGTCAGCTAAACCATTATTTGGAAAATGTCTAAAATGTACTGTGATTAATTAAACATTGCGAAGAGTTGAAATAGTTGTAAATCCTTGATCAACACTTGATGTTGTGCCGACCCCATACCATGTGAACGATGAATAGGAAACGCACCTGCATTATGTATGACGCTTAGTTACTGTAAGGCCTGTCAGAGCAACATGCATAATGCAAAGATTATGCATGGACTTGCGGTTAATTACACAAGGGGTTATGGAATAGAGCCGTTTTGGCTGAGAGATATGTACCCCCGACTTTCAATCCGAAGGTCGTGGGTTCGATACCGGCCGTAAATCAATGGTATCTCTATCATGAAAAATTTAGTGTGCACACTTAACACGTGCTTTAACGGTGAAGGAAACAACGTGAGGAAACCCGCGGCTTAGTTAGCTTCAGACGTATTGACCTGTTCTTTCCTCTGACTAATAGCTAACTAAGCTGGGAGGATGGTATAGGTGCTGGGCAAGCCTCATCCATCTAACAATGACTTTGGATCGAACTTTTATAAAGGGCAAAATGGCGCTGTGTAAAAGAGTTCAGCATTATAATATTCATTTCAAAAGCTCCAAGAAACAAAAACTGGAGCTATTTTCAGCTAAATCCTTAATCGTCATCCTTCTTGTACAGTGAGAGGCAGAAGTAGTCATTTAAATGCGATCATAATTAATAAGAATAAATTAGGCCAGGTGCGTGTCGGGCCACGCGCTATGTAGGGTTCCGTAGTTAACTGTTGTTAGAAGTTGGTGTATGTTTTTTTACGTTTACGAAAACATTTTGACAGGTTTTTATGTAAACACATACATCGGCATTTGCCGTGGTGTGCCGGCATTAGAATGTTACCCCTCCTCTCATGCCCGTGGATGCAGTAAGAGCCTGCTAAGGGATACCTCCGGAAGATGGGCAGCAGCGTCTTTCCGTGTATCAACATCCCGTAATGCCCTCGCCAACCCGCCTGCCAAGCGTGGTGAGTATGGCAACTACCCCTCATGGAGATCCATGAGGGAGGCCTGTTCAGTAGTGGACTTTTTACGGCTGGAATGATGATGATGATGATGACATATGTACATCGATAGAATGTATTATTCACAAAAATGTCTGTTAAAAAAACATTTTACATGCTTGCACGCAGTATGTATACAGAAACTACCACTGCACATAACACCTTGAATTAAATTATTTTATTCTGGCAAAAGAACGAGTAGATTTGATAAAAAATTAAAACTAAAAAAATTGTATTTATACCTTTCTTATTACTAGAAATGCTGCTTGCATTGCCGTATTTCAGTTTGAAAGGTTTCTTGGTAAATAATTGTATTCCATTGCTTACGTCGACTTCAGGCCTACAAGTGTTTGCTTTGAGTTGCCAGTCACGCGAGAAGTGTATTGTTGCACGAAGCGGGCAATGTTTTTTTTTGGTTGTATTGTATAATGCTACACACCAACTTAACCAAGCAAGCTATGGAAACCAGATGACAAACGTGATTTTTTAAATGAGGTCAAATAACGGCAACAGATTAGATGCTTTAAATATTTACAGAATGTTAAGTTGTATATTCACTTTAAAAAATAAATAGTTAAATTAAAATAAAAAAAAATAATTGAGGGCGGCTCCCATACAACAAACTTATTTTTTGGCCGTTTTTTGCCCCTTAAATGTTTATTTATTTATTTATTTATTTATTTATTAAGGCACACAATACACGATACAAGATTAACAACACAAGTAATAAAAAATAAGGTTTAGACCTAGCTTGTACCATAACTTTTGTTTAGTTTATTCTGTTTTAAATATTTTGCTATAGCAGCCAAAGATTTTTTTATTACACCATCTGTGAAATTTCACCTGTCTAGCTATCACGGTTCATGAGATACAGCCTTGTGGTAGACATACAGACAGACAGACGGACAGCGAAGTCTTAGTAATAGTGTCCCGGTTTTGCCATTTGGTACGGAGCCCTAAAAATTAGAGCATGAGTCAAAAATTACAATATGCTCTGATAGGTACTCTAATAAAAACTTGATTTCGTAGCGCTAGTGATCATTAATAAGGTCTGCTTATTAATGCTTACCTAATTATTGTTGTGTTTGCCTGTAATTGGTTTAACATATCAAACTGTGTCCGTATAATTGTTATAGTGTAATTTTTGATATGTAAACTGTAGGAGATCCTTTTCTTTATATATAAATAAAACAAATGTTATTTTCATAACAGCTGCCAAAATTTTAACAGACTAGAAAACAGCCCATCCTTGACTTTCTGTTGTGGGCGCAAATGAAAGTCATTGATGAGATCCATTTGTCTGATATCAGCTGTCAAAATATGTCATAAACTCCAACAAGTTGTTACAAGTTTTAAGTGTCACAAATGGGAACCCTTCAGGCTAATGCACTGTGGTCAGAATGTTGCCCCTTGGCAGTGGAATGTCGCCTCTCCTATCTTGCCCGTGGATGCATAAAAATCTGTCAAGGGATACCGCCGGAAGACGGGCAGCAGGGTCTTTACGTGTATCAACACCCTTGCGCTTGCCAAACCGCCTGCCAAGCGTGACAAGTCCCTACTAAACAACCCCAACAACCCCCTTATAATCAGAACTTAGGGATGCATGAGGGAGGCCTAAGTCCAGCAGTGGACGTGAACGGCATTCCTACGGCTAAACATTAAGAGATATCATTATAAGATGATTGAAAACTTTTCCCAACTTCAATTTGATGCACTGAGCTAGAAATATAATCCTTCAACGAAACCGTTTCGTCGACGACTGCCCAGGTACTAATTATATTTATGTTAATTAGTTTCGCTTGACAAAGGGGATGTAAGCTCCGTTTAGGCTTGGATTTGCGCGGTTTTGCCGCAGTGAAAACTTTACTCCAAGAGAAATGCAAAAAGGTCTTTGTAAGGTATTTACTTTCAACCCAGGTTCAGCAGTCGGTATTTTGTGAATTAATCAAGCTTTTGTCTATGGCTGTGCAGTTACATGGATAAGAAGTGGAGAAATAAATGGACAGGCATTACGAAAGTTCGGTATTTAAAATCTACAGGCTCCGCACAGGCGTACCGGTAATATGGATGCAGTTAATTTTTACAGTGGTTATAATTACGTTAGTGAAAGAATAAACAAGCTAAGTAATAAAAAAAAGATGCTTGGTTGATTGGTGCGTTGGTTGGGGTACTTAGCGTTGAATACTCAGCTGTTTTTTTAAAGCTGTGACAATTTTACCTATATGGATAAGGCTTCCCCGACACCTATACCGTATTCTAGGTTTCTTCGTCTATACTCAAAAGATATAAGTAGGTATTACTTTAAAATATAGAGTCCGAACCAACTTTAATCTAACTAGTACTTGTTCTAAGTATACGTGACCTAACTTGTTGGTAAGCTTACGTAGTATCTAGACACACGGCAATGAGTCAGCCAAGTTCTGAAGAAAGCACACGTCATGATGCCACTCCCTTATGATCTCCAAGATGGTGATGGAGCTGCCTCCTTAGCAGCTGGGTTGGCGAGCGCGGAACGGATGTAGATACACAGTATGACTCTGCCGCCCATCTTCCGGGGGGTTTCTTAAGCAAATTCTTACTGCATCCACGGGCAAGACAGGAGGGGTAACATTCTCCTGCCAACACCCCACGGCAATTCACGTATCGGAGAGAATATTGTAGTAATTGGCGGCAAAGGGTGTATTAGGTAGGTCTTAACTCACTATGTGAGTCTTGACTTTGATTGATGACCCACTTATTACAGTATTTCTCTTTTTCAAAGAAATGAATAACCTTATCAAAAATGTTTACGGTTCCGGTGGGGTTCGAACCCACATCCGTCAAATCGATACTTGACGCTTCCTAAAGCCGAAAGTGCTTTGACCGCTAAGCCACAGAACCCATGTCGGGACCCGCTGAAATTATTGATAAGGTGTTCATGTTTTACTCAAGTGTGGTTAAACACTATAAAAAAAATAACAAACTATAGTATTTCTCTTTTCTACTCCTGTCCATTTTTCATCAAAAACCTTTCAGTATTTTGACGATCAGTTGAAAATAACAGTATATTTACATACCTTCTATAATATAAATTCTTGAATTTGAAATACAACTTAATGTCGTCGTAGGACACACTCAAATTGTAAATAAAAAAAAAATACTTAATATTTAAATGTTTTGTCACGCTTTTGCTTTAGCATTAAACATCCATTCATCTAACGCCTAAGCTTACTTATGAATGCTGGCTCGCTAAGGAACATTAATCTTGCTACTCCAAACAATTGTCCAGCCTCGGTTGTCATCAAACGTGGCAATTTATAGATGGAATCGCTTTTGTCCGAAGCAATTAAAAGAACAGCCTTGGATTTTATTTCATGATTCGCAAAATGACTTCGATATTTTATTTAGTTGTCGTGCAAAATTCTGATATTGCTGCATATTTTTTTGGTTGAAATGAAAATGATTTCCTAAGCGAAGCTGCAAGTAATAATTAACCTATCAAGTCTAGCTAGATATATGGATGATTTATACAGCGTCAGCAACTGGTATTTATGCTGTACGGGACGCTGCAGTGCCTGGGACATTGTAAGATGGATATGGCTTGATCAGCACCTATAATATCCTCTCAGCTATACCCGAAAGAACATGTCGAAATATCTGAAGCTGACTGAGTCGTGGGTTGCCTAACGATGTTTCCTTCACCGATTAAGCGTGTTAAAAGCACTTTCGGATAATAACTCTATTTAAGCTTAATAACTTGCTGAGTATGAGCAAAATAAACTGCAAGTAATAATTACTTAATAACATAAAAGGTTAAAAAATATTAAATTAAAACTAAGATTAAATTAAAAAAAATATTACTAAGAACAGAAGCGAATGTTCCGGAACTATGAAGGCAAAGTAAATTATGTGAAGATGTAAACTTTGTGTCATCAGAACGTCGAAACACTATGGTCGCATCGAAAGACGCTGTGATAGAATCCGTAACAGCATATTATGCTGAGTAGTGACCATTTTATCACTATTTTGATAGTAACAAAAACCAGATTATTTAATTCAGTTTTTGCATTGTGTGTGACAAAATAAACGCATCTTCTATATATTTTTCTAAATAACAAATTCGACTAACATTTAACTTGAAATACTTGTCAAATAAAACCTGTAATTTAATAGCACGTAATCCACACTTGTTTCTGAATAAAAAATTACCTTTGCTAATAAATAATCCGACAACCAACACGGAAACTGACCACAGGCGGGCTCGCTAATTCCAAAACATTTTTCACGTCACTTGACTACCACAAATCAGTAAACTTGCACAGTTAACGCAGTTAATCTAAAATATCAAGACTTCTCACACACAAATGAGGATAAAGTTATTGTTTTGTTGTATTTGTGTGAAGGGGCGTGTGAATACGTCTTGTCGCGACGAAATGCCGCAGAACACTGAATTGAACTGAAACTGCGAAGCTTAAGTCTTGTGGGAAAGCGTGAAAACTTGTAGGGTGCACAACCCTGGAAGTTGAGGTGTTAATTTTGCAACGCGATTACGGAAAATTTTCTTTTAGTTTTCTCCTAAAGCGTTTAGTTAGTTAGTTGTTATTTTTTTAAATCTCACGCAAACGCAAGCTTCAGCATCTCAGCAGTAGGACGTCCACTACTGGACCTGCCCCATGGGTATCCAAGATCATGAGGAAGTGTTGCCATATTTTCAACGGTTGGCAGGCGGGTTGGCTAGCGCAGTACGAGATTTTAGAACACGGAAAAGACGCTGCTGTCCCTCTTCCTGAGGTAAATACTGCATCCACGGGCAAGAGAGGGGCAACATTCTACTGCCGGCACCCTACGACAACATTGCTTATCAGAAGCCTTACTAAGCTTATCACTATGCAAACGCTCTCATAGTAACAGGGTGGTGTAGGTTCACGAATAATTACGCAAAATGTTGTAAGATGATAAGTTGATAACATACCCACGAGCAAAGACGATTGAAACGAGTAAAGACCCTTCCACCCCCTTGTCAAAAAACTATGCAAATTAGAGAGTTCGCTATAACTTTCCTATAAACTTTACAAACACTTCTATTAGCTATAAAAGTTTCACGGGTTTATCTCTGCAAACTTCGGAAATAAGGGGAGAACGAAACATTTTTTGTAAATAACTCAAAAACGATACAGCTTAAAGGATAACTACTTAACAAAATTGAGTTCCCTTATCCGCCCTCATGCAATCTTAATAACAATATTTTTTAACATTTTCATATTTTATGCTATATTAGTAAAAAAAAGTGTTATCTTTAACTATTTCAAATTG
The DNA here is from genome assembly GCA_963082625.1 of Pasiphila rectangulata. Lineage (NCBI taxonomy): Eukaryota > Metazoa > Arthropoda > Insecta > Lepidoptera > Geometridae > Pasiphila > Pasiphila rectangulata. The sequence goes on along the minus strand of OY720261.1, from coordinate 7,099,735 downwards.
CATCAGTAGTTCTCGAGATATCCATTTGTGACAGACAGACAGTGATACCATAAGGGTTCCTTATTAAAATTTTGGTCCGGAACCCTAAAAAAGTACGAAATCAATCATCGAGGTTAAGAAACCCTACGCGCGGTCTTAAATTGGATGAGTGACCGAATATTTTGTGCATTTTTAAACTTTTACTGAATCAGATCAGCTACTTTATAATAATTATTATGTTCCTACCTACGGAACCCTCGGTGGGCCAGTCCAGCTCGCACTTGTCCGGTTTTATTTTTATCTGTGTTACCTCAGTGCTCCGTCGTTTATGAATCATTCCGAAAAAAAAAATTCGACTAATTTCAATTGTCTTAGTTTTACCCTACTTAAAAAAAGGAGTCTGTATTTTTTTTTAAATCTTTGTTACCTCAGAACTCTGACGTTTATGATGCGATTTTTAGAATTATTTTTAGATTTGTGTAGATTTTAAGAAGTGGTCATATAAGAAGTGGTAATTTTAAGAAGTCCTATTTTATTGTGGTCATTTCGAATTGTGGTCATTAACCGCCGAAAGGAGATACACTTTGAATTAGGTCCCAATATTTTTCCATATTCAGTTCTGATGATGGGATCTATGAGGAATCAAGGGATCTCCTCAAATATTGTAGAGAAAGATATAGCGAGTTGCCCCCGTACCCAAGACAGCGCAGCGTGCGGCGCTGTGCGTATTTTTTATTTACAAACTGCCGGCATGTCTATTAATAATGCAGACGGATTAGTCAACCTGGATGTCAGAGGTAGTCAGATTTTATTTGCGAATGTTAAATCTCCTCCGGAAGATGGGCAGCAGCATCTTTCCGTATATCAACATCCCGTACTGCGCTCACCAACCCGCCTGCCAAGCGTGGTGAGTAGGGCAACTACCGTGGCAAACATTTACCAAGAAAAACTAGAGAGAATTGTTTATTGTTTATTGTTCAAAAAAATAAATGTAACATAACAGATACTTAACCTAAATCATTACATCCATCATATCTAAAAACATTAAATCTGTGCATTAGACGATTACAACGGAACGCGTTCACCGATTCACATGAAACCTTTTTTGTTAGCACTGTCTTAATGAGAGAAGGGTACTGATTGATTTTAATGACCACAGGGACCGGAGATGTTCCTCAGATATAGGTAGTCCTCAAAAGGTCACCAAAGGTCAAAAATGGCATTTTTCGGAAACCTTCGTCCCCTTTTCTGGTACCCCCGTACAAAATGTCTGTTGCATATAAATATAACAAAAAGAGACTATTGGCAGTCTCATCGATAAATAGCGATCTCTACAGACAAGCTTGGGTGGGATGCATTGGATCTGTGGAAGTATTGTGAGCAAGGTGAATATTAGGATGTTTAAAATATACCATCGTCATCATCATTTCAGTCGTAAAACGTTTCTAAACGTTTCAGGCCTCTCTCGTGGATCTTCATGAGGGGTAGTTGCCAAACTCACCACGCTTGGCAGGCGGGTTGGCGAAATATACCATACATTAATTATTATATTATATTTAAGCTCTAATGATGAAGGAAATGCTGAGGGGTAGCCTTATTGTTTTCACTTTTCTAACTATGTAATTATTTATCTGTACGTACAATGCAAGTGATTTTGATAACAATTAAAACTTTTCCTATTTCTATAACAGCTTCATCGTCATCATCATCATCCTTTATCGTACTGCTGGGCATTATATACAGTACATAATAGCTTAATTTATACGAAAACAAAACCAGAGTTGGCACACAAATTCAGTGCCGGTATTCAGTTCCACGTATTATTATAGCCGTATGTTTGGAAAACTTTGCTGTCATTCAAGCATTTTGGCAACCGCCTATGTTAGTTTCATTCGGTTCAAAGATGTTTCATCTTAGAACCTAGAATCACAGGAGAAACTTAAGTTTCGATGATAATGATTTTCATGAAAAATCTAAACGTGTCGCTATAGCAGAAAATGCTTTAGCATTAAGTCCTCCTTACACAATTATCATGTGTAAAAGTGTCTGTACTAACAAAATGAAAAGTATATCTCACGTCAATTTCGAAGCTGATATATGTATAAATGGTTTCTCTTCGACTTCATGTTCTAACAGTGTTAATTCTCAGATATATATATATATTTTGTAGTTATGAGTTATACACACTAAAACTTGCTGCATTCTTTAAACCATCAGAACTTATTAGGTACTTAAGAACTTGACAGATGACTCCTTCCAAATTCCTTTATTGATTTACATAAACATTTTGGGAACCACCTGTGTTAAACTTGGGTATTTTACCTAAACTAACACTGATAATTGAATAAGCACACTATATTAAATTTACTACAGCATTCCTTCGGGACGGGTATTTAGACGATGAACCGAAGTAACCTCTTTACAATTTCGAATTTTCGCTCGGAAATTCTTTTCGAGATCTATATTTGTAACCAGCCCCGCATCCCTGGTTCTGACACTCAATTAGACAGACCATAATGTTATTGGCATTACATTTAAATAAACCAGCCCGGCTCTTCGCCAAATTACCACAGTAACACTACACCAATTACTTTGATAAAAAATTACATAATTTTATCTACATCTAAATTCTATAAAAGCGGCAGGTAGGTATAGTTCAAAGTACTCACCACATGTCAAGAAACAAAAAAATCCAATCAACGCTGAACACACTGTTCACACATTTTATCACAATCACTAAACTCGCGGAGGTTATTCGTTATTCGATTCACAGATGGCCTTTCCAGTCGATGTCGAATATAGGAGAAATAAAAGAAAATATCGACGTCCGGGCCGTTCAAGCGCCGGACTATTTGAATTTAGAACGTACGAACACGCGTATGGCAGCTATTTATAAGTTCGCTGGGCAACGCACGTGCCGATTCAATCTGAACTGGATTTCAGTCTGCGGTCGATGTGATGAGAGGTCTTTATAAATTGGTAGGATTTGACGGAGTGATTAATTCATGATTGAACCCGGCTGAATACCTGAAGTTTAACTGAAAGTTCTAGAATTCAAGATATTAACCTCACTTATATGCTCATACTTAGTTCTTCTAATTTTTCAACAAAAAGCCGACTTCAATAATAAAATCTAAAATGTTGCTGTAAATGCCCAAACCGCCTATATGTTTATTTCACTTGATTTAATCTCTTTATCATAGATCCCATAATCAGAACTGGGTTTAAAAGCAAGCAAACATTATTAAGTGTAAAAAAAACCCAACCGCAAGTTTAAATAAAAGCATAAAACTATACTTTGAGGGACTCCAGTGCACGCTATTACATAGATACATTCATTTCAGCCGATAAACGTCTACTACTGAACACAGGCCTCGCTCATGGATCTCCATGAGGGGTAGTTGCCATACTCACCACGCTTGGCAGGCAGTTTGGCGAGAGCAGTACGGGATGTTGATACACGGAAAGACGTTGCTGCCCATCTTCCTGAGGTATCCCTTAGCTGGCACTTACTGCATCCACGGGCATGAGAGAAAGATTACATACATTATTTCATTCCAATGACCTTGGTGGTGATGTTGATGTGTATGAACTATAATGTCGAAAGGATATAATATTAGCCATCTTTCGATGTGGTCAACCGTGAATTTTGTAATAAAGATAAAGAGTTTTGATAAACATCTGTGGTCGTCTTCCTCAGTTCCATTTCACTACATCATACTTTCTGAATTGAATTGACCTTTATCTAATCTAAACATGCCGAAATCTCTAAGGTTTACCTTTTAGCGTGTGCATTGCGGTAACCACCAACCGCACATTTTTGGTTACTATGTAAGACCAGCTTTTTGGTACGACCATATTTAACGTGTGCTGTGGCCGAACGGGGCCACAGCACTAGTCTATCACTAGTTTCAGAACCTTAATATTATTGATATTGACGATACTCTTAAGATTGACTGCCGCCTTCTCGACAACCCGGAGATTTGCAGTAAGGCTTTTAATGAATCACATAAACTCAAAGTTATGACTTTTAATATCAGAAGTCTTCAGAAGAATTTTGATGAGTTTCGCATGGCTTTGGAGCGTTTCTCAGTTCGTTTTGATGTTATTATATTAACAGAATGTCATCTTGGATCTTCTCCATTAATAAGGTCTTTACCAGGTTACTCCCATTTTGGTACTTCGCACATCAATAACAGGGCTGGGGGCGTAGTGGCTTACATCCGCTCGGATTGGAATGTGTCTGTCAGCGAACCAAACATTGTTGAGGCTGATTCCTTACTTATCAAATTACCCAACTCTAAATTTTTACTTGGTCTTTACAGATCCCCTTCTTTTCCCAGTATCCAAAATTTCATGTGTTCTGTTGACTGTATTGTCAAACAATATTCTTCCTCTAATAATGATATAATAATAGCAGGTGACATTAACATTAACATTGCACATGACGACGATTTGGTTAACGGTGCTCGAGATGACTATTTGTGCTTTATGGCAGAGTTAGGCCTGAAACAGGTCATTAATGTTATGACCAGACCATCATCTGGAAGTTGTGTTGACCATATTTTTGTTACTGATAAATCTCACGCTCTAGGAGTTGTATGCAGAACAGCGATAACTGACCATTATATGGTCATGGCTGGGTTCGAAGGTTCTGGCTCGTCCAACTCTTGCCATAGCGTTAGAACTAAGATAGATTACGATGCTTTAGCCTATGACTTAGAACAGATAGATTGGTCTGATGTCGTTGAATCTGCTGCAGCCTCTGAAGCAGCCCTATTGCTCACAAGTATTTTAGAAAACACTTTACAAAGAAACTCTAAAAAGATTACCATTAGTCGTCGCAAGCACATTGGCAAGGAATGGGTCACTCGGGATCTTATTAAATCAATGCGACACAGGGACGCTCTACACCTCCAAACTAAAAAGTACCCAGACAATCCTGTTTTTAGGGCTAATTATATCGCGTACCAGAACGTCTTTAGATCCACGATGAGAAATGCTAAAGCCTCGTATAACAAAGAACTGTTCCTTAAAAACAAAAATAAACCACAATTAATCTGGAAAACCATCAAATCAGTTTGCGAGCTATCTAAGCGGAAAGACAGCTCTAATGAGCTACTTAACATTAAATCTTCTCCTACGGAATCATTGGACGTTTGTAATGACTTTTTTGTTGGAGCTGGTCAAACTCTGGCTAACTCTATACTTAAAACACTTAACAAGTCGCAGGATGAACTTGCTGCTGAGGTTGAGGTGTTCTGTAATTTTTCGCACTCATTTTTCATGGCTCCCACTGATTGTGATGAGATCTCGAGCATAATTGATGCAATGAAATGCAATTGCGCACCCGGTAAGGACGGCATCTCAAATACATTTCTCAAAAGATTTGGCAAATCATTTATGGAACCTTTGTGTCATGTCCTAAACTTAAGTATATCTACAGGAGTTTTTCCTGACTGCTGGAAGATTGCAACAGTTATTCCTATTCATAAAGATGGTTCTAAGTCATCCCCTTGTAATTTTCGTCCTATCTCACTCCTACCGGCTTTTTCTAAGATCTTGGAGAAATTAGTCAACAAAAGACTAAACAGCTATCTAGAGAAGAATCATATTTTGTCACCCTATCAATTCGGGTTCAGATGTGGAAAGTCAACGGAAGACGCCGTTCATTACCTAATTGATTTTGTTGCATCTGCTCTTGACAACAATAAAAAATGTATCGGCGTCTTTCTTGACCTAGCTAAGGCGTTTGACACGGTGTCGCCAAAAATCCTTCTTAGGAAGTTGGAAGGTCTAGGGATCAGAGGAGTCGCTTTGCGGTGGTTTGAAAGTTATTTATCTGCAAGAACCCAATGTGTCTCGGTAGATGGACACTCCAGTGGCATCCGGAGCGTTTGTTTTGGAGTCCCCCAGGGCAGTATTCTGGGTCCCACTTTATTTACCCTGTACATCAACGACATCCTCTCTATGATTGGCCAGTCTGACCGAGCACGAATCCTGTGTTACGCAGACGACACGGCAATTGTGTTTCAGGGTGACTCATGGCAAGATACCTCCTGGCTTGCGGCGGAAGTCTTAGCACGCATCTCAACCTGGTTGGATGCGAATTTACTCACGCTCAACGCCAACAAGACAAAATATGTTTGCTATCACAAGACCATAGTTTCTGCGCCGCCCAAAAATATTTCCTTGCGCATTCATAAATGCTCTTCCTCGAGATATGATACCTGCTGTTCCGTTTTCTGTCCTGAGATTGAACGTTCCACTTGCGTTAGGTATCTGGGAGTCCTTGTGGATGAAAACCTCACCTTTCGCCAACACATAAACGCTCTCTCAGGCAGAACCAGAAAACTAATTCACATCATGAAACTCCTTCGTGATAGCGCTGATAAAGACACGCTTATGATCGTATACTCGGCTCTCTGCCTATCTATCGTGAGCTATTGCATCACCGTTTGGGGTGGCGGTACCAAGTCTGCAATGATCGGCGTGGAGCGCGCACACAGAGCGGTTTTAAAAGTTATGTTTCGAAAACCATTTAGATTTCCCACTGCTTTTCTTCATTCTGAAACGCAAACGTTGACTGTTCGCCAGCTTTATATCTCATGTGCAGTTTCATCATACCACAGGACTTTCTCTGCCCAAACACAAACACAATCAACACAAAAAGGTCGTCGTATAAAAGTTAGGATCCCTACCACTAAAACCGCTTTTGCCAAACGGTTCAAATATTTTGCCTTCCCTTTCATTTATCGTCGCGTGATCAAACATTGCGATCTATCCAGTTCCCTGTATGGCGTGAAGGAAAAAATAAGACGTTGGCTGCTAACCCTAGATTACGATGCTACTGAAGACCTCCTTAGCATTCTGCGATGAGTATTCCAAGCTTACTTACTTACTTATTTATTATATCCCATATATATTCCCCCTTCCCCTCCCACACTCCTAAAAAATCGATCATATTGCTATGCAGAGAGCTCTAATTGCATTTTCGCTTAGTTGGACTGTTATATTAGTTAATTTTGTTTTCTTTTTCTTTTCGTAAACTTAAATTCAATGTTTTATAGTTATAGTTGTCATTCTGTTCTCTTTTAATTGTTTGCCTTGTAACTCGAACTCTGTAATGAGGTCTCCCGCGATACAGGCTTGCCTCGTGCGGGGACCACTGTCAAACATGTATTGTAAAATTTTTAACTTTGGCTAATAAATTATTTTGTATTTTTGTATTTTGTATTAATAATATATATATTGAATACTATGTCTGACAAAATAAAAGTATCTTTATCTTTAACATTTTAGGAGTTTCCTCAATTCACAATGAGCCCTTTTCATTAAAAAATAATAAAGTGTTTACCACTAAACCAAACCGATGGAGCTGGCAAGCGAAGAAAACAAGTTTGTGATTAATCACATTAGCTGTCATTGTCAAATTGTGTTTCCTACCAACAAAAGAAAACTAACGCCATCTATAACATTGGAGGAAGCTATTTTTGAAGTTGCGCTGGAATAATATAGCTGCGGCGGTTGCCGTGGAGTGCTGGCAGTAGAATGTTCCCTCCTCCTTTACCCGTGGATGCAGTAAGAATCTGCCAAGGCAGATGTGCAGCAGCGTCTTTCCGTGCATCTACATCCAGTACTGCGCTTGCCAACCCGCCTGCCAAGCGTGGTAAGTATGGCAGCAAACCCTCATGATCAGTACTTGTACGTTCATGAGGGAGGCCTATGTCCAGCAGTGGACTTCCTACGGCTGTGAAGATGACGATGATGCGGTAAATATAAATATTATCTCAATGAAAAACAGTTTAGAATTATGAAATAAATTATTATTAACCGTATAACAGCCGATTATGTATTGCCAAATACAATTAATGACTACGAATTATATACTTACACTATTTACAATTTTACATTACTCTATTTACATTATAAGAAAATTGTGACACAGGCACATATTATGGTATTTTTATTGTAAACTCAATTATAATTATTTTATGACTAAACAATATACTGAAACAATCCCGAAAAAACAATCAATCCACATAAACAAAGTACCTAAGTATCAATAGGTACATATAATATTTAGTATACATATAAATACATGGAAACAAAACACGTTTGAAAAAAGAGGGTAGGAATGTCACTGAATCAAATGTGAAGATCATTGACGACCTCTGCTTAGCTTGGGGCTAAATGATGCTATGTGAACTGTCTAGCATTATTTATTAAGCAATGGCGGACATGTAAATACCTATTCATCATTTCAGCCATAAAACGTCCACTGATGAACACAGGCCTCCCTCATGGATCTCCATGTGGGGTAGTTGCCATACTCACCACGCTTGGCAGGCGGGTTGGTGAGCGCAGTATGGGATGTTGATACACGGATAGACGCTGCTGCCCATCTTCCGGAGGTATCCCTTAGCAGGCTCTTACTGCATCCATGGGCATGAGAGGAGGAGTATCATTCTACTGCCGGCACCCCACGGCGAATACCGGCGGTAAATACCTATTGTGAGTGTTTAAAGATTGCTATGTGAAGAAATACGGTCTGCTTACTATGGCGTCAAAGTGTGAGATTTTCTTGTTGTACAAGACTTATAATAATAAATTGGCTTGTATCATTTTGACATCTGTCATTAATGTCACCTGTTAAAAACATTACAAAAGTCGATCATTTTGAAACTTTAAATCCTTATTTTACTGCTGTTCTAAAAATGTACATCTCGTCTACATACCCAGTCACGATCAAGTGTCAGTTTTAACTCTCAGTAGATTCTGTTTGTTTAACTGAATATAGCGACTAAGAAACAAGAACCAAAAAATACTTTATTCAGTGCGGCCGCATGGATCTTATTCGTGTCACAAATTAGAAAATAAAACAACAAATTACCTAATAGAATAAAGCACATAATTGAATCCTTAGCATAGATGGTGGTTTACGTGCTGGGCAAGCTTAATACATCAAACAATGATGGCGATTCTGTTGTTGCACTAACTAGCTAAAGCTAATTAAATTGACCTAAACTGACTGAAATTACATATTATACACATTCGGTTAGTGCCGTTAAAACGTAACAAATAGACCCAATTTTACTCAGACAGGTCTAAATTTAGAAACGTCAGATCTATAATTATAATTAGTTTTAGGAAGTGTCAATCCTCTCATGATCTTGGATACCCATGAGGGTAGCCTATTTCGTTTCAAGTGTTACAAAACCCCTTATGACGGAAGCCAATGTCCAGCGGTGGACATCCTACGGCTGAGAAGAATGAGTCTTCACTTTCAGTTCGGTGAAATTTCGCCTGCCTTCTCTTTCATTATGTAAATAGTTATTTATAACCTTAAATATTCTGAGAACTGGCATGTATAAACTAAGGTTAAAAGGCAAAATTTGAAAAGGTTTATTATATTTCTAAGCTATTGACAGGATTCAAAAGAGTATCTTAGTTAAGCTATAGACGTAAGGCAACTTGATACAACCGGGTCTTCGATGAGTTTGCTATTAATTTATACATTATATTATTGCTTTATTGAGGTTATATTATTGTAGCTATATTTAATTTATAAGTCAACAGTTAAAATTATTCATATTTCGATAACCTGTTCAGAACATTCATTGATTCACGCTTGACTTTGCGGAAATCCATTATAATGTCTAAATGAACAAAAAATATATAGTAACAAATCCGCTAACCTATATCTGATGAGCACGTGTTTCGCTTCTGTGCGAGGCATCATTCGGAGAAATCGGCTCCCCGATAATCACGGAATACACTAAGCACAACGAAGACGCAGAGCTAGTTGCCCAGAAACGAATAACATCATTGCTCCCTGGACGTGCTGCATCAAATGATCTCTTCGACCGCCGAACCGAAACCAGTTTTGTTCGGCGGTCGAAGAGATCATTTGATATACGAAGGGCAATCAATGTATTCTAGGTATCGGGGTGATTAACTAATGATAAGAGCAGATTAATTACCTCATTAGTTAAAGACACTCTTTGAGGGTATAAATATAAAATTTCATGTAATTATCATCATTAGTATTCAAGTTATTAATACGAGAGTTATTAATACGAGAAGACAATTACACTGACAGACGCCACAATGTTGACGAAACTCGAGCACCGCGCAGTGATTAAATTCCCTACAAAACAAGGAAATACTCAAAAAGTTATTCATGAAGAAATGGTGGCTGTTTATCAAGATTCTGCTCCTTCATTATCTACTATTCAGAAGCGGTCTAGTGAATTTAAACGGGGTAGAGAGAGTATTGAAGACGACCCCCGTGCCGGAGGGCCGGTTAGTGCCACTTCTGAAGAAAACGTCAAAATTGTCAAGAAACTTGTACTAGAAGATGCCCGTACAAGAGTGAAAAAATTAGCAGAAAAGACTCAGCTATCCGTGGGTACCATTCATAATATCCTTTATGAACATCTGAATCTTTCAAAAGTCAGTGCAAGATGGGTGCCGCGAAAGCTCACGCCGCTTCAGAAACAAGTGCGAGTTGAGTGCAGTAAGGAGTTTTTGGAGCTCTGTAATGAAAATCCGAGTAGAATTTTTGAACGCATTGTCACCGGTGATGAAACGTGGGTTCATCACTATGATCCTGAGAGTACGCAGAATCCATGCAGTGGCATAAAAAAGGAACAGACCCACCGAAGAAGTTTAAAGTCTGCTCATCCGCCAGAGAACTCATGGCCAGTGTTTTGGGATTTTAAGGGAATTTTACAGATCGAATAAACAAAAAAGGGTCAAAGTATTACTGCCGCAGTTTACGCAAACAGCCTACGCAATTTGAAGGACGCTATAAAAGAAAAAAGACGTGGAAAATTGACCGCTCGTGTCTTGCTTCTTCACGACAACGCGCCGGTTCACACAGGGCGCGTTGCCAAGGCTGCTGTGAGGGATTGTGGATTTGAAGAAACCACTCATCCACCCCACAGCCCTGACCTGGCACCCAGTGATTACTTTTTGTTCCCAAAACTGAAGAAAGATCTTCGGGGTAAGCATTTTTCCGACGATGAAGAGTTGAAGGAGGCAATTAATGAACATTTTTCAGGCAAAGAGGAAAAATATTTTTTAGAGGGCATCGTAAAGTTATTTACCCGATCAAATAAGTAGGTATATTGAGGCTATGGGAGACTATATTGAAACATAAATTTTATGTAGAATTTTCTGCCTATTACATATTTCATACCTATACCGAGAATACATTGAACGCCCCTCGTAGGTTAAAGAATGTTTCACTACATTGAAATTGAAAAACATATCTATACTAATATTATAAAGAGGTAAAGTTTGTGAGGTTGTAGGGGGTAATCTCTGGATCTACTAAACCGATTTTTAAAATTCTTTTACTAATAGAAAGCCACAGTATTTGGGAGTGTCTTAGGCTATTAATTACCGCCCAACGAAGTGGGCACCGAGTCAGCTGGTATTACATACATACATATATTTATTGTTCATTTAGATATTGTGTTAAATGATAATGAGATTACTCACATTGTTCAATTCAAAAGCCAAGTCAAAAATGAATCCGGTAAATACAGGCTTTTAAAGCCCTTTTATTTTATTACTAAGAAAGTTAACAAAAAATAGATAATACGCTATCTTGTGGCGGCAGCCATATAGAATGATTTGAAATGAATGAAATTAGCTCAATCGGATGTTATTTGATTGAAAAATATTATAAGACGTAACGCAAAAAAGAAATTACAAGTTAAATTAAAGCTTGTAAAATCGGATTAATTAATTTCAACACCATTTCGTCACGAACACTAAATATCGCCGCCATCTTGATCACTTTGTCCCGTATCCAAAATGGCTTCCGCGCTAGGTATAACAATAACATCCGTAATGACTTTCGAACAGTCCACCTGACAATCTCCGTCCTTATTACTCTCACAGTTCAGACATGAATCGACTTCTTCTATCTCGCTCACACAGCTCTCTCTCCCCTCCAAGTATTTTGCCACATCGAATCCCTCGTGTATCTCTTTGGCGCAGAAATCCGTGATTTCAGTACATATACTTTTGACATTGTCATCTAAGCAAGTTGAGCAGGTTACTTCGTCATCATTGTTGGTTGAGAGACGTACCAACTTTGACTCTAAGTTGGCTAAAGTTGTGTCGTCCCCGATTGTGAATAAAACTTCAGGTTCGTCCGCCATCTTGGATATTTCTGATTCCGAGCTGGTTTTGAGGTTAGTTTCGGTGGCTTGGTTGTGTGTCAGTTTCATGTTGTAGATGTTGGATTCGCTGCCCATTATTGATGTTGTCGAGGCGTCTAATGTTGCCAGCTCCTGTTGAATGACAGTTTGTTTTTATAAAATCTTTGGATTTGGATTTTAAGAGGCAAACTAAGTAGGATTGAGTGATAATTGGAGAGCGAAATAGAGTAGGTATTGCACTGGGAATTGAAAGGAAATTGGAGTAGGATTTGAAGAGGGCATTTGAGTGGGATCAGATTGAAATTTGGAGTGGGAATTGGTGTGGGAATGATGGAATGTTTCATGAATATAATAAATAAATACATATATAAATTTCAATGATAATTAAAAAATAAAGGGAATGTGAGCCACCAAAAATACATATTAAACTACATAATTTTTGTATTGATTTAAGTTGTTTTAGTATTAAAATAAAGGCAAAATGTGTCTTCTAATCTACGAACTAAGAATACAATTCAGGCGAACTACTAAATAAAATATAAAATGAAACTTCTTCTTCTATGTCGTTACACTCTTATCAGAGTGGTCGTGGTCATCAAAGTAGATTAAATTATTGTCAATTTGGGGCTGATATGATTCGCCTCACGATTTCTCGCCATCTTTCTCTCTAAGTTGTTTTCCTAGTGCACTCATTTAGGGGACCGCTTACTGCCGATTTGATTTGATCAGTCCATCTCATTGGTGACCTTCCTCGAGGTATAGTGCCCTCCACTTTGCCTTGCACGACGAGGCGTTCTATGAGAGTCAGCGTTGCGTCTTCTACCGTATCTTAAATACTTCGGACATGTCTATGTCCGAAGTATTTAAGGATACGGGTTTGGACCAGAACAGATAGACGCTGCTTGATGCAGAGTAAATGAAGTAAATGAAACTTACATAAACAGAAATAAACACAAAAAAGTTGTCGAAATAACCTGTTGTTGTTATTTTTATTCCCATCCAATAGTAATCAATATATATAAAACTCTTCCGTTACTGACTGAGTGACTGACAGACAACGCACAGCCTAACCCACTGGTCCTAGAGACTTGAAATTTGGCACACATACATATGTATACCTTGAGTACCCAAGAGGTGCACTAAGAAGGGATTTTTCTAAATTCCCACGGGAACGGGAACTACGCGGGTGAAACTGCGGGGTGCGTATAGTAGTTTATGGTATGGATACACATTTTTTATAACTTTTTACTTAGGAGTTGTGTTTGTTTTGCAAAATTGTGGTGTCAGCTTTAATTCCCGAATATCACGTTATTGGCAATGTGTGCACTCTTTTTTAACGTAATGGCCTCAAAGGTGGTTTGAAATTCTCAGAGTCGTAATAAAAGAAATGAGTTTTGAGTATTCATCAAACATCTAGTACTTGTAACACTAGCTCTGATGATCCTGTGTGCATTGTCCAGCTTAATAATGCTGGACAATTCACACAGGATTATTTATTTATGCCACAAGAAACTACTATACAAATCGTGGCATTCAGAGTTTTACCAATAGTTCTATCCACCAAAGATTGGTATAATTTTAAACCGACTTCAAAACAGGAGGAGTTTCTATGTTCGACTGTATATTTTTAATGTATGTTTACCGATTCTCCGTCAATTGTGGACCGATTTTCAAAATTATTAATTTATTCAAAAGAGTGCACTTTCGAGGTGGTCCTACTTAAATTTGGTCCAGTTCTGACAATGGGATCCATGATAAAACCATATAAGTCTTATTTTCATTAAGTATTTAAATCAATACAATTTATCTCATTAAAGTCGGTTTTTTTGTGTTGACAAACTAAAGAATTATTAAAGCACAATTCTTTGAGAGGTTGACAATTTGTCATTGTTGCAAAATGCCTTCACCGAGTTTGCGCTCACTTAACTCACAAAATACCTTATTCAGTGCGGCCGCAGTGGCCTTTTCGGTGCGTAAATTTACAAAATAAAACAACACAAAAAATTAGAAAGTAAAGCACATAATATTAGGATAGTAACACTATACCCCATTCTTCCATTCAAATCCTCTCCATCCAAAGGTTGTCTGGAAGAAATCGCTCTAAGCGATAAGACCGCCCATTGTGTATTTCTGTTGTTTTTGTAGTTTAAGTTAATTTTAGTTATTTTTGTTTTTATTTTTTTCTGTATGATTTACACAATAAAGAGTTTATCTATCTATCTATCTATTCATTTAACATACATTTACATTAACATAACATTAACATACATTTCACTTCAGATGACACGCGAGTTAGGAAAAGAAACAAACAGAATAACCTAATTCGGTCGTTATAGTCATCATTTAACAATTTACGATTCTGCGCTTTAAAAAAGGAAAGGCCTTTTACATCAATTATTTATTTATTTAATACTTTGTGCGCAAAAACAATGTACAGAGGAGGACTTAAGAGGAATGAGGTAGAAAATGCTATTAGCATTAGCTAATAGCATTTTCTACCAGTCAACCTGGGCGTGCAAGAGAAAATGAGAAGGCACTAACAACAGAAGTAAGAAAAATTTCTAAATAAATATTAATTAATATTTATTTATTATAGATTCGCCGTGGGGTGCCGGCAGTAGAACCCCTCCTCTCATGCCCATGGATGCAGTAAGAGCCTGCTAAGGGATACCTCCGGAAGATGGGCAGCAGCGTCTATCCGTGTATCAACATCCCATACTGCGCTCACCAACCCGCCTGCCAAGCGTGGTGAGAATGGCAACTATCCCTCATGGAGATCCATGAGGGAGGCCTGTGTTCATCAGTGGACGTTTTATGGCTGAAATGATGATAGATGATTATGATTTATTGCGTTAAATCGCGAAGACTGGAAGAAGGGAAGGGAGGCCTTTGCCCTGCAGTGGGACAATGGAGGCTAAATAATAATAATAATAGATGATTTATACAGCGTCAGCGACTGGTGATAATGATGTACTGCAGTGCCTGGGACATTGTTAGATGGTTTAGGCTTGCCCAGCACCTATACCATCCTCTCAGCTTAGTCGGCTATTAATCAGAGGAAAGGACAGGTCAATACGTCTGAAGCTGACGTAGATAGTTATATGAATACTCACGTGTTCGTCATGATAGCTGCCCACGCTTCTAGAGTGCCGGTGCCTTTTGATCAGCGCCGATTGGGGTGGATGGCCGTCTACTGCGTCCTGAAGACAACTTACTGTTAGTTTACAAAGTTTAGCTAGATAGCTAAAGAGGAGACTTATTACTATTATTAAGAGGATACTTATTTATTACCCAAGATTAACATCTTGATTTACACAATAAAGAGTTTATCTATCTTGTAAAAACCAACAATAATATATGTATAACATTCAATATAAAATCTAAGGTATATTAAAATGATAGAATATGTAAAATTAATAATTTATATTTATAAGGTAATAAAATGAAATAATGTTAAAATAATAGAAATGTGAAATTAAGAAAGTTCAAGGATATTCTTCTTAACTTAATTACTTACCTAAGATTACTTATTAGGGAAGATAATTAACTTTAACTTTGTCCTAAGTTTGTAATAACATTGTATTATAATCATTAATGTTAAAACGCCATAAAATTAAAAATGGCGATAAGTTGTAATACATATAATAAAAAATAAAAAAACACCCAAGAGTGGGTACTAACAGGCTGAAGTGGTGATGACAATCATCACAATTTTGCGGAAAATAAATCAAACACAATCAAGCTTGATTTAATTTCCGCAAAAATATTTGATTATTTTAAAACTGCAAAATACTATTTCTTATCGCAGATAAAACAAACCCCTGCCAAGAGTCAATTATATCCCACCCACACATTATTGTAAGCCGTGTTGGCCGAATGTTATGTACCCCCGACTTTCATTCCGAAAGTCGTGGGTTCGATACCATCCGTGAACCAATGGATTTTTCTTTCTTGAAAAGTGTAAGTTCACATTTAACACGTGCTTGACGGTGAAGAAAACATCGTGAGGAAACCCGCTCTTTCCTCTGACTAACAGCTGACTAAGCTGAGAGGAGGGTATAGGTGCTGGGCAAGCCCAATCCATCAATGTCCCAGGCACTGCAGCGTCCCGTACAGCATGATTACCAGTTGCTGACGCTGCATAAATCATCTATAATAGATGCAAAGGCCTTACACATCATTAACTTTCATTGCCGAAGAGTCAAAACATTATGTACCTACTAGACATTTTATATTATTTTCGCAGTTTACCAATTGTATTCCTATCCATTTTATATGTATTTCAATATGGAACCTATCATCGATCTTCTATCCTATAACTCCCAATCGGCATGAAATTTTCCAACAATTTCAACAATCATCGTCATAGTTCAGCAAACTTACAAACCTCAATAAATTTTACTTTTAAACCTCTCCTCTTGAAACACTCTATCCATCGGTGAAAATTACATCATAAGATAAAGATATAAACAAATTTATTTTGTTACAATGCGTAAAATACGTACAAACAATTTTATTCGAAGATACATGAAATCAAAATAAAAAAAAAAACAATTAGCAGGTACTTAAAAATATGTTAACAAAAATGGCCACCACTCAGCTAATGCTGTGGCACAATAAATCGCGCCACAGCGTTACTCTTCCGTGGTTGTACACATAAACAAGTGCAAAGTGGCCGCTTTGCAACACAAAATGACAATTGAGAGAGATAATTAAATAACAATATAGTGCTATGTAAATAACATAATTTACCAATAAAATAACACAATATTAACAGAATGAATAAAATAACAAAAAAAAGGTATGGTTCAAAGTTAAGTTTATATAATAATATTGGTAATCAAATTGTAGAATAAGCCACAGAACGGCTGCCTGTTTGGTTGGAAAAATTTCATTGGAGTTCTAATAATAAAAATCCGATGCGTGGTTTAGGAGCAGAAGAATGCCAAACAGCCAGACAGACAGACGCGGGAAGCGACTTCAATCTATACTATGTAGAGATAGAGAAGTATTTGTCAATTGTCACTTTGTTTTTAAGTGTTTCTTGTTATTATGTTTAGTTTTAAGGTGTGCAATAAAGTATTTTGTCGGAGACAAATCACCGCCTTGCGTCGCCACGCGAATTCGCTGCTCGGCTGCACATCACTACGAGGATGCGGCCGACGCGCGGGGGAGCGGGGCCGGGGGCGAGCCGTCTACCTGCGACCGCCACTCCACGCTTGGGACCCTAACAGCACACACGCGACCGAAGACGCACGCTTTTTCTAGTCCTGAATAAACCAGCTTCTATATACAGTCCACTCTTTAATTTCCATCTGAGACTCCAACATATGGTCCTCTCACCGTCAAAAAGGACAGAAGAAGTCTTGAGAAGTTTTCGTCGTGCCATTACAAATAATTGACGCGTCACGCGCCATTCGTCGCTGTGACCGGACAAGGTCTTCCAGAGGACATTTGAAGGACGAACTGAATCGTCACCCGGATAAAGGATACATGACGTCTTGTGAGTTCGTTCCTATTTATTCCTTCTTTCTTCCCTTGTCTCTTTGATTGTCAATTATTCATAATCCCAATTTTTATAACCTTTCATTAGCTTCATCTTGAGTCAGCGTTGCATTCTTGCTACGTCTACAACCTTACTACCTATATTCTTATTGCATAATTTATTCACCGTTAAGTTCATTGCCTTTAGCTTCATTGACAAAATTCATAGATTATTCGTAATACAAAGCCTTTGTCATCCTTATCGCAGTCATAAAACTCGAGCGCTAATTGCTTCCAGCTGCGCTTACGCATTTTTGCAAGTCATTCTTCACTTCATTCGATGCATTATATTTAAACAGCTATATGTAAAAAGCGTAGTATCCTTTTTAAATAAATCGTTTCCAAGTTAGCTACGTTATAGTTACGTAATCATGGCTGAATTTAAAACTTTACTTAAAAAACGTTCTGCTATAAAGTCAAAGCTTACAATATTTAGCAATTATTTAAAAATCGTTAGCTCTAAAACATTGACAGATTTGCAAGTCATTGACCTAGAATGTCGCTTGAAAAAATTTGAGCCCTTATGCGAGGAATTTGACACGTTACAGATGGAGATTGAGGTTATCTCGGACGAGCCACAAACCGAAGCAGACCGTGAGCAGTTTGACAACGACTACTTCCCACTGGTGGCCACAGCCAAAAGCCTACTTGCTTCTCGAGTAAGGCCTTGTGATGGATCCGTGGCGGGCTTCAGTGATGCAGAATCCGGTACGCAAGTGAGAAATTTAGTTCGGTTACCTAAAATTGATCTCCCTCGTTTTACTGGTGGCTATCAAAACTGGCTCGAATTTAAAGATACATTCCTTTCTCTTATACATAACAGTGATTGCATAGATAATATAAATAAGTTCCACTATCTTCGGGCTTCTCTTCAAGGTAGTGCCGCCGAAATAATTAAAAATATTGATTTTAGAGGTTCCAATTACAAAACTGCGTGGGATTTATTATGTGAGAGATTTGATAATAGTCGCTTACTCGTAAATAACCACCTACAGGCATTGTTTAACGTCGAGCCTATCCGCACGGAATCATGTAAGTCGATTCGTCATATTATTGATGTTACTAATAAAAATATACGCGCTCTCACATCGCTAAAGGAACCCACCCAGCATTGGGACACACTTATCATCTACATGATGTCAACCAAGTTAGATTGTGTGACAGGTCGTGAGTGGGAAGAACGTAGAAATACCTTTACATCTTCACCAACCCTAGCACAATTTATATCATTTTTAAATAGCAAAGCGGACTTATTAGAGACAATAGAGGAAAATCAATCTAATCAAAATAAAATAAAATCAGAATCATCAAATAATAAAGCTAAAAGTTTAGTCATTAACGGTAGTAATAATAATAACAAAATTTCACAGAAAACATCCAAACGCAGGTGCCCTTTGTGTGACGATGAGTCACACAATTTGTTTACTTGTAAATCGTTTAGAAGCCTTCCTATTGAATCTCGTGTTGCTAAAGTAAAAGAGTTCAAAGTGTGTGAGAATTGCTTACGTTTTGGTCATGCAGCCAATAAATGTTTCCTTTCGCACTGTAAATACTGCAAACTTAAACACAACACTCTTTTGCACTTGGAAAACACTGATTCACATTATACTTCTAACGAACGTTCTTCTTCGTCAGAAGACATTGTTCTGACATCCCATAAAATTCAGTTGTCTACTCCGACGCGTGTTTTCCTTTCCACAGCGTTGGTGAGAGTGGTTGACAGCCGGGGCAAAAAACACATCGCCAGGGCGATTCTGGACAACGGCAGTGGCATAAACATCGTGTCCGATGCCTTCTGTAGTAAGCTGGGTTTGCCGAAGCGGAACGCAAGCTCCATGGTGGCAGGTTTTAACAATCATGTATCGAATAGTACACAGTCTTGCACGCTAACAATCGAGTCTTTGAATACTGACTATAGAACCAACTTAGATTGTCATATTTTTGCCAACGTCACATCAGCTGTTCCAATCACATACATAGACACAAAACACATACACATTCCACAAGGCTTACTTTTGTCTGACCCGTCTTATTATACTCCGTCTAAAGTGGATCTTCTTATCGGGGCAGACACCTTTTGGGATATACTAGGTAATCAAAAAATTAGCCTAGGTAAAAATCTTCCTGAGTTACGTTACTCTGAATTAGGTTGGCTAGTCACGGGTCACGTCCGTAATTCTAAAAGTACACAATAATTATTGATTTTTAAGACAAAATTGCCGTGGGGTGCCGGCAGTAGAATGTTACCCCTCCTCTCCTACCCGTGGATGCAGTAAGAGCCTGCTAAGGGACACCTCTGTCTTGATCTCACTCGTTTCTATAGAACTAGATAGTGTTTCTCTTAAGCACTCTCTTTGAGTGATTTTTCGGTATGGCAAAACATTTTTTTTGTCACTTGAGGGAAAATTTGTGCGGGAGTCAGCATTTAAGGAGACATAATATAGATTTCATGAGAGAATACGAGCTGTTAGGTCACATGACTGAAAATTTAACATTATTTTATACAGCGACAATGTCACCTACTATCTTCCTCATAATGGCGTACTTCGGGAGTCGAGCACAACCACAAAGTTGCGTACAGTCTTCGACGCTTCAGCCGTCACCTCTTCAAGAATTTCGTTCAACGATATTCAAATGGTCGGTCTTACAGTCCAAGACGATATTTTATCGATCCTCCTCAGATTCCGTCAGCATAGGTATGTAGTGTCGGCAGATGTCGAGATCAGTGGAAATAATTTATTTTCTATCTTTGCAAAGGAATTATTTCTACCTTGAGTTCAGCAAAATTTAATCTTAAAAATGGCGTCCTAATAGCGCACTTAATTTAGAAAAGTTATTTTCGAGTGATATTGTAGCCACAAACATATTATATACAAGATTTATCACACAACACAAACACATCATCAAAAACACAAACTTTAAAAAACAAGGTTTAATCATATTTATATAGATAATTAAACCTACAAAATTACCTCGTCTTGAGTTATGCGGGGCCTTATTAGGTACAAGACTGTGTACTAAAGCAAAAGTTCACTGAACTTAAACATAGATTAAATCATTTTTGGTGCGATTTCACGATCGTTTTAGGGTGGTTATCCACCCATTCTAATTAACTTAAACATTTTGTTCGCAATCGTGTTCATGAGTGTGTTCATGAGAGGAAAGTTCCGCCAACCATACGTGGGGCTACGTGCCGTCCAAGGAGAACCCGGCAGATCTTGTTTTTCGCGGGGTGAAGGCTGATTCCATCAGCGGGGCCTCCTTGTGGTGGACAGGCCCGCCTTTTTGCGCGAATCCGTCGAAAACAGGCCTAAATTTCCTAACGCAATGCAGAAACACGATCTAGCGGATCTTAATTCATGTTTACTAATAACATATGATAACAAGAACGATGACAAAAAGGTATTTACAAATTTTATAGCTAAATATTCAAAATTTACACATTTACAAAGAATTATATGTATATAGGTTCATTCATAATTGCAAAAATAAAAATTATAAATATACTGGTCATCTTTCTTGCGATGAATTACACAAATCGTATAATTTTATCTTGCATACTGCCTAATTAGAAATGTTTCCTGCTGAATATCGTATCTTAAAATCAGGTAACAAATTGCCTAAGAAGAATAGGTTAATGTCATTGACCCTTTTCATAGATAACAATGATATCTTGAGAGTAGGCGGTAGGCTCGATAATTCACCTTATAGCTACGACATAAAGCACTCTATATTGCTTTGTAGCAAACATCACATAACTAAAATCATATTTCACATGCATCATTTAAATCTTTTGCATGCTGGACCGCAGTTATTGCTATCCAACATTCGTCAGGCTTATTGGCCTTTAGGGGGAAGGAATTTATCTAAATCTATAGTAAAAGGTTGCATAAAATGTTTCAGATTTAAAGCCAATAATGTTCAACCTATTATGGGACAGTTACCAGAATCCAGAAGTAAACTGGAATTCCCTTTCTTACACTGTTCTGTAGACTATTCCGGGCCAGTTATGATAGCTAATCGTAAGGGTCGAGGTTGCCAACTAATGAATTCTTACTTGTGCATCTTTGTTTGCTTAGCTACGAAAGCTGTACACCTGGAGCTCGTCACCGATCTCACAAAAGAGGGATTCATGGCCGCTTTAAACCGGTTTGTGTCTCGTCGTGGTAAGCCTCTTAGTATCACCTCAGATAACGGCACAAATTTTGTAGGTGCTTGTAACGAGTTACATCGTTTCCTGCAAGACTCAAGTAGTCAAATTAGTTCGGAAGCAGCCCGTCAGGAAATTAATTTTCTCTTTATTCCTAGCTATACACCCCATTTCAACGGTATGGCAGAATTAGCTGTTCGTTCCACAAAACATCATCTTCGTAGGCTTCTCCAACTTAGTCATTTCACGTATGAAGAAATGCAAACTTGTCTGACTCAGATTGAAGCCGTTCTAAATTCCCGTCCTATCACTGCCTTAAGCACTGACCCTTCAGACTTCACAACCCTCACACCTGCACACTTCCTCATAGGACGACCACTCGTGTCTGTTCCACATCCGCAGGTGTCAGAGAAAATCACAAGCCTTGAGAGATACAAACGCATTGAATACATCAAGCAACATTTTTGGACTCGATTCTCCAATGAATACGTTGCCACTCTTCAGCAAAAAACCAAATGGCCTACGTCATCGAGTGACCTAAAACTAGGTTCCCTAGTCCTGACCAAGAAAAAGGCACTACCTCCACTTCGTTGGGCATTGGGACGTGTAGTAGCAGTACATCCAGGATCTCGGGACCATGTCACCCGAGTAGCCGACTTGAGGATCAAGGGCGGAACCATCATACGAAGGGCCTTTAATAACATTTGTCCCCTTCCAGAATGGTCTTGTTGAACGTCCTAACCAACACTTCAACCCGGGGAGTATGTCGGAGACAAATCACCGCCTTGCGTCGCCACGCGAATTCGCTGCTCGGCTGCACATCACTACGAGGATGCGGCCGACGCGCGGGGGAGCGGGGCCGGGGGCGAGCCGTCTACCTGCGACCGCCACTCCACGCTTGGGACCCTAACAGCACACACGCGACCGAAGACGCACGCTTTTTCTAGTCCTGAATAAACCAGCTTCTATATACAGTCCACTCTTTAATTTCCATCTGAGACTCCAACAATTTTCTATCTTCTATCTATCTATCTATCTATTTTAACTAGAAAATCAGCTACCAAGTAACCTCTATATTACCTTAAATCTGTTGAACTGTCGATATTTTCTCTCCCGTTCCGTAGCAACAAGACTTCTTAAGGACTGCGTTCGCGGACACTGACCGTCGGAGAACCAGTGATGGGCGCCGTACAGTTTTGAAGTGTCTGATCTGCGGGACAAGGTTCAATTTTGCTTAAACAAATCGGCAATGACATAAATAATGTAGAGCTTGTGTTATATGGGTACCAGAGGGTTGATATTTTATGTTTTATTGTAATTATAAGCCTGATGTTGGCAAAGGCCGGAGAACCAGTGACGGGCGCCGTACAATTTTGAAGTGTCTGATCTGCGGGACAAGGTTCAATTTTGCTTAAACAAATCGGCAATGAAGCTTTAAATAATGTAGAGCATGTGTTAAATGGGTACCAGAGGGTTGATATTTTATGTTTTATTTTAATTATAAGCCTGATGTTGGCAAAGGCCGGAGAACCAGTGATGGGCGCCGTACAGTTTTGAAGTGTCTGATCTGCGGGACAAGGTTCAATTTTGCTTAAACAAATCGGCAATGAAGCTATAAATACAGAATGTAGAGCTTGTGTTATATGGGTACCAGAGGGTTGATATTTTATGTTTTATTGTAATTATAAGCCTGATGTTGGCAAAGGCCGGAGAACCAGTGACGGGCGCCGTACAGTTTCGAAGTGTCTGATCTGCGGGACAAGGTTCAATTTTGCTTAAACGAATCGACAACGAAGCTATAAATAATGTAGAGTTTGTGTTATATGGGTACCAGAGGGTTGATATTTTATGTTTTATTTTAATTATAAGCCTGATGTTGGCAAAGGCCGGAGAACCAGTGACGGGCGCCGTACAGTTTCGAAGTGTCTGATCTGCGGGACAAGGTTCAATTTTGCTTAAACGAATCGACAACGAAGCTATAAATAATGTAGAGTTTGTGTTATATGGGTACCAGAGGGTTGATATTTTATGTTTTATTTTAATTATAAGCCTGATGTTAGCAAAGGCCGGAGAACCAGTGACGGGCGCCGTACAGTTTCGAAGTGTCTGATCTGCGGGACAAGGTTCAATTTTGCTTAAACGAATCGACAATGAAGCTATAAATAATGTAGAGTTTGTGTTATATGGGTACCAGAGGGTTGATATTTTATGTTTTATTTTAATTACCTATTGCCGTGGGGTGCCAGCAGTAGAATGATACTCCTCCTCTCATGCACATGGATGCAGTAAGAGCCTGATAAGGGATACCACCGGAAGATGGGCAGCAGCGTCTATCCGTGTATCAACATCCTATACTGCGCTCATCAACCCGCCTGCCAAGCGTAGTGAGAATGGCAACTACCCCTCATGGAGATCTATGAGGGAGGCCTGTGTTCATCAGTGGACGTTTTATGGCTGAAATGATGAATAACCAAATGTTATGTGTGTGCTGCAGCAAGGATCTCATATCAGCCGTAGGACAGATGTCCACGTCCACTGCTGGACATCTCTATGAATCTCCACGATCATGAGGGGGTTATTGCCACACTCACCACGGTTGGCAGGCGGGTTGGCGAACGCAATACGAGATGTTGATTTACGGAAAAACGCTGCTGCCCATCCTCCGGAGGTATCCTTCGGCAGATTCTTACTGCATCCACGGGCAAGAGAGGAGAGGCATACTGCCGGCACGCCACGGCATCACGGTAGTTTATCCGGGTCATGGCGCGTGAATTCCGTCGAAAGAATGACAAAAATATATTGTTGTACTTACAAGGAGGTATTCGAAGTTAGCAGTCGCTCTAAGTTCAGCAACGTTGGCCGTATGTCGGCTATGGGCAGGCCCCGGCCCGCGCACAGCTGCCCTATACACTTGTTCAGTAGGAACATCGCGTAACGGAACAGGGTGACGTCACCGCCGCGAGTGTAGAGGGGTATGCTGTGAACGAGGGCAGAGACACACGTTTTAACAAAGCAGCCAAGTAAAAAATAAATAATGACACCATTGCAATGGTGGATGAAGCGCTATCCTAGGGGAGTACCACAGGGTTCTATTTTAGACCCAATCCTCTTCATTCCGTACAGTGATGATATCATCAAAGGTGGAACACACTGCGAAACGTCTTCTTTATGCGTGTTAGTCGGTCTCAACTAATTTTGAATCAGACAAGTTCTCTATGATAGATCCATGGGTCGGTTCCGACTATTCATCTGGATTCTAGACACTCGGATTGTATGTCTAAAGAAGTTGGGCATGGCTCTCGACGAAACCTTCGAATTCTAAACCGTCCTAGACATTCAACCATTCATCTTCCCATATGGGGAAGCGGACTAGGGGACTGGGACTGATTAGGGCATTGGTCTCATTGATGATGGATTATAAACAATCGAATGGTCGAGTGTCTAAAGTAGATACTGATGGCCCCTCGATCATCATTCTGGACATTCGACCCTGATTATAGACTTATGAGACTCGGCCCAATTAGATTGCAGATTCTAGACATAACCATTATTCTAACTACACACTCGCCCATTGGCACTCGGAGCCTATAATGACGCCATTCCAATAGCATATGATGCTGTATCCTTTGGGGAGTACCTCAGGGTTTATTTTAGAGCCAATCCTCTTCATTATTTACAGTGCTGGTATCATCGAAGGTGAAAAAAACTACAAAACGTCTTCTACATGCATCTTAGCCGGTATGAACTTACTTAGGGTCAGGCAAGTCCGGCGTAACGTCCAGTATCTTGCTCGCGCTCCCAAGCAGCGTTATCTTGTATCTGAGCGGCTGATCCAGTATAGCGGCAGCGAGGCAGGCTGCCTGGGCCGCGTATCCGGCGGCCACCGAGTCGGATATTGCGCCGGCGCCTCGGCCTGAATCCGCGCATATGGGCAGCGGTACCTTGATTATGGACCAGGTTTGCGGGTCGACCTGGAAGCAAACATGTGTTGTGGAAATAAATTGTGTGCTTACGCAACGTCAGAATAGTGTTAGCTGCCACGCCAAATCAAGCCACCCTACGCGACACTGTGTAAAGATTTCGCTGTTGTCTGTCCACGAAAACGCAGCCAATTTTTATCTTTAGGCTATTTAGAGATGGGCATGTTGTGGCGAAGGTGTAGATAATGTTATTAGAGCCATACACACCTTAAGAGAAAATATTAGATTGTTATCTGGTGCAGTTGCTTCATTTTTATGTCATCAGAACGTCGGATACAGATCAAAGGTCAAATGTCTAGCAGGGGTCAACGGTCATCTGACTGTTGACTCCTGCTAGACATAATGACCTCTCTAAGACAGATGTCAAGACTGAAGTCAAAAATCAAATGCCTGGCATAGGTCAAACGTCAAATGTTTGGTACACTTACATGTTCGATATAGAATATCTGGTGCAACTGCCTCAGAAGCTCGTCCCTTTGGCTACACAGGGTCGCGTGAGAGCGAGCGACCAGTTCTCTGAGCGCGGCGCAAGACTGCCGAGTCTCTTTCATGGAGTCCGTTCGCTTTGACAAGGAGTGGTAGCTTTCCATTAGCTCTGTGCCTGGATGGATGGAAAAACAATGTAAAGAGAGATGGTGATCAAGGTCATAGCCATCATCCACAGTCCATAGGCACTGCTGAGTGTAGGGGACTCCCGTGGTAAATGCCACTTAAGCCGATCCTGTGCCGTTTCAAGTACGAAATTGTCCGTTTCTCGACGACCTGGTGAATGTCGATAACCCACCGCGCCATCGGACGACCACGACTTTTTTCAAGCTGGTCCTTGGCCACCACTCGGTCAGAGCTTTATTCCACCTGCCGTGACCATGTTCATCGTCAAAAACAATAAAATATATAATAGATGGTGTTGAGGCTTGTACGTTTATTTGTATCGGGAGTAATGTCCGAAACTACGCATAAAATGTCTAATACATGTGGTTTTGCTTTTAGAGACTGCTTTAGCATTTTAGGAGCTTACAATGTATTTAATAAATAAAACATTAAGAATTGACTTTGAAGGATAAACATGGATACCTTTTTATCCAGGTATGATAATGATAACTGCCTTTGATGTCAGCCCTTATTACACACTTACCTACGTCCTGGTTCTCCTCGGACAGCTTGGCGTGCCTCTTTTTCAGTCTTCGTATGTTGGCCAGCTTGCTGTCTCGCTCATCCGACAGTAAGATGCGCTTGAACCTTAGTATCTCTAGTTGCTTCGTCAGCCTTACGTGCTCCGCCCGCTGGTGGGGCGAGGGTTTTGTCTGGAAACGTAAATAAAGATAAATACAAAACCATACATTACATTTATGACATAAATGTAATGTACCAAGTCGAAAAATAATTACCTTAAAAGATAGGAGATCATTCAACTTCAGCGCCAACCGCGGTCCATTCGATACCATCGGCTTATCCTCCTTAATTCTACCGTTCAAATCACTCTGTGAGCCTGTCTTGTCCTTACTTAGACTTTCGTCTATCGAAAACAAGTTCCTCTGCATCTTTCTCCTCGCTTTAACTTTATCTACGTCCTCGGTCGATCTATCATTCACTGCCGAGTTCTTGTATATCCGTTCCTTAATTTCCTGGACGGCCTCTTGCCTTTTTTTGATGGAGTATTGAAGTAAATGCAGCTTTTGGAGTTTCGTCGCGTTGTAACTTGGTCTTATTTCAGATTTCAAGAAATTCAGAGCTAAATATCTGTATTTCGGTACTCTATCCTCTTCGTTTCGCAAATCATAGTTCTCGGCTGTCTCACTCAAGTCTATTCTGCTAGATATGTCTTCTTGTGAAGTGTTCTTAGATAGGCTATCACAGTTTTTATCACTATATTCTTTAATATCTAAATTCTCCGGTGAATGCTCGTATATACTGCTTGGATCGGTCTCCTCGTTCCGTCTCGTTATATTCATACTAGCCGAGGTTCGTAACGTTGGGAAATTTTGCTGGAACCCCCTCTCCACCGGACTTTGGCTTTTTGAGTATTCCCTATCTAGCTTTCTAGTGTATTTACTGGGCGACAGCGACCTGGATTCCTTAACTTGTTTATGGCTGAGAATCAATCGTGATTCTGGCGGAATCAATCGTGATTCTGGCGTTATTTTAGTATTTGTTTTACCCGAAGAGCCAGACGATAGTGAGCCTTGTTCTAAGTCGTATTCCGGGGGAATAATATCTAGTTTTAGGCTTTTGTATGAACAGAAATATCCCCCATGCATTTGGAATACCAGCGTGTTAGATTTGAAGCAGTCAGAGTTGAAGTTTGAAGCTAGGTTGGCACCTATATATCTGAGGCCGCTGAGATAGATCCCCCATGTTTGCAAGACTGTGTCTTGTGTGTTTTCGTTGTGTACAACGTGACTCCATATCCGTATAACGAGGTTTGTTGAGGACATTCGGTGTGTTAATTCTGAAAGAATACATTTGCGGTTAGGGCAGTTCTGGCGTATACGATAATTGGGTTTTAAGCAAACAGTTTATGACATCATTTTATGGCTTTCTAACGTAATAGGACGCAGCCATTGATATTAAATCGAAATGGAACTTCTGATAGGCATTCTTATTGAATGTTCTATCATGTTCACATAAATGTGGGTTCGACGATTAACTAACAGTTGCAATACTTAAAACGCGTTTAAGACCTACCTATGTTAACAATCTGAGTGTAGGAAAGCTGATCTTTAATATATTATAAATCTTTATTTTTTTAACAAAAAACTTCTATGATCAAATCTAAAACGTCGCTGAAAATGCCCAAACCGCTATATTATAGCGGTATTTTCAGCATACAATTATGTATGCCTATAAAATTATAAATTTCCGTATTTACCTGTATTTATCATGGATATATACGGTAAGTGTGGACTGTATAGTTTTTTGCCCTAGTTTAAACTTGCGGTGTGTGTTTGGGTAGTTTGACTAAATAATGTTTTATCATTTCAGCCGTAAACGTCCACTACTGAACTAAGGCCTCCCTCATGGATCTTCATGAGGGGTAGTTGCCATACTCACCACGCTTGGCAAGTGGGTTGGCGAGCGCAGTACGGGATGTTGATACACGGAAAGACACTGCTGCCCATCTTCCGGAGGTATCCCTTAGCAGGCTCTTACTGCATCCACGGGCAAGAGAGGGGCAACATTCTGCTGCCGGCACCCCACGGCACGGAGTAGGTAGGTGCTGTGATACATTGATAAGCATAAATCATAGCCTTCTTCGTCAGTTTCAGTTCACCAACTCATACTTTCTGAATGCAAAGGCCTGAGAATACCAAAATATTTGAGTAAATACTCAAAGTAAGAACATTCTATCAGAAAACCGAATGTAGGTGACTCGGTGGAATTCCCACAGCTGTCATGCCTATCACACTACGACGTGACTCACGCAGATAGATTAGAATGGGTTCAGCGAATGTGTGTCATGTGTTATCTTATCAATAACCTGCTGTGAGATGCATTGATCTGAGCCTGTGTAATTATTAACATCATTTTAAACGATTAACGAGCAGATGATTGTGTTCGGTGTGGCATATTAGAAAAGCTTCATCATCAAGGCTGCAAAATTATTTTAAACTAGATCTGTTATCTATGAAATATGATCTGATTTCCTAGATGTTAGATAATCTTTGGGTTGAGTGGGGATATAAACCTAGACTCTAGCATCCAAACATACAAAACCATTTTATTTTTTTAGGCGTCATTGAATGCCAGCAGAGAAATGGGCTCAGAGTGTAACACTTTGGCTCCCTGATGAGGGAACGCGGTGTCGGGGTCGACCGAGGAAGCGTTGGCGGGATGAACTTGTTACCTTTGACAGAGGATGGTGGGAGTCTGCAAAGGATCGGGATGGTTGGAAAACTTTAGGGGAGACCTTTGCCCAGCAGTGGGACAACATAGGTTAAAAAAAAGGCGTCATTGATTAGAATATTTTGCCCATAGCCTAGTCATCATCTCAGACCACAATCACCCCACCACCTCGGCCGTAGAACGTCCACTGCTGGACATAGCCCTCCTTCCTCGACCAAGTACAGATCATGAAGATGGTTTTTATACTCGTCACGCCTGGCAGTACAGGATGTTGATATACGGAAAGACGCTGCTGCCCATCTTCCGGAGGTATCCCTAGGCAGATTCTTACTGCATCCACGGGCATGAGAGAAGCGGCAACATTCTACTGCCGGCGCCGCACGGCTTCAGGATAGGGTTGTTGCGAATATCAGCATCAGCATCCGCATTGATCAATGCTGATTTTCAATGCTGATGTTCGAGTCGCGACATAACCCGAAGAGGCGGGGCTTAAAGCGCATTTTTGTACAAATTAGGTAAACAAGTACAAACAACACACAAAGGGTGTTCCCTGTGCTACCCTTTGTGTACTAAAGCCTCAAAAAATGCAAGATTTTTCGAGACTCGGTTTCTATTTGAAAAAGAACCACCTACATTAAGTAAGTGTGGAACACTAAGTTTGCGAGCCCGACACACACTTGGCCAAAATCAGCATCAGCATCAGCATCCGCTGATGTCAAGATCAAAAATCAGCATCCGCTGATGTGTCAAAAAACCGCATCAGCAACCACCCTGTCCGAATCCCCCACTGCACTGCGCAGCTGGCACTGGGCATAGGCCGCTGTCGATTCTTGCCAGCTTCCTGTCTTGTGCCTTTCACATCTAGAGTTAGACTAGACTAGACTAGACCCACATAAGGTACTTTTATAATGTTGTCAACCCAACACACTCTTGAGTCTAGATTAAAAAGAATAGACGACTTGTCAATATGTCCACAGACAAAAGGATTTATGAATTACAGAAATTGGTGATAACCACACATCCTTTTAAACCGATTTCTAAAACTGTATTTTCACCGAATTCTCCTTCCCTTGTGAATAGATTTCAAAGAATCCTGTTTTTATTTGAGAATGCGCACTTCCAAGGTGGTCCCATAGGTGCCAAGTCTTTGATCGGTTTCATTGTTGATAAACTAAAGACTTAGATGGCTAATTTTGATGAATAGAGTACCTGAATCAATCTCCTTCCACTTTGGATGTGGTGAAGATATCCTCTCGCTCGTATAGAACGGCGCTGACATGGTGGTGTGATGCAGAGTCAGATAGAAGCTGCACTGGGATGAACAGCGCTCGGGAGGTCTGATATTGTAGCCAACAATCTGGAAAAGTAATAAATAATAAAAATAAATAATACTGGACACTGAATACTGGATGCCGTGGGGTGCCGGCAGTAGAATGATACCCCTCCTCACATGCCCATGGATGCAGTAAGAGCCTGCTAAGGGATACTTTCGGAAGATGGGCAGCAGCGTCTTTTCGTGTATCAACATCGCAAATTGCGCTCGCCAACCCGCCTGCCAAGCGTGGTGAGTATGGCAACTACCCCTCATGGAGATGGATGAGGGAGGCCTGTGTTCAGTAGTGGACGTTAGGCTGTAATGATGACTGGACACTACCAGCAAGAGCATTCTACAATACAAGTACTCTATTGCAGTGGGGTGCCGGCAGTAGAACCTGTTTCCACCTTCGATTACCATTTTCGATTTTATTAATTTATTATTTTTTATTATATTCTTTTAATCTTAAATCATTAATTAACTATTGATGCTCTTTATGTTATGTAATTTGATTATTGTTATGTTAAATATTATATTAATTTAGACTTCCGCATGCAAAGTATCTTTGTTTTTGGAAATAAATGAAATGAAATGAAAATGTCACCCCTTCTCTCAGCAGCGATGCAGTAAGAGCCTGTTAATTGATACCTCCGGAAGATGGGCAGCAACGTCTTTCCGTGTATCAACATCCCGTACTGCGCTCGCCAACCCGCCTGCCAAGCGTGGTGAGTATGGCAACTAACCCTCATGGAGACGTATGAGGGAGGCCTGTGTTCAGTAGTGGACGTTTTGCGGCTGAAATGATGATGATGACTACAAGCAGCACCATTTAGTGCGAAACTAAAGACGGTATTATGGAAAACAAACGGTTGATGGAATAGGTTTTATTTTTAAAGTGATGAACCACTCATAGGTTAATCACATTTAAAGAAAAAATAAAAAAAAAACCCGTCACGGATTGGCTAAAGCACTTCCGGGTTCAGGAAGGGTTAAGGATCGATTCGACCGACGTGGGTTCAAACCCCACTGCAATAAAAAAAATTAATAGAATAATTAAATACTTTTACGCATGATGCAGCTCGTAGATGCTGGTAAACGGATTGCTAGGCCTTGAGGTCCAACTAATCGCGGAGGCAGTCGTCAGTGGGCGCGGCCTAAATGTATGCTATCTCACCTGACAGTGTTTTTACCCGCGCAATGATTCATTCCTAAACCGACCGCGCAAAAATATGTGAATTGACTTTTAGCACAAGGGTTATTATAGAAATACTTGAGTGTAATCTTTTCAAAATAACATTTATTTCAACTTTTGAATAATAATTAAACTATGTCGGAACGGCGTTTATTTTTTTGAGTTTTCTTTCTCCTTATATTATTTAGTTTCGTCTAAAGTTGGGCTAAAATCACTGTTGAAATACGAAAGTTTAGAAGCTTGTATTTTTGAATTTTTTTAATAAATACGTTTTTATGGTTTGAGGTGTATACAAACATAGATTATGACGAGATAAATTGATATAATCCTTAGTGTTGGATGGTTAACGTCAAACAGTGGAGTAGTTACCCTTCCACGTTTGTATGGAAAGATGGGCGACTCGTTCACCCTTAAGTGGAGATGGGCGGGACACTTGGCGTGGCGGGAAGATCTAAAATGGGCCAAAGCAGTCACCGAGTGGAGGCCACGAGCAATGCGACGGCTTCGGGGCAGACCACCTGCTCGCTGGTCGTATGATATTGTTAAGGCAGTAGGGGAACAGTGGATCTGACTGGCACAAGACCGCCAGGAGTGGCGTATAAGAGGCCCAACGGTGGGTGTTACCGGCTGATTAGTTAGATAGATCATGCAGGTAAAGTTACCCACACAGTGGTTCCTTTACGCTCAATTTGACTTTGACTTTGACATTCAGAGAGGTCCGGGACAATGGTTTCAGTGCAGATCTGGTCTCCCCTCATCAGAATTACATTAGAGATCTTGCCGTCTGTGTGTCATCATCATCAAAATATGTATTTGTACAGTTTCTAACAACAAATATATAGTAATCCGCTAGCCCACATCTAAAGAGCGCTTGAAAAACACTCAAACATAATTCGACACGTGTTCCGCCTTTCTACAAGGCACCTCCAGGAGAAACCGGCTCCCCGTTCGTCAGGGAATAGACTAGACACAACAGAGACGCAGATGTAGTTGCCCAGCAACGAACAACATCACTCCCTCGACGTGTTCCCTGTTCGACCGCCACACAGAAAGCTAATAACTAGATTTCCGCAAAGTCACGCCTGAATCAATTAATTTTGTGCAGTTTCTTCATGATCTTTTACATATAAAGGAAAAAAAACCTTTTCTTTCATTTTGCAATAATACTTAAATGAAGTTTTGTTCTTTTGTTGATAATAATTATTCCCTATTCTAATCAGCAAGCGGCCTTGGCTTTACCACACACAAGGCACAATTTGATAAATCTTGACGTTTCCCTAGTAATTTTAAAAGTAACAATATTATTTCTGTATAAAAAAATAATAAACAAATAAATTTCGCCGTGGGGTGCCGGCAGTAGCATGTTATCCCTCCTCTCCTACCCGTGGATGCAGTAAGAGCCTGCTAAGGGACACCTCCGGAAGATGGGCAGCAGCGTCTTTCCGTATATCAACATCCCGTACTGCGCTCACCAACCCGCCTGCCAAGCGTAGTGAGTATGGCAACTACCCATCATGGAGATCCATGAGGGAGGCTTTAGTTCAGTAGTGGACGTTTTACGGCTGAATGATGATGATGATGATGATGATGATGATGATATTCCTAAAACTAATTAAGTTTAGGTAGAATAATACGTTGACAAAAAAGGCCACTACTCAGCATTTGCTGTGGCAGAGCAGGTCGTACCACAGCGCTGGTCTTCCGTAGTTACCATCGTTTGCAATTGGTGGCAACCGCAGCACACTAATTAACATAAAATGACATTATAAATGATATATGTAACTAATTAAAATAAATGAGACATTAATATCATCGAATCAATTCACATCAACTTCACAAACAAAGGAGAAGATTACCATCCCGTATTCATCAACAATAAAAATATACCATATGAAAATACAGCAAAGTATTTGGGCATGACGCTGGACGCCAAACTTTGCTGGAAAGCTCATGTCAAGAAAAAAAAAAGAGGAGTTAGAAATTCACTTCAAAAAAATGTACTGGCTACTTGGAAAAAATTCTACTCTAGCAGTACATAACAAAATACTTTTATACAAACAAGTCCTCATGCCTGTATGGACTTATGGTATTCAACTTTGGGGATGTACGAAAAAGAGCAATGTCAATATCATACAGAGATTTCAAAATAAAGTACTCAAAGCGATAGTAAATGCGCCGTCGTGGTACATAAGAAACGACGACCTCCATCGGGACCTCAATATAGAGGTTGTCGACAAAGTTGTAAAGAAATACGCAGAGTGTCATGAACGCAGACTTCATCATCACGTAAATGTCGAGGCAATCCAGCTCCTCGACCATACGAACCTAGTAAGAAGGCTAAAGAGGACAAAACCTTTTGAGCTAGCACAGTGCAATTTGTGTCAGTGCAAGTAGTTACTAAGTGATATTTTTAACTTTACAAAGAACACAAGAACAAAGTGTCTTCCCCTTAATAAAATTAGAGTCACTAAGAAAAGTGCTGATGAACACTATCTTAAAGTTTATTTTTATAAAAACTAGGTTAGCATAAAATTACTCACTAGCCAGTTTGGCTAGATTGTAATGTATTTTAGTGTAGGTCACATTAACTTATACTAAATAAATAAAAAAAGAACTCTGAATTCAACATGGCGGAACACCCAAGATGGCAGACAAGTTATTTTTAATGGACTCCTGCACAATTAAGTTTAATTTATCAACATATAAATAGTACATTGTTTTGTCTATATTTTTTTTTCAGTTTTAAAAAAAGTTTTTTTTTTTAGACATAATCGACAAAAACATATTGAAAACTTTAAGCATCATTTTCTTGAAACTAGTAGATATGCACTTACGGCTGTCCCCCTTAGCACAGCAGAGTAGTGGATGTTTTACGGCTGAAATTATGATGATGAATATACAAGTAGGTATGTGGTATGTGTGTATGTGGTGGGTGTAGGTATGTAATGTAGAATTATAATATTGTATTTTTAATTTAAGGAAAAAGGTGTACTTAATCAAACAATATCAATTTTACTAAACTACAATGATGTTAAAATTGTTTTGTTGGAACAAATAAAAATAATCACTCATCTTTTGCCTGCGGATGCAGTAAAAATCTAACAATGGATACCTCCGGCATATGTGCAGCACGGTCTTTCCATGTCTCAACATCCCGCACTGAGCTCGCCAACCCGCCTGCCTACCGTGGCGAGTATGGCAACAACCCCTCATGATCACCGTTCAGGGATGCTTGTGGTACCTGAGTCCTTCTCCAATATTTCAAGGAGTTGGGCTGGTTAGGTCAGTGCACAATTCACCCGAATGTGGGAATGTCAGTGCAGATCTGGTAACCTCCACCAGAATAAAAATAAGAACCCGCTCACAATCAGTTCTTGAAAATCCATGAGGGAGGCCTTTGTCTGCCTGTGAAAGACAGTACTGCAATAGGCATGTCTCTAGCGGCATTGGCTAGATAGTTATATTTTGCAGTGTTTTGTTATTTTCTCTCATGTATTTAATGCAAGCACTTTCTTGATAAATGTACCCGTAGGTTCATCATCGTCTCCCCTTGCTTAACCCTCGGCTGTTCTATTGTAAAGTGTAATTTTATAGTGTACAATGAAGTTATATTCATTCATTAAATGTAAATTTCTGTTTGTTTAGTTTTTAAGTAAGTACCATTATAGCACGCCAACCACACTCTAAACTACAGGTTTGGCTGGTAGAGAATGCTTTAGCATTAAGCCCACCTTTTGTAATTGTGCAATAAGGTATTAAATAAATAAATAATGTGCTTCTCTAATTGTTTAGGATTGCCATTGTTACTTGAAATATACAAAGGTATATTTTATCCTATGAATTTTAATAGAAACATGGAACTTTCTTTAGTAGCATATAGAAACATAGTGCTAGTCCACTGTGGTCAGTTTGCAGTTCTTCCGAGCAAGGTCGTGCTCAAATTCAAAGCCCAGAATATTCAGTAACATAATTTCAACTCAAATTGACTAATTAGACCTCAATATACGATAGCGAATCGTGATAGCCGAGTAGGCGTTTGTTGGTAAACGTTATTTTCTAGAACTTTGAATCATCGCCAGATATAAACTAGGGCATTTACCTGAATCAAACTCCTCAAACGAAGCTGTTGGGTGGCCAAGGGACACCATTCTCTGCATCTAGGCCTCCCAAACATGATTCAACAACAAAAAACAAAGGATCTCCAATCGAAAATATTCCTTTTAAATATTCACTTCACTCACAGGTATGCCACAAGAAACGCACGGAAAGTTGGGTTGTTTAACAATTAGGCTCTAATTTACGAATCATTTTTTACAAAAAGAAATGCAAAAACTCCAAGAGAGGCAAAATGAAATGAAAACCTGGTTGATAAATAGGTCAATCTGTCA
This sequence comes from Pasiphila rectangulata, assembly GCA_963082625.1. Taxonomy (NCBI): domain Eukaryota; kingdom Metazoa; phylum Arthropoda; class Insecta; order Lepidoptera; family Geometridae; genus Pasiphila; species Pasiphila rectangulata. The sequence goes on along the minus strand of OY720261.1, from coordinate 7,063,168 downwards.
ATGTCAATCTGTCACTGTCAAATATAGAATCGAAGTGTGTAATAAAATAACTAGTAGAAGAAAAAAAAATATTTATCTATTTTAGTTTATGTATTTTACATAACCTTACACTGTTGCAGCAAGTGGCATCAGCCACTAGAAAGAAAAGAAGAAGAAGAAGACATACCCTTAGACGAGATAGGTAGGTATTAGATTTTATCTGACACTGGTTCAATTGTGTAAAACCAAACTCAAAAGCCACAAAAGACGAAGAATAAGAATCAGAAATATTTGTTTGTGGAACTGTTGTACAAAAGATGTTACAAAATACAAAGAATTCAAGCGTTGGGCACACGAAAAACTATGGCATTGTTTAAATATTATGTGTTTAAATACTGCCGACGCACGTATAAAAGATTCATTAGTGTGCGTGCGGTACGGTCAGCAAACTCATCTCAGCAGATTACAGTAAGTAGTGCCGGCAGTAGAAAGTTGTTTCTTCTCTTTTGCCCGTGGATGCAGTACGTAGGTATTGTAGGTACACACCTACACAGCCTGACTTGGTAGGCAAAGATAGCCGGCTCTATGTAGGTACCAGAGCAGCGCGGTAGATTTCGTCCAGGGTGAGTCCCGCTTTTTGCCCCAATGCCCTCACACACTGTTGCGCGACAACAATCGCCCGTCTGCCGTGCCCAAAACCACCTAAACAAACTTCTAAAATATAACCCCGAACTTGATTTGTTTGCGGACGATATTTTAATAGTCAAAACGTGTTTTAAGTTATTCTAAGACAATTTGTAATGTTTTTACCCCTTAGACTTAATTTTATTATTCCTTTTTGTTGTTGTTGTTGTTTTTTTTACCATTTATTTATTCTTGTATTTGTTTAACATGTACCTATGTTTATTGGTATGTTTCGAAATGACATGTTTCTTTCTACTTATATTGTGTACCTACATACCTATAATTTTGCTTATATTTCTTATGTTTTTTATTTCGACTTGTTAGGATTTTCTTATAAAGATTTTTAACGTCTTAGGGTGCATATCCTGTACCTAATGTTTCAAATCTACGGTGTAAAAATAAATAAATAAATAAAAAAATGTGTAAGTACCGGAGGTAAGTAAACCCACCAACTTTGCTACGCCTCAGAGATCGACAAAAAAATAAAATGAATTTTTCGTCGGAAATCTAAATTTATACTAAAAGAAGTTTACAATTTATGTAAGTACCTACTACCTATCTAACTACCCTCCAACTTGCTTCGTCTCAGAGATCGACAAAATAATGAATATGAATGAAAAAACAAGTTTACAATTTATGTAGGTACTCCAATACATAAAATGCCATGGGGTGCTGGCAGTGGGAAGTTGCCCCTCCTCTCTTGCCCGTGGATGCAGTACGAATCTGTCAAGGGATATGTACCTCCGGAAAATGGGCAGCAGCGTTTTTTCGTGTACCTATCAACATCCCGTTCTGTTGTTATGTTAACGGGTTTTCTACTCACGTTAATTAATTAACGTGAGTAGAAAACCCGTTAACTTAACAATGAATAGTGTAACTCACGAATCAATTGAAAGTGAAATCCCGTTCTGTGCTTACAATAATTCTTTAATTTGTCAACAAAAAATTCGATTTCAATAAGAAAATCTAAAATGTTGGCATTAGGTATAGGTATATAATTTTATTAGTAGGTAGTTATTTGAAAACGTAGTTACTATAGAAATATGATAAAAAGCACCCCATATATTTTTACAATGAAATTAATTTTCTTTTCATAACATTATTTTTATTTTACAGTAATTTTCGAAAATTATTGAATCATATTGAGTTAGTTAGGTATATTTTATAACAGTTTTACCTTTTATAACAGTTGAATAAAATATCAATTAAAAGTTATGATCTGATTTTTAGTTCGATTTGCTTTTTTAGTTTTTTTAAACTATATTTTATTTTTTATACCTACGTATGTTACTATGCAATTACGTTTTCTTCTAGTAAAAGAACGTCACATAAAATAATAAATTTGATTAATCTTGTCTTGTCTTTTTATTTTATGGCTTTTTGTGTTTGGTTTTACACAATTCCGCCAGTGTCAAGTTAATTTATAAATTCATATGTTGTTAAATTCAAATTTATTAAAAATTTGATTCATAAGGCTATATTGTAACAGGTAGTTTGGGGAAACACCAAAAAACCACCCCAAAAATTAAACCCTTTTTCAAAGTCAAGTTGGTTATTGAGGAAATTATGGGGATTTTCGTTAACTTCATAATACTATTTAAAAGAACAACTATAAAAACGACTGAGGTACCAAAATTTTACTAATTTACCGATTTACCAGAACTTTAATGGGTCCCCTGATAAGTCGATGTTTTAGACATGTCGATGTAAGTATTCCCCCTAGCAATGGATATATTTAGTCATCAATATCATGCCAATCATCAATAAAAACACCTTCTTCACAAAATATTAAAATGAAAAACAAAGCTGACATAATTGTATAATTTTGAATGAACTAAAATAGACCTATAAGAGGGGCCAATCCAACTTACTTTTCTACAACCGCTCGTACGTGGGTCGTAATAGATCTTTCTATGAAACTTTTGATCTAATAGGTATCTTGTGCACTATATCTAGGTTTCTATCCAAACAAAAAATCAAAATTTGGAGAAAAAAATTCCGTTTAAAATTTGTTTCTCCAAATTTAGATTTTTTGACCACACCCACGTACGAGCGGTTGTATGAAAAGTAAGTTGGATTGGCCGCTCTTAATCAAACATTTTTGTGGCACATTATTGTGGCTAAGCGCCCTACGTATTAACCAGTGAAATGTGCAATCTTCTGGAATATAGGTACCTTTGCTTCCCGCAACATTCTCTCATTATACACGTAACCATACCCATACTTATACAGTAGCCGTATATACATAAAATAAACAAGGATTAATGCAAAATATACAAAATTCTAATAAACTATCCTCACGTGTATGTAGTGCCGTGCTTTTTCTATCTAGCTATGTACCGTAAGAGATTTTCTTCTACCTCACATGCTTGATAGGTCTAATTTTAATGTAAATGTAGGTAAGCATTTTTCTTTTACAGTATAGGTAGGTAATTGTAATGGTATTTTTACGTACCTAACTAAATTTACGTTATATTATAACTTTGTATAAAAAGTAAGACCTTCGCATCTAATAAAGATGATTTATACAGCGTCAACTGGTAATCATGCTGTACGGGACGCTGCAGTGCCTGGGACATTTTTAGATGGATTAGGCTTGCCCAGCACCTATACCATCCTCTCAGCTTAGTCAGCTATTATTCAGAGGAAAGAACAGGTCAATACGTCTGAAGCTAACTAAGCCGCGGGTATCCTCACGATGTTTTCTTCACCGTTAAAGCACGTGTTAAGTGTGCACATACATTTTTCAAGAAAGAAAAATCCATTGATGCACTGCCGGTATCGAGCCTTCGGATTGAAAGTCGGGGGTACAAACCACTCGGCCAACACGGCTTTGTATAGGTACCTATACAAAGCCGTGGGTATACAAACCTATACAAACACTACTTTTGGTTCTCTACCTTAGCATAGTTTATTTAGATAAACTATGCTAAGGTAGAGAACCCTCGCGTCTAGGTAGGTATAGCACAGGCCACAAGCTTAGTTATAGCGAGTTGTCAGAACTAAACATTTGATTAGGCTTTACAGAAATATTTTTTATATCTCTATCTCTTTTAATTAAAAAAATTCTATGTCTATGGTAGGTAGGTATCTTATTTTCCTAGCTATTTGTAGATAGAAACATGTTTACAAAGAAAGGTAGACACTATCAAAAACTAATCGGTTCTTCAAACCAAGAAATTGATTTTTAATGACTCGCAAGCAATCAATGGTAGTTTGGAGAGGTTAGGTATTTTGCACCGACGGACGTAGAATTGAATTATGTGTCGTGTACTATTTCAGCTTATTTTTTATATACTTTTGTATAATGTGGTGAGTTCTCTTCTTAGATAACTGTACAATCAAATGTTACAAGATTGCCTAGTTTGAAAATATTAAAACTTAAGCTTAACCCATTGAAAAATTACACAAATTTGCATTTTATTTATTTGCATAATTTTATCTAAACTACATAATAAAGTATTATTCTAATTCTTATTAATAATATTAAAATAATAAAAATCGCAGTATTTTAACATGAGGTTATTGAGTCCATAGTTCCCGAACTAGCCTAGGCTGTGTTTCAGGATCCTGTGGCTTTTCCTTCTTATCTTATATTTACAATTTCAATTACTTATGTATGTCTAATTCTCATTAATATTTCCAATCATTTACGAAGTAAAATCAACTATACAAAATAATAAAATGCAATAAAAAATTATCTAGTTTTAATTCCGCTTATGCTGAGATGCAAGAGCACCGCCCTCCCGCCCGCTAATTATGCACATGCAGGGAGAACTAGCTTGTCAGTGCAGCATGCATACCCAAACCTATACGACAGTTTTTTGTCGTATAGGTTTGGGTATGCATGCTGCACTGACAAGCTTTTGTCGTATAGGTTTGGGTATGCATGCTGCACTGACAAGCTAGTTCTCCCTGCATGTGCATAATTAGCGGGCGGGAGGGCGGTGCTCCTGCATCTCAGCATAAGCGGAATTAAAACTAGATATTTTTTATTGCATTTTATTGTCATGGATTTCCGCAAAGTAACGCCTGATTCCATTAATTATACAAAATAAATAAATATATTACAAACACCTGGAAAAAAATAATTCATATCATCATCATAAAAATTATATCAGCCGAAAGACGTCCACTGCTGGACAAAGGCCTCTCTCATTGATCTCCAAGTACTGCGGTTGGAAGCCGTCTGCATCCACCGCCGACCGGCAGTTCTCATCAAGTCGTCTGCCCATCTTGTAGGTGGACGTTCTACGCTGCGCTTGCCGGTCCGTGGCCTCCATTCGAGAACTTTGCGGCCCCATCGGCCATCTGTTCTGCGCGCTATATGGCCTGCCCATTGCCACTTCAATGTGCCAATCCGTTTGGCTATGTCGCTGACCCGAGTTCTTCTACGTATCTCCTCATTTCTGACTCGATCCCGTAGAGAAACCCCGAGCATAGCCCTCTCCATAGCTCGTTGAGCGACTCTGAGCATATTCATAAGGCCAATAGTGAAGGACCACGTCTCGGTTCCATATGTCACCTCTGGTAACACACACTGATTGTAGACTTTCGTCTTAAGGCACTGAGGTATGTTGGACGAAAATACGTTCCCAAACGCTGCCCACCCGAGTTGGATTAGACGATTGACCTCTTTCTCGAAGTTGGACCTACCTAATTGGACTGTTTGCCCTAGGTGTACGTAGGTACGCGTCGACAACTTCAAGAGCCGAGTTCTTAACCATAACTGGGGCAGGCAACTGGGGCATTGACCACGTGTTGATTGATTCCAGACATAGTCTGGAATCAATCAACACGTGGTCAATTTGATTTATAGTAACTCCGTCTGGAGATTTCTAAGTTCCTTTGTAGATTTTTTTATGTGGGAACATTGTGCTTTTCACCACTATCGATTTTAAGGAGGCGAAGCTTATGAATCTTATTCCGTTATCATTGCTAATGTCGTGTTTACTGTGTACCTATTCCAATGGTGGTGTAAAAACATGTCCATTTTCAGAGGTAGATTTTGGTACTAGTACCAAAAGTGCCTAGTTAGGCAACCAAGTGTTGGAATAACCTACCACCACCACTTCGATTTATTAAATCAAAATGCGAATGCACCCTTTTGCTGTCACAGGTTCATAAAATCTAAATATCAAAAATAAAAACAATGTAGGTATTCAAATAGATGTCAAAAATTTGTCAATAAGAAATTTCTTTAGCTTATAATTAGCCATTCCAATTAATAGTTTTTTTTTTACATTTGAATATATTTAATGTGCATGTTTCTCTTATTTCTATAGGTAAGTAATTGTAAATACGAGGGGCCATACAGAGTAGGTACACTTTTACTCAGCAATGTCGACTTGCTATTAAGGTTGACAAATTTTTAAATAGTGTCGCTTACGTTTTAACTTTTTAAACAAGTTCAGATTGCTTTTGACAAACACTGCAGTTTCAAAGATATAAATGGACGTTATCATTAAAATCTTTAATTCAATAAAGAAAGGTTTACAACTTTCTGTTGGTTTAATACCACATATTGACTTGACGCATCTCTTTTGCGCTCTAAATACCGATTCTATCCCAGTTCACTATAATTTATCTATTCACTTTATTACTATATTTTCTTTATTCTAATTAAATAAATAAATATAATAAATAAATAATGCTGGACAGATCACACAGCATCATCTAGCCCCAAGCTAAGCAGAACTTGTGTTATGTGTACTAGATGATTGATATACGTAATACATTATACTACATAGATAGATATTTTTATTATATATAGAAAAACATCCAGAACACCCTGAACAAATATCTGCAGATCGTACAGACATTTGTCCCGAGGCGGGAATCGAACCCGCAAACCCTTGCGTCGCAGGCGGACCTTCACCCGCTGCGCCACAGAGCTCGTCAATTTTAAAACTAATTTTGTTTTCGTCATTATTTTTTTTGTATATGGTATGCTCTTTTCTTTTAATGAATGTTCGTTTCTATAATGTTATTGTTTGATGGATGTCTATGAATAGGTAAATAATTTTATCTATCTATCATTATTATTAAAGCTTTATATAACGCTTGGGACATTGTTAGATAGATTATGCTTGCCTAGCATCTACATCTACGAGTATACCTACCTCTCAGCTTAGTCGGCTACGTTCAGAACATTTCTGTACCTACGTCTTAAGCTGACTGAGCCGCGATTTGCATTACGATGTTTTCTGTAAAAGCTCATAAATTTTTCAAGAAATTAAAATCGATGCACGGCCGTTAACGGTCTTAGTATCGAAAGGGGAACATATCACTCGGCTTTTTCTTCCTATTCAACTCTTTAATTAGGCACCTACCTACTAAGAGAGTTCTTTATTCTTTTTGTTCAGCAAGCAGAGGACTACTATGACGCAGATATTGAGCCAAGAACGGCTGGGTTTCGAAGCCAATATTATAATTATAACGATGCAGACCAATTATCCCTTGGTGAACCTACTAAGCAGGTTAATTATCCTTCTGATCTTGACAACGTCGTAAGTTGACTACCCCATCATCTGTTTAGCTCCGTTCCCTCAGCTGGGAAAAAAGTTTTCCAAAGCGAACGAATTCAGATAATGTGCTTTATTCAATATAAATGTGTTTTAAATTTGATATTTTGCGGGGGGTTAGACCGATCACACGAAATATACGCGAGAAAAACGCAAGAAAATGATGGAGTAATATTTGAAAAGCCCCGATGATTGTCTATTTTTTTCCGCTCTTATTATGTTTAAATTAGCATCTCTACATAATAACACTGTTGCGCCGTGCCTAAACGCAAATTAGTAAGTTAGTGAAAGATCCAGAAAAGACCGGTGTTTATACATTCGAAAGAGTCCAAAAGTCACTTATATTTTTAGAACACAAACAAGTGATTTTTTAAGATAAACCGACATTGAAAACAATAGCGCGGTTGTCAACAAAGTTGTTAACAAGTTTCTTACCTGTTAATCTATTGTTTGTGAATCTAGATACTTTGACGTCTTGAATTTTCTTTATATGTCTATTACTATATTTTCTATATTCTAATTTTAAAACTAATTGTATTTATTATTTAAGATTATTTTTTGTAAAGTATTGCTCTTTTCTTGTAATGAATGTTCGTTCCTATAATGTTATTGTGTGATGTCAGCGAATAAATAATTTTATTAATCTATCATATTATAAAAACTCTTTAGAATGCCTGGGACATTGTTAGATGGTTTAGGCTTGCCTAGCATCCACATCTACGAGTACCTTTCAGCTTAGTCGGCTACGTTCAGAACATTTCTGTACGTCTTAAGCTGGCTGAGCCGCGATTTGCATTACGATGTTTTCCTATAAGCTCATAAATTTTTCAAGCAATTAAAATCGGTGCACGGCTGTTAACAGTCTTAGTATCGAAAGGGGAACATATCACTTGGCTTTTTCTTCCTATTCAACTCTTTAATTAGGTACTTACCTACTAAGAGAGTTCTTTATTCTTTTTTTTCAGCAAGCAGAGGACTACTATGACGCAGATATTGAGCCAAGAATGGCTGGGTTTCGAAGCCATGATTATAATTATAACGATGCATACCAATTATCCCTTAGTTACCCTACTAAGCAGCTCAATTATCCTTCTGATCCTGACAACGTCGTAAGTTGACTACCTCCTAACCATCATCTTTTTAGCTCCGTTCCCTCATCATCATCATCATCATCATATCAGCCCGTTGACACCCACTGCTGGGTATCCGTTCCCTCACCTGGGAAAAAAAAATTCCAAAGCGAACGAATTCAGATAATGTGCTTTATTCAATTTAAATGTGTTTTGTATTTAATATTTTGCGGGGGGTTAGACTGGTCACACAAAATATACATACGCGAGAAAACCCAAGAAAATGATAGAGTAATATTTGAAAAGCCTGGATGATTGCCTATTTTTTCAAATTAGCATCTCTACACAATAATACTGTTGCGCCGTTCCCAAACGCAAATTAGTAACATAGTGAAAGATTCAAAAACGACCGATGTTTACACATTCGAAAGAGTCCAAAGGTCACTTCTAGTTTTAGAACACAAACAGGTGAATTTTCTAGATACACCGATTTTGAAAACAATAGCTCGGTTGTCAACATAGTTCTAAACAAGTTTTTTACCTGTTAATCTATTGTTTGTGAACCTACTACTTTGACGTCTCGAATGATCTATATATGTATGCAATATAAATACGAACTGTCCCGGCCTAAGGAGCGTCCATCTTTCCCCCTCCCCCTACACCGAAACCCACCCTGCTCTCGCCCTGAAGACATTATGTAAGAAGGGGAGGCGAAAGCCGCCAGACCATCAACCCCGGTACCGTCCTATTAGGATGCCCGCGTCCTCGGACGCCCCCCCGCAGACTCAGTTCGGGACTTGGGCGCTGACTGAACTGAGCTTCACTTACCGCACCCAAAGCCCCCAAGTAGACCCAACAGCTCCGAAGACCACCACCAAAGCTAACCCTCCTATCGTGGTGGAATAACTGTCCAACTGGGTAGGGCAATTTGCCGTACTTATGGAGAAGATAAGGCCTGCGCTCAACGCCCGCCCCCTAGGCAAGGGGGTACGTTTCACCTCGCGATCCCCGGAAGAATACTGGAGCATTCAGCGCCAATTCGAGGTGCCGGTCGACCCCGAGTCCTTCTCCGGTATTTCAAAGAGTTGGGCTGGTTAGGTTAGAGTCGGGGCAGGACCTCGGGAGACAATGCACAATATACCCCAATGCGGGACGTCAGTGCAGATCTGGTAACCCCCCCTAGAATTAGAATTAGAGGTGCCAGTCGAGGCGTCGGCAGAAAACCCTGCTATTACCCGGTTCAGCTATAGCGTATCCGCCGAGAATACCACAAAGGTGGCCATCAGAGGCCTCCCCGGGGACACGGCTCCCAAGCATCACAGCAGCCTCAACTGACCGGGGCTTCTCGTTAAGGTTTGTTATCTCTGCAAACTTCGGAGATAAAGGGGAGGAACGGTCGTTTTTTCAACATTTTTGTAAATAACTCGGAAACAATACGGTTTAAAGAAAAAATAAAAACTGTTTAAAATAATAGCTTTCATATGATACCCCACACGACCTAGTAAAATCACTTAAAATTTTTGAGATCCCCTATCCGCCCCTCTACAATCAAAATAAGAATATTTTTTTAACAATTTTGTATTATGCTATATTAGTAAAACAGTGTTATCCTTAACCACTTCAAATTTCAAGTCGATAACATTAGTAGTTCTCGAGATATCCATTTGTGACAGACAGAGAAGTAAAGTGATTCTATAAGGGTTCTTTTTTACCATTTTAGTCCGGATCCCTAAAAAGGACGCGATTGACTATTTCACGCGACTGTTTGGAGTTAGGGGAAAGGTGTACAAAATGATCCCTCGAGGTAATATGATTCCCTATGGTTCTCAGCAAACTACTAATCTGATTTATAAGCAAACGTGTTTTCCGTACCCCGCTCAGTGGTCTCACAAGTTGTCATGGCGGGGTGAGTGTTGTGCATCGAAATATTACGAAAAAAAGAAAAATGGTGTGTTTAATCTAAGGTAAGCATAAAAATAATGTTTCATTGTTGAAATTTGGTTGCATTTTACGATATAAATGTTTTACTGGCTGTTCCTATCAATATTCAATTTATTCTCAAGCACGCTACGACCTCACTAAGGCTGTGTTTCGAGGTTAGTTTTAGACATTTTTTGAAAAATGTGCTCTTGAGGTCAAACGATCCCCTTGTGCCGGTACAAAATGATCCCTGGAATCATTTTACCCCAAGCATTTTAAATAAAACATGGTAAATTGTTTAACGTACCTATTTAACATTGTTTGTATGTTTAAATATACAATGCAAATGTAATAAAAATAAGCTAAAGGCGTGACGATCTCATTTCGGAGGTATAAAATGATTCCGGGAATAATTTCACCCCAAACATAGAATTTAAGTTAGGTAATGTTTTTGTTTGTTGTTTTCTTTATCTACCATTGTATGATTGTTTTTTACCTTTCCGTCATATATATATTTATATGAATTTTTATACGTATGGTGCTTATATTTTTACAGATTATGCCATGCCACGTACCAAAGAAAAAGTACCCGTCAAAACTGGAGTGAAAATTCCATGAAAAAAGCCTTAGAAGCTGTGAAAAATGGACTGCCATTCAAAACAGCTAGTAAGCCATTCAAAACACTTGATAAACCATCGACATCTTTTGGAGTTTACATCACGAGATCTTCGACATTTGCCAAAGATACAAGGAAAAATAAATAATTATGTAAGAAAAAGAAAAATAGACACCTCAATTTTGACTAGCACACCCTATAAAAACTATTTAGAAGAGGAAATGCAGAAAAAATAGAAAAAGAAGCAAAACAAAAGTCACGTAAAGACAAAAGTGTGAAAATGATCTCTGAAAACAAAATTAAATGAAAAGGAGTAGGAAAAGGACAAAATCAAAACAAGCAAATAATAAAGAAAATACTAAAAAAGAAAGAATAAAGAGAGCGAGGAAGAGTTACGAGTCAGAACCTACGGATGACGCTGAATGCATGTTCTGCACAGAAGCTTGCGTAAAATGTCATAAATGGGGACATGAAGCATGGGCCGGGCTTGATGGTGATGACTGTTGATTATGGTGAGATAGTTTGATTAAAAAAAATAAGAAGATTTTCTGAATAGTTTGAGTTATTATTATGTGTTATTAAATATTTCTGATCTCAAGAAAAAGAAAGATGTTTCATGTTTGTTTAAGTATTGTAATTTCTACCTTGGTATTTAGACACAGTGTTGATTAGGTACTATAAGAATTTAAATAAACTATTTTTGATGATTGTTTGTGTTGAAAATGAACATAATCATGATTACGTACCCGTATATATCTTTTATTTTAACTCAGCAGGCAGCAATAATAGCAGGAGGGGTAAAATGATCCTTCGGATCATTTTAAGCCTACCCCAGGGATCATTTTATACACCTAGGTGTACAAAATGATCCTTTAGTAATGTTTTGGAAAATCTTAAATAAATCTGGTCTACATAAAGAACCCAAGATTAACGTTACGAAGAAACGTTACCACTGAAATTATTCATCATAAACTCTTTCAACATTTTCAATAACCTTCATACTTTGGACACAATCAAGCTTTTCTCTTAAGGGGATCATTTTGGACACCTTTCCCCTATTTGAAACCGATGCAGATGATTTTTGAATCGTTTTGTTACTATGGACGAAACATGGGTTCATTACTGTACACCGGAAACAAAACAACGGTCAAAACAGTGGAGAAGACCTGGTTCACCACCCTCTAAAAAGGCGAGAATACTGAAGCCATCACCTTATTTGCCGACAAATCGACTTAGAATTTGTCGGCAAATAAGGTGATGGCTTCAGTGTTCTGGGACTCGAAAGGTGTAATTATGATTGATTATCTTGAAAGGTGACCCCTTTCAGGATATAGAGACTATACACTCTGATTACTACTGCACCTTACACGTTGTTTACGAGAGGAAATAAAAGAAAAACGTCGAGGTCAAAGCAGCAGTTGACACATATTTTGACTTTAAGAAAGACAATTTTTTTAACGGTCTAAATGCTTGGAAGGGATGTGGCAAGTGTATTGAACTTGATGGTGAATATGTAGAAAAATAAAAATATAACTGATTTATTATATGTTTATTTTCTTGGTTAGGCCGAGTACTTTTCAATCCACCCTCGTATTAATAATTTACCCCATACTCCCCAGAGTTTGGTCCGCGCTGGCATATCGACAACTCCCACTTGGAGGTTGTCTATAAGCCAAGACCCCCTATCCGCCATCCGGGTACGCGTCACATCAGAGTTTACCTCTCCACTCACTGGGACAACCCAGTAGGTCCACGGACCTACCTACTCCTACATACCTATCCTTTACCTCTTTCGCGACACGCCGGCGAGCACACGTCTGCCTGAGATAAAGTTTATTTTTATGCATGTTAGACTGTAAGGTATATTATTTTAAATGGGTCGTAGTTTCTTAGTATTTTGCATCTTGTAATTTACTAATGTTGCCTGAAATAAACTTATATTGTTATTAATATTATATTCTTAGTAAATTAGACTATCAAATCATTATATAAATGCTTTAGACAACGTCAGAAACTTATGTTATACGGAACGTTGCAGCGTCTGTGACATTTTTAGATGGATAGGGCTTTCCTAGCATCTACGAATATACATACCTCAATACCACCCTCTCAGCTTTGTCGACTATGTTCAAAAACGTTCTATACTAACGTCTGAAGCTGACTAAGCCGCGATTTGCATTACGTTACGATGTTTTCCTTGCTTAGGTACTATGAGTGTTATATGATGTGCGCATACACTTTTCAAGATATTAAATAGGTGCACGGCCGTTAAAGAATCGAGCTTAGGACCGACAGGGGAACATAACACTCGGCTTTTTCTTTTTCTTCCTATGCAATTCTTCAATTAGTTAGTTTTTTGTTATTTTTTTCAGCAAGCAGACCACATTGACATAGAAATTGAGCCAAAAAGTACTGAACGCCTAGATGAACCTGCCGTTGGTGACCCTCCTAACCAGTTGAATAATCCCTCTGATCCTGACAACATCGTAAGTTGACTACCTCCTGACCATCATCTTTTTCTATTCTTTTATTAGGCACTACCGCTTGGCACTACTAGTAGAATGAAGGGCAATTTTACTTTCCTGTGACACTACTATTCCTATTGGCTGATTAACCCGCCGGTACTCGCATTTCCTTTTACCTAACATAATGAGTGTTATATGATGTGCGCATACACTTTTCAAGATATTAAATAGGTGCACGGCCGTTAACGAATCGAGCTCAGGACCGAAAGGGGAACATAACACTCGGCTTTTTCTTTTTATTCCTATGCAATTCTTTAATTAGTTAGTTTTTTGTTATTTTTTCCAGCAAACAGACTACATTGATATAGAAATTGAGCCGAAAACTAGCGAACGCCTAGATGAACCTGCCGTTGGTGACTCTCCTAACCAGTTGAATAATCCCTCTGATCCTGACAACATCGTAAGTTGACTACCTCCTGACCATCATATTTTTCTATTCTTTTCTTTGGCACTACCGCTTGGCACTACTAGTAGAGTGAAGGGCAATTTTACTTTCCTGTGACACTACTATTCCTATTGGCTGGTTAACCCGCCGGACTCGCATCTCCTTTTACCTAACATAATGAGTGTTTTATGATGGTATTCAGTATTCAGTTGTTTATTGCTTTCCATTGTAAACATAGGTCTTAAACATAAGTAAATAGTACAGAATGGAACCCTGATGGGCACTGCAATCTAAATGTAGGTATAAGAAGGTAGGTATCATGCAAGATAATGTCAGTTAAGTAAATATTATTAAATTAGAAAATTAGTCATGAAAATGATTATAGCCTTAACTTTACAATAAAAAAATTGTCATGAAAATAATGATGTAAGTACTACGTCTTATTTACAATGTGCGCATACACTTTTCAAGATATTAAATAGGTGCACGGCCGTTAACGAATCGAGCTTAGGACCGAAAGGGGAACATAACACTCGGCTTTTTCTTTTTATATCTATGCAATTCTTCAATTAGTTAGTTTTTTGTTATTTTTTTCAGCAAACAGACTACTTTGACATAGAAATTGAGCCGAAAACTACTGGACGCCTAGATGAACCTGCCGTTGGTGACTCTCCTAACCAGTTGAATAATCCCTCTGATCCTGACAGTATCGTAAGTTGACTACCTCCTGACCATCATCTTTTTCTATTCTTTTCTTTGGCACTACCGCTTGGCACTACTAGTAGAGTGAAGGGCAATTTTACTTTCCTGTGACACTACTATTCCTATTGGCTGATTAACCCGCCGGTACTCGCATTTCCTTTTACCTAACATAATGAGTGTTATATGATGTGCGCTTACACTTTTCAAGATATTAAATAGGTGCACGGCCGTTTACGAATCGAGCTTAGGACCGAAAGGGGAACATAACACTCGGCTTTTTCTTTTTATTCTTATGCAATTCTTCAATTAGTTAGTTTTTTGTTATTTTTTTCAGCAAACAGACTACATTGACATAGAAATTGAGCCGAAAACTACTGGACGCCTAGATGAACCTGCCGTTGGTGACCCTCCTAACCAGTTGAATAATCCCTCTGATCCTGACAACATCGTAAGTTGACTACCTCCTGACCATCATATTTTTCTATTCTTTTCTTTGGCACTACCGCTTGGCACTACTAGTAGAGTGAAGGGCAATTTTACTTTCCTGTGACACTACTATTCCTCTTGGCTGATTAACCCGCCGGTACTCGCATTTCCTTTTACCTAACATAATATGTGTTATATGATGTGCGCATACACTTTTCAAGATATTAAATAGGTGCACGGCCGTTAACGAATTGAGCTCAGGACCGAAAGGGGAACATAACACTCGGCTTTTTCTTTTTATTCCTATGCAATTCTTCAATTTGTTAGTTTTTTGTTATTTTTTTCAGCAAACAGACTACACTGACATAGAAATTGAGCCGCAAAGTACTGAACGCCTAGATGAACCTGCCGTTGGTGACTCTCCTAACCAGTTGAATAATCCCTCTGATCCTGACAACATCGTAAGTTGACTACCTCCTGACTATCATCTTTGTAGCTCTTTTCCCTCATCTGGGAAAAAAGTTATCCGAAGCGAACGAATTCAGATACATAATGTGCTTTATTAAATTTAAATGTGTTTTGTTTTTGATATTTTGCGGGGGGTTAGACCGATCATAATTATGAAATATACGTTAGAAAATGTTAAAATTATGACGTGAGAAAATGACGGAGAGTTTTCCACTTTTTTATTTTTTAACCTATTTTGTCCCACTGCTGGGCAAAGGTCTCCCTCAAACTACTCCAACCATCCCTATTTCCACTTTTATCATTTAGGGTAGTAGTAGGGTAGTTGTAGGGTACCTAGTTGTGGGGTAGTTGTAGGGTAGCAGTAGGGTAGTTGTAGGATAGTTGTAGGGTAAGTTGTAAGTGGTGGTTGTGGTTATAGGTGCGATACGAAGTTCGCCGGGTCAGCTAGTAACAAAAATAAAAATTGTTTACTTTTCTTACACAAATAAATAAAAAAATGATACATTAGTTTGATGTACTTAGCTATGTGACCTAGATATGTTTTATGGGTATTTATTTATAGAAAAATAGCAATGGAGCGTGCCATGCTCGGAATTTCACTGCTAGACCACGTACACAATGTCGAAATTCGTCGTCGTACAAAAATGTGGACGTGGGTACGAGGATAGCCAGGTTTAAATGGAGATGAGCTGGGCACTTGGCTCGAAGGGATGATGGAAGATGGACGAAAGCCAATACTGAATGGTGGCCAAGAGACTCAATGCGACCAAGAGGCAGGCCACCCGCCAGATGGTCAAATGACATCGTTAGTTCCGTTGGAAACCGGTGGACACAAATCGCAAGGGACCGGAAAGAATGAAGAAACCCAGCAGTGGGTGCAAACAGGCTGAAATGATGATGATCATTTATTTATATGAAGTACTTATAACCTGGATTGTCTATACGCCA
The DNA here is from genome assembly GCA_963082625.1 of Pasiphila rectangulata. Taxonomy (NCBI): domain Eukaryota; kingdom Metazoa; phylum Arthropoda; class Insecta; order Lepidoptera; family Geometridae; genus Pasiphila; species Pasiphila rectangulata. Next base: position 7,046,921 of record OY720261.1, on the reverse strand, counting down.
GGACCCCCTAATCCGCTACCCGGGTACGCGCCACATCAGAGTTAACCTCTCCACTCACTGGGACAACCCAGCAGGTCTACGGACCTACCTACTCCTACATACCTATCCTTTACCTCTGCCGCGACCACACGTGTGCCTTAGATTAAGTTTATTTTTATGCATGTTAGACTGTAAGGTATATTATTATTATAAATGGGCCGTAGTTTCTAAGTATTTTAAATCTTGTACTTTAATAATTTTGCTTGAAATAAACGTAAAATATTATTATTATTTTCTAAGTAAATTAGCCTAAGTATCACATCATTACATAAAAGCTATAAACAAAGTCAGCAACCTACGTTATACGGGATGTTGTTAGATGGATAAGGCTAGCCTAGCATCTACGAGTATACATACCTCAATACAACCCTCTCAGCTTAGTCGGCTATGTTCAGAACTTTTCTATACGTCTCAAACTGACTGAGTCGCTATTTGCATTACGATGTTTTTCTATACTATGAGTAGAAATGTGCACTTAAACTTTTCAAGATATTGAAATCGGTGCACGGCCGTTAACGAACCGATCTTAGGATCGAAAGGGGGAGGCTTTTTCTTCCTGTTTAACACTTCAATTTGGTATCTACTTACTATGAGAGTTAGTTCTTTGTTCTTTTGTTTCAGGAACCAGACTACGTTGACGTAGAAATTGAGCCGAAAACTACTGGACCCCTTAGTTATAGTTATAAGGCCGTAGATGAAACCGCCTTTTTAAACCCTCCAAAGGGGCTCAATTATCCCTCTAACCCTGACAATATCGTAAGTTGACTACCTCCTGACCATCTGGGAAAAAAGTGACCCAAAGCGAACGAATTCAGATACAATGTATCTGAATTCGTTCTTCAATTTAATTCATTAATTCATCAACATCATCATCATTTCAGCCGTAGGACGTCCACTGCTGGACATAGGCCCCCCTCATGGATATCCAGTTATTGCGGTTGGAAGCGATCTGCATCCAACGTCGACCTGCGGTCTTCACCAGGTCATCATCCCATCTTGTTGGTGGACGTCCTACGCTGCGCTTGCCGGTCCGTGGCCTCCACTCGAGAACTTTTCGACCCCATCGGCCATCTGTTCTGCGAGCTACATGGCCTGCCCATTGCCACTTCAACGTGCTAATCCGTTTGGCTATGTCGGTGACCCGAGTTCTTCTACGTATCTCCTCATTTCTGATTCGATCGCGTAAAGAAACCCCGAGCATAGCCCTCTCCATAGCTCGTTGAGCGACTCTGAGCTTATTCATGAGGCCAATCGTGAATGACCACGACTCGGTTCCATATGTCATCACTGGTAACACACACTGATTGTAGACTTTCGTCTTAAGGCACTGAGGAATTTTGGACGAAAAAACGTTGCGTAGTTTCCCAAACGCTGCCCATCCGAGTTGGATTCGTCGATTGACCTCTTTCTCGAAGTTGGACCTACCTAATTGGACTGTTTGTCCTAGGTATACATACGCGTCGACAACTTCGAGAGCCGAGTTCTCAACCATAACGGGAGCAGGCGCAACATGGACATTCGACATAATCTTCGTCTTGTCCATGTTCATTTTAAGACCTACCCGTTGGGAGACTCGGTTGAGGCCTTCGAGCATCGTGCCGAGTTCCTCCATCGACTTTGCCATGACCACAATATCGTCGGCAAACCAAAGGTGAGTCATGTATTCGCCGTTAATGTTGATGCCTAGTCCTTTCCATTCCAAGAGCTTGAAGGCATCTTCCAAAGCGGTCGTAAACAGTTTCGGAGAAATAACGTCTCCCTGTCTTACGCCTCTTTTTAAGGGAATATCCTTCGAACTCTGTTCCTGTACTCGGACTGACATAGTGGCGTTTCTATACAAAGACTTCAACACTTCGATATACCGATAGTCAATTCGGCATCGTTGGAGAGACCGCCCATGTTTCGATCGAATCGAAGGCTTTCTCATAGTCCACAAACGCGAGACATAGCGGCAAGTTATACTCTTCGGTCTTCTGTATCACTTGCCGCAGCGTATGAATGTGGTCTATGGTACTGTAGCCTTTTCGAAACCCGGCTTGTTCGGGACGCTGGAAGTCATCAAACCTGCGATCGTGACGATTTGTGATGACCCTTGAAAACAGCTTATAAACATGGCTCAAAAGCGAGATCGGTCTGTAGTTCTTAAGCAAGGTGTTGTCACCTTTCTTAAAGAACAGTACCACGACGCTTTTGTTCCATGTTTTTGGCGTAATACCTTCGAGCAAGACGGAGTTGAAGAGCTTCTGAAGGACTTTAAGTATCGGTGATCCACCCGCTTTCAGAAGCTCTGAAGTGATTCCGTCCTCCCCCGGCGCCTTGTCGTTCTTAAGCTGTTTCAGGGCCATCCTGATCTCGTACAGGCTGATGTCCGGGATATCTTCGGTATAATGTCGGGTCAGCTTGGCTCTAGGGTCTTCTGCCACACTGCAAACAGGTTTAGTGACCGAATAGTAGAGCTGTCCATAGAACCTTTCGACTTCCCTTAACACTTCTGCTTTACTTGACGCTATACTGCCATCTTCCCTATTCAGCTTCGTCACCTGGCTTTGCCCAATAGACATAATCTCTCGCAAACACTTTGGAGCCTTTGTTCCGCTCTATCGTATCTTTAATACGAGCTGTATTAAAGGTACGAATATCGTGCCGCAAGGATTTCCAAACTTGTCTATTGAGCTGCCTATGTGACTTAGCATCATCGGGAGACTGCAGTCGTAATGAGCGTCGTTCAGCCATGAGGTTAAGAGTGTCATCAGAGAGTTTCTGAGGTCTATTTGTACGGGGCGTCTTAAAGAACTGAGACTCCACCGTATGGACAGTTTCTACGAACCTGTTATTGATCTCGTCCTCTGATGCATGTTCTTGGAGACCCAGACAATCAAAGCGATTTGAAAGTTCGAGTTGAAAGCTCTCGAAGTTTTGGATATGTGTTCGAGTGGGTCGGAGCGTAGATTTCATCAGACGGGACCTTTCAAGTCTAACGTTCAATATTCAATGTGCCTCTAATGATTCGGTGATCACTTCCGGTTATCACCCTGTGAATTACAGTGACATCATTGAATACCCGTTTCTTGTTGGTCAAGATGAAATCAATCTCATTTCTCGTGAAACCATCGGGACTCATCCAGGTCCATTTCCTGTGAGGCGGCTTCTGGAAGAAAGAATTCATCATAAAGAGTCCTTCTTTCTCCAGAAAATCGGCCAGCCTCTGTCCCCTGGGGTTCCGTTGCCCATACCCAAATTGCCCCACTCTCAACTCATCATCGCTTCTCTTGCCTAACTTTGCATTGAAGTCCCCCATAACAACAGTGAAGTGAGTTTTGTTTTTATGTATGGCCCTTCTAATGTCCTCAAACATAGACTCTACTTCTTCATCTGGGTGTGACGAGGTCGGCGCGTATACCTGAACGACCTTCAGCGAATATCTTTTGGATATTCTGAGTGTTAGGTATGCGACCCTGCATTCATTAATTATTCAATTTAAATGTGTATTGTTAGAGTTCCGGACCAAAATGGTAAAATGGAACCCTGATGGTATAATTTTTTCTGTCTGTCTGTCTGTCTGTCACAGACAGAATATCTTGAGAACTACTGATGCTAGAGGTATATTGACTTTAAATTTGAAATGGTTTAAGATAACGCTTTTTTACTAATAAAGCATTATACGAGTAGGTATATAAAAATATTCTCATTTTGATTGCAAGGGGCGGAAAAAAATTATTTGTCAAGTTACTAGGTCATGTGGGGTATGATATGAAAGGGGTTTTTTTGCACATTCATAAACAGTTTTTAGTTTTACTTTAAGCGGTATAGTAGTGACTTTTTTACAAAAATGTTGAAAAAAATAAGTTTGCGGATATAACCACCGAAAATGACAAAGTTATGACGCGAGAAAATTACCTACCTGCGAGTTACTAGTTACTGACTTCCTCGGTTAAACTCAAAACCTACCGGATGAATTTTTAGCAATAGACGGAATAATTTTAAAGGAATGTTTGTGCGATTTCTCCTGAAGATGCCTAATAATAAGGCGAAACACGTGTTGAATTATTTTATCAATTATAATGTGTGAGCGATTGTAAAACACTCAAAAAGAATATAATTATACATCTATATAGGTAGGTTAGCGGATTTGTTACTAAATACCTACCTACCTATGAGTTGTTTATTAAGATTTTTTTTTGTAAAACGTGAACTTATTACATATAAATTAGCACCTTACAGGACGAGGAAGACTACGCAAACTATAAAGCCGAAGTGGCAGCTGGCAACCTAGGAGAAATTCGAGGCAGCAATCCCAACTACTACCAACCTAACGTATACACTGACTTCAGTCGTCGCTTTATACCACAATATCATTACTCTGAAGTAAGTAATAACTCAAAAAAAAAATTAAATCAAAAATTATTTATTTTGGAACAATAAACGTAATAGTTACAAACTGTGACGCAGGCACCAACGCCCACCTCCTGGTACAACAGGAAAGTATACATGTTCCAGCTTAGGTACCTACCTACTATAAATTAATATCTACTTCTGAAGGAAGATTTTTACCAAAAATAAGGGTGAAGCTAAAGTAAGATTATATATTCTGTGTATGTTAGTGTATAATATAATATATGTGTATGAATTAATGTATGTTTAATTGTAGAGTTTATTACTTAATTACTTTTAATAGGTCTTCTGTGTCGTTATATGATAGATTCTGCAACCAGGGTAAAATTTTACGTAAAAGTAAAATTTTACAATTATATTTATTTAACGAGTATATGTCTAATTTAGCATTTATAAGATTGTACAATTTAGAACTCATGTAATAGTTGGATTTACCTGCAGTAGCTGTTCTACGATGTTCAATTTCACACACTTTGTCTGATGACTACCGACTGTCTGAACTACCTCTAGACTGAACAAGCCAAGCAAATATTCAGTTGGTGATGCATGACTGATTTGTTGTGAAATTTGAATAAAATATATTTTAAAATGAATAAATAACTTGACACTGGCGGAATTGTGTAAAAACCAAACACAAAAAGCCATAAATTAAAGAGACAAGGCAACTACCGCTAGTATCCGACCGAAACAGGATTATCGGCCGAATCTTTGGTAATTTACTTCTTCTTCACCTACTTGGATCTAGCTGGCGATTTTGAGTAGAAGTAAAATAAGAGTTAACTGTCATTACCTAGTTGAAATAACCCCTTGGTTGAAATAGTCTCGCTCGATGTCCTAGTTTCGGCCGAAACCGAACCTATTTTAAAGTTATAGATAAAAATATGTTTATTTTGTCACTTATTACGGACAGTTAACAAAATTATGAAATTATTCTTAGAATTAAGTCAAAGTGACAAAAAAGGTCACCATTCAGCTTGTGCTGTGGCAAAGTAAATTATACTACAGCGCTGGTCTTCCATGGTCACCTTGTTTGTGATAGATGGCATATCCACTGAGCACACGCAATAATTGTGTAGATTATTTTAGACATGTCAAAATGAATATTTAAGTGTGAAATTGAGTGAAAATAGTGTCATCATCATTATTTCAGCCGTAGGACGTCCACTGCTGGACAAAGGTCTCCCTCAGACGTGCGTATAGCAATAACTATACGCACTACGCTTGGCAGGCGGGTTGCCGAGCGCAGTATGGGATGTTGAAACACGGAAAGACGCTGCTGCCTATCTTCCGGAGGTATCCCTTAGCAGGCTCTTACTGCATTCTACAAGGGGTAACATTCTACTGCCGGCACCCCACGGCATATAACGGCAATAATCATAATATTATGTTCGGAAATCGAACTGGTCAAAAGCCAGGCTAATTCTTATCTTACCAATTATGAATTAATTTCAACAGATTGATAAAAAACCAAAAGATGGGGAAGGAACTGGTGGTCCAGTACCGATTTTGGTAAGATATCGTTAAGATTATTTAACCAATAAAATTATTAAGAACCGTTGGCTGACACTCAAAGATATTAATTATACTCTCCAGGCTTCGCCAGAGTTCGTTTTAGCAATTGCCAAGGAGTCAGAAATACTGAATGCAGCTGAACCAATCAACCCTACAGATGAGCTTATAAAGAAAGACATTCTCAGAACTGGAGTAAGAAATATATTACTTGTTATTGCAATCATCATCATCATCATCATTTCAGCCATAGGATGTCCACTGTTGGACATATATGTCTCCTTCATGAACTTACAAGTACTGCGGCTGGAAGCGGCCTGCACCCACCGCCGACTTGCATACCTTACCAGGTCGTCTGCCCATCATGTTTTTTTTTTGAGATTATTGAAATCGGTCTAGCCATTCTCGAGTTATTTATTTAAGTATTTATTTATTTGGGCTACCAACAAGAGATACACAATAATGAGGTTTAAATAAAACAATAGGTACTCAGGGCTAGTGTTCCCCCAATTAGAGGCGGCCACAACGTGCGCACACATAAAAAACAACTCAACTAACAAGACTAGAATATCTAAAATTAATAATTTGAAGTATAAAACAAAAATAAACTAGCTATTTTTATAGTGGTGTAATTACAACAATATAAGTCGTGTTGACTTATTTGTTTTATACTTATATCTATAAATATAACGGTTGAATGAGCCGTTTTCAGTAACAAAACAAAAATAGTTTTCTACTAAACCTAACAGATGGAGCTGGCAAGCGGAGTAAGCAAGTTTGTGATTAATCCTGTCATTGTCAAATTGTGCCTACCAGTAAAAGAAAATTAACGCCATCTATAAGGTTCGAGGTAACTATTTTTGAAGTTTTTACTTTTTAATGAAAACGCCTCATTGAGAAACCACCTCCGTTTTTTTCGTCGGTTAAAAATAAAGATTAATGTAACGTCAGAAAGGTCTCTGCGGCCGCACTGAATAAGGTATTTTTGAGTTTGAGTTTATAGCTAACAGAAGCATCCTATCTTACAGAATTATTGGAACTCTTTTTGGAAGGAAGACGCTAATCCACAACTTTTGAGGCACAGGACTGAGGATAGATTGGTACGTGTCAGTTATGGCTCTCTATTTTGTCTCCGAAATGTTATTTCCCTAATACATATTTATAGGTAGTAGGTTTAAAATAAAATAATCCAAAAAAATATTTTCATAATCATCGATTGCCCGAATAATCACAATCTATGATATAAGGATCTCTAATATAGTTTCCACTAATATCGGTATCCATAACGATTACAATCCATAAAGTGATTCGCAATTGAGTGAAAGCAAAAAAAAATTTATGCTCCAAATAAAGTTGATTTTATTCTTATTCTATTCTTTATTCAATTAGTAAAGAAATCCATAAGGAATTCTTTAGGTAGGTACTTATTGCGAATCACTCACATTATTAACCCATAAACATAAGGATTTCATATTTATTTATTTGAATAATTTTCATGTTCCATAATATTTTGTTGGCGGCGAGGTTCTGACACAGGCAGTATTTCCGATGGTTATAAAAAAAACCTATCCTACTGTCTCTCCATCTCGGTTCTGTCATTGGCAGTGTTTTCGGATAATTATATAAAAAAAACCTAATAACCTACTGTCTCTCTATCTCGGTTCTGCCACAGGTAGTGTTTTTGGATGGTTATAAATCTAATCTAAATAGCCCATCGGATCTTACTGCTAATAAGTAAAGAAATCCATAATCGGGTTTGTGATTGTTGTTGTGTGAAAATCCAAAATACTACGTTTTTGCGTGAAAAAAACAAGTACACTGTGGCTAGTGACTGTAGTGACCAGTTGTGACCTTTTTGGAGAACCCGTACATCGGCAATTTGGATAATTTACAGACATTATATGCAGTACAAGTTATTCACGTGCCTACCCGCTCTTTTGCATTCAGACCATTGTTTTCGGCTTACAAACGGGTCAAACCTTTAAAACATGGTGAAGTGTGGTGCGTGCGGAAAATTCTTATCTCAGAATGACTCGATAAAGTGCTCCAAGTGCTCATCGGCGTATCATCGTGCATGTGTCTCATTACCGGAGTCTGGTCCTGTAAGGCCGACGACGTGGGTTTGTCTCGTGTGCAAAATTAAAATCCCTCGTGAAGATAACACAAACACTCCCGTGAGGGGGATCTCAGCTACTCAAAACACCAGTGAGTTGCCGTCTGCGTCTAGCCCTGTCGTCCCGGCATGCGAGATGCCGCCTTCTCAATCAGCCGACCTAATCCAGGAAATAAGAGCCCTACGTGAAGATCTTGGTGCGATGATGGGTGAGATCCGTGACTGCCGTGTGGAGATCCGCGAGTGCCGTGAGGATTTAAAGGCCTACGCTGACAGGATAGAAAGTCTTGAGTGTAAAGTTTTGGAGTTGGAAACGAAACTCGAAGGAGCGGGCCCTAGTATCGATGTCGAGGCTACCATCGAGGACTTGAAGCTTCAATTGAACGATCGAGACCAGGAGCTTCTTCTGAGTGACCTCGAGATCGCGGGGATACCGGAATATAAGGAAGAGAGTCCAATACATGTCGTGAAAATGGTGGCCATCAAACTGGGTGTTGGGCTTGATGACCATGACATCGTCCATGCTGAACGCACTGGCCCCCGTGTCCGAAATCTTGTTGAGAAAGACGGTGCTCCGGTGCCAACCCGACCTCGCAGCATAGTGGTGATGCTGGCTCGGCGCGCGCCGCGCGATCAGCTCCTGCGGGCCGCCCGGGTGCGTCGGGTCATCACTGTCGCCGAGTTGGAGCTGGTGGGCCCTCAGAACTCCCAAGGTGCCCTAAAGAATGTTGGTGCATCCAGTCGCGTTTATCTGAATGAGCGATTAACCCGGTTAAACAGGCAACTATTCCATCAGACACGTGAAGCAGCCCGTCGTTGCCACTGGAGATATGTCTGGACCCGTGACGGTAGGATCTTCGCTCGTAAGGATGATGGCAAGGCAGTGGAGCGTATACATTCTATAAAGGATTTAGGTAGAATTTTTGGATGAAAGTAGTTTGTGTTTAACTAATGCTGTGGCCTCATATAATTTAAATTCTTTTGTTAATAAAGATACACATTACCTTGTTGCATATGTAGCATTGGACTCTTACCATTTAACTTTCTTGATTAAAGTAGCATATGATATTTTCTTTACTTATATGGTTAAAAATAAATCTTGTAGTAATTATATTATTACAAATGCAGCCATGCTTTCTTATCATAGAAATTGTTTCATAAATATCTATAAAACATACTATATTTTCATTGCTGTTATGGTTAAAAATAAGTGTTGTTATTGCACTATTTTGTTAATAAGTTATAGGTTTTTTCTATATTTTCTTTTTCTGATTACTACAATGCATGTTGCCTATCAGTTTCATCGGTATGACTTATTATGCCAAAAGTTAATATTGGCAAACATTTTATCATTAGGTTTGGTCAATTGTATTGAAATATTTCTTCAATTATTCTTTCAACTTTCTAAAGCCAAATTAAAATATTCTTCTACTCATCTTGGATATATGAGTATCAATTCATTGTTTCAAAATAAGGTTAGAAATGGGAAAGCCTTACTAAGCAACACAACTATGTACAATATCAGTAAGTCCTTTGGCCTAGTGTTTTTGTGTTGTTTATGTTTTCAATTTTTATACTATACTAGCTTATTTAGTGATAACAGTCTTATTTATATGTACAACCTATATAGGTTCTGGCAAAAACCAATATTACCAAATATGTTGCTATTAGGTGGGGCTGCTTCCAGTGAAATTATTTTTTGTTTGTGGTATCAACTTTCTAGAAGTAATTTAAAATATCCATTTATACTAAGATTTCTCATGGATAATGTTTGCAAACCATGTTCTCAAAGCAAGGTTACAAGTATGTATAATGTCAGTAGTTCATTTGGCCTGTTATGTTTTCATTGTTTATACAAAAGTAACATCCCTTATCAATTATGGAAAATCCTAACATTACCAAACATTTTGTTATTGGATTGGGTGGGTGGAATGACCTTTTATTTATTGTATCAATTTTCTACTACCAAGTTTAAATACTCAACTAAAATAAGACTTCTTAATCATAAGGTTAACAAATCATCTCAACAATACTTTAACAAATATCATGGAGCAATGTTCACCAACACATCCATGTATAATGTCAGTAACTTATTGAGCCTGATATGTCTTCATTGTTTATACTTATATAACATAAAAGGTGTTATTTGTGTGATTGGCAACTACTATCAATTAATGCTAAACATTTACTATTATTATGTATATTATATTAGGCTACTGGGATAGGTTTCTTCTGGTGAACTTATTGTCTGTTCGTTGTATCAACTTTGTAAAGCCATGTTAAAGTACTATTCATTTATGGTAGGTTCTTTAGAGGATAATGTTTTCAGTTCATGTTTTCAGGACAATATTAAAAACCAGAAAGTTTTTCTTACCAACACAACTATGTATAATATGGGTAACTTATTTGGCCGGGTATATATTCTTTGTTCATACTTGTATGCCTTGTTAATTCATAACATTTGTAAATGTAATGTTTGCTTTGACTATGCAAATGTGCTGGTAAATTTAAACAATATTTATTGCGGATGTCACCATTATTGCATATTATTTATTCTAACTAATCTATCATTATTTATTTATTTACTGGTTTATCTTTGTTATATATATTACAATGTATGGTTTATTATATTCCTTATTAAACAACAAATCAGGTTTTCTATTATTTTATATTTACATTTTATTAGAACAAATTGTGTATCATTGACTTACTTAGGGTCTTATCTTTATTACCTATATTATTATGTGCGGTTACTATTGTACTTAACTCACCTACATATTTTATGGATATTTTTTATTATATTCTTGTCTTATATTGTATCTAAACATCTAAACACAAGGTGGATTATGAATAATCTGTGTAGAACATTTAAAAGTATTAGGGATATGCCTAATACTGATGCCGCCTTATTGAATCTATGCAGTAGAATTAAAAATAAATTATAATGTTTGATAAATATTTCAAAATTGGTCTTTTTATCGCAGGCTCGCTCAACACAGGCCACGATGATTTTATCATCGCCATGGACAGGTACAGAGTCGATCTGATGGCTATAAACGAGACGTGGATCAGGGAAGGGGAAGTGGGTCTCGCGCCCGTTGTGCAGGGCTACCGGCTAAGGCATTTACCTCGTCCGGTGGGCGTGAACGGCGGTCGCGGTGGTGGTGTTGGTTTTTTTATAAAGCGGGGAGTTAGGGCTCTCACCTTTGCACACCCGCAGGACCCTCGTTATATGGCGGTAGAGCAAATGTGGTTAACATTAATCGTTAATGGGAAGAGGCTTGCGGTTGGTACTGCATATCGACCACCCAAAGGGGTACATCTGGATCTGTTTTTGGATGCAATTACAGATAGTATTAATTCTTTATCCGGAGTAGATAATATAGTGCTGTTAGGGGATTTCAATGTGGACCTGTTAAAGGTCGACACATGCAGTGCGAAGAAGTTGTCTACCGTGCTTAGCTGTCTTAATCTAACTCAGTTGGTGAACGATCCAACACATTTTACCGACCACAGTCAGACACTGATAGACTTAATCTGCACTGATCTCAAGGCTAGAAGCGTCTCAGTTGAGCATATAGGTTCACTTAATGGACATTCTATGGTCACATGTGAATTTCATATTTCTAAGATTAAACAGATACCCTATACAGTTTATTACAGGCCGCTAAAAAACATTTGTCGGGAGTCATTTGACAATGATTTGCAGTTGATACCCTGGGATCTAATTCCTGAGATAGATGACGTAAATGTAATGCTCAATTGTTTAAATGAAAATATCTTAGCCATTTTCGATATGCATGCGCCAAAGAAATCATGCACTGTATCTGAACAAAGTTATCCCTGGGTGACTGACAATATTAAAGTAATGATGAGGCTGCGAGATGACGCGTTGTCTACTTATCGTAAAACCAAATTAGAAACTAAAAAAATATATTATAAGAGCCTCAAGGCGTTAGTCTCCCGGTCACTGTATTTTGAAAAAGCTGCATATTATAAACACAACATTAACTGTAAAATAAATGATCCAAAAGCACTCTGGAAAAATTTGAAATCCAACATTTTACCTCCTAAAAATGATACTTCATTGCCATCACATTTTGATGACGCAGATGCAATAAATAATCACTTTTTGAACGTCCCTGGTTCGTTAAATAATAATATCTCTCTCCTTACATTCTTTGAATTTAACAAATATAATAATATTACATTTTCTTTGAATCTTGTAAATGTAGAATGCATTGTTAAAATCATCAGGAATCTTAAATCTAACGCTGAAGGGTTCGATGGTATAACCCTTAATATGCTTTTGTTAACTTTGCCATTCTCGTTAGATGCCATAACTGCGGTAGTTAATCGATCAATCTCTTCGGCAACTTTTCCAGATTTGTGCAAGATTGCCATAGTACGTCCTCTTCCTAAGATAAATAATCCATTAACGGTTAAAGATCTAAGGCCGATCAGTATACTGCCTTGCGTGTCAAAAATCATTGAAAAGGCCGTTTGTCATCAGTTAACAGATTTTCTTGAAAAACATGACATCTTGCCTGATGCTCAATCAGGGTTTAGAAAACGTCGTAGTACGGCCACTGCACTTTTGGATGTTACAGACAATATACTCGTAGCTCAAGATAAAGGCATGTGTACCCTGTTGGTCCTGCTAGATTTTTCTAGAGCATTTGATGCATTAAATACAACACTACTACTGTCTAAGCTTAGTTATTATGGCTTCGACGTTAACACTTTAAAATGGTTTAACAGCTATCTTACAGATCGATACCAGTTTGTTGAATTAAAAAATAGTAATGGTACCTCACTTTTTTCAAAATTATCTCCTTTGATCCGGGGAGTACCTCAAGGCTCTATCCTTGGCCCGATCTTATTTATTTTGTACAGCTCTGACATCAAAAACCAGATAGTCAATTGCAGGTATCACATTTATGCGGATGACGTGCAAGTTTATTTATCTTTCAAGCCTCAAGACCTTAACAGAGCTATCGGGGCAATAAACGATGATTTAAGGAGAATCTCTTCATGGTCTGATGCGAATGGTTTGGTTCTGAATCCTCTGAAAACTAAATACATGATCTTTGGAAGTAAACATCATGTAGCTTCTTTAAATATTAATATGAGTGTGTTACTTAAAGGTGAACCTGTTGAGCGTGTCTTAGAGGCCCGTAATTTAGGTCTTAAGATGGATTCAGATCTTAGGTTTGAAAACCATGTCTCTGATTGCGTAAGAAATTGTTTTTATAGACTTAAAATTTTATACAAGATACGACCCTTTCTTTCTGAAGAAATCCGGATTCGTCTTGTAGAGTCGCTAGTTCTTTCAAAGTTAAATTATGCAGACACAGTTTACGGACCGCGATTGCTAGTCCGGACCGACCGACTTATTCAGCGAGTTCAAAACGCCTGCGCGAGGTTTTGTTTTATTGTGCCGCCAAGATGTCATATTACACCGTTTCTCAACGAGCACTTGAGTATGAAAATGAAGTCTCGCCGCAAGCTTCACCTAGCATGCCTCCTCTTTGGTGTGATTAACTATAGAACGCCAAATTACTTGTACAATAAATTAAGTTGGATGGCTGGTGAAAGGAACATAGCATTAAGTAGATTGGCCACTCAAAGCCACAAAACGCAGTCTTTTAGGGGCAGCTTTAGGTATGCGTCTTCCAAATGTTGGAATAATATACCTCCTCCAATACGAAATGTAAAAAGTGTCACTAGTTTTAGACAAAAGTTAAAAGTATTCCTTATGAAAGCCCAAATACGACATGGTGACATAATCACAGATATTTCCCTGATCTAGTTATCTACTCTGCACTTCCTTCGTAATATGACATACTTTAACAACGTGTATCTATATAATTTATTTATGTATTGATGTATATATGTATCACTACTTATGCACAATGATGATATTGGTGACATCCTTTAAGATACTAAGTGTAGTACTTTTCTTTTCCACTTTCTGCATTTATTGATAACGTTTTGTAACTTTCTGTTGCACTGGTTTATTATTAAATACGTCGCTGCTGTACAACCCTCTTTACTCAGGTTTCAGCTGAAAATCAGCGTTGGGCTGTGTTAACGCACCCAACATTTATGCTGAGCTGAACGCCTTTTTAGCACAAAAGTAAATTTGTTTTTATTAGGTACTTATATAAGTAATTATTAGTTAAGTGTCTGTGTAGCGCCTAAGTTGATGTTGATATTTTGTGTTAAATAAATGCATTCTTTATCTTTATCTTTATCTTTATCTTTATAACATTATTAACTCATAAACATTAGGTAGGTACCTAAGTATTCTCATAATTATTTATTTGAATAATTTTCATGTTCCTTATTATTTTGTTGGCGGCGGGGTTCTGACACAGGCAGGGTTTTCGGATGGTTATAAAAAAAACCTAATAACCTACTGTCTTTTCGTCTCGATTCTGCTACTGGAAGGTTTATAATCTTTCGAAAATATTCGGGATAATAAGTTTTATGATTCGTTATTATTATGACACATAGGTAAGTATGTTTAGAACGATTAAAATTATGGAAATTATTATTATTATTTAGCCTCCACTGTCCCTCTGCAGGGCAAAGGGGACCCTTCCCTTCTTCCACTCTTTGCGATTTAACGCAGTGACAGGCCACGTGTTCATATTAGTGTTCAGCTCATTATATTATATATGTATTATATAATATAATTTATTTATTTATTTAACGTACAAAACACGTCACAACCACTTTAAACAATGAGGTTACATAATGGTAAATTATAACTTGATTGTAACATAAACTTATGTACATACTGCTATAATATAAATTTATATCGAGTAAATAGTTTTTACAAAAATAGGTTATTGACATAAAATAGAAAATGGTTAAATAAATTACGATTATGGTTACTAAAATTAGATTACATGCAATATTATTAATTATATATTAAGTAAAATAATTTTATGCGTAAGGAGCATAAGGATGAACCATATCTTATTGCAAATGATATATAAGGAAGCATAATATTATGGATTTAATTTTATAATTTTCGGAGACACTTTGTTATTGATTGTGATTTTCGGACAATCGTTTTTCGGAGACAAAATGGGCACCCGTCAATTATTCTTACCTAGACAAAAGGTTTTTAGGTGCAATACTACAAAAACCTTGTAAAATCTTCTAAAACAAATAAATTTTAAAAAAAACTTTGAGGCTAGATGGCTCAGTGGGAAAAAGTTAAAAATTGTAACAAAAACTCACCTAGGTATATTTAAGCTGCGAAACTATGTCTGTCTATTACGTGTTTACGGAAGAGATTTTGACAAATAATTAAGGAAGCAGAGCTTGTTTTGTGGGCGGATGCCAGATAGTTGATAGACTAGTAGTACGTACAAAATTTCTTTTTGTACTTGTTAAGCATAGAAAAATACCTAGATCCTGGACAAATACAAATAAACTTGGTTCAGACATTTGTCCCGCAGCGAGAATCGTACCTGCAAACTCCTGTTTCATTCGGCTGTAGGTACCTAAACCAACTGCGTAGGTCTTAAGGCAATTAGTGTTTATAATGGATGCAGTTCACAAAACTATGTGTCGCTGTAGGTAGGTATCAACTGGTACCTACCTACGGGATCGTCCACAAAATTACCTACGTCACACGAATCTCTTTTCCGTTAAATATGACTAGGAGCGCTCCGGTTTCACCCGCGTAGTTCCCGTTCCCGTGGGAATACTAGAATAAAATATAGCCTATGTGACTCAGGGATAATGTGGCATTCTAATGGTGAAAGAATTTTGGAAATCGGTCTGGTAATTTTTGAGTTTATTCGTTATAAACATAGAGGTACAAAATACAAATCTTAGAAATTAGTATAGAAGTATATAATGACGAGACAAACCGAAAGCCCACCTGATGTTAAGCGGTAACCTCTACCTTACAATTACAAAACCGCGGTGATCACGTCCACTAAGCACGTGACCAACGTGCATTGCATTGCGCCCGCCACCCAGAGACAGAGCTATAAAGTCTCACGTGCCCGTAATTTCACCGGCCCCTTCCAACTGGAACACAGCAACGCAGAGATTACGTAGGTTGTAGCGCGTAAGAATATTGCAACTCCGCGCATCTCTCGCAAGCGCCGTTTGCCTGTTCGTCTACTCTCGTACAAGCTCGTATAGGCTTCGACGCTTGCCCAGGGAGTCCGGCACACACCTCAGCGATCGACGCACGTGCTACCTGTATCTGCGCACCGGCGCTCCGCGTGTCGTCACATTTTGTCGCGTCGTAATATTAAGTTCCGTGCATGTTAATTGTTTACCCACTATTGTCTTACACCAATACACACGTATCTAAACTAAATCAGTATTATAGTCATTGACCAAACCCCTACCTACATCTGGCGCCCAGCGTACGGCCGTGTTCCCTAGTTACCGGTCTAAAATCTAGAAGTTTCATGTGTACTATACAAGACTGTTACTGTGTAAGACTCAACATAGTGTTTTAGTGATAAAACAGTGACTTTTGCGGGTTTTCTTCGCGTCCGTGGGTAACGTTATATACCTACTACGCCGCCGCCCGCACTGTTGGTACGTTTTATGCACAATAAAAAAACAAAAATCACGGAACTTTTGGTGTAGTGTATTTAGTGTTACGAACTAGTTATTTCACGTGTTTAGTCGTTCTAGTGCTTATATTACTTCCTAGAACAGTCGTGCACCTAGTTACAACAATCTACCGGCAAAGTGCCTAGTGTTTTTACCAACTTTGTTATAATTGTTACGTACTTGATCTAACACGTTTTTTCATTCTAGTTTATATTGACTAGAATAGTCGTGCTGCAAGTCGTAACCCGAACATTTGTGTACCTACCTGTGTCGGTGTGGTGACTCTTTGTTTATTTATATTATAACATTGCGGCTTAGAATAAAAAGCATTGAGTTACCTACGTAGAACTTTGTTTATTTTAGTATAGTGTCTCAGATATACGAGACAAGTGTTTACCATAGGACGGTACGTACCTATTGCGTTGTGTACGAACAGTCGTGGGACTCTAGTGACGACCTGAGTTATCCAGGTACGCTAATACCTATTGTTGTGTCGGAACTTGGTGTATTGTGCATTTATAGACATGGTGCTTACAAGGTCGCGTGCAAATAGTGCGTCACGTGCTACACAGCAACCCGAGATGTACTCGTTGGCTGGTGAGCAGTCTGACGGTGCGATGCCGTCGACTTCGTATGGTGAAATCGTTGACGTGCGATCGTCAACGCCGCCGCTGGCTGGACGACCGTCGTCCGCCGGCGCCTCATCTCCATCTCCACCACCGCAGTACGGGCGTGAGCTGCCTGTGTACTCGCAGATGCCACTGCACGGGCAGGCTCCGCCCGTCGCCGCGCCGCAGCCACCAGTGTCAGCCGCACCCGTTGTAATGACGGACCAACAACTGGTATTCCTACTACAAGCCATGCGGTCGCTGCCGCCTACACAGGGCGCGCCGCCACCGCCGACGACGACTGTAAGTGCAAATCTTTCTAATTGTACGGCGAGATATAATGGTGCTGGCGATGTATTGGCGTTCATAGACGCTGTTCAAATTTATAAAGATTGTGTTGGCATTCATGATGATATCGCACTGAGAGGACTGCCAATGCTGCTCACAGATTTTGCCGCCACCTGGTGGCAAGGTGTTAAGCACTCCGTATTGAGTTGGCAAGAAGCTATTTCTTTACTTCAGCAAACCTTTGGTCCGCGTCTCCCACCTCACAGAGTATACAGAGAGATTTTCAGTCGGGAGCAAGGTGAAGAGCGTACTGATGTCTTCGTGTGTCGCATAAGAGCCATAATCGCCCAGCTACCGCCGAACTCATTACCTGAAAATCCAGTTCAGCTTGATATGGTGTATGGACTACTCCATAGAAGGATACGGGAGAGGGTAGTAAGGAGTGCCTTCACTTCGTTCGCCGAGCTGCTCCAACAAGCTCGAGTAGTGGAGGATGTACTCGAGGAAGTATGCGTTGCTGCACCTGCAAAGAACCATACGCCTACGTCTACTGCCCCGTCACCACCATTGATTACAGGCTATGCTTCGTCGTCTTCTGCTGCTGGCCCAGCGGTGCAAAATAATGTTAGAACATCGCAAGGCAAGACTAGACCGAAATGTTCCTTTTGTAAGATGTTCGGCCATATCAAAGATGACTGCCGCAGATTAGCAAATAAAAGTAAAGTCACTTCGGAACCTGTTAAAAGTGAACCAGATGCTGCACAGTCGGAGCAGCGCCCGTCCGTCACTTGTTTCGGATGCGGTGCGCCCGGTGTAATACGGTCAAATTGCGCAGTGTGTAAAGGAAAACGCACGGCGCCACTGCCCACAACGTCTTCGTTACAATCAGTGTCTGCGTGTAATACAGTGTTGGACCCGCGAGTGCGTCCGTTATTAAATATAGAAGTGTTTAGTGTTGTGAAAACCGCGTTGTTAGATACGGGAGCGAAACAATCCGTTGCTAGTGAAAATCTATCCGAACTTTTGCAGGCCAATGGCCAAGTGTTTAAGAAAGTAAAAACCGAGTTAAAATTCGCGGATGGCTCCCACCGTGTTCAGTTAGTCGAAACAGCCTTAGTTGATGTAAAGGTGCAGGGAGTTGCAATATCAACACTCTTCATGGTCTTGCCCGGCGCCACCGAGTCATTGTTAGGGATGAATTTTATACGGGACGCTGGCATGATAGGGTGATGGAACCAGTATTCGACAAGCGCCAGTGACCGACACTTTTTTTTTTGTTTGTCTAGAGTAAGCCTTAGCAATTAATTTTACCACATGAATACACTAAATCACAGACAACTCACTCCCGACTGTCATTTTTTTAATACGTCGGGATAATCTGACATTTCGTTGCAATATCATGGAGGAGTGAAAGTGCTGCCCCGGGCCGTCAAAAATAATTGCATATTTTTTTATCCGAATCGATAAGAAAGTGAGTACACGTTTTTGCTTACAGTTTCGTTATTAATAAATATTAATGTATTTTGTTTGATTTTTTCTAAAGTTTAATGAATTTAGATATAATTTTATAATCAGTCTTGCATCGGGGCACCATTTTGTTTATTTTAGACAGAATGTTCATTGCTGGTACTGCGAAAGTGAGTTACTCCAATAACCGACAGCTGTTCATACTTATGCATTTGCTGACTTTTTTGGTTGCTAAGCAAACTTAGCTCTAAATATTTTGCTAGTTAAGTATATAGTTGAAATACACCGATTGAAACACGAATACCAGTAAAGAACAATGTGTCGATCAATGGGTAAAAAAAGTGTCATCAACTGGTTTTCACTGATTTTGTTCTAGATGGCACCTAATCACCAAATGAATATAGAAGTATTATTACAGGAAGTTACGTTATAGTGAAGTATGAAGGTGAGCATTTTCCAGGAAAAGTAGAAAATGTAGAAGGACACCAATATGAAGTGAGCACGATGGTGTTTTCTGCAGGAAGATCTTTTAAATGGCCTGATACTACTTATAAAATATGGTATAGGACTGAAAATGAGATTAAAAAGATAAACGAGCCTATTTGTATTAAAAGTGGCTTCTTCAAAGTACAAGAAATTGATAAATATTAACCCTTTATTTACAAATAATAAAATATGCACTGAGTTTTGATCGCTGGTACACGTAAATGTGTACCAGCGATCAAGTAGTATAAAACAGTGTTTTCATTAATTATATTATGTCTTTTCTTTTTTCGTATATTTATATTTATTTCTATATTATCCTTAACTACCATGATACGATATAGGTAAGCACTTATAATTCTGTAATTGGCAAACCTAAATCAAGATTTGTGTCAATTACTAGGTGTTCTTTACTGGGTAAGTATCAAATACTGGATGTTCATAATTGGGGAGTGTCATTTAATGGGGGTTCATTAATGGATTTTTGGTGTTCATCATTGGAGATTTTGAGTAATTTTGGTTTTTACCTTGTAATGTCCATCATGTAGCTTTTCTTAATAACTTACGACAGCCATACCTTTCTCAATAATAATACCTGCAGTATAAACTAAAAACTATTTTAATATCTTTGTTTTAGAAAAAGTTATTTGAAATCAAATTACACATATGCCTTAAAGTGTCATTTACTGGTTCCATCACCCTACTTGATTTCGATAGGAATCAGTACTCCTTACATTCTTTAGGGTTTTACGACATTCAGTATGAACGCGAGGACCGCATTGCGGTAAGTTCTGCGATTAGCCTACGCGAGTGTGAGGGTGTTCTTCTGCCACCAGCTGATAGAGAGAAGTTGGCTGAACTCCTAGAGGAAAACACTGATATCTTCAGTGCAGGGGGAGGGCCGACGCCCTTCGCTTTACACAGGATTGATACAGGGAACGCCACGCCTATCTCTACACCACCTTATCGGGTGAACCCCACTAAGAAGGAGATAATAAAAGACAAGAATCGACGTCCCAGTCCCAATCACCAGGAGGGTGACCTCGTGCTCGTCAAAAGCCATCGTCTTAGTCAGGCCTCCAAAGGATTTACCAGCAAGTTTGCCCCGAGACGCGAAGGTCCTTATAGGATTAGTAAAATTGTTTCCCCAACCACGTATGAAGTCGTTGATAAAGATGATGCTCCTCGAGGCAAGTATCATGCCAGTCTCCTAACACCGTACGTAGGTGATGCGGACGTTGCAGTCCATAATAGGAAGAAAGGTAGACCCCGTAAATTACCGGATCCCAAGCCAGCGCCAGAGCCTTCTGCTGACTTGGAGGGGGAGGATGTAGCGCGTAAGAATATTGCAACTCCGCGCATCTCTCGCAAGCGCCGTTTGCCTGTTCGTCTACTCTCGTACAAGCTCGTATAGGCTTCGACGCTTGCCCAGGGAGTCCGGCACACACCTCAGCGATCGACGCACGTGCTACCTGTATCTGCGCACCGGCGCTCCGCGTGTCGTCACATTTTGTCGCGTCGTAATATTAAGTTCCGTGCATGTTAATTGTTTACCCACTATTGTCTTACACCAATACACACGTATCTAAACTAAATCAGTATTATAGTCATTGACCAAACCCCTACCTACAAGGTACTAATTTGCGGCAGAAATGGGTATGGTGGTGGTAGGTACCCACTACTACCAACTAAAGTCACTCTCCCTCACATACTTTG
Source organism: Pasiphila rectangulata (assembly GCA_963082625.1). Taxonomy (NCBI): domain Eukaryota; kingdom Metazoa; phylum Arthropoda; class Insecta; order Lepidoptera; family Geometridae; genus Pasiphila; species Pasiphila rectangulata. The sequence continues at coordinate 7,025,708 of OY720261.1, read as the reverse complement.
CGGTTTCAGAACTAGAAATTATGAAACGAAAACAGCAGTTCTTAAATTACCTAGTTTTATTTCCATTTTAGTATATTTTACATGTGACTTAACGAATTTTCGAACCCCTTGTCACATCGCGTCGACCCCCTTCCTAACCTTACGGGTGAAAAATGGCCGCCAACATGGTCAGCCAAATAACATAACAATTTATAAATAAACTTGACACTGGCGGATTTGTGTAAAACCAAACACAAAAAGCCATAAAATAAAAAGACAAGACAACCTTACGGGTGACGTGACTTATGGAATGCCGCTTAGTAATTTACTTATATTTTTTTTTCAGGAACCATGGAGAATAGAGATACAACCAGGATCAAGGCTGTACGATCTCGTCTCTGAGTTAACTCCGTTTAACAGTTCTCCAACCCTTTTATTCGTCATAAATCCAAGTTCATAAATTGTTTTTTATTTATTATTCCTATTTAACTGTGATGGCCGTGGCGTGCCGGCAGTTTGCCACTACTCTTACCCGTGGGTGCAGTAAGAATTTGCCAAGCGATACGGAAGACGGGCAGCAGCATCTTTCCGTGTATCAACATCCCGTGCTACGCTTGCCAACCGGCCTGCCAAGCCGGGTGACTAAGGGAGGCCTATGTCCAGCAGTGGACGTCGTGTGGCTGATAGATGATGATTGTAGTGTATGATAGATATTGTACTGGTACTATTGCATACATAAGTGTCTACAAGTTAGTTTTTTTTTATAGTGTGTTTAACCCTTAATCAAATGGAATACTTTTTGTGAGATAAATAAAAACTGAGATCGGTTCTTAGGTGAATTTTGCGAGTAGATTTCAAATCTTATGATTAAAATTTGGAAAAGTGGGGGGAAAGGGGGGTTTTGCGGTGGGAAATAGTTTCCCCTTGTTCATAACGGCATTGCAAAATATCACCAAGTGGGAAATTATTTCCCATTATCCGGCATAGGTTACGAGTTTTTCAAGAATTTTAGTACTGTTTTTATACTAGCTCCTCACCCTGCTTTGTTTTATATTATATGAATACTAAATATAAAATAAAAAATTCCAACATGAAATTGCAAAATTAAACAATAATGTTAGGGTTACAATGGGTTTAATGAGAAAAATACAAAAATACAAATACCTAATAATAAAAAACTTAATTATGAATATCTCTATGACGAAAATTAGACGATCTCTATGACATAGCGAGTGAAGGTACCTATTTCAATTATTGAGATGAACTCGTGTGAAATTCTTTGAAACAATTTTTAGCACACAGAGGTACTTTACACGTAGTGCATTCTATTTTGGTCCTTTGTTCTCTCTTCTTTGTACTGCAGAATCTACACCTTTTGTATGTGCTGATTTCATCTGGCAAGTGTATGCCCACATTCAATAAACGAATTTCATCCGGAACACCGAAGACACCGCCTTTCTTGTTTTTAAAAACTGTTCCTTGTTGTCTTGCTTGTATTTTCCGAGTAGTGTAATTATCTATAAGTGCACGTGCTAAGCGCAACCTGAAATCACGATGTCCATGCAACGTTGCAACATGTGTGTAGTTGTAGGTAATAAATGCGTTTATGATTGACGCATCAAACAAGAAGAACAGAAGTCTCATCCAAAATTTTCTTGATTTTCGGCTAATTGGGTACGAAGACCTGAAATGGTCGAACAAATCAACGCCACCCATACTAAGAGTATAAGTAGCAATTGCTTTTGGACAAAGAATTTCTCTTCTAGAGCCATCCTTTTGCGTTCTTTTCACGAACATAACATCTCGTGGCTGATGTGCTGTGGAGAGTACTGCTACTTCTTTGGTATCAAACCACTTGACGGCTGTGATTGGCTCTGCTGTGACAGCTGCAAAGTTGTGTTTTTCTAGTCTCAATGCTTTCGGTTGTTTTTTCTTTATCATATCAGGGAGATCTTTTCTGTTACTTCTTACTGTTCCTACGCTATAAATTTTCTTTTCATACAGGTCTTCCAAAAGGTTGCAGCTGGTAAAGAAATTATCAAAGGCTATTAGGGTATTACTAGGTACATTATTGCAGAGCTTCATCACCACATTATAGCCAAGTCCTTCATTCTCAATATTGTCGCCTTTTCCAGTATATATATCAAATTGATATAAATATCCGGTTTTTGCATCGCACCTGGCCCAAACTTTAAAACCTCTCTTAATAGGCTTTTTGGGCATATATTGCTTTAATGAACTACGGCCCTTAAATTTCACCATACTTTCGTCAATCGATTGCACAGCTGAGTTGTGGGCTTCATTCTGATATACGTTATTCAGTTCTGTAATCAGAGGTCTCACTTTGTACAATTTATCGTACTCCGAAGACCCTCTTGGTGGTTCCATTGAATTATCATTCAAATGTAAGTTTTCCGTAATTTTTTTAAATCTTACGAGCGGAAAAGCATGGGCGATTTCATTGTTAAAGTAAAATGGGTCTGTTGACCAATATAACTCCATGTCTGGGAGAGGATTTAAGCCCATCAGCACAAGAACTCCTAAATACGCCTTAATATCTTGTTCAGTAACAGGTATCCAATTATGGCTATTTTTTTGACGAGCGTATCTATTTGTTTGTTCCACTATTATCAGAATTACTTTATCAGGAAAAAACCTCTCGAAAACAGTCAGTGGTGTAGTTTTGTGAGTGTCACTTACCATGGGTTGAAATAGCTTTTCAAAGATAGGAACATCATGGGCTAAGTCTACTGTTTTCCATTCTCTTGGTTGAGAGCGATCCCTAAGTACCACATTGTGATCTTGTTGATCATCTTCCAAAAAGTCGTCTATTGGATTGTTATCTAGAAAATAGTTGTCTAATCTGGCAATTGTAGCTTCTTGTTCAATTGGTGCACTAATAGGAGATACAACATCTTGCGGAATTTCAAGATATACTGCCTGAGGACTGCCTTGATTTTCATTTTCTTGTACTTCGAATTCGCTATTATAAGTATCTTGGTCGAAATTTAAATCATCTGATGTGGTAATGCCAGCGGTGTTATTTGTGTTGTCAAATTGATGATTTAAAACTGACAATAATGATTCTGTAGTCTGTATAACGGGTTCATCTTGTATATTCACATCATTATAATCATCTCCCACGCCAAAAATTTCTTCAAGACGCTGTTCTATCACGTAATCGTCGGGTTGATTCAAGTAGGTATCGGGAATAGAGTTAACACTATTGGCATAGCAAGTGTCGTCTTCAGAATCAGATCCAGATAAATCGGATATATCAGCCAAGTTATCGACAGCTTCTTCGAGATTCTTCTTGGTAAGTACTTTTGGCTTCTTTTTGGCATTCATTTTTCAAAGTTGCTAGGGATATAAAATAATATAAATCAAAAAGGAACTAAAATAGTAAACATATTCTGTTCAATGAACTGACGCACATTTTTTATATAGTTAAAGTTTTTTTGAAGACAGGGACAGACAAAGGGAAATTATTTCCCACTAATTCAAGATGAAAATTCTCCAAGAAATCTAATTGTTTTCACGGTTCTTTTTCAGCTAAACGTTCGGAAAATAAGTCTAGTTTAGTTTATTATACCGTGTACTCACTTACCAGATTTTTTTTTCAAAAAACTTTCTAAAATTCGTAACACAGCAAGTATTTTCGCGGAAAAATCACAAATTGTGAGTTCGGCTTTGACATACGACGTCAGATTATGAACTTCTTGACAAATGTTGCCATTAATCAGTAAAAAATATATCCAAGATTATTTTTCTCTATGGTTGGCACGGCTAAGTCTAGTCATTTAAAAAAAAAAAACGAATTTGCTAAGCCGGACGAAGTGGGAAATAATTTCCCTTCATTTTATTAAGGGTTAATAAACCTAGGTACTGACGGGTATTGTTTTTTTTGGCGCCTACCATGTGCCCCATTTAAGGGGCGTTGGGTAGCCTAGTTCGGACTGTTGCTATTGACTGCAAACATCATTTCATCAAGCCCTACTCTAAAATAAAAAAAACTTAATTACCTATATTATTATTATGATCTAGCTTAACTAAAGTAACCTAGACTTGACAAATTAATTTATTAGCTACATTTAATTTTGAACAACATCATATTGTCTTGTCTTTTTATTTTATGGCTTTTTGTGTTTGGTTTTACACAATTCCGCCAGTTAATTTATAAATTCTTATGTTATTTGGCTGGTTGCATTCCAAACTGAAATGCGTATACCCAGTTCTCTATAACCTACTTGGAAAGTGTTGGCTATCGGGTACAGTACCTCAGGATATGCGCGATGCTAACATCATCACCCTTTATAAGGGTAAGGGGGACCGGGGTGATTCAAATCAAATCAAATCAAATGTTTTTATTTGCAACCAAGAACAATAATACACAGTACACACATTTTAAAAGGCAAAATATACAAGAACAATAATACTAAAAGTTAATTAATAAGCTTACAACTTAATTTTACTATTATATAAAATAAATAAAGGCTGCAAAATGGTCCCAACTCAGCATTATACAGGTTACAAGATAACCTGCGCTGGTCTTCCGTTGAGGCCTTTGGGACCGGTTTTAAAACTATACAAATTAGAACGGACAGTGTAAAATAAATATAAATGTAGTTGTGAAAAAAACTTATTCATAATCTTAACATTATATTTTATGCGCCAAAACAAACAAAAATAAATAAAAAGAGAGACTGTAAATTATCCAAAGCACAACAATTTCCTATACTAGATATGCTCCATGTTAATATGCATCTGTTATAGAATGCTAATATCTTGTTGAAAATTTTCCTGCTCTTTTTGTCGCTGAAGTAAAAATTTTTTTAGCGTTATTTTAAAATTAATTAAACTTGTAAGGTTCCGTATCGGCGGCGGGATGTTGTTCCAGCATTTCGATGCAGCATATCTAAAACTACCCCTAAAAGCGGCTGTTCTATGTTGCTGGGTAGATAGCTGCACCGAACACTGACGTCGATTACAGGATCTCACATTCACCGCCTCATTAAGCTTAGCACTGAGATATATGGGAGAATTGTGCCTTAGTACGCCAAATAGAAGGCATGCGAGATGAAACTTGCGCCTATGTCCCATTTTTAAAAGTGAGTGTTCGTTCAAAAATGGGCTGACATGCCCTCTCCTGGGGATATTAAAGCAGAATCGAGCACATGAATTTTGAACACGCTGTATTAACCGTGCAGTTTTTTTGTGAATTCGGGGACCAAATACAACATCCGTGTAGTTAAGCTTACACAGTACAAGAGACTCAACCAATTGTTACCGCGGCATTTCTCTCCTAAGCATTGCGGGCAAGCTACTAGGACGGCTTATTCTCAGTAGACTACACATACTTGCTGATCGTGTATACCCTGAGTCCCAATGCGGGTTCCGCACAGGTCGCTCTACAGTGGATATGATCTTTACCCTACGGCAGGTTCAAGAAAAATGCAGAGAGCAAAATGTCCCCGTTTTTATTGCTTTTGTCGATTTAAACAAAGCATTCGACACAGTTAGTAGGGAGGGTCTCTATACTGCACTGAAAAATATAGGTTGCCCACCAAACCTCTTAAACCTAATAAAGTCATTCCACGAGAACATGAGAGGTGCGGTCGTGTTCGATGGTGGCACATCCAGTTCTTTTCCCATGTGTAGAGGTGTGCGTCAAGGTTGCGTCCTTGCGCCCACGCTTTTTGGGATTTTCTTTTCCCTACTACTTAAAGCCGCATTCAACGAGACCCAAAGCGGAATCCACCTTCACACAAGGAAAAACGGAAAACTATTTAATCTCGCACATCTGAGATCCAAACGCAGTCGCGATGATGCCTACGTTAGCACTCTTCTTTTTGCCGATGACGCAGCTTTTGTTGCCTCCTCGATGTACGAACTGCAAAACATGGTCGACAATTTCAAGCGGGCATGTGATCTATTTTCCATGTCCATAAATGTTAAAAAGACTGTTGTCTTGGCTCAGGGCAGTCCAGATACACCTTTAATTTCATTGGACGGCACACCTTTAGAGGTTGTAAACAGTTTCTGTTACCTGGGCTCGACGGTGACGAACAACTTGTCATTGGACTCGGAAATAGATCTTCGCATTGGGAAAGCCTCGTCCATGTTTGGAAGGCTTCGTGCGAGAGTATGGGACAACAAACATCTTACAGTAAGGACCAAAACACTTGTATACCAAGCATGTGTCCTTAGCATTCTCTTGTACGGAGCGGAAACGTGGACATCTTACGCTAAGCAAGAACGAAGGCTTAACGCGTTCCACATGAGATGCCTTCGTAGCATACTCCATATCACCTGGGAGGACAAAGTGACAAACGAGAGGGTCCTCAAACAAGTGGAACTACCTAGTTTCACTGGCATGCTTAAGCAGCGCCGTCTAAGGTGGCTAGGACATATACATCGCATGGATGAGTCCCGTCTACCAAGAACTATTTTGTTAAGCGAAATCGCTAACGCCAAACGAGCAGTAGGAAGACCCATGCTCCGATATAAAGATTGCGCAAAGAGAGATATGGCAGCGTTTAACATCAAGCGCACTGACTGGGCATCACTAGCTGAGAACAGACCAGAATGGAGAAAAAACTTACACGAAGGTCTTAAACACCACGACCAAACCTGGTTTGTCTCATTAGCCGAGAAACGAGCGAGACGGCATCGACAGGCAGATACATCCAATCCACCAACTGCAATGGACACCCACGTCTGCCAAAACTGCGGTCGCGCAGTGAGGTCGAGGATAGGACTGTTTAGTCATTTAAAAAAATGCAACACCCAAACCACAGGCATTACCTGAATCGTCTGTAATAGACGAAAAGGCCGATGATGATGATGATGATGCATTCCAACATAATAATATATTATTGACCGGTGCATCGGTGAGTTTGGGGTTAAATTAAAGCGTAGTGTAAATAACAATAATCCAAAAGGCAGTACTCCTGGACTCGGCACGTATAGAAAGGAGATTCCTTTGGAAAATATTAGCTTAAAAAACAAAGTTATACAAAACACCTCGTCTTTTGTTAAAAGGAAACAAATCTATTCGTCCGTCTTTTAAATTGAAAAATATTAGACATATTTAAGGCAGTGGAACATTTTTGTACAGTTATTGCATCACGAACCCCCATCTAAACTTTAATGAGCTTTTGAAGTAGGTATTTTTAATGATTTAAGAAAATAAAAATAAAGAATTACAGAATATACAGAATTTTAATATTCATACCATGTAGCCCTATTTCTAATCATTTAAGATTGAGCTGTTAACAATGAAAAAAAGTTTATCCTACACTGAACACTACTAGTGTATTATCTATGACGGAACATAGAAAATAGAGCTTGCAAGCGGAGCAAGCATGGTAAAAATAGTTTGGTTATAGTTAATTGTGTTTACCAACAATAAACTAACACTAAAGCCGGAAATATTTTTGTAGTTTTTCTTTTTAATGAAAACGCATCATTCAAGAGCGTTCATGGAACTGTTGTTCTAGAAGGTTTGACGGATTGTTCTTCTTAAACCAAACATCCTGATAATATTCCATTACTTGTTCCTTCATATCTTTATTTCTTGAATTCTCTAAAACATTCACGATTTTCCTCAAATAATCTCTAATTTTTGCTTCCATCCTTCTGTATTCAGTCTCATGCTGTGTTTGTTTTCTTAATTGTTGTCTCATTGCTTGATCCTTGTCATTCATTTCAACGTCTTTGTCAAAATTATCACTATCATTTGGTTTCTTTACTGCTCCGACAAAATCTTTGCCAAACCATCGGCGGAGGAATGCAATTCCAAGTTCGAAAAATTTCCGATAAACTGTGAGATTAGGATCTTCATAGTTTTCGAAACCTTCCTGCTTCGTACCGTAGTTAAAGATGTTTTGATAAATATCTGAAATGTTTGACATTCTTCCTTTTACTGTGTAGCATTGAACGCCAGCAAAGGTTATCTGAAAGTGAAAACATAAAAAAAGTATTAGTAAGTTACGATGCTTCAAGAACTTTGTATCGCAAGCTTGGAGATTGGACTTAGAATGAACAGAGATAAAACCAAGCTCATGACCAATCGCGCTAGGACCAATGTAATGGTGGATGGAGAACATCTAGCATATGTCCAAGATTATGTTTACCTGGGCCAAATAGTCTCCTTCGAAGACAGGCAGAGCAGAGAAATCGCACGGCGAGCTGATAATGCCTGGAGGAGTTTTTGGTCCATGGGAGACATAATGAAAGGGGAACTCCCTCTATCTCTAAAACGAAAATTAATGGCGTATGCATCCTCCCCGTTCTAACATATGGTGCGCAGACTTGGTCTCTGACCAACATTCAAAAGTCCAAACTCCAAGTTTGTCAGCGAGCGATGGAGCGCAGCATCCTGGGTGTCAAGCGCACGGACAGGATCCGAAACACCGAACTGCGCTCCAGGACTGGGATCGCGGAAGTAGCTCTGAAAGCTGCTAAGCTGAAGTGGGACTGGGCTGGCCACATCTGCCGCATGCCGAGTGAGCTGTGGGCAAAGATAGTCACGGAGTGGCGGCCTGACCCGGCGAGAAGGCGACGCGGCAGACCGAAGCGCAGATGGCGGGACGAACTCGATCAGTACATCGTTGACTGGAGGGAAGCAGCTCAGGATCGGGATGTATGGAGGGAATTGGGGGAGGCCTTTGCCCAGCAGTGGGACCCAAATGGCTCATAATAATAATAATAAGTTACCTACTTATTTCATAACAATAATTTTAGGGTCTCATATTAATTGGTCCCTTGGTGATGATGTTGATCAACTACGAAAGGGAATTTATGAAAATGTATTAATTTCAGCTGTTATAGTTCTGTGCCGTTGGGTGCCAGCATTATAATTATGCCCCTCCTCTCCTGTCTTACCCTTGGATGCAGTAAAAATCTGCCAAGGGATACCTGCGAAAGATAGTCAGCAGCCTGTTTCCTCGAATCAACATCCCGTACTACGCTCGCCAGCCCAAGCGTGGCGAGTAACGCAACAACGGCCTCATGATCTTGCAGATATTAGAGGAGCCCATGTCCAATACTGGATGGGACAGCAGTCCTATGGCTGTAGTGAACTGATGAGTTAGTACCTACTACTTACAATGAGAATTTTTATAAGACCCATGATATATTTTTAGTGGACTGAATTCAGACTATGGACTTCATGTACAAAATATGCATGCAGCAGTTTTTTCTTGTGTGTAACAAACTGTTTCACATATTTCGTTTTAGAAAATATCTTACATCTTGTTTTTATGAGGCACTTAAAAATTACTTTACTGGCTTATCTATACTCCGGTCATAAAAATAAAAATAACAAACACAAGTTCGACATAATACATACAGTAAAGCTATAAATGGTCACTACGGAAGACCAGCGCTGTGGTACGGACCCGTTCTGCCACAGCATATGCTCGGTCACTACGGAAGACCAGCGCTGTGGTACGGACCCGTTCTGCCACAGCATATGCTGAGTAATGACCATTTTTGTCACATTTTTATTTTATTTTTTAAACCTTAATATTGTACATGGATTAATTGTAAATTGTGTGACAAAATAAACGTATCTTTATCTTTTATCTTTATCTTTAAATGCTTCAAACTACTGCTGTATTTACCTGTGTACCAGAAACATAGTTTATTGATTTATTTAACAAAAGATACAAAAAATAATTTAAAATATTTCAAATTCATAAATCAATTTTCACAATGATACTTTTTTGTATAAACTATAGTTTATAATAATTTAATTTAATATTTGTTCAGGGTGTTCTGGGTGTTTTTCTATATATAATAAAAATATCTATCTATGTAGTATAATGTATTAAGTATATCAGTCATCTAGTACCCATAACACAAGCTCTGCTTAGCTTGGGGCTAGATGATGCTGTGTGATTTGTCGAGCATTATTATTATTATTATTATTAATTAAATAATACCCAAATACTATAAGTAAACTACAGTTGTATAGGAGGCTTCAAGAAAATTATTAAATCTAATAAGGTTTTTCAATTGCTTTTTGAATTTTGGCAGAGTATTAGGTATATCAAACAATGAGCATCATAATTGGTTTAATTTAGCCCTATTTCCTTGCCATTCCGCGGACTTTTTGACCGCCCCTCGTATATAACACCTGAATATACATATATACGAGGGTATACATATAAGGATATGAATTTCAATTTAATACCTCTACGCGTTCATGAGGAAAGGGGTAAGTAAGTTTAAAATTATTAAAAATATTTTTATTATAATGATATTACTAAAAATTGTGTGGATGGTGGATGCAGATCGCTTCCAACCGCAATAACTGGAAATCCATGAGGGAGGCCTATGTCCAGCAGTGGACGTCCTACGGCTGAAATGATGATGATGATAATGACGACTAAAAATTTACGGTTTTCGCAATTTTTCCTTTATCTGTGCTATGACACGTTGCTTCGTACCAAACAAGATTCTGAGTTCACGGGAAGTACCCTGTAGGTTTTGATTCCCTTGCGAGTGTCGAAAATTTGCGGCATAAATGGCTGTATATTTTGATTGCGTTGGCTTAGAAGTTTGATTTTTCCACAGCTCCAAGGGACAGTTAAACCTGAGTATTTGATATAAATTCCAGCTTGATACCTCCACGAGTTCCTGAGAAAAAGGGTCTTGACAGACAGACGGACGGACAACAAAGTGATCCTATAAGGGTTCCGTTTTTTCCTTTCGAGGTACGGAACCCTAAAAAATCGGCAAAGTGCGAGTCGGACTCGCGCACGAAGGGTTCCGTACCATTATTTGGCAAAACAACTACTGTACTATAAATATACAAATAAAAAATCTGTGAATATTTCAAGCGTCTACCTGTTGGCGCTATTAATATCGAGCAAAAACTCATGATCAATAGGACTTGGAGATCCAGAGGGAAGTCAGCATTGGACAACTGCATCAGGATTTATAAATGGAAGTAGGTACCTTTACCTTTTTCAACCCCAACTAGAGAAGGAAGCATTGGTCAAATCTTCCAAACTAAATTTCCTCATGCTCGGAGGAAGGTCATAATTCTCCAATACCGGGTTGTAAGTCCAAGGAAGAACATGGGTTACACCATTCTGGTCGACAAGTTCTGTCGTACCGTCTTCTTGCTTTGTCATTCTCTCCTTTCGAAGATTGTTGTATAGATCTTGGAATGACAGTTTCGAGACAACTGTTTCAGCAAGCTTTTTTGTTGCAACTGAAAACAATGAACACTTTGAATTAGTAGGTATCACTCAAAATCTTTGAGTGAAAACTGTGGGCATAAAATAGTGATAGTGTGATAGGGCTTCGCCCCCTAATATGCATAGCGCTGTATGTCTGTCTGTCTGTGTATGGGGAGATTACAACCGAACGCGTTGACCAATTTACATGAAATCTTTTTGTTAGCACCGTCTAATTGAGGAAGGGTACTGATCGATTTTGGTAACCCTAGGGTCACAGGGACCGGAGTTATTGTGACCTCAAAAGGTCACCAAAAAATAAGTCTTCAAATGGCCGAAAACATCCAAAAACCCTAAAATTCCATTTCTACCTTTGGTGACCTTTAGAGGCCTTCCCCTCCTTTTCTGGCACCCCCGTACCAATGCTTGTATTTAGTGTCTAGAGAAGATGCTTCCACAAGTTCTACAACTACCTTCAAATGTGCAGTCTTGAATAGCCAAGTAAGTTCATAACAAAAACAAAGAAGCATGCTTGATGGAACATGCACTCAAAACTACTCCTCACCAAAGTTCATCATCAAGAGATTAATCGCAAATAAACTTAAAAATCAGTATGTTAGTTCACTTACCATAATGCTGCAACATATCAATCTGTTCTCTGGAGTAGTGCGAGTATCTGCAAATATTACCAAACCTACATTCTCCGCTGAAGAAGCGCTTGCATTGACTTTTCTTACATTCCTCTGCTAAAATTGTCTCTGGATCTGAAATAGCAATTAAAACATACTTAGGTATACAAGACTGCCAGCATATACAAAGTTAATGCTCCCAGAGAAAAACAAAAAGATACAATCACTGTGTTTGAAATAGTATGGAGGGATGGGGTGCCAGCAGTAGAATGTTGCCTGTGATTGTTCCAACAAATGCATTAAGAACCTGCCAAGGAATAACCTCCAGAAGATGGGCAGCTGCATCTTTCCATGTATCAACATACCACACTGCACTCACTAACCCGCCTAGTGTGATGAGTAAAGTTGGGTCATCTAAGATCGGAGGTGACATAAGATCGGGTGCATGGAATAACTCACAAACTAGGCAATATTTTCTACTGCTGGCAACCCCCCATTTTATTCTGCCCCTCTCTTTACACTGCGGCCGGACTGCAACCAGACGGGACATGCACACAGGTGATTTGGCAGAAAAGGTGTATTTTGTGGGAAAAATCATCGATCCGATCTTACCTACAACGTTGATGGCTCATTGTGGTGAGAACTTTCATTGAATTAATGTAATCATTTATTTTGGGGCAGAATTAGCGAATAAACTTTCGATCTGTATACTTTGATTACACCTAGGACGTTCACAGCCCAAGATCCGGTCTTCCCTCCCAATGCAGAAGATCAGACTAAGCGGTGTCCGTTCTTAGGATGTCAAAAAACAATCAGTGGTTGTCAAGTGTTCAAGCCCACTAACTCATTATATTGAAATTAGCTCAAGATAGTAGATAGTTACCTATTTGAACTAATTTCACGTTTCAGTACTATGTAGTTACATAGTCCCACTATTCCACTAATAATATAAATACGAAAGTAAGTGTCATCATCATTATTATATCAGCCGTGGGACGTCCACTGCTGGACAAAGGCCTCCCTCATTGATCTCCAGGAACTGTGGTTGGAAGCGGCCTGCATCCAATGCCGACCTGCGGTTCTTACCAAGTTGTCTGCCCATCTTGTAGGTCGACGTCCTACGCTGCGTTTGCTGGTCCGTGGCCTCCATTCGAGAACTTTACGGCCCCATCGGCCACCTGTTTTGCGCGCTATATGGCCTGCCCATTGCCACTTCAACATGCTAATCTGGCTATGTCGGTGGCCCGAGTTCTCCTAAGTATCCCCTCATTTCTGATTCGATCCTGTAGAGACACCACGAGCATAGCCCTCTCCATAGCTCGTTGAGCGACTCTGAGCTTATTCATAAGGCCAATAGTGAAGGACCACATCTCGGTTCCATAATTATGTCATCACTGGTAACACACACTGATTGCAAGACTTTCAGGCACTGAGGTATGTTGAACGAAAAGACGTTGCGAAGTTTCCCAAACGAGTTGAATTCGACGATTGACCTCTTTCTCGAAGTTGGAAAGTATTAGAAGTTAAAACCGGGTATTTATCGCGTAAATTACCTTTATTATTTCCCGACATTTCGCTTGGATTGCACCAAGCATGGTCCCGGGAAGACAGTCTTCCCGCTTGCTAGTTGAGACCACTCCTCTACGTATGTGTCAAGTTCATCCCTCCATCTCCGCTTGAGCCTTCCACGCGGTCTTCGCCCGCTTGGAACCCATATGGTAGTAGCTTTCGCCCATAGTACCTCCGACATACGGCAGACGTGTCCAATACCATCCCATCACGTCCGCTATCTGGGTTCTGGAGTAGGTATCGAACTTCTCTTTTACTACAATAAAAACCAAAACTTACCTTTGTATGTTTGATAATGTTCTTGAACCAGTTTCTGGTGAGCTAGGCCGCCGTTGTGTGTTTTTATAATGGACGGGGCACACGACATTGTCTTGTCGCAATAATCACAGTAATATCTTTTACCCATAGTGGGAGGAAATGATTCAAAATTCCTCAAAAAGAAAATTAAAACGAGTTCACAAAATTAGCATCTAGTAGTTTGTGTACAAAATCAATCAAACACAAAACATCTTCTTCTTTTAATAATGGCGTGACGCATGTGTTGTGTGGTGTGACAGGGATTTGTTTTGAACTTTTGACACATTGCTGTAATTGTCAATTTATTTATTTATTTGTTTTAAGATATCCCACCAGGATTACATACACATAGTATAGAAAAAAGTCAAAAACAATTTATAGCATTGTGCTCCCATAGATATAGTACATTGGGTACCTAATTAATTTAGGTTAGTCTATTACTTCCAGACACTTCACCGCCTTTAGCAGAGATGGCGCTTATTTAGAGTCAGTGCTGCTAATGGAAGAAAAACAAAATATTATACCTAAAATATGTAGGTACTGTAATAAAATTTTGCTTAGTTAAAACCAAAGCCGTTTTAATACATTATATTTTAATAGTGTAATTGGTTTGGTAAGGTAAGTAGGTTATTTATTTATTTATTTATATAACGTACAAAACACGTCACAACCACTTTAAACAATGAGGTTACATAATGGTAAATTATAACTTGATTGTAACATAAACTTATGTACGTACTGCTATAATATAAATTTATATCGAGTAAATAGAGTTAGCATTGACCTAAGGTTCCAGGTTCTTTGAAACTTTGTTGTGCGTACTTTTCACGCTCCTCAAAATACCGGCGAAAATGGATAAGCGTTATGCTCATCAACATTCACAGAATCACTATTTCTGTGATTTAACTCTGGTCCTATTTCTTGTTGCATTGGATTCTGGAAAACTCGTGGAAACTGTTGATTTGGTTGAATCGGCAGAATAGGTGGAAACTGTTGATTTGGTTGAATCGGTAGAATAGGTGGAAACTGTTGATTTGGTTGAATCGGCAGAATAGGTGGAAACTGTTGATTTTGTTGAATCGGTAGAATAGGTGGAAACTGTTGAATTGGTTGAATCGGCAGAATAGGTTGATATCCGGGTGATCGATTATTGAATACATTATATGGTACATTATTGATTACATTTCGGAGAGCTTGGTACCACGGATTTGGATTGTATAAACCTGGATTAAACATCCCCACCACCGGCGCTGGTCGAAAGTTAGATCGCGGTAACCCTGAAATACACAAAAGATCTTATTTTTTTTTAAAGTTTAATGTTTATTTAGTAGTACCTACCTACAGGCGTTGACGGCTTTGTAACCGACTTCAAAAGAGAGGTTCTCAAGTCGTATTTTTTTAAATCTTCGTTACCTCAGAACTCCGTCATTTAGGCTAAGTTCAGATGAACGCGCGGCGACGCGCGGTTGGCTCGGCGCGCGGTTTGAGATTGTAACAAATCAATGTTGTTGTGTACATGACCGCGCGTCACCGCGCGGCGACGCGCGGCTTAAGATCTACGATCCTGTATCGACCTGTTCAGTTGACCCGCGCGATTTGAGGTGGACGGACGCACGGAGCCACTAAAAAATGGAGGACGAGATATCAATTGATTTACTAATTGACGAAATTGAAAAAAGAGATGTGATTTGGAATTTTAATTTGAATGGACATCCTAAAGTAGTTGAAAAACCGATCTTCGTGTTGTCTTAGTGTGGGATATAAAGTCACAAACAGGCTTAAAGAAAGTCTTTGCCTCAAAATAGGGTGCACCCAGTATCGTCTTTGCTTTCGACGATGACGTCGCAGTTTGCGGTATAAAACCCACAAGCAAATAGCCTCCTCCACGTCCATTCTCACTGAATGTTCACGCTAGACTGCCGCGCGCAAGCCGCCGCCATCTGAACAGCTGAACCGCGCGGAAGCGCGCGTCGCCGCGCGGTCATCTGAACGAACTGATTTGGAAAATTCTGATGATGGGATCCATGATAAATCAAGGAAATATTCAAATGTAATAGCATACCTTCATTAAGCGCTTTTGATATTTTCAGCAACTTTTCGGATTTTCTCATTGAAGTCGGTTTATTTGTTGAAAAATTATAGAATTATTTGGAATCGTTGACTCAATTTTTCCCCGCTTGCTTAGACAATACCCACAATGTTTAACCAAATTATATGGCGATTTTTAAACGTGACAGACAACTATCATCTAGGTAGGTACTACGGCCCATGGTAGGTAACAAAGATTTAAAAAAATACGACTTGAGAACCTCCTCCTTTTGAAGTCGGTTAAAAAGCCGTCAACACCTTATACGAGATAAATGTCAATGCCACAATAATCAGTTCGGATCAGTTTTGAAAACACCTCATTTCAGGGCAATTACGGTGTTGGCGGGACGACAGCCGGTGGACCAAGGCATTAAGAGTGTGGTTGCCGACGGAAGCGAGACGGCCTCGAGGCAGGCCACCTGCCAGATGCGTGGTCGATCTAGTCAAGGTTGCCGGACGACAGTGTATGAGGCTTGCACAGGAACGGTTGCGTTGGCCCAGCAGTGGCAGTGGGTGTCAACTGGCTGATATGAGGATGGTGTGTTTGACTATTTAAACGAATGTCTAAGCTATAATTCGGCAATAACCCCTTGTTAATCTTAATTTGTAACTCGTTATTGTCTTCTCGTCTCGTAACCACGATACGAGACGGCAATTGCTTGTGTACGAGTTGCTGGTAGCAAAACGATGAAAGTTAAGTTACCTACGTAAAAACTACAGAAATGTTTACGTTTGGAACCAGTTATGATTACAAGACAAAACCATAATTTCTTCGTATGTAGCTGGTTACAAAAGACAGTGGCGATGATGGCGGCCGAAGGGATTATATCAAGTAAATAATCCTTCCTGAGTGCGTTTCGCTGACGCGGAGCTCGTCGGAGTGGGGCTTAGCGGAGCATGAATTGACCAATGCTCTTTTATTCGTTAAAGTGAATGGTGATGACACGGAATGACGCTGCTGCCCATCTGTCGAAAGTATCCTTTGGCCGATTTTACTGCAATCACGGGCAAGAGAGGAGGGGGAGGGAACATTTTCATATGCTTACTCCTTGTGCTAGGCGTAACTAACATAAATTTGGGGGAAGATTTGCGATTGCGTATACCTAATCTCCATAATTGAAAAATGAACGAGAATAGCATTTGTTACAGCAACTACAATAAGCTTATAATAATAATTATAATTTAACTAACATAAAACTTACCTTCGCTTGAACGCCCTATGATATCAAGTATAGGATTAACATTGGCCAGGTTGGGCAAAATATTAGGAATAAATGGCTTATAGCTTTCTCTTTCTGTTAAATCAGCATTCACATCAGTTTGAACCCTAGAATGTCTACTTGGAATCGATTTAATTACAACATCTTCTGTCTTATCGTCTTCGTGTTCATCTACAACTTCTTCTAGATTCCTGTTATTATCATCTGCATCATCAATTCTACTTAGATTTGTTCCTAAAAGTTCTCTTATATCATTTATGATTTTTAAGTTGTCTTCAATCGAGTTATCTGTTTTGCTCAGAGTTTCATTTTCGACTAGTTTGTGATTATCGTGCATTTTTATATGCGTTTTTAAAAAATCCTTTATCTCATCAATTAATTCAATTTTCTTGGCTGTCAGTTCATCTTGCGTGCTATTATTTATATTTAAAAGATCCGGTGGTTCTAATGATTTATCCATTGTTTCCATATTTTTATCTGTAGTACTTGATTGGTTAATTTCATCGTTCAAATGAATTTTCGGTTTCTGTTTCGGTTGCAAATCGGCAAGTCTAACTTTCTGTAAACACCACAGTTGATTAGAATTCGTTCACTAACACTATTCATGTATGAATTTCGTCATCGTCATTATTTTAATAAAGTAAATATCCTTGAGACTTGATTTTTTTATATCCTTAAAGATGATTTATACATCATCACATCAGCAGTTGTCAACTCAAGCCTTACCTACGCGTCGCTGCTGTGCTTGAGACATTGTTGGATAGATTACGTTTATTCAGCTAGCTTTACCATCCTGTCACCGTAGTCTGCTCAGAGGACAAAGCTCCGTAACTAGATGTTTTACTTCACCATAAAAATGATCATGTTACACAACAAATTGAATTTACTTACGCGAGCTTCGATCATTGTTCCAAAAACAGCCAACACAGTAAGAAATATTTCTATTTTAATTACCATCGCTGAGACGAGAAGATCGAAACTCACTAGAGGTTGACTCACAGTAAGAAGAAAAAGGAATGCCACCAGGATGTCTGAGGCGTAATATTTAATACACTAATGCTGTTATTCACGTACATAGGTGCTGATTAAGTGACACGGTGAATTTGCGCTTATTGCAATTTTCTGATAACGGAAACTATAACGAGAGGTATTTATGTGATTTGTAGGAAAGCCGAGATGGCCGAGTGATATACCCCCGACTGTCGATCGAAAGCTAGAGGGATCGATAACTGCCGTGCACGATTATATACTTCATAGTTTTGGTAATTTATAGTGTAAGTAGGTATTTTTATTTAGGTACTGTAAGTAGATTTATTATTGCCTATATGCAATTGTGCTTCTAATGTACATCACCGTCTTCTCTTCTTGTGTCTTCTTTGTGTCCATCCAAAGGTTGCCTGTCAGAACATTTAGCGATAAGGGTCATTGTACCACTTATTTGTAATTTTTGTTTATTTATATGTTTTTCTTTTCTGTTATGGTGTACAATAAAGCATATTCTATCTATCTATCAAAACGATGTTAAGCTGGTTCAGATTAACCGACCTAAACCTACTTAACATCATTTCAGCCTTTTGCACCAACTAAAGGCCTTCTGCTTGATGCGCCATATAATAATGATGTCATCACCATTGGGCGGGTGGTCTACCTCCAGGGCCGCTCTTAGCTCTTTTATCTCGCTTCCAGCCAAATGCCAACTCCACTTGGTACCACCATCTTCATTCCACTCCACGACAAGCACAGCGCATCCTTATCTAGTGAACATTCTATCTACTGGTACAATCGCGTTCATAGTAAAGGATACTTGTGTGTGGCCGGCTTACTGGTATCCTTTACTATGAACGAGACTGTATGAAGCAGCTCTCATCATCCGCACCGCTAAGGTCTGGAACTCACTGCCGGCTTCTGTTTTCCCCAAAAACTACAACCTGGGTCTCCTCAAGTAAAGAGTGAATAGGTGTCTTCTAGATCCTGGTGATCCATTAAGGGCCACATCGTCGCTTACCATCATCAGGTGAGGTTGTGGTCAAACACAGGTCCATCAACAATAAAAAAAACAATCGGCCAAGTGCGAGTCGAACTGGCGCACAAACGGTTCCGTACCATCAGTCCGTGAAAATTTTAAGCTTCTTCTTGTTGCCGTTATTAATATCGAACAAAAAACGGCAAAATAACACGTTTATAGTATGGGAGCTCCCCTTAAATATTTATTTTATTCTGTTTTTATTTGTTGATATAGCGGCAACAGAAATACATCATCTGTGAAAGTTTCAACTGTCTAGCTATCACGGTTCATGAGATACAGCCTGGTGATAGACACAGACAAACGGACAGCGGAGTCTTAGTAATAGGGTCCCGTTTTTACCCTTTGGGTACGGAACCCTAAAAACGAACTGGCTGACCCAAACCAACCTTTGTGAAAATATGTATAAATATAAGTACCTACTTATAATAATATATGTATATATGTATATATACATTGTTTGTTATATTTGTCTGTGTTTCTCTTTGTGAAATTTATGTTATAAGTAATATGGTGAATGTACAATAAAGAGTCTTATCTATCTATCTTTATGTGTCGTTGAAATTCTAATAAAAGGCCTAGCAGGGATGTTCTTGTAAACAATTAAAAAAATCTTAGGCGTTATAATAGTAAGTACCTAGGTACGTACTCACGTACCTACTTGACGAGCTCTGTGGCGCAGCGGGCGAAGGTCCGCCTGCGACGCAAGGGGTTGCGGGTTCGATTCCCGCCTCGGGACAAATGTCTGTACGATCTGCAGATATTTGTTCAGGGTGTTCTGGGTGTTTTTCTATGTATAATAAAAATATCTATCTATGTAGTATAATGTATTATATGTATAAACATAAGTCATCTAGTACCCATAACACAAGCTCTGCTTAGCTTGGGGCTAGATGATGCTGTGTGATTTGTCTAGCATTATTTATTATTATTACTTACTATGTGGGGAAAAATCCCCGTATTTTACAAAATTATTTGAAAATAATCTTGAAAATGCCGCGGGGTGCCGGCAGAAGAATGTTGCCCCTCCTCTCTTGCCCGTGGATGCAGTAAGAGCCTGCTAAGAGCTACCTCCGGAAGATGGGCAGCAGCGTCATTCCGTGTATCAACATCCCATACTGCGGCAGTGTTCTGTAGAGCTTAGTTCCCGCTTTTGCCCGAAGACTATGACCACAAAAGCTACTTATAAATGTGAATTTCCAAATAAAAATAAAACATTTTAATTGAATACAGCACCTATTTCAATTCGTTTGCGTCAGAAAAGTTTTATTTAAGTAAGGGAAAGAAGCGACGATAACTTGACAACCTCCATGGCTCAGATAGTCTCATAGGTAAACGTTTAAGGGGGAAAAATGTTTGCTTTATCTGCAGATATTTGTCTCGGGGTTGGGTGTTTTCTATATGTAGGTTTTTACAAAAAAATGCTTATATGTATGATTTATTTATTTATTTTTAAGCCGTTATTATCCCACTGCAGGGCAAAGGCCTCGCCTTATAAGTAGGTAGGTATTCTATAAATCATCTGATATCACTCATGCTCTGCTTACTTTGGGGCAAGATGGTGCTGTGCGAAATGTCAAGCAAAATTATTTTAATGGAAATAAAATCCCTTCCGGAACCCTTCAGGAATATTCCATGTAAGGTAACAAACAAAACCCAAAATATATCCTTTACATGCTTAGTATAAGTCCCTTGGCATTGGAGTAGGTGCCAGCTAAGAACAGCAGAACGCCGACAGCCATTACGATCAGGTTCTTCCACAGGCGCCACTGGAACCGACCCAGGCCTGGATGCTCCCAGACGACAAGCAAGTCTATCATCGCTGGGAATATGAAGCCAATGTTGGATAGGCAGAACGCTCCTAGCTGTAAAAGAGGAGTTAACGTTAAATTATTGCAAAGCCTTATCATTTCTTCCAGGTCATTTCGTATACACATATCTTTGTTAAAAAGCGAAAGTTTATACCTAAGCTTACCAACCCCATCAAATTGGAAAATTGGCTAAAGACGATGAACGATGCCCTATACATCCGCTCCCAGACCCAAAACCGCTTGGAGTGGTGGAATACGTAGTGCCACACCAGGTTGAAAGGTGCACAGAAGTTCAGATCGAAGGTGACGATTAATACAGCCATTAGGGCATTCGAGATTAAAATGATTTGAACTGCACGCAAAGAACTCACAGCAGACATTTGACCTGGACCTATGGCTGTCGATGAAATTATTGAAACACGAGGAAAAACTTTATTTAGAGGCCTAATTTAGATGAATGGTTATAATTTAATCTTACCAGGTCTACAACAACTCGATATTCCAGATTACTTAGGTATTACTCATATCTTAAAAGCGAAAGTTGACAAGCTTACCAGCCCCATTAAATTGCCCATATTCGGGAAGGCGATGGCTATAGCTGTGATGATGACGATGAACGATGCTCTATACACCCGCTCCCAGACCCAATGCCGTTTGGAATGATGGAATCTGGATACGTAGTGCCACACCAAGTTGAAAGGCGCCCAGAAGTTTAGGGCGAAAGTCACGAAGATCATTATTGCCATCAGGCATTTGAGGACGGTTGGGAATCTGGCAAGAAAAATATTATTAGAATAAATAAATTAGCACCTTAAAAGTAACTCATAGTATACCGGATCAGCATTTCACAAAAACAAAGGCCATGACATCACAGTTTTGTGAGACTTCGTGTTATCTAAGTTTGAGTTTAAAACGGTTTAGATGCCTGATAAATAAGACAATAATCAAAATATTCAACAGAGAATAATTCTTTATATCAACATTATAAGCTAGAAATTAAAGAAAAGTACAAACCTCAAAAGTGAAATCAAACAGCATCAATGGATTCGTTAAAAAGACAATGCGACTTGTATCTCAAACTCCCAAAGTTGTAAGGTTTAAAAATACTTAAAAAATACTTAAAGTCCTTTATTGGCTGTAAGTTAGTGCGTAAGTTTTGAACTGTATTTAATTAAGAGCTGTGGATTTTGTTTCATAAATAAATAAATGTTATCAAACAAATATTGAATACGTCCGAGATTTCACTACTTTTAATTAAACCCTTAATCAAAAGAAATAAAATCAAAAACCTCTCCTGATTGTTGAATATTTTGATAATTGTTTACTACATAACCAGTTAGTCAGTGAAACCCGTTAAACAAAACTTACACCTCAGAAGGAAAGTTCAAGGTCACTGGTGATTGTGAGAGCTCTCCAAAGCCCCAGTATCCAAAGAATCCCACCAAGATTAGGAAGGAAACGACCACGGTCATACCTGAAAAACATGCCAAGATATGTCAATTCGCCAGACAGATCTTACAGGATAAAAACCAAGGCTTTTATGATCATCGTAAGACTTCCTTCACGCATTAGGAATAGCCTCTGACAGTTGGCAGAGACATCAATGGACAGAGCAAAATTCAGGCGAATCTTTCGTGCCAGAGGCATGCAATTACTTTGGGTTCCTGCATATAATGGAGTTGTGATACTATAATCATTAGTCAATTGCTAGGGATAGGTCTTCCTACGAGTCTACCTCTTGTCTTAATCCTGCGCCAGCCGTTGCCACGTGCAACTATAGTGGTATATAAATTATATTTCAAGCAGATGCTACTCACCAGCACACAAAATCTTCGGAAACTGCTTAGGATCCTTCATATTGTTCTCAATAGGCAACGACACTCCTATCCCTTCCATGCTGAAGACCACAATGCCGCAGAACTCGAAGAAACCCTCGGTGTTCTTCCAAGCTGGTACTGTAGAGATGGGTGGCGCTACGTGGAGACTGTAGTAGACTGTTGCTATCACACATACCACTAGAACAAAAAAGTATTTTTAACCGACCTCAAAAACACTTACAGTTCGACTGTAATGTTTTTGTATGTTTAATGAATGAATGAATGATGATAATAACTTTATTCCACACCAACTTAAAAACAACACAAATACAGGAAAAATAATAACAAATTAATGTACAATGGGCGGCCTTATCGCTAAGAGCGATCTCTTCCAGGCAACTTTTATATGGACAGGATATGACAAATTATATGACGGTGGCGTACTAATAAGATAGAATAGAAAATAGAAAACATTAATATTATAAATAAGAAATGCAAAAATTAAAAAAAAAAAAACAATAATACAATATAATGTACATACATCCATCATACATACTCATAAAATACAAACATATTTCTAAAAAGAAACTAATAGTAATATTACCTACATAATTAGGAAGGCTTATCAAGCGATTCCAGATAAAATTGATGAACCATTTTTTTAAAGATGGATTTGGAATGTCGTATGGGAACAGGGAGTGCGTTCCAGAGTTTTGTTGACTGTATGGTAAAGGAATCGTCATAAAACTGGGAAGTATGGAGAAGAGTTTTTAGCTGACGGGTGTCAGAAGACCTAAGGGAACGGTGATGGGAGTTGTGAAGGAGCTCAAAACGATTTTTGAGATAGAAATGAGTAGAATGAAAGAAAAGGATAGTATAGAGGAGAATCAAGATGTGAGCATTCCGGGGAAGACAAATAGGAAGCCATTTAAGCAAGTTACGGTATTTAGAGACATGGTAAAACTTACGCAAATCAAATATGAATCTAATGGAGACATTTTGAAGACGCTCAAGCTTGCCAATCTGATCTTCTGTTAATTCTGGGTAGCTGGCGTCGGCGTAGTCTAGAATAGGATGCAACAAGGACAATTTTGGTGGATGTGGGAAGAAAGTTTCGCAGCCGTTTCAAGGAAACACCCGCAGCAAAAGTTTTCCGAATTACCGCTGCCAGTTGCGGCTCCCATGACATGTTTTTGTCCATAATAAGACCCACATTTTTAACAATGTCACTTATCTTTATATTGACGCCGTCAAAAGTTGGTTGTGGTAGGTCAGACCAGTTGACCCAGGCGATCATCCTAGAGCTACCGAAGATAATCACCTGGGTTTTGGTTGGATTGACTGTAAGTCCAATTAATTTGCTCCACTTGCTGATATTTTCCATATCGGAGTTAATTTCGGAAACAGCCTCAGATAACCATTCGGTTGGAGCTTGCGTGTAAATTTGTAAATCATCTGCATAAAGATGGTAGGGAAAAGAGAGTAGGTGAGAGATAGAATTTATAAATATAGAAAATAGAAGAGGAGATAAAACGCCGCCCTGAGGAACACCGGCATGCAGTTGACACCATGAGGATTATTTGAATATATGAGGAGTATTTTGTTATCTTGTACGCGATTACTCCGTCAATTATGAATGGATTTTAATAGTTTTCTTAAGGTAGTTCATGATTCAATGCAGACTATTTGGGTGTGAAAATAAACGAATTACACTGTACACCAGACACCAGAATGTAGGCCAGAAGATCTCGTCTCAGCAAGATGCTTCTCAGAGCAGGTGAGTTCGCCGAGTGCTTATCTTGTGACTAAGACTAAGCGAGTTAAGTCACACTTATACATTTTCTCTTCTCTTACCAATAAACACGTCAGCAATCAGCGTGAAAGGTGCCAGGTACTTCAAGGTCCTTATCATGCACAGTAGAAGGATTGGCACCAGTAACGCTAGGATGTACAGCCTCAGATGTGGCAGTTCATCCTCCACAACAGTTGCTGTGCCTTCGTCCTCTACAAGCTGCTTTATGGTCTTCGCGATTATGATCTGGTAGACGCAGCAGGCGCCGAATAAATCTATGCAGATTACTGTGTCTACTGCATATCTGGAATAATACATTTCATGAATCATTTACTATTTGTTTTTATTTTTTTACTGTATATATGTATTATATGATCAGAATAAACCAACTAATATCATAAAGCCGAAAGTTTGTTTGGAGGTTTGTTACCTCTTCACGCAATAACTACCCAACGGATTGAGCTGAAATTTTGCACACGTATAGATGTGGGCCAAGATAGGCTACTTTTTATTCGGGTACAACGCATGCAAAGCGGCGGGCACAAGCTAGTCTATAATAAATGATTTCGGGCGGTAAGAGGTAATGCAGCAGAACGCAGGGAGAATGCAAGCTAAACTCACTTGTCACTTAAACAGTGTCAGCGCAAGACGTACACTATTAGTTGTATTATTTACTACCCTACACCTACGTCATAGGATGTTGGGAGTTGTATTGTGCAATTTTACCAAAGTTTGTGTTCGGTACAACGGCTTATAAATATTTTTGCAGGACTTGAACGATGTGTGTAGGCATTGAGCTGCAAAGCAGAGTATCTTCTTTAATGTGAAAGTAAGATTATGCGATTAGTGTCCTTCTTACCGTAACGTGCACATGATGGTTGGCAATCATAAGGGCAATTCCGACTTTTGGAGACTTGTGTATCATCTTGAATAACAGATTTAACCCTCTGGGCTGAGTCCTTTCACCTTTTCTTAAGTAAAACAGCTGTGGCGTCATTAACTCACCTAAACCATTTGCTATATTTTCTTAGACTAGGAAAAGGCCCCACTTCTAGTGACGCCTCGGCAACGTCAGGATACGACATGGTTGGTATATGGAGCCTCTTGTACAGTATTTGTGCTGATTTTACTAATAACTGAAAATATATAAGAAATTGTTAAAATCAAGAAGATGATGAAGGTTAAATGGATATTATAGGAGACCTTTCGTTTAATCTTGCACTTGTCAGCCGGAAATGATTTAATTTAGAACAGACATCATAGGTTTCCGTAGCCTTATTGGCGGCAAGGCGCCTTCGTTGAAATGTTACTGTTTCGGATCCCGTCGGAATCGGAAGTGTCGTCAAGCATTTCATCAACGTCAAGTTAGGTTATGTATTAAGATATTCTAGACTCTAGAGGTCTGACTCGAGGATGAAGAGGTTAGACTGCTTTGACAGTGCTTTGGTCCATCGGAGATCATCCAAAGACAGCTAAAGCCAAAGACATTGTGAGAGCAGCAGGGAATCAGCAGATCTCGCTGACACAAGCCTGCCAAATATGGCGCACGTTCGTTATAAAAGAGAGTCTGACATTTGTGAAGAAGTGGGTGCTACCAAAGTAAGGCCTTTCAATCTATTAAGAAGATTTATACAGCGTCAGCAGCTGGTAATCATGCTGTACGGGACGCTGCAGTGCCTGGGACATTGTTAGATGGCTTAGGCTTGCCCAGCACCTATACCATCCTCTCAGCTTAGTCAGCTATTATTCAGAGGAAAGAACAGGTCAATACGTCTGAAGCTAACTAAGCCGCGGGTTTCCTCACGATGTTTCCTTCACCGTTAGAGCACGTATTAAGTATGCACATATTTTTTTCAAGAAAGAAAAATCCATTGGTGCACTGCCGGTATCGAACCCACGACCTTCGGATTGAAAGTCGGGGTTACATACCACGCGGCCAACACGGTTTTTTTACTACCAGCTGATTGAATAATATACATACTCACGTGTATACAATAAGTGATATAGAACCCGAAGACTACAGTGATAACGAGTGCTGTCCACAAGCCGCATTTCATGTAGGCCTCGTGGATGCCCATGATCCCGCCTCCGAGGCATCCCTTTATGAGGTGTCCTGTGGATTCTATTGAACTGGAAAGAAAGAAATAAAAAATCAACTGTCAGGTTACCATAAGGCGACGCATTGATGAACATTTCATCATCACTCTGCCAGCAGAGTCCATGCATCATAGCAGATCCATGAGGGTGGCCTACGTCCAGACGTAGGCCACCCTCATGGATCTCCAAGTGATCATGAGGTTTTGCCATATCACGCTTGGCAGGCGTGACGTGACACACGGAAAGACAATGCTGCTCATCTTGCGGAGGTATCTCTTGGCAGATTATTACTGCGTTCACGGGCAAAAGAGGAGGAACAAAATTCTACGACCGGCACCATTAACAATTACTCAATTATATTTGTTTTGTACTACATTATTACCTATACCTGCATATAAACTGATACATACGAAAAGCTAGCTTGAAATGAAAAGTTGTGAGCGTCAATTAAGTTATTTGACGAGCTCTGTGGCGCAGCGGGCGAAGGTCCGCCTGCGACGCCAGGGGTTGCAGGTTCGATTCCCGCCTCGGGACAAATGTCTGTATGATCTGCAGATATTTGTTCAGGGTGTTCTGGGTGTTTTCTATATTATAATAAAAATATCTATCTATGTAGTATAATGTATTAAGTATATTAGTCATCTAGTACCCATAACACAAGCTCTGCTTAGTTTGGGGCTAGATGATGCTGTGTGATTTGTCCAGCATTATTTATGAATTATTTATTTTCATTTCAAATAAAAACTGGTAATTATGTAAAATCAACCATATTGTAATAAATGTATGTCATCATCATCATCATCATATCAGCCGTAGGACGTCCACTGCTGAACAAAGGCCTTCCTCATTGATCTCCAAGTACTGAGGTTGGAAGCCTTCTGTATTAACCGCCGGCCAGCGGTTCTCACCAAGTCGTCTGCTCATCTTGTAGGTGGACGTCCTACGCTGCGCTTACGGGTCTGTGGCCTCCACTCGAGAACTTTGCGGCCCCATCGGCAATCTGTTCTGCGCGCTATATGGAATGCCCATTGCCACTTCAACGTGCTAATCCGTTTGGCTATGCCGGTGACCCGAGTTCTTCTACGTATCTCCTCATTTCTGATCCCGCAGAGAAACCCGGAGCATAGCCGTCTCCATAGCTCGTTGAGTGACTCTGAGCTTATTTATAAGGCCAATAGTGAAGGACCACGTCTCGGATCCATTTGTAATCACTGGTAACACATACTGATTGTAGAGTTTCTACTTAAGGCACTGAGGTATTGGTATTAGGTGTTGGACGAAAAGACGTTGCGAAGATTCCCAAACGCTGCCCATCCGAGTTGAATTCGACGATTGACCTCTTTCTCGAAGTTGGATCTACCTAATTGGACTGTTTGTCCTAGATATACGTACGCATCGAAAACTTCACTACATACAAACAAATGTATGTAATAGCGGTTAATGTACAGAAAATGTAGGGTGTTCAAAAATGTAAAGTGTAAGTATAATCTATGTTTTTAACCTCCGACGCAAAAAGAGAGTGGTGTTATAAGTGTAACGTGTCTGTGTATCTGTCTGTGGTATCGTAGCTCCCAAACGGATGAACCGATTTGCGTTTAGTGTTTTTTGTATCATAGGTAATTTTATCCCGAGTGTTCTTAGCCTTATTTCATGAAAATCTGTTCAGCCGTTTGAAGATCATCAGCTCTTTTTTTCAAATATATCAAAGTGTAGTATCAAATGAAAAGGTTACCTCAGAGACTATAGTCACCGCGTTAGCAACTGAGTCGTGCGGCCATAAATCATTTCTCTATGTCTATCTCGCTCGCACTTGTGGGTCTTATGGAGCCGCATAGTGATGTGCGTAAGATGGTTATAGGCACATATCGATAAGAATAAAATCAGTTAGAAACATAGTAGATAGATATTTATAGTATTGTGGCCCTGAAAAGGCCCGTTTGTAATGAATTATTATTTATTTATTTTATTTATTTCTAAGCCTGATGTTTCCCACTGCAGGGCAAAGGCCTCCCTTCCCTCCTTGTAATGAATGTTAAATAAATAACGTTTATTCTTCCTCTTTGGAATCTTCGTTCTCTGTATCGTCCTGTAGATAGATAGATAGATAGACTTTTATTTGGCAACAAAACAGCACAGACAAAACACAGTACGTATGTATACGTGACCAAATTAAATAACTTTACACTTAGAGCATGAAAAATAATAATAATAGCTAACATACAATGCGATTAGGTTGGTTTTTACACAAACACATAATAGAGTAAAGATAGTCGGGCAGGGCACCAGTAAGTCCTTTCTGTGCCGCTGTTAGCCAAAAAGGACCAGTCTCAGCTATATGCTGCTCCGCACCAGAGGTACGAGGCAGCGCTGGTTTTCAGACTGTAGATTGATTATGAATGGAGCATGATCTCTTATAATGGCTTTCTGTAAGTCAGTGTAAGCGAGCGCTAATGAGGGTCACAATGACGCAATGCAGGTAGCGGATTATCGATAGGTAACATGTTAGGATGCGTTGCACATTCCTATCCCTATTGACGTTTATGGCCCTACGATTCAGTTGGTAACGCGGTGACTATAATAATCATCATCATCATCATTCCAGCCGTAAAAAGTCCACTACTGAACAGGCCTCCCTCATGGATCTCCATGAGGGGTAGTTGCCATACTCACCACGCTTGGCAGGCGGGTTGGCGAGGGCAGTACGGGATGTTGATACACGGAAAGACGCTGCTGCCCATCTTCCGGAGGAATCCCTTAGCAGGCTCTTACTGCATCCACGGGCATGAGAGGAGGGGTAACATTCTACTGCCGGCACCCCACGGCTAATAATAATAATAATGCTGGACAAATCACACAGCATCATCTAGCCACAAGGTAAGCAGAGCTTGCGTTATGGGTACTAGATGACTGATATAGGTACTTAATACATTATACTTCATTATTATTATATATAGAATAAGATATATAGAATAAGACTATAGATAAAGTTTCGAGGGTTAATTAAAATTAGTTTATTTCATAATTTGGCAGTTTTGGTGATACGGTTACTGCCGTTCTAAAATAAAAACGGAACAAAACGACCTAACTTTACGCTGACAGCTCTAAATTTAGAAACGTCTAATTATTAAAATTAGTTTTAGGAAGTGTAAAACAGAATCAACACAATCATTTTTACATAATTGCAAAAATGGCGCATTCCTATTATTAGACGTTTTCGCCTGATTATTATGTGACACCAAGGCCACTCCCAATCTGAATTTATAAGACATCATTTATAACAATTGATGTGACCTTGACAATATGTGGCGTTGGGTGCCGGCAGTAGAATATGGCTTCCTTTACACTCATTTTTTTTCGTAAACTTTCGCGATCACTATTCATTATAATACACTAGCGACCCGCCCCGGCTTCGCACGGGTGCAATGCTGATACTAAATATACTACAGAATATACCATCGCGGACTTTTTTGGTGTACAATACTGTAATACATTATTTTGATCTATCTCGTAGGGTTGAACCAGCATTTGCAATGTGAGCGAAAAATATGTGTTTATTTAGGTGTATTCCCGATGTCCCCAGACTCTGTGTCCCCGTCTAACGGGGACAGCGGTACGTCAGTTAAATATTTAAAATGACTTCCCGTTGTATGTAATTAAACATATACTCCAACAAATTATGTAATAAGTTAAATATACCTACAATCACATTACCTATAAATATAATATGAATCATGTAAATAAGGTATGGAATACATTACATACCTAAACTTGTTAAGCTGTAACCTCTACCTATGACAATTGCAATGCCGCGGTGATCACGTTCACTAAGCACGTGACCAACGCTGCGTTGCATTGCGCCCGTCACCCTGAGAGTTGTAAGGTCTCACGTGCCCGTAATTTCACCGGCCCCCTAACCCTTCAAACCGGTACACAGCAATGAAGACATTACTGCTTGGATGCAGAAATAGGTATTTAAGTATTTATTTATTTAGATCAAAATAGCTTATTCTAAAAACATGCATAGCCATATTGTACAAATAAAAGAACTTCAACTAAACATTGTACTTTAGCAGCCGTGCTAGGTTGCTCCTGTGTAACGGCTGCTAAATTCTTCCATCATAATACTTAAAACTATAAACGTACACTCACGTAAAAAGATTAGGAAACATTTTTATCAAACATTACACATTACAGAACAATTTGTGTCAAGGTATGGTGGTAGTATTTCCCCGGGCGAACCTTTCACAAAAAAGTTCTACTACTACTAGTTGTAGTATTAGTTGATTCTGAGGCGGTATAAAGCACGCCGGGAAAGCTAGTTTATAATATCACATGGATATTATCATCATCAGCCGTAAAACGTCCACTACTGAACACAGCCCTCATGATCTCCATGAGGGTTAGTTGCCATACTCACCACGCTTGGCAGGCGGGTTGGCGAGCGCAGTACGGGATGTTGACACACGGAAAGACGGGGGTTACAATTTTTCATTTTACAAACTTATTAACCGAACGTCTCACAAAAGGCCGTATAATAACAAGGAACAAAATGTTTGGTGCCTCCCCTGTTTGGTACGAAAATATCGTTCTAACCAAAGGTTTAAACCGTTAGAGGTGCCTTGACACAAAAAACTGTAGCATTGTCGTTATATAATTAGGTGTTTTGACAATTAATAAATAATAATAAATAATGCTGGACAATTCACACAGCAGTTCAGCTAGCCTAGCCCCAAGTTCAGGTTCAACTAGACGCGGAGGCAAAGTCGTCAGTGGGCGCGGCCTAAATGTATGCTATCTCACCTGACATAGTGTGTTTACCCGCGCGCTAGAATGAAATGCACAATGATTCATTCCTAAACCGACCGCGCAAAAATATGTGAATAGACTATTAGCACAAAGGTTATTAAAGAAAAACTTGTGTAATCTTTTCAAATTAATATTTATTTCATCTTTTGAATAATTAAACTATGTCGGAACGGTGTTTACTTTTGAGTTTTCTTTCTCCTTATATTATTTAGTTTCGTCCAAAGTTGGGCTAAAAACAGTGTTGAAATACGAAAGTTTAGAAACTTGTATTTTTGAAATAAATACTTTTTTACGGTTTGGGGTGTATACAAACATAGATTATGACGAGATAAATTGATATAATACTTAGTGTTGGATGGTTAACGTCAAACAGTGGAGTAGTTACCTTTCCACGTTTGTATGGAAAGATGGGCGACTCGTTCATCCTTAAGCAGAGCTTGTGTTATTGGTAGTTAGATGACTGATATTAGACTTAATATATTATACTGTATCAAATATCACCCGAAACAAATATATGCAGATCGTACAAACATTTGTCCCGAGGCAGGAATCGAACCCGCAGCCTCCTGCGTCGCAGGCAACCTTCATCCGCTGCGCTACAGAGATCGACGCACGCGTTCTGGTTTTGCCAATAAACCAAACTGTTATTGTTACCATTTAACTATGATTGTGTAAATAAATAAATTAAAAATTGAAAAGAAATATTGTACGCCAATCTTATTGCACGAACTTTCCTGAAAAAAAACACACCACGTCCGGCTAAAACTATGTTTAGAGGCACACTGCTTCCAAATGAGCGAGCTACATAATTTCGTGCGGAAACAAACCGGCGCGGTCTCATTACAGTAAGGGCTTTTCTAACTATTTATAGTTTATAGTTTATTTATTCATAACAAAAAGTTACATGTCTGGTTGTTTGCAATACATAGTTTTAACCTAATTAATAAGTAACATTTAAACATCAATGTGTGCTGCAAAGTTAGTAGGAACTTAAATAAAAAATAAACAATAACAATAACAAAAATCAAAAGGTGTAAAAATTTAATGATAATAATTATTCAAATACAATTTTACGTCACAAATTCTTCAAAGCTATAGAAAGTTTGACCGATCAGGCAGCGCCATAGACGAATTTTAAACATATTGGTGCTGGTAGGTATATCTTTAGTTCTAATCACCTAAATGCTTTGACAGTTTCATGACAGTGAACTCAAGCTACATAATTGGTTTCGCGTTTAATGATAAGAAAATATTAATTAAATACTTGACTTTGCGTTGCTTACTAGTTTTTCGGAAAAGAAGAGATAAGAGTTGTACCTTCTGTTTTTGCCATTGCTCTGGGAACCGACAGTTATTTTTTCAGATATTGAATGAGGTGTCCTTTTTGACCCCCCGACAAAAAAGAAGGGTGTCATAAGTTTGACCGCTAAGTGTGTGTCTGTGTGTATATCTGTGGCACTATAGCTCTTAAACGAGTGGACCGATTTGCATGCAGTTCTTTTTACACACTTTTATTTAGCCTTTTTCTTTTATAAATTGGCATGTCATTGTCACTATGTTCTCAAGTTTCTTTTGTTATTATGTTTTGTTTTAAGGTGTGCAATAAAGTATTTTCTATCTATTTATCTATGTCTTTGTTCTCTTTCGGTCGAAAATAAATAAACACAGTAATAAAAATAAGAAAAAAATAACATAGTTACATTTAAGCCGTTTGCCCCTCCTCCCTTGCCCGTGGATGCAATAAGAATTTGCCAAAGGATACCTCCGGAAGATGAGCAGTAGCGTCTTTGCCTGTATCAACAACCCGTACTGCGCCCGCCAACCCGCCTGCCAAGCGTCGTGAGTATGGCAACTATCATGAGAGGCATGAGGCATGAGAGGAAGGATAATATTCTACTGCCAGCTATTATTTATCCGTGTTTAATGAGACTTTGAGCCAAAAACATCATTAACTAACTTTTATTTCGTTAAAAGCGTAGGTAAAGCAACCAACTCATCGCACCCAAACATCGTATACGCATCCTTTGCGTCTATTGTAGATGATTTACACAGCGTCAACAACTAGGTGGGCCTTCGGCTTGTCTCGTCATGTAGTAGTATTCTACAACTACTCTTGAACTACTACTGCCTACTCCTTCTACTACATCTACTACTAAACTACTAATACTTACTACATTTACTTCAAATTCTGCTCTACAACCAGTATTAGTCAAAAATATTAACAGCCTGAGTTTAGGTTTAGTCACAGTAAATTTTCCGAACGCAACCAAAAATGTTATCCTTACAATAAAAAATGTATGAGAAAATAAATTTTTAAGTTACAATTATTATTTATATGAACTTTTCGCGATGTCTTATTGGCCTATATGTTATTCCAAGTGTAGATAAATACAATAAATCTTAGAATCTTAGATCATTGAAATCGGTCCAGCCGTTCTCTACCTATAAATGGAACTAACCCGACTTTTTATTTATAGAAAGAATGTACTATGATTTTGAATGTTTAAGAAAGACTAGGTAGTACATATAAATACTATGCATATACACTGCCGTGGGGTGCCGGCAGTAGAATGTTAGCCCTCCTCTCATGCCCGTGGATGCTGTAAGAGCCTGCTGAGGGGTACAGCAGGCTTTTACAGCATCCACGGCCTCCGGAAGATGGGCAGCGTCTTTCCGTGTATCAACATCCTATACTGCGCTCACCAACCCGCCTGCCAAGCGTGGTGAGTATGGCAACTACCCCTCATGGAGATCATGAGGGCTGTGTTCAGTAGCGGACTTTTTACGTCTGAAATAATGCTGATAATAGGTTGTCACTATCGAATATTCAGCTGTAGAAGTTAAAAACATGGTATACTCTTAAATGAAAATCACTAAATCCTGCTAAGTCGTAGAACAAAAGTTGTTCCTTGGGATGGTCAGAACCACCCATTTTCGGTTTAGTACACCTATTATAATATACCCTGTATAAATAATATGGGAAGGTAATACATACTTGGTAGGTTTCGCCACCCGTCTCTCCGCCACGAAATCATAGCTGTCCTTCTCAGCATGAAGCACGTACTTCCTGGCGCCATCTGGTGGAGGGTGCGGCGGTGGCTTCGACCCTGGGTCCTGACTCTCGATGCTAGTCTGGTTGGTGCACTGAGAAGTGTGTAATTAATTACTTTAGCTCTAGAAGTCATAATGTCACTGCTGGTCACAGGCCTCCCTGATGGAGTTATAAATACCGATCATGAAGGGGTTGAAATTAGAACATTAGCTCTGAAAATAGTTTTCATCATCATCATGATCTATAGCCTTTTTTTTAGTAGACAGAGGCATAGTAACTAAAAAGCAAATTATAAAATACTTATATAGTTTACTAGCTTCCGCCCGCCGCTATTACACAGCTGGTTTCCATTGAGCGGAATAAGGCGATCGAATTGCCGGAATAGGTAATAAATGGGATTTATATTTTCGAATCAAAGTGGCTCTGCGTGAAAAACGGAATTTTACGTTTTATGACTTCCACGCGGACGAAGTCGCGGGCAAAAGCTAGTCATCTTATAATTTTATTGATTTGAAGGGCAAAATTAAAACATTATAACTTACATACAATGTATTGGTTCGTTTTGTAGATTTATTTTACAAATGGTTCTTGTTTACCACTAATTTTTTACCTAATCCCAAGTGACCTTTAAAATTTATAAGTTTACCAAAAAATAAAAGAAACGCTATCAAAAATATCAAATTAAAAATAAAACGACGTCATCACTGTTTTTACCTTATTGATCAATAAGAAAAAAAAACATGTATGACATCTACACTATGTAATATAAATAAAACCGGGCAAGAGCGAGTCGGACTCGCGCACCGAGGGTTCCGTGCCATCATACAATATAATATATGACAAAGGCGGTTTTATATTTGTTGGAGAACCTTGACAGCGCCATCTCTTGTCTGATAGCGGAACTTATGTAGATTTTTACACTTTCGATGATTTCTAAAAAAGTATGCTAAGTAGAGAGTTTGTAATAAATTTCCTATAAAGTTTACATACACTTCTATCAGGTATAAAAGTATCACGGTTTATCTCTGCAAACTTCGGAGATAAGGGGGGGGGGAACGGTAATTTTTTTAACATTTTTGTAAATATCTCAAAAACAATACGGCTTAAAGGAAAAATAAAAACTGTTTATTAATGTGCAAGTAAATACCTTTCATATGATACCCCACATCACCTAGTAACTTCACAAATTTTTTGAAAACCCCCCTTCCAACCCCCTTGTCTAAAAAACTATGCAAATTAGAGAGTTCGCTATAATTTTCCTATAAAGTTTACATACACTTCTATTAGCAATAAAAATATCACGGGTTTATCTCTGCAAACTTCGGAGATAAGGGGGGGGGGGGGGGGAACGGTCGTTTTTTCAACATTTTTGTAAATATCTCAATAACAATACGGCTTAAAGGAAAACTAAAAACTGTTTATTAATGTGCAAATGAATACCTTTCATATGATAACCCACACGGCCTAGTAACTTCACTTTAAAATTTTGAGATCCCCTTTCTGCCCCCCTGCATTCAAAATTAGAATACTTTTTAACATTTTTATATATGCTATATAAGTAAAAAAGTGTTGTCTTTTACCATTTTAAATTTCAAGTCGATAGCATTAGTAGTTCTCGAGATATCCAGTTGTGACAGACAGACAGACAGACAGACAGACAGACAGAGTGATTCTATAAGGGTTCCTTTTTACCATTTTGGTCCGGAACCCTAAAAAGAGGAAAGATTTGTATTTTGTATGTTTGTAACGAATTAACTCAATAACTACTGAATCGATTTAAAAAATTCTTTCACAATTACAATGCTATGTTCCCTGAGTGCTATATTAAATGCTTTTATTTATCTTGCCCTGTACGTACATATGTATGTAACTATATTTGTTCGCGGAATCTCTTACTTTGTTTTTAAGTGTTTCTTGTTATTATGTTTAGTTTTAAGGTGTGCAATAAAGTATTTTCTATCTATCTATCTATCTATCTTGCAACTCAATTTTGAAGAAGATATCTTCAACCAATTGAGCTGAAATTTTATATAAGTACATGTTTTCTTTGGATTACAATGCATGGTCAGCTATGTGACGTCACTCTGAATCCAACATGGCAGTATAGGTACTCAAGATGGCGGACTAATTCGAAAAATTAAATAACGTTTCGCGACAAGCTTTTTTATTACATAAATTGTGTAAAGACGTTTTAAGTTGACATTAAACTTCAACTGGAAATTGTTTATTTTATTATTTTTAGCACGTTTAAATAAAAGCTTGTTTATCAAAGTTTTTTACTTTTAATTTATTTTATTATCTTATTCCCACGGGATCGGGAACTACGCGGGAGAAACGGCAGAGTGCGGCTAGTCTATACTAATATTATAAAGAGGAAAGATTTGTATGTTGTATTTTGTATGTTTGTAACGAATAAACACAAAAACTACTCGTCCCATTTTTCAAATTCTTTCACCATTAGAATGCTACTTTATCCTTTAGTAACATAGGTTATATTTTATTCCCGCATTCCTACGGGAACGGGAACTACGCGGGTGAAACTGCGGAGTGCGGCTTGTCGTTTATAAAGATAAAGCTGATTTTTGTAAGCGGAAGATTTGCCTTTGATTGTCTCGCAATTAATTGTTTTTAGGGTTCTAGACCAAAATGGTAAATGGGAATCCTTACGGTGCGACTTTGTCTGTCACAGCTGAATATCCATAGATCTTCTAATGCTATCGACTATAAATTTGGAACAGTTTTTAAGAAACGCGTATGCGTTTAATATGAAAATATAAAAAAAAACATTCTTATTATTTCAAAGGGGGTTGAAAGGGGGTCTCAAGGATGCAGTAAAAGCCTGCTAAGGGATACCTCCGGAAGATGGGCAGCAGCGCATTTCCGTGAATGTTCATTCACGGAAATGCGCTGCTGCTCCTGTGCTGCGCTCACCAACCCGCCTGCCAAGCGTGGTGAGTATGGCAACTACCCTTCATGGAAACCAGGAGGAAGGCCTGTGTTCAGTAGTGGACGTTTTTACGGCTGAAATGATGATGATGATGAACCTTGATTAACCAATTACGAGTTACAAGTACCTATCGGTAGATGCAGTTTGCAATGATGTCACTAATTTAGAACCAAGTCAGGGTAAAGATCGCTTACTGACGAACCCAAAGAATAGAGAAGATTTTGTGAACGAACCGAACAAGCTAAGGACGTTGACTGTTTCGGTAACATCACTTTTCAAGTTAAACCGAAAACTCAATAAACACATGTTAATATGTAAGCGTTTTTCCGTGTAAGAACATCCCGAACTGCGCTCACCGACCCGCCTACCAAGCGTGGTGAGTATGGCAACAACCCCTCATGCACTTGGATCTCTAAGTAAATGAGGGGGGCCTATGTCCAGCAGTGGATATCTTACGGCTGTAATGATGATGATGATGAAAGAAAACACTCACCAACTTCTAACAACAGGTTTAACAACGGGTACCTACGGAACCCTAAACAGAGCGTGGCCCGACACGCACTGGGCTTAATTTATTTTGCAAAGGTCCCAAAGTCCTAGGAATCTCGCTAGCCATATTTATTTTTCACTCTAAAATATCTTGTCCGTCCGAAAGAAGACAGGCTTGATATAAGATATTATTATGTTGGTTTCAGATTCTTATCTGCTCGACCATAATGATCATCATTCCAGCTGTAAAAAGTCCACTACTGAACAGGCCTTCCTCATGGATCTCCAGCGGCTCTCTCTCGGCGAGCGCAGTACGGGATGTTGATACACGGAAAGACGCTGCTGCCCATCTTCCGGAGGTATCCCTTAGAAGGCTCTTACTGCATCCACGGGCATGAGAGGAGGGGTAACATTCTACTGCCGGCACCCCACGGCTATAATGATCGGAAGGGACTAATACACACGGGCCTAAGCAAAGTGTGTATTAGTGGAGTTGGTTGGGCTCAAGAAACTAGGTGCTGCCGACTAGGTGGTGGCAGTGTCACTTTGCAGAAATTTATGAACTATGCGACATGTATTTAGGACAACTGATTTTTGTAAAAGGGCAAAGGTGTGTTTTGGTAGGTCAAGAAAGGTTAGGGATTGAAATAACTGGTTCGGGATAACACCGGTTAGTGAGATAACTATGGGGATTATGGAGACTTTCTGGAATCTCCACATTCTGGTTGTTTATTTTTTTAGATCTACTTATTTAGCGAGTTTCTTAGCTATTGTGTTTTGGATGTTGTGGGTGTTAGGAATAGCAATTTCTGTTAAAAGAGCTGTTTTGTTAGTTTCGTTGATGAGTGTTATGTCCGGTCTGTTGAAGTGTCTGGTTATTATTATTATTATCTTAGATCTTCTCTGCTCGGTTATTAAAACCGGTAGTGACTGAAACAGTGTCACACGGACCTAAGCCAAATGCGCTTCAGTTTATCGGACTTCATTGGGAAGTTCCATTTGAAGGAATTTTCTTACGATCCTATTATTATTATTATTATTATTATTACTAGCCGTTGTCGTCCCACTGCTGGGCAAAGGCTTTCCTATCCCCCTTTCATTTTTCGCGATCCTGTGCTAAGGAGGACCAACCTTTAAAAAACGAGTCAAGTTCGTCTCGCCATCTCAATCTAGGTCTGCCGCGGTGCCGTCTTCCAGCGTTGGGGGCCCACTCGGTTGTTATTACAGCGCAAAGGTCTCTCGGCATACGGCAGACGTACCCAGCCCAGTCCCACTTCAGCCTAGTAGTAGCTTTCGATAGATGAAAAATATAGCTATGATACAGCCAACCGGACTAATGAAAAGAATTCATTCCACTGCTGGGTTCCCCTTGTGAAACGAAATAAAATATAATGTCTATGACTTACATGATTCGAACTCATTTCCATAATGTACACAACCTGCCACCGCGATTGCAGCCACTTGTCTTAATTAACTATCTGCTCGAGGCTTTGCAGCCAGCCAGTGTACACTGCCGGACAAGTTTAATGCGACGCCAATAATGAAAATGAGGCGTTTTTATTCAAAAGTGTTCCCTCAAACTTTATTTATAGCTTTAGTTTTCTTTTAGCGGTTGGAAGCACAATTTGACAATGACAGCAAATTATTGAGATTAATCGCAAACTTGCTTTCTCCGCTTGCGGCTCATTGTTTACTTGATTACTCATTTCTTCTTCTACTTACTGGCTTTTTATTAACTTTTTGCAATTGGAACATTTTAAGTGATACCTAACATTGATATAACGAACATTATTAATTAAGATACCGAACATTTTTCTTACCTATGTTTTTGCTTTACCTACTAACCGTTAACATTATTATGAACAAAGTGTTGTAATCGCAATAATTCATTAGACTATATTTATATATGTACGTTACTACAAAAACAGATATGTAGGTACCGATTACCATTTAAAAAGTTAGGGTACCTCTACAATTTAATTTAGAATTATTGTGAAAAAATCTAGAAAAAAATCTCTAAAGAGTCTAGTACTCTTTATTTTTCCCGCAACCGGGTAATAAAGGAAATTAACGCGATATTTACCTTGTTTAATATGGTGCTAATAAAGAGCATTGTTATTTAGAAGTAGTTATGAATGTCACGCACCGAAAAAAGCAACTACTATTTTGTGCGCATTTTAATATTCCTTTAATTAGTCAACAGATCAAACCTACTTCAATAAGAAAATCTAAAATGTTGCTATAAACAAAACGCTATATGTACCTATGCTTATTACCTTTGAATATTCCCCTATATTTAACATGAATCCCATCATAGGTTTCATGTTAAATAAAAGATAATTTAATATAAGATATAGGAAACAAAAAACCCAATCACAAGTTTAAATTTAGTGCATAACACTGTACATTGAGGGACTCCAGTACACACTCTTACATTATTTAATTATATTAAATTTAAATTCCAATGACCCCGATGCTGATGATGACGGATAGGGATATATTATATAGCCATCTTTTGATATTGTCACCAGTGAATTTTGTAATTTTGAAGAGTTTTGATAACCATCTTTGGTCTTCTTCATCAGTTCCAATACACCAAATCATCCTTTCTGAATGCAAATGCTAACCTTGAACTAAATATGCTATATCGTTATAGTTTATCTACAACATTTGAGGAGTCCCTAGACTCCTCATGGATCCCATCATCACGTTTCAACAGTTATCGAACCTGCTAAAACGTCGGCAATGTTCTACAGATGCACTGAAGTGTACACCCAGCTGATGACAATGAGAGTATAATTTCAGTTTATTGCCTCAACAATCTCTATTGCTTTATCATTTACCTTATTTATCTATTAACAATTTAACTGTACAAAAGCAACTTCAAATTAAACATTTTGACCGAGAGTTGAGGAGTTAATAGCAATAACTATTTGGAAATTAAATTATATGTTCGCTCGTACCCGTTTTATATCCAACAATTGAATCCATCCAGCTGTCTGGTAGATATCAGTAGTTACCACTGCACAGGTTTCTCAGTCTGTCCATCTCATTCAACGCATCATTATTGCAAGGTCGTTTGCCGGTTAATTTGGAATAGTCTAGCTCTTCTATTAAGTAGACCAGAAGGTCTACTTAATAGAAGAGCTAGAAGCTAGTTACCTATCATCATCATCATCATCATATTATAAGCATTGAATGAGACAGTTTGGCTACAAGTTTATTTTATCCTATATTTGCGCTATAAGCCTATTAATGAATGATATTATAAGCTCAACACTTTATAAAAAAGCCACAAAGAGGAGTAATTATACTAAGAATAGTTACTCTGGTTACTTGCACTTGTAAGCGCTTACCAGTTAACATTATAAGATCATTATAAGTATACGCTCCTATAAAAGCAAATAATAGAAGTAAAATTACTTGATGCCTGTTAGACTTTTAATTTGATCTTATAATAGGTACGCTTATAATAAGACTATAAGTGCGTTATAAGTATATGAGTTTTACAGCGGCACGTTGCTAGAGCAAAGTCACTTGATTTCCACTAAGCCTAGATTATATGTTCTTATTACGATCTTGTAGAATAATAAAAATAGAAATAAGTACATGAGACGCATAATGGCGATTTTAAGATGCTTTGTGGGTTTGATCCATGCCCTTATATATCTAGTGTACTTATAATGGCATTGTAACAGATTATTTTACAATGCGTATAGCAATTGGATGCTGTTAAGCATAATTAGTCCAAGCGCCATTTTCACTTTTTTGGCAAATGACATAAACGCGTTTTTATTAACAGGAGAGTTGAATTTGCTTCATCTGAAAGAAAATCTATATACATCGACGCTTCTATTTGTAATTTAACATATCACAAGAAAAAAATACAAAATAAATATTTATTTTAAAAGATATAGCTAAAAATGCACTTGGACTCTCGATAAATGTGATGTTTTTATTTTGCAAAACGAGTCCAAGAGACATTTATGTCGTTTAGACTCCTCATGTGTAACTAAATTTGATAGAATAGGTTTATCTGCATCTAAAACCAGGGTAAAGAGGATTGAGAAAGCTAAATAAAATACAATGACACAGGTAATGGCAAGATTAATATCCAAAAAAAACAATCTTAAGACAAACTAATTTTACCAAAAAAATTTAAACATGTATTCTTTAACATAGTCCCAGATGTATTTTCTTAGACAAAGAGACGATTGAAGATGATATTAGTCAACACCACCCTCACCCCAGAACCTGTCTAGTACCTAACAACTTACGATATAGTAGATACATACAATTTTTGTAAAAATTGTATGTGTGTGCTGAAGTAGCAAATAAAGAATTTATCTATCTATCTATCTATCTAGATGGAGTAGATGCCATCGAGTAGATGCTAAATCTTCTCTTCTTCAACATGTTCTGGATCAAAATCTAAATTACCATCAAACCCTTTAACGTCATCATCAATCGTATCGTCTGTAATATTTTTTTTGTAAAATGACTTAGAATCTTTTGGGTTATATGGGAAAAGTGATTTTTAAATCTTAGTTTTTTCTCCGAAACAGGCTATCCATTAGGCCAAAGAGGTTTAACCATGTCTTTACAACGGTTCTCTATTTCGTCTCCGAAATTTTACATCCCTAATATAGTATTTCATATTTTTTTTTTCATAATCATCGTTTGCTCGAATAATCAGGATCTATAATATAGTTACCACTTATGTCGGTCTCCATAATGATTAACACGCATAAAGTCATTCTCAACAAATAATGAAATCCATAACATTATTAACTAACTAAATCATTTTATTAGAATTTGATTTATAATTTGTTCAGTAGTGGACGTTTATCGGCTGAAATGATGATGTTGATTATTAGAATAATTGTAATATTCATAACATTGTATGTTGATTGTATTTAGCACCTCAACAAGCAAATGAAACCGCTTGTTTAGTGATTTTTTTT
This sequence comes from Pasiphila rectangulata, assembly GCA_963082625.1. Taxonomy (NCBI): domain Eukaryota; kingdom Metazoa; phylum Arthropoda; class Insecta; order Lepidoptera; family Geometridae; genus Pasiphila; species Pasiphila rectangulata. Next base: position 6,982,939 of record OY720261.1, on the reverse strand, counting down.
ATTGTTGTCAAGACAAGAGTAATTTTATTTAAATTAGTCTTCAATTCAATAAAATTCCTCAGGCGGCCGCTCACTACGGTTGCTCGTATTAAGTATTTTGGAGTTTTACTAAAATATATACCCAGTTTAAACTTTATATAGACAGTAGTGCCGTCTTGGCCCACGAAAATTGCCCCCTGATGAAAGATTCTTCACAGGCAGTGTTTTTGGATGGTTAAAAAAACATAATAACCTACTGTCTCTCCATCTCGGTTCTGTCACAAGCAGAGTTTTTGGTTGGCTATAAAAAAACCTAATAACCTAATGTCTCTCCATTTCGGTTCTGTCACAGGCAGTGTTTTCGGTTATTTATAAAAAAACCTAATAAACTACTGTCTCTCCATCTCGGTTCTGTCACAGGCAGTGTTTTCGGGAAGTTATAAAAATAAAATAAGTAGGTAAATAATGCTGGACAATTCACACAGCATCAACTATCCCCAAGCTAAGCAGAGCTTGTGTTATGGGTACTAGATACTACATAGATAGATATTTTTTATTATATAGAAAAAGATCCAGAACACCATGAACAAAAATAAAGCTAATAACCTACTGTCTCTCCACCTCGGTTCTGTCAAAGACAGTGTTTTAGGATAGTTTTAAAAAATAACCTAATAACCTGCTGTCTTTCCATCTCGGTTCTGACACAGGCAATGTTATCGGATAGTTATAAAAAAAACCTAATAACCTACTGTCCTTCCGTCTCGGTTGGAAATTGGAAGTTTTATAATCGTTCGAAAATATTCGGAAGAATAAGTTTTATGATTCGTTATTATTATGACGCATATGTTTATAACGATGAAAATTATGGAAATAATATATAAGGTAAAATAGCTTTATGCGTAAAGAGCATAAGGATGAACAGTAATGTTATCTATGGGACCATAATATCCTGGATGGTGATGTTTCAGAGACGCTTGTTATTGATTGTGATTTTCGGACAATCGATTTTCGGAGACAAAATGGGCACTCCTTTAAAACATGTACATATGTCATTTCCTACCTATTTTCCTCTCAACATAAATTTTTACTGTGTTTCTACCCCTATGGTATTTATGCAGTCATGGTAGTTACAAGACCATGCGAAAAATGTTTGTATGATTGGTTTGCGTTCGAAACCAAACTCATGTTTTTAGTTTTGCAAAACCAGTCCAAGTCACAAATAAATGTCGCGTGGACTACTGATGCATATCACTATGTCGTTTGGGTTTGTTATGTATAAACGGAAAAGTGTTTTTTCATTATTAAATTTCGTTGTTAGTTTTGAATTGGTTTTTGGGCTTGTTTTGCGTATCAAAATATCTCGTTTGCTATAGAAGGCGCTTGGACTGGGTATTCAAAAATACCACTCAGAGTGAAGCTTGCTGCATAAGTGTTTTTTCTATGGCTAAATTATGTCTTGGAGATTACGAAAATGCAAAAAAATGAAAAAATGCAATTTGGCGCTTGGACTCATTATGCATAACTGTATCCAATTGTCCTTAGAAAATTAAAATCATTTGTTTTTACCTATATGTAAAAAAAAAAACGTTTTTCGAGGCTTTTAAATTTTAACATAAAACATGATTTATTTCACGAAAAATACATCCCCGAACAGCGCATGAAGTAACATAAAGAAATAAAACTATTGTGCATTAAGATGTACTTAGGTATACAAATTGAAAACTTACCTAAGATATTTTATATTTTTATTATACTATTATTTTAAAACTGCACTTTTGAACTCATTGCATGAACTCACTTGTAAGTTTTAAGAGAATTGCGGAGCGCGTTACGATCCTGTTTGGTTCTGTAAGAGACTTTATACATATTTTTGTAGGCGCCTAATAAGTGTAATTTGCACTCTTCTAGTGCGGTATAGGCACGTAACTAGTGCAACTCTCAGCAGGCCCTTTTATTTAATATCTTTGTTTTATATCTTTACGATTCAGAGTGACGTCACATAGCTGACCATGCATTGTCATCCAAACAAAACGTGTATACAAAATTTCAGCTCAATTGGTTGAAGATATCTGCGTCAAAATTGAGTTGCAAGATTCCACCCGAACAAACATATTTACATACATACATGGCAAGTTAAATAAAGCTTGTAAAATCTGGTTTCTTATCAGATAACACGACTGCAGATAATTAAAGAATTTAACAACAAATAGGTACACTTATCCGAGACATGAGGCACCGACCGTTTAAAAATAAATAGAGACAGACGTTTTTGTTAAAGTGCAACTGTTTGTTAAGAGTTACTACCATACTTATTTCTGCCGCCAAGCAGTAATGTCTGCAACAAAATCTGATTATTTTGGCGTACCGTTTGGGGTTCGTTTTTATAAGGTAGGTCATATAACTTGTTAAATTTTCGAGATTTGTTAACATAATTATAACAAACGTCGGGGATATAGCAAACTAGCTTTTGCCTGTGACTTTGTCTGCGTGGAAGTCATAAAACGTAAAATCCCCTTTTTTACGCAGAGCCCCTTTGACGCGAATATATAAATCCCATGTATTATCTATCCCGTGGGGATTTCGAAAAATCCCTTCTTAGTGCACCTCTAGGATACTCAAGGTATATGTGTGCCGAATTTCAAGTCTTTAGGTCCAGTGGTTTAGGCTGTGCGTTGATATATCAGTCAGTCTTTGAATTTTATATATATAGATAAAACCGGACATGTGCGAGCTGGACTCGCCTACCGAGGGTTCCGTTGGTATGTCTTTTATTTATTTATTTATTAGGACGCCTAACAAGAATATCACGAAACATGGTTTATTTACATAAATAAAAAGTACAGCAATGTGTTTACTTAATTATAGGGTGCCACATCGTGCTAAATTCTGCGACTAAACAATAAAATTATGCTCTATGTATAACAATTATCTATATCTCGTTAATATATCGTTTCAGCCGTAAAACGTCCACTACTGAACACAGGCCTCGCTCATGGATCTCCATGAGGGGTAGTTGCCATACTCACCACGCTTGGCAGGCGGGTTGGTGAGCGCAGTATGCATGGGATGTTGATACACGGATAAACGCTGCTGCCCATCTTCCGGAGGTATCCCTTAGCAGGCTCTTACTGCATCCATGGGCATGAGAGGAGAGGTATCATTCTACTGCCGGCACCCCACGGCGGTTTTTTTTTTTTAATATATTTTATTAAATTTTACAATAAATCAGTCATGAGATGACATTTTTCGGCAGCCAACAATGCATTGCTACGCCTTATCTGTCAAGGTTAAAACGAATACCTTGAACAAAATGGCATATAATCAAGCGCCGTGGGGTGCCGGCAGTAGAATGTGCTCCGTCCTCTCTTGTCCGTGGATTCAGTAAGAATCTGACTAGGGATACCTCCGGAAAATGGGCAGCAGCGTATTTTTTTTATTGCAGATAGACTTTTGTTTGACCACAACCTCACCTGATGGTAAGCGACAAGGCCGATGATGGATCACAAAGGTCTAGAAGACACCTATTCAGTCTTGACTTGAAGAGACCCAGGTTGTAGTTTTCGGGGAAAACAGAAGCCGGCAGCGAGTTCCAGACCTTAGCGGTGCGGATGATGAAGGTGGAGGAGAACCGCTTAGTACGAGTGGGTGGAATGTCCTCTAGTTAAGGATGGTACCGCTGTTCATCTGCTTGTCCCGGAGTGGAATGGAGATGGTGGTATCAGGTCGTGGAGTTCCTGAGAATACTCGCCAAAATGTATCCTGTAAAAGATCGCAAGGCAAGCGACCTTCCGGCGGTGGTCGAGACTTTGGAACTTGGTCTCCGCAAGATACTGCTCATCATGGTCATCCATCATGATCATCCCAAACATGGCAGCAATACTGCATACCAGACCGGACCTAAGCTTGGTAAAGGGATAGAAGTTGTCCCGGTGTGAAGCATCGCTGAACCTTGTTCAAGATCCCTAGCTTCATGGGCGCAGTTTTAGCTTCTCTCCGTATATCAATATCCCGTACTCACCAAATCGTTAGCCAAGCATGGTGAGTATGGCAACAACCCTTCATAATCAGTTCTCGAAGATTCTTATGGGAGCCATATGTCCAGCAGCGGACATTCTACTGATACTGACTAATAGCCGACCATGCAAAAATATTATCGAAGTCGCCAAATACAAGGCCAAGAACGTATCGGGACACGCGCTGTGCAGGGTTACGTAGTTACCGCAGACCTGTTGTTAGAAGTCGTTGCTTACGTTTTTCTATGTTTACCAAAAAAATATTCATCATCATCATCATCACCATCAGCCTATATTAGTCCACTGCTGGACATAGGCCTTCCCAAATCTGCGCCATTTCAACCTAAAAAAATATTAACATGTATTAATTGAGTTTTCGGTTTAAAGTAGGTACTTCGGTATATTAGTTAACCGTATTACCGTACATACAATCTATATAGGGTCAGCACAAGCTTACCGGAAATAATCAGCCGGCCAATAGTTTGGATTAAAGTAAACACATTAAAGTAAAAAAAAATATAAAATTAAACTTATAAATTTATAATAATTCATTTAAAGGTGCCTATAACCTTCATAATTACGCTTAAGGATGTCTTATGCAACAGTGTAAAATACTTTTTTCGACAAACTGGGTACTTTAACTCGGTGTTAGCCGATTTTCTCACATTTTTTTACGTAATTTTTATTTTTTACTTTAATGTGTTTACATTAATCCAATCTATTGAACGGCTGATTATTTCCGGTAAACTTGTGTTGACCCTATTTAGTTAAAGGAAGGGCCAGTCGACAAAAAATTATTGAACCTTAATATTTTTTTTATACTTCTAAATGACGAGACAAGCCGAAGGCCCACCTGATGTTAAGCAGTAACCTCTTCCACTTACAATTGCAATGCCGCGGTGATCACGTTCACTAAGCACGTGACCAACGCTACATTGCATTGCGCCCGTCATCCTGAGACAGAGTTGTGAGGTCTCATGTGCCCGTAATTTCACCGGCCCCCTTGCCCTTCAAACCGGACACAGCAATGAAGACATTACTGCTTGGCGGCAGAAATAGGTATGGTGGTAGTAATTCCCCGGATGAACCTTTCACAAAAAGTTCTACTACTACTAGTTTACTACTACTATTTTGCAAACGGGACTCTCAATCGAAAAATTGTACAAGTTCTCAATGGTTGAAATCTTATTCAGCGATATCCCACACGATGGGATCAACAAGAAAAAAACATCCCTAGCGTAGGTGTATTGGAGTTCTCCCAAATTAATCTGATTTTTTTTACCGTTATCTTGGCGTGGTTATTTTGTACGTCCTTGCAGCTTTTTTAGGACTAACAGTCTCTTCGTAAATCCGCATACAGACATTCGGAACTGATAACTCTTTGTTGTACTACAGAACCCTAAAATACGTCACAAAACAAAAGATTAACCGTATTTTTCCTCTCGAGAAAAACAACCCTCCCACCGCTCTAAAAGTTTCAGCGCAAAGAAAAGTCGTACGAAATAGTTGTAAAAAGTATTGTTAGTAATTATGTTATTAGCTGTTGTTTTGAGGGTTACTGGAGTTTAGCTTTACATAATTCCGGAAACTCGCCCTTTTCTTGCATGGCCTTATTCTGGCATAGGCGGATATTGCGATGTTTATTGTATTTGTATTTATATTGCGATTGTAGAGTGGTGTATTTTTTTAGATAGTTCTATTTTTATACATTTATTTATTTTAAGCTACTTTTTTTATTGTAAACTAGCTTCTTCCCGCAGCTTCACACGCGTTGTATCCAGATAAAAAGTAGCCTATGCGTTAATCCTGCTCAACATCTTTATGTTTGCAGAGTTTCAGCTTCATGCAAAGGCTAGTTCTTGCGTGAAGAGGTCACAAACATACATCTACACAATTAAACCTATGGCTTTATAATATGAGATTAGCGACAATGCTCAAAGAGCTATGGAGAGGGCTCGAGGTTTCTCTACGGGATCGAAACAGAGGTGACGTACGTAGGAGAACTGGTCACCGACATAGCCAAGCGGACTAGCTCTTTGAAGTGTCAATGGGCAGGCCATTTAGCGCGCAGAACAGATGGCCGATGGGGCGGCAAAGTTCACAAATGGACGCCATTACGTGTACGCCCATTGGAGACATTTCGGCCAGAACCTGCAAGCCTATGGCTTTATAATATAAGTGATATTAGCGACAATGCTCAGAGCTATGGAGAGGGCTCGAGGTTTCTCTACGGGATCGAAACAGAGGTGACGTACGTAGGAGAACTGGTCACCGACATAGCCAAGCGGACTAGCTCTTTGAGGTGTCAATGGGCAGGCCATTTAGCGCGCAGAACATTATAGATGGCCGATAGGGCGGCAAAGTTCACAAATGGACGCCATTACGTGTACGCCCATTAAAGATTTTTCGGCCAGAACCTGCAAGCCTATGGCTTTATAATATAAGTGAGATTAGCGACAATGCTCAGAGAGCTATGGAGAGGGCTCGAGGTTTCTCTACGGGATCGAAACAGAGGTTACGTAGTACGTAGGAGAACTAGTCACTAACATAGCCAAGCGGACTAGCTCTTTGAAGTGTCAATGGGCAGGCCATTTAGCGCGCAGAACAGATGGCCGATGGGGCGGCAAAGCTCACAAATGGACGCCACTACGTGTACGCCTATTGGAGACTTTTCGGCTAGAACCTGCAAGCGCAGCGGCATCCTAGCCAACCAACAAGATGGGCAGACAACTTGTTAAGAACCGCAAGTCGGCGTTGGATAATGGCCCCTTCCAACCGCTTGGAGTTCCATAAAGGATACCTATGCCCAGCAGTGGACGTCCTACGGATATCTGGTAGCGAAAATAATGCGTATATGCGTAGTGTTTATAATGGGATAGTAAAATAAGGACAATAACGCTTACTTTTTCAACGTCTGGTCAACCTCCGTTGTAAACAAGCTAACAAATGTTTGCTGTTCGCTTTGAATATTTTGAAGGCCCTGCAGACCTGTAAAGCCCAGCTTACAATTTTATTGTGTGCGTCTTAAAGCAAATAAATTTTATAAAAACCGTTCCACCCATTACCAGTACTAATGCTAAAAGAGGATGTACGTCGCTTGGTACGACAAAGTGTGATATTTACTAGATATGGATGATAGTTTTCCTTGCGTCTGGTAGTGGGGTAGAGAAAGGAGGAGGGAGGGATTTGGTCGTGTACTCTTTGTGCACGTTTACAGAAATGGAACTTGTAAAATACTGATACAAAGTCTTGAGCAAAGGCTTTGTAAATTGGCATCCACAAGGGAATCGTCGCCTATGCGCCTGATGGGCGCGTCTCTCAATCGACTCAAGAGCTTCAAGCTGGTGTTTAGCAGAGCCACCCCAAAGATGGTAGTAGTGTTCCAAACTAAAACGGACGTGAACTGTCTGCTCAAAGACTTAGAAGCTGTCCAGGAGTGAATTACCGCCGAACTTTAGCAAGGATGCCTGGCTTCATAGCAGCAATTTTGGCCCTGGACTGATGGATGATATGGGATCCAAAGTTTTAATTTGAGGATAACTCAAAGCCAGGCAAGTGCAAACAATCAGTGAAAGGAAGCGAAATACCACTGAAGGTGGGAGCGGGTTGGAAATAAATAATAAATAAATAATGCTGGATAATGAAATATATAGCCCCAAGCTAAGCAGAACTTGTGTTATGGGTACTAGATGACTGATATACTTAATACAATACAATACGTAAATGGATAATTTTATTATATAAAGAAAAGCATCCAGAACACCCTGAACAAATACCTGCAGATCATACACACATATGTCCCGAGGCGGGAATCGAAGCGTCGCAGGCGGACCTTAGTCCGCTGAAAAACACACGCTTGTGTCTTGGAAGCGTTAAACATATCATTCAAACAAAAACGTGTTTCTACCTTAACATAAACATTGCACAGTAGAAACATCCAATGTTTCATTTTCCAAATGGCAGGCCATAAGATATCAATATCTTACAATGTTGCCAACTTTACATCGTCCCAGAATTCCCGGGGCAGTAATCCAAAACTGTCAGAAAGTCGTCGTCCAGCAATTACCATTCGGTCGCCGCCGTCCCTTCAGGGCAGCGTTACTTAACCTTTTTGTAGTGTACCACTTAGAAAATTTCCAAAACCTGGGGGACTATAACATTTTACTATAGAAATTAAAATCGTATCGTACGACGCCTACCACCTAGGTATAGTGATGATTCGTCACTGGCAGATGTTGACGTGGGATGCCAGCAGTAATAATAATAATAATAATAAAAAAAACTTTACTCCTCTCTCCTTAGCTAAAGAGAACTGGCGCCAACCACTGGTGATGAGCATTCAGGATCGTAGGGCAATATGGGAGAGCAAGGAGCTACATGGGAGATTCTATAAGACCCTTATGGGGCCTGATGTAGATCTCCTAGCTTCAGTGAATTGGTTACGTTTCGGTGATCTCTTCGGAGAAACTGAAGGGTTTGTCTGTGCAATTATGGATGAGGTAATCAAGACGAACAACTACCGAAAGTACATCATGAAAGATGGGACAATTGACATATGTCGGGCATGTCACCACCCTGGGGAGTCCCTCAGGCATGTACTTTCGGGTTGTTCGCATCTTGCTAATTCTAAGTATTTGCACAGACATAATCAAGTAGCCAAGATCATTCACCAACAACTTGCTCTTCGATATGGCCTTACGGGCCCTGAAGTTCCGTATTATAAATACGCACCGGAGCCGGTTCTTGAAAATAGCCTTGCCACGCTCTATTGGGACCGATCTATAATTACGGACAGGACTATTCTTGCGAATAAGCCTGATATCGTTCTGATAGATCGGTTGGAGCGGAAGGCAATACTCGTTGATGTCACCATTCCACATGATGCCAATCTCGTCAAAGCCGAGAAAGATAAGCTCAGCAAATATCTTGATTTAGCCCACGAGATTGCCACCATGTGGGATGTTGACTCAGCGACTATTGTTCCGATAGTCGTTTCCGTTAACGGACTCATAGCGAAGAGTCTCGATCAACATCTCGAGAGACTTTCGCTAGGCAGTTGGATCAAGAGCCAGATCCAAAAGGCAGTACTCCTGGACTCGGCACGTATAGTAAGGAGATTCCTCTCCCTGCAGCCCTAGTCACTGACCGCTTGAGCCTTGCTTCGCGACCGGTGATTCACCGTTTTGATATATTTTTTACTGTAGAGTATTTGTTTTTGTATTTCTTTATAGTAAAAAATGTATTTTTATGAGTTTACAAATAAATGATGTGGAATAATAATAATAAAAATCGTTTATTTGACATAAGTATTTTTACATGAGGTGATTGAGTCCATAGTTCCCGAACTAGCCTAGGCTGTGTTTCAGGATCCTGTGGCTTCTCCTTCTTATCTTATAATTACAATTTCACTTATGTCTAATTAATATTAATATTTTAAATCATTTACAAAATAAAATCAACTAAAATCAACTACCCAAAATAAATAAATTAATTACAAACACTAGAAAAAATTTTTCTTATTAAAATAGTACACAAAAAATAATAAATAGATTACAAAAACAAAAAAAAAATAATTTAAAATAATTTAAATTGTTGGTTATTTTAGTAGTGTTAAAAATTTGAAAGCAACTTCTCTGTGCCTTCAATGCAGTAGAATGTTGCCTCTCCGCTCTTGTCCGTAGATGCAGTAAGAATCTGCCAAAGGATAACTCCAGAAGATGAGCAGCAGCGTCTTTCCGAGTACCAACATCTCGTACTACGCGCGCCAACTCGCCAACCAAGCGTGAGTATGGCAACACCTCTTTATGATGTGTTTGGTTTTAAAGAATATTATCGTAATAGTATTGTACTATTACTATTGTTTATTAAGTACACATTGATATGGATCTTTTTGGCCTATAAATGCCTATTAATATTATTACTAGGTGTCCCGGCGAACTTCGTATCGCACCTACTACAACCACTGCTTACAACTACCCTATAGCCTTCCTCGATAAATGGGCTATCTAACACTGAAATAATTTTTCAAATCGAACCAGTAGTTCCTGAGATTAGCGCGTTCAAGCAAATAATTTCACACAACAAACTCTTCAGCTTTATAATATTAGTATAGATTACTATAAGTACTTGCCGATTTATGAGGGAGGCCTATGTCCAGCAGTGGACATCCTACGGCTGAGGTGGCTGGCAGATGTTGGAAGCGGCAAGATAAGAATGGTGAAATTGCGCAGATTTGAGGAGGCCTATGTCCAGCAGTGAACTCATATAAACTGGTGATCATGATAGGAATTTAAACAAGACATTTTGGAAAAAATAAACAAAAGAACCTTCATTTATTTATTACTGCAGTTGTGTTTGAGAGCAACAATTAAAAAAATGGCAATGGGCAGGCCACGTAGGTCAAAGAACAGATGTAGCCATGTAGATGGGGCCGAAAAGTTATCGAATGGAGGCCACGGAATGGTGAAATTGCGCAGATTTGAGGCGGCCTATGTCCAGCAGTGGACTAATATAGAGTAGTGATCATGATAGGAATTTAAACAAGGCATTTTGGAAAAAAAATAAACAAAGGAACCTTCATTTCTTTATTACTGCAGTTGTGTTTGTAAGCAACAATGAAAAAAAATGGCAATGGGCAGGCCATGTAGGTCAAAGAACAGATGGCTAATGGGGCCGAAAAGTTATCGAATGGAGGCCACGGACCAGTACGCACCAAGTAGGACATCCCCTAATGTGATCGCCGGACGACCTGGTAAGGTCCGCAGGTCGGCGGTGGATGCAGGCCGCTTCCATCCGCAAAACTTGCCGGTCCATGAGAGAGGCCAATGTCCAGCAATGACGTCATACGGCTGAAATGATGATGATGATAAATAAATAAATAATGCTGGACAAATCATACAGCATCATCTAGCCCCAAGCTAAGCAGAGCTTGTGTTATGGGTACTAGATGACTGATATACTTAATACATTATACTAAATAGATAGATATTTTATTATATATAGAAAAACACCCAGACCACCCTGAACAAATATCTGCAGATCGTACCATTTGTCCCGAGGCGGGAATCGAACCCGCAACCCCTTGCGTCGCAGGCGGACCTTCGCCCGCTGCGCCACAGAGCTCGTCATGATGTTTGTGTAAGGCTGTTGCTGGTACTTCGAGACACTCAATTTATTAGTTTTTACGAACTTCGTGGCGCTGTTGAACATAGCCGGTTGAGACGCAGTAGGTTTCGGTTCAAGCCTCGTCAGGCGAGAAAATGTTTGCTTTATCTGCAGGTATTTGCTTCGTGTTCGGGTATTTTTTATGTATGATACTCAATCAAACGCAAAAGCGATTATTCAGTGGGACTGTAAGGACCTCTTCGATAAGTGTGTACGTATTTACAATAAAAATATATTACAAGTAATTTATCAACCACCTGATGACCATAATACAAGCTCTGCTTACTTTGAGGCTCGATGGTGTTGCACGTGAAATGCCTAGCATTATTTGCTGTTGCTGTCAGCCCGAATCATCCCATTTTTCCCATTTTGGGAGGGTGAACAAGTGGCCTCCATCTACTTCTTTCAGCATTATTGCATATTTTTATATCAATTCTATGGTAGTTGTCTTTGTAAACGCAAGTCGCATGCCAACTTATTTTCCCACAATTCTACGGACCCCAATAAACTCCTGCTACCAGCCCTAATGGACCCCAGGTTGAGAAACCCTGCTCTAGGGACACGAAGGGACAACTTGCCGAATTACAGAAATGTTTGAATGCGACGAAGTTTAGGTTAAAATATCGTACGGTTTTCTGGAACAGTAAGTTTCGGAAAAAAGATTAGGTGCTTATCGGTAAGTTGGAAAATAGGTTTGATTAACGGATTTATAACTTTGTCCTGCACTTCTAAAGGATTGCATTGACTGTACCTTTTTAAAAAATGTTATTTACTGATTTTTTACGGGTTTTGACGCTCTGCTCGTATACTACTAATACTATTTGTCATAGATTTATAACTTTTTCATGCTGTACGGGACGCTGCAGTGCCTGGGACATTGCTAGATTAGGATTAGGCTTGCCCAGCACCTATACCATCCTCTCATCCATCGTAGTCATCTATTAGTCAGAGGAAAGAACAGGTCAATACGACGTAAGCCGCGTGTTTCCTCACGATAATTCCATGTTACAATACACCCTGTTTTACCATTTAGAAACATCGAAGAGTCAACCTGCTAGCTAAAATGTATATCAAATTGTCGCACATAAATAGCCAATTTATAACAATCAGGCCGATACGCTATGTACACTCGTCGAATCAGAATTATTTATTGACGTGCGGAGAATATGACGTGGGGTGCTGGCAGTAGAATGTTGCCTATCATCTCTTGCCCATGGATGCAGTAAGAACCTGCAAATTGTCACCTCAATACAACGCAGGGCAACCCGTTTTGTCGACTATCCAAACTCACAGACAATCTAGAGCCCTTAAGCCTTCGAAGAGACGTAGGTTCTGTGTGTGCTATATTGTCTGTATGATGGGGAATGTTCTGAAGAACTAAGTATTCAGCTTAATACCCGAAGCTAACTTCCATCACCGCACTACTCGCCATAAAGCTATTCATCATCACCATCTGGACAGCTCGTTTTTTGTCGCGGACAATCAAGCTGTGGAACGAACTTCCATCTGCGGTATTCCCTCGAAGCTACTATATGGGGTCCTTAAAAAAGCGGCCATTCTCCCTCCTCAAAAGCCGACAGCGCATCAGCTTCGCCTCTGGTGTTGCAGATATCTATAAGCGACGGTGACCACTTCTCATCACGTGGCCCAACCGTTCGTCTTCCTGCTTATAACATAAAGAAGTACTAAATACACGGTGTATTTAGACTGAACTGAAGAAGAACGAGTTTACTTGCCGCTTTTGTTCCCGCCGGCTCTTAATGACTTAGGTAATTGAAATTTTGGATTGTCCTACTTGAATCACCAGGGCCGAAACACCTCAGTGAGTTAAGGTGATTAAAAAAAAGTGGACGTAAATCACTTGGCGCAGGTCGCTTGTAAAAAACATGTAGGTATTTTTGGTATACATACAAATGCATGTGTAATGCATATATAACTGCGATAAAAAATATCGTTTCAGATTAGTTAAGGACAAAATTTAATTTGTCTTCTTCTCAATTTAAAATTTAAATTATTTCTACATAATATCAACTATTTTTGATATGAAAGGATTTGACTTTGCGCATTTTGTCCGGGTGGTCATACTGATATGACAAAATAGTGTGACCACGCGGATATATCCGTGCAGGAATCTTATTTTTTCTTCTATCGCTCTTTTGCCGTGAGGTATCCCTTATCAGATTATTTCTGCATCCACGGGCAAGAGAGAAGAAGCAACATTCTACTGCCACCCCGCGGAATGACACAAGTTAGAATCAAATCCCCTCATGATCACAAGATTTTTATTGTTCACATACAATATAGATATTTTCTTAAGCTTAAAAATAGGATTAAACTCAGGTTAAACTAAACGTCTATCACTCCATAGATTGCCGCAACGTTTAATGAAACTCCAAACATAATTAATAGAGCATGCTTCACTAGTTTCCACCTGAAACAAGACATATATATGCATTAATTTATTTACTAAAGAGCACACAATACATTTTAAAACACCAAGAAATTTTTACATTTAACATTTACACGTAGTTTATACATAAAAAGAAAAACAGCAATTAGTAAAATAAATAGGACCAATAGAATAAAAGTTAATAAAAATAATATGTGTTAGCAGCGGACGCTGGTATTCTGCTGCAAAGCCGCATAGAGCAGCAAAGAGTTTATAGACGAGTATAGAGAGAGAATCAGGCATAACACTTTATAATATACAATTTTATACTTTTTAATGAGCCGATTTCAGTAAAAACTATTTACTACTGAACTTTATCAATGGATTTAGCGCGCGGAGCAGGCGAAGTGACAAAAGTCATTGTCGATTGTGTTTACTAACAGAAAAAAACACTTGCGCCATCTTGGGCACTAGGGGCCGCCTGCATACAAACTGGCGCGAAAAGCTAGCTTAAATAATCTAAATAAAAAGTATTAAGCATCAATATGCCGTGGGGTTGCAGGCAGTAGAATGTTACCCCTCCTCTCATGCCCGCGGATGCAGTAAGAACCTGCTAAGGGATACCTCCAGAAGATGGGCAGCAGCGCCTTTTCGTGTATCAACATCCCATACTGCGCTCGCCACCCGCCTGCCAAGCGTGGTGAGTATGGCAATTACCCCTCATGGAGATCCATGAGGGAGCCCGGTACGGTTTAAATGATGATGATGAAGCGCCAAAACCGGAGCTCGTCTCCGGGCAAGCCGAGAACGTGTCTCGGTCGACGGAGGAAAGCTAAACGAAACAAGATGTCGGCTAAAGCTAGTATAGTGGACACAAACATACCTCATCCTTCCTTTCCTCGGTTCCGTCCACGTCACCAGACTTTCGATTATCGGCGGATATATAAACGCAATATGCGCCGCGAAGAAATTACCCAACTGTAATTAAAGTTGTTAGGTGAGCATCAATCATCATCATCATCATTTCAGCCGTAAAACGTCTACTAGTGAACTAAGGCCTCCATGGATCTCCATAAGGGGTAGTTGCCATACTCACCACGCTTGGCAGGCGGGTTGGTGAGCGCAGTACGGGATGTTCATATACGGAAAGACGCTGCTCCCATCTTCCGGAGGTGTCCCTTAGCAGGCTCTTACTGCATCCACGGGTAGGAGAGGAGGGGTAACATTCTACTGCCGGCACTCCACGGCTAACATGGCACGGTGAGCATCAATGTGATTTAATTTTCTGAGATTAAGCCAATGAAATAAATAAATAATGCTGGACAATTCACACAGCATCATCTAGCCCCAAGCTAAACAGAGCTTGTGTGATGGGTACGTATAATTCATGCTTTACCCAGATTGACGTCAGGAAAACCCTTTTTTTTAAATTAAAATAATGACTGTCATAATATCATTATTTATATACAACTCACTATTGGAAATACACTCGGAGAAAGACAATTTACCCATGAAAATGAATTCACGTAACTATAATACCCGTAAGAAGAAAAATTATTTGTAAGAAAAACTAGACTCGTTAAAACTTTTAAACAAGGTCCTTGTCTAAAGATTAAATTATATAACAAGCTACCTTATAACATAACAGGTCTTCCGTTCACACTGTTCAAACGTGAAGTCAAAGGCTTTTTGGAATCTCACCCATTTTACCATGTCCATGAGTATATGGCATGTTCATTTTCTGATACACATACATAAATTTATTTAGATCTATGGATATAATATTATAATTAAATCTATTAATAAAATTATACTGTCTATGTGAATCTGATTTAATGTGTATACTTGTTAATATTAATGAAGGACTTGCCAATGTTATGCAATGTAACTGAATGGTTAAATAATTAAATGAAATGTAATAGATGACTGACATACAATACAATATGCTACATAGATAGATATTTTTTATTATATACCTCTATAGAAAAACATCCAGAACACCCGGAACATATATCTGCAGATCGTACAGACATTTGTTCCGAGGCGGGAATCGAACCCGCAACCCCTTGCGTCGCAGGCGGACCTTTGCCCGCTGCGCCACCGAGCTCGTCGAATTGTGTGTGTAATGATATGATTGAGTTGTGTTATGCCCCAGGCACTACAGCGTCCCATACAGGATAAATGCCAGTTGCTGACGCTGTATAAATCATCACCAATACATGCAGTAGATGCAAATACCTTAAATAAATGGGTAATTAATTATAGGAATTTATAAGGTGCCGTGGGGTGCCGGCAGTAGAATGTTGTCTCTCTTCTCTTGCCCGTGGATGCAGTAAGGACCTGCCAATGTTCTTACTGCATCCACGGGCGTCTTTACGTGTATCAACATCCTCTAGACTACTCTAGAGCGTTGTCATCTTGAAGTTGCATGAGAGCGGCCTATGTCCAGCAGTGGGCGTGGACAACGTACCTACGGCTGAGATGACGATAATGAGGTGCACTATCCTACTAATATGATAAAGCCGAAAGCTTGTTTGTATAGATGTATGAATGTTTGTTACCTCTTCACGCAAAAACTATACTACGGATTGAGCTGAAACTTTGCACACGCATTGACGTTGACCAGGATTAACGGCTACTTTTTATCCGGGTACAACGCATGCGAAGCTGCGGGGAGAAGCTAGTTATAAATAACGGTTATATTGACGAGCTGTGTGGTTCAGTTGATCTAAACCAGTTGAGATGCAGGAGGTTCCAAAACAAACCTCGTTTGTCCAACTCTAAATATCAGATTATAGGCTTCCGCATTTATTCCATTTATTCCATCAGCATTATTCCATCTTCCCAGCTAAGTCAGCTAAGAGGAAAGAACATATCAATGCATCTGAAGCCGACGGAGCCACGGGTTGCCCCAAGATGTTTTCCGTCTTCGTTAAAGCAGAATGTGCGCATAAATTATTCAACACTTACAAAGATCATCAGCTTCGCCATGTTTGGGAACGCGACACAAACACACATGATGAGAAGAACGTGGACAATCCGGTAGAATCGTTCCCATGCGCAAGCGCATCTTTTTCTGCAATTTCACAGAATTATACAAGGTGCCGTGGGGTGCCGGCAGTAGAATGTTCCTCCTCTCATACCCGTGGATGCAGTAGGACCCTAAGGGATACCTCGGGAAAATGGGCAGCAGCGTCATTCCGTGTATCAACATCCCGTACTGCGCTCGCCAACCCGCTTGCCAAGCGCAGTGAGTATGGTAACTACCTCTCATGGAGATCCATGAGCGAGGCCTGTTCAGTAGTGGACTTTTTACGGCTGGAATGATGAAGTTTAAATTCGTAAAATAAACACAAATAAATAAATAAACATATTATGTAAAATACAATTTCATGTATAGAAACCTTTTATGCTTCTTCCCGACATAATGCCAGGCTATCCTGAACGGCGCAAATAAGTGAACGGCAAAAGTCACACAAAACATTAACGCTAGTCCTAATTGAACGATGGCCGTATACCTGAAAATTAATATATCAGTAATAATAATAAAATAATAAGGGCGCCTAGAAGACGCTGGCGTGATGATCTGGATACATTTAGGATTGATTGGTGAAACTTCGCTAGAGAACGTGATTCCTGGAAGGACTTGGGGGAGACCTTTGCCCAGCAGTGTGACAATATAGGTTAAAAAAAATCAAAACTACAGATAGTTTTTAAATACTAATGTAAACGAAGATAGCTGCAAAGTTATGGAAACTGTAGCGCAGCCATATCTACTCCTCCGAATTAAATTTAACATCAAACACATCACAAATTTTTGTTCATCAATAACGCATATTTTATTTTACGTTACGTGCAATAAATCTCCCTAATATTATAAAGCCAAAAGTTTGTTTGTATGGAGGTTTGTTACCTCTTCACGCAAAAACTAGCGTACGTATCGAGCTGAAATTTTGCAAACGTACGTAACGTATTTTACACTATTAGATTGACTATGTAATAAATAATTAAAGATTTTAATTTATTACCAATTTTTTACTTGTGACCAGATGATAATATTTTGACTGGCGCGGTGCATTCGGACTAAACATTATTGATAAGATTAATGTAGTTAATTTAAAACACGTCACAATATTATTGAACTAAATAAATTACTAGCGACCCGCCCCGGCTTCGCACGGGTGTAATGCTGATACTAAATATACTAAAGAATATACCATCGCGGACTTTTTTGCAGACCTTTTTAAGGTGTACAATACTATTATTAACATACATATAACCGGGTATTTATCGCGTAAATTACCTTTATTATTTCCCGACGTTTCGCTCCAAGCGAAAATGATGTTAATAATGTGTTGTGTACAATACTGTAGTACATTATTTTGATCTACCTCGTAGGGTTCAACCAGCGTTTGCAATGTAAGCGCAAATAAATGTGTTTATCTACGACCTCACATTAGAAACCTCTAAAATGATCAGTGTTTCTCTATTTTATTATGCACATGCATAATAAAGGAGAGAAACACTGATCATTTTAGAAGAGAAAGGTTTTAATGTATAATACATATTATACATTAAAACCTTTCTCTTGAATCTCTTTATCTATTAAAAAACCGCATCAAAATCCGTTTGCGTAGTTTTAAAGATCTAAGCAATCATAAGGACAGACATACAGCGGGAAGCGACTTTGTTTTATACTATGTATATTGATTTAAGTAACAAGAGGGAAGGGAGCAAAGGAAATAATATTATTTTAGGATGGAATAAGGACAAGACTTTTAAAAGATTTTCTGTGTCAGTGTAGGTGATTTTTTGAAGCGTCCTGGCTTCAGAAACTCACCAACACTGACAAGTAGTTTTATTTTAATTTTATGGTACCTATAAAATTAGTAAGTTCAATTAATTTTAAAAAGTTTTCCGCAATACCTGGAAATCCTATAGGCCTATGTCCAGTGAACGTTCTATGGCTGAAATGATTATGATGATGATGCCATACACTGCTGGACATAGGCCTTCATGGATTTCCAGTCATTGCGGTTGGAAGCGATCTGCATTCACCGTCGACCTGCGGTCTTCACCAGGTCGTCAGCCTGTTATGTCGGTGGTCCGTGGCCTCCACTCGAGAATTTTTCGGCCCCATCGGCCATCTGTTCTGCAAGCTACATGGCCTGCCCATTGCCACTTCAACGTGCTAATCTGCTTGGCTAGGTGTGGGACACGAGTTCTTCTAAGTATCTCCTCATTACTGATTCGATCCCGTAAAGAAACCCCGAGCATAGCCCTCTTCAAAGCTCGTTGAGCTACTCTGAGCTATTCATCAGACCAATCGTGAATGACCACGTTCCTTTTTACCCTATTGTACCTTATTACTTTATTTAACTTGTTAGCGGGGAAGAGGTTTGCTTTGCCGTAACACAGTTGTAAAACTAATATGAAAGGCTAAGTCTCCTAACTGTTTACTTTGTAAACAATATCGTAATGTTTTTGTATGAATAAATAATGAATAAATCTTTTGGTACCTCTCATGGAGGGATCTCCATGGATATGAGGGAGGCCTGTTGTCATCAGTGGACGTTTTATGGCTGAAATGATGAAATCTTTTGATGGTCTTACCCTCTTTCTTTGTTCTGTAATCTATAGTTTTATCAGTTCTTGCCTTGAGTGTAAAGTATAACAATTTATAAAAGACAAATAAAACACATTAAAATTGAATAAAACCCATAGTATAATTCGTTCGCTTCAGAAAACTTTTTATTCCAAGTCCTCGCTTGGAATAATTTCAAGAAAATGAAAAACCCTATCAAAAATTTACAATTCCGGTGGGATTCGAACCAACGTCCGTCAAATCCCTGACGCTTCCTAAAGCCGGAAGTGCTTTCACCACTAAGTTACAGAACCCGTGTTGGGTACCGCTGAAATTCTTGATAAGGTGATGTCGGTTGAGCACCGATTAGAGCGCCATCTACAGGTAACTAGAGTTCTATTGGTGCTCGTATTCATAACATTGACTCCTTATAGTTGTACATAGCAAATTATTTCGGTAGCTAACGTACCCAATGAGGCAAATATATACGATCGTTTGGCTAAATTGAATGGAAAAACATACCTTTCATACAAAGAAAGACCCCCAGCGGGTATTGAAACCGCAATCACCTGCACCTCAGCCAGCTATTTAACCAACTGCGCCACGTAGGTTGTTCTTTTTTAACCGACTTCAATTAAAAGAGGTTCTCAATATTATACTTCTCATCATTATATCCGTAGGACTGCTATCCACGTCTAGTGCTGGGTATAGGCCATCATGCATCTCCAAGACCATGAGGGGATTGTTGTCATACTCACGCTTGGCAGGCGGGTTGGCGAGCACAGTCTGAGGTGTTGATACACGAAAAGATGCTGCTGCCCGTCTTCGGGAGCTATCCCTTGGTAGATTCTTGCTTCACCCTTGAGCAAGAGGGGAGAGGCAACATTCTCCCGTCGTCACCCCACGGCAAGACTAGCTGTAAATAAATTAAATACTTTTTACGGCATGGGAAAAAAAATGTAATTGAACTGCAGATATTTGTTCCCGGTCTGAGTATTTTCTATGTATGATAAGTACGTATTTACAAAAAAAAAATGTTTTTAAGTATTCTGTCAATCATCTGACAAACTTTGCTTAGTTTGGGAGTAGATCGTATTGAATAAGATTTTTTTTCGAAATGACTTTAAATGTTGTTGACTCCAGATGGCCATGACAACGTTACCGCACTATGGCGAGCGCAGAGAGCGCCCAGTCGCAAAAGTTTTTAATTTTTTATGTAATGATGGTTAACATCTAGATGCAAAATTGCACCTTAAGACGGAAACGTATTCTTCGACCCCGCCGGCGGGATCGGTTATTGAATATTATGTCTAACAGCTAATGTGGTACGGGTTGACATCACCTCCGGGTTAGCGGCGGTAAGTTCGTCAACGGGCAAGCCGAGAAGGTGCTTCGGTCGACGGAGTGTCCAGCATTAAATACTTACAAATTAAATGGCATTTGTATCGTCAATGGACCTTCGCAATTATCTCCCCAGCTCCAATATCCTATAAATCCAACGGCGCATACACACAACACTACGAGCGTCATACCTGCAACACAGTTAATAACTACAAAGGAAATATCATAAAGTAATAATTATGTTAAGTGTTAAGTAATTATATTATGTGAGTGACACAAAGGGGATACTCGACAATAGATTTTAGGTAATAATGTGTCTCCTTGTCTCACTCCCCTTTTTATCGGGATTGGCTGTGTGAGTTTGTGCAATCGGACTTGCATGGATTCTAACTCAATTCTGGAGGATATCTATACCTACATATATAATAATGCGGCTACGAGACAGCGATGAAGTGAATGTAACACAACCTAGTGCTTAACGCTGTCAAAAGCATTTTCGAAATCTACAAAAGCACAAACGCCTATTAAATTAAATACATTTGTCCATCAGCTCTTTTTTAGTTTATCCTTATTGACGCTTTTCTCTACCAGTAACACTTTTCCCGGAGGAACTAACCAAATCGAATAGTTAGTTTTGGAAATAATTGTACCATACCCTAACCCAACCTGTAAAATAGGTAATTTTAAAATACTAACTATATTCAAGAACAACATAGAAAAGCTTTGGTTTCTTCATAAAATTTTCCACGGAAAGGGTCACGCCGACTCCGTTGATGCTGAAGAGGCAGATACCCAGGTAACTGAACAGACCCTGGGGTCCATTCCACGTGGAGTACTCGGAGTGACCTTCCGATAGACCGAGGAAGATGGTCGAGCTCAAGCAAATACCTGAAAAGTATTTTGGTAAGTCACACTTCATACAGTGCCGTGGGGTGTCGGCCTTTTCCTCCAGGATACGATGTGGACGATTAAACGTCACAAAATTCTAAAAGACACCCTAGTCCTGTCCTCCATGATGTCTTTACTTTACCGGACCACTTTCCAAATCGCTATACGGCATGGGACAGTCGGGGTGGTGACTGTGCCATCGCGTGAAGCGACCTCGTCGTGTTTCGGAATAAGGTTTGGTTGTCAAGATCTACCGAGCTACTATTGGCATCAGCCATGGATACGTGTAGCATCTCTTTTAGCCCCTGACGCGCCATATGTACCGACGGGTGTCCATAAGGTTTGAACGCTCCGCGCGCTTAGTGTGCCGACGGGTGTCCATAATTGCAACCTAACCTATAAAATATTGTGCCGGTAAATTCCTCAAATATTTTTGCATTTTTTTATGCAGATGTCTGCCGCGTAAGAGGTTAGTTAGAGTTATAACCTAAGAAACGTTAGTAGCCAAGTAGCTTTACCTATAAACAGAATAGCAACTATTGAGACAGGCGCTAAAACCCTCAGGCCTCGTATCAGGCTGATTGCCATCAGTGGGACTGTCGCAATCAGTATATAGATCCGCTCACTCAGGTTCAACTCTGCTGCTGACAACGACAGGGTTTCTATGGCCTGAAATAGGAAATACTTATAAAAATTAATTTCAGTAGCTGCTGCGGGAAGGTCGTGGATGGATGCTTACAACTAAAGAGTCCACTGCTGTACCGATAAACATTTTTTTTTATTTTAACCTTTGAAGGATATACCGGACGCCGGTGGCCAGTGTGTCTACCATGAGTTGTAACTATTAGATCGCCTGCCATTACTACAGTAGTACGTTACTATGACATCTGTCAGATTGGTAACTCATATGAAATCAAATGAAGCCCAAACTACAGTAGCTGTAGTATAGTTTTTGAGTATTTTAGTACCAAACTATCCGCTAGAGGTGCTGTACAAGTTTTCATACATTTTTTTTAAATACAGTCGCTAGCTAGTATAGATTGTGAAAACTGATAGTAGATCTACTGTAAACTTTTTGGCATTTGATCCGTTACAAAATAAACTACACTCTGAATGTCATTGTCAATTGTCAACACGCATTTTAGTGCTTCGAGGTCGAAAAAATCGCCCGCCTCTCACACCGCAATTCTTGAAGATTCCGTTTCTATTTCATAAGAAGACTTTAATGGTTAACGCATGTTTTAACGGTGAAGGAAAATGTCGCGAGGAAACCCGCGGCCTCAGAGGTGACCTAGGTATTATTTCCTTTGACATTATAGCCGACTAAGCTGAGAGGACGGTTTAGGTGATGGGCAAGCCTACTCCATCTAACAATGTCCCAGGCACTGCAGCATCTCATACAGCATGAATACCAGTAGCTGACGGTGCATAAATCATCTACAATAGATGCAAAGGCCTTATTTTTTTAAGTGCTTGTTCCAAATCTAGATTTTTTACTTGTTTGGTACAAACATTATTTATTATTTATTTATAACTTACCCTTTTTAATGTTACTGCAATCACAATTAAGTAAACGCAGACTATTCCCGTCAAATCAATGAAAAGCGACATATCCACAATATATCTGAAACAATAAGAAATGCATCATCATCATCAATGCTCAGCCGTAGAACGTCCGTCTCGAATCTCCGATAACGAGGGGGTTGTTGCCATACTCACCACGCTTGGCAGGCGGATTTGGGAGCGCAGTACGGGATTTTGATACACACGCACGCTGCTGCCCATCTTCCGGAAGTATCACATGGCAGATTCTTACTACATCCACGGGCAAGGGAGGTGGGGCAACATTCTACTGCCGGCAACCCGAGTTATTTATAGAATTAACAGTGCATCATCAACATCATTTCAGCCGACGGACGTCAGTCTCGCCACGCTTAGCAGGCGGGTTAGCAAGCGCAGTATAGGGTGTTTAAGGCGCAGAAGATGCTGCTTCTCATCTTCCGGAAATATCCTTAGAATTAAATCATTAATAAGTGCAACCACATTGCTGTTTTCATGTTTTGTGTATTTGATAAATATTTTTTTTCTACTAAGCAGTGATGGGTGACAGGGGCAACTTTGCCCATTGGTGGACACATTGTTGGCTACAAATAATATAAAAGTAGGTACCTGAAAGTCTTCGCGTGGATCCTCATACATGTGGAGGGTCCCGTAGCAGCCGCCACTTCGGCCAATCCGGCGTACGATAGAGCTGGTATCCTCAACTCGACGTATTTCTTCTGAGCTGAGCTCACCAGCATCTGGGATGAAAATTAATAATGCTGGACATTTCACACCATCATCATTTCGATATTCGATCAGTTCGATAACCACTGCTGGACATTCCTCATGGATTTCCAGTTATTGCGGTTGGAAGCGACCTGCATCCATCGTCGACCTGCGGTCTTCACCAAGTCGTCAGCCCATCTTGTTGGTGAACGTACTACGCTGCGTTTGCCGGTCCGTGGCCTCCACTCGAGAACTTTTCTGCCCCATCGGCCATCTGTTCTGCGAGCTGCAAGGCCAGCTCATTGCCACTTAAACGTGCTAATTCTTAATCATTTCACACAGCACCATTAATTATTGCTACATTGGAGTATATTGCGTATTTGAATAGTCTGCCAGCGACCAAATTCTGCCAATCCTGTAAAGAGGTCACTTCTTCGATTCTTTCCCTCACTTCTTTCCCTCACTTGGAAACAAAGTTTTCCCCAGCGAACTCGACGAATTCAACTATGCGCTTTATTCAATATATATGTGTTTTATGTCATGCTTGAAAAATACTTAGATTTTTCAAGCATGACAAAAAATAAATGACTCTTGTGTCTTGGCCATCTTCCAAAATTAACCTTTGCTGCACCGACGGGCAACGAATGCTGTTGTTCTTCTTTTATAGTTTTGTTATTTTTATTAGCCTTCGTTTGTCTGCCTTTCGGTCTGTCAGGACCCTAATCTTTGAAACGGCTGAAGGTAATTTAAAATTTATACCAAACATTAAGTCCTGCGGGCAGGTGATGCTTTCAAAAAATTAACTCTCTATCAGTTCAAACCTGTGCTATCCTACTGATAAGCAAAAGTCTCTCCCAAGACCTTCCAGTACTGGGGGACACCTTTCAGACCTTCCAGACACTGGCTAGTCAGGTCAAGCTAACCCTTAAGCTAACCCCTTAATGATATGGACACACCATATCGTCACGCCATCTCTGACGCCAACTTCTTCATAAAACAGACTATGGGTCTCTCCAACTTGTATAACTCACCATCATACAATGCGCCAGTATAGGAACCAGTACGGCTGTGGCGACCAGGGATGTGTACATCCCGCCATACATGACACCGACGTGCATGACGAGGATGCCAGCTCCTAGGCAGCTCATCGTCAGCTTCAATATTGTCTGTGGAAGTCTGAGAGAACAAGTTTATAAAATTTAAATAAAACCGGCTTTAAACCGCCGTGGGGTGCCGGCAGTAGAATGATACCCCTCCTCTCATGCCCATGGATGCAGTAAGAGCCTGCTAAGGGATACCTCCGGAAGATGGGCAGCAGCGTCTATCCGTGTATCAACATCCCATACTGCGCTCACCAACCCGCCTGCCAAGCGTGGTGAGTATGGCAATTTACCCCTCATGAAGATCCATGAGGGAGGCCTGTTGTCATCAGTGGACGTTTTATGGCTGAAATGATGAAATAAAACCGGGCAAGAGCGAGTCGAAGTCGCGCACCAAGGGTTCCGTGCCATCTTAACCCCCAACAAATCTTGGCCCCGCAACAAATTTATCCAGGTAGGTATTTGCAGGTTCTTGATCGTGC
The DNA here is from genome assembly GCA_963082625.1 of Pasiphila rectangulata. Lineage (NCBI taxonomy): Eukaryota > Metazoa > Arthropoda > Insecta > Lepidoptera > Geometridae > Pasiphila > Pasiphila rectangulata. The sequence goes on along the minus strand of OY720261.1, from coordinate 6,957,731 downwards.
AAGGTCCCGGTACTTGTGAGATTCCGCTTAGTGCTGTAAGTATTTTTTATGTGCACATTTACTTTAACAGTGAAGGAAAGTATCGTGAGGAAATCCAGATGAGAAAGCTGAGAGGATGGTATAGGTGCTGAGCGAGCATTATCCATCTAACAATATCCCAGGCACTGCAGCGTCCCGAACAATAACAATAACAGTTCATCATTTCAGTCGTAAAACGTCCACTACTGAACTAAGGCCGGCATCGTGGATCTCCATGAGGGGTAGTTGCCATACTCACCACGCTTGGCAGGCGGTTTGGTGAGCGCAGTACGGGATGTTGATATAGAAGAAGAAGAAAGAAGAAATACATTTATTGGACACACACAGTAAACTTAAAAATAACTATAGTAAAAACACAGACTTATTTCTAATTTTAGCCTAGGAGTACCTACCCAGTTATTTATTCTGCGACATAGGTGACAAATAGTTGGTAAGCAGCTCACTCAGCGGGTCAAAACAGTATGAATACTATTTCAAGAAGGGACCTAATGAACAAACCAGTTTACAAAGTTGTGTGAGTCCAAAGGGGCCTGACTCAGCATTATGCTCCCACACATAAGGAATGCTTGGAAGCGCTGGTTTTCAGTCATATACGGAAAGACGCTGCTGCCCATCTTCCGGAGGTGTCCCTTAGCAGGCTCTTACTGCATCCACGGGTAGAAGAGGAGGGGTAACATTCTACTTCCGTGTAAAAATAAAAAATCCATGGTATTTTTATTTCTTGAAAAATGTATGTGCACACTTAACACGTGCTTTAACGGTGAACATCGTGAGGAAATCCACGGCTTAGTTAGCTTCAGACGTATTGACCTGTTTTTTCCTCTGACTAATTTATAGCTGACTAAGCTAAAAGGATGGTATAGGTGATGGGCAAGCCATAATCCATCTAACAATTTCTCGGGCACTGCAGCGTCCCGTACAGCATAAATACCAGTTTCTGAAGTTTTATATATCATCTATAATAGATGTAGAGGTCTTTATTATTCCCTCCATGTGGCCTTGCCCTGGGACACCCTGTATAGTGATACCTTTGATGCTTTCTTTCCCTTCATCAGAACACCAGCTTACCTCGTGCTATGCATGCTCAGTCTTTCGCCAGTAAAGTCGTATTCCGTTCTTTCTGCCCCAGGATACGCACTGCATGCTAGGCTTTCCCGATCTAAGAAGCTCTCCAGTTTTTCACTGCCGGCAGAGACTTTTGATTTCTGTAAAGTGTTTTGTAATGTATTTTAAATAAATGATGCTTGATATTTCACAGATCATCATCTATCCTCAATGTAAGCAAAGCTTGACTGTGTTATGGGTATTGACGACCTCTGTGGCGCAGTGAGCGGGCCTGGGACGCAAGCGGAACAAATGTCTGTACGATCTGCAGATAGTTTACGGTGCTCTGGATGATGCAATATATACAGAATTATTATTATACAAAATATCTATCTAAGTAGTAAAATGTATTGAGTATATCAGTCATCAAGTGCCCATAACACAAGCTCTGCTTAGCCCGGGGCTAGAAGATGCTGTGTGAATAGTCCAGCATTTTTTTTTGGTTATTCATTCAAATATATTAGCCGTGGGGTGCCGGCAGTAGAATGTTACCCCTCCTCTCATGCCCGTCAATGCAGTAAGAGTCTGCTAAGGGATACCTCCGGAAGATGGGCAGCAGCGTCTTTCCGTGTATCAACATCCCGTACTGCGCTCGCCAACCCGCCTGCCAAGCGTGGTGAGTATGGCAACTTCCCCTCATGGAGATCCATGAAGGAGGCCTGTGTTCTGTAGTGGACGTTGTATGGCTGAAATGATGATGATGATTCAAATATCAAATAGTGGAAAGAGGGTCTCAAATTTTATTGTAAAGTTACTTGGTCATGTGGGGTATCTTAAGAAAGGTATTCAATTGCACAATAATAAACAGTTTTAGTTTTGCTTTAAGCCGTATAGTTTTTGAGTTTATACAAAAACGTAGAAAAAATAGCTTTCCCCCCTTATCTCCGAAGTTTTCAGAGATAAACCTCCAAAACTTTAATTGCTCATAGAAATGTATGTAAAGATTACATGAAAATTATAACGAACTCTCTAATTTGCATAGTTTTCTTAGAAATCGGCGAAAGTGTAAAAAAATCTACATAAGTTCCGTTAACAGAGAAGAGATGGCGCTGTCAAGGTTCTTTAACAAATATAAACCAACTTTAACATATAATATATTGTATGATGGCGCGGTGCACGAGTCCGACTCGTTCTTGACCGGTTTTATTGTAAATCAATTCATTATCATAAAGGTACACAAGTTTACAACATTTAAGTAACCTCCGCCACTTTCCCTAGTCTTGTAGTTTCCTGTACCTCTATAGTTTGTAATCTAAAAACCCTCAGTTTTGTAATCTAAACTTCATACCCTTTTTTAGCTATATGTGATAAAATATGATTGTTCATCCCCATATTCACCCTCCATATCTTGTAAATTATTTTGAATATAATTTTCAGTTATGCGTACTACACAGTTTATTTGATAGGCTAACCTAATTTGGGTATATTTAGAAAGATTGGAGTATTCAACCTCCCCCACTCGTTAGATTAAATACGCCTAAACCGTTTTTGAAAAAAAATAAAGAACCACCGCTAGGAAACCTGTTTTTAAATAATAAAAAAACAGCATACAAATCGGTCCACCCGTAAGGGTGGCACCGCAGCTCTTAAACGATTTAAAAGCTACGGTGCCACCCACGGACAGACAGACACACGAATAGCGGTCAAAGTTCCCTTGACCCATATCATCACATTGTGTCTATTAATAAAATACACCCAGACCCGAGAGAACTCTACAGAAAAACAATTACATTTAACGATACGTATGTTATAATTTCAAGCCGTTTGCACAGCCTAAAATAGCATCTACTATTGTTAAAACAAACTATTGTTTTGAAAGCGTCTCCGTCGGGCAGAATGAAAGGAAAACATATAACCACCTACCTAGATATGATAAGGACATGAGACAGAAAAAGATTCTTCTAAATAGTTACTCAAGAAAATTTACAATTTACGTAAACATTTACTTACCTCGATTGGGTCAGACATTTTCGGTTATCTGAAATCCAGTTGGCTCAGATGTCCAAAGAGACATTTTAATAGCTTCTAAGAATTAATGTTTGTGCGACAGACAGGTAACCTTAAAACTATATTTCATGCAGAGTTTGAACAAAATTAATGTTTTTCTTCATTTTCTACGCAAACTTTCTAATGATAACGAAACTTTGGATTGTCAAATGATAAGGTACTGACACTTTGACGGTGGCTTTGATACCTTTTTGCATATATTTTAGGTTTGATAACCTCTTTGGTGTACATACTTTCTTTTTATCATGAAGTTTGAAGCTTTGTCGCCTTCGCTAGTGCGATTATGACGCTCTTGTCCATATTACAAAATGATATGATTATTCATTGGTGCCGGCAGTAAATATTGCCTCTTCTCTCTTGCCCGTGAATGCAGTAAAAATCTGTCCAGGGATACCTCCTAATGGCAGCAGCGTCTTTCCGTGTATCACCGTCCCGTACTGCGCTAGATAACACGCCTGTCAATCGTGGCGAGTTTGGCGACAATCCCCTCATGATCTTGGAGGTCCATGAGGGAGGCCTATGTTCTATGTTTGTACAGCAATGGACGTAGCAAGCAGTCCTACAGCTGAGATAAATTAATTAATCATTCAATTTCAACAAAAAAAAACCGACTTTAATTTTATTGATCCTGTGTTGTTCTAATGGGTTGATTTGGTGACAGTTGATATCCTAACCATCGTTCTGTTATAAACTAAATTAGTAAGTAAAAATGCTGATTTATGCAACCCTCAATGCATGATGCATTGCAGGTCGCAGAACCTACGGCAGTTGACACTCATATTCGGACGAGACGGACGTCTCTCCACATCTTTCTTAATCCTAAGATAATTCTAAGTCTTACTAAATCCTTTAATAAAGACATTTCTAAATCAGTTTCCAGTTTTACATATTTTAAAAAGAGTGACATCGGATCCCGTATAACAGTTCGATATCGCCATCCGTGAACATTTTTACATTGAAGCTTTTCGATTTCCACACCTCATGGTTTAAATTTACTAAATTAGGTACTTTTCTTTATCTCTTTTGCAAATGATTGACTTTTAGCTTATATAATAGCTTTCGGTAATAGGAGTTCCTCGTGGGTTTCATAATTAAAGCTGAGTTTCGGAAAAAAATGTCTAGGAGTTGACCCCATCGAACTCAAACATATATATTTTCTTAAACTATCATGGTTGTTAATATAGTCTTTTCATTTGAGTCTTTTCGAGTTTCCCGATATTTCGACGCAGTTTCACACGTCTTGATCACGGATAAACTGATCATGACGTGTGAAACTGCGTCGAAATATCGGGAAACTCGAAAAGACTCAAATCATGGTAAATATCAGGGTTGTTACGGATTCAAATATTTTGACATCCGCGGATGCAGATGCGGATGCGGATTATAAGAAGTTCACATCCGCGGATGCGGATTTTATGCGGATGCGATGCGTATGCGGATATTAGGATTTTAAAAGGATAATTATTAAAATTTTAAGTGCATAAATAACTGAAAATAAATTTTATTTTAACTTTTTATTTATTTTATCATATTTTTATAATAAAATTACACAAGTTTTTAGTTTTACTTATGACAAAACAGAATTTTAACCTTCGAGTTTCATACTAAAAATCTTTGTTTATTAATTAAACTGAAAGATTGGTGAATTATATTTAATAAATAGTAATATTGCAGCCTTCTCAGCTTCCAACCTGTTTCTTAGTGGATTATATATCGTACAATAGTTCTCTCGAACCTAATAGATGGCGTTAGTTTTATTTGACTGGTAGGAAACACAATTTGACAATAACATATAACCCAGCTCCACTAAATAGTTGTTTGCTGGGAACACTGGCTGGTGGAGGAAATAAATACCTGCATGCTAATTTGTAGAAAATTTTAAATTCACAACGGTTAACTTTCCACCAATGAAGTAAACAAACACTCACTATAACTATAATTATTGACAATGAGAAAAAAACACAACAAACCAAACCTGTAGGATCTTGTTACCAATGTGCGCCTTCCTATTCGTCGGTTACCGAATGAAGTTAGTAATTATCAAAACAGACGCAAAGCACGTGCCACTCTGGCTCCGCCCACTTTCTTTACATGTAGTTTCTTGTTGATGTGAATCTGCATCCGCATTCACATCCGCATCAATCAATGCGGATGTCAATGCGGATGCAGATGTCTGAATTAATGCGAATAATTCGTATTTACGGATGCGGATGCGAATATTCGTTACACCCCTGGTAAATATCCCGTAAATATTTCATATAATCCAAACATACATATTATTTCACTTTGCGGTTCATATAGGACAAAAAGAGTAACAAAGATTGATAAAAAATCATACAGACGACTAAAGTACCTACTCCTTTTTTAAGTCAGTTAAAACAAAAGAGAAAACTGCAGAAACTTAGGTTCAGCGATCCAAAGGGATTTCTACCTACGTTCAATCAATTAGTCTATGACTCTTTGTATCTGATTTATTGGTTTATTTTAAAGGCATCTGCCGATGTTTTGAAGATCTTTTTAATTCCAGTAGCAATTAACTGGATGTTAGAATCGAACTTTCTAATCAAGTACGAGTACTTATATTCAAGTATGTGTAAACAATATCTACGATACTTAACTGATACTAAGACCCTTACAAGTGTTAATATTAATAATGTGTCATAAACGCGAAAGTTTAAAAAAAGAATATTGAATATGAATACGATATTTCACGATAGTTAATATAGTAAAAAATCGGCCTAGTGCGAGTAGGACTGGGTTTGAAGGAAAAATAAACACTGTTTATTAATTTGCAAATGAATAGACCCACTTTAATGCAATCAACCCGCCGTGGGGTGCCGGCAGTAGAATGATACCCCTCCTCATGCCCATGGATGCAGTAAGAGCCTGCTAAGGGATACCTCCGGAAGATGGGCAGCAGCGTCTATCCGTGTATCAACATCCCATACTGCGCTCACCAACCCGCCTGCCAAGCGTGGTGAGTATGGCAACTACCCCTCATGGAGATCCATGAGGGAGGCCTGTGTTCATCAGTGGACGTTTTATGGCTGAAATGATGATGATGAATGCAATCAACATTTTTATAATACTTATTAATACTTTTCAACATGTTTTATTTTCCATATTAGTGAAAAAGCGTTATCTTATACCATTTCAAATTACAAGTAACCATTAGGTTTCCTTTTTACCGTTATGGTCAGGAACCCTAATAACAACGCTAAGATAACGCTACATTTTTTTTAAATACATATTATTTAAGACAGGAAACGACCTCGCGGCAGACCGAGACGTCGATGGAGAGACGAACTCGACGCATGCTTGGAAGACTGGACCACAGTAGCTCAAGACAGAGAAAGGTGGAAGGAAGGAAGGGAGGCTTTTGCCCTGCAGTGGGACAGTACAGGCTCTTAATAATAATAATATTATTTATGAGCACCTCCCATGTGAGGTGGGGATGAACTTTTATGTCTTGATTTTTGTGTGGGATATCGTTCAATAGTAAGCGCAGTACGGGATAGTAATATACATAAGGACGGTGCTGCCCATCTTCCGTTGATATCCGTAGCGTTGGCGTCATCCACGGGCAAGAGACGAGGAGCATCATTCTACTGTCGGCATCCCACGACAATAGGTACATAATGAATTAGTACAAAGCAAACAATCCATGATTAAATTCACTGTATTTCAAAACAATATCCAATCGCTTTTGAATTACAACCACTGAAGCGTTATAAAACTTTCGACACCTGATACCAAGCCATTTGAGTCGTTGAAATTGCAACAGCATAAACTCTACGATGGCACTCAAGATCTCCCTCTACTTCCTGGCTTTGGTAAGATTTTCATTTTTAAAAACGGGGAACTCGCGTATTATTGTAACGTCGAAAATGATTCCAACACGTTTAGATTTTCCATGAAAATCATCATCTTGGGATTGAACGCCCATCCGCGCGTAGGGCCGACATGACATTTGTAAGATTTTGTTCCTATAGTTTGTTATATCTTGGACTACTTCCCTGCCGCGACCAAGGACGCTGAAGAAGGACGAAGGAAGGAAAAGTGGTCGAAACGATGGGAAAATAATAAAAATCGGCCCAGTGCGTGGCAGACTCGCGCACGAAGGCTTTCGTACCATTATTTGGAAAAAAAACTTGTTAAAATCATGTTCCGTTCTTATCAATCAATCTAGCAAGGTTTATCATTATTTTTGTCTATGGGTTGTCATTCAGTATCAAGTCATGGGCTTGCATTTCCGTATCCATCAAAGCTTAGAGCATTCAGTCATTAAACGAATCACCGAACGAAACACACGCGAATTATCCATATCGCGGGAGGCTTGTCGCCGACTATCAATTCGAAGGTCGTGGGTTCGATACCAGCCGAGCACCAATCGATTTTTCTTTCTTGAAAAATGTATGTGCACACTTAACACGTGCTTAAACGGTGAAGGAAACATCGTGAGGAAACCCGCGGCTTAGTTAGCTTCAGATGTATTGACCTGTTCTTTCCTCTGAATAATAGCTGACTAAGCTGAAAGGATGGGTATATAGGTGCTGGGCAAGCCTAATCCATCTAACAATGTCCCAGGCACTGTAGCGTCCCGTAAAGCATAATTACCAGGTGCTGACGCTGTATAAATCATCTATAATAGATGCAAAGGCCTTACTTTTTTTGTCGCCGAAGCATCCGTCAACCACGCGCGTGTGGATCTTAATTTAACAGGTGCATCCCTATATCTAGTGACTCCTCAGGTGAAAGTGTGGCAGTTTGCAGTCTAAGGTACGTGATGGTTTATATTTTGGTGCTGGATGGTATCCTATAGTCAATGATGAATCTCTCCTAATTTTCATAGTGGAACACGTCAGACCTGACAAAAGGTCTCCCCAGAGTAGCAAAGGCCACCAGCTGTTTCGGCTTTGGTGCAATTGCTACAATCAGGTTTGTAATTTTTATAGTTTTTGCCACACTAACGTATTCAAGGAAATGAAAAACCTTATCAAAAATGTACGATTCCGGTGGGATTTGAACCCACATCCGCCAAATCGATCTTTGATGCTTCATGACCCTTAAAACCGGATGTGCTTGAACTCATGTCGGGTACCGCTGAAATTCTTGATAAGGTGATATCGGTTGAGTGCCGACTAGAACGCCATCTACGGGTATAACTACTAGAGTTCTCCCGTTCATTGTCTGAAGTTGCATTCATTAGGAATGTCTAGAGATGTCGCTATAGCTTATTCTATATTCTTTAATTTTTATAGCGTTTAACCACGTTTCAAGGAAATTAAAAACATCAAAAATGTATGATACTCACGTCCAGCAAATCGATCCTTGACCTAAAGCCTGATTTAACCACTTAACTACGGAACCCGTATATATTATGATTTTAGAGATCCATGAGGGAGACCTAAGTCTAGCTATGGACGTAGACAAACCAATCCTATGGCTGTGTTGATGATGATGAACTTTCTTTGTATTGTGTTTCCTATGTTTATATAATGCCATAATAAAAAAAACTTTGGTAAATTTCCAGGCAGTAAACCTAGCAACATCAGCGGACAACTCTGGCCTCCTCTCTCGCTTGTACAAGAAGGCTTCTAGTGAGAACAGACCCTTGATTCTAGTGCTTGACAACTCCTTGAAAGGGGCGCACAATCGCCAAACACGCGTTAGAGCTAGAGAAGATATGAGACTGAACTCTGAGCCACTTCTGCAACTCCTGCAGCAGAAGGTATTTTATCTAGGGATTTATTGATTTTCTTAGAGATGATGTTCTTCTGCCGTGGGGTGCCGGCATTAGAAGGTTTTCCCTCCGGAAGATGAGCAGCAGTATCATTCCGTATAGCATCAACATGCCGTGCTGCGCTCGCCAACGAGTGAGTATGACAATAACCACTTCTCAGTACTTGGAGTTCCATGAGGGAAGGCCGATGTCCAGCAGTGGTCGTCCACAACTGAGAAGATGACCACATCTTCTCAGTTGTGGACGACCACTGTTGAACACCAGTTCAACCTCATTTATGAGTTTTTTATCCATAGTTTGTAATTTCCTAGTTATATGCTAGATAACTCAGCCTGTTTAGTTTAAATATGTATTTCATGCATGCAGTGATATAAGAGCACTTGTCTTTTTATTACTTTTTAAGTTTGTAACCTTGTTTGTATTGTTTTGTTTATCTTGTTGGTTTCTAATTCAAATCTAATAAATAAATGACGTTGCAGTCTCCAAACGAAGGCAAAAATGCTATAGAAGCTGTTTACGATCACCCCATCACAGCTCACAAGCACAGCGATCTACACCGTCTCCAGGATAGACTGGAGAGGGAAATCCGTGACAGAAAAGACAGGCTACTAAAGAAGAAGCAAGAAAAGGCAACAGACGCATTTCTTAATAAATATAACTTAGATAGGAATGACAGGCTTCAACGCGGACAAGTCGTCAGTCTTAGCAAATTTCTAAGTGATGCCAATATGGGCTTTGATAGAAATCGAGGTTTATTTGGAAGTAATGATAAAGAGCAGAGCATAAAAAAACTCGAGAGAGAGGAAAAGAGAGCGCTCCGATCATCAGTTATAAAAAGCTTGCTCCGAACCTACAATAAGGTGAACTGCGAAGCCAAAGACGATTGTGCTGATGAGTGCGAAGAAGAGAAAGGTGGTGATGATTGTGATGCTAAATGCGAAACAGACTTCATATGTGAACCAGAATCAAAGGAGGAATCCGATGGAGATTGTACTAACGGAAGTAATGAGTGTGAAGAGGATAGTCGTGAGATAAATGTAAGCACCAGGGGTGTAACACTGGAGCCAGCAAAGCCTACCAAATGTACACGTTGCTAAATAAACCATTTCAGTGTCACATTGATTTGTCTTACTTTTAAAGTTTAAATAACTGATTGGGACTGTGTGGACTGGATCTACTGAGAGCATCGAGCAAAATATCTAATAGAGGGGAAATAAGGTCATAATAATTCCGAAACACTAATAACGTAATTATTATAAGTTTGCACTAATGCAATTCTCCATTCACTAATTCAACTCTCTCGCTTTTGACAGTACAGCGCCAACAGGCGACCTGTCTACTTTTCCATACAATTATAAAATACTTTTGGCGGAATTGATGTATAGACAAAATAAATGACATTTCTACACTCTCCATTGGGTATGTCCTCGATGACTGAGAGTGATCCTTTTATTTTCGTCACATAGTAGATAAGGGCTATAGTTAATTCGTTACAAATCCTCATTTTTAACCTCCGACACAAAGACGGGGTGTTATAAGTTTAACGTGTCTGTCTGTGTATCTGTGTATCTGTCTGTGGTATCGTAGTTCCCAAACGGATGAACCGATTTCCGTGAATTTTTTTTTGTGTCATAGATAATTTACCCCGAGTGTTCTTAGCCTAACTTCTAAACTGTTTTATCAAAAACAGTTGAGAAGTTTACAAGATGTGGGGGGTGAAAGAGGGGATGCATAACCAAATGTTTCCAAACATACCTGAGTTTGGTATCAAATGAAAGCAAATGGTGTGTAGAACGCAAAACTGTTATATAGAAATCGGTTGAGCCATTCATGAGATAGGTGTTGAAATTAGGGGTGAACAATCGAATGTTGTCAAATATAACCAAGTGGGGTATCAAATGAAAGGTCATGTGTGTAGATTGCAAAACTAGGGGTACACATTACAAAAAAAATTAGGTAACCTCCGAGACTAGGTGAAGTGTCGGGGGTAACTTAAAAAAAATATTATTAACTTGTTTATCACATACATTGTGTAAATACGTTTTAAGTTGACATTAAACTTTAATGGAAAATGTTTATACATAATTTTTGTGTAAAGTAGCGATAGCAAGCAAACTTGTTTAGGCCCCAACTGAAAACCAGCGTAGCATCTGAGCCTGGTAAGGTGCTACACAGTGCTGAGTTGGGGACCCATTTACCCAAGCCACATCTGCTTTTTCTTGTTTATTTATGACATTTTATTTTTATTTTTAATGTTATTTTTTGTTTTTTTTTGTGTGGATGTATGTTTTGTGGTTTGTGCGTGTGGTAAATAAATGTTTTTCTACTTCTTCTTATTAGTTTTGTTGAGGACGGAAAAAGGACCCTTTTCCTTACCGTGGGGTTCCGGTAGAAGACTGTTGCCCCTCCTCTCTTACCTGTGGATGCAGTAAGCATCTGCCAAGGGATACATCTTGAAGATGGGCAGTAGCGTCTATCCATGTATTAACATCCCGTACTACGCTCGCCAATCCGCCTGCCAAGCATGGTGAGTATGGCAACTACCTCTTATGGAGATCCGTGACAGAGGACTGTTCAGAAGTGGACGTTTTACAGCTGAAATGATGATGATGAAAAGACAAAACAATTTAAAAAATCCGGGAAATTTACAGCTTAATATGACATAAAAAGGGCTACTTCTCAGTATTTGCAAAATGAAATAAGGTACTAGATTGTATCATAAGTAAATAAATAATTCTGGACAATCCATCATCTAGCCCCAAACTAAGCAGAGCTTGTGTTATGGCTACTAGATGACTGATATACTTACCACATTATACTACATAGATACATATTTTTAGGGTTCCAGACCAAAATGGTAAAAAGGAATCCTTATGGTATTACTTTGTCTGTCTGTCTGTCACAAATGGATATCTCGAGAACTACTGATGCCATCGACTTGAAATTTGAAATAATTAAAGATAACACTTTTTTTATTGATATAGCATATTTATTTATATATTTATTTATTTTAATTTATCTAGAACGATACATGTACGAATTACACTAATTATAGACATAATAATCGCCGTGGGGTGCCGGCTGTAGAATGTTACCCCTCCTCTCATACCCATGGATGCAGTAAGAGCCTGCTAAGGGATACCTCCGGAAGACGGGCAGCAGCATCTTTCCGTGTACCAACATCCCGTACTGCGCTCGCCAACCCGCCTGCCAAGCGTGGTGAGTATGGTAACTACCCCTCATGGAGAGCCATGAGCGAGGCCTGTGTTCAATAGTGGACGTTTTACGGCTGAAACGAAGACATAATAATTACGTAAATTTGTATAGTCCTTACAGACTATACAAATTAACGAGTCAACATAAATAATTTAATAAATGGAATCAGGCGTTACTTTGCGGAAGTCCATGACAATAAAATGCAATGTAAATATTTAGTTTTAATTCCGCTTAAGCTGAGATGCATGAGCACCGCCCTCCCGCCCGCTAATTATGCACATGCAGGGAGAACAGGGCCGTGGGGTACCGGCAGTAGAATGTTACCCTCCTCTCATGCCCACGGATACAGTAAGAGCCTGCTAAGGGATACCTCCGGAAGATGGGCAGCAGCGTCTTTCCGTTTATCAACATCCCGTACTGCGCTCGCCAATCCGCCTGCCAAGCGTGGTGAGTATGGCAACTACCCCTCATGAAGATCCATGAGGGAGGCCTGTGTTCAGTAGTGGACGTCTTACGGCCGTAATGATGATGATGACGGAGAACTAGGTTGTCACTGCAGCATGCATACCCAAACCTATATGACGACACGTATTTCGCCTCTCCGCGAGGCATCATCAGGTGAGACGCTGAGGTTTTGACTGGTCGGCCGCTGGAACGAAAGTGAATCCTTTGACATTCAAATAATTGTCTTGCTGTGAGGTGCCGGCTATAGAATGTTGCCTCTCCTCTCTTGCCCGTGGATGCTGCAAGAATCTGCTTAGGGTCTGCTCTGCTCCAGAAGATGGGCAGTAGCGTCTTTCCGTGTATCAACATCCCATGCTGCGCTCGCCAACCCGCCTGCTGAGTGTGGCAAGTATGGCAAGAATCTCTCATGGTTTTGGAGATGTATGAGGTAGGCCTATGCCCAGCCGTAAACGTGGACAGCAATCTTACGACTGTAATGATGATTTTTCCTATCATCATTCATCATCATCACTTCAGCCGTAAAACGTCCACTACTGAACACAGGCCTCCCTCATGGATCTCCATGAGGGGTAGTTGCCATGCTCACCACGCTTGGCAGGCGGGTTGGTGAGCGCAGTACGGGAAGATACACGGCCTTGTGAAATACACGGAAAGACGCTGCTGGCCATCTTCCGGGGGTACCCCTTAGCAAGCTCTTACTGGGTAACATTCTACCATTCTACTGCCGACACCCTACGGCAATTTTTCCTCTACAATAAATTATTACATGCTTATAACATTATAGCGACTAAGAAACCTCTTAGGTTTAAATAGTTATGCTATTTTATGAGTCACATTGTTACATGGAATAGGCTTGCCCAGCACCTATACTATCCTCTTAGCTTAGTCAGCTATTAGTTAGAGGAAAGAACAGGTCAATACGTCTGAAACTGACAAAGCCACGGGTTTATTCACCGTTAAAGCACATTTTAAATGATCCGAAAATTTAGGGGTCGTACACCAAAGGATTTTTGATGTATAATGAATGATGTTAGACATCAGAATTCTTTTGGTGCACGGCCATCGAACCGAAAGTCATCATACACATCAACTGTATGGTGGTGAAAGGTTAAAGAAGACTTCTTTTAACTAACACTTACCTTACAACTGCTAATAACCTAATTCTACCTTTTTTTTTTTTTTTGGTGACGGGGTGGAAATCTGCTAGGTCAGATACCATGCTGCGTTAAGGGCACTGAGGTTGTCTCCTGACGACTCACTAAAAACACCCCGATGGCCGGCCTCGGTGCACTAGGGGCTCCGGTTCCTCATAAAGAACACTCCGGAGCCCCTATAGCACCTTGCCTGAGCACGTCCCGGGGGCGTCCACAACTAACGCCCCCTACGTCTCGCGGAACTTACGATGGTGCATAGCCACATCATGCACCATCGCCCTCCCTGGGTCCGTCTGGGATAGTCCAAAGCCCTCACTCTGACTACCTTACGGACCCAGATGGTCCCCTATAGGGGATGCCGCAGCCCCATGACGCCGTAGCCTCACGGGGCAGGCGGTGCGGGGCGGCCGTTGCCTGCACCCCGCCGCCGCCTTCTACGAGCGGGATCAGCCCTCTCGCGATCCCGCTCCGCGGCCTCTTTCCGAACCATTACGGTTTCACAGAAAGAGGCCACCGCCTTCCACGCCGTCTCATCTGCCAGCATAGCCGCAACTACGCTGGGCAGAGAGAGATCCTGCCCGATCCTGAGGGCCAGATTCCGCCTTTCCACGCACCACGCCGAGCAATCCTCGAGCGTGTGCTGGGCGGAATCCTGGCCCCACCCACAATGATGGCATTGCGGTGTCGGTTCGCGTCCGATCCTACTCAGGTACTCACCGAAGCAACCATGCCCGGTGAGTACCTGAGTAAGTCGATAGGTGACGTTACCTCCCTCCCTCCCTAGCCAGGCTTCGAAGCTAGGCAGAACAGCGGCGACGGCGCGTTGGCGCGAGCTCCTCGGCTCCTCGAGCCGCTCGCGCCTCTTCCCAAGCGCACGTCGACGCTCCTCTTGCCGCACTTCAGCTGGCGCAGCCCCACCCTCGCCCTCCTGCCGGAGACGAACGTACACTCGTGCGTCCATCTCCGCCAGGAGGTCGAGCGGCGGGAGCCGCGCCAATAATGTCGCCGCCTCATGCGAAATCGTGCGGTAACCGCGAACGATTCTGATGGCAATAGAACGCTGCAGGCTACTAAACATAGCCCTGCAGCGCCTAACACCCGTCAGTCTTTTGGACCAGACGGGCGCTCCGTAGAGTGCCATCGACCGCACGACGCCCGCATAGAGGCGGCGAACGCCCTCCCTTGGTCCCACGAGATTGGGTAGCAGTCTGTGCAAAGCACCCACTACCCTCTGGATCCGGGGGACAAACCTAATTCTACCTGCATTAGGTTAATGGCAGTTGTAAATTAAAATCAAATCAAATCGTTTATTTATGAAAACCATTACCAAATATTATATATCTACCGCAATTACTAAGACCATACCTCCCGTGCTAGTTAAAAACTGTGTTACAGGCTACAAACTTCAAACTGGCTTAAAGTACCAAAAGAAAATTCTGATGAACTCTGTTGACCCATACATTTTCGGCTGTGATATTTCTTTTATACCTTTACTCGTGTAAAGGTCCAAAATGCCTAGAATTTCCTGAACTTGAATAAAAAGAAATTTCTCTTGTCTGTTAGTTCACATCTTTTCGATATACTAGAAAGTTTTAGCTGTAGGATAATGAGGGTGACATAATCGCATTAGCTAAAAGGCCCTAGGCTTAAAAAAGTACAAGGCATAAGTACTTATATGTTACGGATTGAAACTAAAAAATGGTGCTAAGCAATAAGGATAAATAAATAAATAAATAAATAATGCTGGACAAATCACACAGCATCATCTAGCCCCAAGGTAAGCAGAGCTTGTGTTATGGGTACTAGATGACTGATATACTTAATACATTATACTACATAGATAGATATTTTTATTATATATAGAAAAACACCCAGAACACCCTGAACAAATATCTGCAGATCGTACAGATATTTGTCCCGAGGCGGGAATCGAACCCGCAACCCCTTGCGTCTTGGATAATAATATGTAGAACATAAAAGGCCTTTGCATCTATTATAGATGATTTATACGGAGTCAGCAACTGGTTACCATGCTGTACGAGACGCTGCAGTGCCTGGGACATTGTTATATGAATTAGGCTTGCCCAGCACCTATACCATCCTCTCAGCTTACAATACAATACAAAACACTTTATTGCACACCTTAAAAAATAATACAGAAAAAAAAACTTACAAACAAGATTGGTACAATGGGCGGTCTTATAGCTTTATCGCGATTTCTTCCTGACAACCTTTGGATGGAGAGAAATATGGAAGCAAGAGAGGCAGGGGTGTGTACTATAAATAAAATAAATACATAAACTAAAAAAAAACATTATATACAATAAATAAATAAATATGCCTAATAAATAAATAATATACATATATGACGGGGAGGGGTCCCGAGGCCTGCCTTCCGGGGCGTCAGACATGTCTCGAGATCCAAACGAACAAATGCAATGTGAATTTTTTAGGTGTTTATTCGTCAATCACAATCACTTTCGAAATTAGTCTTATCACTAGGTAGGTAATTCTAGAAACGTGGCAAGTTCAACACAGAGGCTAGTCGGGACCAGTGCTCTGCTCGAAAGTCGACGATAAACTGAGACGACTGCCTGTTCAACCCAACCGAACTAGCACTCTGCCTTGACCTTGCCCAAGTGACACTGACAGTTGTCAACTTGACGTTTCCTACTTTACACTCTAATCGATAACAGATGGCGTTGGAGACCGGAACGGAAGTCGAACGAGTCAATGCAGCGACTCGATCTCCGACACGGCCATCTTGACCACTCACGCGTCCTCGCGTGGAGTTTCTGGAAAGAACGAGAATTCCGCAAAGTAAAATGTCATTTGTTCGGCCTTTCCTGACCAGGCCAGTGAAAACTCCATTTATCGGTTAAGACTTTATTTAAATGAAGCACATAGAACTAATCACAATAAATTTACATCGATAGTTACAAAAGTAGCAAGAAACACTAATCATTAAAATGGAATGAACAAACGTTCTTAATTCGGTTTTAAACGAGCCTGTACATAATCTAGTACATAGAGTCACAGTCAAATCAATAGTCTCAGTCCCGTCATGTCGGTCTAGTTGTCTCCATCTGACAACTCTGCGAAGCTTCTATCCAGCTTCCGTATACATCGTCTAGTCACTTCCATCCGGTGACTCTGCGACACCTCTCTCTGGTGTCCATAAACGTGATGGTCCATCCCCATCACCTTCACACTGATATCGGTCACCACGTGATGGTCCATCCCCATCACCTTCACACTGATATCGGTCACCACGTGATGGTCCATCCCCATCACCCTCGCACAGACGTCGGTCACCACTATCTAGGATATGCGTGTCATCTTCGTCAGTGACCTCGTTCGTGGGCATTTGTCTTAGTCTATCGTGTGCATACTTGTAAGTCCTATTTGAGTTTAAAGCTTTAAGGACATAACGATTACCCTCTAGTACCTCTGTTACCTTGAATGGACCTCTAAACTTTGGATCGAGCTTGGTTTGGTTACGCTCTTCATTTTGTAGTAAAACAAAGTCGCCAACGGAGAATGGGGTTACCTTAGCTTTAGTTTTGTCAAAACGTACCTTATCGTATGAAGCGCTTTTATCCATATTCTCTACAGCTTGAGCTCTTACTTGCTCAATGTCAACTTGCGGTTCCTCATCTCCAGCGAGTAAAATATCTAGAGGCCTTGCAACTTTACCAACAAGTAGTTCCAGTGGACTAGCTTTTGTGACTCTGCTCATAGTACAATTGAGAGCAAGCTGAACATCGGGTAGAGCATCCTGCCATGAACGTGAACTTGTCTCGACGGCTGTCAGCATGTTCTTCAAGGTACTCATGACCCGTTCAACCTGACCGTTAGCTCGCGAGCTACCTGTTGCGATTAAGTGTAACTTGATTTTAACGGACTCACAGTATTCTTTGAATTCTCTACTGGCAAAACAGCGACCCTGATCAGCGATTACACGGCTCGGCGCTCCAAAAAGAGCAACACTAGCCTTAAGGGCTTTGATGCTGCTAGCTGTATTGATGTGCAGAGTATGTTGAAGTAGCACATACTTGGTGAAGGCATCAATGAGGACGAATACGTATTCCTTCTTGTCGTTCTTACCACTAAGTTTACCTGTTGCATCAATGTGTATAGTGTGCCACGGGATTGCTGTTTTCGGTATTGGGTGCATCTCGGCCTGTACCTTACCAGAATGGCTTTTGGAGACGTTGCATGTGACACAGTTCTCTGTAAATTTCCTAACATATTTGGACATATTTTCAAACCAGTACAAGTCATAAACCTTTTCAAGTGTCTTTTCCCATCCTAAATGCAGCAAACCTTCGTGGACACTGTTTATAATTGACCAACGAAATGACCTAGGTATTATAGGTAAACAGCGAGTCTTACCGTGCCTTTGAATTTTCCGGTGGAGTACACCCGAGCGAAGTTCGTAGGTCTTTGATACCACGTCTGGAATAATACCTTCCTTCATGTCGGACATTAGTTTTGAAATTTCTTCATCTCTCTGTTGCTCTGCCATCAACCAGTTGCTGGTGATTTCCGCCAAGTTTATCTGTTTTAACTCTACCTTCGTGAAAGGGACGCTCAGACAATAATCTTCAGATGCAGCTGGCAAGGGGTTCCTGGAAAAGAAATCGGCATGTGCCATGCGTTTACCACTGCGATGGACAATATCAAAATCAAATCCTTGCAGGAACGCCCACCATCTGTGGACTCGCGGGGTGAGGTCAAGCTTTTTACGTGTCGATTGAAGTGAACTGCAGTCGGTTATCACATCAAACTTACGTCCATGCAAATACTGCCGGAAGTGTTTGACTGCATTCACCACAGCAAGAGTCTCCAACTCGTACGAGTGGTACTTGGACTCTGCATCTGTCGTACGCTTGCTGTAATATGCAACTACATGAGAATTACCGTTTTTGCGTTGAACCAGTACTGCCCCGTAACCGACTGCGCTGGCGTCGGTATGTAGCTCCGTCACTAGACTAGGATCGTAAATTGCCAGTATCGGCTCGCTCGTTAAAATACGGATGACTTGTTGTCTTATTACCTCGTGTTGGGGCTCCCATTTTATTTTACCATTACCAGACGTCAAGGCATACAAAGGTGCTAATATCTGAGAAAATTTAGGAACGAATTGACGAAAGTACGACGCCAGACCAATAAATTGTCGCAGTTGAGTAACTGTGTTCGGTGGCGGTAAAGAAGTAAGCGCTACTATTTTTCGTGGGTTTGGACGAATTTGACCTTGGTGAACTTCAAAGCCTAGATACTCTACCTTTTCTTTCAGGAAAGCGCACTTTTTAGGATTTAGTGAAAATCCCTTTTCAGAAAGAACCTCGAGTACTACCTGAAGTCTTTCAAAAGCTTCTTCGATGTTACTAGCTACAATTAGCACGTCATCCATGTACACTATAACGTACTCGTTCACAAGATCACCTAAAGCACGTATGAGAGCTCGCTGAAACACCGAGGGCGCGTTCTTTAACCCAAAGGGCATGGTCACATACTCATACTGACCTTCCGTGGTTACGAAAGCCGTACGCTCGATAGATTCTGAATCGATAGGTATTTGGTGAAAACCTGATGCTAAATCTAGTATCGTGAAAAAGTGCCCTCCATGCAGCCTAGCAATCTGATCCGATATGAGCGGCAATGGAAACCGATCAGCGATGGTGTTGTCGTTCAACTCTCTGTAATCAACACACATTCTGTCCGATCCGTCTTTTTTTTTTACTAAGAGTATAGGACTCGCGAATGGAGAGGAACTAGGCCTAATAACCTTAGCCCGAAGTAGCTCGTCAATCTTGCTCCTAACTACCTGACGTTCGTCTTGAGTCAACCTGTATGGACGTCGACTTACCGTCCTATGGGGGTCTTTAAGACGTATCTGCATCGGGTCGGTATCAGCGGGTAAAGTAGGAACACCAGTAACGAAACTAGGCTTAAATCGTCCCAAAATTTCTAGTAACCTAGGTCTGTATTCAGAGGTAACATCGGTATCTATCATTTCAAGATCAATGCCCACGTTCGAAAGCACATCGCATGATTCCACTACATTTACCTTCTCAAAACGTATCATGTCTGATGTCATGTGTACAGTCAAACCGATAGCCAATACTTCACGTCCAATCATGATACTGTGTCGCAAACAATAGTCAGGTAGCACATGAAGAAGTACCTCCATGTTAATATCATCAATCTCTACACGAGTCAAAATTTGCATAGTCGAGACTACATGGGTTTGCCCTATACCTGTCATAGTAACATTATCGTACAAACGCTTACCACTAAATTTACAAGCAACAGATTCTTTAACTAATGAACACTCTGCACCTGAGTCATACGTGAAAGGAAACGACTCACCAGAGTGACGCAGGGAACCCGAAGGCGCATTCACAATGCACACGTCCACTCGTTTCTCCTTGGCTGGACCAGAACCAGCAACTCCAGCGCCATTGCTCCCCTCCTTGGTCTTCCGCTGCGGGCAGTCAGATGCGTAGTGGCCTTGTTCCCGGCAATTGAAGCAGGTGATGTGGTCAGTTCTCGCTGTAGACTGGTTGCTCGAGGAAGTAGATTTACGATCATCTTGCGTCTTCAAATCGCCTTTGCTGCGGCATTGAAAAGATTTGTGCCCTAATTTTCCACAATTGTAGCATTTGATAGTCGCCGTTGATACACTGGGTCGGTTCCTTTTAGCGTCAGGTCCATTCGAATCGTTGCTCGGCGGGTACGTTCTTTTCAGGAACGAAACAGCCTTCAGTTCTTTCTGTAGGTGATTACGTGTCTTGATGTCAGTTGTTATAGCTAATCTCTGAACTTGCGGCTCCTGCTTTGAGATATGAGCCAAGACAGTGGCAATCGCTATCTGTTCTGTAGTCATCCCGTTCCATCTTGCCATTAACGATGTCATGAGGGTAGCAGCGTAAGAAGCTAGGCACTCATTATCCTTCGGTTTCTTATCGTGCATGTTGATGAGAAAAGAAGCAGCGGTTTCAGGACAGTCATACCTTGCCACAAATAGTTCCTTAAAATCGCCCCACGTCATACCAGGAAACGATATTGAAGACAGCCAGGATGATGCTTCGCCCTTAAGTGCGTGGCTCAAAGCAATCATCAGAGATGGTCCTTGGCGGTGTTGGTCGGTCACACACATGTCTGCGGTTGTAATCCATCCATGCGAATCGATGTCATTTTTCTCCGGGTCAAAATCAGGAAGGCGAATCGAGCTCGAAGATGAGGGTAGTTTAATAGCTTGCACTAATTCCATAAAATTCCGATTTTGTTGCTCGAAAAGTTGGCGCCATTTTTCTTCACTCGTGTCACTATTTGAACCACGTGTTTGTAGGTTATTTCGCTCACTCTCTTCTTCACGTGGGTTATCCGGGTTGCATCCCACTTCTGATGACGGGGAGGGGTCCCGAGGCCTGCCTTCCGGGGCGTCAGACATGTCTCGAGATCCAAACGAACAAATGCAATGTGAATTTTTTAGGTGTTTATTCGTCAATCACAATCACTTTCGAAATTAGTCTTATCACTAGGTAGGTAATTCTAGAAACGTGGCAAGTTCAACACAGAGGCTAGTCGGGACCAGTGCTCTGCTCGAAAGTCGACGATAAACTGAGACGACTGCCTGTTCAACCCAACCGAACTAGCACTCTGCCTTGACCTTGCCCAAGTGACACTGACAGTTGTCAACTTGACGTTTCCTACTTTACACTCTAATCGATAACAGATGGCGTTGGAGACCGGAACGGAAGTCGAACGAGTCAATGCAGCGACTCGATCTCCGACATATACATAAATAAATAAAACTTATATGTTCATGTATATGTATGTTGAGCAGCTTAGTCAGCTATTAGTCAGCGGAAAGGACAGATCAATACGTCTGAAGCTGACTAAGCCGCGGGTTTCCTCACGATGTTTCCTTCATCGTTAAAGCATGTGTTAAGTGTGCATATATATTCTTGGCCTAATGTAGAAATTACTATCATCGTATTCCATTTTTACAGTGCCAAGTCGCGTGAAAAAGCTAGCTGAGAAAGCTGCCATAACAACCGTCTCAGATAACAAGATAAACATCTAATAAAGACCTTCCGCTTTGAACCTCCAATCTGCCAAAGAAAATTAAATTGAGCTAAACCCCGGATAAAATATGCCCGTCTTATCTTTATCACAAACGAAGACTTTGTTCAAAATATTATGTTAGCCCCAATACATACACAAGCATGGAAGCGGAACCCTAAATAAATAAAACACGATAAACATCGCTGGACCCTTGAAAGTTGATAGTCGTGAATAACAGAGCTTTTCCATTTAGGGGATGACATTTTGTGATCGTTTTCTTGAGAAAAAACAGCATAAATCTAATAGAACCATCCGAGACAGAAATGTCCCAACCTTACGTTGGGTAAGTAAGGGTACATGAGTTGCATCTGATGATAAGAAGTTAACCTCGGTGGTGCTTTGTAAGATAAAATAAAACCGGGCAAGAGCGAGTCGGATTCGCGCACCGAGGGTTCCGTGGCATCATACAATATAATATATGACAAAGGCGGTTTTATATTTGTTGGAGAACCTTGACAGCGCCATCTCTTGTCTGATAGCGGAACTTATGTAGATTTTTTACACTTTCGATGATTTCTAAAAAAGTATGCTATGTAGAGAATGTAGAGTAATGAATTTCCTCTAATCTTTACATACACTTCTAATAGCAATAAAAGTTTCAGAGGTTTATCTCCGCAAACTTCGGAGATAAGGGCCCCCCCCTTATCTCCGAAGTTTGCATGGAACGCTATTTTTTTCATCATTTTTGTAAATAACTCAAAAACAATACGACTTAAAGGAAAACTAAAAACTGTTTATTAATGTGCAAAAGAATACCTTTCATATGACACCCCACATCACCTAGTAACTTTTCAAAAATTTTGAAAACGCCCCTTCCACCCCCATTTTCTAAAAAACTATGCAAATTAGAGAGTTCGCTACCATTTTCCTATAAAGTTTACATACGCTTCTATTAGCAATAAAAGTATCACGGGTTTATCTCTGCAAACTTCGGAGATAAGGGGGGAGGGGGGAACGGTCGTTTTTTCAACATTTTTGTAAATAACTCAAAAACGATATGGTTTAAAGGAAAATTAAAAACTGTTTATCAATGTGCAAATGAATACCTTTCATATGATACCACACACGGTCTAGTAATTTCACTAAAAATTTTTGAGATCCCCTATCCGCCCCTCTGCAATCAAAATAAGAATATTTATTAACATTTTTATATATGTTATGTATATATTATAGTGTTGTCTTTTACCATTTTAAATTGCAAGTCGATAGCATCAGTAGTTCTCGAGATATCTATTTGTGACAGACAGACAGAGTGATTCTATAAGGGTTCCTTTTTACCATTTTGGTCCGGAACCCTACAAAGATAAAGATAAAAAGATAAAAATATGCTTATTTTGTCACTTATTACGAACAGTTAACAAATTTATAAAATTATTAATAGAACTAAGCCAAAGTGAAAAAAAAGGTCACCATTCAGCTTGTGCTGTGGCAAAGTAAATTAAACCACAGCGCTGGTCTTCCATGGTCACCTTGTTTGTGATAGATGGCATATCCACTGAGCACATGCAATAAAACATAACATTATAAAAAAGGTATTAGCTATGGAACTTTCTGGCAACAGAAAATAGTAAATACAGTAAGCCTCTATTATAGATACGTAAGCTATTGATAAACATGCTGTACAGGACGCTGCAGTGCCTGGGACGTTGTTAAATGGATTAGGCTTGCCCAGCTCCTGTACCATTCTCTCAGCTTAGCCAGCTATAATTCAAAGGAAAGAACAGTTCAAAACGTCTGAAGACAACTAAGGTACGGGTTTCCTCACGATGTTTTCCTTCACCGTTAAAGCACGTGTTAGTAGGCATATACATGTTTAAATAAGGAAAAATCCATTGGTGTATGTCTGGTATCGAACACATGACCTACGGATTTAAAGGGGGTTGCATACCACTCGGCCAACACTCTGCCAATTATTTGGAAGTATCCAGCATTAATGTGATTCAATAATGCGACTAATAATTTTATTGCAATGGTTCCGTGGGATGCCGGCAGTAGAATGTTATCCTTCCTCTCATGCTCGAGAATGCCGTAAGAGCCTGCTAAGGGATACCTCCGGAAGATGCAACAGCGTCTTTCGTGTATCAACGTCCCGTACTGCGCTCGCCAACCCGTCTGTCAAGCGTGGTGAGTATGGCAACTACCCCTCAAGAGGTAGGCCTGTATTCACCTTATGCGGCTGATATGATGATGATGATGATAAATGATGTGACCCCCGAGGCGTAGTTGATTAAATACTCGGCTGAGACCCAGGAGGTAGCGGGTTCGATCACCGCTGGATAAAAAAAAAATGCTTTTTCTACAAATATTTGTCTTTTTGAAGAGATGCGCCGTGGGGTGCCGGCAGTAGAATGTTACCCCTCCTCTCATTCCCATGGATGCAGTAAGAGCCTGCTAAGGGATACTTCCGGAAGACGGGCAGCAGCGTCTTTCCGTGTACCAACATCCCGTACTGCGCTCGCCAACCCGCCTGCCAAGCGTGGTGAGTATGGCAACTACCCCTCATGGAGATCCATGAGCGAGGCCTGTGTTCAGTAGTGGACGTTTTACGGCTGAAACGATTTGTCTTTTTAAACTTTCGCGATCACAACAGATTATTAATATACATATAACCGGGTATTTATAGCGTAACCTAATCACTGGATTGAATTACATAACCCAAAAATCCTAGCCAACGAGAGGCACTACTATAAGAGAATGGTTCGGGAAGCGATTGAGATTAAGAAGCATCCTAATTTCAATCGTGAAGACGGTTTCAGAGACTCTGCCTCATGGAATCCAGTGATAGCCAAGTGTACTCGGCGTGAACAATCAACTCAGTATGTGGATCAGTCCACAGCACACTACACTGACTGTCAGTGTAGTGTGCTGTCCCAGTGGGAACCGGCCCTAATAATTTTTATGAAGATCAAGTGAGGGTAGTTCAACAAACGCCTTCGCTTCGCTGCGGCACCTCCAACGCGTCAGTCTTCCCGGGACCATGCTTGCTGCAATCCAAGCGAAACGTCGGAAAATAATAAAGGTAATTTACGCGATAAATTTTTGGGTCTTTCTTTTTTTTTCGTGGTGTTTTTCTTTGTATGATCATCATCGTCATTTTAGCCGTAAAACGTCCACTACGGAACACAGGCCTCCCTCATGGATCTCCATGAGGGGTAGTTGCCATACTCACCATGCTAGGCAGGCGGGTTGGTGAGCGCAGTACGTATGTTGATATGCGGAAAGACGATGCTGCCCATCTTCCGGAGGTGTCCCTTAGCAGACACTTACTGTACCCACGGGTAGGAGAGGAGGGGTAACATTCTACTGCCGGCACCCCACGGCTATATTATAAGATATAATATATAAAAATATGTTTATTTGTTATAATATAAAAATAAAAATATGTTTATTTTGTCACTATTACGAAGAATGAACAACAAGTGACAAAAATGTCACATTCAGCTTGTGCTGTGGCAGAGTAAGTCCAGCCACAGCGCTGGTCTTCCATGGTCACCTTGTTTGTGAAGTATAGAAGGTGCTGTGCGTAAAATATCCAAATAATTAATTGCTTCGAGATGAGTACTATAAGTAAATTGGCTTTTCACATTTTATTATTAGATGGTTTATACAGCGTCAGCAACTTATTATTCACGGTGTATGGGACGCTGCAGTGCCTGGGACAGTTAGACTAGCCCAGCACCTATACCATCCTCTTAGCTTAGTCAGGTATTAGTTATAACCTATTGATTTGAACTAAACATTTCCGAAATCACGTGATTTTTAGGAAAGAACAGGTCAGTACCTGACGATGTTTTAAAATTAACACTATTAGTAATATCAAACACCTCAGGGTAACGAAAATCAGCACCAAAGCTTTTTCCGAAGCACATCATAAGAATAAAAACACCAGGCACATTTCCCGGAACACTCCAATAACGACGAGTTATCATCAAATTAGACCCCAATAAAATGGCTATTGAATAAGGGTATGGACACACCTGCACTAGAGCAGCATTAGCTGATGACGTACAGCTATAAAGGTTTTCGTAAAACGGTGACCGTTTTATGCCGGCGGTTAAACATTATGTATTATGTCTTGTAATAAAGAATTGAGAATTATTATTATTAAAATGGGCTGACGACCTAGTGAAGACCGCAGGTCGACGGTGGATGCAGATCGCTTCCAACCGCAATAACTGGAAATCCATGGGGGAGGCCTATGTCCAGCAGTGGTTGTCCTAAGGCTGAAATGATGATGATGATTATTAAAAGCTTTTATTGCCACATGCATCCATTCCTTAGCGAGCCTCTATTGTTAAAGAGAAATAAAAATAGCTACCTGAGTATTTTTTCAGTGTCTGACATTTCCATCAATTTGCAAAATGGTTTTATGGTATACCTCTACATACCTAGAAGATACCATAAAAATAAACAATATAATACTATATATGTATTTTTTCAATAAACAGGATAACAAACTTCTAATACCATGCACTTATGATTAAACGATACATTTATAACTTATGATAGTAAAGAGAAGACGGAAAACCAACCCTGTTGAGTCAAAGAGGTTGATACCACTCTAACTAATAACGCTCTAAACACTATTAACAAACATGTAATATTCCTGTTATAAAAAAATAAATAACAAAGTTTAACGCTGGTATTTAGACGCGAGGGCTTACTGATTGGGCTATAGTTACAGAAGGTTAAAGGATGATGTTTATAATAGGAGAACAGATTACATAAACGACAACATTTTAAATGAAATTAAAGTTTAAATGGATACATTATCATAAATTTATTACACTAAAGAAATTATAAAAAAAACATTATTCTACAAAACGTGCTATATTAATCACCATAACAAAACAGCCGATTCGTTAAAAGGTTCTAAATTTTAGAAATTGAAATAAAAAGTTGACCAGGATTAACACATAAGTTTCTTGTCCTGGTACAACGCGTGCAAACCCCTCATGATCTGCACTGGAATGTAGGCATCTGTCCAGCAGTGGACGTCCTACAGGTGAGATGGCGATGATGAACTGCAGTTGTTAAAATAACTTTGAGCAATAAGGAGACTTTCTTATTATTAACTGCCGTTATAAAACGTCCCCAGGTACCCAGTGACTACCAGTACTAGACGATGACGTAGACCCCTGCCGAACCCATCTGGGCTGTAATTTGTAGAGCGTCTTATGAGTTTCAAACTATACTTGTAATTACAACAGTCATTATAGTTGACAAAGTGTGCAGGGGAGAGCGGTGTGGTCGGTTTGGTGGCGGAGAGTTTTAGGTTTATTGCTCTCAGAATATAAAAGAGAAAAATACGAATACTTACGTATTTTTGTACCAATGTATGTATTATGTTACTTAGTGATATTTAAGTGTTTTTTTTGTTTTGTTCACTGACGGTTCATGGGGCTGATGTAGAAAATCAATGACTTAGAGTACCGTTTAATAAAGTTAATAAAAAAATCATAGCTAAACACTATTGTTTATTTTATAACTGAATAATGCCATTGCTGCGAGCTACATTTGTTTGTCTTTTACTGCTTCAAAATGGTCAAAGACTAATCGACTAATAAGGTTTATCTATTTAATTACCTAATGTTTTAGTTACAAATAAACGTTTTGATTTTGATTTGATTTGATTTTAATCGACTTGACAGATGCGCTAAATTACGTAACCAATGAAACTGTCAAAAGTTTGTTCGACAGTTTTGAAGTAATTGCTAGACACAGTACTGTTTCATAAAGGGTCGAGTTCCGCCATCTTGTAGAACAAGGTAAGAACTATCTTTGATATCAATCGAGCTGCGCTCACACGTAGTACCTCGTTCATAACTAGATGTCGCGACTAAAAAGGCGTTATTACTAAAACACGGAGAGTTATTTTATTTGTTAATTATATAGTTTATTTCTTGTCATGATTGACCCATACTTGTATTTACAACAGTCATTATAGTTGACAAAATGTGCAGAGAAATGCGGTGTGGTCGGTTTGGTGGCGATAAGTTTAGACTTGTACGATTTGAAAAAGCAAATATACGTAAGTATTAATAGGAAGAGAAGGAAGGCAAGAGAGAAAGGGCAACATTCATACTCACGACCAACAAAAGTACCGAATTCGCTAGAAGACACTACATACCTTTAGGGCACAGAGCATGTACACAAGTCTGAAACAAACTATTAATATTAATTTCAAAATCACTAATCTGTTCTGATTTCCTTTTCAGCTTTTAGTCAGAGAAAAAAACAGATGGGTTTCCTTAAAGCACATGTTATGTCTGCTCCCCAATGTGAAGGAAAACATCGTGAGAAAAACCGGCGGCACCCTACGGCTTAATAAGCTGAGTGAGTATAACATCATAGTCTTTTGTTATCGCCACTCGTGAATTTTTAACAATAATGAGTTTCGATGCCCATCTGTTGTCTTTTTCATTAATTTCAGTACACAATCATATTTTCAATATGCGAATCATAGTAATCATAATCAATCATTTATTTGCCAGAATACATAAAATATCACAGTATCAGATCTTAGTGCTAAACGTCAGTACATATGTTCGGCCTGCATGCAGGCGTGCAGATATTAATAGAATTATTAATTTATATAATAATCTAAATATTCAATTATATTATAAAAACAATTACGCATTAACCAATCATTAATTTTTCTCTTAGATATATTTCCATTTGAATGCTCGACTTGTAACTGAAAATAGCAAAAACGCTATAATGTAAGCCTGCCTTTGAGTAGTTTCCTCGATTCCTTATGGATTTCATTATCGGAACTGAGTTTTGCAAAAAATCGGACCAATTTAAAAGAAAATAACTTTCCAACTCGGTTCTTAAATAATGGAGTATTGAGGATTATAGAAAAATGCAGACGGCTTGTGAACTACCACTTTTTGTCGGTCGGTTAAAAGTTACATTAAATGCGATGTATATAATGCAAATGACCTCTTTATAGCGATAATGGATTTTGTTTTACATTTCTTAAAACTAATAGATAATTACATAATTAGAGATATTTACGTTTATGTTTTTAAATAATAGCTGTCAGCGTAAAATCGGTTCTTTTAGTTCCGTTTCAATTTCAGAACGGCACTAACCGAATAGCTTTGTCATTTTAGTCCATTTTACGTCAATTTCATTAGCTTTAGCTAGTTTGTGCAACAACAGAATGTCAATTATCTTGTTTGACATATCTTGCTACTGATTGCAACTTCAATCGAACAGGAGAACTCTTGTAGTCACCTGTAGATGGTGCTTCATCGGTGCCTATCAATTACGATCTCATCAAGAATTTCGACACAGACCGTCAAGGGTTCCGTAGATTAGTGGGGTAAAACACTTCCTGCTACAGGGAGGTTCAAGTATTGGTTTGTTCGACGTGGGTTCGAACCCCACCGGAAATGATAATTTTTGATAAGTAATAAATAATGCTGGACAATTCACACAGTATCATCTAGCCCCAAGCTAAGCAGTGCTTGTGTTATGGGTACTAGATGACTTATATACATATAATACATTATACTACATAGATAGATATTTTTATTATAAATAGAAAAACATCCAGAACACCCTAAACCAATATCTGCAGATCGTACAGATATTTGTCCCGAGGCGGGAATCACCCGCAACCTCTTGCGTGGCAGGCGGACCTTCGCCCGCTGCGCTACAGAGGTCGTCAAATAATATTTTTTTAATTTCCTTGAATTGTTAAATTGTGGTTCAACACTATAAAAATTACAAATTGTGTGCAGTAAGAATCTATCAAGGATCATCCGGAAGATGGACAGCAGCTTTCCGTGTATCAACATCCCGTACTGCGCTCGTCAACCCGCCTGCCTTTGGAGAGCAAAGTTAGGCCTTTGCATCTATTAAGATGATTTATACAGCGTCAGCAACTGGTAATCATGCTGTACGGGACGCTGCAGTGCCTGGGACATTGTTAGATGGATTAGGCTTGCCCAGCACCTATACCATCCTCTCAGCTTAGTCAGCTGTTATTCAGAGGAAAGAACAGGTCAATACGTCTGAAGCTAACTAAGCCGCGGGTTTCCTCACGATGTTTCCTTCACCTTTAAAGCACGTGTTAAGTGTGCACATCAATTTTTCAAGAAAGAAAAATCCATTGGTGCACTGCCTTGGAGAGCAACAACCCCTCTAAAGATTCACTTCCTCGGCCTATGTCCAGCAGTAGTCTCCCTACAGCCTAGATGATGATGACTTATTCAGACGTTGTCGGTAACTTGGAATAAATATTAAAAAACACCAGCAAATTCAGCAAACCTGTAGCTCTGTTAAAGAATTCAGCACAGCCACGATTCGACCCAATCTAGCGAAAACCTCTTAAAACTCGGTTCTCAGAAACTTTAAAAGCGAAAACGCTTTGGTTATTCAGAAATATCCAGCGGAAAAAACATAACGGTAGAGCGATGGTCCATCTGGTACAGTCACAGTTAAGTGCGGTTAAGGCAAAAACCATCAGAGCTGAGTTGTGAACAAGTTTATAACATTAAAAAAGTTAAGAAACCCCCGACACCTTACCTAGTCTCTGAGGGTACCATTTTTTTTGTAATGTGTACCGTCCGTTTTGCAATCTACCCTATTCAAAAACTATACGGTTTTAAGAAAAACTAAAACCTTATATAATATAACTCCGAAAAAAAAAATTGCTGAGTTATTGATGTGTTTGTCACAAAAACTCAGCAAACTTACGGACGGACAGACAGACAGACAGACAAAATCACAACATAGGGGTTCCTTTTTACCATATTGGTTTGGAGCCCCAAATAATTATTTAAGACGCCGTGGCGTGCTGGCAGAAGAATGTTGCCCCTTCTCTCTTGCTCGTGGATGCAGTAGGAATTTTCCAAGGGATACCTCTATTCTCACAATCCTGTCCATCCAAAGGTTGCCTGGAAGAAATCGCTTTTAGCGATAAGGCCGCCCATTGTGCATTTAGTTAAGTATCTTATCTTCTACTGTTATTTATTTTATTTTATGGTGTACAATAAAGTTATAATCATTCATTCATTCATTCACCTCTGGAAGATGGGCAGAAGCATCTTTCTGTCTCAACATCCCGTACTGCGCTCGCCAACTCGCCTGTCAAGCATTGCGATATGGCAACAACCCCCCATGACCTTAGAGATCCACCAGGGGGTCCAACGGTTGAGACTGGAAGAATCTCACTCATATTATAAATCCGAAAGTTTGCTGACATATCCAGATCTGACAAACGGACAAACAGACAGACAAACACACCAGAGGGTACCTCATAATTTCAGCCGAAAAACGTCCACTAATGAACACAGGACTCCCACATAGATCTCCATGAGGAGAATTCGCCATACTCACCACGCTTGGCAGGCCGGTTGGCGAGCGCAGTACGGGATGTTATTACAAGAAAAGACGCTGCTGCCCATCTTCCGGAAGTATCTCTTGCATCCACGGGCAAGAGAGGAGGGATAACATTCTACTGCCGGCACCCCACGGCATCAAGTTGGTACGTATCATCAAGAGGGTACCTAGCGTTCCTTTTTATCATTTTAATTCAAAGCTCCAAATAATGTTTACCCAAACCCTAACAAACCCCAAATATGAGTGTTTTCATCGATTTATCATGGATCCCATCATCAGATCTGGGTTTAAATAAAACAAACATTATACCTCTAAAGTAAACCATAAAACGCAACTGCAAGTTTCAATTGACTATGCCGTGGGTGCAGTACCTAAGAGCCTGCTAAGGGATACCTCCGGAAGATGGGCAGCAGCGTCTCTCCGTGTATCAACATCCCGTACTGCGCTCGCTAACCCGCCTGCCAAGCGTGGAGAGCATGGCAAGTACCCCTCGTGGAGATCCACGAGGGAGGTCCGTGTTCAGTAATGGACGTTTTACTGCTGAAATGTTGATGCCTTGAGGGACACCTGAAGTAACAAAGATAATTATACAGACGACTTGAGAACCTCCTCCTATTTTTAAACGTCCGTCGGTTAAAAAGAGTTCTATAGGTACGTCATCATCATCATCATCATCGGCCTTTGCGTCTATTTCATACGTTCAGGTCAATGTCTGAGTTGGGTGTTGCATTTTTTAAGGTCTTAAAAACCACGATTAAACCTAGTTTGTCTCATAACCCAACCAACGAGCGAGACGGCTTCGGCAGGTATAACCAATCCACCAACTGCTATGGACTGCAACGGAACCACGTCTGCCAAAACTGCGGTCACGCGGTGACGTCAAAAATAGGAGGATTAGGCAAAGGTGCCTATGTAAACGGGTTATATTTTTGGCGATTTCTTGCTGCATTTGTAAATCCGCCAAGTTGCTGATTATATTCCTCAATACAGTGCAATACTTGCTGTGTACCCCGGCGATGTTGCCAAGATATTTATTCTTTTTTTCTTCGAATTGACAAAATATGTTGTTGACCGCAGGTGGCCATGACAACGTTACCGGACTATGGCGAGCGCAGAGGGCGCCCAGCTGCAAAAGTAAGGATGGGGCAACAAGCTCACGGGCACCACTTAGGTTCGAACCACGGCTTGGACTGATGCCAGATTTTTGTGTGTAGTGATGGTTAACGTCCAGGTGCAAAACTGCACCTTAAGACGGAAGAGTGTATTCTTCGGCCCCGCCGGCGGGACCGGTTATTGAAATTTTGCCTAGCAGCTAATGTGGGACGGGTTGACGTCACCTCCGGGTTAGCGGCGGTGAGCTCGTCAACAGGCAAGCCGAGAACGTGTCTCGGTCGACGGAGGGAAGAAAAAAGGTATTTCAAGTTCTTGCAAGTATTTTATGTATAGCCGGCTAGAATTGCACATGATTTATCCCGCTTTGAATTTAGTGCAACATCGCCGTACATCGTCTCTGCTCTGACGTATAGGGGCATCTCTTTTCCCTCGCTCGCCTCTCGCCGCCTCCGTCCCGTCGCTAGCGTCGTGGCGCCACTGTCGCATTTGCGCGCGGCGTTTATCACTGAGGTCTAGCCACAATAACCTTGGCGTGTACATGCAAAATTCCTCAGCAATCCAGTTGCAAAATCTTGCTGGACTACACTCGGCAATTAATTGCACTATGAAATTGCAGCAAGGGTTTAGTTGCAATTGTACTGTGCTATATTGATCCACAAAATTGCCGGCAAGATGCAACTTTTGTAGCCCGTTTTAGGCATTCAAAAGTCATTATAAAACAGATTGAGACCTTGCTGACTGTACGTCTAGCTTCCGAGTCCAGTAAGGTAGATGAAAATAGTTAGCTAGTACGTAAAAATAGTGGTATTGCTTCCATTTTCGGCGTGACCCGCCGTAGATTGAGTTTTTATAATCCTGTTAGGCTGAAAGCTGAAGTTGGGAGGCTATTTTTGGGAAATCCCGTACCTGGGTTATACGGGGTTGGTTTTTAAAAGTTATAGGTTACCTTACTTTCGATTTAGAGAGAAGTTGAAAACGCGGGAAGTAAAATGGGAATTCTGGGATTTTTTACTTACCGCGTTTTCAACTTCTTCTATTATAAATTTGACTACTATATTAGATGTGTCTGTGGGGTGGCAGCATTAAAATGTTGCATCTCCTCTCTTGCCTGTGAATGCAGTTAGAATCTACCAAGGGATACCTGCGGAAGAAGGACAGCCAGCGTGTTTTCGTGTATCAAAATCCTTTTCTGCGCTCGCCAACCTGCTTGCCAAGCGTGAGTATTGCAACGAACCCTCACGTATCGGTACCTAGTGATAATGAGGGGATGCTTTTGTCCAGCAGTGGACGTCTTACGGCTGCAAGAGAGACTAATCTGTCTGGGGCACCGCACCTTAAATCCATCTTAGATATCCGTTAGGGAGGCCTATGTCCAGCAGTGGAAGTAGACAGTAGTTCTACGGCTGAGAAGAAGAAGAAGATGGTGTAATTAAAATTTTAATAATAAAGGTAAATAACGCGATAAATACTGGTCAAATATTATTTTAATAATGTCTTGTGATCGCGAAAGTTTAAAAAAGACTATGTTTTTTACGCACTGATAATGAGGGGTTGTTGCCATACTCACCACGCTTGGCAAG
This sequence comes from Pasiphila rectangulata, assembly GCA_963082625.1. Taxonomy (NCBI): domain Eukaryota; kingdom Metazoa; phylum Arthropoda; class Insecta; order Lepidoptera; family Geometridae; genus Pasiphila; species Pasiphila rectangulata. The sequence continues at coordinate 6,923,820 of OY720261.1, read as the reverse complement.
CGGGTTAGCGAGCAGAGTAAAGATAAAAATAATGAAATTATCTATCTATCTATCTAGTACTGGTAATGTTGATAAAGGGAAAGACGCAGCCGCCATCTTTCGGAGGTATCACTTGATAGGTTCACAATGCATCCATGGGCAAGAGAGGAAAGATAACATTCTACCGTCAATGCACCAATGTATTTTTCTTTCTTGAAAAGTGTTAGTTCACATTTAACACGTGCTTAACGGTGAAGGAAACATCGTGAGGAAACCCGCGGCTTAGCTTCAGACGAAGCTGCGAATCAGAGGAAAGAACAGGTCAATAGACCTGTTCTTTCCTCTGATTCTCAGCTGACTAAGCTGAGAGGATGGTATAGGTGCTGGGCAAGCCTAATCCATCTAACAATGTCCCAGGCACTGCAGCGTCCCGTACAGCATGATTACCAGTTGCTGACGCTGTAAAAATCAGATGATTTTACATCAATCATCCTCAATCATCCAAAGTAATGCCTTTGCATCTATTATAGATATAATAGATGCAAAGGCATTACTTTAGTCAAAACAATTGTGAAAAGCCAATTTACTTTTACTTTAGGTAACTAACAATAATAACTAATGCATAACTAACATGCGGAGTAAAGTGAAGTGGAGTGGAGCCCAAACATTGGTATTCGGTGCTCGAGCTCGTTTATTATCGATCACTGGACTCAACTGCATTGTGATATCTAGCCGTGGGTAGGGTTGAGCTGTATGTGCTGCTGTTTTACGCACTGAGCGAAGTGGTTCACTCATAAAATAAAAGCGGCCAAGAGCGGGTCGGACTCGATCACCGAAGGTTCAGTGCCATCATACAATAAAATATATGATAAAGTCGGACATCTCTTGTCTGATAGCGGAACTTATGCAGATTTCTTACACATTCGATGATTTCCAAAAAAACTATGTAAATTAGAAAGTTCGTTATAATTTTCCTGTAATCTTTACATACACTTCTATTACCAATAAAAATTTCAGATGTTTATCTTCGCAAACTTCGGAGATAAGAAAATACTATTTTCACCTAATAGATGGAGCCAGCGGCGGAGTACGGCATATGTTAGTCAATTATATGTTCATCATCATCATCACGCAGCCGTTAAACGTCCACTACTGAACACAGGCCTGAACATGATCTCCATGAGGGGCAGTTGCCATACTCACCACGCTTGGCAGGCGGGTTGGCTGAGCGCAGTACGGGATTTTGATACACGGGATGTTGCTTACCTTCCGGAGGTATCCCTAAGCAGGCTCTTACTGCATCCACGGTTATGAAAAGAGGGGTAGCATTCTACCGTCGGCACCCCACGGCATTATATGTTTCATCAACGTCTCAGCCTTAGGACTACTATCCACGTCCACTGCTGGACATAGTCCTCATGGATCTCCAAGAACATGAGGGGTTTGTTGCCATGCTCGCCACGCGTGGCAGACGGGTTGGCGAGCGCAGTACGGGAGGTTCATACACGGAAATACGCTGCTGCACATCTTCCGGAGATATATGTTTACCCTCAGAAAAATAGCACTAATCCGCCATCTATTAGACAACGCAAAAGCAACAATTTTTAACGTATTTCCTTTTTTTATAAAAAATCCTTAGTTTTAAATTTATGAAAACCTGAATCTCCATAATTCAGTTTCTTGTAGCTATCGGAATAATTATCTCGTCATCAAAACATTGCCAACAAAAGCTCTACCTTTAGTTCTTTAGTTCCTAAAGTCATAGACGTTACCACGTCTGCCTATGTCTGTAATTCAGTTCGGAGGAAGTGCCGTTTATTATCGATTACCACTGGACTAGCCCTGCACCGTGATATCGAGCTGTGGTGGGACTGCATTTGTAAATGTCCCACGCACTAAACTCCTATGCATTAACAAGCTTAATATAACTTGAATCTCGACTATCATTGAAATGAGTCCGCCAGTGTGTTGGTTAACGTGGTACGGATATAATTATGTAGGTAGTATTGTAACGTCGAAAATTATTCCGACACGTTTCGATTTACGTAGGGATACATAGGATTGACAAGGGCAGGAAAATGATGACCTTGCAGCAATCTACACTAATATTATAAAGAGGTAAAGTTTATGAGTTTGTGAGGTTGTATGGGGTAAGCTCTGGATCTACTGAACCGATTTTCAAAATTATTTTACTAATAGAAAGCCCCAGTATTTGTGAGTATCATAGGCTATAAATTACTGCCCAACGAAGTGGACACCGGGTCAGCTAGTCAAATATAAATAACACAGTGCGTTAGAATGCTACAAATAAGCGTCCATTCTAAAACGTCCGTGGATCGCGCGCGGCACGCTCCGCAACCGCATTGTGGACTTGCGCAGATTATCGCTGAAGCTTGTTGATTCATCTCATTCTAACATGCTTTTAGATTATAGGACGTAAGGAGATTGGTGTGGTGTTAAGCTAAGTCATATCAAATTAACAAATTCAAAATCAAATATCAAATAACCGGTTAGTGTCTTCGTGGCCGAAATGGTAAAGGCAGCCTGCGTTTAAGGTCTTAACATTGTGTCTTTGAGTCCCGTCGAAGACAAAATTTGGATTGCATTTTTAATTTCCATAAATGATCCCTTATTGTTGGTTTACACTTTAAAAACAAAAATACTTGCAAAAATTACTTAACTGGCTAATGAAATTTACCACAGAATTTGATTTTATGGACTGAAAATATTTTTTCTGCAGTATTTTTATCGCTACATGATCCTCAGAAACGCCTACGGGGCTACCTTTAAAATGCCTACGCCGTAGCGTATGTTCTACGTCGTAGCACATTGTACTTCTACGAACGGAACGCTAGGGTTACAACTTATTAGCTTTTACCCGCCGCTTCGCCCGCGCAAAGTTAATTTGACATAATTTTTCCGAGTTCTGACATCCAGCCCTGACTAAAGAACTTTAGCAAACCGTAGGCGAACATTGTAACAACTTAGCCTAGTAACTGTACAATAATATTGCTAAAGAAATGCAGCAATTTTCTATAAAAAATATTCTTCACAATATAATTTACTATAAAATATGTAATTATCCAGAAGACGACAAATAGTGCTTAAAACACGGAAGCGAACAGATTCATTCATGTGTCTTATTTCCTGTTAACATAAGATTAAATATGTTTTATTTTAGGTATTATGTGTAATTGTAATAATTATGGAAATAAATGAATGAATTTGAACTCGTTCATAAGAAACTAGCGTTTTCCCGCGACTTCGTCCGCGTGGAAATCCCCTTTTTCACGCAGAGCTACTTTGATTCGTAAATATAAATCCCATTTATACCCTATCTCGTGGGAATTTCGAAAAATCCCTTCTTAGTGCACCTGTAGGATACTTAAGGTATATGTGTGCCAAATTTCAAGTCTCTAGGTCCAGTAGTTTAGGGCTGTGCGTTGATATATCAGTCAGTCAGTCAGTGAGTCAGTCAGGACTAAATAATTACCATTCTAAAAAAAACTTCAATCGTTAAATATGACAGATTTTTTGTCAGAATTGGCAGCTAATGTCATCTTCATGATCAGTACTTTATTGCTGAGGCTGAAGATGAATGGATCTGAAGACCTAATTTGCTGTTCACGAGGGTTAAAGGTCCTTCTTGGCAGGTAATAGTCGGCTGCAACATGAAATGTATGAATACTTTATGATAGCACTAAATCTAGCAGGACCGTAAATTTCGCCGCGACCCATGCTTCGACCCTTTCTGCAGAGCGGTATTTGCGGTCACTACCACTGTCCAGACGATAATGGATCGAGTTGCGATTGAGAAATCACTTGAGCATTATATTTTGATACTCCTCTCATGCCATTGGATGCAGTGAGAAACTGCCAAAGGATACCCCCGGAAGATGGGCAGCAGCGTCGTTCCTTATTCTATATTGCGCTCGCTGACACAACCCCCTTACGATCAAATATCCATCCTTTAAGTCCTACAGTGGACGTCTGTGTTGATGAATTGGTGTAACACACCGATTTAAAATTTACTTTCCACGAAGGTAAAAGGTACTCACTCCTTGGCAGGTGAAAGTCGGCTGAAACATGAAACATGAGCTCTGAATACTTTATGACAGGGCTAAATTTAGCAGGACCGTAAATTTAGCCGAAACTTGTGCTTTGACTCTTTCTGCAGAGTGGTTATTGCGGTCGCTACCACTGTGCAGACGGTAATGGATCGAGTTTTGATTGAGGAATCACTTTTTGTTAAGAGTTCCGGGGAAGTACTACCACCATACTTATTTCTGCCGCCGAGCAAATATTACAACTATTCTACAACACATTATTCAGGATATATTCCATACTAGCTTCTGCCCGCCGCTTCGCACGCGTTGTACCCGGATAAAAAGTAGCCTATGTGATAATCCAGACCTACATCTATACGTGTGAAAAGTTTCAGCTCAATCCGTGGGGTAGTTTTTGCGTGAAGAGGTAACAAACATCCATACAAACAAACTTTCGGCTTTATTATATTAGTGGGGTAGACCAGGTTGAAATGTCGGGATTAAATTAAGGTTAAACGCGATAAATACCCGATATTTCAATATAGTTATAATGTTTTGTGATCGCAAAAGTTTGATAAATACTATTCGACAACAATTTTACAACAAACCTATGACTACTCTACAAATAGTCTACAACTACTCTACAACGTCTTTACAACTACTCTGAAACTGCTATAAAACTACTCTACAACTATTATTGTTATACTTTCGCGATCACGACACATTATTAATACATATTCAACCGGGAGCTCAACAAGTTATTTACCTATATTATTATCGGGCAAAACGATAGTAAATAACGAAATAACCGCTATTAAACGCCCCGGTTATACAGTGTTAATAATACTCTACAACTATTTTAGATATATTTTATGTGCAATAAAGAAATACAAGGGGTCTCCTAAGTGGATCATCCTCTTCATTTCCGCCGTAAAACGTCCACTACTGAACACAGGTTAACATTCACAGTTAGAGGAGTAACATTCTACTTTCGGCACCCCACGGCTCCGTAAAAACTGGCACCGTCAAAGTGGATACTAATCGTGTTTACATAGTGAGTGTGCGTCCTTTGGTAGAGTCTGAGGTGTGCATCAAACAGGCACAGGGTGAAATGTGGTCTCGCATCATTTAAAATTCCAATTCACCCCTTTGATTAAGGGAGTGGGTAATTTCAGTTTAGTGAATAATTTCCTCTATTGCTTCGTAATTAAGTTTCAGGCGTCTGTCATTCCTAAATAGCCAATTTTATTTATTTATTTATTTATTTATTAGGAAAACCAGCAGCACATAAATACAGAAAAAAAATAGACTTACAAAACATTAGGTTAATAAAAGGTTTTCACTATAGATTTTAACGTGCATTTCATTGCCGTGGGGTGCCGGCAGTAGAATGTTACCTCTCCTCTCATGCCCGTGGATGCAAGAGCCTGCTAAGGGATACATCCGAAAGATGAGCAGCAGCGTCTTTCCGTGTATTAACGATCCGTACTGCGCTCGCCAACCCGCCTGCCAAGCGTGGTGAGTATGGCAAATATCCTTCGTGGTAATCCATGAGTGAGGCCTGTGTCAGTAGTGGATATCCTACGGCTGTAATGATGAAGGTATATTAACCAAAACACGGGAATTTATCTCGAACCTTTGATTATTCCCGACGTTTTGACTGTGTTTCACTCGTAGTCCCGGTTCGGGTTCAGTCTACCCGGGACCAAGACTGTTGAAACACCCTACTTACGAAAAAATTATATGTCAGTTCACTAAAAAGCCTGCGGCATCAGAACAGCAGTATAATTTAATACGCCCACCTCCATACATAGCTTGTTAAAGTTAGAATTAAGTTTACAACTTGCGCGGTGGTAAGTTAAAGGTTAACTTAGATTTATGTAAGTCGTTGAGCGGATTGGACGAAAGGACTTTGGTACGCTACCCCAGAGCTTAAGTACCTGAGTGCTTGTACCGGGAAGTAAAGACCTATAGGCGATCACGAAACAGCAGTTTTGACCGACTTTAGAAAGGAGTTTCTCAATTCGTCCCTACTTATTTTCACTAGCACAGTTTTTCAGCACGTAAGGTTTTGATAATTGCGCTAAATATACTTTGTGAGGTTACCTTTACTTTATGATGATTGTTCCTGATGATGGGAGCAATGAGGATCGAGGGGACTCTTCACATTATGTATGTCCCATGCCATGCAGGATAACTAATGTCTTTACAATAGTAAGCGTTGATTCATACTTACCTAACATACGAGTTTTGTATAGCTTTTAATTGAATATGTTAAAAATTTACAATATACATTCTTAGTTTTGTTCTTTAATGCATACCGATGAATGACTTTTTAAACTATCATTGGTATCAATAAAATGATTGTTTAAAAAGACATTTATATACAAAATCACAAATACAGTATATGCAATCATCATCATCATTCCAGCCGTAAAAAGTCCACTACTGAACAGGCCTCCCTCATGGATCTCGATGAGGGGTAGTTTGCATACTCACCACGCTATATATACTTGTATGAATATGCAAACATCATCATCATTTCAGCCATAAAACGTCCACTGATGAACACAGGCCTCCCTCATGGATCTCTATGAGGGGTAGTTGCCATACTCACCACGCTTGGCAGGCGGGTTGGTGAGCGCAGTATGGGATGTTGATACACGGATAGACGCTGCTGCCCATCTTTCGGAGGTATCCCTTAGCAGGCTCTCACTGCATCCATGGGCATGAGAGGAGGGGTCTCATTCTACTGCCGGCATCCCACGGCATATGAATATGCAATATTTACTAGATATTTACGGGGTAGGCATTGTCCGTAGTCAGAGAAAGAGGGTAGACCTTGTTAATGACTACCCACCACTCGCAAATTACTATTTTAATCTATTATATTTTTTTTTAGTTTTGAGTTTATCATCTTGATCAGATCATGGCGTGTGAAACTGCGCCGCAATATCGGGAAACTCAAAACGTGGTCGATCAGGTCAATCCGAAGGTCGTGGGTTTGATACCGGCCGTGCACCGATGGATTTTTCTTTCTTGAAAAATGTATGTGCACATTTAACACGTGCTTAGTTAGCTTCAGACGTATTGACCTGTTCTTTCCTCTGAATAATAGCTGACTAAGCTGCGAGGATGGTATAGGTACTGGCCTAGCCTAATCCATCTAACAATGCCCCAGGCACTGCAGCGTCCCGTACAGCATGATTACCAGTTGCTGACGCTGTATAAATCATTTCTAATGGATGCAAAGGCCTTACTTTTTTTATTCAAAACGTGGTAGAAGTCCCGTAAATATTGCATATAATTTTGTTTTGCATATAATTTTGTTGCTTTATATATAACTAGACTACCACTGACTGACATCATTATTCTCCCACTTCCAGATGGAATTTCGGGATTTTGTAATCGGAGTTGAGTAGAGGGTTGGGGGGTGAGTACGAGAAAAATCTGAAACTACCCCTTTTCCACCCCCTTAATTTTTATAATTTTTTTTTGTTTTTTTTTTACAAAACTTCGCGAGCCGCGCAGCAGCTCGCGCACAACCTACCCTCGACTCTTTTTAAACAACCCGCGCGTGCTGCGAAGCAGCTCCCGCACCACCCACTCACTAGTTTAACTATAAAATTATAAATTTACCTATGAATGGTAGTAGGAGCGGTCCAAAAGGTGAGGCAAAATAAAAAAGTGCTTATTCGCGCTGTGTATTGAGATCTTACCCTGTGTTGGGAAATGTATTGAATTTAAGTTAAAAGGTTAAACTGGTCTCATTACTTCTAATGAATCCGAGGTCCAGTTATACGTTTTGGGAATTTTTCGTTTTGAAGTGGAGACATTTAAGGAGTTTGGCTATGGAACCTTCAAATTAGAAGGGGTCAAATTAGAGGTCAAATACCAGATGTAGCCCAATGTTGTGAATTTTATCAATATTTTTGCAAAGGTATTATTGTAGTAGAACGAATATACATACATACTACTGACTTGTTCTTCTTTCAATGCAAATGACTGTGACGTAAATGCTTTTAGGCCAAGTGCGAGGAACAGATAGACTATGTCACACAAACAAACTTGTACGCTCTATAACAGCTACATTATAGTGCAACTTATATATATATTATGTGATTGCCAGTAGAATGTTGCCCCTTCTCTCTTGCCCATGGATGCGGAATCTGCCAAGGGATACCTTCGGAAGATGGGAGGCAGCGTCCTTTCAAGTATTAACATCCCGTACTGTGCTCGCCAAACCGCCTGCCAAGCATGATGAGTATGGCAACTACCCCTCGTGGAGATCCATGAGGGAGGCCTGTGTTCAGTAGTAGACGTTTAACGGCTGAAATTATGATGATGATGATGAATAAAATATCTATATTGTACCATAGTGTATTAAGTACATCAGTCACCTAGTACCCATAACACAAGCTCTGCTTAGCTTGGGGCTAGATAATGCTATAAGGGTTATCCAGCATTATTTATTTATCTACTCGTCTATTGTTTTCTTTATTGACAGTGCCCGTTCTGGTCCTGGGCGTATCTTAGAGCGGCAGTAGAAGGGAATCCCCCGTATGTACGTGGACTAACATAGCAAAAAGCTTCCTTATATAATTATGTAAGTATTGCTTTAATAAATCAGTTGTGATCAGAATTTAATTGGAGTATCATTATATCTTCAACTTACGATAGGGATAGTGATATGTGTTCATAATTTGTTTTTGTAAAACTGTTTAATTTTAGTTATTATTTTTACATTGTTCTATTGCATGTCCAGTTTTCAACAGACTGTGTAAACTTGTACATACATACTTTCACAACACCTATGTACACAACAGTAAACAATAAAGATAAAACAATCTGTAAAATTAACCATGCTTAAAATACTTGGCATTGGTAGAATTGTGTAGAACCAAACACAAAAAGCCGAAGAAAAAAAAATAAGAAGAAAACCTTTGAAATAAGACACAAAGGAGCCGTTACTAGAATCAGCAAAAATATGATTGTTTGCGTCAGGAGTAAAAATACACTGTGTCTGAAACAAAAACATTTTATAACTACTTATCTCAATTGAACTCAAAATATTATACAGCACATAAAATACAAAAGGCAGCCCAGATTTATCACGCTAAAACAAGTACAGAATATATCATCATAAGTCTTATTTTTATTAAAAACACGGCGACATGTTTTTCCTTTACAGAAGCTTTTTTATACTTCACAAAGTACAGCGTTCTTGTATTAAAAAATTAACTGGTTTTATGTTCGTTGACTGTGTGTAGTAGACTCGTACGAGTAGGGATGGGTTTTGGTTAAGAATATCGATACTTTTTTGTGTCCTTCCCTAAATAAATCCGGGCAAGAGCGAGTTGGACTCGCGCACCGAGGGTTCCGAACCATCATACAATATAATATATGATAAAGGCGGTTTATATTTGTCGGAGAACCTTGACAGCGCCATCTATTGTCTGATAGCGGAACTTATGTAGATATCCTAAACTTTCAATGATTTCTAAAAACTATGCCAATAAGAGAGTTTGTTATAATTTTTCTGTAATCTTTACATACACTCCTATTAGCAATAAAAGTTTCAGAGGTTTATCTCTGCAAACTTCGGAGCTATTTTTTTCAACGTTTTGTAAATAAGTCGAAAACTATACGGCTTATAGCAAAACTAAAAACTGTTTATTAATGTGCAAGTAAATACCTTTCATTCCCATATTTACAAAACCCCCTTCCACCCCCGTTATCTTAAAAACTATGCAAATTAGTAAGTTCACTATAATTTTTCTATAAATTTTACATACACATTTATAAGCTTTTAAAGTTTCACGGGTTTATATCTGCAAACTTTGGAGATAAGGGAGGGAACGGTCGTGTTTTCAACATTTTTGTAAATAACTCGGCAACAATATGGCTTAAAGGAAAACTAAAAACTGTTATAGAAATTATAATTAATGTGCAAATGAATATCTTTCATATGATATCCCACACGACCTAGTAACTTCATAAAAAAATTTAATATCACCCAATGTCAAATTCAAGGAAAAAACCTGTAGACAATTAAATCTTTATGTCATTAATAATGGCAGGATGCCTTTAGTGGGTAGACAATTGGATGTATGAATTTGGAATCGGATTAAAAGAAATAGACTGTAATGATGTAAAATGGACCTTAACTTTTACCCTTGTGTGAAATATTTATATAGGGGTTGAAATATGGGATTTTTTCAATAAAACCCGGAATCACATTTAGCCAACATACGCTGTATTTCTGTGATTGTTCATCAAAAACAAATTGATTCCTCCTAGCTTAGCTAATAAGTCTTCTACTTTAAGGTAAAGGAAAACGGTCCACTTCCAGGCATTTATTTATAGTTAATTTGAAATCTCCACATACCTGAAAAGCCCCATCGCTCTTTACCACTGGCACAATTGGCGTCGCCCAGTCTGAAGTGTCAACTGGAGTGATGATCCCGTCGGCCACCAGTTAGCAGGTTCAGTGCACGCTCCACTGGTTCTCTGAGCATGTAAGCCAGCGGCCGCGCGCCTGCTCGAACATGTAAACTGACCTCCCCGCCCGTGTAATGACCCAGTCCCTGGGAAACACTTCACAGTATCTTGAACTAAGAAATTCTATGGTAAATGGCAAGGTACACATTTCGTCAAAGTGTAAGTAAACTACATCATGTTAACAGTTTGAAATAGTATGACCTTATTGAAACATCCTGTAGTATACAGTTTGCACTTAGTTACAGAAGGGGTGAAATATTTTCAGCTCTAAACTGGGTTACCAATTATACCACATCATTCCTATTTTGAAACTGGTTATGGATCGAGAAATACTGTAGTTAAATAAGGTGAATTTGTATTACCATTTGGTTACTGAGGTTACCAACTGCCATTAAAAAATTCCATTTCGTAGCTGGTTACGGACAGAGAAAAAATAGTTACGTACAAAGAAATTACATTCCCGGTTCGTAACTGGGTTACCAACTACAAAATAATTCCCATTTTGTAACTGGTTACGAAAGCCAGTTACGTAGTGGGTCGAAGGGTGAAACTGAATCATCGACATCGATAGTTCAATCTCCTTATTTCCCAGCCCTAACACAGTTCATTGTAGATTACATTACTTATTCCCAAAGGATAAAGTGGTGTGCCCCACACTTGTAGCACAGTAATGAATGAAAAAACAACACATTTGCCTGCGAAATTAAGAGAGTTCCTGAAATAAGGTAGAGTGAAGTTATTTAAATGAATACCGCACATTTCTTATATTCTATTTCTCTTACACAAATAAAGCATTTTTCAATTAATTAAACAAATTAAACTGATAATTATAAATCCAACTTGTAAGGAACCTATTAAAATTTCGACGTGTCTTTAGGCTGTCTAAGTTGCCGTGCCGTGAAGTGGGGTGCCGGCAGTAGAACTTCTTCTCTCTTGTCCGTGGTTGCAGCAAGAATCTGTCGAAGGATCCGGAAGATGAGCGAGCAGCAGCGTATTTCCGTGTATCAACATCCTGTGCTGCGCTCGCCAACCCGCCTGCCAAGCGTGGTGAGTATAGCAATAACCCCGTCATGATCAGTACAAGAATCCTTGAGGGATGCCTACGTCCAGCAGTGGACGTTCAACGGCTGAGATGATGATGATGATAATTTTAATAAGAGTGTGTTATAGTACAAATATATCTGCTACTCTATTAGGGTTAAATTTTGGATACAAATTGTAAGGATAAAAACGTGCGACATACCTACTTTGGACTGCAACAAATGTCAATGGATGCTTATGTTGTGTAACGTATTCCATTTCAATAATGGAGCATTATTTAAAACAATTGTTGTTACACTAAGCCAAAGTTTTACACTTCAGGTCAGCCGAAATATTTGCAAGAAAGGCTGTCGAAACTAAAGTAATACCTAGGAGTTCCGGATTCCCTAAGGGTCGTGCCATTAAGGGACTGTCCAAAACTACCCTAAGTACAACTTTTTAAGCCCCGGCAGTCTCAAACCACACCCATTATAGTCTCTGTCAAAACCAAGGTCTGAATCGCGCTTAACCACCATACCCAAAACCGAGTTGATAAGTCTCTTGGAGCCAGCGAAACTTGACCTCTCCACCACGGTAAAATACCCCTTATTGTCTTAGATTTTAAGCCCAATTGAGGTGCTAGTAGACTTTACATGCAAATAGTTAGAATATACACCTTACCACGATAAGTTTAAAGTTCAATTAAAAATCCAATGATCGTGCGAGTTGTACTGGAATATAGAAATAAACAGTTCAAAATTATACCTTAAGCTGTACAGTATAGAGCTGACTTTAAATCTGCTTCATAGAGTTAGTATTTGATAGGAAATGGTCAGGACAACTTCAAAGGCTCGTAACATTTTGCGTAACTCAGCTAATTGTTTCGAGTTAAAGGTCAAAATGGATTAACCAAGAGACTTAGGTTCTCAGCATATTATATAACTCGTCAGATGATTAAGTAAGTTTTAGAATAAGATCAACATTACTTGGCTTCAATGATATAGCTACGTAATATGACCTAAGGCTTGGTCTCATAAGTTATAAATCAATATTTTCTCCATTACCATATCATTCAAAACAGTTTAATATCTCATCATCATCATTTCAGTTACACAAAACGTCCACTGATGAACACAGGCCTTCCTCATGGATCTCCATGAGGGGTAGTTGCCATACTCACCACGCTTGGCAGGCGGGTTGGTGAGCGCAGTATGGGATGTTGATACACGAATAGACGCTGCTGCCCATCTTCCAGAGGTGTCCCTTAGCAGGCTCTTACTGCATCCACGGGTAGGAGAGGAGGAGTAACATTCTACTGCCGGCACCCTACGGCAAATTAATTTCATATCACGGCAGTTCTAGTATCTACTGAAAATTAACAAAGAGTCGGACTCGCGCACTATGGGTTTCGTACCATTATTTGGCATAACTTGTTTTTAAGGTAGCATCACCCACTTTTGGTTGTAATTTCAAGCGTCTGCCTGTTTTGCCGTTATTAATACGACGAGCTCTGTGGCGCAGCGGGCGAAGGTCCGCCTGCGACGCAAGGGGTTGCGGGTTCGATTCCCGCCTCGGAACAAATGTCTGTACGATCTGCAGATATTTGTTCAGGGTGTTCTGGGTGTTTTTCTATATATAATAAAAATATCTATCTATTTAGTATCATGTATTAAGTATATCAGTCATCTAATACCCATAACACAAGATCTGCTTAGCTTGGGGCTAGGTGATGCTGTGTGACTTGTCCAGCATTATTTATTATTTATTTAATATCGAGCAAAAAACGATAAAAAAATGTTGTATGGGAGCACCCTTAAATGGTTGTTTTATTTATATTTAATTATATGCTTTTTATGTGAATATACAGCTACATATTCTGTAAATATTTCAAGTGTCGAACTGTTGACATTATTATTAGGTCTTTACATATTATGAAATTGGCGTTTTGTATGAGAGGAACATAAAGTATTTTTTTTTATATAAAATATGTATATAATTAATCAAAGTATGTACCATTGTTATCTATGCACTTTTGCCATCTCATACGTAGTTCATTGATTCCTTTACTAAAAAAACCATTCGGACGTGAATCAATAAAATTTTTGAAGGCGGTTTGGACTGTCCAATCGGAGTTGAATTTTTTCTCTTGCAAGAAGTTATCCAAATTTCGAAAAAAATGGTAATCTGTTGGAGCAAGGTCCGGAGAGTACGGTGGATGTCTTAGACATTCCAATTGAAGCTCCTCTAATTTGGTAACCGTCTTTTGAGCAGTGTGTGGCCTAGCATTGTCCTGAAGCAGCAGTGCCCTAGAGCGCTTGACCAGCCTCGGTTGTTTAGCAGCTATCTTGTCCATCATGGTATGCAGTTGCTGACAATAGACACCTGCCGTAATCGTCTGGCCAGATTTAAGTGGACGACACCGGCACTGGTCCACCAAACGCTCACAAGTAACTTTTTTTGAGTCAGTTTTCGCTTGGGGCATGATTTGGCTGGTTCGCCAGGGTTCAGCCATTGCGATGAGTGCTTCCGATTATCGTATAGGAACCATTTTTCATCACACGTAATGATTCGATTTAAAATCCCTTCATTATTGTGCCGGTTGAGTAATGTAACGCAGCAGTCGATGCGCGTTTGTCGATTTGCTTCACTCAATTCGTGAGGTACCCACCTTTCAAGCTTTTTCACCTTCCCAATTTGCTTCAAGTGGATTCAAAAAGTTTTATCACTAACACCGCAGCCTGCAGCTAACTCGGACGTGGTTTGCGATGGCTCCGCTTCCACAATAGCCTTCAATTCTTGATTATCAACTTTGGTCTCCGGCCGTCCACGGGGCTTGTTCTGCAGGTCGAAATTTCCAGAACGAAGGCAACAACCCCTCAATTTAAGAGACTTTATCTAGCAGTGGACGTCCTACGGCTGAAATGATGATGGTAGATAGATAGATTAACTCTTTGTTCTACACCACATAAATGGGCGGTCTTACCGCTAAAAGATATCTCCTCCATAACAAGACTAAATAACCTAATAAATAATATGATATAGGTGTACATACTCATAAAAATATAAACGTATAAACAGTTGACGAACGATCAATCGAACCAACAACTAGTCAACGAAAGCCAGCATGCCTCCTAACAAACCAGAACAACCAATCGATACATAGAATCAGACATTCAGTGTGCGATTGGTCATGCATTTTATATCACTGCCTTAGGGCGAGCGTTTGTACTGGGGTTAATTTTGTTCCCAACTTCCTACAGTAGACGACTGGTGGCGTGACAAATTGCAAGAATTTGCCGACGACGCAAAGCGCTGTAAACCATCAAGAGCTACAATGATGTTAAAGCAAATCTTTTTAAATAGGAATGCACAAGACAGAATGATGGCTTTAAAGAATCTCTTATTAGGTCAAATGACATATGCGAGGTGATATGAATATCGCATTTGATGGCCCGATTAGGTATGCCATTCCTAACGGATACGGGAAGTCTAAACGGTTCAACTGAGTCAGAAGTCTGAATGTTTACCTTTTTAATTAAAACACGGAATGTCTGTACAGAACATGTAGAGCAATTTGATAGGAATTTTAATTCCGATGAATAGAGCAATTTAACTTCTACGTTTACATTTTCCGCTTTATATGTGTCATAACAAAATGCTCAATTTTATCAGCTATCTTGTTAAAATGTTCGCTCTATTTTCATGGTTTTATTATTATAAGCAGGAAAACAAGTAGATGGGCCACCTGATGGGCAAGTGGTCACCGTCTCTTGTACATGAGCGACGGTCTCTCATCACCTGGTCAAAGTTGTTGTCTTTTGAAGGACCCTATGTCGTAAGTCCGAGATAATACCGCAGAGGCATTGCCAGCAGAAGAACGTTAACCCGCTCTCAAGCCCGTGGGTGCAGTGCCTGCTAAAGGATATCCTCGAAAGATGGGCAGCAGGTGCCAACTGTGGTGAGTATGGCAACTTCCTTTTATGGAGAACTATGAGGGAGTCTTTAGTAGTTGTCGTTTTACGACTGAAATGATGAAAAAATGAACGCAAAAAATGAAGATGGGAGTTCTTTCGATACATAATTCTTCCGCGGCAAAAAAGTGCGCTAGAAACTAGATACACACTGCACTCTATCATCCTCATTTGGTTGAAATCCCAAACTAAAGTCACTGTAGTAAAGTTTACTGCGTATTTTAGTACCAAACAATCCGCTGGCGGCGCTGAACAAGTTTTCATACATTTTTTTATCTACAGTATAGATTGTGAAAACTCATGGTAGACCTTAGAGGTGGCCAGTGCATCCGCCGCACACTGTGATCATATCCTTGGATAATTTTCTGATAGGCAGGAAGTTTTGCTAGCTAAGTTAGTTAGTGATTCTGGGGTCCTGTGTTACGGGCGTAACAGTCATCTTTGATTATTGTTTGGTAAATCAAATTGCCGCAAGGTGCTGGCAGTAGAATGTTGCCTCTCCTCAGGATAGGTCTGAAAATCAGCGTTCCTTCGATGCGAAGGAACACAAGCTGATACCTGTCCCTTTTGGTATCGCTGTAGCACATCGATCACGACCTACACTTAGGGTCAATGACTGGATTACCTGTAGGATAGTACTAAGATTAGTAAGTAATATTTCTGGTTATGGTTGGGGCAGCATACTGGCTACCATGTATTTTTCTTTTTGTCTTCTGTTCTATGCTTTGTGCTGTAAATGTGAACCAAATAAATATTTAATGTTATATTATATTTCAATCTATTCTATTCTATTCCTCTCTTGCCCGTGGATGCAGTAAGAATCTGCCAAGGCATAGGTCCGGGGGCACCAGGATCTTTCCGTGTATTAACAATCCATACTGCGCTCGCCAACCCGTCTGGCAAGCGTGGTGAGTACCACAGCAACCACGATCTGTAGAATCTCGGAGATCATGAGGAAGGCGTTATGCTCAAAATGAAAATAAAATAAAACGGTAAATTTCTTTAAATAAAGCAAACAAACGTCAAATATAGATGGACATATTCAAAAAAATATTTATTCACCACCCGCAAGGGTATATTTGACAGAATCAGTGCAAACCGGATGTTATCTCAAGCAAGACTCCCGGATATTACGTTTTTTACCTAAAAAAATATATACCCTCTTACGTAATCAAAACACCCTTTCATCCCATTGATGAAAGGGTGTTTTGATTACGTATAGTTTCTGAGTTACAAATTCAGTAGTTTCCTCTGTTTACTAAAAGAAAAGTAAGGCGTCAAGAAAGAAAAATCTATTGGTGCACGGCCGGTATCGAACCCACGACCTTAAAAAACTTATCCTATAAATCATCTATAAAAGATGTAAAGGCCTTACTTTATACGGCGTCACCAACTAGTATTCATACTTTTATAGAAATGAAAAATGCAATCAAAATGTTCTCTCCGACGGGACTCGAACCCGTAACGTTCAGACGAACACCTTTAATGCAGGCTGCCTTTACCATTCGGCTACGGAGCAATTAACCGTTGGGTCGAAAAACTTGACTGCCTTTATCGGTTTCGAACCAAGTAGCGACATCTAGCAGAAATCTTTAGAGATATTCTTGCCCACTGACCGACAACAAGTAGTCAGTAGCAGTAAAGAGATGTCGCTTTAGTTAATTTTATAAGCTATTTTTGTATTTAAAGTATAAACCCACACATTGATTGTATTTTTCATTTCTATAAAGGTATCTTTTATAGAAATGAAAAATACAATCAAAATTTTGTCTACGACGAGACTCGAACCCGTAACGTTCAGACGAACACCTTTAACGCAGGCTTCCTTTATCATTCGGCTACGAATGTTAAAAAAGGTGTTCGTCTGAACGTTACGGGCGCTGCGGTCCCTGGGTCTGTTAGATGGATAAGACTTGCCCAGCATCTATTCCATCCTAACAGCTAAATCAGCTATTAGGCAGAGGAAAAAGCAGGTCAATACGTCTGAAACGTACTAATCGGTTTCCTTACGATGTTTTCCTTCCCCATTAAAGCGGCACATATGCATATTTCTCATGAAATAAAAATCGATGTACGGCCAGTATTAATCGAACTAATGATCTACGGATTGAAAGTCTGGGGTACATACCACTCGGCCAACACGGCCTTTTTTATTAAAACAAAAGGCATAAAATTAAACAAATAAAGCTGGACATTTCGCATCGTAAAATTTAGCAAATAAGTTCTACCTCTATAGTCAATTGTTTTCTTTACATACGTGTTTGGATTATGTTCAAAAAACTTAATGATTCAATGGTTTATTTTATTGGTAAAAATATAGTTTTACATGTCAAATAGTAGTTATTTAAGGTACAACATGTTACAGTTTATATAACCATTTGTATAATCACTAATTGAATATTAAAGTTATTAGGTAAAGTTAAAGGTATGCTGTTTGGCAACTTACATAAAAAACAAGTTTTAGGTGAATACATTGTATTTCCGTTTGCCATGAATTGACAAGGAATTGCCGAACAATGTGTATAACTGTTGTAAAAATCGAGTATTGAATTATTACTATTAATAACGGTACAATGATTAAAATCCACCTTCGTATATAATAAGTTCTAATAAACAAATTATTACTTCCGATGTCACTGGATTGGTAGATACCAATCCAGAGATATCCGACCAATGAGAGGCTCGCATTCTCCGCCAATAAGACGCTGGTATTATAAGGCGGCGTGGTGACCCAACGTTTTTGGGAAGAAGCCATTATATCCGCAGGACAGGTAGTGAGCAGTAAGGTACCAAAGTTGAAGCATAAGAATTAAGGCAAAGAGCAAGTTTAAATGTAAAGTGTTAAAAGTACAGAAAGTATGATAAAGTTCTTCATGATAAAATTTCTCATATCCTTTGAGATTATTGCTTTTATTATCTCAGAAATGGGATATGACCAGTGACGCCCACAAGCCATGTAAGTACATATCCGCGATTTAAGTTTTTTTTTCATCACCGTTCAATTTTGCGGTAGAATTTACGAGTCATGTTACGTAACTGAAGGAAAAGAAATACAAAGTTTGATCGCACGTGTGTTAACCAATGAGCACTGGTAAAAGAAAGTGATCGGGGCACTCCTCGTATTTCTTTAACCTGGTGAATCACCGTCAAATACGTGGCAAGGGTACTCCTTTGTAGTAATTAACGATTTCATTGGTTTTTACATGGGACATGCGAAAATGAATTATTAGCACTATTGTGTTTTTTTTTTCAACAAGAATTTAAAACATTATTGTACCTGGTAGTACAGGGCTGTTGTTTTGATTCTGAAAAATAATTGTACCAAGTTTCGTTAAAATCCGTCGAGTAGTTTTTGTTTCTATAACGGTTATACATACAGACAGACAGACAGACAGACTAAAATTTTACTGATTGCATTTGCGTCCCGTCCCGTCCCGTCCCGTCCCGTCCCGCCCCGCCCCGTCCTTTCCCGTCCCGTCGCGTTCCCGTCCCGTCCCGTCCCGTTCCCGTCCCGCCCCGCCTCTCCCCGTCCCGCCCCGTCCCGTCCCGTCGCGTCCCGTCCCGCCCCGCCCGCCCCGCCCCGCCCGCCCCGCCCCGTCCCGTCGCGTCCCGTCCCGTTCCCGTCCCGTCCCGTCCCGTACCGTCCCGTCCCGCCCCGCTCCGTCCTTTCCCGTCCCGTTCCGTTCCCGTCCCGTCCCGTCCCGTCCCGTCGCGTTCCCGTCCCGTCCCGTCGCGTCCCGTCCCGTCCCGCCCCGCCTCTCCCCGTCCCGTCCCGTCGCGTCCCGTCCCGTCCCGCCCCGCCTCTCCCCGTCCCGCCCCGTCCCGTTCCCGTCGCGTCCCGTCCCGCCCCGCCCGCCCCGCCCCGTCCCGTCGCGTCCCGTCCCGTTCCCGTCCCGTCCCGTCCCGTACCGTCCCGTCCCGCCCCGCTCCGTCCTTTCCCGTCCCGTCCCGTCCCGTTCCCGTCCCGTCCCGTCCCGTCGCGTTCCCGTCCCGTCCCGTCGCGTCCCGTCCCGTCCCGCCCCGCCTCTCCCCGTCCCGTCCCGTCCCGTTCCCGTCCCGTCCCGTCCCGCCCCGCTCCGTCCTTTCCCGTCCCGTTCCGTTCCCGTCCCGTCCCGTCCCGCCCCGCTCCGTCCTTTCCCGTCCCGTTTCGTTCCCGTCCCGTCCCGTCCCGTCCCGTCGCGTTCCCGTCCCGTCCCGTCGCGTCCCGTCCCGTCCCGCCCCGCCTCTCCCCGTCCCGTCCCGTCGCGTCCCGTCCCGTCCCGCCCCGCCTCTCCCCGTCCCGCCCCGTCCCGTCCCGTCGCGTCCCGTCCCGTCCCGTCCCGTTCCCGTCGCGTCCCGTCCCGCCCCGCCCGCCCCGCCCCGTCCCGTCGCGTCCCGTCCCGTTCCCGTCCCGTCCCGTCCCGTACCGTCCCGTCCCGCCCCGCTCCGTCCTTTCCCGTCCCGTCCCGTCCCGTTCCCGTCCCGTCCCGTCCCGTCGCGTTCCCGTCCCGTCCCGTCGCGTCCCGTCCCGTCCCGCCCCGCCTCTCCCCGTCCCGTCCCGTCCCGTTCCCGTCCCGTCCCGTCCCGTACCGTCCCGTCCCGCCCCGCTCCGTCCTTTCCCGTCCCGTCCCGTCCCGTTCCGTTCCCGTCCCGTCCCGTCCCGTCCCGTCCCGTCACGTCCCGCCCCGCCTCTCCCCGTCCCGCCCCGTCCCGTCCTGTCGCGTCCCGTCCTGTCGCGTCCCGTCCCGTCCCGTCCCGTCCCGTCTTGTCCTTTTTTAAGGAGCAATACGTACAACAAATACGTAATGTATATGTGCGACGTCCCTATATCCGTATATATAGGCGACGGGACGGGAACGCGACGGGACGGGACGTGACGGGAACGGGACGGGACGGGAACGGGACGCGACGGGACGGGAACGCGACGGGACGGGACGGGACGCGACGGGACGGGACGGGGCGGGACGGGGAGAGGCGGGGCGGGACGGGAACGGGACGGGACGGGAACGCGACGTGACGGGACGGGACGGGACGGGACGGGAACGGGACGGAACGGGACGGGACGGGACGGGAACGCGACGGGACGGGACGGGACGGGAACGGGACGGGACGGGAAAGGACGGAGCGGGACGGGACGGGACGGGACGGGACGGGACGGGACGGGACGGGACGGGACGGGACGGGAACGGGACGGGACGCGACGGGACGGGGCGGGGCGGGCAAGACGGGACGGGACGGGACGGGGCGGGGCGGGCGGGGCGGGACGGGACGCGACGGGACGGGACGGGGCGGGACGGGGAGAGGCGGGGCGGGACGGGACGGGACGGGGCGGGGCGGGCGGGGCGGGACGGGACGCGACGGGACGGGACGGGGCGGGACGGGGAGAGGCGGGGCGGGACGGGAACGGGACGGGACGGGAACGGGACGGGACGGGACGGGACGGGACGGGAGGGGGCGGAACGGGACGGGACGGGAACGGGACGGGACGGGACGGGAACGCGACGGGACGGGACGGGACGGGAACGGGACGGGACGGGAACGCGACGGGACGGGACGGGGCGGGACGGGGAGAGGCGGGGCGGGACGGGAACGGGACGGGACGGGAACGGGACGGGACGGGACGGGACGGGACGGGAATAAGACGGGACGCGACGGGACTGGGCGGAACGGGACGGGAACGGGACGGGACGGGACGGGGCGGAACGGGACGCGACGGGACGGGAACGCGACGGGACGGGACGGGACGGGAACGGGACGGGGCGGAACGGGACGGGACGGGAACGCGACGGGACGGGACGGGACGGGAACGGGACGGGACGGGAACGGGACGCGACGGGACGGGAACGCGACGGGACGGGACGGGACGGGAACGGGACGGGACGGGACGGGAACGCGACGGGACGGGACGGGACGGGAACGGGACGGGACGGGAAAGGACGGAGCGGGGCGGGACGGGACGGGACGGGACGGGACGGGACGGGACGGGGAGAGGCGGGGCGGGACGGGAACGGGACGGGACGGGAACGGGACGGGACGGGAATAAGACGGGACGCGACGGGACTGGGCGGAACGGGACGGGAACGGGACGGGACGGGACGGGACGGGGCGGAACGGGACGGGAACGGGACGGGACGGGACGGGACGCAAATGCAATCAGTAAAATTTTTGTCTGCCTGTCTGTATAACCGTTATAGAAACAGACGGGGCGGGGCGGGACGGGACGGGGCGGGACGGGACGGGACGGGAACGGGACGGGATCGGACGGGACTGGGCGGGACGGGACTTACGGGACAAGACGGGACGGGACGGGACGGGACGCAAATGCAATCAGTAAAATTTTTGTCTGTCTGTCTGTATAACCGTTATAGAAACAAAAACTACTCGACGGATTTTAACGAAACTTGGTACAATTTTTTTCATACGTCATCCTGAGCTGGTTATAGTATACTTTTCATCACGCTACAATTAATAGGAGCAGAGCAGTGAAGGGAAATGTTGGTTTTATTCTCATTTACATTTTACCTGCATCAATGCCACCTAAAAAACGATTATCTTTATCTCTAAATTCGAGAGAAGCTAAGAGAATGAGAAATAGGCGTTCTCAAGAATCGGCAGAGGAAAGAGCACATCGGTTAAACGTTATGAGAATTAGTAATGAGTAGCTATGAGAGTTAGTAACTCAACTTCTCGAGCCAATGAAAGCTCTCCCGAGAGAGAGATGCGATTAGCAGTTGACAGAGCGAGACGAGCTACATCACGGGCGTCTCAAAGCTCTTCTCAACGAGAGCTAAGGCTTACCATTGACCGAGAACAACATGTGTTATCCCGAGAAGCTGAATCTGCTTCATAAGAAAGTGCGAGTCATTGCGACACCGCGGACAATAGCGTTTTTTAGTCCCTAGTGAGTTGTAGCGTTGATAGTTGCCACAGGTGTACGCGTATCATTAGAATGACCAGTAGCAGTCTAAGTAGCAGATTTATTATAGTTATATAACCTGGTTCAATAAAGAAAGGAATCTTAAATGGCGGCGCTTATCATGTTCTCTCGCTCGCACACTAGTGCCGTCTTTACTCATTCTCGCGCGTACCGTGAGCAGAAAAAAAAATCAGTCTTGATTTGCTTCCATGCTGTCTAGACGCGCTCAGTGATCCTTTTTACGAGTACCTTGTTATAGTTTTCTGTTATTTTTCCTTTGTTATCTGTTTGTTATTGTTGTTAAGTTTTGTTTTATTGTTAAGTTTTGTTTTATTGTTAAGTTTCGTTGTTGTTGTGTTGTTTGGACTTGTGGACTGTGCGGAGATAGTAATTATGTCTCTTTGAAAGCGAGGGAAGATTATACATAGTGACACACGTCAAATAGTGTATAATGTCATTAACTATTTTGAAGAAGAAAAAAATTTGGAACGTTATCATCCATTCGAGCATAGTAATGCTCGAGCTTCCATGGCCACGGAATTATCAATTAGCACAATAGTGAAGATAAAAAAAGAAGGTATGTCTGTAGGAAACTCTGCTCTGACTCTGTTGTAGATAACTTAACTAAAGGTAAACAATCTTGATGTGTCTTTTTATCTTCTTTATTTAAAAACTCAGTATTAAAATAAAATGCAATTAAAAACCAATGTAACTACGATAATAACGATTACTAAATCAATTAAACTATTATAATATATGTACTTATTATAGTTTAAATGGTTTAAGAAGTAGTTTATTTGTTTAATATTGATGATCCTGGTGAAGGACCGTCTCATAGATAGTATTCATAAATGACCTAAAAATTTTATTATATTCGTTTTTTATTTAAACCACATCATGATAAGAATCCTCCTGAAATTTTGTTATATCGTTGTCAGGGAGTTCAGAAACGGACATAGTCATTTCATCCCGAAAAAAAGTAGAAAAAGTTTCCAATGAAAACAACAAAAATTCTTTAATGTCTGGTTTTTATTAATTTTAACTTGAATAAAAACATTAACTTGAAATTTTGTATGCTGACTGTACTATCTGTCAACGCAAGTACTTGCCGCCATTTAAGATTCCTTTCTTTAATGAACCGGCTTATACCTATTGTAGTACGGTTTTGACCCAGAAGCATTGATAGACGCTTCTTGAGGTCTAGAAAATGCTAGATCAGGAGCTAGAGTTTCCGTGGTCACCTTAGGAGGTTCACGAAACTGTGCAGACAACGCCTGTATTTTTTCGTCCTGTCCTGTCATGTCCTGTCCCGTCCTGTCCCGTCCCGTCCCGTTCCCGTCTTGTCCCGTCCCGTTCATTCCCGTCCCGTCCCGTCCCGTCGCGTCCCGTCCCGTCCCGTCGCGTCCCGTCGCGTTCCGTCCCGTCCCGTCGCGTCCCGTCGCGTCGCGTCCCGTCGCGTCCCGTCGCGTCCCGTCGCGTCCCGTCCTGTCTCGTCCCGTCCCGTCCCGTCCTGTCCCGTCGCGTCTCGTCTCCTCTCGTCTCGTCTCGTCTCGTCTCGTCTTGTCTTTTTTTTAGGACTGCAACACGTACAACAAATACGTCCCGCTTCGCCCCGTCCCGTCCTGTCCCGTCCCGTCCCGTCCCGTCCCGTCGCGTTCCCGTCCCGTCCCGTCCCGTTCCCGTCCCGCCCCGCCTCTCCCCGTCCCGCCCCGTCCCGTCCCGTCCAGTCCCGCCCCGCCCCGTCCCGTCGCGTCCCGTCCCGTCGCGTCCCGTCGCGTCCCGTCCCGTCCCGTCACGTCCCGTCGCGTCCCGTCCCGTCCCGTCCCGTCCCGTCCCGTCCCGTCCAGTGTCGTAAGTCCCGTCCCGTCCCGTCCCGTTCCCGTCCCGTCCAGTGTCGTCCCGCCCGCCCCGCCCAGTCCCGTCCCGTCCCGTCCCGTCCCGTTCCCGTCCGGTCGCGTCCCGTCGCGTCCCGTCCCGTCCCGTCCCGTCCCGTCCAGTGTCGTAAGTCCCGTCCCGTCGCGTCCCGTCGCGTCCCGTCCCGTCCCGTCCCGTCCAGTGTCGTCCCGCCCGCCCCGCCCAGTCCCGTCCCGTCCCGTCCCGTTCCCGTCCCGTCGCGTCCCGTCGCGTCCCGTCGCGTCCCGTCCCGTCCCGTCCCGTCCCGTCCCGTCCCGTCCCGTCCCGTCCCGTCCCGTCTTGTCCCGTCCCGCCCGCCCCGCCCCGTCCCGTCCCGTCGCGTCTTGTCCCGTCCCGCCCGCCCCGCCCCGTCCCGTCCTTTCCCGTCCCGTCCCGTCCCGTCCCGTCCCGTCCTGTCGCGTCCCGTCGCGTCCCGTTCCCGTCCCGTCGCGTCCCGTCGCGTCCCGTACCGTCCCGTCCCAACCCGTCCCGTCCCGTCCCGTCCCGTCCCGTCGCCTCTATATACACATATACACACGTATTTGTTGTACGTGTTGCTCCTAAAAAAAAGACAAGACGAGACGAGACGAGACGAGACGAGACGGGACGGGACGGGACGGGACGCGACGGGACGGGAACGGGACGCGACGGGACGCGACAGGACGGGACGGGACGGGACGGGACGGGACGCAACGGGACGGGACGGGACGGGACGCAAATGCAATCAGTAAAATTTTTGTTTGTCTGTCTGTATATATAACCGTTATAGAAACAAAAACTACTCGTCGGATTTTAACGAAACTTAGTACAATTATTTTTCATACTCCTGAGCTAAGTAGTTATAGTATACTTTTCATCACGCTACAATTAATAGGAGCAGAGCAGTGAAGGGAAATGTTGGTTTTATTCTCATTTACATTTTATTTGCATTTACCTGCATCAATGCCACCTAAAAAACGATTATCTTTATCTCTAAATTCGAGAGAAGCTAAGAGAATGAGAAATAGGCGTTCTCAAGAATCGGCAGAGGAAAGAGCACATCGGTTAAACTCTATGAGAGTTAGTAACTCAACTTCTCGAGCCAATGAAAGCTCTCCCGAGAGAGAGATGCGATTAGCAGTTGACAGAGCGAGACGAGCTACATCACGGGCGTCTCAAAGCTCTTCTCAACGAGAGCTAAGGCTTACCATTGACCGAGAACAACATGTGTTATCCCGAGAAGCTGAATCTGCTTCATAACTAGACTTGCGGCTCATTTTAGATTTAGATTTAGGAAGAGACTTATCACTCACATTGCAGCAATCTAAGCTAACTAGTTTTTTGGAATAGTAGGGTTGCAGTTAGAGCAGTCAGGATATTTAACGTCCTTTTTTCCACACTTGAAGCAAATTAGGCAGCGTTCTCGCCTACATTGACTAAGAAAGTGCGAGTCATTGCGACACCGCGGACAATAGCGTTTTTTAGTCCCTAGTGAGTTGTAGCGTTGATAGTTGCTACAGGTGTACGCGTATCATTAGAATGACCAGTAGCAGTCTAAGTAGCAGATTTATTATAGTTATACCTATTGTAGTACGGTTTTGACCCAGAAGCATTGATAGACGCTTCTTGAGGTCTAGAAAATGCTATACTCTGTTCACCGAAACAAGCTAATAGGGAAATCATATACTGCAGGTTATTGGTCGCAGATAACGAACATAGGGCACGTGCACGCTGTGCACGCTGTGTGGCCAAAAGTCAGTCTTATCGGTCTCTTGTGCGGTGCGGACGTGTCGTGCGGTGCTCGTTACATGTGTTCTCAGTATACTGAGCTTTATACATTTTTGTCATTTTTGTATACAAAAATGACAAAAATGTATAAAGCATGTAGTTGATGTAGTAGAGCCTGGTATAGATGTTATGGATAGGAAAGTAGAAAATATGGCAGAAAGTTTTATTATAAACTTGGAGTATTCGAAGAATTAGTATAAGAATGTTAACTACCCAAATTAAACAAAATATATACATATATTAAGGTTCTCAGTATCATAATAAGTAGGTCAATTATCAATAACCCACTCATCCACAAAACCCCGGGCGAAAAGCTTGTGAATAATGTAATTGTTTGAAGTGAGCAATCTAAACATAGCTTTACATTTTAAAATAATGGTCACTCCCACTGACCAATTTTAGTCTCTCACGCTAGTAGTCCCGTCCTTTTCACTTTCGTACAATTGTGCAAGAGAGCGCGCGCTATATTAGCTTGTCTCCGTGAACAGACTATAGATCAGGAGCTAGAGTTTCCGTGGTCACCTGAGGAGGTTCACGAAACTGTGCAGACAACGCCTGTATTTTTTCGTCCTGTCCTGTCCTGTCCTGTCATGTCCTATTTATTTATTTATTTATTTATTGAAAAGTACACATACATCAAAAGTATTAAAAAGTCATTAATAACACATTTAAAATCAGGGTATTCAATCTGATACAATTGACAATTGGGGTGTACATAACATGTTCCATTTGTGCGTTAGAAAAAAACAAAAATTATAAGTACAAGGAAGAAAAAAATACAAAAACACAAGATAACTTAAAATTAAAATCTAAAGTAAAGTAAAAAAAAATACAAGTATAGGCGGTTAAAACTATGCTAAAAAATATGTAGTTATATCCATCAATTTCTGTTCATAGAGGAGCCAAAATGGCTCTGTAAGAGGTTCTTGTATGAGTGCATTTTACTATTAAATATATCTAACCCTGGTATTTTCTTGTTAACAGAATTATATTGTGTACAGATTCTCGTAGTTGGTGCCTGTAGACCAATATTTGTTCTAGAATGCGGTGTACTAAAAATATTATGTATAACCTGTCTAGGGTATTTATATGGTACATAAAGAGGGAAACGTTCAAGAAGTTGTATAGTTCCATTTATCACTTTATGAAGACGGGACGAAAATTTACATGTCCTGTCCCGTCCTGTCCCGTCCCGTCCCGTTCCCGTCCCGTCCCGTCCCGTCCATTCCCGTCCCGTCCCGTCCCGTCGCGTCCCTTCCCGTCCCGTCGCGTCCCGTCGCGTTTCGTCGCGTCCCGTCGCGTCCCGTCCCGTCGCGTCCCGTCCCGTCCCGTCCCGTCCCGTCTCGTCCCGTCTCCTCCCGTCCCGCCTCGCCCCGTCTCGTCCCGTCCCGTCCCGTCCCGTCCCGTCCCGTCTTGTCCCGTCCCGTCCCGTCCTGTCCCATCGCGTCGCGTCCCGTCGCGTCCCGTCCCGTCGCGTCCCGTCCTGTCCTGTCCCGTCCCGTCCCATCCCGTCGCGTTCCCGTCCCGTCCCGTCCCGTTCCCGTCCCGCCCCGCCTCTACCCGTCCCGCCCCGTCCCGTCCCGTCCCGTCCCGTCCCGTCCCGCCTCTCCCCGTCTCGCCCCGTCCCGTCCCGTCGCGTCCCGTCCCGTCCCGTCCCGTCCCGTCGCGTCCCGTCGCGTCCCGTCCCGTCGCGTCGCGTCCCGTCCCGTCCCGTCGCGTCCCGTTTCGTCCCGTCCTGTCCCGTCCCGTCCCGTCGCGTCGCGTCCCGTCCCGTCCCGTCGCGTCCCGTTTCGTCCCGTCCTGTCCCGTCCCGTCCCGTCGCCCATATATACGGATATAGGGACGTCGCACATATACATTAGTATTTGTTGTACGTATTGCTCCTAAAAAAAGGACAAGACGAGACGAGACGAGACGGGACGGGACGGGACGCGACGCGACGGGACGCGACGGGACGCGACGGGACGGGACGAGACGGGACGGGACGGGACGGGACGATACGGGACGGGACGGGACGGGACGGGACGGGACGGGACGGTACGGTACGGGACGGGACGAGACGGGGCGGGACGGGACGAGACGGGGCGGGACGGGACGGGACGGGACGAAAAAATACAGGCGTTGTCTGCACAGTTTCGTGAACCTCCTAAGGTGACCGCGGAAACTCTAGCTCCTGATCTAGCATTTTCTAGACCTCAAGAAGCGTCTATCAATGCTTCTGGGTCAAAACCGTACTACAATAGGTATAACTATAATAAATCTGCTACTTAGACTGCTACTGGTCATTCTAATGATACGCGTACACCTGTGGCAATTATCAACGCTACTAACTCACTAGGGACTAAAAAACGCTATTGTCCGCGGTGTCGCAATGACTCGCACTTTCTTAGTCAATGTAGGCGAGAACGCTACCTAATTTGCTTCAAGTGTGGAAAAAAGGACGTTAAATCGACACCTGCAAGGAAAAACATTGTAACTCATTTTTAGCAACTTTACAGGAGAGCGAGTCAAAGTTTCAAAAAAATCCTGTAGGTTTTTATTATGACTTAAAGTAAAATAACTGTGATAATTTGTATCGCTAAGGGTTGATCTAAGATATTATACATATATCATGCGACAAATTGCTCTTTTTCATGCTAATTTATGACTTACGATGATATGCCACAATGTTACGTTACACATACTAACATCGTAACTCAGACATACAATGTAATAATGTAAGTATCAACTTGCGATCTAAAAGGTAAAAATTGTATGTCTGAGATACCATACTAAAAATGTTATTTTGTTTTACTTAGATTTACGATTTCAATGAAAAACTCAATGCATTTATTCTTATAATTTGTAATAACAACTTAATTCAATATCAGTCTCCATAAAATCAGAATCGGAGTTGTCTTTCTGCTGTAAACAATTCAAATTCGGCAAATTTTAAAAAAATCGATACATTTCTGGAATCGCATTACTTTTGCACAAGCTCATCGAATCCTTGTATTTTGCTGCTGTCAGGGGTAAAGGTGCATTATAGGCCCTCGGAATGGTGTGAGGCATCTCTTGACTGTTAATATTTTGAGCTCCCGTGTATGTGCGACGAGTTGCTCGTTTGCCTCTTTGGCCAACTAAATCTATAGTCATCTTATTGTCACACAAAGAATCAAACTGGAAACTTCACATATTGGGTTGATCCCTGGCACAGCGAATGTGCATAATTTTGCTCCATGAGACCTTTTTATTGTTTATATCGGTTTCCCAATTATTGTAATTCACTATAAGTTGCTTATAGTCCAATATAAAAGGTCTTGGTTGACTTCAGTTACAGCGTAGGGTTCACCGGTAGATTTTGCGCATCTAATTAATGTTACCCACTGTTGGAGAATGTATATCACTTTGTTTTTCTTCCTACGCTCAATCAGTGCATGCATTGCATCACCTTCTGACTGCGAATGTCCAACTTCGAAGTAGTGGTGGTTTATGGTGATGTTCAACGTTTTAGCCGCATATGCGTACATTGTTACCACAATTATATTTTTATTTTGGCTGCCACAGATGTCAGGATAAAAATTAAACTCCGTAAACCCCTCTTGAACCTTGTTCTTAATGAAGTCGAACACAAAACTACTTCTTTCATTTGATCCCTTGCGTCCTATAGTTTCATCCCAAAAGTAGCAGTGTCCTTTATTTTTACATATGTCATAAATCGTAAAATTATAGGCAGCAAGTTTTATTTTATAGTAAAATACTGAAACTTCAGATTGTGGAGTGTTCAGTATTTTTTGTAAGTCATAACAAGCAGTCAGAACATCATTAGATTGCTTTGCTCTTTGCTTATCGCTATCTTTTAACGACCTTTCAACATTTTTATTGGCAATATGCAAAGCTTGTTCATAATCAAGCTTAAGTTTTTCGTTACCACCAGCATTTTTAAATACGTCACAATTGAGACATAGATCATCATCATTTTCATCATTTCAGCCGTTAAACGTCTACTACTGAACACAGGACTCCCTCATGGATCTCCATGAGGGGTAGTTGCCATACTCACCACGTTTGGCAGGCGGGTTGGTGAGCGCAGTACGGGATGTTGATACACGGAAAGACGCTGCTGCCCATCTTCCGTAGGTATCCCTTAGCAGGCACTTACTGCATCCACGGGCAAGAGAGGAGGGGCAACATTCTACTGCCGGTACCCCACGGGACATAGATATTTTTTTGGTTTATCGCAGTCCATATTATATTCAGTGCAAAATATTTCTCTATGCTGTCGTATTTTTGCTATTTCAGCTTGATCCGAACGGACCTCTTTCATCCATTCCAGATAAAGTTGATGTAATTTTGGCAGGTTTAGCTGTTCACCGAGATAAAGTTTTGATGAGCGTTGTCAAACATAGTGTGAATCTATCACTGGTATTTGTGAGATATGTTCGCGAATGGACTGTTTGACTTGATCTGGAATAGCATTTTTTCGCGTCCTGTGAGTGCCTATCTGGTCTTAGGAAAAAGATCCCGTAGCAGATTTATCTATTTTTTGAAATAGTGTCTGTACCCACATGTCACTTATCGAAAGGGTGTTCAGAAAAATTGTCTTACAGGTACGTATTTCTTCCCCTAGAAAAAAATTATATTCGAGAGAACACTTACGTCGACTCGAAGCAATTGAGCTGGCAGTAACATGTTTTTTGGAACACTTAACAAATCTGCTCACATAAAGAATAAGAGTTAGTAAAATTTAAAAATGAGATTAGAAGTTAGGTTATATACATATTTCATTTTACGCACCTGTCTCCATAAAAATTGCCGGTGGTGGTCCAACTTTTTTGCAACTATTTTCGGCATCATCACTTAAAGAAGGCTTTTCATCTAAATAAACATCACACTTCACTAAGTATGATAGCAATAATTGTTTCAAAGAAATTGTATCACAGGCTTAAACACGGTAGGTAGGTACCAAAAGTACATACACACGAAATACTGTATTGGCGTCCGTTGGATCAGTTATTTCACTTTTAGCTAAGGCTAACTCAATTATCCTACTGCAACGACTCATTTTCAACATCTGTTAATATCATTTATCACATAAAATTACACTTTTTCGCAAAAAACAGTGGGAAACAACAGTTCAAACAGCAAAGTACTCAATCAAATAAGTCGCCAAACGAACAAGGGATAGCGCGTGCGGAGAGAGTCCCACGTAATAACATTGTATGTCAAATTATCGAGTGTGATTTTAAACTAAACATGCGGACTATTACGAAGAAAGTAATTGTAACTCAAGTTAACATCGTTAAACTTACTATTAGAAAAAAATATTTGGATATGAAAACATTGTATCTCTTGTTACAATTATAGATCTATCAAAAATTGTTTAAAACAGACGAAAAAAATAATTGTATAACGTGTTGCAGTTTTTTTACTGTTATTTTATTATTTAATGGGCAAGATTATTTTGCGTAACTTCAGATACCATTTTGTTAACTTCTGGGTCATTACTTACGATGTTTTTCCACATTCTAAATCAATAACCAGAAGGGATAGAGATACGAGTATCAGATTGAAAAATTGGGCTTCAAACGCTCAGCATGAATATGATTGTAACTCAATTCGGCTAAAAAGTGAGTTACAATGATTTTCCTTGCAGGTGTCGATATATCCTGACTGCTCTAACTGCAACCCTACTATTCCAAAAAACTAGTTAGCTTAGATTGCAGCAATGTGAGTGATAAGTCTCTTCCTAAATCTAAATCTAAAATGAGCCGCAAGTCTAGTTATGAAGCAGATTCAGCTTCTCAGGATAACACATGTTGTTCTCGGTCAATGGTAAGCCTTAGCTCTCGTTGAGAAGAGCTTTGAGACGCCCGTGATGTAGCTCGTCTCGCTCTGTCAATAACTGCTAATCGCATTTCTCTCTCGGGAGAGCTTTCATTGGCTCGAGAAGTTGAGTTACTAACTCTCAATTAGAATTAACACTCGAATTTAGAGATAAAGATAATCGTTTTTAGGTGGCATTGATGCAGGTAAATGCAAATAAAATGTAAATAGAATAAAACCAACATTTCCCTTCACTGCTCTGCTCCTATTAGTTGTAGCGTGATGAAAAGTATACTATAACTAGCTCAGGAGTATGAAAAATAATTGTACCAAGTTTCGTTAAAATCCGTCGAGTAATTTTTGTTTATATAACGGTTATACATACAGACAGACTGACAGACAGACAGACAGACAGACAGACAGACAGACAAAAATTTTACTGATTGCATTTGCGTCCCGTCCCGTCGCGTCCCGTCCCGTCCCGTCCCGTCCCGTCCCGTCCCGTCCCGTTGCGTCTTGTCGCGTCCCGTCGCGTCCCGTCGCGTCCCGTCGCGTCCCGTCCCGTCCCGTCCAGTCCCGACCCGTCCCGTCCCGTCCCGTCCCGTCCCGTCCCGTCGCGTCCCGTTCCGTCCCGTCGCGTCCCGTCCCGTCCCGTCTCGTCCTGTCCCGTCCCGTCCCGTACCGTCCCGTCCCGTCCCGCCCCGCCGGCCCCGCCCCGTCCCGTCCCGTCGCGTCCCGTTCCCATCCCGTCCCGTCCCGTCGCGTCCGGTCCCGTTCCCGTCCCGTCCCGTCCCGTCGCGTCCTGTCCCGTCCCGTCCCGTCCCGTCCCGTCCCGTCGCGTCGCGTCCCGTCTCGTCTCGTCTTGTCCTTTTTAGGAGCAATACGTACAACAAATACGTACGTGCGACGTCCCTATATAATAATAATAATAATAATAATGCTGGACAAATCACACAGCATCATCTAGCCCCAAGCTAAGCAGAGCTTGTGTTATTATATCCGTATATATAGGCGACGGGACGGGACGGGACAGGACGGGACAAAACGGGACGCGACGGGACGGGACGGGACGCGACGCGACGGGACGGGACGGGACGGGACGGGACGGGACGGGACGGGACGGGACGGGGCGGGACGGGGAGAGGCGGGCGGGACGGGACGGGACGGGACGGGACGAGACGCGACGGGACGGGACGGGGAGAGGCGGGGTGGGACGGGAACGGGACGGGACGGGACGGGAACGCGACGGGATGGGACGGCACGGGACTGGGCGGGGCGGGCGGGACCGGACAAGACGGGACGGGACGGGACGGGACGGGACGGGGCGGGACGGGACGGGACGGGACGGGACGGGGCGGGACGGGGAAAGGCGGGGCGGGACGGGAACGGGACGGGACGGGACGGGAACGCGACGGGACGGGACGGGACGGGACGGGACAGGACGGGACGGGACGCGACGGGACGGGACGGGAACGGGACGGGACGGGACGGGACGCGACGGGACGGGACGGGAAAGGACGGGGCGGGGCGGGACGGGACGGGACGGGACGGGACGCGACGGGACGGGACGGGACGGGAACGGGACGGGGCGGGCGGCTCGGGACAAGGCGGGACGGGACGGGACGGGACGGGACGGGACGGGACGGGACGGGACGGGACGGGACGGGACGCAAATGCAATCAGTAAAATTTTTGTCTGTCTGTATGTATAACCGTTATAGAAACAAAAACTACTCGACGGATTTTAACGAAACTTGGTACAATTATTTTTCATACGTCATCCTGAGCTGGTTATAGTATACTTTTCATCACGCTACAATTAATAGGAGCAGAGCAGTGAAGGGAAATGTTGGTTTTATTCTCATTTACATTTTATTTGCATTTACCTGCATCAATGCCACCTAAAAACGATTATCTTTATAAATTCGAGAGAAGCTAAGAGAATGAGAAATAGGCGTTCTCAAGAATCGGCAGAGGAAAGAGCACATCGGTTAAACTTTGTTATAATCTCATTTACATTTTATTTGCATTTATTTGCATTTC
This sequence comes from Pasiphila rectangulata, assembly GCA_963082625.1. Classification (NCBI taxonomy): domain Eukaryota; kingdom Metazoa; phylum Arthropoda; class Insecta; order Lepidoptera; family Geometridae; genus Pasiphila; species Pasiphila rectangulata. The sequence goes on along the minus strand of OY720261.1, from coordinate 6,889,901 downwards.
TAGATCAGGAGCTAGAGTTTCCGTGGTCACCTTAGGAGGTTCACGAAACTGTGCAGACAACGCCTGTATTTTTTCGTCCTGTCCTGTCCTGTCATGTCCTGTCCTGTCCTGTCCTGTCCTGTCCTGTCCTGTCCTGTCCTGTCCTGTCCTGTCCTGTCATGTCCTGTCCTGTCCTGTCCTGTCCTGTCCTGTCCTGTCCTGTCCTGTCTTGTTCTGTCCTGTCCTGTCCTGTCCTATCCTGTTCTGTCCTGTCCTGTCCTGTCATGTCCTGTCCTGTCCTGTCCTGTCCTGTCCTGTCCTGTCCTGCCCTGTCCCGTCCCGTCCCGTCCCACCCCGTCCCGTCCCGTCCCGTCACGTTCCGTCCCGTCCCGTTCCGTCCCGTCCCGTCTCGTCCCGTCCCGTTCCGTCCCGTCCCGTCCCGTCCCGTCTCGTCTCCTCTTGTCTTGTAAAAAAAGGTCAGACAAAACAGTCTCATCTGTTTAGGACGCCCTCTGCCTGGATGGAGGCCATTAAAGTTTATCTACTCATTTAGACACAAAGGCCACAAAGACCTCTTTATCCTATCTTCGTAGAACCACTTTTGAGGAGCTGGAGTAGCAAGAAAATATATAAAGTATATAAATTTCTGCCGTAAAACGTCCACTACTGAACACAGGCCCGGATCCCTCATGGATCTGCATGAGGGGTAGATGCCATATTCACCACGCTTGGCAGGCGGGTGGGTGAGCGTAGTACGGTATATTGATACACGGAAAGACGCTGCCCATCTTCCGGAGGGGAGGAAATTATTTGAATCTAATCCAGAGTACCTAATCGGGGGTCAAACAAGATTTTCAAAGGTCATTGCCAACCATAACGGCTCGTAGTACCCCCTACTATCTAACAGACGAAGCTGTGACAATGCAATAAGGATTTCGTAGTGGTGACACTGAGTACAAATGATTGAGCTCACTCATTTCGTATAGAAACAAAACGTTGCGGTCTCATTGCGGTATGTGCGTATCTAACGATATAAATCTTTGGCGGTGATAAAAATAAATTACGATACATTACCATATCCAAATCTATCTTTAAACATTATGGTTAGCCCATAATGTTGTTTAAAGTTTTGGCTAATGCAATTTGTGCAGTAGTAGAAGTTTGTGAGTAGTTCATCCGGGAAAGTATCCATACCTATTTTTGCCGCCAAACAGTAATAATGTCTTCATTGCTGTGTTCCCGTTTGAAGGGTAGGGGGGCCGGTGAATTTACGGCCACGTAAGAGCTTACAACTTTATCTCTCAGGGTGACTGGCGTAATGCATTGCAGTGTTGGTCACGTGCTTAGTGAACGTGATCACCGCGGTATTGTAGTTGAAATAGGCAGAGATTACCGCTTAACAACATGTGGGCCTTTGGCTTGTTTCGTCATTTAGTCGTAAAAAAATATATCTTAAATTATCATTTGGGTTTCAACAAAACTCTTCTTTTATTACGTACAACTCTGACCACTCTTCATTCCAAAATCTACTCCATCCAAAGGTTATCTGGAAGAGATCGCTTCTTAGTGATATGACCGCCCATAGTTACCGCCCATAGTTGTTAATTTGTTTTTTTTTTTAGTTTATTCTGTTTATATTTTTTGTGTACAATAAAGAATTTGCGTTCATTCATTCATTCAAAACATTATCATACTGACTTTAATATCTAAGGTATTATCTACTCTTTAGTTTCAAGTGCCACAGTTCTACCACCACTGGAAGTGCCGACCGTAAACTTCAGGATTTTAGATAATAAACCCAAATTAGAGCGGTTTATGGTCTATTTTCCCCTGACTTCCGTTACCAGTGGCAAGGTCTCGAAAGTGCCAAGTACACACGCATAAAACTCCTTTTTAATGCAGAGGTCCGGTACCTTTAAAACAAAATGGCAGTAAGACCACCGAAAAACGACCACTAAAACGTAGCAATTTCGTCGAAACTAGGAAACACTATTAGAACTAGTTTATTATATTATCTTATCTGTGCTCACTTAGGTTACATAAGTTTATATTTCTGAATTAGAATTCTTTAATTTGTCAACAAAGAAAACCTAATTGTAGATAGATAGATAGCAAACTCTTTATTGCACACCACATTAAGAGAACATAAACAATTTAGATATAAGGTAAAAAACAACACAGGAGTACAAAGGGCGGCCTTATCGCTATGAGCGATCTCTTCCAGGCAACCTTGGGATGGACAGGAAAATGAAGGAGGCTATATCGTGGCGTAAAATATAAGTATGTTAAGAAATAAAACAAACATGAATAAATAAGTATATAATCTTAGATTAGGTACAAAGGTATTTATAATTAGGTGTTATAGAGTTTTATATTAGGTATATATTTTACATAAAAAGAACGTATACGTATAAAAAGATCTTGTGATGTATTTTTATACGTAGTTTGATAGACCTCACCTTGACATAACATTGTTTTTAACTAGCACGGGAGATCAGGTGTTGAAAGTTTTTTTTTATTTTTTTTATTTAGAACACCAACATGGAACACAAACATTTTTAAATGAGTGTAAGGAGATACATTTGTTAAGTGCAAGTATAATTAAAGGTGTAGACAACATGCATAATGTGATAACTTAAAACTAAAAAAAAATAAGTATTACAGTTTTTTATAGAAACAAAACATGCCATACTACTATTGACTAAAATTAAACACTAAATTAAAATATTATGAAGCAAGTTTTTTTTTAAATGTATACAGTGATTCATAAAATATATCCAGGTCAGTCCATGACAGATGACAGAAAGTTGCCGTAAACATGTAATATATTGTAAAGATTTTAATAAATAAATGAATGAAATGTAATGAATGAAGGTCGTGTTCTGCCATAAGTGAGTCCCAGGGACCATCAGTTATGGCTTTAAGGTTAGTCTCAAAACTTATGTAAACAAAACACTAGCACTCAAACAAACATAGACCTATTAATGTATGTAGAACAGCTGCGTCAGAGGTCCCACACCTCATAAACGTCGCCTCTTGCAAAAACTATCATAACTCTCTCCCGACACCGGCTGTGATCTCCCTTCGCGTAGAGCTGCACAGTGTTAGACATGGCCGCCCCGAAATTCCTACGAATTTGTTTGTCTAGTGGATCTGGATCTCCATAAGGGGCAGTTGCCATACTCACCAAACTTGGCAGGCGGGTTGGCGAGCGCAGTATGGAATGTTGATACACGGAATGACGCTGCTGACGATATTCAAGAGAGGAGGGGCAACATTCTACTGCTGGCATCCCACGGTTGCTGAATGTTTTTCCAATATTTAGTAGTGTTTACTTGACCACATTGTATTCTCATGATAGCTTACGAGTAATATTACTGCTGATACATGAAAATACGGTCATGTGTATGTACATAAGTGTATAGTCGAGTGATGAGATATATTAATTGATTTGATAATTCTGCCCAATGTCAATAGAGCCAATTATGTAATATTTTAACTTATCTTCACTTTCCGGTCTTAGCATCCAGGTTTTGTTCACGATCTTTGCAACATAGACCCTCATCTAGCAGAAGGTCTCCAAGCGTTGCGTTTTCCGCCTACTTTTAATCTATATTATATATTTTATACGTTTGTCGCAGGAGAGATATGCGATTAAAAAGATTTCGAGAAGACTCGAGCGCAAAAAAAAAGTAAAGATATATTTTACGTTATCTCATTAAATCTTAGCCCAATAAATTAATCCATCTTCACCACATTCCAGCTAGCTCTAAACAGGCAAGTTGTGACAATTTTTTGTTTTTTTTAACGTTTAGGGTGATTTATGGGTTTTGACAGTTTTTTATTGAGAAATACGAATAGGTCAGTTTTTGCGTAGAATGGAATTGTTATTTGGGTTTATTTGATTTTTTAGTACTGTACTAAATGTCTAGATAATAACTCCACAGTGAGCTACGTTTCGTCTCTACATATATCTTCGTGATCAAAAAAATTATAACTAGGTAGTTATTACAAAATATTTTATTATATATATTTTTTTGATTAAATCTTGAACCCCAATAAATTAAGCCGTCTCTACCACCTTCCTAGCTCTACCCAAACGAGGTTACAGTTGTTGAACAAAGGAGTGAAAAAGGTAGCTTTTCAGTTTATTTGCATCGTCCCTTTATGGGACAACTTTGTGACAATGGAAGATTTATTCGTTATTTTGCATGCACTGTGGTTATTCAAAAGGTTTTAGGGTGATTTAGGGGTCTGACACTTTTTTATTGAAAAATAGGTCAGTTTTTGCGTAGAATGGAATTGTTATGGATGTTTTTGAGTGTTTTTTGGTGCTGAAGTAAAATCTCAGTGACGAAATCAGAGTCTAACGGAGACTCCGTTAGATCGCTGTATTTTTAACAGTTGGTAAAGGTTGGCATTGTAATGTTAAACGGGTTTTATACTCACGTTAATTATACTTGAAAATAGTTTTACAATGTAGTTTTGAAGCTAATTGTACGTTGAAAATCATCATCATCAGCCTTTATCGACCCACTGCTGGGCATAGGCCTCCCTTTGATTTTGCCATTCGCCTCTGTCATAAGCTATTCTTAGCCAGGTGCAACCCACGGTCTTCCGAACATCGTCAACCCATCGGGATGGTGGACGACCCCTTTTTCTGTGCCCTTCTTTCGGCCACCATTCAGTCAGCATTTTCGTCCACCTGTCGTCATTTCGTCTGGCCAAGTGTCCTGCCCAACTCCATTAGAGCCCCCGTTGAAAATAGTGTTGTGAAAATAATGTTGAAACCTATTTTCAACGTATAAATTAACGTGAGTAGAAAACTCCTTTAAATTGCAATAAATAGTGTAACTCACGAGTGTTTTGAAAGTGAAACAGTTGGTGGTTCTTTTTTATGAAAAAAAGAATGGGCACAAATATATGGAACCTGGTCCCGGTACCAATCAGAATAAATGATAAACTGTTGTCAAGGTGTTTTTGAGTAGATTAATAATAACTATGGCGCTAGTCTTGATTTACTGTCCGATCGAAGTAATCATACTTGAAATTTATGAAATCCTGCTAAGTACACATACTTTCATTGACATTCTTCAAATCAAATCAATCAATCAAAAACTTTTATTTGTAACTAAGAAGTGTTTCTTAGTTACAAATAAAAGTTTTTGATTGATGTGTATACATAGCAGTCATTTCGAATTGCTCAGAGAAGAAAAGAAAGACAGGAACAATAGAAGAGATTAAATAAATAAATAAATAAATAATGCTGGATAAATCACACAGCATCACCTAGCCCCAAGCTAAGCAGAGCTTGTGTTATGGGTACTAGATGACTGATATACTTAATACATTATACTTTATAAGAGTAACTAAACACCTGAAACAATGGAAGCTATAATATCTTTGAATTGTTTTTAGCTAATTAAAGGGGTAATTGTTACTATGCAAAGTAACTATTATGGAGAATGTGCTTTCGAGTTGCACAATTTAATTCCGCCAGCCCCTTTTTCTACCGTACATCTAGGGAACCCGGCCAAGGCGCCTTGGCATATAATAATACATACGTAATACGTACGCACGAAACGCTTTGATTCCACATTTTTTATGGGTACTGCGAAGATCTGGAATTCGTTGCCGGAGTCAGTATTCCCGGAAATGTACAATTTGGGTATCTTCAAATGTACATTTTAGTGGTATGAGGCTCCTTTTAAGTATGTATATACCTGTGCTAGGAGATCTCGCTCTTCCTCGGTACTTATTAAACATAATGATTACGTGTGTATACGAAATAAAAAAAAAATATTTTTATGAACTATTTTCTCACATTGCTTTGGTAATGTAAATAAATGGTAAAAGTTGGGTAGTTCCTAACCGATTTCAAGAAAAGGAGAAGGTTATTCAGTCGTATTATATTCTTTTTACATTCTCTGCTTCCTCAGAACTCCGTCGTGTATGAACCGATTTTGAAAATTATTTTTGAGTTCGAAAAAACTCCATTCTTCATACCCCACACTCCATAGTTCCATATTTTTTAAACCTAAGTTCTGATGATGTGTTCAGTAGGTTGATCGATTCATATTTAGCTCAAGGTTAAGCATTTGCAATTAGAAAGCATAATTTGTTGAAGTGGAACTAATGAAGAAGACAGCAACTCAATTTACGGGTCATCTCATGCCCATGAATGCAGTAAGAGCCTGCTAAGGGATACCTCCGGAAGATGGGCAGCAGCGTCTATCCGTGTATCAACATCCCATACTGCGCTCACCAACCCGCCTGCCAAGCGTGGTGAGTATGGCAACTGCCCCTCATGGAGATCTATGAGGGAGGCCTGTGTTCATCAGTGGACGTTTTATGGCTGAAATGATGATGTAATGAAAGAAAGAATATCAGAGATGCAAAATGCTGAAGATTATTTTGTTTTAAATAATTACGAGTGCGAAATCGCTAACTAAAGTTTTTAATTAACATTATTTGATTGCTTAGTCCGCATTGTTCCTTAGAAACGCCATTGTCTGTCCTATAGCTTTATCTTCTTAGTAATGTCCCCCTGTCCGCCCAAGGTAGTTAGAACACAGTTATGTTAGGGGTAGGTATAGGCATGTCAGGTCGTCTGTCAAGTGTCAAGTGACATTTTGCAGGGGCGACGCGTACGAAGGTATGATATGTCGCATGCAATGGGGGAAGATAGGTAAGTAAGAGAACAACTTGACAAGTTACCATCCGCAGAGAGTGATGTTGGGTATTAATATACATAGTATAAAACAAAGTCACTTCGCGCTGTCTGTCCCTATTTATGTGCTTAGATCATTAAAACTACGCAACGGATTTTGATGCGGTTTTTTTCAATAGATAGAGTGATTCAAGAGAAAGGTTTATATTATATGTATAACACAAATATAGTAGAGGAACACTGATCGTTTTGGAGGTTTCTTATGTAATGTCGTAAATAAACACATTTCTTTGCGCTTACATTGCAAACGCTGGCTGAACCCTATGAAATAGATCAAAATAATGTACTACAGTATTGTACACCTTAAAAAGGTTTACAAAAAAGTCCTCGAAGGTATATTCTGAAGTATATTTAGTATCAACATTGCACCCGTGCGAAGCCGGAGCAGGTCGCTAGTAATTAATAAAATGATGAGAAAACATTCTAAAATTCCTATTCACCTTCAACAGGGTAGTCTGTCGGAGAAAATATTAATTAAATTTCTCATAACAAGTATGAAATACCCGCATTATCCTGTAGTCCCAGTCAGAATATTTATATTAATAACATGTTGAATGTAGTCACAAAAAACACACACGCTTTTGTCTGGATTTAGCTTCTAAAGAGACATGTTACAGAGCCTTTTCTTTCCTTGATATGCCAGCTGTATACCTAGCTGTGTAGAATGTTACCCCTGCTCTTATGCCCGTGTATGCCAAGGGCTACCTTCGGAAGAGCCGTACTTACCGTTACTTAGTACTTTGTAAACTTTCGCGATCTGTAGACATAATTTTTAAACTGATTAACGGGACATTATCACGTAATTACCTTATTTTATTATTTCCCGACGTTTCGAGTGCCCTGCTGCCTTCGTGGTCACGGGTGAACTGATGTACTGGAGCTAGAATCTGCGACTATTTTTATTGAGATTATCAATTTTTTCACAATTGACGGTAGTCGCGGATTCAACTCTCAACTTGCGACGGTAGCTCCAGAAAATCAGTCTACGCGTGACTATGAGGGCAGCAGGGCATTCGAAACGTCGAGAAATAATAAAATGAGGTAGTTACGCGATAAAGTCCCGTTGATTAGTTTAAAATTACCGTTACTTGTTGTGCAAGCAACACCACGGAAAGTAAAATGAAGTTTAATCACATAAATAAACATCACTGTTCTCACACTAGGTTACAGAGTCTTCTCTGACAAACCAACCCATTTAATTCTCATACATTTCAGTTACTGTCATGGGGTGCCGGCAGTAGTATCTACGGGCAAGAGAGGAGGGGCTCCTCTCTTACCCGTGGATGTAGTAAGAATCTCCTGAGGGATAACTATGGGATAACGTACTGCGCTCGTCAACCCAGCAGGTAGGCAGGCGCCACGCATGGTGAGTATGGTACAAACCCCCTCATGAGAGATACGAGGTCGAACAGGAAATTGATTGTAAAATAGATGATAACCACGTAAGCAAAATGATAGTAAATAAGAACATTAGAAATAGATTTTTAGATTATTGTATAAAAATTGCAGAGATTGTAAGAAATAGTAATAAGATTTAAATAAAATATGACAATTACCTACATATTGTTAGCAATACATTAATATGTCATATAAAATTAGAAATAAGAAACTAGATTAAGAAAATGTACAATAGAAATAAAAAAATCAGTATAAGTAGTAATAATTAATAAATAAGATATATTTTTATTAGGATATAGAAAGAAAAATAAAAGCTGTCTACAACCTTTATTTTACCACGATTTATAAAGACTCTGAATATATCAGAAGTGGATAGGTAGACTAGCCGTCGGCCCCTAAAAAGGCAAATAGTAGGCGCTAAAAAAAACCCCCTCATGATCAGAGGTAATTCTTACGGGAGGCCATTGTCTATCAATGGACTTCCTATGGCTGAGATGAAGTCCTTTCGGTATCAAGCTAAACACTACAGGAGTTTTAGCTTATTTTTTTTCCGCGAGGGCTAGGACTTTTTTAAAGTGGAGTGTGCTCTAATATATGTATTTTTGTACATTATTAAATGAAGTGTAGTAACAGAACTGGCAAAGTCAATGTGAGACAAGGAGTCGAATAAAATTGTTAGAATTTTCAAAATTGTCTAAAGTATTTACAATGTTATTTCGGTGCGCTGAAGTCTGAGGCAATATTCTACCAGTGTTCTTTATTTACAAAGTCGATCTAAAAATCACCTTATACCCACACGTACACGTCAGCCTAAGCAGGAACCTTCGATAAATCCTGATTTTTCCTTCACCCGCGACACGCAACCCTTTTTAATTCATAGCTTATAGGGCTATTCTTAGGTCCGAAGTGAACAAACTTGGGGAAGAGGGGTGAAAGAAAGTGGCTTTGTCTGTGGGTGGTATTGATCGGGGTAGTTCAATATTCCCGGTGCAATGATGGTATTGTTTGTAATAAAATTGTCCTTTGGATTACACAGCGACAATGAATGGTTGACGGCATCAAGCACATATGTATACAATAGAGGGGAAATAAGGTCACAATAATTCCGAAACACATTGTCTAGTCTTGTCTTCTTATTTTATGGCTTTTTGTGTTTGGTTTTATACAATTCCGCCAGTGTAAAGTTAATTTATAAATTCTTATGTTATTTTGGCTGGCCATGTTGGCGGCCATTTTCAACTTCCCGAAACACATTAGTGCTTTGCACTAATGCAATGACAACTGTCTCTCGCCTTTGACAGTACAGCGCCAACAGCCGACCTGTGTACTTCTTCTTTTCTTTTTAATGGCTGATGCATGCCACTTGCTGCAACTCTGCCAGTGTCAGGTAGGTAAAAGTATCATAAACGTGTTGAGAGCGGGTAAGGCAATTTTAAGCCACAACATTATCGGAAAACAAAATGATTAAGCCGACCTGTGTACTTTTCCGCGGAATTGTTTTTTGGACAAAATAAATGACATTTCCTCTTTTGTCTTGTCTTTTTAATTTATGGTTTTTTGTGTTTGGTTTTACACAATTCCGCCAGTGTCAATTTTATAAATTTTTATGTTATTTGGCTGGCCATGCTGGCGGCCATTTTTTCTCCATTTCCTCTCTGTTGGGTATGTCCTCGATAGTTGACGTACATATACTTATTTAAACAATAATATTAAACCTTTAAGGAGGATTTATTTTAAAATATCGGGAATGTTCATGTTACTACTTGTTAAGTTGGTGGAGGCACCAACTGTTTCAAGCCCAAATTGAGAGCCTTCTTTAGGGTGATGAGTGATGACAGTCAGATAAACATTCCCGATATTTTAATATGAATTCATGATAGTTAGTATAGTAATAGGGGTAACAATCTATGCCATGGGGTACCGGCAGTAGAATGTTGACTCTTGTCATGCCCATGGATGCAGTAGGAGCCTGCTAAAGGATAACTCCGGAAGATGGGCAGCGTCTTTCCGTGTATCATCCCATACTGCACTCACCAACCTGCCTGCCAAGCGTGGTGAGTATGGCAACTACCCCTCATGGAAATAAAAAATCCTTAGATAAGAAAAAGATTAAGAAGAACATTAAACCAACAGAACACACCCTGGAAAGATTACTAGAGTCATGATGACTTGCAAAAAAAACCTTGAACTCCACAGCATAACTCAATAACCCACGCATCAAGTTTTCAAGTTTTGTTCAAGTCTTGTTCAAGTTTATTCATCCTTAAATAATTACACAAATACTGACGCTAATGCCACAAAAACTGGCCATCTCCAATCAACGAGATCGAAACCTGTCAAGCGTGCAGCGACTTCAAAGGAGGTGTCCTTTCATAGAGGTGTCAAGCGTGAGTCATGCGAGGGTAGAGGTTCTGTCAAGATTCAAGAGTTTTAATTTTCGCTGTGAGATTACATTTTATCTCGTAAAAGTAAAATACGTGTCTAATATTTTTTGATAGTCTATAGACGGGACTTATCAAAATATTAGACACGTATTTTACTTTTTAACGTAATAAAAATAAATGTAAACCATTGTCTTTTAAACTTTATCACAACACATTATTAACATACATAATAACTAGGTATTTATTGCGTAAATTACCTTTATTATTTCCCGAAGTTTCGCCTGGATTACTGGAAGACTGACGTGTTGGAGGTAGTGCATCAAAGCGAAGGCGTTTGTTTAACTACCCTCACTTGATCTTTATAAAAATTAATTCTAAAAACTTCTTATGTCGCACGAGCTCGCATTAAAACAATTTTAATTTTAACGAGACATTTTTTTAAAGCGTTAAATTGCGAAGAGTGGAGGCTAACAATAATATTTTTTTTTATTATTTGCCGTGGGATGTTGGCAGCAGAATTTTGCCCCTCCTCTCATGCCCGTGCAAATTAAGTAATAAATTAAGTCTAAAAACTTCTTATGTCGCACGAGCTCGCATTAAAACAATTTTAATTTTAACGAGACATTTTTTTAAAGCGTTAAATTGCGAAGAGTGGAGGCTAACAATAATATTTTTTTTTATTATTTGCCGTGGGATGTTGGCAGCAGAATTTTGCCCCTCCTCTCATGCCCGTGCAAGCAGTAATAATCTGCCAAGGGATACCTCCGGAAGATGACCAGCAGCATTCCATGTGTCAAAAAATTGTACTGCGCTCGCCAACTCGGCTGCCAAGCGTGGTGAGTGTGGCAACAACCACCTAATGATCGCAGTGGACGGACTACGTCTAAGATGATGATGATTTTTTTATTAATTTTTATGGAAATTAAAAATCAAAATTGCATGTGCCTCTGCGTTTTCGCCATACCTACTTATTTCATTTTGATCAACCTTAGCAGATATTGTTATTTACTTTTTAAAAATTTGTTGTGAAACTATTGTTTTTTAATTGTAAATTTTAAAGTAAAGAAAAGAAATGGGGGAGGCCTTTGCCCAGCAGTGGGACACTAATGGCTAATAATAAAAGTAGAGACCCACCCACCTTAAATTTATTAATATAAAATTCAAAACGAGAGTTATTGAATTAAAATCTATGTCAATTATATTTGCACCCCTTAAAACTCAAAATATAACCAACAAACAAGGTACCTAAATATTGAAATTCCATTATCATCACAACCCCTTTGTTGACGGAACCCTATAAAGCGCCTTGATGGAAAAACTTGATTGTGGTTGTGCAAGGTCAGTTGCACGGGAGCTCACGGGAGCTGTGCAGTATAATCATAAGTTACAGAAACTGCAGATATTATTCGATATTTTTTTGATTCATTATCAATTATCATCCACAGCCTGACTTCACCCACTGCTGAGTGTAGGCCTTCCTAAGTTTGTGCCAGTTGTTTTCTAGACCTTAGCCGCGCCTTTGACACAATCAACCATACCATCCTGTGGGGGAAGCTGCGAGACGGTTCTGGGGTCCCAGCTGATGTTGTTGACCTGCTAGCCTTCTGGTACCAGAACCAGACCAACAACGTCAGGTGGGGTAACGAGCTGTCGGACAGTTTCCACCTGAGCAGCGGGGTGAGACAAGGGGGGCTGACCTCTCCAGACCTGTTCAACGCGTACATCAATGGGTTGGTCGTGGAGCTGAGCAACACGCAGGTAGGGCTCAGGTTAGATAACAGATATGTTAATAACCTGAGCTATGCTGATGACATGGTGTTGCTCAGCCCTACGATTAAAGGATTGAGAAGATTGTTGAACATCTGTGAAGAGTACGCGAATAAGCACGATTTAATATACAATGGTAAGAAAACAGAAATGGTAGTATTTAGGTCTGGAAAGGGTCCTGAAAACATACCAGAGGTCTACCTCAATAAACAACCTGTTAAGGTAGTTGATCGATTCAGGTATCTTGGCCACATCGTTACATCTAACCTTAAGGATGACGATGACATAGACCGGCAACGCAGAGCGCTATGCATAGTCGGAAATATGATAGCTAGAAAATTTTTTAAAGCTGCACCTGACGTGAAAATTACACTCTTCCGATCTTTCTGTCAGTCTTTTTACACCTGCCAACTCTGGACCAACTACACGAAGAAGTCGCATGATGGTATTAGAGTGGCGTACAACAATATCTTTAGGCACCTCATGGACTATAAACGTCACTGCAGCGCTTCTGAAATGTATATGAATGCACGAATTGACTCCTTTCAGGCCATACAAAGAAAGAGAATTGCTTCATTTATGTCTAGAGTTGACAGGTGTAATAACACTATTATAAAAAGCCTGTCCGACCGAATTCTGATAACAAACATGTATAAACGTTGGGTGGAACTAGCCACCTAGATAGTGTTATATTAGTAAGTTTTAAAGCTATAAGTACCTAAAGCATGTACTTAATTTATTTTATTTTATTGTTTTTGACTTTATTTGTATTGTATTATTATTTATAAGCACTGTGTACCTATATGGATCTTTTGATATCTGAAATAAACAATTATTATTATTATTATTATTATAATGGCCCTGTACTAGTCGCATCCACTGTCGCCCCGCGGCGTGAACTATGTCGTCGATCCACCTCGCCACCGGTCTCCCGACACTTCTCTTTCCCATCCTTGGCCACCAATCTTGGCATTGCTCCACCTGTCATCACCTATCCTTGTAATGCCCTGTCCAACTCCATTGAGTTCCGTTGGAGACTTGACGTCTTGGACTTTCGACCTACGTCGAGATTATGAGTTGCTAATTATCATCATCGTCATCTCAGCTGTAAGACGTTCACTGCTGGACAGGCAGCCTTCATGGATTTGTATGTACTGATCATGAGGTGTTTATGCCATACTCACCAAGCTTAGCAGGCGGATTGGCGAGTGCAGTGCGGTATGTAGATAATTATATAATATTTAATTAAATACACACTGATTAGTATACATAATTGTAGTATGCACTTATACTTGTGTATTTATCTAATATTAAGTATCGAATTTAAGGGAAATATAAAAGGTGAGAACTCGACAAATAACCAAGACAACTGATGCTGTATTCATAAGTCATAATAAAAAAAATGTTTGATAAATAGGACCCAAGCCACAAAGAAAAGCCAGTTGAAAGAAAGAAAGAAAGAAAACAATATTTATTTATGTCTCATTTACAAATACACAAACGGAACTGTTACAATAAAATATTTATAGACATAAATCGGTCGCCAACTCGGCGTACGCTGTGTTAGACACAGCACTGGTTTTCAGTGAATAAGTTTAAGTAGAAATGAGCGGTCTCTGCGTTCATTTCAAAAATGTACGGTACCTTGATTTTCATAATGTTAACTCAGATTCGTATCATCACCATTGGTACTTGTCTAACCTATGCTACGAATTAAGTAAAACATCACAGTAGGTTATTGAAAGAACCGAATAATACTAAAAATACTTACCTTATCTATCATTAAGAAACTCTGTATAAAATAAAATTAAGTATATGTGATTTGAAAGCTGATATTGCCATACTCGTAATAATAATGTATGCATGTTAGTCAGGGAGATAATATATATATATATATATATATATATATATATATATATATATATATATGTATATATATGACAACCTGTACATGGTATTTTTTTAACCAAAACGGGAAGTAATTTTTTGATAATTGCTATAAATTCGTATTTGTTTGTAAAGTATATTAATTATAAATTAATATAAGAATAAGTAATATGATATTTAACAGCTGTTTTATCTGAATTCTTAGCGTGTACTGCATCACCTACACCTGCATCGAATTGTGCTGATCCACGAAGATCTGACTACTGTGGGAGCGAGACAAATAATAAATGAGTTATTATGTGGGAGAGAGAAGGAACATAAGAGTTTATTTCAATAATATAACGCACAATCTATTTATGACATCATCGGTTTCGGATTCCCATAAGTAGGTACTTATTTACAATTCCTGGTAATTGTTGTTTTAATTAACGTGAGCTGTTACTAACTTAAAACTTAGTATCTCGAAACGAAATTCTAAATTTAAGTTACATACGCGGTAATAGGATATTTGACCTTTGTGTTTCGCAAAACGATGGGAACAAATACTTGATCATGTTATAATTGTATTAGAAAATAATATTAAACCATCTTCATCATTTCAGCCGTAAATCGTCCACTACTGAACACAGGCCTCTTTCATGGCACCCCATGGGGGGTAGTTGCCATACTCACCATGCTTGACAGGCGGGTTAGCGAGCACAGTACGGGATATACATATGTATATACACGGATAGACGCTGCTGCCCATCTTTCGGAGCTATCCCTTAGCAGGCTCTTACTGCATCCACGGGCATGAGAGGAGGGGTAACATTCTACTGCCGGCACCCCACGGCATCAAACCATCTTAGGCTTTAATAAAGCCAAACTGTTTTATGATATAAAACCAAGAACTGACTTGATTATTACTATTTGCGGATACTAAGTAAATAAAATAAATAAATAATGCTGGACAGTTAGTAAGTTTTTACTTACGGTGCGTCGTTAAAAGTTATAGAACCTGTTCCATAACTTTTAATTACTTATATGTAAGTAAAAACATATTTACAAAAAACGAAAAATCTCCATTTTCACAGACGTCGTTGTAAGCTAACCGGAATGGACACCTTAGTCGTAACATTAGCTTTTACACGAGTTACTGGCGAATTGACTATAAAGTGTATCATCAGGTGTTGAGGCTAGTGCCTAGTGCCTTCGGTCATTCAAATAAAACTCTTCAAAGTTTTTGACTTCTTGTAATAATAAATAAATGATACAGATAGTACGTGATTCGGCGCTTTTTCTGGTTGTAGATCGCCATTTTGAATTTATACAATTATATAGGACACATGTCGCGGCGTATCCGAACGTGTCGCGTCATTAGGTAAGATCATGATTTAATGCCGTGCCGCCGTGGGGTACCGGCAGTAGAATGATACCCCTCCTCTCAAGCCCATGGATGCAGTGAGAGCCTGCTAAGGGATACCTCCGGAAGATGGGCAGCAGCGTCTATCCGTGTATCAACATCCCGTATTGTGCTCGCCAACCCGCCTGCCAAGCGTGGTGAGTATGCCAACAACCCCTCATGATCAGTACTCGGCTATGAGGGAGGCCTTTGTCCAGCAGTGGACGTCCTACGGCTGACATGATGGTATCACGCTTTCGGCATATTTAGCGAAAGGGCAAGCATTGCATTCAGAAAGTATGATTTGGTGAAGTGGAACAGATAATGAATACCATAGATGATTATCATCATCATCATTTCAACCGTAAAACGTCCACTACTGAACTAAGGCCTCCCTCATGGATCTCCATGAGGGAAAGTTGCCATACTCACCACGCTTGGGAGGCGGGTTGGTGAGCGCAGTACGGGATGTTGATATACGGAAAGACGCTGCTGCCCCTCTTCCGGAGGTGTCCCTTAGCAGGCTCTTACTGCATCCACGGGTAGGAGAGGAGGGGTAATATTCTACTGCCGGCACCCCACGGCAATGATATAGATGATTGATTATAAAACCTCTAAAATTATTACCAAATTCACAGGTGACGTTGAAAGATGGCTAATGTCTTAGAATAATCATTATTGGTCGTAGGATAATATGTAATTTAGGATGATGTAGATTAAGGACTGTGCATTTTGTTTTGTTTTGTTTAAATAAATAGACTTAGTAGAAGTAAGCCTAAAATACAAATCTGTCTGAGCCTTACTTCAAGTTTGTTAGAAGTAACTTTTATAGCTAACTTCACGTTTTTAAGTGTGTAGTTAAGTGCTTTATTAAGTGCTTTATTATTAATAAGTAGAACCAAATTTAGAACCACTTGACTGTTTAAGCCATCCTTGTAAATTTCAAACTCAATAAGACTATGACTGTAAATGCATCTCTTTCAAACTCGATTATTATGCCATAAGTAAAAAGAATACAGAATGATTGATTTTCGTTGCTATTTTAGCCTGGTTTCTATTACGTTATTTATTATTCTAAGGCTAAGGATATATACATATTTGACGAGCTCTGTGGCGCAGCGGGCGAAAGTCCGCCTGCGACGCAAGGGGTTACGGGTTCGATTCCCGCCTCGGGACAAATGTCTGTACGCTCTGCAGATATTTGTTCAGGGCGTTCTGGGTGTTTTTCTATACATAATAAAAATATCTATTTATGTAGTATAATGTATTAAGTATATCAGTCATCTAGTACCCATAACACAAGCTCTGCTTAGCTTGGGGCTAGATGATGCTGTGTGATCTGTCCAGCATTATTTATTTATTTATATATCGGTACCCACTCTAATCATCATACTTCTACATCATCATCAGCGGATCCGACTCGCTCTTGGCCGGTTTTATCTCACTAATATAAAGCCGAAAGTTTGTTTGTATAGATGTATGGAAAACCTTCTCACGCAGAAACTATCCTACAGATTGCGCTGAAGTTATGTTTATGTATAGGTGTTGACCACACACATAGGCTACTTTTTATTCGGGTACAACGCATGCGAAGCGGCGGGCAGAAGCTAGTATTGATATAAAATACTCTGAATTCAAAGTTATTAAGATTATGAAAGGATGAAAGGATCCCTTAACCTTAAAGGAAATATTTAATCTTAATAAAACATCAACTCCCGCTGTTGTCTCTGAGCACAGCCTTGCACTGTACCTGACCTTGGCATAAAGATTGATTTATGATTTAATTCCGTGTGTAATCTTTTTGTTCCTGTAGGACTTATTTTTTGCGTCGTTTGGTAGATGCTATGTATTTTTCTTTTCCTATTTGACCTGCGATCAGTCTCGTATGACTATAATCTGGTTGGTTGAAGCAGAATGGGGTTTAGGGAGTTGGAGTCATTGCTCCAACGCTCTTCAGTCACCAAGCACATTGGCTCGTTTCAAGCGATTGATGGGATTTCGGCGCAGAAGCTGTTTCGAGAGAGCGTTGGGATGATTCTTCAGGCGGTCTGAGTATTTCTTGGAATATTGTTTTGCCTCTTCAATAACAGTATTCATCTCGAGGAACTCGTGAATCTCTGAGTTGCGAGTGAACCAGGCAGCGCCACTTATAGTTCTTAATATATTGTTTTGGGCTCTTTGAAGACATTGAATGTTTGATGTACTGGCTGAAGACCACAGTTGAATCCCATAAGTCCAAATGGGCTTTATAACTGAGGAATACACTCTGATGATGCTATGTATAGCTATGTATCTCTACATAGTATTAATTGAAGTCGCTACTCGCGTCTGTCTATCTGTCTATTTGGGTTTCATCTCTTCCTACACTACGCAACGGATTTTGATGCGGTTTTCACCAATGGATGAAGTGTTTAAAGAGGAAGTTTTAGCAGTAATGTTAATATAATATTTATGCTACGCCAAAAGGGTGATTCTGATCACCTCAATGAACAACTTTAGTTGTACGACTTTTGAGGATTCGCTGATTTTCATACAAGAAAAAACCTACGATTTGTTTTAATTCAACTGCCGATATATTGATAGCGACAACCTTAACGCCAGCTGATTCCTGATAGGGCATAGGGCTGCCAGATGTACTATTTTCACAGATGTAGTATTTGTGTAGCCGCTATAACAACAAGTAAAAAACAGATAATATTTATATATATATATATACATATATATAATATTATAAAGCTGAAGAGTTTGATTGTTTGTTTGCTTGAACGCGCTATACTCAGGAACCGATTTGAAAAATTATTTCAGTTTTAGATCATCACACTAAAGCTAGTAGGAGCAGAGTACCAATGAATAATGTTTCAAAATCGGGGTTTGTTTTTTACTTTTGAGAGCTTCCGCTGCGTGCGCTGCGTAAACGGTTAAAGTTTTGCAAAAATCATGTTTATATATATATATATGTACCACCCATGGACGCAGTAAGGGATACCTCCGGAACATGGGCAGCAGCGTCTTTCCGTGTATCGACATCCCGTACTGCGCTCGCCAACCCGCCTAGCGTGGTGAGTATGGCAACGACCCCTCATGGAGGAAGGCCTGTGTTTAGTAGTGGACGTTTTACGGCCGAAATGATGAGAAAATTTTCATATATATATATATATATATATATTATATATATATATTATTTATATATGGTAAAGGGGGGTTCTATACAACAAACTTAATAATGATGCCCTTTGTGCGCGAGTCCAACTCGCACTTAGCCGATTTTATTTATGTTGACGAAAAAATATATTTGAGAAAACTTTGCATAATAAGAACCTGATTCCATTAATCCTAACCTCGATCATTCTAGAAAACCAATAAGATCAAAAGGGTTTCATTGGAATTATACTTTTAGAAATCTTGTTTTGTTGTTGAAACTTAATTCAAAACCTTTGGTTTATCTCGTTTAAGGGATAACGTAGGCCATATTGGATAAATAACTAAGCTTTTGATATTATAGTAAAAAACAGGAATTATATTATTGTAGAAGATGAGCCGTAGGGTGCCGGCAGTAGATTGCTACCCCACCCATGGAAGCAGTAAAGGATACCTCCGGAAGATGGGCAGCAGCGTCATTCCGTGTATCGACATCCCGTACTACGCTCGCCACCCCGCCTAGCGTGGTGAGTATGGCAACGACCCTCATGGAGGAAGGCCTGTGTTTAGAGTGGACGTTTTACGGCCGAAATGATGAGAAGATTTTCATGCATGAAATATTCATCATTAACTTGATCATCTCAGCTGCAGGAGCAGTGGATAAAGGCCTTCCCAAGCACTGATTGCCGTGGGGTGCCGGCAGTAGAATGTTTCCCCTCCTCTCCTATCCGTGGATGCAGTAAGAGCCTGCTAAGGGACACCTCCGGAAGATGGGCAGCAGCGTCTCTCCGTATATCAACATCCCATACTGCGCAAACCAACTCGCCTGCCAAGCGTGGTGAGTATGGCAACTACCCCTCATGGAGATTCATGGGGGAGGCCTTAGTTCAGTAGTGGACGTTTTGCGGCTGAAATGATGATGATGATGAAGCACTGATCATGAGGGCCATACTCACGACGGTTTGTGGCGAGTTGGCGAGTGCCATACGGGATGTCGAAACACGGAAAGTCGCTGCTGCCGGAGGTATCCCTAGGCAGATTCCTACCGCGTCCTCGGGCAAGAAAGGCATAACATTCTACTACCGGCACGCTACGGGCAGCTCCTATATTTTTCATTTTGTAAAAACGAGAATTACTCACGTAGTATTGTAACGTCGAAGATTATTCCGACATGTTTCGATTTTTCAAGAAATCATCAAGGGATTGAATGGGGTCGCGCGTAGGGCCGGCACGACACTGAGCAATTACCGTTTACAAAATATAATATATATGTATATCTATATATAATATATATCTCACGTTAATTTTGAAAGTAAATTAGTACCTATACTTCGTTTAAATTCGATGTGTACAAAATGTACACAAAGTGCAACTCTTCAAATTTGGTTATCAACAATCCACTCTGCATTTTGTTTAATGCGATAGACCTTTGTTTGACCATAATCTCACCTGATGGTTAGCGACGATGTGGCCGATGATGGATCACAAAGGCCTAGAAGACACTTACTCACTCTTGTCTTGAAGAGACCAACCATAATTATGGTTCTGTATAAAAAAATCAGTTCGTCGCTGAATAGGCTAAACTACTAACGTGCCTAAGGGCTATTTTGAGAAAAATCTATTTAAAGTTTTTTTTTGTGATTAACCTGTCACAACTTTTTTTCTTTTGCGTGAAAGTAAATGCTGTAAAAGGAAACATATCATAGTTTTATTTTATCTACTCAGTGGATATATTATATTGTTCTTATTTTAACTATATCTAGAGTTAACTGTCGCTTTAGGATAAATATTCTAAGTCCCAAAAAAAACTCAGCAAAGGAAAATTGCTAATCTCCAAATTAAGTTCGCGGTAAGGAGTCACTAAATACTAAAGAGTTAACTATCATAACGTCCTCTTACAAAGAAAATACTTACAAATTAAAAAAAAAGATATTCGTAAGCGAAATTTACTAAGAGATATTTCAAACAGACTTATGGCAAAAATAAATTCAGCTTCTCTTTTGGCAATTGTCTTTCTCAGCGTTATTCTTTTTCTTCAGATTTGCCTTTTTTTGTAGTTTTTTTCCCATTTTTAGTATTGTCCGAATTATTTTTTGAATTTTCTGATAATGCACTTATTGAATCGGTAGATCCTTGCCAAGAAGTACTTAAACTGCAGTAAAATTCTTCATTATCCGATAGGGAATCTATATGTTTGTAAATTACCTATAAACTTGATTATGCAAGATTTCAATTTGTAAAAACTACTAAAGTACCACATCTTGTGGTTTTTCCTTAATCTTAATTGACTAAAAGATGTGTGATAACAAAACTGCTTTAAGCGAAAGTTATTTAAAGGCCATCGGCTATCAAAAGTATGTTTTCCAAAATTACTAATAAAGCTTTATACAGCTAGTTGCTGCGAGTGAAATACTAAACCGACAATTATTAAAAATGTGCCAAAATAAGGGACACATTAGTAAATATTCGTAGGAATTATTCGAGATTTTCGCCTATTTTTTGATGCTAAAGCGCCAAAAAAATGCTCCATTCGCCACGAGACCCGGACTAATAGATAGAGAAAAAAAATGCAGTTGAACCAATTATATAACTAATTTTGACCAAAATGGCGCTTTAGTAGTTTTGCCTATTCAGCGACGAGTTGTCATTATTTAATTAAAAACCACTGTTTAAATTTTGTGCACATCTAAGTAAAGTATAAGTTAACGTTTTAAGGTTAACATTGTAAAAACCTACTATTTGGCAAGATTGTTATTTTTCATAGTTTTTGTGTTCAGAGATAACAAGCCTTTATAATGTACCTACCTATTTTGAATATCCAAGTAAGCAGGTACTAACGTTTGCTTGTAACCATGTCTGAACGTTAAAAGATTTCAGCAAACAATACAAAAATATTCCAAATTTGATTAAAACAATCTCACAAATAAACGAAATTACTTTCCAACTGTCATGGCTCAAAATTGCCTAGTTGAAGCCGAGGGCGGTAGGTAATTTCTCAGTATACTGCGATGCCTCGCTCGAAGCAGTCGTAGCCGCGAGCGCGCGCATTTCGAATTTCAAACGCAAAACCGCGCGAACAATTTAATTTTCAAAGACAATTTCTATTTATGACTATTTTGACATTGACAGTGACATAGTGGCTTGTGTTTGACTAATTATTTGTTGTTTGTGTTGTGCTTTTGGATTTTATTGCACGCAATGGTGAGTTTGTTTTGATGAATATTTATCAGCGTTTATTAAATCCACGTAAGTTTTATTTTTGTTTGCATCAAATTTCATTCATCAAAATGTAATACGTTTCCATGAAAATGTTAACGTAATATTTTCGTTTTATGCATGCTGTTTACATATTTATGTAAATCTGATTGAATACAAAAGTTGGTACTATTCATTTTAAATATTTTGTAGGTACGTTATCGGATACAGAATAGGTACCTAGAAGAGTTGTGTGTCGGGCATACAGCGGCCTGCGGGCAGTGTGTCTGGCAGCCCGCCCTACCGTAGACCGCAGACCGCAGACCGCAGACCGCAGAGCGCATTCGTTAGCGCGAGGCCTAATTTTATTATGATATAGGATACGGTTCCAAACATCTTATTGCAAACTATTGTTCGTTTAATTATAATTGTCTAACTAATATCAGAAAAATGTTTTTTGTTTGTATAGATGTATGAATGTTTGTTGTCTTTTCACGCAAAAAATAGCCTACAGTTTGCGCTGAAATTTGGCACACCTATGAATGTTGACCAGGATAAACACATAGGCCACTATTGGAGTACAACGCATGGGAAGCGGCGGGCACAAGCTAGTCTTTCTATTTACCTTACAAATTATGTAGAGATTTTAATAACCCTGAGATAATTGATCAGATAAGTTGGAATTTTGTACGAATTCCAAGCATTCAAATTTAAGTATTTTTGTCTATACATATAAATGATAATAAACTGCTAATCGTAGTTATGCATGTCGTTAAATCCCTTTTAAAATGTTTACGGTAAAATAATTAAAAAAGAGATCGTTAGTTTATGACATTTTAAAAAAATGTAGAATTTTATTGGATGTATGAAAATTCTGTCATGACGACATCTGGCGGGTCCGCTAGTAAACAAAAATAAATATACTTTGATATTAATTAATTGTGTCTTAATTATTATCATTTCAGCCGTAACACGTCCACAACTGAACTAAGGCCTCCCTCATGAACCTCCATGATGGGTAGTTGCCATACTCACCACGCTTGGCAGGCGGGTTGGTGAGCGCAGTATGGGATGTTGATATACGGAAAGACGCTGCTGCCCATCTTCCGGAGGTGTCCCTTAGCAGGCTCATACTGCATCCACGGGTAGGAGAGGAGTGGTAACATTCTACTGCCGGCACCCCACGGCTATTAATTTTTAGGCTTTAATTATTATAGTTATTAACCAACGGAAGCCTCAGTCTCAATGCAATAAACTGTTTTATTATTCTGTGTGTGTGTCCGTAATGTCGGGAAATGGCTCTGAAAGAAAAGCACTAGACAATGAACTAAAGAGTGTTTTTAAACCTTTTAAATATTAAAAAAAAGGGAATCAAAGGTATCGCTATAAACTCCCGAGTTTTGATGTTTTACTCAATGCTGAGTCAGTGTTTATTTTGCGATGATCGGTTTTTTAAATTGTGATGTGTATTATTATTGTTTATTATTATTTGTGTGTTATTTCGAATTTTTTTGGGGGAATAGCTTCCCTTCTGACTCTGCGTACCTTACGTAAGTAACTAAGGCCTATGCATCTATTGCATATGATTAATACAGCGACAACAACTAGTATTCATGCTGCATGGGACTCTGTTAAATGTGCAAATAAACCAATGAAAGCAAAATCCATTGCAGCATGCCGGTATCGAACGACTTTTGGATTGAAAATCGGGGGTACATACCACTTGGTCAACAATGATGTCAACTAGATGATCAAACGCACTTACAAAGTGAAGTTCGATCACTATTATTTATTAATTTATTTATTTATTTAATACTTTGTGCACAAAAACAATGTACAGAGGAGTACTTAATGCTAATAGCATTTTCTACCAGTTATCCTGGGCGTGCAAGAAAAAATGAGAAGGCAGTAACAACAGAAGTAAGGAAAATTTTTACATAAATATTAATTAACATAAAAATATATACTTATAGTTAACATAAAATACACCAACACATTATATAGCATAAATAAATAAATATATATATATATATATATAAAATATATAAATAATACATAATAGCTTATGGGCCTAAGAAGGGAAATGAAATAAAAATAGAAAATTAAGAACTGGGATGAACCTTATCTACAAAATATTTGCGAGCTGCCTGCTTGAAACTCTGCTTTGTTTCACATTTCCTAATATTCAGCGGTAGAGAGTTCCAGAGGCGGACGGATTATTATATGAGTGACTTCATTCGAAGATATTATTTACAAAGGTAGTATCAATTTATCCTGCATAATTGTTTTTAATGAATAATCCTGAGGATCCAGGGGCATAAAACAGATTTAATATTGTTATTTAGGATATTATTCATAACGCTGCCTGTCTTTCTGTGCATGACACGATTATAACCGAACGCGTTGACCGATTTATATGAAACCTTTTTTGTTAGCACTGTCTTAATGAGAGAAGGGTACTGATTGATATTGGTGACCCTAGGATCACAGGGACTGGAGCTATTGTGACCTCAAAAGGTCACCAGAGGTCAAAAATGGCATTTTTTGAAAACCTTCGCCCCCTTTTCTGGTACCCCCGTACCAATGCTTGTTTTAATGAGTCTAGTGAGATTGCTGGATTTACCAATCGGATGAGTAAGCTGGACCCTAGGGCGGCATGTTAAGACCATTTCTTTTTTTCATAAGTTATTTATGAAAAAAAGATATATGAATGATGAAAAATATGATGAAAAAAAATTCCATAAGTTTTTGAGAAACAAAAAAAAATATGTACACAGAGAAAACTAGTTTGGAATATTTAACATAAATGTCATAATTATACCTACTAATAACGGAAAGAGTTGATGTAATGAGGACTATAACAGAACACGACTCATAAATACATCAGTGCACGCTGTGATGTCCTATAAATAAAAAAAACACATAGTTTTTAAGACCATGATTGTTATTTTAAGTTTTCATTGTGATTTTTTCGTTGATGTCCATATTAAATAAATAAATAAAGAAAGCTGTAATTTCATTGTTTCTAATTTCTTGTTTATTTATTTATTGAAATTGGATACCCAACACAGGGTTACTCATCATAACACACAAACAGTATTTAAAGCTTACAGGAACAGGTGCTCCCGCAATTAAAGGGCATCACAGCATGCAAAAATGTAACAACAGACAATCGTATTAAGCGCGCTACAGTAAGAACAATGTTTAAATTGAAATTATCTACAAACTTTCAATTAACATATTTCAAAAGGAAACATTCTTAATTAATAGAACATATAAAAAATAACCAATAAAAATAATAAATAAAATAATTAGCCGTGGGGTGCTGGCAGTAGAATGTTACCCCTCCTCTCATGCCCGCGGATGCAGTAAGAGCCGGCTAAGGGATACCTCCGGAAGATGGGCAGCAGCGTCTTTCCGTGTATCAACATCCCGTACTGCGCTCGGCAACACGCCTGCCAAGCGTGGTGAGTATGGCAAATACCCCTCATGGATCTCCATGAGGGAGGCTCGTGTTCAGTAGTGGACGTTTACGGCTGAAACGACGATAAAAAATAACTACGAGTATGTAAGTAAGACAAAACTATGAATAGGAATATATAAAAAGTTATGTAAACGATATGACCTGGATTATTCATTCATAAGCATTTTCAATTGTTTTTAAAAATTTTGAAGTGACTCTAGAGGTAAGTCAAGTTCGTTGGTTTTTGACAACATATTATACTGCCTACAAAGCCTCGACATGACATGCTGACCGAGATTAGTTCTGGAGTAAGGTACATTGAAAAAGTTAAAAGCCCGTTTTCTTGGTAGCCTACCTGGTGCTGATAATGTTAATTAAGTTACTGAGTTCCATGCAGTCTGTATTCCCATTAAAAACTTTGTGTAAGATTTAATTGTGTTCTATGGTTAGCAAGTGTAAACATCTTATTAATGTTTAATTCTAAGTTTATAGCTAGGCAGTTTTTGTGCTTTTTGATCCTTATGTGACATGTGGTACAAAGATCGCTTCTGGATATTGTGTAATATTTTTGAGTAAACTTCGTATAGAGGGCTCCAAGCGACGGAGCAATATATCTACTCAATCAACGGACGAACTATTGCAAAAGTTTTATTCTAGTACAGTGTTTGAAGTCTTTGCTGTTGCGTATTACATAGAGATTTAAAAGTATTTAGAATATGGGTGTCAAAGTTAAGTTTTGAGTCAATGGTTACTCCAAGGTCTTTTACTTTATCTACATTAGGCTGTAATGGCTTATTACTCGCGTGACATTTGTTAATCTCCCACTGGTCTGGTATTTTAATACTACATTACTTGCTAGATAGATAACTGAATGAACCCGCATTATAAATTGCGTAGTATAATGATAGATGGATAGATAGATAGATAAACTCTTTATTGTGTAAATCATACAGAAAAAATAAAAACAAAAATAACTAAAATTAACTTAAACTACAAAAACAACAGAAATACACAATGGGCGGTCTTATCGCTTAAAGCGATTTCTTCCAGACAACCTTTATAATGTTTATCTATGAATGTTTAAATACCCTGCCTTTAAATACTAAATTAATGGACTTATTATAAGTCCATTAATTTAGTGCCTACAATAGGCAGTAGGTATATTTTACTGTTCGAATTCGGGTATTATTCGAATACGTGTCTATTTTTTGTAATAACAAACTTTGAAAATAAAGTTAATTAATTTTGAATTTTGAGTGTCCCAAATCTTCAAATGAGTAAATTGAGAATCGAGTGTTACACAAATAAAAAAGTGTGCACAAATCTTATAATTATTACGATTTGTGACATTTAATCACTTTTTATTATCATCATCATCTCATTCGTAGGACATCCACTGCTTCATGGAACTTCAAGAATGGATCACGAGGGGTTTTTGCCATACTCACCACGCTTGGCAGGCGGGTTGGCGAGCGCATTGACTGTTGATACACGAATTAACGCACGGAAGATGGGCTACAGCGTATTTCGATGTATCAATATCCCGTACTGCGCTCGCTAATCCGTTTCCGTACCTGCGACTGAGATGATTATGATGAATTTACATCGATTACGATGACCACGAAATATCAGCTTATTAAATAACTTGTTGCCTTTAATGTACTAAAAACTAGCTTCTGCCCGCCGCTTCGCATGCGTTGTACCCGAATAAAAAGGAACCTCTGTGTTAATCCTGGTCAACATCAATACGTGTGCAAAGTTTCAGCTCAATCCGTAGCCTAGTTTTTGCGTGAAGAGGTAACAAACCTCCATCCAAACAAACTTTCGGCTTTATAATATTAGTGGGATGTTATAAAAGTACCAATTCCCGGTAATAATTACCCTAAAGGTACTTCGACAATTTAAGGGCTCCCTGAGAAACCCTTTCTCATTCCCCAAACCACTCGCCGATTTATTATTAATTTTACGCCCTTACGAGATTTTCACGTATTAAACCGTGAAGGGTCTATTACGGCCCGCGTAAGGGTCCATTCATATAGCCCATTAAAGCAAATACACAGGGTCAACAAAAACAAATTGTTTAGTAGCGCAAACAGACCGAGTTTCTATCCTATATTTTTATATATATATATATTGTGATATTTTTTTTTCTCTTTTATACATTATTTAAGCATACTTTTAGATTAGTTAACACAGAATTGTTATGTAGTTTTTTTATGTAGCTACTTACGAGTATGTATAAACCTTTTGCACTTTAGATATCTTTTAACTGTTAGTGAATTAGTTTAATTTCTGTCTTATTTAATTTGCCCTTGTATAAAATGTAAGTCCTGTATTGGCTTTAAGTCCTAAAATTAAGTATTTTTTAATTGTTACTAAAGGCTGTTGGATTTTGTCAAACAAATAAAATAAAATAAAATCTATCCGAAGGTTGCGGGTTTTATGCCTGCCGTGCACTGATTTGGCTGATTGATTGAATGATTTCGTTAGGATTTGTTCTTGGTATTATCAAACTATATTTTTTTTAACATTTTTGAAACCGCTCAGCGGTAAAATATTTTACATGTCTCTTCATACAGCCGTAGACAGACGAACTGACAGATAGACAAAGCGATACTATAAGGGTTCCTTTTTGTACTACAGAACCCTAAAAACACGTTACCCACCCTTGCGTTGTGCAGTCAGGTAAATACATTGACGCTACCGCAGATCTCTGTTCTCTCGATGTTTAAAACAAACAGACAGGATCAACAAAAACAAATTTCATCAAACTTATCCCGATTCGACATGCAGGAACACAGGCTTATGCGCACGTCCCGATTTATCCTAAACTAACTTACGATACGCTGTTCGGAAACAAGTGGACATTGGGTTCTGTATAATATATAATTAATATGCCTTTATTTGTTGCATAATGTTCAAATTGATTAGCTTAGGTCATTATCAAGGCCGAATCCGCCGTGGGGTGCCGGCAGTAGAATGATACGCCTTCTTTCATGCCCATGGATGCAGCAAGAGCCTGCTAAGGGATACCTCCGGAAGATGGGCAGCAGCGTCTATCCGTGTATCAACATCCCATACTGCGCTCACCAACCCGCCTGCCAAGCGTGGTGAGAATGGCAACTACCCCTCATGGAGATCCATGAGGGAGGCCTGTGTTTATCAGTGGACGTTTTATGGCTGAAATGATAATTATGATTATCAAGGTACGAGTAGGTACTGTCAAATGTGTCAAAAATTAAGTAATCAAATAAAAAGATAATAATTATATAAAAATGTTGTTGGAATGTCATATATAAATTATAATTTATTTACTCCCTAATTTTAGAACCAAAAACCGATTGCAACGATAAAATACTTGGCTTGTTGCTAATAAAACCCAAACCGCTATAAAATAAGCCTATTACATCATGAGTAGTTGATTCATCATCATCATTTCAGCCATAAAACGTCCACTGATGAACATAGGCCTCCCTAATAGAACTCCATGGGGGTAGTTGCCATTCTCACCACGCTTGGCAGGCGAGTTGGTGAGCGCAGTATGGGATGTTGATACACGGATAGACGCTGCTGCCCATCTTCCGGAGGTATCCCTCAGCAGGCTCTTACTGCATCCATGGGGATGAGAGGAGGGGTATCATTCTACTGCCGGCACCCCACGGCAGTATGTCATCTAACTTGTCCAAATCACTAACAGAAGTACCTACAGTGTGTCCACCATGTACCATGAGTTGTCTCTGTTAGATCGCCTGCCGTTACTACAGTAGTAATAGTAGGTAAGTTACTTTGACATCTGTCAGATTTGTAACTTTTGCTACCAAACTCTGAGCAAATTAAGCCCAAACTACAGTCGCTGTAGTGTAGTTTGCTGCGTATTTTAGTACCAAACTATCCGCTAGAGGCGCTGTACAAGTTTTCATACATTTTTTTTACTACAGTCGATAGCGACTATAGATTGTGAAATCTCATGGTACACCTACTGTCAGATTTGTAACTCTTGCTACCAAATTCTAAGCAAATGAAGCCCAAACTACAGTCACTATAGTATAGTTTAATGCATATTTTAGTACCAAACTATCCGCTAGAGGCGCTGTACAAGTTGTCATACATATTTTTAACTACAGTCGCTAGCGAGTATAGATTGTGATGACTCATGGTAGGCCTACAGGCGTATTTTACGCACGTCCCGATTTATCCTAAACTAACTTACGATACTCCGTTCATAATATAGTGGACATTGGGTTCCGTATAGCGTTTAGCTGCAGATATTTGTTGCGGGTCTGCTGAAATCAAAAAATCTCACAAAAAAACAAACATAGTATGACTGACTTTACTCTACTTTAAAAAAAGCCTACTTGCCGGTAACACACTGTATATTGTATGTATATTTTGATTTGACAGTTTCGTAAGACGAAACCATATTCTTTTATCGAAATGAATTTCGAGATAAGAAATATTATTCTTTTACCGAAACCAGTTTCGAAAGAAGAAAAATAATTCTTATTTAAGAACTGGTTTCGAATTTTGGTTTCGTAAGTGGCCGAAGCGAATTATTTTCCTTATTCTAAGTAGATGTGAATTTATTGACAGTTCAGAGAAATATCTTAACTCAAGAAATATCCTAAAATGCTGCTACTTCATCGGTTATATCGATTAGCTCTTAAGTAAAATTGAGTAGGTAAAAGCTAAGTTTTACGAAATATAGTTAACATCTTTACTAACTTAATTTTACTTACGAGTATATAAACACTGATGAACTAGCAGCATTTAGTTATTTTTCTTTAACCACATAATCAATGTATATAAAACTTTTCCGTTACTGATTGAGTGACTGACAGACAAAGCACAGCCTAAACCACTGGACCTAGAGACTTGAAATTTGGCACACATATACCTTGAGTAGGTAGGTCTTAGAAGTGCACTAAGAAGGGATTTTTCGAAATTCCCACGGGAACGGGAACTACGCGGGTGTAACTGCGGGGTGCGGCTAGTCCTTCTTATAAATAGTCAAATAAACCGTCAAGGCTCAGGGGGCGCGGGGGCGCGACCTTTGTCACTAAAATGCTTGGTATCTCAAGAACCGCTTGGTATTTGTTTATGATGATTTCTGAACAAGGCTGCACTACAAAACGTTTGTCAAAAACATGTGACTCCGTGCTCTTTATAAACACAAAAGTCAACAACTACATGCCATCTTAGAGGGATGCCAGCGCCAAAAACCAAGAGCTCTACAGTACCCTAAAATCCTGTTGTCACAAGCTCTCCGCTCCCAGCTTGAATAGAATACCAAATGCGTTTCGAAAAAAATATAGCTGCAAAAAACCGACTTAAAAATTAGGTCATTGATGAGGAAGGTATGACTGACGACTGACGATTTTGCCATAGAAATTTAAATTTACAAAAAATAATTTATCACATTTCAATCGAATTAAACACATATTTTGAATTTATTATTTTTAGTAAATACTGAAGTTATTTGCAGTTATGTGCACGCCATTATTAGTAAAAACTATTATAAAGATTATTTTTTAAATTTTTAATAATAATGATCATGCAACTATCGATTCCTAGTTCTATAAGAATAATAATCGTAAACGAATAATATGTTCATTATCGATTATACATTACGTCATCCCTACTGCGAGCTGTCAAAATCATCATCCTACATTTGAAAGTCATTTTTAAACTTTCGGGATCACAACACATAATTACTTGTCAGTGATAACCAAGAGTACTCGGCGTGTGAATAAACCAAAGTGTGCTGATACAGTTAGTGTCGTGCAAGAATCCTACGGTACCCTAAAATCCGAAATGATCCAGTAGCACCTGTTGTCTCAAGACCCGCTCCCAGTCTCCGATCGAATTCCAAACTCGTTTCAAAAAAACATGGCCGCCCGGCTAACATGATTTTGTTTCTTATTTTATTGATTGCAGGTGCTCTGCTTTCGAGTGTTCTGTGAAATACGAGAAAATACTAGTTTTTGTCGGTTAGCTGGCATGGATTTATAACTATAAAAAAAAACTATATCGTTTAGATAGATAGATGGACAACTCTTTATCCAACACCACATAAGTACTTTATTTTTACTAGCCTATATAAAGGCCACCCCCGTTTCCCTCCATTTGTCCCTGTCCAGTGCAATCTACAAAAGTACTTATAATAAAAAATATAACATAAAAACACAGTTGGTAGTATAACAGACGGCCTAATCACTGAAAGCAATCTCTTTCAGGCAACCTAGTGCTTATAGGAGAGAATTGAGCAAACAAGGCACTAGGCTAAAGTCCCTTACACGGGGAAATATAAACAGAGTATAGCTTAAACTAAATAAAATACATATAATTACTATAGCTTAAGTAACAAACTAATACATATCACAATTTTTTTTTGTAATAACTTCTTATGGGAGGGTAAACCGCTTCGTTACGTAACGCGTTATGGCGTCAGTCTGTCTGACTTCCCTTCCTCTCACGCATACGGCAGCGGTATGAAGTTGAGTATGAAGCGGGCTGAAGTTATGGTGGAAACATTTGCCCAGCAGTGGGAGACAATCATCATCATCATCATTTCAGCCGTAGGACGTCCACTGCTAGACATAGGCCTCCCTCATGGATTTCCAGTTATTGCGGTTGGAAGCGATCTGCATCCACCGTCGACCTGCGGTCTTCACCAGGTCATCATCCCATCTTGTTGGTGGACGTCCTACGCTGCGCTTGCCGGTCCGTGGCCTCCACTCGAGAACTTTTCTGCCCCATCGGCCATCTGTTCTGCGAGCTACATGGCCTGCCCATTGCCACTTCAACGTGCTAATCCGTTTGGCTATGTCGGTGACCCGAGTTCTTCTACGTATCTCCTCATTTCTGATTCGATCGCGTAAAGAAACCCCGAGCATAGCCCTCTCCATAGCTCGTTGAGCGACTCTGAGCTTATTCATGAGGCCAATCGTGAATGACCACGTTTCGGTTCCATATGTCATCACTGGTAACACAAAAGTGTTACAATATATGTAGGTCAGTGGGAGACAATATGGGTTATTAAAAAAAAGATGTTAAGGGCCTTACTTGCTCTCAGTCATGTAGCATCAAGCTTGTAGTTGTAACGTTCCTGGTTCAGACTCGCAAGTATAAATAGAACTCCCATATTTAGCCGGGCGAGGGTGAACACGCTCGTTAATGTAACTATTGGTAGACTTAACAAAGATTATTACTTGGAATTCTAAACAAAAATTTACGGGCTTTTGGGAAACACGTTTGTTTGTATGGCTTTGTGGAATTAAGTTAAAAGAAAAGAGTGGTGAATTAAACTTAAACGAAACAAAAATGTTTATATATACATTTTTACTAGTTGATGCAGTTTGAACATAATTCTGAAGTCATAATTTATAATAATCATATGCGATTCGTCGTAGGATGTCCACTGCTTGACACAGACCTGCCTCATTGATGTCCAATTATTGCGGTTAGAAGCGGCCAGCACCCACCGCTGTCCTGCTGTTCTTACCAAGTCGTCTGCCCATCTAGTAGGTAGACGTCCTATACGCTGCGCTTGCCGGTCCGTGGCCTCCATTCGAGAACTTTTCGGCCCCATCGGCCATCTATGCTGCGCGATATAAGTCCTGTCCATTGCTACTTCAACGTGCTAATTCCGGTTTGGCTATGTCGGTTACCTGAGTTCTTCTACGTATCTCCTAATTTATGATACGATCCCGTAGAGAAACCCTGAGCATGGCGCACTCCAAAGCTCGTTGAGCGGCTCTAAGGTCAATAGTGAAGGACCACGTCTCTGTTCCATTTGCCATCACTCTCTTCGTAGAGGTTATAACCCTGTCATGAATCAGCTAGCGCTTTGGTTGTCATTATCGTATAATCAGCTATTTAAATTAAACACTTTCGTGGTCTTCTTGAAGTCGTAAAACTAAAGTTTCCTTGAGGTGGTCAGAATAACCACAAAATATACACTCTGTACAAATATTTCTACTGTGATTTTTATTATATGGTTCGCTTTCATGAGACATTTCTTACGTACGTAAACTTATCCGACTTTACGAACTTTATCACATCATCAAAGGCTTCACCAAATCCCACGCAAAGTATAAAAATCTCGGAGATAACACAAATTAATTAACCCTACGATCCCGTGTTTCTGAGAATCCGCTGACAACTTAATGAGGGGGTAGAAAACAACCGCAGGTAATGGGTTCGAGTGTCGGGTCGGGTATTTTTTGCCTATTCCGTGGCATTGTTATGATTTGGCTTCTGGTTTTTATTGTGATCTTTGGTGGGTGTAATGTCTTTGAGATGAGTTTGATTACAGATATCCTTGTTTTTATCTCATAATCATCTGTATCCTGAACTTAAGGTTTTAACTTCAATCGCTTTTTCCTTTCTTAAATACGTTGGAAGCAATTGTCTGAGAATCGAATCGGAATCAAATAGAAGCACTTGAGAAGCAATTAATGGGCATAAATTCAACCTAAAATACGCCTAGTGACCGTGTTGTCGCTCACCAGATTCTCACTGCATCCACGGGCAAGAGAAGAGAGGCATAACATTCTACACCCACCAGGCTTACCAGGCAGTACCTAGATGATAATGGAAAATGACAATAAAGCTATCTAAGGCGACGTGATCGACACAACAACAAGCCAGGTGCTTGAAATTCAATCCGTGTGTGTTCAATTACATCTCAAGGCATAATAATTAGTAAATTGCGTAGTTACATTGATAAGGGGAACGTGAACTGTGTATAAATTCAGTATTGAATAGCAGATTCCTTCCCGTTATCTGGTAATTGCTGTGGGGTGCCGCCCGAAGAATGTTGCCTGTTCTCTCATCCGTGTCTGAACACCCTGTACTACGATTGCCAACCCGCTTGCCAACCTTTATCAGTGTACCCCCTCATGATCTTGAAGATCCATGGGGAAGGCCAATGTTCAGATGATACCAAATCTGCACTGACGCCCCGCATTGTGGTGCATTATGAATTGTCCCCCGAAACTAACCAGCCCGTATAGCCGTGGGGTGCCGGCAGTAGAATGTTACCCCTCCTCTCTTACCCATGGATGCAGTAAGAGCCTGCTAAGGGACACCTCCGGAAGATGGGCAGCAGCGTCTTTCCGTGTATCAACATTCCGTACTGCGCTCACCAACCCGCCTGCCAAGCGTGGTGAGTATGGCAACTACCCCTCATGGAGATCCATGAGGGAAGCCTTAGTTCAGTAGTGGACGTTTTACGGCTGAAATGATGATGATGATGATGACTAACCAGTCCAGCTTCTTGAAATACTGAAGAAGGAGTCGGGGCCGCTGGCAGCATTCTATGAGCATCCCCAAAGGCTATGCCGATGTTGTAGAAGAAGGGCTCTCTGAGCTCTTTTTAGTTACGTTTTTGATCTCGCTTCCTTTTTGGCACTACAGTGAGCACCTGCTTCACTGTCTCCTCCTCTTCAAAACACCCGCGACACAGTCCGGTGTTTGTAACCTGTCTTGAGGAGACGGTGATTGAGATCACAGTGTCCCGTGATGATACCCACCATCATCCGTAGGTCTTGTTTTCTCATCTTAAGCAAAGTATTGGTTATCTTTTTTTTCTGGAAGCATTAGTTTTGTGCTTGCAGTTCGGTCTGCGTTTCCAACAGGACTATTATAATAAGAGTCCTCAGTAATGTTACACCTAGCACTAACCTTCCTTTTTTCAGAAAGCACAGACAGCATGCATAACCATTATCGACACGGATATTGAAACCTTTGAACGTAGGAATAGTTAACAACCTGCAATTTCAAAGCTCCAAGAATTATTACGAGAAACTCCTAGAATACGTAAATAGAGTTTTAGAGAAATGTGTATAAATGGCATATGTATAAATGGCTAGGTGTAATGGTTGTAGAAAGGCATGTTGACAGGGTATATACCATTCTAAATTATATACGTCAGTTAGATAATACAAAAATTAAAGATCCTGTATTTTTGCTTTCTTAATTTTTAAAAAAATAATGAGTTACAGGAGAACAATAAAAACAGTCATATTCACGTTCAAGGATTAATTCATCATTTTAGCCGTAGAACGTCCACTACTGAACACAGGCCTTCCTCGTGGATATCCATGAGGGGTAGTTGCCATACTCACCACGCTTGGCAGGCGGGTTGGCGAGCGCAGTATGGGATGTTGATATACGGAAAGACGCTGCTGCCCATCTTCCGGATGTATCCCTTAGCAGGCTCTTACTGCATCCACGGGCATGAGAGGAGGGGTAACATTCTACTGCCGGCACCCCACGTCAATGTATTAATTAAATAAGGATTAATTAATTGTATATAATTCAATAACTTGTAATTTCTATAGTGCAAAAAAAACTACACAGCAAAAAGGTAGAACATTTCAAGGAAATAAAAAATCTGAGCAGGATAACCCTTGTAGTATGATAATGTATGATAACCTGTAGATGGCGCTAAGCCGGTGCTCGACCGATTTGACCTTGTCAAGAATTTTGACAACCCCGTCGGGTTCGGTAGCTTAGTTGGTAGAACTTCCGGCTTAAGGAAGGGTCATTTGAAAACGTGACGTTTGAACCCCACCGAAAACGAAAATTTTCATAAAATTTTAATTTCCTTAAAATGTTTCTTATTTTTACCAACAACAGTAATGAATTTATTAGACTCTCACTCGAGCTCAGTATTTCCTCGCCGTGATTAAAAATAATGTTGTTAAGAGAAAACACTGTGAAATAAACAATTACGCTCATGCGTGGAAAAACTGCAACGGGTAATATAAGTCCCATCAAATATCATTAAGCTCAGTTCACACGACTCTGCTGTTTGTATCCATTAAAGACTAAACCCAGGTCTTTGTGGGTAGCCTACGTTAGTACCTAGACTTAAGTGTTTTAGGAGTTAGAAGTGAATAGGTTTTTAACTCAGGTGATGCCTAAAATATATTAATTGTTTGATGTAGAGGTAATTTACAAAAAAGTAGAAAGGTACCACTCGAATCTTGTAACACTGACTGATACAGGATGGGAATTACAAAAATAAATACTTTCCAACGTGTACCACTGGTACTCGGTGGGCAAACATTCTTTAAATGTATGTCCACCGTGTCACACTCAACTGAATATACGAATTATTCTTCTCTACTTAGCCAGCAATAACTTCCGTGATAAACGGGGAGCTGATTTCTCCTGAAGCTGCCTTGTAGAGAGGCGAAACACGGTGTTGAATTCTTCGTGATTTTTTCAGGGCTTATTAGACACTATTCCGCAGTTTCAACCGCGTAGTTACCGTTCCTGTGATAAAACAGGGATATAATGTAGCCTATATGTTACACGGGGAAAATTTCAAGAAAATCGGTCTAGTAGTTTTTGAGTTGTTACAAACATACAAAATTTGCCGTAGGGTGCCGGCAGTAGAATGTTGCTCCTCCTTTCTTGCCCGTGGATGCAGTAAGAGCCTGCTAAGAGCTACCTCCGGAAGATGGGCAGCAGCGTCTTCCCGTGTATCAACATCCGTACTGCGCTCGCCGACCCGCCTGCCAAGCGTGGTGAGTATGGCAACTACCCCTCATGTAGATCTATGAGGGAGGCCTGTGTTCAATAGTGGACGTATTACGGCCGAAATGTTGATGATATTTTTCAGAGAAAGGTTAGCAGATTTGTTACTAAATATTTGTCGTTCGTTTAGAACATTATTTAACAGAATCCTTAAGCTGTGTCATCCTGTCAGTAAACAGAGTCGGCGGAAAGCCCTCCCATGCCTCAAATGCCTTAGGTTCGATAGTTCCCAGCTATAATTGAGAATCGGTATGTCGACAGTTGGATGTCCCATGGGATATTAAAAAGCCATCATCTTTGTCTTAGCCCGATGGGATGGACGGCTGCAAGCCGTAGCAAGGGGCCAATTATAGAATACTATTAAAGTGACCCTCATGCCCGTGCAGTAAGAGCCTGCTGAGGAATGCCTTCGGAGGATGGGCGGCAGCGTCGTTTCAACATGTACTGCGCTCGCCAATCCGCCTGCCAAGCGTGGTGAGTATGGCAACTACGCCAAAATACGCCAAATCCATGAGGGAGGCCTGTGTTCAGTTGTGGACGTATTTGAATATTATAGTACGGTTGCATATTTGTGCCGAGTGGTGCCAGCAGTAGAATGTTGCCCCTCCTCACTTGCCCGTAGAATGTAGTAAGAATCTGCGAATGGATACCTCCGGAAGATGGGCAAAACCGTCTTTCCGTGTATCAGCTCCATCCAATATACTTGCGGACATAATAATATTATTATTATGGGCCATTTGGGTCCCACTGCTGGGCAAAGGTCTCTCCCAAATCGATCCTGAGCCACTCCAGATAGTATTAAGATATAAATTGTAACAATAGAAGTGAAAGAGTCAGGTTTCTTTTTCACTTCTTTCCCTCACTTGGAAAAACGTTTCTAAATCGAAGTCAATAATGTGCTTTATTCAATTTAAATGTATTTTGTTTTTTTTTGTTGATTGTATATATTATCAAAAAGTTCTTAACTCTAATGAATAAACGCTTGTTGACTTTAACTTTGACAACATCTCGTACTCAGCTCGCCAACTCGCCTGCCAAGCGTGGTGAGTATGAGACCCACCCCCTTATGATCGGCACCCGGAGATTAATTGAATTAAATTAAATAATGCTGGACAAATCACACAGCATCATCTAGCCCCAAGCTAAGCAGAGCTTGTGTTATGGGTACTAGATTACTGATATACATAATACATTGTACTACATAGATAGATATTTTTATTATACATATATACAGAAAAACATCCAGAATACCCTGAACAAATTTCTGCAGATCATACAGGCATTTGTCCCGAGGCGGGAATCGAACCCGCAACCTCTTGCATCGCAGGCGGACCTTCGCCCGCTGCGCCACAGAGCTCGTCAATTTTTCAAGATTCATTCATAGCTATGGTTCAAAAACCCTGAAAATTGAAGGGCAACCTTCATCATCATTTTAGCCGTAAAACGTCCATTACCTGAACACAGGCCGCCCTCATGGATCTCCTTAAGGAGTAGTTGCCATACTCACCACGCTTGGCGGGCGGGTTGGCGAGCGCAGTACGGGATGTTGATACACGGGAAGACGAAACTGCCTATCTTCCAGAGGTATCCCTAACCAGGCTCTGACTGCATCCACGGGCATGAGAGGAGGGGCAACATTCTACCGCCGGCACCCCACGGCAAAGGGCAACCTGCTACCAGTCAAACATGTTGCGGACATTATGTACCGCGGTAATATCTCGTAATTATAAGTTCTGTTCGAGAGAACATGCAACCTAAATGTCGCTCTATGCCGCCGTGTCTCTATGGACATGGGCAGTGGTTCGCGGCCTATCAAATACCTATAACACAAGCGCCGCTCACTTTAAAGGCTGGATAGTCATCATTTTAGCCGTAAAACGTCCGTTACTGAACACTGGCCTCTCTCCCATGAGGAGTAGTTGCCATACTCACCACGCGGCAAGCGGGTTGGCGAGCGCAGAACGGGATGTTGTTAGGCGGAAAGACGCTGCTGCCCATCTACCATGCATCCACGGGTATGAGAGGAGGGGTAACATTCTACTGCCGGCACCCCACGACTAGATAGTGCTGTGTGAAAAGTCCAGGGCTTTTTATTTCTTGATTGAAACTCATACTTTCAATTTTATGTTCAACATTTACTAATCCTTATCCTTATAAATAATGTTATAGTAGTAGCTTAAACGTTAATGGCGTCGTAAAATGTATGTATTTTGTGTTTCATGATCGAATGTTTCAGCGGCGGTCTAGAGCCGTCTAGCTTCTCCTATAATTGTCGATACTTAGTTAATATCGAAAAAAATTAACGTTGCTTATTTTAAAATATCTTTAAGTGTGAATTTAAATTGATAGGTATTACATAAAGTTAAATTGTCTTTAGCGATTAACACGTTTTTTTATAAGGAAGTTTAATTATTTCTGTAAGAATGAGTATAAGACTTAAGGTTTTTATAAGGAGTTTAATGATTTGTGGAATAACTTAATTATGAGAGCGTTCAGTACACCATCTTTAAATATTATGTATATCTCAAGCACTAAGCTTTTTACGCCGTGGGGTGCCGGCAGTAGAATGCTACACTCATGACCGTGGTACCAGTAAGAGCCTGCTAAGGGATACCTCCGGAGGATGGGCAGCAGCGTCTTTCCAACTCGCCTGCCAAGCGTGGTATGGCAACTACCTCTCATGGAGTCCCAGGCCTTTGGTCGTTAGTGGACGTTTTAAAGCTTTAATGATGACTATTTTTTTGTAATAGAACAATGAGAGTCGCGGTGAGCAGTAGAATGTTGCCTCTCCTCTCTTGCCCGTGCTTGTAGGAAGAATCTGGAAATACGTCTGTCAAAAAATCTTGCAAGTAAAATTAGACTCTCGAATAAAAGCTTGTTTAATTGACATCATGATTTCAGCCATAAAACGTCCACTGATGAACACAGGTCTCCCTCATGGATCTCCATGAGAGGTAGTTGCCATACTCACCACGCTTGGCAGGCGGGTTGGTGAGCGCAGTATGGGATGTTGATACACGGATAGACGCTGCTGCCCATCGTCCGGAGGTATCCCTTAGCAGGCTCTTACTGCATCCATGGGCAGAGGAGGGGTATCATTCTACTGCCGGCACCCCACGGCGGACAATTGACATAACTTTCCTGATTGAATTAAATATGAGGGTAGGTCTACCATGAGTTTTCATAATCTATAATTGCTAGCGACTGTAGTTACAAATATGCATGAAAACTTGTACAGCGCCTCTAGCGGATAGTTTGGTACTAAATACGCAGTAAACTATACTATAGCGACTGTAGATTGGGCTTGATTTGCTTAGAATTTGGTACGATGAGTTACAAATCTGACAGATGTCCGTTAGTCCTGGCTACGGTAGCATGGTAACTTACTATTATACTGTAGTAACGGCAGGCGATCTAACAGTGAAAAGTCATGCTAGACTTACGGATTATAAAGATGTTATCAAGGAAAAAATGGCCGCCAAAATGGCCAGCCAAATAACATAAGAATTTATAAACTTTACACTGGCGGAATTGTGTAAAACCAAACACAAAAAGCCATAAAATAAAAAGACAAGACAAGATGCCATCAAGATGTAAAAGGCCCTGGTTTCCTTGCAAAGGAAATGAGAAAAACACTTCATGGAAAATCACTGTTATTAATAACGGAATTTCAATAGCAATGTTTCTCGCCACAGATGCACAGAATCACTCTAAGCCCAACTCCCAAGTTGACTACAAAAACTTGTCTTTTCTTCCGCTGCATAAATTGAGCTCCATAATTCTCTATTACTTATACAGTAACGGGTCTTCTTAAATTGGTTTTGAGTTTCCAACTTTAGTTGACCCGTATTATGTTATAAAACTCTAGTAATTGCAGCTCTACGTTAGTTTGCTTCTGGGGCGAAAGAGTCCAGTTTAAATAGACACATTAAGGGTAGAACTTTGAGGGTTGGTAGAGGTCACGGTATTTTTGCCATATCGTATGGGATTCTTACATAGGTCAACAAACTTGGGTGTGAGTGAGACGACCTTATCAATTTATCTATTGAAGGTGGCGCTATGTTAGCTATACAGGATGATTAACAACCAAATTTCTTTGTAAATAGAACCGGTTTGGAAAATTATTTTTGGCTTCAAGAGTAAACACTTCTAGACTACGAGTACCTAGTATCAAGGTTTCAAAACTCGGTTCTGGCTATGGGATTTATAAGGTATGAAATAATTGTAATAGTCTTTCAAAGTATAGTTACATGCACGTTTAAACTTGCGTTTAAAGCCAGTTTTGATGATGGGAACCATGATAAATCGAGAGAACAACTATAATTTAATAAGTAGACATTAGAGGTTAAGGTATATTTAGCCACATTTTAGATTATATTATTAAAGCTGGTTTTTTTTATGAACAAAATCTTCAAATGAGGAAACTGCTTACCCCCGGCAGTGTCGTTGCCTGTTCGATTTTCTTGAACTTGCCTTTTGTCTAGATTTGTGTCCAATTGATAGGCAAATTAATCTATAATAATATTATACAGATGAAAGATTTGTATTTTGTACTTTTGTAACAAATAAACTCAAAAAATACTGAACTGATTTCAAAAATTATTTCACGATTAGAATGCTACATTATCCCAGAGTAACCATAGGCTAATATATGTATATTATCCTCGTATTCCCGCGGGAACGGGAAATACGCGGGTGAAACCGCGGAGTGCAGCTATTATAAAATAAAATGCCTACTAGATAATTATTTAGTTCGTGGGTATTGCAAACTTTTTATTTGAATGCTGGTTAAAAAATGATTGTAGATATTTTTCAATAAAAGTTCCTAACTTTAACAGGTTAAGCCTGCACAATGTTGAAAACTATTCTTAAATCCGATATTCGTTCATTTGAAAAATCCGATAGATACCTACTCGTAGATACTAATATTTACTTTCAGCCTAAAACCGCTACATTGAACGATTTGAACAACTAGGGTTGCCACCAGAAAAAATAAAACTGTAGAATATTTCCCGAATTTTAAACTTATTTTGTTGGAATTCAGTCAAGTTGAATTATTATATAGCACCTAACCAATGAGAGGTCAGATTATTTACACTCTTTATTTTCGTCTGAAGAATAATGGTAAATTCAAAAGTGTCATTATTCCGTTAGTAAGTATAATTAGTTACACCTAAATACTTCGATATTATTGTATTGCTTGCTACCAAAACTAAGGGTATAAGAAAACTCATTTAAATTGGTTTAAAACACTTATAAAGTATGTAAAAAAGGCAAAAA
Organism: Pasiphila rectangulata; assembly: GCA_963082625.1. Classification (NCBI taxonomy): domain Eukaryota; kingdom Metazoa; phylum Arthropoda; class Insecta; order Lepidoptera; family Geometridae; genus Pasiphila; species Pasiphila rectangulata. The sequence goes on along the minus strand of OY720261.1, from coordinate 6,847,752 downwards.
ATGACTTACTTAATGTAAACATTGCAAGCAATTTATATATAAGTTTGTAATAAAACTCATATTTTATGTTTGCCGTAGGGTGCCGGCAGTAGAATGTTACCCCTCCTCTCCTAACCGTGGATGCAGTAAGAGCCTGCTAAGGGACACCTCCGGAAGATGGGCAGCAGCGTCTTTCCGTATATCAACATCCCGTACTGCGCTCACCAACCCGCCTGCCAAGCGTGGTGAGTATGGCAACTACCCCTCATGGAGATCCATGAGGGAGGCCTTAGTTCAGTAGTGGACGTTTTACGGTTGAAATAATGAAATGATTGTAATAAAAAAATAAACTTTTCTAAATTCCTTCTAGATTGTGTAGTAGCGCTCGGTCAAAGACTCAAAGACGTAATATTGAGCTCGCCTAAAAGGAAGCCAAGATAATTTAAAACAAAAAACTCAGATATGGAAAATATTCTATTCAAAGAAATGTAATCTGTTAAATAAAAGTGAGGCAGCAGCCCTAGCTTGTTGAAACAGCTCGTCAATTGATTCTCATTTCAAATGCGTTTCCAACATTCTAGTTCCTATTTTGTTTTGAATAGACGCAAAATTCAATTTATTCAACAGCGAAATGAAAGAAAACTTATTTTTAAATGTAAATGCTTGAATGTAAATCAATTTCGATCCTCTGATTTGTGTTTGGGATTGAATAAATTGATTTTGATGCAATTCTATGCGGATTATTATGAATTGGCAACTTTTCTGCATGTATATAATATGACAAGATGGCCTCGTGTCGTAATAAAAACTTGCCGCTTTCACACATGGTACATTATTATTAATTATTAAATAACGTATCATGTGTGAAAGCGGCAAGTTTAAGCTATAGCTTTACGGATGATGACAAAAACATAAAACAAAACTAACTTATTTAGTGTTGATACACTATAAGAGACGCTGCTGCCTGCCGAAGGTATCACTTGGCAGATTCTTACTGCTCTACGGGCAAAAGAGCATTATTTAACTGACACCCAGCGGCAGATTCCCAATATAACTAACAAAAAATATAAATAATAACAAATATTTTTTGTTGTGTGGGAGAAAGAACTGAAAGATAAACCTTAGGTACTCATTCAATGTTAAGTCTAGATAAAAAAAACAATATAAAATATATTTTTTAACTGACGAAAAAATAGGAGGAGCTTTCTCAATTCAACCGATATTTAAAATTTTTATTACTCAGATATTTTAGAACATGCTGTAGAGAAGTGGTACGCATCCGCGCACCTGCTCTGTTTATTTGTACAGATTTGAATTCCGAACGCTGCTGCCTGGCTAATGTTGATTCGAAATTCAAACCTCACCTGTGTGGCCAGTACCTTTTTGCAATTGTTTTAATTTATTTAAAAAAAAATATTGGACATTGTCAGGTGAGTTGTTCTATTAAAATGATATTTGACTATGAATTGTTTTTGTGGCAATCATCATCATCATCTCGGCCGTAGGACTGCCTTCCCACGTCCACTGCTGGACATAGGCCTCCCTCATGGATGTCCAAAATCTTGAGGGGAATTTTGCTATACTCGCCACGCTTGGTAGGCATTAATTAAACTACCTACAAAAAAATTTAATCTTTAATATGAGTAATTTTAATTGAATTCAAATTAAATATTAATACAGGTAAATACTTAAATTTTGATATTTTGTGATCGCAAGAAGTGGAAGATGGAGCCTCTGCCCAACCAGTGGGAAAAATTCATAATTTCAGCCGTAAAACGTCCAATACTGAACACAGGCCTCCCTCATGGATCTCCATGAGGGGTAGTTGCCATACTCACCACGCTCGGCAGGCGGGTTGGCGAGCACAGTACAGGATCTTGTAGCAGGCACGTATGAGAGGATGGGTAACATCTCCTGCCGGCACCACACGGCTAACAAAATGGCTATATTATTAAAATATAGTATACTTAATGTAAATATTTATTAATTATAAAAACGCCAAACTTATAAAAATGCTAAGTATAAGTATGCCTATTTAGTTACCTATCTCGACTTCTGATGAACCACAGAACTGAGTTTTGAATAATGGTACCAATCTGAAAGTGTTTCTGGTCGAACCCAAAAGCCAGTCATATACAACAGAGTGGTAAAAAATACATACGACTTGAGAACCCACTTTTTTTGCGAAGCCGGGTAAAAATTGATTTTAACAACACATTTTGATAAGTATGATGCTACCGAACGAACCGGCGAAGATAGTAATCATCCATTTCCTATCTCCCAAAAGTTTCATTTGAAATTCGAATTCTGGCAACCCAGTTTTTTCGATGTTATCTACTAATAAAGTGACTTCATCCCTCACAGGTTTTGTGAATCAGCTAGATCAAGTTTTTGATCCGAGCTAGGAGCAAAATGCCAATTAATATTTTTTAGTAAATGAATAATGAAGCAAAATTAATTGAGATCCAGCTGGTAATCTTGAATTTAATGCTAGATAAATTGTAAAATGCTAGATATTACTTGAAGTTTAAAATCATTATTTGGTAATTTATTGATTCATCATCATCATCATCATCATCAGCCTTTATCGACCCACTGCTGGGCATAGGCCTCCCTTTGATTTTGCCATTCGCCTCTGTCATAAGCTATTCTTAGCCAGGTGCAACCCACGGTCTTTCGAACATCGTCAACCCATCGGGATGGTGGACGACCCCTTTTTCTGTGCCCTTCTCTCGGCCACCATTCAGTCAGCGTTTTCGTCCACCTGTCGTCATTTCGTCTGGCCAAGTGTCCTGCCCAACTCCATTTGAGCCCCATTATTCGCTCGCCGACATCCTGAACCTTAGTCCGCTCGCGAATTTTGACGTTGGGGACCCGGTCTATCAGTGTGATGCCGAGCATGGCGCGCTCCATGGCTCTCTGCGTAACGCTGATTTTGTGCACTGCCTCCTTAGTAAGTCGCCATGTCTCAGCACCGTAGGTCATTGTTGGTAGGACGCATTGATTGAAGAGACGAGTCTTAAGACACTGTGGGATGTGGGTAGATTTAAAAATATCGTCTAGTTTTCCGAAAGCTGCCCATCCTAGTTGTACTCTCCTGGAACCTCCTTCATCTGATACTCCGTGCCAAAAGACAAAACATGACCAAGATACACATATGAATCAACCATCTCTAACCTCTCGCCCCCAACTTTAACGTTAGAATTCGAGAGTTCAGAAACGTTTGACATCACCTTGGTCTTGCCCATGTTCATCTTCTGGCCGATTTATTGATTCAATTATCTAAAAAGTAAAGCCTTTGCTATTAAAAACGACTTATACAACGTCAGCAAATGGTAATCATGCTGTACGGGATGCTGCAGTGCCTGGGACATTGTAAGAAAGAAGTTGTAAGAAAAATTGTAAGACTAAGCCGCGGGTTTCCTCACGATGATGTTTCCTACACCGTTAAAGCACGTGTTAAGTGTGCACATACATTTTTCAACAAAGAAATATGAATAAGAATAATTTATCAATCCAGTATTGATACATTCTTCTTTGCAACTAACCACCTACCCATTCCAAAGTAGCAAAATCAAATATGCGCGACTATCATCACCTTCACAAGAACTCCAAACTTGAATAAAACATAAGGTATAAAGAGCATTTGAAGTGATCCAGCTGTTTACTAAGTAAGCTATTTTCGACACAAGAATTAAACAACTCCCGCAAATTAAGACCTTATATCGAAGAATCTAGAATCTATTATACAACAACAAAATACAAGATCAAAACGAAATTTGTAGTAGTTCTTATTTCAAACTCGCAGGATCCTAGTATGTGGTGAATATTTTTTATATTATTGGTTTTATTTGAAACCTTATTGCAAGTGGTTAGGTGTGTAGGAACCTGCATAAGTTCTGGATATGTTGGACCCTATTGCAACGGGATAAGTGTTCAGTCTATTTTGAACTTTATTTCGTTGTGTTAGCGGTGTATACATCGTGTGTATACGTAGATGCACCTGGCGTTCTGGAATGCTCCTAGGTAACGTATGTGTGCGTACTTACCTATGGGTGCAAGTTAGCGGAGTAATAGCTGTCTAGTTTTCGCTGACATTGTAAACAAATATTCAGGTGTTCAAAGATAATAAAATGCGTTACAATCTTATTTATTACATGTTACTTTTGTTACTAGTAGTATTAAGTTATAACAGTATAGGGCTGGCATTTTGTTTTCACTTTTGAACGTGTTGAAAACATGCATTTCATTTATAATTTGCTAGAAAACACACAATTTTTAATAAATCGATATGTGTTGCTACATCTTTTTACATTTAAAAATTCATTTAAGAGGAGATAAATAAATAACTGTCACAAAAATGCATTTTCGTTCGATATTTTTTTTTTATTTTTTATTTTTGATTCCCGCCTCGGGACATATGTCTGTACGATCTGCAGATATTTGTTCAGGGTGTTCTGGGTGTGTTTCTATATATAATAAAAATATCTATCTATGTAGTATAATGTATTAAGTATATCAGTCACCTAGTACCCATAACACAAGCTCTGCTTAGCTTGGGGCTAGATGATGCTGTGTAATTTGCATTATTTATTTATTATTATTATTTTGGGTATAGATTTTCATCAGCTCGGCTTTAATAAGGCCGGAATTTACCTAAAGTGCACGGGCCTAAGCCAAGTGCACATTAGTTGCATTTGTAGATGCACCTCCGTTAGAGGACTGTGGTGCGTCAATCGAAACATCAGTTTGCAAAAACTTTCTCACTATCCTACACGTGTTAAGGATAACTGCTTTCTGCAAAAGTGCGAATGTGTGTTTAGGCAGGTCTAGTTGGGCGAGTGATTGAAATAGTTGTTGAGGTATCACCCCGGTTGTAGAGAGTACAATTGGAATAATTGACACATTATCCAAACGCCACATTCTTGTTATTTCATTTTTTAGGTCGATGTACTTTGTGAGTTTTTCAGATATGGTTTTTTGCAAATTGTGTGTGTTAGGGACTGCTATATCTATCAGTAGTGCTGTTTTATTAACTTTGTCTATAAGAGTCAAATCAGGTCTATTGTAGTGGATGGTTTTGTCTGTAAGGATGGCTCTATCGAAATAAAGTTTATGTGTGGAACTTTCCAGCACGGTATCAGGGTTGTATTTGTAATAAGGCGTTGGTCTTACAGGTGTTTCTATGAGATTAAATTTGGTCGCAATACGTTGGTGTATTATATTGGCGACTTGGTCATGCCTGTATTTGTAATCTGTTTGCACGATAGATTTACAAGCCCCGGTAATATGCTGGATGTTCTCTGAAGCCTGGTTGCAGCGCCTACATAAGTCAGTAGTTAAACTTGGTTGTTTTATGATGTGCTTTTTGTAATTACGAGTCTCTATTATTTGGTCCTGAATGGCAATCATGAACCCTTCCGTCTCTGGGAAGAGTTCCCTCGACAGAGCCACTCGTTCGACGCCTGGATGTCGACGGTGGGATGGCTCAAATCGAGGCGATGTCTCCCATGTAGAGATTTCAGGGTCCATTCCGAAATTAATGTTTTTCTGTCTGTAAGTTCTTCATTTCTTTATATAGACAAAAGTGCTGGACGCAATAGACGCCATTATTATCTGTGGTCGTGACGTCACGTAGCGCGTAAACAAATGCGCCATTAAATAAATAAATAGAATAAATAGCGTTACAGTGTTCAAAATCTGACCAAAAACTAAATACTTCGTATTGCATTTTGAAATTTCTAAGTGGCAAGCGTTTCAGTAAATGTCTATACGTCCGAGGATAACTCTTAAACAGAAGATCGAATTTTGAGGAAATTTAAAACGATTTAAGGAAATAACATAATTAAAAATCGATTATCGTGGGGAATTTGATAAATGGGCTAGTTTTTTAGGTACGGGGATTTTAGAGTTTTTTTTTTGTCCGAGGATAAACTTCACGTGAACATGCTTTAGGAATTCCGTTTTTTAAGCCGCTAGGTTGCTGTAGGGTGCCGGCAGTAGAATGTTACCCCTCCTCTCACGCCCGTGAATGCAGTAAGAGTCTGCTAAGGGAAACCTCCGGAAGATGAGCAGCAGCGTCTTTCCGTGTATCAACATCCGCCAACTCGCCTGTTAAACGTGGTGAGTATGGCAACTACCCCTCATGAAGATACATGAGGAGACCTGTGTTTAGTAGAGGACGTTTTACGGCTGAAATGATGATGATGAAGCCTCTAGGTGCCTGGAAGAGCTACTGGTCCATGAAGGAATGAATGAACGGCGAACTTCATATTTTTTTAAAACGAAAAAAGGTGCCCTATGCCCTGGGTTCGCACACAGATCTTTATAATAACATAAACGCTGTGTGAAGTAAATCGCTGTAAACCGCTAGTCGCTCATCCCTTAACTCAGGCAGTATTGTTACCGAGACTAGGCAGATACTATTTACTGGTCTTGTTACATTATTATACCTTGTTTGAAAATACCCCGTAATCATAGATACTTAGGTACTGTTTTTTTCTGCTATACATTACTTATAGATTATAAAGGCAAAATTAGTGCAGAGTATATGTACCTCTATGTGTGTTAATTCATGTTATAAAATCATCATCATCATCATCATCATGCTATAATAGTCCGCTATTTCGCCCTGCCTGTGGTGCCTGCTAGCGAACGTCCGCGACACATCATCATTTCAGCCGTAAAACGTCCACTGATGAACACAGGCCTCCCTCATGGATCTCCACGAGGGGTAGTTGCCATTCTCACCACGCTTGGCAGGCGGGTTGGTGAGCGCAGTATGGGATGTTGATACACGGATAGACGCTGCTGCCCATCTTCCGGAGGTGTCCCTTAGCAGGCTCTTACTGCATCCACGGGTAGGAGAGGAGGGGTAACATTCTACTGCCGGCACCCCACGGCATGATACTGCATTAATCATCTATAATAGATGCAAAGGCCTTACATACCTACGGAATACTCGGTCCAGCTTTCTATATTTTATCTATCATAATTCTTTACATAGCCGTTCCTCTACTGCTTCGCCCGTTCCTGTCCATCCAAAGGTTGCCTTGAAGAAATCGCTTTCAGCGATAATGCCATCAATCGAGCTTTATTAAAATTTTGTTTGGTGGATGGCACAAACTAAGGGAGGCCTATATCTACCCAGCAGTGGGTGAAGTCAGGCTGTGAATGATGATGATAATTTTGTTATTTTAATATGTCATGTTACCTGTATGTCTACCATGAGTTTTCACAATCCATACTCGCTAGTGACTGTAGTTATAAAAAAGTATAAAAACTTGTGCAGCGTTGGTACAAAAATACGCAGTAAACTACACTATAGCGACTGTAGTTCGGGCTTCATTTGCTTAGAATTTGGTACTAAGAGTTACAAATCTGACAGATGTCATAGTAACGTACTATTTCTTGTAGTAACGAAAGGCGATCTAACAGAGACGACTCATGGTAGACACATCGGTGAACAGTAAAGTAATAATCTATCTCTAGTTAAGTTAGCTTCTCAAAGTCTGTGTTATAATTGATAATTGATATAAATTTGACACAGCACCATCTAGCCCTAAAGTAAGCAGAGCTTGTGTTATGGTTATCAGATAGTAAACTTGAATAGTTTTTAGGGTTCCGGACCAAAGTGGTAAAAAGGAACTCTTATGGTATCACTTTGTCTGTCTGTCGCAGATGGATATCTTGAGAACTACTGATGCTATTTTATAAATACCTAAAAAATTGTTATTGCTGTGGGGTGCCTGCAGTAGAATGTTTCCTTTTCTCACTTTCATCTTAATGCAATACAATTACCACAATAACTTCATAAAGCACCAAGGAAACAATTCCTAAAGATAATGTGTAATTTAGGGCAGTGATAGAATTATTGCAAGCGAATGAATAGCTTGGAAGCCTTCCAACTGCCGGCTAAAATTGAGCCTTTTTTGGCAAGCGATAATAAATTCTATTAACAAATTGCCTAAGTTCAAAATACATTGGCCTTCTGTTCAAGATTTACTGAAACGCTGCAAGTGATTTTCGACTATAACCTTTAGGGGTTAGAGCAGATTTTTAATGTTGATGTTGTGGCTTAAAAATGAACGTTGGAAATAATCTTGAAGGAAAATAAAGAAGCAAGCTTGAGCAATTATCGATAAGAGGCATTTTGAGTCTAGGTTTAGGCTTTGTAAATTTATATTCATCAAGTGCACGGATGCCGTGGGGTGCCGGCAGTAGAATGTTACCCCTCTCGTCTCCTACCCGTGGATGCAGTAAGAGCCTGCTAATGGACACCTCCGGAAGATGGGCAGCAGCGTCTATCCGTGTATCAACATCCCATACTGCGCTCACCAACCCGCCTGCCAAGCGTGCATGGCAACAGCTCCTCATGACCAGTGTGTGGGGATCCATAAGGGAGGTCTATGTCCAGCAGTGGACGTGGTCAGCACTGCTTCGGCTGAGAAGATGATAGTATTATATTATATAATTTATCTATATACATACATATATAAAATTCAAAGTCCTGACTGACTCACTGACTAACTGATATATCAACGCACAGCCTAAACCACTGGACCTAAAGACTTGAAATTTGGCACACATATACCTTGAGTATCCTAGAGGTGCACTAAGGCTTTTTCGAAATTTCCGCGGAATAGGGAATAAATGGGATTTATATTATCGAATCAAAGTGGCCCTGCGTGAAAAAGGGGATTTTACGTTTTATGACTTCCACGCGGAGGAAGTCGCGGGCAAAAGCTAGTCATACATAGAAAACTACCCGGACCCGGTAGACTTACCTGTTGAATAATAACAAATAATTTGTCCAGCGGCAGGAATCGAACCCGCGACCTCCTGCATCCTCATCTGGGTATTAAACAAACTACGGTGATCATGTCCCGCTGTCGCAATCGAGTCCCAAAGTAGCCTACTACACTTCTAAGGATGTATAGTACTATAACTATTCGATTCCTTGCTTAAACTGTTTTCAGCAAAAGCCAACAAATAAATTTAATACCCTCGAATACTGTTTAAATAAAGCTGCTATTCGCAGCGTTATTTACCACGTTATTTATTCGTTATTTGGATATAATATCGCGCAAAGGCGTTGCGGTGTGCGGTCGTTATTTAATTATTCCGAATTAAAATTTGCTCTCGAGCAAGCACAAATTATTTCCGTGCTTATTATTTGTGCTGTACAAAGAACATAATTCGTATCGTAATCATGTAGTAGATAGGTAGTATATTAGGTCGTTACATATTATGAAATTGACGTTTTGTCGTACTGGCCACTTTGACCTCAAATAACTACTTTTTTTCCTTGGTGGGTAGTTGGCCCAATTACAACAAAAAAAATAGCTCTAGCATTATTCCCTAATTAAAATTTAATTAGTGTGATTTAGTGTCTAACACATGTTCAGTTAAAAAGTTATTAACTTAATTCCTGCTTGAAAGTGTTTTCCTTGATTTTTGTGCCTTCTTACAAGTAAAATTGTGTCAACAAAATGTCACAAGCCAGTTTGGAGGTTATGTCCAAATCCATGGAGCAACTGAAGACAATGTTCAGGCTGGAGATGGACCAGATGAATGAAAGGATTGAGAACCCTACCTCTCCACGCCCTGCTTCCACTACTGCCGCCTTGAGTGCTGACTTCACCTCGTTCAGAAACTTCGTAATGGGAGCCCTTCAGCTGCTACAAGATCAGCTTTATGTCATCAGTTGCGAGGTTGACAACATCGAGATGCGTAGCAGACGCAAGATATTGCTTCTTCATGGAGTGCCAGAAGAGTCCAAAGAGGATTCTGCAGGAGTTGTTGTGAGATTGGTCTCCCAGAACTTGCATTTGGACAACTTCAGTGGGAACTCAATAAGTCGCTGCCATCGTATAGGACCTCACAAAGGTGATAAGCCTAGACCTTTACTTTTTAAGCTTACGGATTCTACACAGCGTGGTAAAATCTGGCAAGCTAAAACTAAACTCAAGGGCACTGGTTTCACACTATCTGAATTTCTAACAAAATCACGACACGACACATTCATCTCAGCTAGACAGCGCTTTGGTGTGATCAAGAGTTGGACTCAAGAAGGCTCCGTGTATGTTATTGGGGGTGACGGTGCCCGTTATCGCAGTAACAGCAAGCGAGAGCTCGAGAAAGTCCCACTTCCAACACATGATGCGGCTGCGCCAAAACATACGTCGACGGCGGCGGCGGCGGCTGTAAAAGCCGTCAAAGAACCTGCTGTGGCTACATTGAGGACCAGACGTGCCGCAGCAGCTGCTAGAAAGTGATTTTCTTAATCTAGCACCTACAATCATAGTTTTGTTCGCAATATTGTGATACCTTAACGTTTGCACAATTTTTTTTTTTTTTTTCTTTCTTACTTTGTTTACATTTGTTGATTTTTCTGTCTGATAGTCATTGACACTGACAGATAACCAAGTATTTTAGTTATTAGACTTGACGTGCATACAAAAGTACATCTTCTTCTTCTTTTGTTCTCGGCCACTATTTTTTTTATTTCTTTTTGTTTTGTTTTCCATATTTGCTTATGAAAGAAAAAAAAATATTTTTAAGATATTTCTAGCATTTATTATAAGGTATTGTAGCTATGTATTTGTAGGTATATTGTTATTATTATTGTGTTGAGTGAGGCTTAGATTTAACTTTTTGCTATTCTCTTTTGAAAACGCACTATTCAAGCAGGAACTTTTTGGTTAATTTAATTAATTAGTACTAAAAAGTACCTGTTGGTAGAAACTAATTAAATATTTATATATATATATATATATATATATATTTATTAGGTATAATTTTATTAAATAAGTATTGTATTATAATATTGTAAATTTATTTATAGGATAAACTTATGAATAACTTGATTGGTGATGTTAGTGATGATGATTTTCAATCACTCTCGTCGGGTGGGTCCATCAGTGGCAGTGACGATAGCTTTTCCAGCCTTCCCTCTCTTTCTGATAATATACATTCTGTGTTCTCCGACGTACCTAGACATCTTAACGTAATACATATAAACGCTCAAAGCATACCCGGCCATTTCTCAGAAATGTTAGCCTCCTTTGTGGATATTAATATTCATGCAATTCTTATATCTGAGTCTTTCCTCAAACCGTGTCTTCCCTCCACTGCTTACTCTTTACCTGGTTTTCGACTTATACGTAACGATCGTACTGGTAGTCGTGGGGGTGGTGTAGCTATATATCTCCGATCTCATATACCATTTTCTATCATAAGCTTATCGCCACAACCGGCCCCTCTTCATATCGGTGAGCATCTATTCATTGAAGTTTCTATATCTCACACTAAAATCTTCCTTGGCGTATACTATTCTAACTCTTGTCATAATAATTTCTTCTCCTCATTTGAAAATCTTCTTTCAAACTTTATTCCTGTTTACAGTCACTTCATTTTAATGGGTGATTTTAATTGCTGTCTCCTAAAGAAAGACCGTCGTTCTCTGTCAATGGAATCAGTTGTTAGGTCTTGCAACCTGCATATCCTTCCACTGCATGCTACTCATCATGCTCCAAACTCAACACCTTCTTTACTTGACCTTATGATTGTCTCCTCCCCAACCCTTATCGATAAACATGGACAGTTTGCAGCGGATGGTTTCTCCTATCATGATTTGGTTTTTCTGTCATATAAAGTACGTACTCCCAAACCTAAACGTAAAATAATATTGCAGCGGAGTTTTGGAAGCATGAACATGGATGAATTTATCAGCGATTCTAAACAAATAGATTGGTCAGCGGTTTACTCTGCTCATACGATGGATGAAAAGGTTTCAATTTTCAATAGTCTTCTTACTCAGCTCTTTGACAAGCATGCACCTCTTCATCCGATCAAATTAAAACATCTACCTGCTCCATGGTTGACTGATGAAATAAGAGATCTAATACATAAGAAATCTGTAGCTAAGACTAGGTACAAGCTTAATACTAGCGAGCTTAATAAAGAAAAGTATTATAGCATTCGCAACCGGTGCAATCGGGTGTGCAGGGATGCTCAACGTCGCCATATCCATGATTCGGTCAGCAACGAAGATTCTGCTAAAGTCTGGAGGTTTCTCAGGTCACTTGGAGTGGGCAAATCTCGCCAGGATTCTATTCCGAATAATCTCGATATAGACAGCTTGAATCGACATTTTACTATTTCTTCCAATATGAGTCATGCGGTTAAAACCGACACTATTAACTATCTATCTTCACTACCGGTACCCAATCACTCTTCCTTTCTTTTTGATCAAGTCTTCCCGGTCGATGTCAAGAAAAGTGTTCTGTCTATATCGTCTAATGCTGTTGGTCTTGATGGCATTAGTCGTAATATGATTGTTCCGATCCTTGATCAAATACTTCCCTCTCTCTGCCACCTTCTAAATTTCTCTCTGTTGCATGGCACCTTTCCGAGCATCTGGAAAGACGCCCATATCATCCCTCTACCTAAAAAATGCAACCCGAAGTCCTTTTCTGATTATCGCCCCATCTCCATTCTTCCTTTCCTTTCCAAAGTTCTTGAGCGTATCGTCCATGACCAGTTTAACTCCTTTCTATCCTCGAATTTACTCTTGAATCCTTTGCAATCTGGCTTTCGCAAAGGACATAGCACTGTCACTGCTCTCTTAAAAATAACCGATGATATTCGATTGGGAATGGATAATGGGCAGTTAACAGTTTTAACGCTCCTTGATTTTAGCAACGCCTTCAATACTGTTGATTTTGACATATTGCTTGCGTTGCTTCACTCTCTCAATGTCTCCTCAACCGTAATTGACTGGTTCTCTAGTTACTTGCATGGGCGTCGGCAGCGTATACGCCTCGAAGAATCCTTCTCTTCGTGGTGCGATGTGTCTGCTGGGGTACCGCAAGGTGGCGTACTTTCTCCACTTCTTTTCGCTGTGTTCATCAACAATATCTCTCGTAATATCGCTTCTTCATTTCACCTCTACGCCGATGACCTACAAATCTATTCTCAAGCTTCCCCTTTACTTATTTCCCAAGCTATTGAAACTATAAATAGTGACTTGCGTCTTATCACGGAGTGGAGTGTTCGACATGGTTTACTAATCAATCCTGATAAAACCCAATCCATTGTAATAGGCAGCTCTAGACTTGTCAATAATCTGGACTGGTCTGTAATACCAAAAGTAGTTTTTGATGGCACCGTAGTTCCATTTAGCGAAACCATCAAAAACTTAGGGTTACTGTTTGATCGCACCTTTTCGTGGGGGGCCCAGATGGAGACGACTAGTCGGAAACTGTTCGCGTCCGTTGGCTCCTTGAGAAGGATCCGTAACTTTCTACCTATTGCTACAAAAACAGCACTTGCTCATGCTCTCCTTCTTCCGTGCTGGACTATGCGGATATCTGCTATCTGGACCTTACGCAGGAACAGCTTGATAAACTGGAACGCCTTCAAAATGTATGCATTAGATTTATATTCGGGCTCCGTAAATATGACCACGTATCCCAGTTCCGTGCCAAGCTGAAATGGCTTCCTATACGTCAGCGACGGAACCTGCATATTCTATCCCTTCTCTTTTCCATCCTCTTCAGTCCCTTTTCTCCTACTTATCTCAAAGAAAAATTCCAATACCTCTCCTCCTCTCACGACTTATCTCTTCGGTCATCTGAAAACCTTCTTCTTAAAATGCCAACACAAAAAACTTCATTTTATAGTGGCTCTTTTAGTGCCCAAGCTGTCAGACTGTGGAATGCTTTACCGCTTAGCGTCAAAACATCTTCGTCACTGCACACTTTTAAAAATAAGGTTTACCATCATTACCTGTCATCCTAAACTAGTTGACAACCTAATTCTAGTTATCCATTTCTTTTATTCCCGAATTTATTGATATTAATTATGTACATATTAGTCTAATTATTTTATTTTATTTATTGAGATATGTATTAGTTTGTATGATGTTTTATAATGGTGTTTATAGTATTAATATTATGTATTAGTTTGTTTTTATTAGTTATAGTTAAGTTAATAATGTACATATGTCTAAGTAGTTGTTAACACTAAGTTACCTATTTTCCTAAAGGGATTGTAACCCACCGCCTTCTTCTTGCCCTATGCTCTCTGTATCAATTGGTTGCCTGGAAGAGATTGCTCCCAGCGATAAGGCCGCCCGTTGAATTGCCCAAAATTGTATTATATTTTTGCTTGTTTTTATACCTCGGTATATTTTTTTTGTTACATGTGGTGATCAATAAAGTGTTATCTATCTATCTATCTATCTATCTAACTACTCTTTGGTTAGGAATTCCTAATTCAAATTTATACAGCTATTTACTCACATTTGTGTTTCGAAAACCATACTTAATTTCTTTGTTTTTTTTCTTTTGTATTTTTTCTTTGTGTCACTCACAACATGGTTTACAAAATGGAAAACTTGAAATATCGCGTTATTTACGATTACGAGTTCCACCGTGGCATCAGTGCTGCAGAAACGGCTCGAAGGATTAATGATGTGTATGGCGGCGGTGTCGCAAAAGAAAACACAGTGCGTTTTTGATTCCAACGTTTTCGTTCTGGAAATTTCGACCTGCAGAACAAGCCCCGTGGACGGCCGGAGACCAAAGTTGATAATCAAGAATTGAAGGCTATTGTGGAAGCGGAGCCATCGCAAACCACGTCCGAGTTAGCTGCAGGCTGCAGTGTTAGTGATAAATCTATTTTAATCTACTTGAAGCAAATTGGGAAGGTTAAAAAGCTTAAAAGGTGGGTACCTCACGAATTAAGTGAAGCAAATCGACAAACGCGCGTCGACTGCTGCGTTACATTACTCAACCGGCACAATAATGAAGGGATTTTAAATCGATTCATTACCTGTGATGAAAAAGTGGATACTATACGATAATCGGAAGCGCTTAACAAATTATTTCTTATTGTATGATTTTAAAAATAAATATAAAGGTATATTACTGTGGCCAGGAATCATCATTTCAGCCATAAAACGTCCACTGATGAACACGGCCTGTGTTCGGATGGTTCCCTCATGGATCTCCATGAGGGGTAGTTGCCATTCTCACCACGCTTGGCAGGTGGGTTGGTGAGCGCAGTATGGGATGTTGATACACGGATAGACGATGCTGCCCATCTTCCGGAGGTATCCCTTAGCAGGCTCTTACTGCATGAGAGGAGGGGTATCATTCTACTGCCGGCACTCCACGGCGGAATGTAAATAACTTATTAAGTGGGGGTAAATCTGTTGAAGATTGACTGCCACCGTGGCTCAGTTGCTCTTATAGGCGACTAATACGCAGGGATGCGGGATAGATTCCCGCCACGGGACATTTTTTTTCCTAACTGTGCGGCAGATATTTGTCCTGGGTCTATGATAAGTATTTAAGTACAGTGTATGTCACAATTAAGTTACTCTCAGCCACGCCCGTCCCAGGGATTTGAAGCTGGGTGTCTTGTGCAAGGGGGATACTTAATTATGACGCTTTCTATGCATTTACAAAAATAATAAATACGTGTTTAAGTATTTCACTACCATTACCATCTGGTACTGGTACCCATAAGCTTCGCTTTTTTGGTGCTGTGTAAAAGCCGGCTATTGAACCAATTGCAACGGAGGTTTTCAAATATATTTTATCTTATTATTAGATTTTAAAATACAGGATTTTATCGCGTACCTTTTTTATTATTTTATTTTCAACCTGGTTGCACCTGATCATGGTCGCAGGAAGACTAATAATAAAAATGGTACACGATGAAATACCGTATTTCAAAAACTATTAATTAGGTTAACATATCGCGAAAGTTGAACAAGGTTAAAAAGGTATAATATTATATATCTACCTATTATAATATATATCTTTTTAAATTGTTGGAAGACAAATTTTGCTTAATAACTAAAAAACTAATGGAGTTTAAATGGATAATCTCTACATTTTTAAGGATTTTTCGCGGCTAAATACATTTTTATTGTATATATATTTTAGTACCTATATTATATAAAAGTTCTTTCTATTTTTAATCTTTATATTTATGTATGTTTATCAAGTACCTATGTGGTATATAATTATGTATGGTATAATAATTTCAATTACTATTACCGTATGTACATCTTGCATCAATATAACCCCATGTTGCATATATTAATCCAATCCATTCCAAAGTTGTCTGGTAGAGATCGCTCTTTAGCGATAAGACCGCCGATTGTCACTTTATGATCAGTTCAAGTTTTTATTTTCTATTTGTATATGTTAAGGTGTGCAATAAAGCATTTTCAATCTATCTAAAATAACCATTTTCTCAAATACCTTTTTCAAGACCGATAAAAAGAGTCTTCGTTACTTTTTTGCACATCACTCTGCAACATAATTGGCATTACTCGTAAAACCAGACTACATGTCATAATTCGACGAGGCTCACATAATACCTTATTAATTTACCACTTAACGAGCAGGAAATGGAACTTGAACCATTTTATCAGCTGTTTACTGTATCCGTTACAATTTACTGGTTAGAGATGAGCGTAGCCGTAGTGATGTTCGGACTCTCCGAACTGATCTTACAGCCTGCAAGGAGTGGCGAGGAGATAGCTCAACCTGAGACATGAGTTACTGTGAGAATGTTTAGTGCCTTTATTTTATTTTGTATGTCCTGCCATGTTTAAGATTATTTTTATATATTGTGTAACATTATTTGAATTTTAACTTTCTCGCCATGTAGTTAAAGTAATTTTTGTTAATTTCTCTGTAAATATTAATGTACGTCGCACGATAATAATTATAATTCTCTTAGCTGTTTACACAAATATTTTGATTTTTATGTGCTGTTTTTTTTCCTCTTGTCAAAGTTTAAATTATATAAATATATATATGTAAGTTAGTTATATTAATTATTGTTAGGTAAGTAACTTTAGTTTTTTAACACATTTTATTGTTATTTAAGTTTGTTGTTGTTGTTTTATTTAAGTACTTCATATAACGCAGTGGATTATTATTATCTGTAATGTTATAATGATTGTGTAAATAAATAAATTGAAATTGAAAATTGAAAATGAGCGACAATGTGTTTGAAGACATTGAGGAAATGTATATCGTTAACAAGTCTGAGTTACTTGAGACCATAAGTTCGTTGTAGTTGAAAGTTGCCACTAGCTTGATCGCAACTCACAAGAGTGATAAGAACGTAGGGTAGTTGCCATACTGACCACGCTTGGCAGGCGGGTTGGCGAGCGCAGTTGGGATGTTGATGAAAGTTGTTTTAAAGTTGTTTTAAATTAGTTAAGTACGAAAATTTTTATGTTACCTACAAACACCTAAATTGTAGTGCCCTTACTGGGCTCATGTTTGGACTAAAAGCTAAATTATAAGACCTAATGTACACATGAACGCAATAAATGATTTGAATTTGAATTTGATACACGGAAAGACGCTGATGCCCATCTTTCGGAGGTATCCCAGCAGATTCTTACTGCTTCCACGGGCAAGAGAGGAGAGGCTCTGTATAAATCATTATTATACATGTGACAGGCTAATAATTTACCGTGGGGTGCCGTGGAGTGACGGCAGAAGAATGTTGCCCCTCCTCTCTTGCCCGTAGATGCAGTAAGGATACCTCCGAAAGATGAAGAAAGAAGAAGAGAATAACCTGTGTACCTGTAACTTGATCTAATTGTTTTTTTTTAAACAATTTAATTTCGATAAGCTTTTTTATCACATAAATTGTGTAAAAACGTTTTAAGTTGACATTAAACTTTAATGGAAAATGTTTATTTTATTATTTTTAGTACGTTTAAATAAAAGCTTGTTTGTTAATAATTTTTTAAAAACTTGTAAAAAGTCTAATTCACGTTAGTGCTTTGCACTAATGCAAGACAACTGTCTCTCGCCTTCGACAGTACAGCGCCAACAGCCGACCTGTGCACTTTTCCGTAAAATTATGTAATATTTTTGACGGAATTATTCAAATCAAATATTTCTTTATTTTTCTTCACAAAGTAGGCTTATAAATAAATTATTACATAGACAATAATGTATGTGTACTAAAGCTTATTAATGAAAAAAATATAAAATACGGATTCCAACGCGCGTGACCTTTTAAAAACTGTCCTTAAATATATATGTATAAGTAATTACTTCGCGCTGGTAGTCCGCCAGTAGTAACCTGGTTTGTGAAGACTGGTGCCTGAAATAGGTTCAAAAGAACCTGTGATACAGGTCACCAGGCCTCCCTCTCCACAGTACAGAACAGAGAGGCTAACAAGTTTATATTTATATTAGAAGTGGTCCCAAATGCCAAGTATTCGTGTGTTTGTGTGTATGTGCGCGTGCGTGTGTGTGTGTGTGCATGTGTGTGTTTGTGTGTCTTATTGTGAATGGGATAGGGTGAGTGTTTGATTATGTATGTGTGTTGACTCCTGTACTCCTATTGACACCAGTCTCATAAGAGTCTGGGCAACGGAAGATACAAATATAGAGATTGGTGTGAGTGCCAAGGGGCGTGTGAGAGTGTATTATTGCTTAGACAAAATAAATAACATTTTCTCTCTATTGTGTATGTCCTCGATGTTCCCAGCACTAGCACTAAGCGTCCATTCCTTAATTAGAGAGCAGTCTCCACACTGAGTTATTAAGTTAGAGCAGGTCCACCGGTCTCCTAGGAAATTAATACATAAACGTTCTAGAAAGGCGATAGGCTGGAGCTCCACATAGCTGAGGGCAAATAGACGGGTCAATTAGTGGTATTTGGTTACCGATATGACGTTTTGCCGTGGGGTGGCGGCACTAGAATGTTACCCCTCCTCTCATGCCCGTGGATGCAGTAAGAGCCTGCTAAAGGATACCTTCGAAAGATGGGCAGCAGCGTCTTTCCGTGTAACAACATTTCGTACTGCGCTCGCAAACCCGCTTGCCAAGCGTGGTGAGTATGGCAACTACCCCTCACGGATGTCCATGAAGGAGGCCTGTGTTTAGTAGTGGACGTTTTACGGCTGAAATGATGATTATGTGTTACTAGGGGGATAAATGCTTTCGTGTTAAAAAAACATCATCTCCAGCCGTGGGACTCCAACCACTGCTGGACATAGGCCTCCCTCATTGATCTGCAAGCACAAATCATGAGAGGTCTCCTTACACACCACGCTTGGCAGGCGGGTTGGCGAGCGCAGTACGGGATGTTTATACAAGGAAAGACGCTCTGCTGATCTTCTGCAGATCCCTTGGCAGATTCTTACACGGGTAAGAGAGAAGGGGCAACGTTCCACTGCCCCCACGGCAAACGACCTAGCTGTTTTAAAATAAGCTGTCCAATGCTCCAGATTGGCTCTAGACAACATATAGTTAATTATATTTAGCTCCAGCAGAATAATTAGGATTAGCTGTTTTAAAGAAACAACTTGATTAGATTATAAAAGTTGAAAGGAAATTGTTGCTAATTTTGTTCTTGGAACATTCTTTATGAGTTCCAATACATACACTTTCAATTAGGTCCCATTTTAGTTCAAAGCTCGATTCTGATCTATGAGGAATTAATTAAATTGTAATAGTGTCTACTGGAGTCCGTAAAGATAGTTAGAACATCGAATCAGACGTGAAAATAGCGCGAACGACAACCAGCTCTTAATGCCGTTCTCTGCAGGAAAATCGAATGACAAAGATCGTACGTAAAATAACTTATTTAATAAAGTAAGTAATTTATTTTGTTTTAACAACAATTCCGCCAAATCACTGCAGCGCCCACTGCGCTTTGATTGGCCGATTCAAATTTAACAAGTTGTCAAGCCGACTCTAGAGTTGGGCAAACAAATATTTTTATCGATATCAATAGTCTTTTAACATCATCATCATCATCTCAGACGTCTACTGCTAGACTCCCTCATGGATTTTTTTATCATGAGTGGTTGTTGCTTTAATACTCGCCACGCTTGGCAGGCGGGTTGGCGAGTACAGAACAGAGTATTGAGACACGGTTATACGTTGCTGGCCATCTTCCAGAGGTATCCCTTGGCAGATTTTTACTGCATCCGCGGGCAAGAGAGGAGAGTTAACATCCATGAGGGAGGCCTATGCCCACCGGTGGACTTCCTGCGGCTGCGAGGATAATGATGATGATGATGATAATGATTTAGTATGTGCCCGATGCCGGTTTACAACATTATACATTGTAAATACCCTTTTATGTAAGGAAGTCTTATGGATTTTCCATCCCCTAAATGGGTTGCAGAACATTGATATCGAGGTCAATCCTACAGAAACTTTACTCTTGAAATTATTATTAAGACTCAGACAAAAAATGATTACTGGAGCCTAAATAGTTAATTAACACAAAAGGATATTAGAAATTATTTCCAAAAGAAAAGTTAATCCAAATTTTTAATGCTTATTAAATAAGATGTTTGATGTCTTAAGTTACCTAGTACTTAAAAAGGTTTAATTACTTATTAATAAGTACTTCACAGAAAATTATTTCATCTTAAACTAGAACGAATTTCTCTAAGATGATAAAATCAAGGTTAAGATCCGAAAAAGAATTTTATAACGAATTAACTTTACAAAAAATTAATAATCTAATAAAAATCCACTCGTTCACTCAAAAGTTTATTCCGGACTTTTTGAAATATGAGAATAAATAAATATCTAATTAGAATCGACATCATTTCAGCCGTAAGACGTCCACTACTGAACACAGGCCTCCTATCTGGATCTCCATGCGGGGTAGTTGCCATACTCACCACGCTTGGCAGGCGGGTTGGCGAGCGCAGTGCGGGATGTTGATACACGACAAGACGCTGCTGCCCATCTTCCGGAGGTATCCCTTAGCAGGCTCTTACTGCATCCACGGGCATGAGAGGAGGGGTAAAATTCTACTGCCGGCACCCCACGGCTAATTAGAATGACTTGGTACTAATTCATACAATGTACAAATTATGAAAGAGCAGATCAATACGTCTAAAGCTAACTAAGCCGCGGGTTTCCTCACGATGTTTCCTTCAAAGTTAAGCACGTGTTAATTGTGCACATACATTTTTCGAGAAAGAAAATTCGATTGGTGCACGGCCGGTATCGAACCCTCGACGTTCGGATTGAAAATCGGGGGTATATCACTCGTCCAATACGGCTCTGCTACTGTTGCCACATTCATATCCATGACAATTTATGACATTCATACCTCTACATAATTTCTCTCTCTTTACTCTCAAATTATCTGTCCAATATCCTTGCACAATAAGTTAAGCATAGTGTTAAGAAAAAAAATTAAAATGAATAGAAGTGAAGCAAGGATCTAATAACAACCTCTGTGGCGGAGCGGGCAAAGGTCGGCCTGTGACGCAAGAGATCGCGGGGTCAATTCCCGCCTCGGAAAAAATACATGATCTGCTGATATTTGTTCAGGGAGTTCTTGTACATTTTTTATGTTTTTTGTAAGCTTATTTTGTCCCACTGCTGAGCAAAGGTCTCACCTAAAACCCTCCATCCTTCGCGATCATTCCGTCCGTCGAAGGGGACGAGATCGTCCCGCCAGCGCTTTCTCGGCTTTGTACAAGTAATAAAAAAATATCTAACTATGTCCTTTACTAATTAAGTACATCAGTCATCTCGTACCCAGAACACAAGCTCTGCTTAGCTCGGGGCTAGCTGATGCTGTGTGAATCGTCCAGCATCATTTATTTATTATTTGTCTCTGCACCACGTTAACAAAGATTTTATTATTATTTTTATTATTTTTTTATTTTATTCTCAAACTTTTCGGCGCTCGTTAAACAATCAAAAGCCTTAAAGAATTAAAACAAACCCTCAAACTATTACCACACTAAGGCGTCAGTATGATTAACCCTCTGAAACTTAAACCTTTATTCAAACTACTTTACACAATTCTCACCCGGGGAGCTAGCATGTTACTCCCGGATTACCTCAACAAATGAATATTCATATATTCACAGTATATTCACATATTCATATCACGGATTGTATAATTAAACTGTTCTAATTAGCTCAACTATTCAAAGAACTAAGCGGAAGAAGACTCTTTGTCGGATGAGGGACACACTGATGAAAAGGATTTGAGCACGGGTATAAGTTATAGCTATATGTATGTATATATAGCGGGATGTCCAGCTGGACATCCCGCTCTTATTTAACTTCTTTCCCTTAAATAAAGGAATATTTTCTGATTACCTTATAAACAACCTTAAGGAAAAAGCCGGATTTAAGAGAGGCTTTAAGTGATTACGTGTTTTATGGGTGGAAAATTACATTGCACGCGTCACTGGATGGCTAAAATTGTTGGTCAGGTTGGTTATGGGTTAGTTTAGCATCGATATGTATCGCGATATTTAACGTCATATTTATTTAGGTGGTGGTGGAGAGTATGGCAACTACCCCTCATGATCTTGGACATCCATAAGAGAGCCTATTGTATATTAAAACATTCGGGATCACAACTAATAATCGCGATCACAAATAATTATTACAATATTTGATTACCAAGTATTTATCTATTTATTTTTATCCCGAAGTTTCGACAGGATTGCACCCATAGCGGTTGCGAGCAGACTGTGTCTGGCCAAAAAACGCTGCAGATGCGCGCTAAATATAAATTTTAATGCGGGCGAAGGTCCGCCTGCGACGCAAGAGGTTGCGGGTTCGATTCCCGCCTCAGAACAAACGTATGTATGATCTGCAAATATTTGTTCAGGGTGTTCTGGATGTTGTTCTAAATATTATAAAAAATATCTATCTATGTAGTATTATGTATTAAGTATATCAGTCATCTAGTACCCATAACACAAGCTCTGCTTAGCTTGGGGCTGGGTGAATTTTCTATCATTATTTATTAATTTAATGTCATTTATATAGCATCAATAGTTTCTATCTACGTTTTAAATTCTTCTGTTTTTTTCTGTGTTAATATATTTGATTATCATTATTATCTCCGTTAGCACGCCAATCAATTTAACTACCGAGGAGGTTGGCAGGTTGAAAATGCTTATAGCATTTAGCTTACCTTATGTACTTTATGATTGTAATGTGCAACAAAGTTTTTAAATAAAATATTCGATAATGCATAAAGGTATATAGTGTATATAGGCTTGTATATTGTGGACGGGGACAGCAGTCTTTCGGCTGACATGATAAGCATATTTTGGATAATTTCTTTAATCGAATTATATGTCCGTGTGTCCTGGCCACCACAGATTATGCACAGTTTCAGAGTTCAAGACAGGACTTTGTTGAAGATCTTTTTGTGAGGATCTTGCAGTTTCTAAGCTGACGGAAAGGTCTTGGAAAATGTTGTGTTGAAAAGCGAAAGAGTTTCTCAGTTCGTTCGTTTCAGCCGTAAAATGTCCACTACTTAACAAGGGCCTCGCTCATGGATCTACATGAGGGGTAGTTGCCATACTCACCACGCTTGGCAGGCGGGTTGGCGAGCGCATTACGGGACTGCATCCATGGGTATGAGAGGAGGGGTAACATTCTACTAACCTTCCCAGCAGTTGGCCCGTCTGACCGCGGCGTGTAAAAGCTTTACATTGAAGCAAAATATTTTAGTAAAAAAATATATCCGTGCGGGTAGGTACATCATCATTTCAGCCGTTAAACGTCCACTACTGAACACAGGCCTCCCTCATGGATCTCCATGAGGGGTAGTTGCCATACTCAACACGCTTGGCAGGCGGGCTGGTGAGCGCAGTACGGGATGTTGATACACGGAAAGACGCTGCTGCCCATCTTCCGGAGGTATCCCTTAGCAGGCTCTTACTGCATCCACGGGCATGAGAGGAGGAGGTAGGTACATTAACTTGGTGAATAGAAGTGATAAAATTTGGAATTTAAATCGCAAAATGTAATCGCTCGAACCATTAGTTTTATGAATCGTAAATTCCCTGGTAATGCTCAGATGCAAAGATAAAACATTGTATGTTAGTGCATACTTCCCGAATAGGAAGCAGCTTTTACGATTTTGAATACGAAAACAGATGAATTCCTTCAGGGTAACATTATAACACCTTTTGAACCGACTTTAAAATACCGGAGGTTTTTAATCACGTTATCGTCTAATACTACATGGTAGTAAGTAAGGCCTTTGCATCTATTACAGATGATTTATACAGCGTCAGCAACTGGTTATCAGCTCTACGGGACGCTGCAGTGCCTGGGACATTGTTAGATGGATTAGGCTTGCCCAGCACATATACCATCCGCTCAGCTTAGTCAGCTATTATTCAGAGGAAAGAACAGGTCAATACGTCTGAAACTAACTAAGCCGCGGGTTTCCTCACGATGTTTCCTTCACCGTTAAAGCACGTGTTAAGTGTGCACATACATTTTTCAAGAAAGAAAAATCCATTGGTGCACGGCCGGTATCGAACCCACGACCTTCGGATTGAAAGTCGGGGGTACATACCACTCGGCTAACACGGCTACAGTACATGGTACTAGATTCCTTAAAACAGCACGGACTAGGTCCCTGATGATGAGCATTGGGAGAGCATTGGATATTTGAATGGGATTAGCCGTGTGGTGCGTTTCGGAGGTTTATTTTTAAGATCTAGTTTATATTATATCATGTATTTTATTTAAGTTTTAGCTGTCCCGGCAAACTTTTTAGCGCCTCAAAATCAACAAACATCTACTCCTCTACTTCTACTAACCACGACTTCTCTTCTGCTATTACTACTACTCTAGTAAAACTACCATACAACTATTTCTTTTATTTATTTATTCTACAACTACTCTTCTTCTATAAAATTAGCAAAAAATATAAACAGTTTAAGTACACAATGAACTTTCTGAACTCACCTTTAAATCGTCACCATTTCAGCCGTAAAACGTCCACCAATGAACACAGGCCTCCTTCATGGATCTCCATGAAGGGTAGTTGCCATATTCTCGGCAGGCGGGTTGGCAAGTGCAGTACGGGATGTTGATACACGGGAAAACGCTGCTGCCCATCTTCCAGAGGTATACCTTAGCAGGCTCTTACTACATCCACGGGAATGAGAGGAGGGGCACCATTCTACTGCCGGCACCCCACGGCATGTGCCACCTTTAAATATTTATATAATAAGTATGAGAAATATAATTCTCGTTTTTTCTTAAAACTTTTAGATTATGTTATTAATTATTATTGTGTTATTCCGGGCGCAGCGAAATCCAAAAGAATAATGATAATTAAAATTGGTCTACCAGTTCTCCGGTTATAATGCTTTAACTCTTATCCGACTTTTATTTTTATATAATATAAATAAAAGATGACAAATAACGAAAACTCTATACAATAAATAAATAAAATAATGCTCGACAGTACACACAACCTCATCTAGTGCCAAACAGAGCAAAGCTTGTACTTTTTTATTTATTTGTAAATACATACTTATCATACATAAAAAATATACAGACACGGGACAAATATCTGCAGAACATTTGTTCCGTGGCGGGAATCGAACCCTCTACCTTCTGCGTATCAGTCGGCTATTAGACCACGGAGGCAGTCTATGTCTGACGATAGATTCAATAGTCCATAACCACGGTCCGTGTCCCTATTGATATAACCATTCCTTTGTGGAGCAAGTGAAGCAGTTTCAAACGTATCTGTAAATCTAGACATTTTCCGTCCCTTTCACATGTTTTACCAAAGTGTAAGGAAGAAAGAGGATGCAATATATTTTGTCTAAGCACTACTTGCCTCTACTTGATGTTTGAGAATGCAGTAACAATCATTATCATTTCAGCCGTAGGACGTCCATTGCTGGACATAAGCCTCCATGATTCTCCATGAGGGGTTTTTGCCATACTCACCACGCTTGGCAGGCGGGTTGCCAAGTGCAGTACGGGATACACACAAAGACGCCGCTGCCCATCTTTCGGAGGTATCTCTTGGCAGATTTTTGCTGTTACACGGTCAAGAGAGGAGGGCTAACAGTCTACTGCCGATTCATTAAGAATCTGCCTACGTAGGAAAAAGAAAGTTCATCTCCAAACTTTTTTTTCCCATCGTGTAGAGTATTATTAGATAGCTATTTTAAAACAATTTAGGGATGGGAAGACATTTTTTCCGTTTAGGGTTCCTTCTGCGATATATTATAGTTTTGAACTATTTTCGGTCGCCCGCCCTCTAAAATCTGAACTGACTTTATAAATCTGAAAAAATCGTGAATGTAGTTTTAACAACTTTGTAGGTAAACTATAATGGGTAAGCTAGCTTCTTTAGATTCGATGTAATTTTTTTTTTATTTAACAGGTCTACGGTTAACTACATAGCGCGGGGACCTATGTGTTACTGCTTTAATTAAAGTCAGTTGTTTTTGTTTAAAAATTAAAGAGCTTGGAGGTAACAGACTATTCCAAAAAAAAAGGCCTTGAGATCCTCCTTCTTTTTTGAAGTCGGTTACAAATGTACTTGGACAGGACACTTGGCCAGATCTAAGTGTTTAGTTCTTGCGATGGTGGTGGTGGTTGTCTTTTTATAATGTACTAGCTTCTGCCCGCCGCTTCGCATGCGTTGGAATAATTACCTAGATGAAAAGTAGCCTATGTGTCATCTAAAAGTGTGCCAAGTTTCAGCTCTATCCGTAGGCTAGTTTTAGCGTGAAGGGCTAACACACATATATACATCTATACAAACAAACTTTCATCTGTATAATGTTATTAGGATACCAGTAGTATATTTTATAAGCCGTGTTGGCCGAATAGTATGCACCCTCGACTTTAAATCCGAAGGTCGTGAGTTGATTACCGGCCGTGATCCAATGGATTTTTCTTTCTTGATAAGTGTAAGTTCACATTTAACACGTGCTTAACGAAAACATCGTGAGGAAACCCGCGGCTTAGTTAGCTTCAGACGTATTGACTGTTCTTTCCTCTGACTAACAGCTGACTAAACTGAGAGGATGGTATAGGTGCTGGGCTAGCCTAATCCATCAAAAACGTCCCAGGCACTGCAGCGTCCCGTACAGCATGATTACCAGTTGCTGACGCAACAAAATCCATCTATAATAGATGCAAAGGCCTTACTACTACTAGTTTATTTTATTACAAAACTATTTCGAGTTCCAGAACCGCTAGTAAGAACACCCCTATCTATTTCCTTCCTTCTCAGAACTATAAACTCAGTGCAGTAGAATTACCGTCTTTTGCAATAGCACAAGTATGATTTATTCATACATCCCTTTCATAATCCTACACCATGCAATGATATATAGAACTGAAACTACGTGGAATTTCAATAGTTTGGTATAGGAGTGTGTAGATTTAACCTAAACCCAAGACGGAAACTAGTAAAAAGAAACAGGCACACAAGAGCAAAAACATAGTATACGTTTATGTTTTGTCTTAGAACAGAAAAAACAATAAAAAAACATACTTATTAAAAACAAACCGTGTAGTTAAGTGCTTCAGCGATAGAAGAAACCAGCAGGTTATGTAAAACAAGTACCGATTTGACCAACGCAGGTTCGAATATCACAAGTGTGGTTAATTTCATTACTCTACAAAAATTACAAATTATCAAAATCAGTTTTAAAATGGAAACTAACGTATTGTATCAGTTTCGAGTTTTTAATCCTCATCATTTCAGCTGTAGGACGTCAACTGCTGGATATAGGCCTCCCTCATGGATTTCCAGGTATTGCGGTTGGAAGCGGCCTGCATCCACCGTTGACCTGCGTTCTTCACTAGGTTGTCTGCCCATCTTGTAGGGGGATGTCCTACGCTGCGCTTATCGGTCCTCCACTTGAAAACTTTTCGGCCCCATCGGCCATCTGTTCTTCGAGCAACATGGCACGCTATTGCCACTTCAACGTGCTAATCCGTTTGGCTATGTCAGAGACCCGATTTCTTCTACGTATCTCTTAATTTTGGTTACGTCAACATCAAACGACATTCACATCTATCCTGTAGAACTTATTCTGCAAAGCACGTTGGCTATTCAAGGATGCCAGTTCATCTTTTACTCAGTGTGAAACCGTTGTAAATGCAGTGAGGGGCGACCGTAAACACAGCTCGACAAAACTTCTCCGCAGAATTCATATTCAAGCATTCTTATAGAAATTGAAAACATTGAGCGCAGATCACTATTTGCTTATTAATGTACCATAAATATCGTATTGTATATGCAGCGTATTTTTGAAGGTATTACAAATCGTCCGGTCATTGTGTCGAAGACATTCCGTAGCATCCTTGAAATTTTATGGTCAGCAGATATAGAATAATACCGATTGGTTAGAAATAACGTTTTAATCGATATAACGTTTTTTCTAACTTCATCTGATGTCTTATAATATTCATTAAAGCATTGACTTAAATGAATATTATAAGACTCAGTTTATGATATTCTGTCTAACTAGCGTATGTCTATCTCAGCAATCGAGATAAATAAATAAATAAATAAATAAAAAATTGTGGAAAATTCACGTAGCATCCTCTAGCTGTAAGTCAGATCGTGCCAACATTTGTCTCGAGACGGGAATCGAACCCGCGCTGCGCCACAGAAATCGTCACAGAGAGATTCTCATCTATCCTGTAGAACTTATTCAGCAAAGCACGTTGCGGGTATTCAAGGATGTCAGTTCATCTTTTACTCAGTGGGCAACCGTTCTAAATGCAGTGAGGGCGACCGTAAACACTTCCCGACAAAAACACTTCAGTTGAATATGAATGCTTGTGTATAGATATTGGTAGGAATTGAACACTTTGAGTGCCTTTGGCCTTTCACTAATTTATAGATGATTTATGCAGCTCAGCAGGTCAGCTGCTATTCATGTTGTATGGGATACTGCAGTGCCTGAACATTGGTAGATGGATAAGGCTTGCCTATAACGCTCTTTCTGTTTAGTCGACTATACCTATAGTCAGTAAGAGCATGTCAACATGTCTGAATAGACAGAGCCGCGGGTTGTCTGTATTGGGTTCGTATCCAAAGGGTGAAAACGGGATTTTTGATGTATAACAACAAATACTAAAAACAGAATAAAATAAAAATCACGTTTTTTGTATGGGAGCCCCCTTAAAGTATTTAAAGACTCCCATACAAAAAACGTGATTTTTTTCGACAACAGGTAGATGCTTGAAATATTCACAGATAAGGTAGTTGTATATTCACTTTGCAAATTAATCATTAAATTAAAATGAAACAAATATTGAGGGGGGCACAAAAAACGTGTTTTTTTGCTCGATATTAATAACGGCAACAGGTAGACGCTTGATATATTCACTGAATACTAAGTTGTATTTTAATTTTAAAAATAAGTTATTAAAATAAAATAAATATTTAAGGGGCTTCCTTAAAACAAACGAGATTTTAATGCCGTTTTTTGCTCGTTAACTTATAATGTACATTGTCACAACCAAAAGTGGGTGGTGCTGCATCAAAAACAAGTTTTTTTGCCCTATAATGGCACGAAAATGGCCCTTTGTGTGCGAGTCCGACTCGGACGAGGATTTACTTCATGAAAAGATTTGCATAATTCGTTTTGGGTTTGACTGGATACACTTTTAGATTAATCCCATTTTTTCATAACTCAGTTCTGACGATGTGTTCCATGAGCAATCAAGTGAACTCTGTAAATATTATATGCCAGGGAACTATGTATACTCCTATATACTCCTTGCTCCTGACCTCCCTTTATTTTTGATGTCGGTTCAAAAAAGCTCACAGCCTGAATTATGGAAAATAATCAGACTGTGAGCTTAAGGAATCGGCACTTTTGCGGTAATTAAACTATGCGTCTACATTGTGTGAAATGTATGTCACAAAGTGATTTTATCTAAATTTAATTTAAAAATTAAACAAAAAAAATTGTTATCATTATCTTTACCTTAAAAAGAAATAAAATTAATAACAAAGCCTTTGTTTCTATTACTTGCTTATTATAAAATACAATTTACTTAAAATTAAATATCTATAGCAGTAGATAGTCGCCTCAGCGTCTTATTTCGTTCTCTTTATCTTTATGTATTTATTTATTTTTTTATAAATTCTTTATTGCACAACATTTTAACAAAGATGCACAAAAGGCGAACATAATGCCGTAGGCATTTTCTACCTGTCAACCAAATTATCTTACGTTATAACAAACAATTAAAAGCAATCAGTTATGCCTCACCAATATCCCTCAACCAACATAATAAAAGCCCCACAGAATTGCAACACAGACCTTAATAACCCGGGTTTAAACAATAATCCAGCTTAAAGGATAAGACTGGCAGGCGAGCTCCTGTCTTAAACACAAATTAACAGCATAACTAATATTCCACGACCAAGTTTCAGATTTTATGGTTAGAATTTAAGTTTAGTTTGTGTTTTGGGTAATGTTCGATCTTTTAAATGTTGAGCATCACTTGTTTTTTGCAGAGTTTTAGTAGATATATTAAAAACTGGGTCGACTTTATTCACCTCAACATCATCGTTTCAGCCATAAAACGTCCTCTACTGAACTCAGGCCTCCCATATGTTTCTCCATGAGGGGAGAAACATATGGGAGGCCTGAGTTCAGTAGAGGACGTTTTATGGCTGAAACGCCTCCCTCATAGATCTCCATAAGGAGTAGTTGCCATATTCACCACGCTTAGCAGGCGAGTTGGCGAGCGCAGTACAGGATGTTGATGTGTGGAAAGACGCTTCTGCCCATGGTGGTATCCCTTAGCTCTTACTGCATCTACGGGCATGAGAGGAGGGGTAACATTCTTCTGCAGGAACAAAAAAAAAGCACAAGAATTTATATAAATTGTCAAAGATATGAAAATTATATATTACAAAACATAATTTGTAGCCTGATTATCATACATAAAGCATGTGAGCTCGAGCTAGATACTAAGAAATAAAACCAATTCGGAAACTTCTTGCGAATCATTATGGAAATGTAAAGACGAATAAAAATATATGCTATTCAAGGTTGCTTAAGTATTATTTCGTAGAAATAATTTTGTTTTCTTTGTTTCAGATGGAAAAGGCTACAACATGAAAATCAATAGCAAAATGAGTTTAAAAACCGTTCTTGAACCAAGAGACAATAGTAACGAGACTAGTGATCTCTTTAAAACAAATATCCAAGATGCACTTAAAGTGTGCGTTAATAAAGATAAAACTAAAAAACCAAAATTCGATAATGAAGTAATAGATGAAAGAAGCAATGTAATAGATAAAGACACGTCTACTTACAGTGAAACATATGTAAGTGTATTAAATGAAACCACTAAGGTATTTAAAACAGTGCTTGCCAAAGACAATGTTACTTATATAGATTATAAATCAGATGATCTAATAATAAAACAAAATTTAGAACAAAACAATATGCCAATCGTAGAGTTAAAAGTAAACAAACACAGACGAAGACGGACAAACAGGACGAATACATTGTACATACTGTTAAGGATGTGCCTAAAACACAGACTGCTGGTGAAGCAATGGATGCTGTGTTCTCTACTTTGTTCTGTGAGCGGTTATCGGGAGCAGAAGTTTGCGATGGAGCCACAAGATCAGGTGAGGATGGATGTGAACTTTAAGTTGACGATATAACTTTTGCATCTGAAGTTACAAAGTTACAAACTAGACACGTCTACAACGTTTGAGAAATATCGTACCTTCTGACTACTTTTTCTTCGCAGTAGATAAAAGAAATACCTTATGTAAAGAATCTATATTATAGACTTTTCATTTGATACCAAACTTGGGAATATTTGGAAACGATTGCTTATATTTCCCCTCTTTCGCCCCCGTAACTTGTAATGAAATGAAATGAAATAATTTATTCACAAAAAATAGAGTACAATAGGTCTTATAAAATACATAGATTTTAGCTCTTCTATTTAGCCTTTTCTAAGGCATGTGACAGTTAAGTAGGTAGTTGTTTTTTAAAGGAGGCATTTGTTTTTATTGTAAACATCTTAAACGATTTTATCAATCATGTTTAAGAAACATCGCTACGAAAACTGCATTTAAATACTCTGCGACTTGCCTCGACTAGACACACAAACACACAGCGGTCAGACTTATAACAGCCCTATTTTTTGTCGGGCGTTAAAAACAATTAGCTATTCTACGGTACCACGATACATATCGAAGTCTTTCCGCTGCGGGCTTTCCACTGCAAGTACGTTTAATGGCGTGTGTAGCCGTGGGGCACCGGCAGTAGAATGTTGCCCCTCCTCTTATGCCCGTGGATGCAGTAAGAGCCCGCTAAGGTAAGATGGGCAGCAGCGTCTTTCAGTGTATCAATATCCCGTACTGCGCTCGCCAACCCGCCTGCCAAGCGTGATGAGTATGGCAACTACTTTTAATGGAGACCCATGAAGAAGGCCTTTGTTCATAAGTGTACGTTTTATGGCTGAAATAATGAATTGTGTGTACCACAGAGGCAAAATGAGGTAGAATACTACAGTCCCGTAGAGCACAAATTACTGCGGGCACTATATAAATCATCTATTTAGATGTGTATTACCAATTTACCTAGCAGGATCATGTCTTTGCTAATTCTTATTACTTATTTGTATAAGTGCTTTTTATGTTTCTGTTTGTATTTATTTATTGCATTATGTAAGCCACGTTGGCTTTTAATATGAAGATCGTAGGTTTAATACCGGCCGTGCACCAATGGACTTTTCTTTCATAAAAAAAATTGAGAATATTTAACAGGCGCTGTAACGGTGAAAAACGCAGCTTAGAAAGCTTTAGACGTATTGACGTGTTCTTTCCGCTGACTATTAGCTGAATTAGCTAAGAGGAAACTATAGGTCTAAGCCTGATCTATCTAACAATGTCCCAGGCAATGCAGCATACATCATCATCTACAAAAGATGAACAGGCTTTCTAGACGTGTAAGACTAATTGATCTAAGAGGATCATGTTTTCTGCTATATTTGTATGAGTGATTTGAATTTTTCTCATTTTATTTATTTATTGCATCATGTACAGGTATATAATCAATACATAAAAATAACTTTAGCAATATAGGTAATACATAATAATAATAATACTTAGTTAGTAAATTTGAAATGAAAAGAAATCTGTAATAGTTGTTGTTGTGTGAATATGACCTAGGGTCAATATTGGATCATTATTTTTTTTTTAATTTTAATAAGAAAACCCACTTTGTAGTTATAGGTTAATTTGTACCTGTATGACAACTCTTCGCGGAGTTCAATGACCCTGTCAAGAATCAGCTGGCGTTTAGTTTGCTATCATTATAATCAGCTGTTGAAGTTAAAACTTTCGTGGTCTTTTCTTGAATGAAAATCACTGAATCCTGTAAAATCGTTAAACAAAAGTTGTTCCTTGGGATGGTGACAAACCCCTTTCGCCTTAGTACACATGTTATAATACACCCTGTATAATAAGGTCGGAGCATTAAAATACAGATTGGCACATTTAGATCGGTCAGTATGGGAAAGTCTGAAGCTATAAGACATACGGAGATCTTTTCTTAGGAACCATGTCACCCATTTTAGTAAAAAAAACTCCATTCATACTCTAAAAAAAACTTGTACTTCCCGAGCCGAGTACAAGATTTTTTTTCTGCGTTTCTAAAAACAAAACTAGCTTTATTTCTATTTAGTCTGTTTAAAGAATTTATTTTCTCAAAAGAACAGTAGTACAGTTCACTTAAAATGAGATTAAAACTAATTATTAATAATAAATTGGTACGTCCGAACTGGTGATGGAGCATGGATTAAGTACTGTTTTTGCAACTTACATTTGAAACAATCTGTAGAACGACACTAAAACACGACACTAGACACTAAAACACATTTTACATTAACTTACGTTCACATTTTACATTAAACAAGACAAAATATCATTTCCAAGTTCTAAAACTCAATTCACAACAAATGGCCAATAGCTAGTTCATTGCTTCTCAAATGTAAAAATGAAACGTGAATACCCCTCACTTTACTCGCGATTTGTGGAGTTGTGGTTAAGATAGTCCAGGAACTACGCCTGTGTTCAAGACTTGATTACGCGACCACAAGTAGACAAATTGTCGTGAGTTATCGATTGTGTAGGTCTTAAGCAGTAAATGTTACTATGAAACATGATGACTTAACTGAATAAAATGCATTGTTATCACATCCTGTAATTAATTTTAGTAAGTTTTAAAAATGACCACCATTTTTTGGATACATCATTCTACTCGTTTAGGTGCGTGGTTCCTAATAAGTGATCTTTGTATGTCTTATAGTTTCAGACTTTCCCATACTGGCCGAAAAAAAATGTGCCACCTTTATAGGTAATAACATAGACCAAATAAATAGTATTTATTTGGTCCATGGTAATAAACATACATTAAGGATAAGGAAAATGCGTGAGGAAACCCGCGGCTTAGTTAGCTTCAGACGTATTGACCTGTTCTTTCCTCTGAATAATAGCTGACTAAGCTGAGATATACCATCTATCTATACCCTATACCATCCGTGCTGGACAAGCCTAAAGCCTAATCCATCTAACAAAGTCCCAGGCACTGCAGCGTCCCGTACAGCATGATTACCAGTTGCTGACGCTGTATAAATCATCTATAACTTAATAGATGCAAAGACCTTACTTTTTAGATACACTGGTAGAGCGCTGTAAATAAAATTTGAGTTTGATTATAAGATTTCCCGCCGTGGGGTGCCGGCAGTAGAATGATATCCCTCCTCTCATGCCCATGGATGCAATAAGAGCCTGCTAAGGGATACCTCCGGAAGATGGGCAGCAGCGTCTATCCGTGTATCAACATCCCATACTGCGCTCACCAACCCGCCTGCCAAGCGTGGTGAGAATGGCAACTACCCCTCATGGAGATCCATGAGGGAGGCCTGTTTTCATCAGTGGACGTTTTATGGCTGAAATGATGATGATGATGATGATAAGATTTCATGCAGTTTAATTAAGAATAACTACCCGATAAAGGACATTGTAAAATGATGATTCACATTGCTGTTAGTGGATTGTCTAAAATTAGGTTAATAAATCATACATAAAATTAAAATTAAATGAGGTCATGTTGATAGTTAGAAATTAATGTCAATATACAATCACAGACACAATCAACCGCCCACCTCGTATTTTGTTCAGTTTACAGTAATCGTTAAATAAGGACTATATTTGATGGAAGTTAATGGTTATCTTTTCGATAATTTCAATTCGATTAGGAAGTGGCGTATTAGGGTAGCTATCATCATCATCATCATTCCAGCCGTAAAAAGTCCACTACTGAACAGGCCTCCCTCATGGATCTCCATGAGGGGTAATTGCCATACTCACCACGCTTGGCAAGCGGGTTGGCGAGCGCAGTACGGGATGTTGATACACGGAAAGACGCTGCTGCCCATCTTCTGGAGGTATCCCTTAGCAGGCTCTTACTGCATTCACGGGCATCAGAGGAGGAGCAACATTCTACTGCCGGCACCCCACGGCAATATAATAATGGTTAACTTTTCGATAATTTCAATTCGTTTAGGAAGTGGCGTATTAGGGTAGCTATCATCATCATCATCATTCCAGCCGTAAAAAGTTCACTACTGAACAGGCCACCCTCATGGATCTCCATGAGGGGTAGTTGCCATACTCACCACGCTTGGCAGGCGAATTGACAAGCGCAGTAATTACGGGACGTAACACACGGAAAGACGATGCTGCTGCCCACCTGCCGGAGGTATTCCTCGGCAGATTTATATTGCATCCACGGGCGAGAAACGTGATGCAATATTCTATTACTCCCGCACCATACGCCAACAGATTTATATTCAATACAAGAATAAATTATTTTTAGATTATGTAAATATGAAACAATGATTTTAATATTGTGTTTGTTGAAATTTCGGTGTACGTAATCATTTTCAGATGTTTAAAACTGTTTAAATCCAATCAACACGAATTATTAAAATGCAATTGTTCTGTCTGCTAATTGTATGTTAAACAATAAAAGCGTCACCATTATTGAAGCATTACATTGTTTATGTGCACTACCCGCATTAAATTGATATTAAATTTATCTCTCGTAATTAAATTCGTCTATGCTTCGATCAAATATATCGAAGCGTCTATGCATTAAATTAGCCGTGGGGTGCCGGCAGTAGAATGTTACCCCTCCTCTCCTAACCGTGGATGCAGTAAGAGCCTGCTAAGGAGCCTCCTGAAGATGGGCAGCAGCGTCTTTCCGTATATCAACATCCCATACTGCGCTCACCAACCCGCCTGCCAAGCGTGGTGAGTATGGCAACTACCCCTCATGGAGATCCATGAGGGAGGCCTTAGTTCAGTAGTGGACGTTTTACGGCTGAAATGATGATGATGATGAATTAAATTCGTAGAGTAGATTTTATTGTATTGGTTCAGTTTTACCATAAACTGTAAAGCTGTCTGCTGCGGGACGGGCTATTTCGTTACTCGCACTGTACTCACAAGCCAAGTGCGACTCAGATTCGTGCACGAAGGGTTCCGTAACATCATTTGACAAAATGATGTTGACCATGGCGCTGCTGCCGATCTTCCGAAGATATCCCTTGACAGATGCTCTCTACTTCCACGAGCAGAAGAGGAGGCGCAACATCCTACTGCCGGCACCCCACGGCATTGTATTGATGTAGAGGATTAATTAATTTCAACCCTCTGGGAAATTGTTTGCGCTGAAATTATTTGGTAATAATACTAACGAAGTTTCCTATTGCGTTCAAATTGCATTTTGTTTCGAAATTCCTGTAACCAGGTTTGATTCCATCGAGTTAGCTGAAATTGATAATTTCTCCGAATACAACCGTACGCCGATATTAATATAGAAATACTAGCCGCACCCCGCAGTTTCACCCGCGTAGTTCCCGTTCCCGTGGGAATTCCGAAAAATCCCTTCTTAGTGCACCTCTAGGATGCTCAAGGTATATGTGTGTCAAGTGGACGTCCTACGGCTAAAACCAGAATAAAAAGGTTTATCGTAAGTCATTCTGTATTTTACTACACAAGCAGAACAATGTATGTACATCAGTGTGAATGCGTGCACATCATTGGTGAGTTTGAAATCGTGTGATGACGCGGAGCACTACGAATGGCTATAATTGAATTACAAATGTGTGCGTGCGCAAGCTTCATATTTATTAAGTTACACTTAATATAGTTAGAGGAATTTGGTGACATTCGGTTTCCGTAGGTACATACTTTTTTTTTTTAATTATTTAATAGAGAAGTTGGGTTTTGTCGCTAAGCGACCATATCACCCTATATTACAAACAAAAACACCAGGTAATACAAATTATTACAAAATTACAAATCACTAGAGAAACAAAATAAACTTATAGGTAAATAAAATAAAGAATTGTTCAGCTTTGTCGGACAGAGGCGACGACGCTAAGATTACGTTGCACTGGCCAACATTAGGAATCTTAGAAAAATCAAAATATCTATTTCTTTCACTGGCGTTCCGCACACATTCCGTCAACACGTGTTGTACATCTTCTAGGGAACCAGAAACGTCACAATTGGGCGAAACAACTACATACGTTGAAGTAGGGTTGTGTTCTCGGGCAAGTTCAAGTTAGCGTTAGCCCTTGACTGCGGTGTCTTATTTGTCGCCCTTAGTTAAGACTGAGAGGTCCTTGGGGGGCCCATCTGGGCCGTGTGTCTGTGCCCGTGTGGTGACAATCTCGGGATCGGTGTCTGTGTGGTCGATTGGGTCGTCGTTTTCAGAATCGGTGTGTTACTGTAGCAGCTCTCTGGCGTATGGTTTAGTGTTAGTTGCCCCTTCTAACCTTTTAACAATTCTGTGAGAGTTCTATTTAATTATAATTAATAATTATGTGGCTGAAATGATGAAGCATTATCTGTCGCAGAACCGATAACCGATGAGGTAAATAAATTATTGAGTGGGAATTAATTGATTCAGGCGTGACCTTGCAGAAATCTATACTTATATTATAAAGCTGAGGAGTAAGTTTATTAGGTGAAACGTGCTTACCACAGAATCTACCGGCTTAGATTAAAAAATATGTTTGTGTTAGATAGCTGAAAAAGGAATGCTTTAGGCTAACATATAACTCTACGACAAATAACATACGAGCAGAGCATCAAAATGCATACGAAGTCGCGGGGAACATCTAGTCCATTAAAAATCTTAATGAACAACAAAAAATAGTAAGAAATCAGGCATCCCATAACATAAAGTTGTCGACGCATACGTATACCTAGGACAAACAGTCCTAATAGGTAGGTCCAACTTCGAGAAAGAGGTTAATCGACGAATCCAACTCGGATGGGCAGCGTTTGGGAAACTTCGCAACGTCTTTTCGTCCAACATACCTCAGAGCCTGAAGAAGAAAGTCTTCAATATTGTTTCAGTGTGTGTTACCAGTGATGACATATGGAACCGAGACGTGGTCCTTTACTATTGGCCTTATGAATAAGCTTAGAGTCGCTCAACGAGCTATGGAGAGGGCTATGCTCGGGGTTTCTCTACGGGATCGAATCAGAAATGAGGAGATACGTAGAAGAGCTTGGGTCACCTACATAGCTAGACGGATTAGCACGTTAAGAAGGAAATGGGCAGGCTATGTAGCTCGCAGAACAGATGGCCGATGGGGCCACAAAGTTTTCGAATGCAGGTCACAGACCGGCAAGCGCAGCGTAGGACGAATAAGATGGGCAGACGACTTGGTGAGAACCGCAGGTCAGCGTTGGATGCAGGCCGCTTCAAACTGCAGTACCTAGAGATCAATAAGGGAGGCCTTTGTCCAGCAGTGGACGTTCTACGGCTGATGTGATGATATGATTATGAAACTCATCGTCCATCTCAGCCGTTGGACAAATGTTCACGTCCACTACTAGACACAGGCCAGACACGCTTTACTGGCGGGTTTTACGAGCACAATACGGGATCTTGATACACGGAAAGACGCTGCTGCCCATCTTCCGAGGATTGCCCGGAAGGTAAGATTCTTACTGCATCCACAGGCAAGAGAGGCGAGGCAACATTTCACTGCCGGCCCCTCACGGCAATAGTATGTGTAATAAATAAATGTTTTACCTATCTATCAACTCACGACTCTCTCTTTCCTTTCCCATAACTTGAAAACAGACTCAAATAACGAAGACGCATCGAAGTAATACCCAAAAACAAAACCACTGTTTTATATTAAGGAAAAGCTTGCTAAAATTACAGCCGGGAATAAAAATAAAAGGAAATCTCCCTTCAAAACTCTGCCATAAACAGACGCAGCATAAAAACCTAGCAAACAGGATTTCGGGAGCTCAGGAAATTAGTCTTCCCGTTACATAAATCAAATATTTTCACGCTAGCCCTAGGGGATATGCGCAGCTCTGCGAGGAAAGCTGGTTCTTAACAATGGTTATACAATGGGTAATACTGAGGCAGAGTCAAATTTTTGTCCCCACGCAACATGTTGTTAAAATAAATTAATTACACCATTATAGTGCACCTAATTTGATTCTTTTTGCGTTTTCATAAAACCATTCGTATGTGTTGCGTGTCAAAAATAATTGTTTTAAATTTCTTCTATTTCTCCTTCTAACAAAGTCAAAGTCAACAGGTGTTTTATTCAATAGAGCAGAGAAGCTACATAGAATAGCCATTTTACAAAAGAAGAACACGACACATTTTAATTAAATAGAGGACATTACTGAATTTGTGTGCTTCAAAAAACTTTTTAACATATTAATGAAGTAGGCAAAAAAACACTTATTTAAAGATTTAAAAACAACTGAGGTAGCTGTTTCCATTTACCTGCCATGCAGAACATACGATATTATTATTTTCTCAAGAACCCGAGTATTTGACATTGAAAAGATTTGTATTGGGGATATTAAAAATTCCAACCCTTTACCCGTGATATTAGAATTCAATTTAACTTACTACAACTGATATTTTTTTCCTTTAAGGGAAGTTTACATTCATTGTATACAAGGTGTAAAAGGACGACTACCGAAAACTTCAAGGGGTCAATGTACTCATCAATATGAACAAATTTTACTCAGGAACTTTCGCTGTAAAAAATGTGAAGAAACAGCTGTTCCATACAAAAGTACAATACCTACTTTACTAAAA
This sequence comes from Pasiphila rectangulata, assembly GCA_963082625.1. NCBI lineage: Eukaryota > Metazoa > Arthropoda > Insecta > Lepidoptera > Geometridae > Pasiphila > Pasiphila rectangulata. The sequence continues at coordinate 6,807,782 of OY720261.1, read as the reverse complement.
TATATGGAACAGCTGTTTCTTTACATTTTTTACAGCAAAAGTTCCTTAGTAAAAGTTGTTCGTATTGACGAGTAGGTACATTGACCTCCCGAAGTTTTCGGTAGTTGTCCTTTTACACCCTGTATAATATGCGTAGTAAAACTCAGAAACTACTTACTAATACCACTAATACGGTATTAATAAATGAATTAATATTTTATTTCAGTCTAGCCGCACTCCGTGGTTTCACCCACGTAGTTCCCGGTCCCGTGGGAATACGGGAATAATGTATAGCCTATGTTACTCAGGGATAATGTTGCATTCTAATGATGAAAGAATTTAAAAAATCGGTCTAGTAGTTTTTGATTCCATAGTACAAGCCTTGCTTTGTTTGGAACTTTAAACTTACTAAAAAAAATATTTTTACTTTTCCCAGAGCGCTGTGGTGGGTTCAAGAGTGATTCTCCCCTGCCGTGTGGAAGGGAAGTCAGGGCAGCTGCAGTGGACCAAAGATGACTTCGGACTTGGCACACACAGGCACCTGACTGGATACGAGAGATATAGGATGATTGGGAGCGATGAGGAAGGTATGTTACTATTCGCTGCTGCGAACTAACTTACCATTAAATACATCGCTGCTGTATAAACAAGGTTTCTGCTGAAAACCAGCGTTGGGCTGGATCAAAGCCCGCTGACACATATTTGGCCACCTCTGTGGCGCAGCGGGCGAAGTTGCGCCAGCGAAGCTTGAGGTTGCGGGTTCGATTCCCGCCTCGGGACAAATATATGTTCAATCTTCGGAGGAAATTTCAAAATTTTTGAGTGAAGGTCATGTGGGTTATCAAATGAAAGGGCTTCATGTGCACATGAAAAAACAGTTTTTTGTGTTCCTTTTGTCATTAAATCATTCAAATTAATAGCAACCGCCTACTTCTCTCTAAGAGAGCACATTGAGCCATATTATTGTTCCCCAAGATGATATCATATATTTGAACAAGCGCAAATCTCGAGACCCCTTCATAATAACCCTTGGAACAGGAGATGATTCCCCCACTGAAACGGCACTCGAACCATACGTAACATACATCGCCGGGTAGATATGGGTAGTCACGTTACAGTTACGGTAATTATGTGACGATGAAAACGACACGGATTAATTTACGACAATTCAGACTGTGAGTGTTATGTGCTGATGTGGTTGGATTGCGAGCTGAGTTAAAGCTTGCTTTAATATTGGGGTTTAGGCCTTTGGCGATGATGATTTTGGCGACGGTCTTTGCGCAGCGGGCGAAGGTCCGCCTGCGACGCAAGAGGTTGCGGGTTCGATTCCCGCCTCAACGACAAACGTATGTACGTTCTGCAGATATTTGTTCAGGATGTTCTGGATGTTTTTATATTATATAATAAAAAATATGTATCTATGTTGTATTATACCAGTCATCTAGTACCCATAACACAAGCTCTGCTTAGCTTTGATAAAATTGCGGTTTTAGAACGTTCTTAACTATTTGTAATGGCTTTAGTCTTAGTATGGTGAGGAAACCCGCGGCTTATGACGGGTTTGTTGCCATACTCACCACGCTTGACAGGCGGGTTGGGGCAGTTCAGAAAGTTGATACATGAAAGTACGCTGATGCGTACCTTCTGGAGGTATCCCTCGGCAGATTGTTACTGCATCCACGGGCAGAGAGAAGGGGCAACACTCTACTGCCGGCACCCGAAGGCATTCCAGTCATATACTATGGCATATGGATGCATATCAATGACGTCTATCATGGCTTTTAATAATCAAGCATTATAACGCTACGGATTTCCACGAAATGCTAGCCTGTAGCCAATATAATCGCTACAAGCTTAACTATATGTTTAGAATCTAACTAGCCGCACTCCACAGTTACACCCGCGTAGTTCCTGTTTTCGTGGGAATACAGGAAAAAAATATAGCCTCTGTTACTCAGGGATAATTTAACATTCTAATGGAGAAAGAATTTTGAAAATCGGCCGAATAGTTTTTGAGTTTATTCGTTACAAACATACAAAATACAGCACATAAAATACGAATCTTAACTATTTTATAATATAAGTATAGAACGATGAAATGGAAACATACACGATGTTCTAGTTTCAGTGTTTCTTTTTATTTATTTATTTATTGTAAACACACACACGAGTTGGGCTTACAGATATACCAAAGCGCCCAAAACGTCTAAACAAATGTTCACTATTCGTAATCATACATAACTAATTTAATTAAAAGAATAAACATTAATTACATTATGTCAAAAACAATAAGATATCAATAAAACTTAGTTAAAATAATAATCGAAGTAAGTATGTAGGTACAGTTGGTAAATTATTATAAAATAACATTCAAAAAATATAACATTAAATGATAAAGCCTTGTCTATACAAGGCTATATTCAGAAAATATGTCAGCGTCTGTTTGAGCAATAAATCAATTGAGTGCAGTTTTAATTCCTTCGGAGAAATAAATAATCAAATAAAAGCTTTTATGTAAAAAAATCTCAGTTGTAGGTGCTAAAAGTGGCTGCTAAGTCAAAAAAAATGATGCTTGGCTCGAAACAAAAATTTTCAACGCAATAAGGTACAGTCGGCTACACAAATAACCAAGAAAGTTATTAATTTAAGTGATAACCATCTTAGTGATGACGCACTCGGCATACTTGAGAAGGGTTTGAATTTTGCTCTGACGCCGAAAATAAATCCGTTTGAAGACATAGTCAGTAGCGTTGAAGATACCGTTCTTCGCAATAAAATACCCACGAATGACGCGGAAACGCTGAGACAGGATGTTTCAATTATTTTGCGAAAATGTCGACTTCCAAAATCAAACGTCACTGCGGGGAGCGCAAAGCCCTTCAAGACCTGAGCGAAAATGAGGCGATCCTCATACTTAAAGCTGACAAGGAAAATGCCACCGTAGTTATGAACACGCAAAAATACCACTCGAAAATACGGAATTTATTGAATAGCAAAAAGGTGTATAAGCCGGTTTCATACAACCCTACGGCTAGAGTTACGAAACGTATAAGGGCACTGATACACGGGTATAAAGACCTAATTCTAAATCTTATTCTAATTCTAGGGGGTAGGACACTGACGTCCCGCATTGGGGTATATATTGTGCATTGTCCCCCGAGGTACTGCTCGACCCTAACATAACCAGCAAAACTCCTTGAAATACCGGAGAAGGACTTGGGGTCGCCAGCAGCATGCCATGAGCACCCCCGAAGGGTATGTCGATTTTGATGAAGAAGAAGGACATGACTCCATGAGCTCCTGAAGACCTGTCTCTAATCTATTCTGTCTCGTGGCACCACAGTGCAGTAGCATGTGCTCCACGGTTTCTTCCTCTTCAAGACTCCCGCGACATAGTCCACTGTCTGTGGCACCTGTCTTGAGAAGACAGTAGTTGAGATCACAGTGTCCCGTGATGACGCCCACCATCATCCGTAGGTCTTGTCTTGTCATCTTAAGCAAATTATTGGTTATCTTTCTGTTTCTCTCTGGAGCATTTGTTTTGTATGCTTGCAGTCTGGTCTGCGATCCCAATTTTTTTATTTTTTTTAAACTACTAAATTACGAGACAAGCTGAAGGCCCACCTGATGTTACGTGGTAACCTCTACCTATAACAATTGCAATGCAGCGGTGCCTCATCATCATTATCTCTGAGTAACATAACATAGATAGATAGTTAGATAGATATAACATTTATTTGTAACACTCATAAGTCATAACAAAACACATTATAAATAAAAGACACAACAGGAGAGAGAAAATAACAATATAACAAATTATACTAAGAAAAAACAGTTACAAAAAGGCGTCTGACTCAGCCTAAGTTGAGCATAAGCACAACCTAACACATAACACTCAACTCATTACTACTAACTATAATTAATAAATATAACTACCTACTAACAAAAAAAAAACTAAAGAAACAGAATACCATAAATCTAATAGAAAAAGTGCATAAGAATTTAAAACTATCATTTAAAAGTTAAAACTATTCTATCTCTAGGCACGAAACGAGATAATATAAATATAGCATAAGCTATATTTTATCCTCGTATTCCTACAAGGACGGAAACTACGCGGTTTGAACCGCGGAGTGCGTCTAGTAAATCAATAAAATTTATAAATAATGCTGGACCATTCACAGAGCATTATCTAGTCCCACTAAAAGCAGAACTTGTATTATGTGTGCAAAATGACTGATATTATTCAAACATTATAACCACATAGATAGATATTTTTTACTTTATATAGAAAAAGATCCAGAACACCCTGGACAAATATCTGCAGACAATAAGGACATTTGTAAGATTCGACCCAAACTAACCGACAGAGCATTTAAATGTATGCTTGTTATAAAACAATATAATAAGAGCTTGCCGTGGGGTGCCGGCAGTAAAATTATACCCCTCCTCTCAAGCCCGTAGATGCAGTATGTCCAGCTGTGGACGTAGCTGATTGTTAGAAGCAATTCGATATAATTATGATGTGTATAGTCATGCAAACACCGTTATAATAGGTGTACCGCAAGGATCAATACTGGCACCATTCCTATTTCTGATTTATATTAATCCCCGTTTGATCAGAGATAATCACTGGCTCGATATATTTATTGACGGATTTGGGCTACCAAATGCGCAACCTAAATCTTGCAGTTTATTTAAGTCTTCACATGTATTATGGATGTTTTATGCGACAGGTACTTGTATTATTCCAGTACGGGCTGCAGTGCCTGGGATATTGTTAGATGGAGGCTTACCTAAAGTAAGGCCTTTGCATCTATTATAGATGATTTATACAGCGTCAGCAACTGGAAATCATGCTGTACGGGACGCTGCAGTGCCTGGGACATTGTTAGATGGATAAGGCTTGCCCAGCACCTATACCATCCTCTCAGCTTAGTCAGCCGTAAAAAGTCCACTACTGAACAGGCCTCCCTCATAGATCTCCATGAGGTGTAGTTGCCATAGTCACCACGCTTGGCAGGCGGGTTGGCGAGCGCAGTATGGGATGATACACGGAAAAACGCTGCTGCCCATCTTCCGGAGGTATCCCTTAGCAGGCTCTTACTGCATCCACGGGCATGAGAGGAGGGGTAACATTCTACTGCCGGCACCCCACGGCACAGCGGCGGCTGTACACAGTATTTAACTAATCCCATAATATGTTCAATGAGATATTTCATCGCAATCTATACCCGCTAATAAGCTCCAATGAGCTCGAAGCTTGGAATGTCGCAGAACCAGAAGCGGAAACTGGATTCCTAGATATCGCCATTTCAACAGAAACAAAAACCACAGATACTACTTACCACAGAAATAAAAACTGGTACTCGTTTCTCGAACGGAATAATGTTTATCTTGTATTTATATTCTCAATGTTGTCCGAGTAATTAGCTTTGTTTTCTGTCATCAGTTTATGCCCGAGCGTATTTCAGTCCTGTGGGAATTATCCAAAACTAGCTTCTGCCCGCCACTTCGCATGCGTTTTACCCGGATAAAAGTAGCCTATGTATTAATCCTGGTCAACATCAATACGTTTGCAAAGTTTCAGCTCAATCCGTAACGTAGTTTATGTGTAAAGAGGTAACAAACATCCATACATCTATACAATCTTTCGGCTTTATAATATTAGTGGGATACTTTTATAACATCAGGTTTTTATTTCTAAAAATTACCACCATGTCATTCCACTGCCACTCCATGGTACCGGTAGTGGAATGATTACTCCTCCACTCATGTCCAAATATATATAGAGGTAGATACCAAAATACGGAGACACGGAAAGACGCTGCTGCCCATCTTCCGGAGGTATCCCTTAGCGGGCTCTTACTGCATCCACTAATCAAGCTAAGTTTTACGGACTATAATTATTATCTTCATATAGTGTATATCTTTGGCTAGAGGAGTTTAGGGGCGATCTTTGATTATCTAAGCTGTTACGTTTGTTTCAAAATCATGTTTGTTTCAGGGGACTACTCACTGGACATTCGAGAAGTGACCTTGGACGATGACGCGCTTTATCAGTGCCAAGTCAGCTCTGGTCCTCATGGTAAGTGTCTCTACTCCTAAGCAGGCCGTCCACTGCGAGGTAAGATAGCTCAGCCACCGAGTCATTGTAGGCATTGATAGTAATTTTTAGAATAAATGCTAAGAGATAGTGCACACTAGTGACTTTGGTCACCGTGACTGTTGCGTCACTGCTACCGCTTACTTCATCCCTAATGAAGGTGTGCGAATTGACAATTGTGACGATTTGAAAGAATTCGTATGTGACAGTGACGAAAAATGTTTGTCACGGTAACAAAAGTCTCCTTGCACGCGCTCTCTCGTAGTGTCCATAAATTCCAGCAATTTAATTTATGAGTTGTCCCATCTTGCGACATGTTCGCAGTTTTTTCCACCTTACAGTTAAAAAAAGGTTTTTTATACTAAAAACGTCACTTTTATAAAATATATGCGATATTCGAAGATAATAATCGCTTACTTGATGAAACAACACTCACTGGTCACTCATTAACAATGATTACTGTTAACTTGATGCAAGAACACCAATGAAAGTCTAATTCTGTTTCTGGTGGAGGCTACCAGAGTGCACTGACGACGTACCCGCCTGACACTACAGCCTAATCAGCTTAACTCTCTAAACAGCAAGTAATAATACCTGTGCATAACTCGTCTTACTACCACAAATCTTTTACTGTCCAGGCTGTTACCCTGTGGAACGCATTGCCTGTATCCATCAGGCGTGCTCCATCTCTTCCTATTTTCAAGTCTATGGTTAAGGAACACTATTTGTCCTGTTGTCGCTAACTGCTTAATTCGTTGACACCATTGTATATATGTAATATGTTGTATAATTAAACAAATAACCAAGGTTGTTGCTCTGTAAAGAGGAATTTATTTTTTAATGAAAAAACACAGTAATTACAAGAAATGACTTAAAATAATTTAGAAACTAGTACAGATTAATATTATTAACTCACCTGTAAAGAGAAACAACATTAAAAGCTATTGCTTCAAATAATATTTTCAATACGAAATATTTCTGTTCTCAAATCTCCATGTTTTATTGTACAAAGCCAGAGTGAATTTTCTAATTATAGAATGACCATAGTGAACAATGCTTCCACCATAAATAATGCTTTGCATTATTTTAATGCGCGGGAAATTTAAATTAAATGAAGAGGCAAAGGGGCTTCATTTACATCTCAAGCATTCAAAAACCATTAGGTACTGGTATAATTTTTGTAATGTGAAACAAGTTTGATTCACACTTTTTGTATCCCGTATCAATCTTATAAATTGAGTTAGATATTTTTTCTAAAATTGTATAAGGTCCTATTCTTAATTCATCCAGTTTTTTTCTATTTAATCGGTTCCCATTTTCCACATAAACCGAGTCTCCTACTTTTAATTGCTTATCTTTTCTGTTTTTGTCAAATAGTTGCTTATTATAATTGTGTGATTTTATAGTTCTTTCCAATGCTATTTTCCTATTGTGTAATAAATCATTTTGTGCTTTATGTTTTTTTAACTCATCCGGTAAAATATTAATGATTGTTCCTTCCATTAAATATGTTGGGGTAAATCCTGTCACAGTGTGTTCAGTTTCGTTATATCTCTGGGTGCATTCATGAGCAATAGTTGTCCATGCTTTTTTATATTTTTTTTCATTAATTTTACACCTTATCTTATTAACTAAGGTTTGATTTAATCGTTCATTTAAACCATTTGAAAAGGGTGTATTTACTGCAGTGAAGATAATAGGTATATTCTCATTTTTCAAAAAACTTTTGAATTCTCTTGAATTTATGCCATGATCAGATAGAATTATTCCAATTTTATTTTCAGGACTTACTTTTTTTATAAGTTTTATAAAATCATCTGCATTTTGGGTTTTTGATGTCAATATGTAAGCATATCTGGTGAAGTTGTCTACCAAAAGATGTAGATATGTTTTTGTAGAGCGGGAGCCACCAAATCCACCAATGGTGTCTATTGACATTATTTCAAAAGGGTAAGTAGCGGGACCCAGGTGAGACATCAATCCATATTTAAATTTAGTTCTAGATTTATTTTTTATGCATATTTCACAATTTTCACAGATTTTTTTAATATTCTGTGTTAAATTCTTTGCTGTATAGAATGGTTTGATTTTATTTTCTGTTTGTTTCATTCCTATATGGCAGTATGTAAAATGAACATTTTTTATTATTTTCTTACTAAATTCCTCAGTCAGTATAATTTTCTCCTTTTTCCCTATCCTTCTGAGATAAATTTTCTCTTTTAATATTAGTTTGTTTTCAAACAGTTTTATGTCTTCATTTTTCTCTTGATCGTTTTGAATGTCTTTAAGTTTAATAAGGTTTACAATTTTTAAGACTTCTTCCTGATTTACATGTGAATCTAATACAGGGTTTCTACTCAAACTGTCTGCTTCTAAGTTGTCCTTTCCCGGTGAATATATGACTTCAAAATTAAATTGTGACAAGTAATATGTAAGGTCTCCTAGCTCTTCATCTGTTCTTGCCTTAATATTTAGTTTTTCCAGAGGTTTATGGTCTGAGAACACTTTAATTTTTTTTCCTATAAGCCAATGTTGCCAATATTTTACTGCTTCTTTTATTGCCAAACATTCTAGATAAATGGCTTTTTTTCGTTTCTGACTGTCATTTAATTTTCTCGAGAAGTATGCACATGGTTTTTTTTCTCCATTTTCTTGTTGTTGTTTTAAAATAGCCCCTATACCCTGTATACTAGCGTCTGTATAAATATTGATAGGTAAATCCGGATCAAAAATTTCCAAAATAGGTTTTGAGCAGAGCTGATTCTTTATTGTATCAAAAGATTCCTGACATTTTTCGGTCCAGATGAATTGTTGAGACTGGACCTAGAGACTTGAAATTTACTGACTGAGGAATTTAGTAAGAAAATAATAAAAAATGTTCATTTTACATACTGCCATATAGGAATGAAACAAACAGAAAATAAAATCAAACCATTCTATACAGCAAAGAATTTAACACAGAATATTAAAAAAATCTGTGAAAATTGTGAAATATGCATAAAAAATAAATCTAGAACTAAATTTAAATATGGATTGATGTCTCACCTGGGTCCCGCTACTTACCCTTTTGAAATAATGTCAATAGACACCATTGGTGGATTTGGTGGCTCCCGCTCTACAAAAACATATCTACATCTTTTGGTAGACAACTTCACCAGATATGCCTACATATTGACATCAAAAACCCAAAATGCAGATGATTTTATAAAACTTATAAAAAAAGTAAGTCCTGAAAATAAAATTGGAATAATTCTATCTGATCAGTACCCTGGCATAAATTCAAGAGAATTCAAAAGTTTTTTGAAAAATGAGAATATACCTATTATCTTCACTGCAGTAAATACACCCTTTTCAAATGGTTTAAATGAACGATTAAATCAAACCTTAGTTAATAAGATAAGGTGTAAAATTAATGAAAAAAAATATAAAAAAGCATGGACAACTATTGCTCATGAATGCACCCAGATATATAACGAAACTGAACACACTGTGACAGGATTTACCCCAACATATTTAATGGAAGGAACAATCATTAATATTTTACCGGATGAGTTAAAAAACATAAAGCACAAAATGATTTATTACACAATAGGAAAATAGCATTGGAAAGAACTATAAAATCACACAATTATAATAAGCAACTATTTGACAAAAACAGAAAAGATAAGCAATTAAAAGTAGGAGACTCGGTTTATGTGGAAAATGGGAACCGATTAAATAGAAAAAAACTGGATGAATTAAGAATAGGACCTTATACAATTTTAGAAAAAATATCTAACTCAATTTATAAGATTGATACGGGATACAAAAAGTGTGAATCAAACTTGTTTCACATTACAAAACTTATACCAGTACCTAATGGTTTTTGAATGCTTGGGGGCTTCATTTACATATATTTATATGTATTTTAGTATATAATATAACAGTTGTCTTTATATTTATGTATGTTTATCAAGTACCTATGTATGTATATAATTAGTTTGTATAATTTAATTTAATCTAAAAAGGGAACTACGCCTGTACCTGCATAGATAGAGGGCGTTGATTATCGCGACACAGTATATTTTTTACTTCTGCGATTATCATCGTTCATAGTTTTTTGTTATGTTTTACGTTTGTTCCCAATAAATAAATTTTTATTTTATTTATTTTTTATTTTATTTAATTATGTATGGTATAATATTTTCAAATTTATTACTATTATTACCGTATGTACATCTTACATCGATAGAACCCCATGTTGCATATAATAATCCAATCCATCCCAAGGTTGTCTGGTAGAGATCGCTCTTTAGCGATAAGACCGCCGATTGTCACATGATCAGTGTTTCTTTAGTTTTTTATTTTGTACTTGTATGTTTTAAGGTGTGCAATAAAGCATTTTCTATCTATCTATCTAATAATAATCCACTGACCCGTTTTCTCTGCAAAGACAGAATAGCTTCATCATTTATAATTCTAACTCTAGGATGCAGCTAATATTGACTGAGGAACCCTATCTGGCACTTAACGTGCAACTGCAAACGTTGGGAAGAACTACTGCATCCAACTATAGAACAATTAAAACAGTACAGTTCCACAGAAAGCCGAACAAAATTCAAAAAACCTCTACCATATTTCCCAAACAAAAATTAACCCATTCACTTCCCCAAATGAGCATCTAACCTTACCTCAATTAAACTTTCACTAGTCGTGTTTTCTCGCATTAAAAAGGATCTTGTCTCGCATAGAAACAGGGTTTATATACGGGGAGATTATTCCTTTGAGTCAACCAGGGCTTTGTGAGCCAGGACGACGTTATCCCGTAGGGTGATAGCGGGGAAGATCCGGGAAATTGAGGATGTGGTATTTATATTCCTGAATTTAAGATCAATCAAGCAGATTTTTATTTCTTTAAAAATTTATGTTCACACAACACGTGCTGAACGGTGGTAACAATACGCGGCCTAGTCAGCCTCAGACGTATTGGCCTGTTCTTTCCTCTGACTAACAGTCGACTAAGCTGGGAGGATGGTATAGGTGCTGGGCAAACCTAAACCATCTAACAATGTCCTAGGCACTGCGGCTTCCTGAACAGCATTATTACCAGTTGCTGACGCTGTGTAAATTATATCTAATAGATATCAAGGCCTTACTGTGTTCCTAGAAAATATTTTTTGCACGAAAACGTTGTATCCTTAACAGAGCACCCGCAGGCTGATTGCGTATCTTCTTCTTTACATTTTATGGCTTTTTGTATTCGTTTTACACAAATCTGCCAGTGTCAAGTATCATCATCATTTGCTAGCCGTGAAACGAACACAGGCCTCCATCATGGATCTCCATGAGGGGTAGTTGCCATACTCACTATGCTTGGCAGGCGGGTTGGCGAGTGCAGTACGAGATATTGATATACGGATATACGCTGCTGCTCATCTTCCGGCGGTATCCCTTAGCAAGCTCTTGCTGCATCCACGTTGTGTGTGTGTGTGTGTGTGTGACTCCGTTTTCCGCATTTAGACTCAAAGCCCCACGTCCGTGCTGACCATCTTTGCCACGTGAGGAGCGGAGCACATGACTTAACGAGTGACCAAGAGGGAAATAGCAAAGCCATGATGACAGAGAAAAACAAAAAAAAATAACCCTTGTAATGATACGCCTCTCATAAACGTTAATGCAGCTCCGTGAAGCCTGCGAAGATGGACCATTGGACCGGACGGACCTCACGCATATTGGACCATTATGCGTGAGAACATTATGCGTGAGGTGTCTGGCTAGCATAGCCAGCCCAACTCCGACCAGAAGCGCAGAATATTCCTGGGATCTTCGCAGGCTTCACGGAGCTGCATCCACGTTTATGAGAGGCGTATCATTAATAGGATTATTTTTTAAATTTTTCTCTGTCATCATGGCTTTGCTATTTCCCTCTTGGTCACTCGTTAAGTCATGTCGTTGCAAGTGTCCGCCCCTCACGTGGCAAAGATGGTCAGCACGGACGTGGAATTAGGCTTTGAGGAACTTATTACGTATCTCGCGACGGGTTTGCAACAGTAAATCTCGCGATCATCGGAGTCAAACGATTATTTGGTATTAGATAACAGAAGCAAGCATTGGTACGGGGATACCAGAAAAGGGGGGGCGGGGGCGAAGGTTTCCGAAAAATTACATTTTTGACCTTTGGTGACCTTTTGAGGTCACAATAACTTCGGTCCCTGTGACTCTAGTCACAGGTCACCAAAATCAATCATTACCCTTCTCTCATTAAGACAGTGCTAACGAAAAATGTTTCATGTAAATCGGTTAACGCGTTCCGTTGTAATCGTATCATGCAGAGACAGACAGACAGCGCTATACATAATCCCTATCATACCCTCTGGCTTCGCCTCCTAAATAATCACTTTCTTACGTCAAATTTGATGTAGTTAACAGGTGTTGTTGTATAACTGTCACAGTTAATTCACGAATTACGTTTGACAGCGATGATCGATATACGCCTGTTACAAACCTGTCACGAGATACGTAATCTGCCTGCCAGTGAAAAGCCGGTGACGAACGGACATACAGACAGACAGGCAAAGCAAAAATATGAGGGTTCCTAGTTTTACTACGAAACCCTCAAAACGGCATTACGTTCTCCTGATCACGAAAGATAGAAGCCACATCCAAAGATATCTTCCATCGCAGTCGGCATAAATGGCAATTCTCTTTATTTAGCCCTGCCATATTGGGCCTCGATGAAGGAGTCTGATTGAAGAGCTGCACTAACATTCAGATAATGTATTGGATATGTATTGAATTTGCTTTGCGAAGATCGTATACATGTAAATGTTTCAGATTTATTTTCTGTAGCTTTTCATAATTTATTTTTATACGAATAATTTATTCGTATAAATATAAATGATAACACGAGACAAGCCGAAGGCCCACATGATGTTAAGCGGTAACCTCTACCTACAACAACTGCAATACCGCGATGATCACGTTCACTAAGCACGTGACCAACGCTGCATTGCATTGCGTCCGTCACCTTAAGGCTCAACTAGTCGCGGAGGCAAAGTCGTCAGTGGGCGCGGCCTAAATGTATGCTATCTCACCTGACATAGTGTATTTACCCGCGCGCTAGAATGAAATGCACAATGATTCATTCCTAAACCGACCGCGCAAAAATATGTGAATAGACTTTTAGCTCAAGGGTTAATAAAGAAAAACTTGAGTGTAATCTTTTCAAAATAACATTTATTTAAACTTTTGAATAATTAAACTACATATGTCGGAACGGCGTTTATTTTTGAGTTGTCTTTCTCCTTATATTATTTAGTTTCGTCCAAATTTGAGCTAAAATCAGTGTTGAAATACGAAAGTTTAGAAGCTTGTATTTTTGAAATAAATACTATTTTTACGGTTTGGGGTGTAAACAAGCATAGATTAGGACGAGATAAATTGATATAATCCTTAGTGTTGGATGGTTAACGTCAAACAGTAGAGTAGAGTCACGCTTCCACATTTGTATGGAAAGATGGGCGACTCGTTCATCCTTAAGTCACTTGATCATCATAAAAATGTATTATACCATAGTTAAACTTCAAGAATACCTTTGCGTATAAAAACATATTTTTACGTTCAAGCGTAAAATTTCAAATCAATATAATATAAAACTCTTCCGTTACTGACTGACTGACAGATAACGCACAGCCTAAACCACTGGACCTAGAGACTTGAAATTTGGCACACATATACCTTGAGTATCCTAAAGGTGCACGAAGAAGGGATATTTCGAAATTCCCACAGGAACGGGAACTACGCGGGTGAAAGTGCGGGGTGCGGCTAGTAATTCGAAAAGGTTTGCAGAATCCGACTTTACGTACCCGTAATTTCACCCTTACCTTTCAATTAGGAACACAGCTATGCAAATAATCTCAGCCGTGGGACTGCTGTCCACGTCGACTGCTGGAATAAGGCCTCCCTCATGAATTTCCGAGATCATGAAGGGGTTGTTGTCATACTCGCCACGCTTGGCGAGCAGGTTGGCGAGCGCAGTACGGGAAGTTGATACATGCAAATGCGGGCACAATACGGGATGTTTCCGTGTATCAACATCATGTACTGCGCTCGATAACCAACCAAGCATGGTGATTATGGCAACAACCCCTAATGATTTGTATTTAGAGATCCTTGAGGAAGGCCAATGTCCAGCATTGGACTTCTAACGGCCTAGATGATGAATATGATGATGATGATGAATACCAATATCGGGATAACCCCTTAGCCGGTGCCCACTTCATTGGGCGGTAATTTATAGCCATATTTATATGACACTCACAAATATTGTGGCTTTCTATTAGTAAAAGAATTTTGAAAATTGGTTCAGTAGATCCAGAGATTACCCCCTACAACCTTACAAACTCACAAACTTTACCTCTTTATAATATAAGTATATAGATTTAGATTTCTTCGGTCTAAAATTAGTAGGATTAAGTTCTAAGTTCAAAAGTTTTATTAAGTTCATGTTGTACAATGGTCTTACAGATGTTAAAGATTCAAACATGAGTCTAGGGAGGGCACAAGAATGTATTTTAATACACCTATCATTCATTAAAGTTAATGTTGTTTTATTCCTATGATTCTTACGCGATCTCTGAATTTGTCGTCTTGTACAAGTACAAGCAGAGAAATGCCCTACTCACTCCCTATATTGACTAGTTTTTGTCGGATCAACGGCTATTTTTAGCTTGCATGTGTACTGTCCCTGGCGAGAGTTGATGGACTTGATAGGGTTACCACTCTGGAATTTGCTACTAAATGATTTAAAAAAAGGCAACAGCATATAAATATTATTAAATACATTCAAAATTAAAGTTACAAGAATCAGTTCTGATATATAAAATTTAAAACCAAAATGATCATTTATTTATTTAGTTTATATATTTATATTATATTTATTTATTTATTTTATCATATATTTATACTCCTACGACATCTTCATCTTCATTTCAGCCGTAAAACGTCCACTACTGAACTAAGGCCTCCCTCATGGATCTCCATGAGGGGTAGTTGCCATACTCACCACGCTTGGCAGGCGGGTTGCTGAGCGCAGTACGAGATGTTGATATACGGAAAGACGCTGCTGCCCATCTTCCGGAGGTGTCCCTTAGCAGGCTCTTACTGCATCCACGGGTAGGAGAGGAGGGATAACATTCTACTGCCGGCACCCCACGGCAAACTGCCGGCACCCCACGACAAATCCTACGACATCCTCGCATTATATTCACAAAAATAATCTTACATTATATCCCGTCTGAGACGTCTTGACAGATATGTACAGCACTTATATTAAAAGGTAAAAACAATACTGCTCATAATCTTACTTATCTAAATTCTAAGTTACAATTTTAGAAGTAAAACTTTAAATACGAGGATTGACCGGTGAGAATTTGCCTGTGTTTATTCTGAATTAATAAATATCATGTTAACCATATCGTGAGTGTTTATTAACTATGTATCAGCATTAGTCTCTCATATGAATTGGGCACAAGGTCATTTTTTTCCTGATAAATAAATATTAATAGTCTATCCCACATCTTGACATCTAGAGATACATTTTTCCGATTCCCGATTCCTTCTCAAAATTGACAAGGTTGAAAAGTACCACGTAGTTTTTTTTAGGATAAGTGTAATGTATTAATTATAACTTACAAAACAAGTGCGTTGGTTAAAAAAAAACCTTTACTATGCTTATTATAAAAGCAATATAAAACTAAAAACTAAACATAATCTTAGTGTCACATGTCGTTTTTTTCCGTGCTAGTAAATAGGTTGTGATATTTGGTTATATAAAAAAAAATGTATACTATTAAATAATCGTGGGGTGCCAGTAGAATATTAACCCACCTCTCATACACATGGAATGGAAGCAGTAGGAGCCTGCTAAAGAATACCCCCGGAAGATGGGCAACAGTATCTTCCCGTGTCTCATCCGTACTGTGCTCGCCAACCCGCCTGCCAAACGTTGTGAGTATGGCAATTACCCCTCATGGAGATCCATGAGGGAGGCCTGTGTTCAGAGGCCAGGGTTCAGTGTTCGTGTGTAGTGGACGTTTTACGGCTGAAATTATGACTATTAAAAAGAGTACTTAGTAAATTATGACTGTTTTATTATATGACTAGCTGTCTCGGCGAACTTCATATCGCACTTCTACAACCACTACTTACAACTTACTCTACTACTACCCTGCATCTATGTAAAATTTTAAGTTTTTAAAGTGAATAATAACGATTTTTCCATACAAACTTTCATCCCCTATTTTAACCCCTTCTGATTTAATTCAACGCAATGAAAAGTAGCCTATGTCCGTCTCCATGGTCAAATCTATACTAAAATTCATCCAAATCGTTTCAGCGGTTTTGACGTGAAAAGGGAACATACATACATTCTTACTTTCACTTTTATATATTAAGTAGGATAGGATTGGATAATCTGGGCGCAAACTGGTATTATTATCTAAAAGGTGGTCTTAATTCCGCTCGTATAACCAAACTTTCACAAATTACTCTCATAAAAAAGTTTTAAAATGAAAATAAAACTTAATTAAAGATTAATTGGAGTTCAAATGAAGGGCCTTTCGGCTTTCTTAAGAGTAAGTTTTGAAGTTTGTATGCTGAACCAATCGTTTGAAGTTGAATGTTGGAAAACTGTTTGTCTTTTCCAACTGCGATTGGAGTTTTGAAGGAAATTGCTATAGTTTTCGTTACATTTTTTCTTGTACCAGCGTCCCGTACTGCGCTCGCTTTTAAAAAAAACCTGATGAAAATGTAAATGAAAATTTCCGTACCTTTACAATTACGAACGAGTGTTTGTTAATAGGAATCCCAAAACACTCAATAAGACAATTACCCTTTACAGCACAAAAGAAACCTATAAAAGTTACCTCATTAAATTTCAGGACCAACAATAAAATCGCACCCAATTTCAGAGTTCAAACAATACCAATTAAAATCCGTACAAAATTTTGCGTAGAAACTTTTCTGTGACAACCCTAATGCCCTTAATTACGGAACAAAGAGGCCGCAGTCCGCAGTCGCGACTAATTTAGAAAAATACATCGTTAAGTATTCCATACACATGTATGTCCTCCGTGTGAGGAGCAGTAATGTGACAGGCACATGCCTATGGCCGTATACAGAAAGAAAGCTGGAAACTTATAAGCGCTTACCGGCGCTTGACAGCGCTGGTCCTTTCTACACAATGGACAAACTTTAGATAAAGACTTGAAGCAAACCAAGCGAAATGTCGGACTCATCGGACGATGATTTGGTTTTGTTAGAAAATGTGTATTTAAAAATGCGCCCAGTGCTGACCAGCGCGTGTTAAAGCTTGTCGGAACTTGTCGGCACCGTTCAGTTCTTATCGGCGCGCGTTCATATATTTTCCTGCGCGGGTTACCAGCGCTGTCAAGCGCCGGTAAGCGCTTATAAGTTTCCAGCTTTCTTTCTGTATACGGCCTATCACATTACTGCTCCTCACACGGAGGATAATGTAAATAGACGTATTATTTGTCATATTTACTTCACTAACAAGCCGTGGTCCTTCTCTATTGGCCTTATGATTAAGCTCAGTATCGCTCAATGAGCTATGGAGAGGACTATGCTCGGGGTTTCTCTACGGGATCAAATCAGACATGAGGAGATACGTAGAAAAACTCGGGTCACCGACATAGCCAAACGGATTAGCAGGTCGAAGTGGCAATTAGGCAGGCCATATAGCGCGCGGAACAGATGGCCGATGGGGCTGCATAGTTCTAGAATGGAAGCCACGGACCAACAAGCGCAGCGTAGGACGTCCACCTATAAGTTATTATTTAAACCCGTATTACTTTATTCATTTTTATTATATGTGTTACACCGTGTGTGTGGTCTGTGCTTTGCATAGCGCTACGGCGCCACCGAAAACCAGCCCTGCGACCATTGAAGTATTATTACTAGCGTATAGAATTGACACCCGCGAACAACAAGTTTGCGCCATGAGTTGTTGCCGGCCGGCAACAACTCATTTAGTCGTTCGTCGACGCCCATCGCGACCGCACGCGAATAAACCCAAATTAAAAATGCCGTCTTGCGTGTTAAAAACGTGTAAAACTCAATCAACTGCGAAGAAAAAAGATAGTGGCGTGACTTATCATCGGAAAGTAAACAGAATATCAACTAAAAATAATTTTTGTATTTTTTTCTATTGTACTGACATTTTGTTTGAAAATCATAGATTATGAAAAGTGATTCGTACAGTTGGGATGTGTAGGTACCAACTAAGGGTTGGCGACAAAGGTTTAACTCATTATTTTTAACTCATACTAGGTACTCGCCCTATGCCGTCTGTCTGATCAGTAACAGTAGGTACCTACTGTAGGTATCTTTTGCAATCGTCATTACTTATAAACTGAAGCTGTATTATACATATATTGTTGTCTGAACAAATTCTTAAGGTTTATAAATTTGTAATAGATCGATTGACGACCTCTGTGGCGTGGTGGGCGAAGGTTCGCCTGCGACGCAGGAGGTGGGTTCGATTCCCGCCTTGGGACAAATGTTTAGTGATCGCTGCAGATATTTGTTCTGGGTGTTCAGGTCATTTTCTACGTATAATAATAAATAAATAGGTATTTATGTATTGTATTGTATTTATTATATCAGTTATCTAGTAGCCATAACAAGAGCTCTGCTTAGTTTTGGGCTAGATAATCATAATCATTTCAGCCAAAAAACGTCCACTAATGAACAAAGGCCTCCCTCATGGGTCTCCATGAGGGGTAGTTGCCATACTCACTACGCTTGGCAGGCGGGTTGGCGAGCGCAGTACGGGATGTTGGTATATGGAAAGACGCTGCTGCCCATCTTTCGGAGGTATCCCTTAGCAGGCTCTTACTGCATCCACGGGCATGAGAGGAGGGGCAGAGTGAAATAAAGTGTGGGGTCTAGTTAGTGTAAGTACCTACCTATGTACGTACTTGTTGGATAAAATACCAATTTATTTAAAAAAAAATACTTTAAACGCTTAACGATTCGTTTTAATTTAATGTAAATATTTTTACGTTTTGAAATATAATATTCATAGGTACCTACTGCATTAACATTACTGCATTAATAGCTGTGAAGTGTCCCTTCTGCGGTAAATCTATTAGAGCGACATGTTGTTACACTATGTTGAACGAAACGTGTAAGAGCCACGAAATTCACGGCGCTTACGACGTTTTGGTCGCGAGAAAACTATTCTCTATTAGCGATCTAGCGTTGCATGTATTGATGGTATGGATAGACGACATTCTAATCGTGTAGCGCTGCAGCGAATACTTGTGTGCGGGGGCGAGCGCGCCCCGCGCAGGCACCCCCGCTGTCATCAAGTTGCGACACGTTTTTTGTTTGGTATAGCTACTCTAACTATTTACAACTCACTGCCTGCGACAGCATTCGTGTTGTTAAAGCAAATGCTGAGTGGCGACCGATTTGTGTCTTATTTTATTGTTTTTTTTATTAATTATAATTATGTGTACATTGTTAAAATAAGGTGCAAATAAATATTTTCTATTACTATTTCTATAAGATGGGCAGACGACTTGGTCGGCGGTAGATACAATACAATACAATTCTTTATTACTAACGCCAAGTTACAAGTCACAAAGATATAAGGTAAGCAATTATGGTTTATAATATAGACCTTAAATTTATAGTAAGTATAAGTATCTAACATAATTCCAAAATACAAAATCCAAAAACCCAAAAATGCCATTTTTGACCTTTAGTGAACTGTTGAGGCCTTCGCCCCCTTTTCTTGTACCCCCTTACCAATATATCATAATATTATACAAGTTGCTGACACTGTATAAAATAATCGACAATAGATGCATAAGCCGCTGTGGGGTGCCGGCAGTAGAATGATACCCCTCCTCTCATGCCCATGGATGCAGTAAGAGCCTGCTAAGGGATACCTCCGGAAGATGGGCAGCAGCGTCTATCCGTGTATCAACATCCCATACTGCGCTCACCAACCCGCCTGCCAAGCGTGGTGAGAATGGCAACTACCCCTCATGGAGATCCATGAGGGAGGCCTGTGTTCATCAGTGGACGTTTTATGGCTGAAATGATGATGCATAAGCCTTACTACGTTCTCATTATATTTGTAATCGGTGTTGACCGAGTGGTGAACCCCTGAATTTCGCCACATTTTACTTAAGGCTTATTCCAAAATCCGTTGCGACTATTCCCTACGTTCATTGGACGTTTTGTCCAATTAACGTAGTCAAAAAAAAAAAAAAGAAGCCTCTTCCGGTAGTCAAGCAAGAGCACGCAAAGGAGATTTTTGAACAAAAGTTCTACAAATCCCAATTACCATAATGTTTACATATTCTCTTATATTCAGTATTTATTTTGCTATACACCAATGGATTTTTTGTACACCTAAATGACAAGACAAGCCGAAGGCTCTCGCGATGTTAAGGGTAACCTCTATCAACTCGAAAATATGTGCACATTTAGAGAACGCGCAAGAAACTTTTGTTGCCGTGATAAAAAAGTTTCCGTCCTTTCCCTTACAAAGTATCCGCGGACTGAATAAGAGATAGCACACACTAGTGACTTTTGTCGCCGTGACTGTTGCGTCACTGTCACCGCGTGTATCATCCCTAATGAAGGTGTGTGCATTTGGATACGTCACAATTTGGAGAATCTGAACATACAGATTCTCTAATATAATTCCAAATTTCATCTTTCTGCCACAAGCGTTAAGAGAGAGCGCGCAGTACTGACTTTTGTAACCGCGACTGTTTTGTCACTCTAAAGACAGAGCGCGCAATGTAACTTTTGTTTTAGTTTAGTTAACTTTTTTATCACGTTAACAAAAGTTACAGTGCGCGCTCTGTCTTTAGAGTGACAAAACAGTCTCTTAACGCTTGCGTTGAAGGTGAAGTTTATAAAATTAAAAATTTTAAGTAACCTCCGACACTTTAGCTAGTCTCGGAGGTTACCTTACTTTTGTTATGTAATGCATTTGATACCACATTTTACAAGGTATATTTGAAAACATTCGATTGTTCAC
The DNA here is from genome assembly GCA_963082625.1 of Pasiphila rectangulata. Taxonomy (NCBI): domain Eukaryota; kingdom Metazoa; phylum Arthropoda; class Insecta; order Lepidoptera; family Geometridae; genus Pasiphila; species Pasiphila rectangulata. The sequence continues at coordinate 6,786,636 of OY720261.1, read as the reverse complement.
CCCTACTTTCAACCCCCCATATACCACGAGTATAGGTCGCGCGGTGGTTTAAGATCGCTCGATGAATCTAGTGGGGGCAATCGGCGCATGTGTCCAATCGCGCACGAATCGAGACGCGTAAACGCAACGCGGGAGGTGACCTTGAGACCTTGAGAGCGACAGATCTACCAATGACGTGACGCCGTCAGCGCACACCCGCCCCCTCACCCCGCACATCACCAAATAGACCTTAGAATTTAAAACTGCGCATACCCCTACTACTTTTGCCGAGCGATCTTTAACTATCGCGCGACCTGTAACTTGACTGATTTCTATATAACTTACAGTTTTGCATTCTACACATCATTTCCTTTCATTTGAAACCAAACTCGGGTATATTTGGAAAAAAACGATTGTTCATCCTCTATTTTACCCTCCATATCTTTTAAACTTTTTCACCGATTTTTATAAAACATATTTAAGAACCACGGCCGGAAAACCTGCTTATAAATAAAAACAAACTGAATTCAAATCGGTCTACTCGTTTAAGAGCTACGGTGCCACAGACAGACACACAGACACACACGCATACAGGTCAAACTTATAACACCACTCGTTTTTGTCGGGGGTAAATAATTGTAAATAAACCTGACCTATTCTTTCCTCTGACGAGCCGACTAAGCAGAGAGGATGGTATAGGTTCAGGGCAAGACTAATCCATCTAACAATATCCCAGGAACTGCAGCATCCAGTACATCATTATGATTAGTGTTTGTCGCTGTAGAAATCATCTATAATAGATATAAAGGGCTTAATTTAGTTATACTACACTGCTTAATGCTTTTGTGAGAGAAATAAATGATTCATTTATTTCTTGTGATGTATAAGGGTTTTTTTCTTCTTGTTTTATGGCTTGCGGTGCTGGGTCTTGTACATTTCTGCCAGTGTCAAGTCGTAAACTCACAAGCAAACTAGAGAATATAAAACAAAATGAGAAATAATTTTTACTATCGGATTTCATGACCTTTTGAATTTACCATTGAATATCGTAAGTTATGGCAACGTAATTTTCAGTATAAAAGGTTCTTTATTCACACATAAAATTATAATTTACAGTTGCAGTGTTAGATTATATTAGGTCATGTTATATGGATTTCTGCATCTCTCGGTGTACATATATTGTCCTAGGATATTGATCATGCTGTGCTGTGAGGTGCCGGGAGTAGTGTTACCCCTCCTCTCATGCCCGTGGATGCAGTAAGAACCTGCTTAGGGATACATCATACCTCTCTGTAACCTATATTCGTGCAAATAAACATCTTTAATCTTTAATCAGGAAGATGGGCTGTAGCGCCTTTCCGTGTATCAACGTCCCGCACTGTGCTCTCCAACCCGCCTGCCAAGTGAGTATGGCAACTACCCCTCATGAAGATTCATGAGGCAGGTATGTGTTTAGTAGTGAACGTTTTACAGCTGATATTATGATGATGATGATGATGATTATCATAAAGACCTACCAAAGCTTTATACGTTTTAACAGCTGGATTGCGTGGGTGAAATCTGACAGTCGCAAAAGGATCTGAAGATAATTTATTTATACATTTCTTGTTCTTAAAGTGAAAAGAACTTTGATCTTTAGATTTAGGATTCGATACAGATATGCCGTGGGGTTGCCGGCAGTAGGATTACCCCTCCTCTCATACCCGTGGATGCAGTAAGATCCTGCCAAGGGATACCTCAGGAGAATGGGCAGCAGTCTTTCCGTGTATCAACGTACCGCACTGCGCTCGCCAACCCGCCTGCCAAGTGTGATGAGTATGGCGAAAAGTCATGATCAGTACTTTCAGATCCATAAGGGAGGCCTGTGTCTAGCAGTGGACGTCTTACGACTAAAGCGAATGCAGGAAAAAAGTCCAGAGTAACAATTAGGGCTATTTTTATCCGGACACAAATAGCCTCAGGTAGAAGCTACTCGTAAAACATTACATGCCGAGCATAACTCTAAGACAGCCAACAAAAGCCAGTTCAAAAGAGGTGAGTAAAACGTCTTTCAAAAGCGTAAGGACGAGTTCGATAGAAAACTTCTGCAATAAAGATTAAAGCCCTCGCGGAGTTCTTATCGTGGTAATTTGCGAAGGTGAAAAACTTCAGACGACGCGGTGCCCGCGCTTGCCGACAATCGAACAGGGATGTCCATTCTCCTGGAAAGACTCCCTTTAAAATGTATTTCTCAAAACAGACAAAAAAATACTTAAGGAACTGGAGGCTTAGAATTGTCAAAAAACATATATATATATGCCGTGGGGTGCCGGCAGTATGCCGTGGGGTGCCGGCAGTAGAATGTTACCCCTCCTCTCCTACCCGTGGATGCAGTAAGAGCCTGCTAAGGGACACCTCCGGAAGATGGGCAGCAGCGTCTATCCGTGTATCAACATCCCATATTGCGCTCACCAACCCGCCTGCCAAGCGTGGTGAGAATGGCAACTACCCCTCATGGAGATCCATGAGGGGGGCCTGTGTTCATCAGTGGACGTTTTGTGGCTGAAATGATGATGATGATGATATATATGTATATAACATATTTGGTAAGAAATCAAGAATAAATAAAATTCGGTTTAGTGCGAGTCGGACTCGCACTTCGCGACACTAAGGGTTTCGTACCATTATTTGGCATAACAATTTGTTTTTGAGGTAGTACCACCCACTTTTGGTTGTGATTTTTAGTTCTTAATATTTTGTGAGTATTTTTAAATATTCTGTAAATATTTCAGAACAGGTAGACTGTTGCCGTTAATTAATATCGGATAAAAATATCACGTTTGTATGTTGTATGGCTTTCTATTAGTAAAGGACTTTTCAAAATGGTTTCAATAGATCCAGAGATTAACCTCTACAACCTCAACACAATCTCACAAACTTTACACCTCTTTATAACATATAAGTTAGCAATCACAACTGCTACAATTCCGAGTGTCTTTCCATCAATCACAAAAACAAAACATAAAGAGAAATCCTACAATTCCCCTGTGCAGATTAATCCTCCTTCCAGAATCATCTCATACAAATTACTTGTGCATAATGTAAAATGGTTCTCCCAGACGCTATCTCGGGGACACTGAGATCCCCCCTGTCATTTCGGTAACATTTGCGGGGCTTCGGTATTCCCATGGCTTCTCCGTCCCTTCAGAAGTTATGGGGGAAATTGATATGATTTAATATTCGAGTATTTTAGGGAGTTTCAAAGAAGACTTATTTATGCTGCCGTGTTTTATGGAATGGCTTTTTGCGTGTATTTTTTACGCGTTACTATAATATACTGGAAGAGTGAATACATTGTGTCATATGCGAATGCGTCGTTGTCATTTACGAGTACATAATATTTGCGTTTTTCTGTGCGAAGGAGGGGCGGGTCGCTAGTATAAAATAACTAACAAAATGTGAGCGAGTAGCGAGTTTTATTTATATTATTAATAATAATAATAGTCATTTATTGGTAATAATAATTACAAGTCATTTTTTTATACATTTTACATAATTGGATTGGATTTTTATACATTTTAACTATTTCACATTATTCATAATTATAGATTATAAAAAGATAAGGATTACAATAATGAAAAATAAAAAACAGAAATACAAAACCATAATAGAAAATAAATAATAACAAAAGGAGGGACAATAAAAAAAAAATTTATTATATAGTTATTATAAGCTGGAAGCCGAGCAAACGGGCCACCTGATGGATAGTGGTCACCGTCACCTATGTACATGAGAGACGAAGTGTTCTAAACCGTATTATTTTAAAAATTACACACACATTATCATTCAAAAATCGTTAAAATAATGAAAAAATATTTGGTCAGTTCGTGGTACTGCTTCCATGTTTTCAAAGAATCAGTCGAGTTCAATATGGAAATTATGCATCAATAAATAATTGGAGTTAACAGGGAATGCCTGATTTTGCAGTCGGAGTGGTTTTGCACTCGGATACCTTTATAAAGAATAGATAGATAGAAAATACTTTATTGCACACCTTAAAACTAAACATAATAACAAGAAACACTGAAAAACAAAGTGACAATTGGCGGCCTTATCGCTAAAGAGCGATCTCTACCAGGCAACCTTGGAATGGATTGGATTGTAATAAATGACAAGGGGTTATAATGGTGTGCATGTAGGTTGAACTAATTACATGTATACCATACATAATATATATTATAAGTACATAGCATATTATACATACAAAATACATAATATGAGTATAAGAATCCTAACAATGTATCGATCATTTATTATTTACTAGCAGTACTCCGCGGTTTTACCTGCGTAGGTCCCGTTCCTGTGGTAATTCGGTGATAAAATAGCCTATGATACTCAGGGATAATGTAGCATTCTAATAGTGAAAGAGTTTTGAAAATCGGTTCTGTAGTTTTTGAGTTACAAACATACATAATATAAATCTTTTAATAAATATAATTAGCCGTGGGGTTCCGGCAGTAGAATGTTACAAGTAAGAGCCTGCTAAGGGACACCTCCGGAAGATGGGCAGCAGTATCTTTCCGTATATCAACATCCCGTACTGCTCTCACCAACCCGCCTGCCAAGCGTGGTGAGTATGGCAACTACCCCTCATGGATATCCATGAGGGAGGCCTTAGTTCAGTAGTGGACGTTTTACGGCTGAAATGATGATGATGATGAATAAATATAATACGGCTTACACCTCGTACCCTAACTTATTATCATCATGCTGGCGTTTCAAAGACCATTCAGAGGCCCTTCTTCAAGAGCACTCTTCGCCGCCTCCGAGTGCCGCGAGCCGAGAACTAGCTCGAACGTTAGCAAGATGATAATAAGTATAGGTACGTGGTGTAAGCCGTATTCAATTTATTAAATGATTTCAAGCCACGATAATTTCAATTTAGAAAATTTTAATCTTTATTCTTTATATTATTCGTATAGATATAGACAAGGAGCGCCCCACTGTTAAACTTGTGTACTTGTCATTTCCGTGGGAATATACAGGGATAAAATATAGCCTTTGTTACTAGATAGAAATGTAACCATTCTGGAAGAAATTTCTCTAAGTGCTTTATTTATTTATTTGAGCCACCAACAGAAGATACACAAGTAAAAAATTACAAAAGTAAAAGCAATAAAAATCATGAGCTAGTGTTCTCCCAATTACAGGCAGCTACATCTTACAAATTAAGTTATCATAGCAAAAGTTAATATATTATGAATTAGAATTTTTAAACATAGGTAACAATTATATTAAATTATATTTAAGAATGTTTAAACAAAACAAATATCTACGTTCTACATAAGGTTGAATAAAATAAAAAGAAACTAGTGAAAGTAAACTAGTAAAGAAACTATGACTAAGTGTCAGAAGACTATGCACAGAGAGATGCAAGGCTTTTTTTTATATTTAAGTAGAGGTTCTCCTAAATCTACGTCGCTTATTTTCTAAGTTATGTCTACACAATAAGTTTATCTATCTATCATTTTACCTATCAATTCGTGAAAGAATTTCTCAAATCGCTTTAGTGGTTTAGGCGTGAAAGCCTAACAAGTGAAGAAACAAAGTCACATTTGTGTTTATATTGGTATAGGATTTTCAGAATTTTATATTGGATTTCTCTGGTTGATATTAAAGAAATGATTGGCTGTCTACGAAGCGGATATTTAGAAACATATCCCGCTACCGGATGTTGTTTCTGTTGACACGGCGTTTTATATGGGCAGTAAAAATATACCATTTTAGCCGTAAAACGTCCACTACTGAACAGAGGTCTCTCTCGTGGATCTCCATGAGGGGCAGTTGTCATACTCACCACGCTTGGCAGGCGGGTTGGCGAGCGCAGTACGGGATGTTGATACACGGAGAGACACTGCTGCCCATCTTCCGGAGCTATCCTTTAGCAGACTATCACTGTATCCACTGACAAGAGAGGAGTGGCAACATTCTACTGCCAGCACCCTACGGCAAAACTATCACCTCACAATTTTTCGCATGTTAAATAAGGTGTTAATTTGTACAGCAACCTATACTAATATTATACAGAGAAAATATTTGTATTTTGTATGTTTGTAACGAATAAACTAAAAAACTACTAGACCGATTTTAATTTTTTTTCACTATTAGAAGGGCACAATATCCCTGAGTAATAAGTTATATTTTATTCCCATATTCTCACGGGAACGGGAACTACTCAAGTGAAGCCGCAGAGCGCGGCTGGTGCAACATAAAGGCTTCAAAAATACCGCTATGCTAAGAGTAATCCAAAAGCTCTGCTTCAAAACCGCGAATAGCTCATAAAGTACTCGCCAAAACGAAATATTGCCGGTCGCTCATCAAACGCTATGTGGTCGCAAAGAAAACGCCACTTTTCCAGCCAAAGGCAAACAAACCCGCAAATTGTTCGACCGCAACAGCTTTGTCCGTTCGGGGCATGGTCCAAGCTATAAGCTGAAGTGTATAAATAAATAATGCTGGACAATTCACACAGCATCATCTAGCCCCAAGTTTATCAGAGCTTGTGTTATGGGTACTAGATAACTGATATACACCTTATACTCCACATATAGATATTTTTTATTATATATAGAAAAACATCCAAACACCTTGTACAAATATCTGCAGATCATACAGATAGAATGAAAATGAAATGAATGGGCGGCTAGATATTAGTTGTGAGGCGGAAATCGAACCCTCAACATCTTACGTCGCAAGCGGACCTTCGCCCAATGCGCCACTGAGGTTGATCATGAAAGCTGGTTGATGCTAGCTTTCTATAACTTGCCTCCTCTCATTCCAGTGGATGCAGTAAAAATTTGCCATAGGATACTTTTGGAAGGCAGGAGCAGAGTCTTTCCGTGTATCAATATCTCGCACTGCCTGCCAACCCTCGTTCGATGCGTGGTGTGTATGGCAACAACCCCTTTATGATCAGTACTTGAAGACCCATGAGGGAGGCCTATGTCCAGTGATGAACGTACTAGGGCTAACATAATAAATAAATAAATAATTCATGACAATTCGCACGGCATCATCTAGCCCCAAGCTAAGCAGAGCTTGTGTTATGGGTACTAGGTAACTGATGTACTTAATACGTTATACTACATAGATAGACATTTATTTATTATTATGTATGTAGATGTAAAAACATCCAGAACACCCTGACCAAATATCTGCACGTACAGACAGTAGTCCCGAGGCGGAAACCGAAACACAACCTCTTGCGTTGCGACGCAAGGAGGAGGCCTTCGCCCGCTGCGCCACTCAGTTCGATAATGATGGTTGACGCTAGCTTTCTATAACTTGCGCCAAAAAGTCGCCAGAGTCGTATTCAACCGGCCACCCTGGTGAGTTAAACGACGCAAAGTTGGATCGTTCCGTACTACTGATACAACGTTTCGCTTGTTTAGTAGTTCCTTTGTTATAAAGCTACAGTTAATTCTGCATCGTTCTTTTAGTTTGTAGCACTTTGTTGACTAATTGACTTCAGAGTATAGAGCGACAGATATAAGCATGTCATTTTGTGTTGGTAAATTTGGTATTTTTCTGTCGGTTAACCTACGAGGACGCCTTGTGACTTAATAGGTTTGTTTTGTCAGTAGAATATTGCCCCTCCTGTCTTTCCCGTGGATGCAATAAGAACCTGCTAAAAGATACCTCTGGACTATGGGCAGCAGCGTCTTTCCGTGTATCAACATCTCGTGATGCGGTCTCCAACCCGCCTGCCAAGCGTAACGAGTAAGGCGACAATCATGACAACATGGAGATTCAGGATAGATGCTTATGTACAGCACAGTGGACGTCCTGCGGCTGCGAAGATGATGATGATGATGATTCGTTTACTTCTGAGTAACTCAGAATTGAACTGTAAATCTGGTTCATAATATAAACCATTTTGCCTTCAACTAAATTTTGCCAGTTGTTGATAACTATAATTTTATCACGCGTGTAAAATGTTTAATGGCTTCAGAACTTTCGGGGTTTGCGGTTTGCGAGTGTTTAGGAACTTTGCTATGCGGGATGGGCGTTCTCGCGCCATTGAGTATTTCAACTGACATAAGCATATTAAATTTGCCGAGGGGTGCCGGCAGTAGAATGATGTCTCTCTCTTGCCCGTGGATGCAGTAAGAATCTGCGGATACCTCCGGCAGATGGGAAGCAGCGTCTATCCGTGGATGGGCGTATTTAAAAAAAAATTAACACCCCAAAAATGTGTTGTCCACTAACGACGACAACAAATTTCTCAGCAACCTTAACACATTTCGCTAGTAAGAGTAATATTTCTACTACAGAAATGATTAAGAATTATGTTTTAATATAATAAGTTGCATAAACACACTGTAAAAATTTAAATATTGTCAAAAATTTAGGTAATACAAAAAAACACAATTTTATATGTCCAATTAAATAGTTAGTTAATGGAACGAATTGTGGAAAACTTTTGAAAATAGATCGATATCTTTTGTGTTTATTTACTATTTATTTTCATGTATCTATAAAAATTTTATTAAATTTAGTTAATTTATTTAATAATCTATAGTATAATTAATATAATCAGGCGTTACTTTGCGGAAATCCATATTATTATGACAAACAAAGAAAATATCTAGTTTTAATTCCGCTAATGCTGAGATGCATATGCACCGCCCTCCCGCCCGCTAATTATGCACATGCAGGAGGAACCAGGCTGTTAGAGCAACATGCATACCCAAACCCACACGACGACACGTGTTTCGCCTCTCCGCGAGGCATCTTTAGGTTAAACGCCGAGATGTTGACTGGTCGGCGGCTGGAACGAAAGATTGAAGACTGCATCTCAGCATTAGCGGAATTAAAACTAGATATTTTCTTTGTTTGTCATAATAATCTATAGGTTTATCATCAATTCACATACTTCCGTTCATTAGAAATAAGGTTTCCACTGAAGTAACGGGCCCATTTTTTGTAAAAATCGCCCGTACAAGCATAATCGAGTTTATATGCATAAAAACTTTAGATCTAAGTTATATGATTTGTAACGTTTGTAAAAGAAAATAAATTATTATTATTATCATAACGTACTGCGCTCGCTAATTCGCCTTACAACTACAACAACCCTTATGATCTAGGAGATTCATAAGGGCTATGTCAGAGGTGCATTGAGCCTAGAAATTGTCGAAGACTTCATTTACCTGGGTTCCAATATCAGTCAGGACAGTTCATGTAAGGCTAACCTTAGAAGGCGAATCGGTATGGCTAAGAATGCCTTAGCTCCATAAAATCTGGAAAAGTCACAAGATTTCCATCAGGACTAAGAAAAAGCTCGTTAACAGTCTCGTATTTTTAAACTTCCTTTATGGCGCTGAAACATGGACTTTGAAAGCAAAAGATCGCAAGCGTAATGAGGCCTTTAAGATGTAGTGCTGGGACAAACGCTGCGGATTCCGTGGACGGCTCGTAAAACCAACGCATCGATTCTAAAACGACTTAAGATTATCACGAGACTTTCTTCCAGTATGTCTTAAAAGAATCCTAGACTACTTCGGACACATTTCAAGAAAGAAAGTTGATAACTTAGAACGACTACCAGAAGAATTAAAATTATTAAATAGAATTGTATTTGGGAGAAAATTAAATAGTTGGTTATCTGAAAATTGTTTTTATAATGTAAATGAATATATAAATTTAATTTAATATAAAACTTGAGTAATATTATTATCGACTCTTAAATATCTGCACGCCTGCATGCAGGCTGTAACTATCCTAGCTTTAAGATCTCTTTATAAATGATTGATTGATTGATTGATTGATTGATTGACTCATGATTACTGGCAAAGTTGAAGGAAAAAGAACAAGAGGCTATAGTCCGATGCGTGAGTACGCATCGGACTATGCCCGGCGATATGTAGAGCCTCGTGTACGGGAGTCCGTACACGAGGCTCTACATATCGCCGGGGACGGTTCCAGATGGCGCTCCAACGTCAAGAGTCGAATGTAAAACACTGATGGTCACGACCCTGAGTAACTGAGGAATACGACTGAAGTAGGACGGAAGAAGGGCTATGTCCCACTGTAATAACGTAGTATGGTTTACTGTGGTATCCAGGTGGACGCTGAGAGTATTAGCTTCATGTTAGATAATTGTGTTTATTGGAGCTGCGATGAATTCTGTTCTACATGTACAGTCTTATGATACTATTATATTAGCTATGATATTCTATAGTATTCTATAGAATGCGCTGAGATTGCATTTACACTACAAACATTCGAGGTGGACAGCAGTCCTACATCATCATCATCATCATGTCAGCCATAAAACGTCCACTACTGAACTCAGGCCTCCCTCATAGATCTCCATGAGGTGTAGTTGCCATACTCACCACGCTTGGCAGGCGGGTTGGCGAGCGCAGTATGAGATATTGATACACGGAAAGACGCTGTTGCCCATCTTCCGGAGGCATCTCTTTGCAGGCTCTTACTGCATCCACGAGCATGAGAGGAGGGGTAACATTCTTCTGCCGGCACCCCACGGCAGTCCTACATACGTGGGTTATAATAAACTATCAAATGTATTGTCTGTAATAAGTGAGAATAAAGTTACAATTTGTGGGTGGATTTCAAAATAATGAACTTTATTAATCAGTTTATTACCTACAGAATAGTTATTTGTCGTTGTGAACAATTTGTCCGAGCCAAATTCCGGTTACCAGCATTAATACGATAATAATTTATTACAGAAATTAATTATTTGCGAAAACAACGCTAGAGCTACCACAATAAATAATAATTTCACTTGTGTAGGTGCAAGCATTTCGCATTTCGCAAAATGTTTAAAGTGAATGCTTATTTTAAAATTTAGCACCAAATTGCACTTACATAGTGCTCTAAAAGCCGTGTTGGCCGAGTGGTATGTACCCCCGACTTTCAATCCGAAGGTCGTGGGTTCGATGCCGGCAGTGCACCAATGGATTTTTCTTTCTTAAAAAATTCATGTGCACACTTAACACGTGCTTTAATAGTGAAGGAAACATCGTGAGGAAACCCGCGGCTTAGTTAGCTTCAGACGTATTGACCTGTTCTTTCCTCTGAATAATAGCTGACTAAGCTGAGAGGATGGTATAGGTGCTGGGCAAGTCTAATCCATCTAACAATGTCCCAGGCACTGCAGCGTCCCGTACAGCATGATTACCAGTTGCTGACGCTGTATAAATCATCTTAATAATGCTCTAAATTAAATAATACTTCAGTTTGGTTTTCGTGAAATATTAGGGATTTGGTAGAGCGAGGTTGTTCCTGAGTGATGACTGTGGTAACTATGAAGTGTAGTTTATTGTACAGGTCGTGTGATGCGCACAAAGAATAAAAAAAAAATGTTTATTTACAGTTATAAAGGTTTACATTACAGTGAAAAAGTGTGTTCGATTTGATTCGCGTATTACGATTTGCGGTGCGATTTCCTACAAGTAGTGCTTAGTGCAAGTATTTTTACAAGCTTTTTTAAAGCAATGACAGCAGATGTAGGTATTTATGTATGACTTTCAGGTTCAAAGTCATCTATTAACATTGAACTTTGAAGTTCAATGTAATCCATTAAAAGCACTTTCTGACTAATAATCACTAAAAAGCAATTTTTTGGGTATAAGCAAAACTATAAAGTTTTGCTATGTCTGTCTGTCTGTTTGTTTATCTGTCGGTCTGTCTATCTTTCCGTACGTCACCGGCTTTGCAAAGGGACTATAAGATAAGATAAGATAGATAAGATAATTTATTCAAAAATCAATATAAACTCACAATAAATTACAAAGAGCCGTAGCTATTTAAATGTACTAAAATATCGGTGTCTGAACTAGGATAAAACCTGTGTTTCAGACTTGTGGGACTTACATTTATTTATTGTAGGTAAATAACATAACAATCATTATAATTATAAGACTTAAATGGAACAGTTTCATATAGATTTTGTAAACTAAAACTAAGCTAAATTTTTACACCTATGTTCGTTAAAAACGCTTGCGTAACATTTAATTCTTGGAATACTGGTAGTAATAATAGAGTAACAGTTAGTTACTTAGTTATTGCTAATAACTTTTCTGTATCGTCATAAGACATGTTCTGAAGTGTTTTTATTAAAGATATTTTACAACTATTATAATTTAATGGGAAAATGTTACTACGAGTCCCAGAAAGCTGCAATTTTGCTTTGCTGTAGTCATGAATTTTCTAGGTAATTTATAAGGATTAAGCTAGCCTTTTAGTTTCATAGAAATAGTCGCTCTAATAAGTGATGCGGTTACCCAAACATACCAGAATAGTTTTAACCGAAAGCTCAATGAATTCCTCAATTAATTAATGTTTTGGTAAACGTAAAAAACATACACCAACTTCAAACAAAATGTCTACGGTTAACTACGGAACCCTACATAGCGCGTGGCCCGACACGCACCTGGCCTATTTTTTTTACAATACAAAAATTATTTCGTTCATCCTGCTGAAAATGCTGAACATGGTAATTGTACACTCAGTATGAAATAAAAAAATTACAAAACTTACCTGGTGTACTTTCAAAATAGCCGCCATGTTCAGATGGCAGATGGCATTTTTTCATTGCAAAAGAAAAAACATAAGTACACGAACAACATAAAAAAAAATAGTTTGCAAGACTTCTGACTTAACAAATTATTAACATTGTTCATTCATTAGAGAAAAAAGCAACACAACACATTTAAATTGAATGTATAATGCACGTAATTAAATTAGATCGCATCGAGTTTTTTTTGCAAGTACTCGTAAGGGTTCCGTAACCAGTACTGCGCCTGCCAATCTGCCTGACAAGCGTGGCGAGTATGGCAACAACCCCTCATGATCAGTACGAAGTGATCCAAAAGGTAGGCCCTTGTCTATACTCGATGGCATTTAGCGTGGCAATACAGGTCATTCACATACCTTCACTACGCTATCATAAAATGCAATTAAAGGTCGCTAATTCTGTCGTTTACCATACAAACCAAATAGCACGTTTTCGATAGGTTTGTATGGTAAGCGACAGAATTAGCGACGCTTTCATTGGATTTTATCATAGCGTAGTGAATGTAGGTGAATGACCTGTATTGCCACGCTAAATGGCATCGAGTATAGCAGTGGACGTCCAACGGCTGAGATGATGATGACTCGTAAGGGAAAGAAGCGAAAAAGAAACCTCTCTTTCACTTCTATAAACTACAGATTCCTAACTGGTCATAGGTGCATGTCACCCTTGGGTATACTAGACCCCGGTACAGTTATTACTCTAACGGGTCGCGAAGCTTGATGTAGATATCAGCTTTACAACGTGAACAGTAGGTACTTTAGCGGAAAACTATTCCAAACTATCATAATAAGCGGATGGATTTTATGTGTCTGTTATAGCTACTTTGTTTGATGGAGTATAGTTGGCTGGTTGTTTTAACTAACTGGGTTTATGCCTTATGTTTGTTATAAAGCTGTGCTAGTTTATTTTCAGAGATTTGCTTATTTATTTATTTATTTAATTTTGGAAAGCCATCAGCTATGAAACACAATTTACATAAAAACTAAACTAGAAACAGTAAGCTCATAACAGGCCTTCACTAGTGGATACATGATAATAATTATATACTTAGTGAGAGCACACTAAAATAATAGATACTAATTAAAATTCATAATGAACACACAAAAAAAATATCTGACATTGCCTTCGCTGCAATATGTATAAAAAAATCACATTATTACCTACATGTAAACATAAAATAAACAAAGAAAGAGAAAAACAGAACAATTATTATCACAAACTAAAGAATTTAAGAGTCATGCATCGCCTTGCCTTGGTAACGGTGGTTTAAAAAGGATCAATGTGCAACAACTTGCTATACTCATTGACAGTTCTACTCGCGCGCACCATAAAATAATTCTGCCTATAGTTGGTGGAGGCACCAAGAATTATCTAATATTATCACTTTTAGTTTTAAGGGAAGCTCGCTCTATCGTCATTTTTGTCTAGGCAAGGATGGCAAAAACCCCCTTATCATCTTGTTGATTCATAAGAGAGGCCTATAACTAGCTGTCCTACGGCGTGAGATAAAAGATGAAGTTATCAGCCAACTAATCATTTATTTAATTACTTGAAACACCAATAAAATTACTAAGACTCGGCTGTCCGTCTGGCTGTCCATCGGTCTGTCTGTCTGTCACTGTTTGCACACACATTTTTCACGGATGATACATTACTAAGACTCGGCTGTCCATCTGTCTGTCTGTCTGTCACTGTTTGCACACACAATTTTCACGGATGATACATTACTAAGACTCGGCTGTCCATCTGTCTGTCTGTCAGTCACTGTTTGCACACACAATTTTCGGATGATGTATTTCTGTTGCTGCTATAACAATAAATAGGTACTTAAAATAGAATCAAACAAATATTTAAGGGGGGCTCCCATACAACAAACTTGATTTTAATGCCGTTTAATAACGGCAACAGGTAGACGCTTGAAATATTTACAGACTAGCGGTACGGAACCATTCGTGCATGAGTCCGACTCATACTTGGCCGTTTTTTGTCTCATTCTTTACTAGCCTTTCTCACTATCATTCTCTCCACAGGTGAGGTCCCGATCCGTTCGAGATACGCGCGCCTCATCATCCTAATGCCGCCGGAACCTCCCAAGATCCTGCAGGGGCCTGTTCTGAACGCGGTCGAGGATCGGGAGGTGAACTTGGAGTGTGTGTCTATTGGGGGCAGACCAGCTGCTGAGGTAATACTCTTAAATCTTATGTTATGTTATAAGCTTGAAGACGAGTAAACGAGCAACCCGATGGGAAGTAGTCATCGTTTCTACTTCTGCAACTCCAGATGCGAGGCTGATGCGCTGCCAGCTTTTGGTCTTATTATAGCTCATCACCATCGGCCTATTTCAGTCTATCACATTTATTCCTTTTAAGTAATCATTGTCTGTATATTATTGACTTCAGCTAACTTCCTCCCTCCTCCGTCGGTCCGTCACTGTTGAGAATCGCGTCTCTTTTGACGCAGACTCGCTTTTCCATCGGCTGCGATGCAAAATCTGCAAAATTTCGGTTATTTGGTCAGACAATCTCTTGAGGCTTCTTCCACGTGGTTTTTTGCCCTCTATTTCTGGTGACCATCAGCCGCTCTAAGTTGATGGGGTTTCTTCGAGCAATGGTCGAAATATTATAGCACTCGAATCCAGGACTATGCTGAACTCAGATTTATCTCAATAAGTACCCTTCTATGCATCCTGTCTTGCTGCATCCAGCATCTGCCAGCTACCATTCGCAAATCGTCAATCCAATGAAGCTGCTAGGTGTCCTACACCAGATTTGCCAATTTATTCGAGTTAGGCGCGCCTCATCATCGGGATGAACCGCACAAGATCCTGCCAATAAATTGCTCTCCGGTAATTTAGAGAACATAAAGCCAGAGCAGCTAAAAAACTGCTAACCTTTTTATTTTTTATGATTTTTTCACCCCTTCGGAGAGGAGATAAAAATAACCCCATTGGTCGTAAACAAGTTGATGCAAACATTGACCTCTGCATCTCTTACCCTAATCGTAAGTTATTTTTGTTCGCAGATCACATGGGTTGACAGTGATGGTGGTGTATTGACCCAGGGAGTCAACTACACTGTAGAAGAAATGCCTGATGGTAGAAGATTGACTGCAAGGTACGAAGTCGTTAAACACTTACTTCCTTAAACGCTGAATAAATTTAACCAAAGCTTTTGTATGAAAATATGTAGAGAGGGAAACACGTGTAGAATTCCTGTTGCGTGTTTTTGCAAGCGCTCATTAGATAATCATCGTAAGCGGATTTGTTTCTAAATATTTGTTGTTCAGGTAGATAGTATGAAAAAATCACAAATTTTCTGTAATTACGGGCAGCTTAAATTAATAAACGTTAAGACAAACAAACCATCAGACAACAGTCCGAAATAACAAAGGTAAACTACATACTATAAAATAAACACATTGTTAAGAAATGTGAGAAATGTTTTACCTGTGTTTGTCGGACGCGGCAGCGTTTCCAGCCGAGTTCAAGCAAAGCGAACGTGCGACGACGCAGCAGTGTTTACACACTTCTGTTTACACACTGCTTTTACTCGAACCATTTGAAGGCGCTTTTAAATAAATATATAATGCTGGACAATTCACACAGCATCATCTAGCCCCAAGCTAAGCAGAGCTTGTGTTATGAGCACTATAGGATGATTGTATTGTATTCGGTATTCATCGCGTATTCCACCGCTTCCTAGACGCGTGTTGCCTCTTCGACCATCGAACAGACACGACGTGTCGAATTCTTTTTAAGTGTGTTTTCAAGCGCTTATTAGATATAGGTTAGTGCATTTGTTACTTAATATTTATATTTATACAAAATTATAATGAATTTCCGCAAAGTCACGCCTGAATCAATTTAAATTTTATCGTCTTTAGGTCCGTCCTCCACCTTCGTCCGAGACGAAATCATCACAACCAGACGTTCACGTGTCAGGCGCAGAACACTGCCGACAGAGCATACAGAGCTGTCACCATTAAACTGCATGTAAGTACAGTTACAGCTACTTGTACACCATTAATGCCATTCATGAGCCGAACACGTTATATTCTTCCACTTCTTATTGTTGGTATTATTCTTTTTACTTTCGTTTTTTTCTTCCATTCAATGTTCCTTTCTTTCTTTTTATTTCTTTCTTGCTTTGTTTTTTTCTTTATTTCTTTTTTTCTTTCGTTCTTTCTTATTTCCTTGCTTTCTTTCTATCTTTCTTTCTTCCTTCCTTCCTTCCTTCTTTTCTTTTTTCTTTCTTTCCTTTCTTTTATTTGTCATGCTGTGTTCACATTACTAACCAATCTTTTTTTTTTACTTAGCATTACGAAATACGAAATACAAGATGTTTCTGTGGAAAGTAATGTGTTTACAAATGTTTTTTTTGGATCGCATGTAGAATAATAGTGTTCTTGTATTAATGCTACCTACATTTTTTATTTGATTTTATTTGTCGTTGGTAGTTCGATAGGCTACATAATATTAGTTTGTTGAATGAAAAACAATTAACGTTTGAAAGGATATCAAAAACACTTTTTATTAATATAGCTACGAATCGTACAGTCAATAACTCAAAACACTTAACTTATTTGTATGTAAACATACATTTCTACTTATTTCATTGCCATGAGCTAAGAAGTTTTTGTATGCTTTATAGTAGTTTCATCAAAGTAGTACTGCTTTCAAAATGTCAAATCTGTTAAAATTGGGTTAGGCATTAAGCTGATTCATGACCATGCCCTATGTCCAGCAGTAGACGTCCGATGGCTTAGATGATAAAGATAACATACTCTTTATGAAAAGAAAAATATGTTTCGAACATAGCTGTGTCAACGAATAAAGTCTGAACATGTAACGCACAAACTATATTTTCGTATATAAATAGGTACACAACTTAACATAATACAAATATAAAACAACTCAATGTTTGTAAGACACAAAAATTACAGCGAAATAATATTCACATTTGATTGTTCCTATTCAGTCCTAAATTGCCCGTAACAAAAGCAATTTTAGCTATTCGAAAGACCCTAAAAATGTAAGGGTCTTTGTTATCTTATAGGGCTGAATCATTATCAATACATTAACCCCATTTAACGGTAATGAGCGTTTTCACCTCGGCAATAAAGCTATCAGTAGCGAATTATAGCTAGATGTGAGGATAAGTCTTTATCTCTTGAAAGGTTTTTATTTTTAAATACCGACAAAAAACGAGGTGTGTTAAAAGTTTGACCGCTGTGTCTTTCTGTAGCGCTGTAGCTCATAAACAAGTGGACCGATTTAAATGCAGTTTTTAGGGTATCGTGGTAAAAACAAGAAACCTTATAGTTTCGTTTTTCTGCACCTGTCTGTTTGTCCGTCCGTCCGTCACAGGCTTTGCGAAGAGATTATTAGTTCTAGAAAGCTGTTACTTTGCATAGATATATAAATAATGCTAAAAAAACATGCTTAAAAATAATTCATTTGGGTACCTCCCATACACGTAAGTTGGAGGATGAACTTTTTTTCTTGATTTTCCCTTCGTGTATCATATACCTAACCTAATTAGTTTTTATTTACAAGAAGGTTTTCTAGCGTTGGTTCTCAAATATGTTTTATAAAAATCGGTTTACAAGATATTGGGGCTGAAAGTGGGGTTGAATAATCTAATGTTTCCTAGTATCAAATTAAATAAAATGGTGTGTAGAATGCAAAAGTGAATGTGACATGGACTTCAGTTGGTTGACATGATGCTAATACCTCTATTATGTACATATGTACCTTTACATTTCATATGTGCTCGTAGTTTGATAGCATTTACATTTTTTTACACAGTTTTTAACTAGCACGGGAGGTAAGGTCTTGATAAGTTTTAATAAAAATCAATGATTTGATTTGATAGATAATCCCAGACACATATCCGCAGACAAATAAATAAAATAAATCAATAATAATGCTGGACCATTCACATCAGTCATCTAGCCCCAAGCTAAGCAGAGCTTGTGTTATGGGAACTAGATGACTGATATACATACTTGTACATTAACCTTCATAAATAGACTTTTATTTTATTTAAAATAACACTCAAAATATCCTAAACAAATATCTGTAGATCGTACAGAAATTCGTCCCGAGGCGAGAATCGATCCCGTCGCAGGTGGACCTCCGCTCGCTGCGCCACAGATGCGGCACACAAATTGTTTACCAATAAAATGGCTATCTGTGTGTCTACCATGAGTTGTCACTGTTAGATCGCCTGCCGTTACTACAGTAGTAATAGTAAGGTACTATGACATCAGTCAGATTTGTAACACATGGTACCAAATTCAAAGCAAATGAAGCCTTAACTACAGTCACTGTAGTATAGTTTACTGCGTATTTTAGTACCAAACTATCCACTAGAGGCGCTACACAAGTTTTCATACATTTTCTTAACTACAATCGCTAGCGAGTATAGATTGTCAGAAGTCATGGTAGACCTACTGACTATCTGACTATCTACTACTACTAGACGTTTGAAGGAAATCGCCTACAAACGCTAGACGTCAAACGCCAACAGCGCATAGAGAGACCTAAGCCCTCGTACGTATACACGTTTAACTCTGCGGGCCAACTCTACTGCCATACGTGTCGTAGGGTATTTAAAACCAAGTTTGGTCTAGCGAGCCATATCAATGCTCATTTAAGAAATATTCGGTAATAATTAGTTTAGAGTCGCCGTCATCCAAACCGATGAGGAGGACTATATGTATATCTGACTATCTGAGGACGTCAAAAGCAAACATGAGTCGAAGTTGTGAAAGAAGTGAACATGTTTTGCCAACCCTTTGGTTCATTTGATGATGACGATAACCTTCACACATACTCGAAAAATTAAACTTTACTCGTGCAGTTGGGTAAAAATATTCTATACCTTATTTGATTTATCAAATAAACCAAGTTTCCCGGAAACGGAAGCCTGGAATATCCCTATGCTACGGTTAGGGTTCCTCGTACGAAGGCGTCTTATATGCATAATGCGCAGAAGGAATCTACGGGACTTCCTTCCTCGTTGTGGTGACAATGAATGCCGTTTTTTGTCGGATATTTCAAGTACTTGAAGGCAGACTAGTAAATGATGTGTACCGTTTACATCTCATCATCATCGTCATCTCAACCGTAAGTAGTCCACCTGCCAGACACAAGCCTCCCTCATGGATCTGCATCTGATCATGAGGGGCTTGTTCACATACTCATCACGCTTGGTAGGCGGGTTGGCGAGGATATGTTGATACACGGAGAGACGTAACGTTGCTACCCAGCTTTTGAAGGTATGCCTTGGTAGATTCCTGCTGCATCCTCGGGCAAGAGAAAAGGTTCTACTGCCGGCACCCCACGGTTTACATAAAGTAGATTTGTCACCAAAATTACTATTTAATTAATAATAAAATTCCTCAAATAGTAAATATGTCACCTAAATTGAACCACCAAGTATAATTTGGCTGCTGACGCGGCACTCTCGCTACGCTCGCTCGGCTCATGCGTCGTTGTTCCAAAACAACCGGAACGTAACCTAGTTTATTTGTGAGAAGATTATCAAGTTTTAATTATTCACGGTGACTCAATTTTTTCTCTTGAGTTTTCATTCGTTTTTCGGTGAAATCGTGGTTGCCCTAAGTTTTCCACTTTTACACAAAAATTATGCATCCAGCGGCGCCTCCAAACTTTTCATCGTAAGCCTCGAAAAACGGAGCTTTAATCGTACCATCAAATTATCTCGCTTTTGTTAAATTATCTGCATTTTACTGAGGCTTAACCTGGTTTATTGACGTACCAGTTAGCCAGCGGCTTTGCACGCTAAAAATAACTTTGGCCGCGTGTAATGTTTTATTGTTCTGCAGATATTTGTCTCTGTATTTTTCTATGTATAACAAGTATGTACTCTATTTTATTTATTTATTTTTGGCCTTCCCTTTTTATTGTCAAAAAAAGTAAGTATATATGTAAGTATTCCATCAATCATCTTGTTTCCTGTTTACAAGCTTTGCCAAGTTTACGAGCTCTGTGGCGCAGCGGGCGAAGGTCCGCCTGCGACGCAAGAGGTTGCAGGTTCGATTCCCGCCTCGGGAGAAATGTCCGACCAATCTGCAGATATTTGTTCTGGGTGTTCTGGATGTTTTTCTATACAATAACAAAAAATATCTATGTAGTATAATGTTTTATGTATATCAGTCATCTAGTACCCATAACACAAGCCCTGCTTAGCTTGGGGCTAGATGGTGCTGTGTGAGTTGTCCAGCATTATTTATTTAATTAGTTTGGGACTGGATGGTGTTGTTTCAACTCTTAGCGAGGGTCAATGAACCTGTCAAGAAGCAGCTGGCATTTAGGTTGTCTATATCGTGTATAACTAGCTGTTGAGGTCATCGTGGTCTGAAATGAAACCCGGCAACTAAACCATCGTTGTTCCTTGAAGCAGTCAGAATCATCCCCTTTTGGATTAGTACACTATTATAACACACTCTAACGTCTTACATAAATTATTAACATACATATAACCGGGTATTTATCGCGTAAATTACCTTTATTATATCTCTCTATATAGCTCTCTATATGTCTTTAAAAAAGACAGCGTTACATAAAGCCTGAACGAATTCGAGTACTTTAAGCGCTAGACATATATTTCACCCCTACAACGAGAGATTTAACCCCTTCTAACCCTGGATTTTACAGAAGTTTTCAGCTGACCGAGGGTGCCAAGCTCAACTTTCAATATAAAGGTCACAGATTCGATCCTAGCCTTGCACCAATAGATTTTACACTCGGAAATCTGCCGCGTAGTTGTAAAAGTGTTGTAAAGTTATCTTTCAATTCAATTCAATTCTTTATTATACACTAAATTAACAAAAAAAAAAATTTTACTCAATGGTTCTTACCTGAAAGAGTTTTCTTACAGGAAACCTTGAGTTAAAGAGAGTTATGCATAGTAAATGCTATGGATAGAAATGTGCCTTCCGGGTCATGGCTGTTCATATGTCTGAATGTCCAAATAGCTCGATTACCTATGTGCTAAATAATACGAGTGTCAAAATGCACAACAGACATATAATACGATAGTTTGAAAGAACGATTGTTGTACATACTTACATGTATTAAAGGAAATGAATCAACCTAAGTGTGCTGATACAGTTAGTGTAGTGTGCTGTCCCAGTGTGAAACAGCCTTAATCTCAAGTTCCTATAATTATGAAGACCAAGTGAGGGTAGTCTGAAAAGACGCCTTCGCTTTGCTGCGGTTACCTTCAACATGTCAGTCTTAGCGAGACCACGCTGAGTGCAATCCTGTCCAAACGTCGGGCAATAATAAAGGTAAATAACGCGGTAAATACCCGGTTGAATATGTGTTAATAATATTAAAGGATAGTCGAGAATTTAAGCTATTTAAAACAAATAATAATAAAACTTTCATAATAATATTATAGTATGTATAATTTGTACACAAATTCTTTATTTGCAAAACATGTTGTTGTACGAGAACATACCCAATAGAAAGGAAACGTAATTTATTTTTTCTAAACAACAATTCCGCCGAAAATCTATATATATAGAATTCAAAGTCCTGACTGACTCACTGACTGACTGACTGACTGACTAATATATCAACGCACAGCCTAAACCACTGGACCTATAGACTTGAAATTTGGCACACATATACTTTGAGTATCCTAGAGGTGCACTAAGAAAGGATTTTTAGAAATTCCAACGGGAAAGGGAATAAATGGGATTTATATTTTCGAATTAAAGTGGCTCTGCGTGAAAAAGGGGATTTCCACGCGGACGAAGTCGCGGGCAAAAGCTAGTATTTTATAATATTGTACGAAAAAGTACACAGGTTGGCTGTTGGCGCTGTACTGTCAAAGGCGAGAGACAGTTACATTAGCGCAAAGCACTAATGTGTTTTGGCATTCTTATGACTTTATTTCCCCTCTATTGGATAGTGCTCGATGTTATCATCATTTCAGCCGTAAAACGTCCACCATTGAACACACGCCTCCCTCCACGGCACGGCCCGATGTTATACAAGGTCTTAAAATATATTTTAAAGTTTTTCGTCATCATAATCTCAGCTGTTGGACCTCCAGATCAATGAGGGAGGCCTATGTTCAGAAATGTTCCATCATCATTTCAGGCGTAAAACATCCACTAATGAACACATGCCTCCCTCACGGATCTCCACGAGGCGTAGTTGCCATACTCACTACGCTCGGCAGGCGGGTTGGCGAGCGCAATACGCGATGTTGATACACGGAAAAACTCTGCTGCTCATCTTTCGGAGGTATCCCTTAGCAGGCTCTTACTGCATCCACGGGCATGAGAGGAGGAGTAACATTCTACTGCCGGCACCCCACGGCAATTACGTCCAGTTTACATGTTTCATGTCCAGTGCATAGGCCGGATTAAGCTTAGCTTAAAATTATATTTCAAGTGATTCCTGCATTGGTATATAAGTATTTTTTTTATTTTTGTTTTACACGGAGTTCTTTTTGAGTAGAACTTGTTAAAACTTCGCGATATCCTAAAATATTAGTTTTAAAAGTCCGCTTGCGAGCAGGAACGCTGAAAGGTGTTCGAATCAGTACCCTGTTAACCTTAGCGATCAATAAACATAATTTTAAACTGTTTAACGGGACTTTATCGCGTAATTACCTTGTTTTATTATTATCCTCTCTTGCTCGTGGATGCAATAAGAATATGTTAAGGGTCTTCTTTGCTCCGGAAGATGGGCAGCAGCGTCTTTCTGTGTATCATCATCCCTTACTGCGCTCGCCAACCCGCCTGCCAGTGCGAGTATGGCAAAAATCGCGTGCGAAGTTGAAAGCAGATGCTAGTTATAAGCAGTCCGCGAAAAAATTACGTTGCGAAAATCCTGGTGTTTTACCAAGCTCATTCATCTTGATCTCATTACTGATTAATTCTGATGAAGATCTGTAACGACTGTGCCTGGAATAAGTCTTATTTAACCTTTATCTGGTGACGTAGCATTTGTGTAACGCAACTGGTGCCGTGAGGCCTGACAAGCCTATATTCTATTTTGGTGATTTTATAAAAATGGAGAGCTGCCTTCTGTAGTATTTATTTCCCTATAGAATCACTTCATGTACTGTAAGACAAGATCCCTAGCTAATGCTTTGTTAAAAATCCTCGCTTTTTTATACTACCAAATGATGAGATAAGCGGAAGGCCCACCTAATGTTAAGCGGTAACCTATAACAACTGCAATGCTGCGGTGATCACTAAGCATGTTACCAACGCTGCACTGAATTGCAATAGGCTATAATTTACGGGTATGTCTGCAATAAAAGCAAAGCTTTCTACATCTTTCTTCGGGACGTAAGACAACAACGATCCACAAAAGAGAGTCTTCGTTCGGAGTCTTGTTTCGATTGGACTATCGATGATGAAACTGGATGCTGGTACCTTGCATTATTACTTTGTAATGAATTTATCATCGCCAGCACACGCGTAAAAAACTTACGTAAGTCGTGACGTAAGGCCTGAGAGGCCTCTGCCACATCATTTCAGCCGTAAAACGTCCACTACTGAACACAGGCCTCCCATATGGGATATCGCCTCCAGTATAGGATGTTAATACACGGAAAGACGCTTAGTGCTGCCCATCTTCTGGAGATATCCCTTAGCAGCCTCTTACTGCATCTACGAGCATGAGAGGAGGAGTAATATTCTACTGCCGGCACCCCACGGCAATAAAGTATTATATATATATACATATATTATATAAAATATATAACATCAGTATGGTCATACAATTGCTGTTTAAATAATACTGATCCGACAGGAACTATTTACTGATACGTTGTACCTCTATATTCTAGGACACGACGTCGTATATTCATGCCTATACGAGCAATGCTGACACACGATCACGGTTAGAATTAAAGCCTATGTAGACTTCGTATTTTCACTTTTTTTCCTAGTATAAAACCACTACCAAACTCATTGGGCCCGATGCTTTTAGAATGGAATAAAGAAGATGGGGTAAATCGACTTACAAGATTAATTTGTTGAATATTTTGCAATTTTAAGCTATATCTTGTGTTGTAAAAACAAATAATGATAATACATTTATATAAACTTCGTAAGGCCCTGGCAACGCACCAAAGAGTGTAACCAACTTTGGTAGGTTTGGGAATACCAAAAATGCTTTGATTAATATATATACTCTGTAAATGTTTTTTTTTTTAATATTTTTCTTTTTTTATTTATCTACCGTTTAAAAATGTGTCCTGGACACTAACTAAGATACACACGACACGAACTAAGATAGTTATTTTCACACCGAATCGTTTTTTTAACAATTAATAAATTAAAATACTTTAGCGATAACATACAGATGGGAATCAGTCAATATTGTTACTCAGTGGCTTATTTGCCTTTCCCTTCACGTCTCTATGTAGTCAGGTTAAATATCAATCCAGCTTTTACCAAGCTGAATTTCGTTTGTTTGTGTATCACACATACTCGTGCCATTTCTTTCAAAAACCGGTAAGAATTTGCGCTTAAATTTTGAAATGGGTATTTGTAACTCGGTGCTATTTTAAATAGGAATGGAAACGAAGGATTGCGTAGGGATTTAA
This sequence comes from Pasiphila rectangulata, assembly GCA_963082625.1. Lineage (NCBI taxonomy): Eukaryota > Metazoa > Arthropoda > Insecta > Lepidoptera > Geometridae > Pasiphila > Pasiphila rectangulata. Next base: position 6,761,466 of record OY720261.1, on the reverse strand, counting down.
CCCAACCTCCCCTTTAGCAATCGATGCGAGAACTCTGTATACATTGGAGCAGAGTCGGTGATTTTTTTTAAAAGGAAATGTACTAAATTAATGTACAGATGATAAAAGCCGTGGGGCGCCGGCAGTAGAATGTTGCCCCTCCTCTCATGCTCGTGGATGCAGTAAGAGCCTGCTTAGGGATACCTCCGAAAGATAAGCTGCAGTGCAGCGTCTTTCCATATATCAACATCCCATACTGCGCTCGCCAACCCACCTGCCAAGCGTGGTTTGTATGGCAACTACCCCTCATGGAGACCCATGAGGGAGGCCTCTGTTCATTAGTGGACGTTTTATGGCTGAAATGATGATGAATGTACAGATTCTTTCGAAGCTCTTTTCCTAATTTCATTTTGTTTCATTGAGGAGCTGCTTGGCCGAATATTATTATCTATTAGTACTTCCCCTTCGTCCTAATCGTCTCCCTGGTGCTGGTATTGCAGGTCAGGTGGTGGTACAAATAAAGTGTATGATGGAGGAACTGATTCTTACATAAGGTCAATATTACTATGAACTATTTTCTGCAGAACAATCAGAACACTGGTGTTTGATATCATCATTTCAGCTGTAAAACGGCCACTACTGAACTCAAACTCTCTCATGGATCTCCATAGGGGTAGTTGCCATACTCACCACGCTTGGCTGGCGGGTTAGCGAGTACGGGATGTTGATACACGGAAAGACGCTGCTGTCCATCTTCCGGAGGTACCACTTAGAAGGCTCTAGAAGGCTACTGCATCCACGCACTTGAGAGGAGGGGTAACATTCAACTGCAACGGTGTTTAGTAACTGAAAGTATAATGTGAGATTTCCAATTGAATAGAAACGAAGTATTTCACGAGGTTTTTGCCTAACCTCCTCTTTAGCAATCGCTGCGGGAGCTCTGGATATTGGAGCAGAATTGGCGAATTTTCTAAAGGGGGATGTACATAATTAAGGAACAGTTTTTTTCGAAGCTCTCTTCCTTATTTCGTTTTGCGTCCTTATGCGCGTTTATTGGGAGCTTGGCTTTCCGTTATTTATTGTGTAACTCAAATTAGGGGTATTGTTATTTTCATTTGGGAAGGAAATCTGTTTGTTTAACACGTCTCTTAGGACTGTATCTTTTTTGACGGGAAAATTATTGTGTTGGAAGAGCGTAGCTTAGTTGTTAATTGGGTTTGGTTTATTTTGTTGAATGTGTGGTTTTATTTATGAGTATTTTACGTTGTAGGCAGTAGAATGTTACCCCTCCCTCATGCCCGTGGATGCAGTACGTCTCTGCAAAGGAATAGCTCCATAGGACGGGCAGCAGCATTGTCCTGTGAATCAACATTCCGTTTTCCGCTCGCCAACCCGCCTGCCAAGCGTGGTGATTATGGCAACAACCAAGATCTTGGACATCCACGAGGGAGGCCTTTGCCCAGCAATAGACGTGGACAGCCAGACCTACCGGTTAAGATGATAATATTATATAGATAAAAAGTCAATGAATCTAAACAGTTTAAAGAAAATATGGCAAAGACCAACAGCCACGCGGAATCAACTGAGAATAATCAACCGTTACTACTCCTACAAGGTCGCTTTAAACTCAAGGAAGTGAAATTAAGATGCGTCTCCGATCATTAGTGCTTTGTTCATTGTCTTTACTACAAAAAGTGTTAATCTAAGCTACTTAGTGGGAACCCGCCTAGGAAGTAATCGATATAGAAAACAAGCTTTCTTAGAAGGTGTTGGTATAATGTAGGAATAATAGAAATCAGTTCACAGAATAGAAGTGATATGGGTTTTTTGCGGAAGAAAAGGATTGTGTTTTCCGTGTGTAAGGTTATGTCGGTGTAAGGTGTGGTCCCCACTCGAGAACTTTTCGGTCCCATCTGACAAGTCAACCACTAGTCAGATGGGACCAGAGTCAGAGGTACTTTACAGCAGATTTTCTTCTCGGGCCTGGGTATTTTCTATGTATGATATTCTATAAACCATTCGGTTTTCATAGAAAAGCTTTGCTTAGTTCGGGACTAGATAGGGTTGTGTGTAGTGTCCAGAATAATTAGGTCCATTTATTTAAATATTATAGTCCCATAGTAGTATGTGAAAAAAAACCAATGAAAAGACAACATTACAACCAATCAATGTATAGCCATGCCGTGGGGTGCCAGCAGTAGAATGTTGCCTATCCTGTCTTGCCCGTAGATGCAGTTTGAATCTGCCATGGGATACCCCTGGAAGATATGCGTCTTTCCTTGTATTAACGTCCCTTACTGCGCTCGCCAAACGGCCCGCCAAGCGTGCCGAGTATGGCGACAACCCTGTTTGATCTCTCCATGAGGAGGCCTATGTCCAGCAAAGGATGTCTGGAATCCTACGGTTGAGATGTTGACTAGTTCAGCGTTTACTGTTATAATCAGCTATTCTTACTAAGCACGCTATAATAGATAAAAGCGTCTCAAAGTGTTTCCAACGATAAACTTCGTCCATTACTGCTTAATTCATGTCCTTTGAACCATATCGTCGCTCCTTACTACGGCTTAAGGGCATAACTCTAACGCTAAACTCCATACAAAATTACAAGGGCCAGTTGTTGAAAAGTAAGCATCTTAATTTTGAATGAATATGAATTAATGAATGGATATATTATATTGATTTGGTTAACATTAAACCACAAAACATAGACAGAAGAGAATAGGAAAAGTATATCAAAAATATCACGAAGTATTTATGACCTATGAACATGTATTGAAGACTACTTTACGTAAGCATTATCTCTTGTTGTGTCCTTAACTGTAAACTATATTCAAAACCTATAGTCTATATATCTTTATGTAGGTAAACATAGTCATCTTTAGGTAATTTGTATAATTACTTAGAATAAGCATAGTATCTGGTAAAGTAGTTGTTTTGTATACATATAAATTTATATAATTATATTATATTTGGTTAAATAGTGTTAAGAAAAGTTGCATAAGCAGTGGTGTCGATTCTGTTGTTTACTTCCTAGAACTGATTATAATTGGAGATATGACGTTTCTAAATTTAGAGCTGTCAGCGTAAGATTGACTATAACTGTTTTAATTTTAGGACAGCACTCGCTTTATGTAATTTTAATCCGTTTGACGCTACATTGATTAGCTACAGCTAGTTGGTGCAACAACCGAATCGCCACCAATATCAGATAAAAAAAAATCACTTAACTAAGTAGGTAGGTCCATTTATAAGTTCGTTAAGTTCACGACAGCTGCTGCCGACAAACTGTTGCACAGTTTGGCAGACAATATTTTATGATAAATGTACATTTAAACTAGAAATAAATAAAAAAAATATTAGAGTGAAAAAGTAATCATGAATAATAAAAAATAACTCAGCATCATCTTGTCCCATACTTATCAAATCTAGTACTATTTAAAACAGATGATTGATAAGATACTACGTGTGTTTCCGCAATGTCTGCAAAAAAACAAACATTAGTCCCCCGACGGCGGTAGAACCCGTAACCCCCTGTTATAATTGCAATTAGATTAACTGAGCCACAGAGGCCGTCCTGTTTCGTTTAATTACCCTCCGACACAAAAACGGAATGTTATAAGTGGACCGAAATCTTCTACTACAAATAAACTATTTACTTAAAAGGAGGTTTCAACTATTTTTAAAAACTGTAAAAAAACAATAAAACATATTGTATTACCTATATTATTACCATGCCTGGCTGAGACACCGTGGACCGATTTGAATGCAGTTTTTAATATTTAAATGTAGGTTTTCTAGCGGTGGTTCATAGATATGTTTTATCAAAATTGGTGAAGACGTTTACAAGATATGGGGGGTGAGACTACGGATGAAAAATCGAATGATTTCAATAAATATACCCAAATTTTGTATCAGATGGTGTGTAGATTGCAAAACTGAAAGTTACATAGAAATCGGCTGAGTCATTAACGTGGGGATGAACAATCGATGCATTTGGTATAGATGACATTTTTTTATTAGAAAGCAGGTTTTCTAGCGCTAACTTTCAAATTTTAATTTTACAAACTTGTTTGTTCGGAGTTTAGCGCTAGAGTTATTCCCTTAATGTTCATTTCTAAGGCTTCGTCTAGACACTGTGCACTGGCGCCTGTAGAAGGATTAAAATTGTCATTTAACCTTTTAAAAAGTTAAGTTGGACATTGTTTCAAAAGTAATTTGGAAAGATACCATCTGATATCTTTCATGCTGTTGATTGGATTAAAGGGCATGATGTTTGAATTCAAGATGAGTTTTTAGATCTTGATATTATTCAAAAGTAGTACCTAGCTTAAAAGTTATTTGATGCCTAGATCTTCTCAGACCGTTTGATTTTTTCAGAAAAATTTCGACAGAGGTCGATTTTTGTTACTTGTTATGCTTTTATTTTTCTTTTATATATATTATGTTAATAAATTTATTTCAAATTGTGTTAAGTCATATAACAAATGTCCTATTAGATACAAGAATACACAATTATAAAAGCATGAGTAAAATTTAAATCACAATAAATCACATAAATAAAAATATTAATTAATAATAAATAATTTTCTAAGCTAAGCCGCCGAACATTCAGCCAAGATCACCTAGCGTCAAGCTAAGCAGGGCTTGTGTTATAGGTACTAGATGACTGATATTCTTAATAAAATAGACATAATAGATACTTTATTTTATTAAATATAAAAAAAAACATCCTGAATAAATAAATATCTGCTGATCGTACAAGCATTTGTCCCGAGGCGTATCGAGCCCGCAACGTATTGCGTCGCAGGCGGACCTTCGCCCGCTGTGCCTCAGAGGTCGTCATAATAATAATCATCAAAGCTAGGGGCCTGAATTCGATTCTCCCGAAACTATTGAAAGTATAGCAAAGCACAAAGAAAACAGCTATCTGGAAGCTGCAGCCATTTTGTTGCGAAGAGAACGATGTTCAAGAACTGTCGAAGAAACGTAGAGAAAACCTTAGATTAAAGAATTTAGACTGGTACCAAGTCACTTTCAAGACTAAGACGTTCACAATCACACAGTTTAATAATAAGTTTATTATTATTAATATTAAGTTTCGCCGTGGGGTGCCGGCAGTAGAATGTCACCCCTCCTCTCCTGCGCGTGGATGCAGTAAGAATCTGCTAAGGGATATCTCCGAAAGATGGGCAGCAGCGTCTTTCCTTGTAAGAACATCCCGAACTGCGCTCGCCAATCCGCCTGCCAAGCGTGGTGAGTATGGCAACAACCCCTCATGCACTTGGATCTCTAAGTCAATGAGGGAGGCCTATGTCCAGCAGTGGATGTCTTATGATGATGATGAAAATGATGATGAATAATTACTTGTAAGCCTTATCTCTATATATACTTTTGTTATAATAATAAACTATCTGTTACTATAATATGACATAATACAAACATTTTTATAGGTTTGTGTGTTTAAGTTATTTTGGAAATAAATAACACTGCTAAATTTATTTTTATATGATTAATATTGCCCATAATGCCCAATCTTCTAAAATTACAAATTCATCTTCTAAACAGATCTTCAGGGTAGAATTTAGCTTCTTCTTTATCAGTACCTACTCTAATTCAAAGACCTTTATTTTCTCATATACAACAATAAGGACTTAACAAGAGAAATTTAAAAGGTACTTAATATTAAATTTATATTTTTTTTCTATGTGTTTAGTTACAAATAAGTTATAATTTTTCCTATATTTATGCCCTTTAAGTAACCTTGACTCTTAAGTTTATAGATAGATAGATAAACTCTTTATTTACATTTATGTAAGTTTATGTAGTTTCAGAGAACTTTTTTTATCCATACTTAGAAAGCTTTGTTGTTGGTGGGTGTTTGTTTGAACGCGCTATTCTCATCATTTACTGGTTTGAATAAAACATTTTCTTTTTAGTGTTTGATAGCCTAATTATTGACAAAGACTAATAGGCTATTATAACATCACGCTTCGATCAATAAGTGCGGAGCATCATTAGACAATTTTGCGAAAACGGGGAAAATTAATTCCCCTTGACATCTTCCTTTACGCAGACGAAGTTGCACGGTACAGCTGGTAAATATTATAAATCTTATTAAAATACAATACTACAAATATGATATATATCATATCATATGATACCAATTGCGCAGAACGCTGCTTCTGGTACTTTCTATATTCCAAGGAACTAAGATAAAATGCCATTGTCTTGTTTTCTTCGCTCCTGATTGTGCCTGTTTTATTCTGGTGTTGAGAGATAAATTGCTGTGATTTTTTGCTGGTCGGAGGTGATTCTTGGTTTGGATGCGGATAGATTGTTTGGAGAACGAGAAAAATGCAGTTTTTTTGGGTTTTGCAAAAAATAACTTAAACCTTTGACTTTACGTTAACGTTCACAAAAGGTAGTAAGCAGCTGCTGGCGCTGTATAAATCATGTTTATATTTATTTTCTTATTTTGTCCCACTGCTGAGCAAAGGTCCCCCAAAGTCCTCCAACTATCCTGATCCTTCGCAACGTCCCTCCACTGTCTGTCAGGTGACGAGATCGTCCCGCCAGCGTTTTTTCGCCAAAATAATTGATACTAATAAAAGTAAAGAAAGGTAAAGATTCTTTGTTTAAGTGAACGCGCACATCTCAGGAAGTACGGGCTTAGATGAAAAAATGCTTTTAGTGTTTGATAGTTTATTTATCAAGGAAGGCTTTAAGGCTGTGACATAATAATTCTACGATAAATAGTATACACGCAGAGCATCAAAACTCGTAAGAAGTTGCGGGCAATAAATCAGGATGTTCACTAGTGTTTAGTAAGACTTATACTGCACTCATGGATATGCCATACTCACCAGGCTAAACAGTACGGGATGTTGATACGCGGAAAGCAACATTCAACTGCTGGCATGCCACGGCGCATAATAATATAGTTCTCGGTAAATTTAAACGGATAAAAGCATTGTCAAACACAAAGGAACAGATGTACAGAAACAAAAGTGTCTAAAGTATTACCAACTTTCCAGGTACATTGTGTTCTTATTTATTATTTCTGGAGAAATTGTACATTTTTGTGCCAAGTTCATCAAAAATTCACTGGCGCGTAGGAAAAGACCCTGCCTATTGTTTTTGTCTAAACGTGTCGAGAATTTGAGTTATGGTTTCTAGTTCATGCAGTTTTCATACAAACGTTTACTTTCGTTTAAATATGTTTTGTGCGTTAGATTATTTAATATGGAAATAGTATCCATAATTTATAGGAAAAATTTGTCTATAAATGAATATAGCTTTTTACTTTATAGGTATACTTTGAAATTATGCCGTGGGGTGCCGGCAGTAGAATGTTACCCCTCCTCTCCTACCCGCGGATGCAGTAAGAGCCTGCTAAGGGACACCTCCGGAAAATGGGCAGCAGCGTCTTTCCGTATATCAACATCCCGTACTGCGCTCACCAACCCGCCTGCCAAGCGTGGTGAGTATGGCAACTACCCCTCATGGAGATTCATTAGAGAGGCCTTAGTTCAGTAGTGGACGTTTTACGGCTGAAATGATGTTGATGATGATGCTTTGAAACAAATACAATGTTCTTAAAAAACATTTTAAAATGTTTGTGTTTATTTTCAAAATTTTTATGTAGTTACTAGGTCATGCGGGGTATCATAATATCTAAAAACTGTTTATTAATGTGCAAATGCCTTTCATATTATGAAAGGCATTTGCACATTAATAAACAGTTTTTAGTTTTTCTTAAGGCCGTATCGTTTCCGAGTTATTTACAAAAATGGGAAATTATATCCATAATTTATAGGAAAAACTTGTCTATAAATGAATATAGCTTTTTACTTTAAAGGTATGCTGTGAAACAAATACAATGTTCTTAATAAAAAACATCATAAAATATTTGTGTTTATTTTGCAAGTTTTCTCTCATGCGTTAGTGAATATATCTATATTTTTTTACGGAAAACCCTTTTTATAATTAATTACGGCTGAAATGATGAATACATACAATACGGTCTTAATTCCCCATAAATATATTTAGTTCCTAGACACTCTCATTAAAAAAGCCATTTAAGTTTAAATTCACGACCTCTGTAGCGCAACGGGTGAAGGTCCGCCTGCGACGCAAGAGGTTGCGGGTTCGATTACCGCCTCGGAACAAATGTATATACTGCAGATATTTTTTCAGGGTGTTCTGGATGTTTTTCTATATATAATAAAAATATCTATCTATGTAGTCTAATGTATGAAGTATATCAGTCATCTAGTACCCATAAGCTCTGCTTAGCTTGGGGCTAGATGATGCTGTGTGACTTGTCCAGCATTATTTTTTGTTTTTATTTTTATTGCACACCCTAGAAGTTGTATGAAAATGGTTTAAACAAAAGTTCTCTTGGGAGACGTCGTATTTATTGGGTATTGAGCTGACCTTACGAAAAAGAAATGTATGATTTGACTCGCTAACAGAAGACCCTAGAGAAATAATGGGCAATTGATTGAACCTCTGCGTGGTAGCAATATCAAGTACCTCAGTTAAAAGTACACATATATATTTTATTAAAACCTTTTGCGGCCTGTAACTTTTTTATCAGTGTGTCTACCACGAGTTGTCACTGTTAGATCGCCTGCCGTTACTACAGCAGTAATAGAATGTTACTATGAAAAAAATGGCCGCCATCTCTTGTCTGATAGCGGAACTAATGTATGTTTTGTACACTTTCGATGATTTCTAAAAAACTATGCAAATTAGAGGGTTCGCTATAATTTTCCTGTAATCTGCTGATTATTGTAATGATTTGACGAGCTCTGTGGCGCAGCGGGCGAAGGTCCGCCTGCGACGCAAGGGGTTGCGGGTTCGATTCCCGCCTCGGAACAAATGTCTGTACGATCTGCAGATATTTGTTCAGGGTGTTCTGGGTGTTTTTCTATATATAATAAAAATATCTATCTATGTAGTATAATGTATTAAGTATATCAGTCATCTAGTACCCATAACACAAGCTCTGCTTAGCTTGGGGCTAGATGATGCTGTGTGATTTGTCCAGCATTATTTATTTATTTATTTATTTATTTATTTCCTGTAATCTTTACATACACTCCTTACGGATCGGTACGGCTTAAAGGAAAAATAAAAACTGTTTATTAATGTGCAAATGAAAACATTTCTTAAGATACCGCACATGACCTAGTAACATCACTTAAAAAATTTGAGATCCCTATCCGGGGCGGGTAGGGATCTCAAATTTTTTAAGTGACAATAAGAATATTTTTTAACATTTTCATATAGGCTATATCACTAAAAAATATATATATCTATCTTTAACCATTTCAAATTTCAAGTCGATAACATCAGTGGTTCTCGAGATATCCATTTGTGACAGACAGACAGACAAAGTGATAAGGGTTCCTTTTTACCATTTTGGTCCGGAACCCTAAAAATGTATGAAAACTTGTACAGCGCCTCTAGCGGATAGTTTGGTACTAAAATACGCGTAAACTATTATACTACAGCGACTGTAGTTTGAGCTTCATTTGCTTAAATTTGGTAGCATAGGTTACAAATCTGTCAGATGTCATAGTAACATTCTTGTCTTGTCTAGACAGGCCTCGTCCATCAAACAATGTTCCAGGCATTGCTGCGTTCCATACATTATGCATATTATTTTCTGAAACTATGAATAAATCATTGTCCTTTCGCATAATTATAACATACTAGCCGCACTCTGCGGTTTCACCTGAGTAGGTCCCGTTCCCGTGAGAATACGGGAGTAAAATATAGCCTATGTTACTCAGGGATAATGTAGCATTCTAATGGTGATATAATTTTTCAAATCGGTCCAGAAGTTTCGGAGCATACATGCAAACAATCAAATCTTTCTTCTTTATTATTAGTGTACATGTAGATTTAGAAGACCAATAGTATATTACTAGATCCATGAGGGAGGCTTATGTCCTACGGCTAAGATGATAACGAATAGTATATTCCTTTCTATTCAAAAAATAAAGACCTAATTTTCGTTAACACGCCCTATCGCTCTGTAGGTCAACCATGAGTTTTCACGATATATACTCGCTAGCGACTGTAGTTAAAATAATAAAACCGGGCAATAGCGAGTCGGACTCGCGCACTGAGGGTTCCTGTGCCATCCTACAATATATTATATAATAAAAACGGTTTCTATATATAAAAGAAAACGAGGTAGGCAAATTAGGAGATGGAGATACGATATCATGGCTATCTGTGGATCAATCTGAAAAAATAAAACGTGCAATCGGGATGAATTGAAAGAGCTAGAAGAGGCACGTGTCACAAGACACGCTAGTTACTAAGCCAGGGAACAGTGCGATGTGTTAGAATAAGAGAAACAGTACAGAGGTTATGCAATTTTTTTTCGTTTCTTATCTGGTCAGTAACAAAAGTCACTAGTATGCGCTCTCTGTGACTTTTTTCTGGTAGGACATAAGCCTATTTCAATGAAAATTTATAAGGACCATTAGTATTCATATATTACTGCAGTTGTAGGCGTTGTTCTTGTTAGTTAAATACAGTGGACATTACATGAGCGCGTGGAAAGAATTATTATCCAACTATCCGGAAACCCACACCGCGGTAGAGCGTCATTTCTTAGATTAGAAATGTAAAATTGTTTGTTTTAAATATGAAAAGGTTATCCCGTTCTGACCACGCAATCAGTAGCGTAGTAGAAATAGTTCACAGGTAATGCAATTTATTTTCGTTACTTATCTGGTCAGTGACAAAAGTCACTAGTATGCGCTCTCTGTGACTTTTTTTCTAGTAGGACATAAGCCTATTTTAATGAATATTTATAAGGACCATTAGATAGATAGATAATACATTAATTTGTAACACTCATAACAAAACACATAAAAAATAAAAGACACAACAGGAGAGAGAAAAAGTATCAAAATAACAAATTAAATTATATAGTATTTCATATTTCATTTATTTTGCTTACATGTACATATATTAAACAGCTTCATACTATACTGCATTCATACTATACTGCAGAGCTTGAATGAACATTTATAAGGACCATTAGTAACCATTTTATACTGCAGTTGTAGGCGCTGTACTTGTAAACTAAATAAAGTGGACATAACATGAGTGCGTAGAAAGGATTACTATCTAAGTTCCCGAAAACCACACGTCATAAAGTTTTGAGTTATTTCATAAATAAGAAAAGTGAAAGTGTTATGTGAAAGTTTAATTTGAATTATATGATTAACAATAGTTTTCCTTTAATCCTGTTACCCTGTCTGTGCTTTTCTCTTTTATTAGTGTTCCGTACGCAAAGGGTAAAAATGGAACCCTATTACTATTACTCCGCCATCCGTCTTTCTGTCCGTTTGTCTGTCACCAGGCTGTATCTCATGAAACGTGATAGCTAGACAGTTGAATATTTGACAGATGAAGTATTTCTATTGCCGCTATAACAAAAAAATACTAAAAACAGAATAAAACAAATATTTGGGCTCTCATATATCTAATGTGCCGTGGGGTGCCGGCAGTAGAATGTTACCCCTCCTCTCATACCCATGCATGCAGTAAGAGCCTGCTAAGGGATACCTCCGGAAGATGGGCAGCAGCGTCTTTTCGTGTACCAACACCCCGTACAGCGCTCGCCAACCCGCCTGCCAAGCGTGGTGAGTATGGCAACTACCCCTCATGGAGATCTATGAGCGAGGCCTGTGTTCAGTAGTGGACGTTTTACGGCTGAAACGAAAACGAACGAAAATCTTATGTCATTTGATTACCGTTATATTAATAAAGGCAACAGGTAGACGTTAAAAATATTTACAGAATATTTAGTTGTATATTCATTTTAAAAATAAATAATTAAAATAAAAAAAATATTTAAGGGGGGCGCTCCCATACAACAAACGTGATTTCAATGCCGTTTTTTGCTCGATATTAATAACGGCAACAGCTTGAAATATTCATAGATTAATGATACGGAACCATTCGTGCGCGGGTCTGGCGCACTTGGCCGATTTTATTTTAAAGTCATGTTAAGGTTATAAGTTTTTTTAAATTTATATTGTTGTCAAAATGGTAGATATCCATTAATTCTACTATTCTTCAACACTACCATACCATCTTCTACCATTTCGTCAACACTGTACAATAAATAACTTTTGTTACAGGTACAATACGCACCGAAAGTCCGTATGTTCGTGAAGACAGGACTCCTCAAGAACAGGATCGAGGAAGGAGACACTGTCGTGATCGGCTGCCAAGCGAATGCGAACCCTAACAACTTGACTTACAAGTGGTTCTTCAACAACGATCAGCTCTTCGGAGACATTCGAAACGAACTTGTGAGTATCATGATTTTAGGGTTCTGGACCAAAATGGCAAAAAGATACACTTATGGTGACATTGTCTGTCTGGCTGTGTGGCTGTCTGTCTGTCATATATGGATATCTAGAGAACTACTGATGTTATCGACTTAAAATTTTAAATAGATTATATTCATTCATTTCAGCCATAAAACGTCCATTAATGAATATAGACCTCCCTTATGGGTCTCCATGAGGGGTAGTTGCCATACTCACCATGCTTGGCAGGCAGGCTCGGTTGGCGAGCGTAGTACGGGATATTGATACAGAAAGACGCTGCCGCCCATCTTCCGGAGGTATCCCTTAGCAGGCTCTTACTGCATATGGGCATGAGAAGAGGGGCAACATTCTACTGCCGGCGTCCCACGGGGAAATATTAGATATCACTTATTAATTTAAATAAAAAATTTTAAATTTATTCTTTTTATGAATTTTAAGTCTTTAAAAATGTTATGTAGAGCTACTTGATCAAGTGGGTATCATATGAAAGGGAATTTACACAGTATAAAGCCTTTTTTAGCCTATTTCATTTTAACCTGTATAACCTAGGTGTAGCTGCCTGTAATTGGGACCTGACAAGCTCATGATTTTGATTGTTTTTACTTTTGTAATTTTTCTTTGTGTATCTTCTGTTGGTGGCTCAAATTAATACATAAATAAATAATTACGCAAAATCGAATTACCTACCTGTTTAAAAATTACTCAATCAAAATTTAAACTCCCCGAGAGAGTTCAAATTTTTAATTCAATGTTATTGTTGTTTAAATTCGTGGATCTAATTGAATCTATTGTTAGATGAAATGGCTGTCGAAATAATACAATCTTCTCAACAAAACCTTTGGAATTTGAAAGCCTTTTGCTGAACTTTGTCCTTTTATCGTCCCACCCGGTAGGTATTGCCAAGAATTTTCAAATTTCTCATCTCAGCCTTACAGACCGTGTTCGGATAAGCTTGTTTAATACGTAGAGTAGAATTAATAATCTCTTTGAAATTAATAAAATAGACGTCAAACGCCAACTTTGCAATGAATCGTATTATAAAATATCAGATTACCTAAAGTACAAAACTACTTGGGACGGAATCTGCTCCAACTCTGTCAAACGATAAGATAAAGGTAAATTAGTTTATAATGTCTATACCGACCGAGTTAGTTCCTTCTATTTGCTTCTTTTACTAATTTACTAACTCGCGTGTCATGTGACGCGAACAAATTCAATTATGTCACCATTTTCATCATTTCAGCCATAAAACGTCCACTGATGAACTCAGGCCTCCCTCATGGATCTTCATGAGGGGTAGTTGCCATACTCACCACGCTTGGCAGGCGGGTTGGTGAGCGCAGTATGGGATGTTGATACACGGATAGACGCTGCTGCCCATCTTCCGGAGGTATCCCTTAGCAGGCTCTTACTGCATCCATGGGCATGAGAGGAGGGGTATCATTCTACTGCCGGCACCCCACGGCGCCCGCACCGCTGTAATTATTTTGTCGCGCGAGAGTTTTATCTCGTAAGGTATATATTTAAATTATATGGTCTATATGAACTACTCAAAATGTTAAAGAAACTTATTTGAATACATGTATTTACACCATCTTTGTTTGAAAGACTTCGCAATAAATGCATATTTTTTTGTTGACCTTTCAAAGAGAAAAAATATATTTTAGACATCACTTGCACTTAACTTGGTTAAGGCGGCGCACGCCAAAACAACTCCCAGTCTACAATACATTTTCCGATATGTTCAACCGTTCTGCGAACATGGACCAAATCTTAATACATTTTTGCTTAAAATTCTTCTCTTGAATTACCTTATCTAATTAGTGAAAAGCGCATGAAAATCCGCTGAGTAGTTTTTGAGTTTTGCTCGAACAGACAGATAGACGCGGCGGACGATTTTGTTTTGTAATATGTAAGGATAAATACAGTCATGTAAGGTAGACCGACCCACCATCAAACCAACACCAACACAGGCACAGCGAACGCCTGTGGGCAGGCCATTAGTGCGATACTCTGTGGTCGGCGTGGTCTTTTCTATGCCCAATGTGTCTATGCCGGCCAATGCCAATACGAAAAAAAAAGATGTCTGACAGGATTTCAAAGATATCATCAATTGCGTTTACCGTCACTATAATTCAAATTTGGCGTAAGAGATAAAAAAAAATTGTAGATCAGTTGCTTTTTAGACGAACTGCTATTTAGACGAGCAGATCTATAGACGAGTTGCTAATTAGACCCAGTGAGACTAACCCTAAATAAAGATTCAATCATCATTCATCAAGTCGTAAACAGAATATTTTTGCAAATTTAACTTGACACTGGCGAAATTGTGTAAAACCAAACACAAAAAGCCATGAAATAAAAAGACAAGACAAGATGTAAGGAAAATTTATTTAGGACTTGTGAAACTATGGTTCCTGGATGTCCTTCCAATGTTCTCTTTAGAAAGAAGCTCTGTCAACTCAAACATTCGTACCTCAATGTTTGTAACTTTTTTACATGCATTGAAGTTGGAATTTAAGAGTTTGTGGAACGACATTTCTAGGGTTCCGTAGCCAAAGGGTAAAATCGGGACCCTATCACTAAGACTCCGTTGTCCGTCTGTCTGTCACCAGGCTGTTTTTCATGAACCGTGATAGCTAGATAGGCGCCGTGGTGTGCCGGCAGTACAATGTTTCCCCTCATCTCATACCTATGGATGCAGTAAGAGCCTGCTAAGGGATACATCCGGAAGATGGGCAGCAGCGTCTTTCCGTGTACCAACATCCCGTACTGCGCTCGCCAACCCGCCTGCCAAGCGTGGTGAGTATGGCAACTACCCCTCATGGAGATCCATGAGCGAGGCCTGTGTTCAGTAGTAGACGTTTTACGGCTGAAACGAGTAGACTGGTGAAATTTTCAGAGATCATGTATTTCTGTTGCCGCTTTAACAACAAATGCTAAAAACAGAATAAAATAAATATTTAAAGGGTCCCCCATAAAACAAACGTAATTTTGATTGAACAATCTTATGGAACCCTACGCGCGCGAGTTGGCAATTGGCCGATTTAAAAGTTAAAGCTTTTTTTTGCTCTTGTTAGAAGTGATCTTGCTGCTTAATTTGTACCTGTACCTTGGCACCCAGCATACCTGCAGTATGCATTTTGCATTAGCTGTTTCACAAAACTGTTGCGAACGTGTCAGACATTTTTGGTATAAGGTGTGCGATGATCGATCTACCTCAATACTTCAGTTTGAATTACATCAATGTACTTCAGTTGGTCGGTGTTTCTCAAATTTTGAACATATTGATGAAAATATGATCAACTTACCTTATTTATATCTTGTATTTAAAACTAATACATACATCCTCTACGTTCACTGCTGGGTAAATGCCTCCCTCATGAGTCTCCAACTACTGATCATGAGAGGGTTTTTGCCTCACCACGCTTGGTACGTTGATACACGGAGAGACGCTACTGCCCATCGGAGGTATCCCTTATAAGATTCTCACTACTTCCGCTGGCAAGAAAGGGGGGCGACACTTTACGGCCACCCCACGGTAGGAATGGTTAGAAACCAACTGAAAGAAAATGAAATTAATTTCATAGAAACATATTGCGCCGACCCCACATAGCGTTGGACAAGGGCAGGAAGATGATGACGACACCTATATTGTTGTTATACTTACACATTTTTTTCCGCAGGTACTGACCAACATATCTCGCAAGTTCAACGAGGCTACGATAAAGTGCGAGGTGCATAACGCCGTCGGCAAGAGCGCAGACACCAAAACGCTGGAAGTAGCTTGTAAGTATAAGCAAGAGAGTAGGCGAACTCCTTAAGTACTAACAGACATCTACCGCAAATTCAACGAGGCCAGGATCAAGTGCGAGGTAGGAGTAGGAGAACTCCTCAGGTACCAACAATCACTTGTTGCAAGTTCAACGAGGCCAGAATCAACATCCCGTTACTGTGTTTGCCAACCCGCCTGCCAAGCGTGGTGAGTATGCTAACTACCCCTCATGGAGATCCATGAGCGGGCCGGTGTTCAGTAGTAGACGTTTTACGGTCGAAATGATAAAGTTAGTGTGTAGGCAGGAAAAATTGTCAGGTAGGTGGAGAAGCCAGCAGGAGAATGAGGTGGCCAGGGAAACAGGCAGAGAAGTGGGTTGGGAAGAGGAAAAGGAAGTAGCAGGAAAGTGGTGAGTGCGAGATTAGTAACATCTTACTTGTACACTCAATACAGCATTTTATGCATGGGTGAACATACCATCATCCAGTGCTAACAAGCACATCTCCAAAGTTCAACGGGGCAAGAGACAGATTTACAACAAAAGATAAGTTTGTTGCTACAACTTTGTAGTTGCGAAACATCATAATTAACTAACATTATCACCGCACAAGTTGTCTGGGACAACTAGACACTGAGTATACAGAATGGGTGTAGCACTGTAAAGATAGTATATCAGACGAAACTTGTAGTTGGAAGACTCACTTTGGGTTCCTGAGCCAATGGAGTAAGTACGTCAGTAAATCTGTAGTTGAGTCAGCTCTAGAAGTATCGAATCGAATTTTCCTCAGGATACTGCCACTACTGGAATCAAAGCATCCAGGACTATCATCATCGTCCTATATTAGTCCACTGCTGGACATAAGTCTCCCATATCTGCGCCTTTTTACCCTCAGCTTGCCGCATCCAGCGAGTGCTGCGTGAACTCCATATATGTAACTGGTATACTGACAGCCAGGATCGTGAGGAGTCAATTGCCATCAGTTTGGTGTTCTCTTAAACCAATTAATTGTAGTGGGCCTTTATTTTGCATATAATTACACATGTTTTACACAGCATTAGCAACTAATATTCATGTAGTTTAGGACGTCTGCAGTGCCTGGGACATTGTTATGAATAAGGCTTGCCTAGCAGGTATACCATCCACTCAGCTTTGTTGGCGGTTAGTCAGAGGAAAGAACAGGTTAATACGTCTGAAGCTGACTAAGTCGCGGGATTATCTCACGATGCTTCCCTTTACCGTAGAAGCACGTGTAAAGTAGTTTTTTTTTTCAGGTTTTACTGATACCAATTTAAAAAAAAAGTATTTGTATTAGGTGTTTTGTTTTCCTATAAACCAATTAACGAAATCAATAACAATCATATTAAGTTCAGATCAGACCTTAAATGTTTCATGTAATTGGTCCAAATTTGGATTATAACTATCGCTATTAGAGGGCAATTAAAGACAATTTAGAGGTAATTTCTTTGTTAAGAGCAATAATATTGTAGGGATCAGCTCTGTAGTAAAACATCATATGTAGTGTTAAGTCTTTATGAGGTGTACATAATTAATGTGGGTGATACAAGAGTCAAGTTCATCGATGAGAAAGATAATTAAAAAAAATAATGTAGTGTAATTTAATATAGTTTTAAGGTGTTCAAACAATTCATCGACCTGTTGAATTCCACAAATTTTATTAAAGATAAGAAGGTCATGTAGCGCGAAAAACAGATGGCCAGACGACTTGGTAAGACATCTCTTCGTAACAAGCGTCATGCATCCCTCATGACGCTTCCAACCACAGTACTTGGAGGTCCATGAAGGAGGCTTATGTCCTACGGCTTTTATTATGACCAAGAAGCAAATTCATCTAACCATAATTTTTTAACTATAATATCAGTTATTGTGTCATTTTAAAGTGCCCTTACTTAAACTTAAATTGTACATTAATACGGATTCAGTTTTATTTAAATCATTATCATCATTTCAGCCGTAAAACGTCCACTGATGAACACAGGCCTCCCTCATGAATCTCCATGAGGGGTAGTTGCCATTCTCACCACGCTTGGCAGGCGGGTTGGTGAGCGCAGTATGGGATGTTGATACACGGATAGACGCTGCTGCCGATCTTCCGGAGTTGTCCCTTAGCAGGCTCTTACTGCATCCATGGGCATCAGAGGAGGGGATATCATTGTACTGCCGGCACCTCACCGCGATATATTTAAATAAATCCACGTATTTCTGAGAATATGGGCATGGTGGCATAAAGGTGGCCTTTAAGATTTTAAAAAGTTCAACCAAATTTAATCACCTTCTGTTGAGCAAGATCGCAAGAGCCTCTTAAATTAGTTAATTTATAAAATCAAACAATACATCTTTTGAATAAAGCGTTTAGAATAAATTGAATTTGTTCGCTTCCGATAACACGCAAGTCAGGAAAAGAGACGAACAGACGAACCTTACTCGGTCGCTATTATTATAACCAACTTACAATTTCATTTCCTTGGTTCATACCATGAGTATACCTTAGACCTCCCTTTATAATATGACTCCAAGCTTTGGCCTCACTTTAGTACATTGTGTTATAATTGGGCCAAATTATATTTGCATTATTTTGTATTGTATTTATGTACATAATGGTTTCCGTATTTAAGCGATACTTTACGAACAATCGCTCTGAAGGGATTCAGTTGATTTTAAATTATTTTATTGTTCGGCTCATAAATGAGCCAACCAGATCGGCAGGGCCTTGGAAGTTCATACAATTTTTGACCCCACGTAAATACAAACTCAAAGGATTGGGGCTAGATTGCGCTGTGTAGAATAAACAAGAATGCTGGACCTTTCACACAGCCATCTAGCCCCAAAGTCAAGTCAAGCTCTGCTTAATTTGTGTTATGGGTACCAGATCATATTTTTTTTTATACTTCTAAATGACGAGACAAGCCGAAGGCCTACCTGATGTTAAGCGGTACTACCTATAACAATTGCGATGCCACGGTGATCATGTTAACTAAGCACGTGATCAACGCTGTATTGCATTGCACCCGTCACTCTGAGACAGAGTTGTAAGGTCTCGCGTGCTACGGGCACATTTCACCAATATAACAAATGTAATAATATAAGTATTAATTTTATTATAATGAAGGCTAGGATACATTTTTTATTTGTGATTAATGACAAACTTATCATTGCCGTCGGGTGCCGGCAGCAGCATCTTACCCCTCCTCTCATGCCCGTGGATCCGGAAGATGGGCAGCAGCATCTTTCCGTGTATCAAAATCTCGCTCGCCAATCCGCCTGCCAAGCGTGGTATGGCAACTACCCCTCATGGAGATATATTGAGGAGGCCTGTGTTCAGTAGTGGACGTTTTACGGCTGAAATAATGAGTACTTATCATTCAAAGAAAAATTAATATTTGAGATTGCCGTGGGGTGCCGGCCGTAGAATGATGCCCCTTCTCTTTTGCCCGTGAATGCAGTAAGATAACTTGTTAAGCTTTCGCGATTTGTTAACATATTTATTAGTTTTAAAATTACAGGATTTTATCGCGTACCTTTTTTATTATTTTCCCGGCGTTTCGAACACATTTCAGCGTTCTTGGTCGCGGACGAATTGAGGGTAGTCGCGGATTCTGCCATGAATTCGCGGCGGTAGCTCTCAGCACATCAGTCCTCCCGCGACCAAGAACGCTGAAATGTGTTCGAAACGTCGGGAAAATAATAAAAAAGGTACGCGATAAAATCCTGTAATTTTAAAACTAATAAATAATGCAGTAAGAATCTGCCATGCCAAACATTTATACCCCAGCGGGGTTCAAACCGCAACTTCCTCCGCCTCATCCGACTAAATGCGCCACGAAGGTCGTCTACATCATCACTATCATCTCAGCCGTAGGATTTCCACTGCTACATATACGCCATGGATCTTCAAGAGATCATGGGGGGCTGTTGTCATACATACCACGCTTGTCAGGCCGGTTGGCAAGCGCAATACAGGTTGATATACGCAAAGATGCTGCTGTCCGTCTTCCGGGGTAACCCTTGGCAGATTATTACTGCATCCTCGGAAGAGAGGAGGGGCAACTACTGCCGGCACCCTACGGCACGGTCGTACACGAATTCTTTTTTGAATAAATGTTATTTGTTTATCTTATTTTATTGTTCTAGATGGCCCGATGTTCGCTGTGAAGCCTGAGAGCGTGGAAGCGGAACAGGGTGCGACAGCTACCATGAACTGTATGGTGGAAGGTCACCCCACCCCCAAGATCACCTGGCTGCGATACGAGAACGAACGGTTTATTGTAAGTTACCTTGAAGTCTTACGGTGGTGGTTGGGGGACGAATCTAACGTGCGCCCGCCGGACACGACGGTCCCGCTTGACGGCAGGCACTTCTGTCGTCGGCATCTATGCTCACATCTTGAAGCCAATGCCTCGCATGGTGCGGTTCCAGAGGAATTTCCTCCTGCGAACAGTTAGTTGCCTGCCGTCGTTTTGTTTCCAGAGACCAGTATGGGGTTTTTCAATAAAGGCGCGGGCGATTAATATTTTATTTGAAGGGCCCGCAGCGAGAGTCCTCTGGTGTCGCAAGTGCCCATACGCTATGGTAACCGCTAAGCTAGAACAGAAAATATTTTTTTTCAGATGAGACCTTACAATTCTATCTATCAGGGTGACGGGCGAAATGCAATGCAGCGTTGGTCACGTGCATTGTAAACGTGATCACCGCGGTATTGCAGTTGTAGGCAGAGGTTACCGCTTGACATCAGTTAGGGCTTTTTCATGTCTCGTCATTAAGTAGTATAAAACACACATACATAGATCCTCATGCACCAACCATTTAAAACCATGTCTCACAGTATTCCTTTCCACAGAGAGTGGGCAAGTCTCCAGAGCTGACGGTCACGGTAACTCCCCACACGGCTGTGCAGTACTGGTGCAGAGGAAGCATTGAGGGTCGACCTGACGTGGACGCTTCCGCCATGATATATGTTAGAGGTGAGAGCAGCGTGGAGACTCGATGATATAGGAATGATGAGTAAGGAAACAACTCATAAACATCATCATCTCAGCTTTAGGACGTCCACTTGCTAGACATAAAGCTCATTAAACTTCAAGTCCTGATCATGAAAGGGTTGTTGCCATACTCGCCACTCCTTGGCAGGCCGGTTGGCGAGCGCAGTATGTGCGGCAGTGGACGTCCTACGACTGAGATGCATGATGATAGGATATTCGCAAAAACTGAATCACCTCTTTCCAGGTCCTCCGAAGATAATCTCCAACCAGACCCAGTACGGGGTAGAGGGAGACAGCGTGAGGATTGAATGCGTCTCTTTCTCCGTACCGAAACCTGACTACGTTATGTGGACTTTTGCAGGGAGTGAGATCAACTCTTTTCATAATCAGGTAAGTTATTTTATTTTATTTTTTTAAAGTTATTATTATATTAACCTTACAAAGAACACAAGAACAAAGTGTCTTCCCCTTAATAAAATTACTCATTAGCCGGTTTGGCTAGATTGTATTTTAGTGTAGGTCATGTTAACTTATACTAAATAAATAATTTAAAAAAAAATTATATTACGAGTATAATTATTTTACGTTTCAGACCTTATGTAATTATTTCTCGATGTTTCGAGTGCATTGTTGCCCTCATGGTCATAGGTAGATTGATGTACTGGAACTACCGTCTCGATAACTGTTCTCCTGTTTAGATTTTAGAGGACGCTCTTAAAACAACGGTCCTGGTTTGATTTTTTGCTCCTTAAAAACATTACGACCTTTTTCACCGAAACTGCCATGTCGTAGGGTGCGGGTAGCAGATTGTTGCATCTCCTCTCTTGCCCGTGGATGCAGTAAAAATCTGCCGAGGGCTACCTCCGGAAGATAGGCAGCAGCGTCTTTCCGTGTATCAACATCCCGTACTGCTCTCGCAAACTGCGAATCAATATCAAACCGGGCTCTGGATGAAGATGATCAGTGTATTAGGCAACATTTCATCACGTATTCCCACGGGATCGGGAACTATGCGAGTAAAACCGCCATTTGCTTTTAGATAATAATACTTTTTTCAATACTTCTGTCATCCAGATTTTTACTTGCTACTTTTTAACATAATTATTGTTACAACTTACTATATTACATTGTTACTACCTACATACCTAACTATTTTACATTATTACTGAGATAATTATGTAATTATTAGGTTGATACCTGTTGTTACTCAATATATCTTCAATACTTACTAGATACTACATTTAGTACCTATTTTTGTTGAGTTGCGCTCAATTGTGTGCATGCTGTGGCCGCCTTTAATTGGGGGAGCACAAGGCCCTTAGTCCCTAAATTTTAAATTATGTTGAATCTGTGTATCTCTTGTTGGTGGTCCTAATAAATAAATAAATAAAAATGTAAAATGGATTATTTCCCGCGTTTCTTTCATCGCAGAAGAAACCCTTACTTAAAACTGACAAATCCGTTCCAACTAATGATATAATAGTATCCAGAAGATAAATAAGGCCACAAACAGAATTTGAAAATTCAATTTTACTTGGGGATGTATTTCCGGTCTACGTCTCAAAGTTCTGCTTTGAAGCTCCGCTATTGTATCTGATCTCAGAGTCAGATGGTGGTAGAATGGATAAAACCTTAAAATAATGAATGAATAATAGGCTTTTTCATTAAAAACTTCAAAAATAGTTCCCTAGAACCTTAAAGCGTTAGTTTTCTTTTACTGTTAGAAAACACAATTCGGTAGTAACACAAGTACCAATTTTGTAAGTAGTTGCATGAAAATGCGATAGATTTCAAAATGTTTCGACTTTTGATAAATGGTATTTTGATTGTAATTATAATGATACAGTTTGTTGATTTTGCTGTGTTTAATTCTAGCTTAAGGTTTTACCTTAGTTGAAGCACGAGATGCTAACACTGACACTTCTCATGTAGGTGAAATTTTAAAGTCTCTTGTCTTGTATTTTTATTTTATGGCTTTTGTGTTTGATTTTACACAATTCCGCCAGTGTCAAGCTTATAAATTCTTATGGTTTTTCAATTTCTTTATGAGAATAAATGTTCTTTAACCACAATTTGACAATGACAGTAGTAAAATTGTGATTAATCACAAACTTGATTTCTCCACTTGCCAGCTCTATCTGTTAAGTTTAGTAGAAAACACGTCTTGTCTTTTTTCTGTATACTTAAAACGTCTCATTGAACAGAAGCCCTACACAACACAGGGAATACTAGTGTAGAGGCATTAGCTATAATTAAGGTTGATGATTAATTGTAGTAGAAATAATAGCGTAGTTCGTAAGGCTATAATAAGCAAAAATGTTCACTTCACCTATGAAGAAAAACATCATGAGACAACCCGCGACTTAGCTTCAGACGTATTGACCTGTTATTTCCTGTTTGCAATAGCTGACTAAGCTGGGAGGATGGTATAGGTGCTAGGCAAGGCTAATCGTTTAACAATATCCCAGGCACTACAGCGTCCCATACAGCATGAATACCAGTCATCTTTTAATATTGTTCAAGGTCTTACTTATCTGTGCCTTTGGCATTTCTATCTTTGTCCGCTTCTTAGTACCTTCGCCCGCTACAAATGTTCCTTTCTTTACAGGAATATGCATTTTTAGAAGAAACTTTAGCCGACAGAATGACGAAATCCACGCTGATTGTACGGAGGAGCGAATCAAAGCATTTTGGACCTTACAACTGCACTGTTATAAACTCTTTTGGAATAGACAGTGTTGAAATTACTCTGGTGCCCGATAGTAAGTAGCATTTTGTATTTGGTATTTGATCGGTATCAGTAGATCTATCATGAGTTTTCACAATCTATACTGCGACTAAAGTTCGAAACATGTATGAAAACTTGTACAGCGCCTCTAGCGGATAGTTTCGTACTAAAATACGAAGTAAGCTACAGCGTATGTAGTTTGGGCTTCATTTGCTTAGAATTTGGTACCATGAGTTACAAATCTGACAGTTGTCATAGTAACGTACTATTACTACTGTAGTAACGGCAGGCGATCTAACAGTGACAACACAAACATGGTTAGATACAGAGGTCTGTTTTACAGGACGTTACTTAGAAATTAAGCGATACAATTAGCTTCCCAACTAAAATTAAGTCTACAGAATTATGTGATTTTTTTCTGTACAGGTCACTTAGAAAAATAGGGTTAAGACCTAGTCTTTGTAAGATTTCTTAACAAAAATTCCAAGAAGGACCAGGAATAAATATATTTTCAAAAGAATTTCTGAGAAGAAAACCGGTTCTTGATATTTAATCAAATGATACCATGGAAAATTATATTGATAATCTCTTAGAAAACTTTATAAAAGGACTTTTTTTCATAACATTCACAAGACGTCTATACTGAAGCGTAGAAATAATTCATTAGAATCTACAACTAAAAGGAACCTTAGTGACACAGAGGGCAAAGGTTTCCAGAGGATACTGTAATTCATTTATTTTATTAATATGCGATATTTCCTTTGTAGAATTTGTGTTAAACTCAAATTGTTTGACTTGTAAGGCAACACGATTCAACCCCACTTCCAACTGTCCATTATTAAAAAAATCGGCCAAGTGCGAGTCTCGCGCACGTAGGGTTCCGTACAATTATTCAATCAAAATCACGTTTGTTATATAAGAACCCCTTAAATTTTAGCATTTTTTAAGTGTAAACCCACACTAAGGCATCATTTATAGAAATGATAAATGTAATCAAAATTTTCGACTTCGACGGGACTCGAACCCGCAATGTTCAGACGAACGCCTTAAACGCAGGCTGCCTTAACGATTTCGGTCACTATCACTGTCACTATCCGTCGGGTCGAAAATCTTGATTGCCTTCGGTTTTGTAGACCCGAGTAGCGACATCTAGCAGAAATCTTCGGAAATATTCTTGCCCACTGTCCGACAATCAGTGTCAGTAGCACCCCCTTAAATATAATATTATATTCTATTTTTATTATTAGCTATTATAGCATCCACGGAAATACATTATCGGTAAAAATTAATTAAAAACACAGGCCTTCCTCATAGATCTCTTATCTCTGAGGAGTTAGAAAATAAAAACATTTATTAATCTACAACATAGGTCCATCGCCATGGGGTGTCGGAGTGGCCGTAGAATGTTACCCCTCCTCTATTGCCCGTGGATGCAGTAAGAGCCTGCTAAGGGTTACCTCCGGAAGATGGGCAGCAGCGTCTCTCCGTGTATTATCAGCCCGTACTGCGCTCGCCTGCCCGCCTGCCAAGAAACAGCTTGGTGACAGACAGACAGACAAACAGACAGACGGACAGCGGGGTCTTAGTAATAGGGTCCCGTTTTTACCCTTAGGGTACGGAACCCTAAAAAAAGTGATGAGATAGTAATTCACAAAGCAGAGTGGAAGAGCACCCTTGCGGTTTGCGGTGCCAGCGGCAGAATGGTTGCTCTCCTCTCTTGCAGTAAGAATCTGTCAAGGGATACCGCCGGAAGATCAGCAGCGTATAGATGTATGAATATTACGTACTGCGCTCGCCATCCCGCCTGCCAAGCGTTTGCGATGTTGATACACGGAAAGACGCTGCTGCTCATCTTACGGAGGTAGCCCTTAGCAGGCTCTTTCTGCATCCACGGACATGAGAGGAGGGGTAACATTATACTGCCAGCACCCCATGGCAGAAGAAATAATAGTTATAGAAAAATGTCTTAAAAGAACCAGCCAATGTTTGAGGCAATTTCGTTGTCTAGAATGATGCGGGTAATGAATATTAACGTTTTTTTAATCAACGCTTCTCCACTCTATTGCCAAGGCAACAAAATGTTACCTTTCATAATATACTCATATTCTGACGTCACTTTGACGAGCTCTGTGGCGCAGCGGGCGAAGGTCCGCCTGCGACGCAATGGGTTGCGGGTTCGACTCCCGCCTCGGGACAAATGTCTGTACGATCTGCAGATATTTGTTCAGGGTGTTCTGGGTGTTTTTCTATATATAATAAAAATATGTATCTATGTAGTATAATGTATAAAGTAGTATCAGTCATCTAGTACCCATAACACAAGCTCTGCTTAGCTTGGGGCTAGATGACGCTGTGTGATTTGTCCAGCATTATTTATTTATTTATTCGTTCATTTTATTTATTTACTTTTGCCATGCAGCAATACTCCGTATAGCTGACGGTCTATAAATCATCGAAGTCGATAAGTAGATAGAAATCCCTTAAATAATATATTTACATTAAGAGAGCATTAACATTATAGAATCAAGTTAAAAACAAAAGGCCTTAACGATCAAACGATCCCTTTCAGAAAACCTTAAGTATTATTCATGTGAAAGGCAATCACAAACTAACCAGCAATTCATTTCCAGAATCCCTTCCACTTGTCCTTATAATATCAACACTGGCTACTATTATCATCAGCGTCCTCGTCATCATGCTAGTCGTGATGCTGTGCCACCGGAAACCCAAGGATGTGAAGAAGCCGGATCTGACGCATTGCGAGAAGACGTGCGTTGATTATAAGGATAGCGATGGGAACTCCAATATAAGTGATTTGAAGCTTGAGCTGAGGCAGGTGGAAGGAGGCTGTGATATTGTAAGTATAATATAAATATAAAATTTATCCTATGTAACAGGACTGTGTTAGCCGTGGGGTGTCGGCAACAGAATATTACCCCCCTCTCATGCTCGTGGAAGCAGTAAGAGCCTGCTAAGAGATGCCTCCGGAAGATGGGCAGCAGCGTCTTTCCGTTGGATGTATTAACATCTCATACTGCGCTCGCCAACCCGCCTGCCAAGCGTGGTGAGTATGGCAACTACTCCTCATAGAGATCTATGAGGGAGGCCTGAGTTCAGTAGTGGACGTTTTACGGCTGACATGATGATGAACAGGACAGCTTTAGCGAGCAAAGCTCTGACCGAATGGCGGCCAAGGTCCGGTCCGGACTGGTCATCCGATGGGTTGACAACATTCGCCAGGTCGCGGAAAACTCCCAGCTTGATACGGCTCAGGACCAACTTAATAGGTTATAAAACTGGGAGGCCTATACCCAACATTGGATGCTTATGAGCTTTGGATAATTATGATGGTGCTTTTCACTGCACTGTGTAGAGGTAGGTGCAGGCGACCAAGTCGGTCACACAGGTCGGCGGTGGATGCAGGCCGCTCACAACCGCAATACTTTGAGATCCATATTGCCCAGCAGTACTGTACGCCTACGCCTGAAATTATTATGGTGAACAGGATATTGAAATAATCCTAAGTTATTAAAATATGGGATTATCGGGTATTTATCGCAAAATTACCTTTATTTTATTCCCGACGTTTCAACCGGATTTTAATAATGTGTTGTGATCGGGAAGTTTAAAAAAGACTATAATCCTAAGTTTATTGACACGAGGAGTCGACGATAATATTCACTTTATTCAAACCGTCGACCGTTGATAACGAAATAACGAAACAATTGGTAGCCGCAGAGAGCATAGGCCTAGCAGAAGGGACAAAATGGATGACGATGACGATAATGTAGAGAGGGTTTATTTCTCTTTCTCCAGTTCAAACGCTTCTCTGCTATATCTGACCACATGGACTTAGCATACAGATTGTTTCGCCATTTATTTCTGGATCTACCGCGATGTCGTTGTCATTTGTTGTTCAATGAGTGACGAGATTTGTCTAATACTTCGGATACTACGACCTTATATAATTAAATATCTATAAGATTACCAAAACTGATACATATGTACGAGGTTGAGAAATAAACTGATAAATAAAGAGATAAGTAAACGTATTTGTAAGTAAAATATAGGTACTGGGTAATAGTTTTATCCAAGAAACCAAAAAAATAAACACAATAAACCGACCCCACTATTCAAACTTTCGAGGAGCTTTTGTTGAAAATAATAGTTATCGGATGACAACCATATTCATTATTTCGGTTCGGGTAAACATTCAATAAAATGAATGATGCCACCCTTTAGTGTGGCACCTCGAACCTTCGGCCAAGCGGAATACTTTTGTGTTTTGTGATGATAATCCACTTGTTTGGTCAGCAATTCAAAGAAGTTTGTTCGCTTGTTTAACCGCAACCTTATCCTACCTTTTTGTCTGGTTGAGTTCGCTCATGCTTTTAAATAGTTGGAAAGCCGCGGGTTAACGATCTACGTCACGTCGAATTCAGCTTACTTCTGTAGTAGGAAGAGAGTGAAGAGACAGTGCGAGAATGCAAGCACTCATTGTTCAGTCCGCACACTTTGATAGTAGGTTTTCTGGTTAATTGAACTATATTATAACTAATACAGTTCAATTAACCAGAAAAACACCGCTAATAAATTTTATAAGTATATTTAAAGAACTTACTACTAATGATGGCATTGAAGCGCGCTCGGATGGAAAGTTAAAAGCGAGCTGACACGTTACAGGTAAAATAACATTATCGCGTAAATGCTAGAATGACAGACATTTTAGGCCAAACTTCAATCTTTAAACAAGGCTTCTGTGATCCTGAGACGCCTCAATCTTCTCAGGACAACATCAACGGTTCAGAAACAGACCTCCACCCGACTCTTCATCTGACTTCCAACCTCGGTCTACCCCTCGCCGGACCAGTACCCCTCCCTGACTCCGGATACGACAATGAGCTGATGAAGTATCAACGGTACAGTGGGGATTTCAACCACGCTATCAACCAGCTGAACTTCAAGGTAAGTTTTCGGTGCAAATTAGGGCAGACCATAATTATTATTATAATTTAAAAATGTTTTTTCAACGATGATGCCAGCAGCTAGTACATTAAAAGCCTAGGAGCACAAATATTATTTCACAATCTTGCCAGAATAAAATCAATAACAATTATGTTTTGCATAGAAATATTATAACGTTTGTTTTATAGGATTATTATTTTGTTTTTGTAAACTATAGATAAACCTATTATTGGCTGTTCCTATCATATTAATTTAAGACAAACTAGTTTATCTTTATAGCTGTTGGTTTTTTCAATAAAATAAAATAACTAACATAAGAATGGTTTAGGGCTGCCAATTCTTTCACAATCTTGTCAGTATGGATGATAGGGCTGCCAAGCGTAGCGAGTATGGCAAGAACGCCTTCAAGATATTGGAGATCCATAAAGGCCTATGTCCAGCGTGGAAGTGGAAAGAAGTCCTGCGGCTGAGATGAAGATGGTGGTTGATAATTAGTCTGTTCTTTAAATCAAGCAATGATAAAGGCCCAAATGTCGATCGAGGTCTCTACTTAGTCAAAAGTTTTATCCTCCGATAGCATCTCATAGTTGTGAGTTTCACAATCAGTTAGCCTAGTTTGCGATTTTTAAACATCTTCAAAGCTATCAGAATCAATAGGTTCAATAAAATACGCAGCCAATGTGTTTTCTCTACCCACCGTTTATATGATATAATATTATCAGGTCCAAGAAATCATGCTCTTATTTTCTCCAGGGCCAATCTCCCCAAACCAACGGCTATGTGCCCTACGTGGACTACTCCCGTGACTACGCCCCTCCTAGCGTGCCTAGTGACTCCCTGTCTGGGTCATTGTCGAAGAGTATCGACGGCTCGTACCCCCAGGGGTCGCTGAAGAGGCAGGTTAGCTGTGGAAGACTCGGGGGACTAATAGGGCCTGATGGTGAGTAGAGTTTTTTAAGAAATGGTGTAAGCTTTATCGAAGTTAATCCCCTTTTGAGAACATTTGATTTAATAATATTATTTCTTGATCTTCTTTTTGCGTAGTGACCTTAATTTTTTGAAAGGTAACATATTACAACAATACACAAGCATTTTAGTTTGTTCTCTGATTTGCACACTCTGTTTTGCAGTTTATTTTTATTTATTTAAACAAAATCCACAGTCCTTAATCTACATTATCCTAAATTACATATGTATCCTACGACCAATAACGGATTTACAATATATAAGAAAAAAAAAAATAAGCAGACAGTTAAAGCAAACTTAAAATTAATATTTTATTATATTATTATTATAATGAAATAATGCACTCATTTTCTATGCTTTAACTTTGCAAAATAGATTGTCTTGTGGTTGTAACGATAAATTATATAAGTATCTTACAAAAGTTCAAGTCCATAATACATCGCGGATGAGATCGCAAGTTGAATACGAGTTTGCTAATTTTTAAAGATATAATCTGCCAAGGCATACCTCCGGAAGAAGGACAACTCCTTATTTTCATGTATCATTATGAACTTCCTGTACCGCACTCACCAATCCACCTGGAGATCCATGAGGAAGGCCTTTATCCAGAGGACGTCCGTGAATTGTGTCGATGATACTTATCTTAGCATTCTCCCTAGTTATCCCGATGACGAACCCTAGTGTTGTCATCACCGGAGGAGTGGACGTCAGATACGCAGCTACGTATGGAAACCCCTATCTGAGAGGCAGTGGACCTATAGGTAAGCGAAATGTTCTATGAGTTTCATCCAATGTTATTTGCATATGCAGGCTAGATAAGAGGAAAACCCAAAATTAAAAGTTGGATTTAAAGAAAAAAGTCTTGCCGTGGGTTGCCGGTAGTATTTATTTATTTATTTATTTATTCAAGGAAAACCAACAGCTTTAAAATATATATAAAACATCTGCTTAAAAATAGGAAGCCAATAAAAGGTTTTCACGAGTAGAAGTTATAAGTAGAAAATTAAACAGTGATAAACTCATACTAGATATAAAAATATAAGGAAAACTAATACTAATACACGCGTAAATACAAATAAACCTAATGAAAATAGAGAATAGAATGTTGCTAACTAACTATCCGCTACGAAGAATTCACTGCTCAGCTGTGCTCGTGCTGAGGAAGCGCTCGTACAAAAAAGGTCTAAATCATAATTTAGACATATTTTATTAAAGTTGTCACTCACTCTCCAAAGATATGAATTTTGTCTATAGTTTGTATGGACTATGGGAATATGTAATGGGGCATTCAATCGTGTTAACCTAGATGGAATGTGTATATTAATTTTGTTTAATAGATCAGGACAATCAATTGAGTTGTTAGTAATTTTCAGTAGGAATAAAATATCAGCTATTTCTCGTCTCTTGTTAAGCGGAAGGATATGAAATTGCTTACATAAATTATTGTAGCTATAAGAGTTGTATGGAATTCGTAGATGATAACAGAGATATTTCATAAATTTAGTTTGACTTCTCTCAATCCTCGATATGTATTTTTCATAACAGGGGTTCCAGATCATCGACGCGTATTCAAGGTTGCTGCGAACATATGTACAGAAAAGAATTTTGAGTGTTTTTGCGCGCCTAAAAACAACTGAGGAGCGCATTATGAATCCTAAAGCTTTCGAAGCCTTTACAATAATTTTATCAATATGCTTATCAAACAGAAGTTTATGATCATGAATGACTCCTAAATCTCTAACTTCGTTTACTCTGATGATTGACTGGTTTTTGAGTGTGTACGATGACGATATAGGCTTAGGTTTCCGAGTAAATGTTACTATAGAACACTTAGCAGGGTTGAGGTCCAGTTTGTTTTAGTAGTATGTTGATTCTCCTCTTTTGCCTGGGGATGCAGTAAGAATCTGGCCAAGGGATACCTCCGGAAGATGGTCAGCAGAGTCTTTCCGTGTATCAACAACCCGCCTGCTAAGAGTGGCGAGTATGGCAACAACATCATCATCTTGGAGATCCATGTGGGAGGTCTATGTTCAGCAGTGGACGTAGACAGCTCAGTGTTATGGTTGAGATGGAAAAGTCTGATGGCATCCCATAGTTTCACAATCAACTTCGTATACGCGCTTAACGGATTCGGAGCGCCCTACGTCATCATTTGGTACCAGATGAAGAAAAACTCCACCGTTTTAGACACGGTACAAATTCCCCCCAGAAATAAGAAGAAATGAATTAGTTATCATCATCATCATCATAATTTTAGCCGTTAGACGTCCACTAATGAACACAGGTCTCCGTCATGGATCTCCATGAGGTGTAGTTGCCATACTCATCACGCTTGGCAGGCGGTTTGGTGAGCGCAGTTTGGGATGTAGATATACGGAAAGACGCTGCTGCCCATCTTCCGGAGGTGTCCCTTAGCAGGCTCTTACTGCATCCACGGGTAGGAGAGGAGGGGCAACATTCTACTGCCGGTGCCCCACGGCAAATTAGTTATACTTAATAACAATTTATTATAACATTTTTTGTCCTAATATTACCTCTCTCTCTCCTCTCAGCCGTAGGACTGCACTCATGCATCTGATGACCAGAGGCGGATTGTTGCCATACTCGCCACGCTTGGCAGGTGGGATGGCGAGCGCAGTACGAGATGTTAATACACGGAAAGACGCTGCTGCTCATCTTACGGAGCTATTCCTTAACAGATTCTTACTAGATCCACGGGCATGAAAGGAGGGCTAACATTCTTCTGCCGGCACCCCACGGCATATATTATATTATCCGAGCTCAATTTACTGTCCGCAAGGGATAGTTTGGATGATATCATTTTATAACGCTGATGAACCGAGCAGCACTTGGACAAGAGTCAATAAAATTCAGTTAACCATGTATTAATGATGTCGATAGTTGCCCATAGATCGCTATTAGCGATTAGGCCGCCCATTGTACATTTATTTGATTGTCCTTTTTCCTGTATATGTTTTATATTTATTAATTTTATATTTATTAATTTAATGAAGGCTTATATATAACTTTATTGGTGTGCAAGCTATAAAATATATTATAAGCATTCATTTATTCTTATTTACATAAATTTTTGACTTCTCAAAAACATTTATTTTCAGCGTATTCACCTCAAAATACAAATCCACCCGGAAAACACGCGCCACCACCCTACTACACCATACGGAATACTAACCATACATCATCTGGTGAGTTTTCCTCAGTTTGAAAACTATTTGATCCTTGCATACCTAATCTTATTATTTGTTGGGTTGACCTCATTTTGAGAAATTGAAAACCCTCTTTGAGGCTGTTTTATCATTTAGTTAACGCTTTTACATATTATGAATAGGCATACTTCAAAGAATACAAACTTTGCATAATATTTACTCCAGACTACAATAGTCTGCCAAACATTGAGTTAGTTGATATTTTTTTTAAACCAAAATGGCGTCACCAGGCGACATAAAAATTTACCTACGCATCTACAAACCGATACCTACACGTGAGTTCCAGGCGTTTGTTGAGAACCTGCAAAAAACATCAAATTTTCTAGGTAGTCCTGAGTTTATTTTTAAGTAAAGTCTTATCAACTTAACTCCGTACATTTTATACATACTTTTTCCTTAACCTTGGCTTTTTGTTTATTTATGTTCACTTTGATTGGTGAATTGAAACGGCAATAAAATTGAAGTTGATAGTCGCTGAAAGTAGTTTATTATTTAATGTTTTTATATATCATGCAAAACTATGTTATTGTTGCACTCTGAGGGGCACTGAAAATCAGCGGTATATTCTCACGACGTGTGCTGAGCAGGCGACCAACATTTGCATGTCATACAAAAAACATTTTATAATAAACTACTTTCGGCGAGTATCAACTTCAACTGCCATTTCAATTCACCAACCAAAGTCTTTATTCAAATGTTTTACTTGATTTTATCTGTGTACTTATGGGTATTTAATAATGTTCTTCTTGCTTTTTCTTTTTTTCTTAAAGTTTGGTTTTAGTTACAAAACGTTTTATTTTATCACAGGTCCATCAATATCTCCTGCGTCATCATCATCATCCAGGCCTGTCATCAGTCCTTTAGCCTCGTCATCCTCTACTTTGAGCGGGGCTCAGCCTCAAGTAAGTTTTTCAAATTTCAAGGAATTATTCGTTTTACCTTTTTGTAACTAGTTGACAATAAGTTGGTTTTTTGGTTGGAATAACAATAAAAAAATTCGAAACATGACATTATTTGACGACCTCGGTAGCTCATTTGGTCTCACGCCCGGCTGAGACGCAGCTGTTGGCGCATTCGATTACCGCCAGCGTTTATATGTATGTACATATATAAAATTTTAAATAAATAAATAAATAAATAAATAATGCTGGACAAATCACACAGCATCATCTAGCCCCAAGCTAAGCAGAGCTTGTGTTATGGGTACTAGATGACTGATATACTTAATACATTATACTACATAGATAGATATTTTTATTATATATAGAAAAACACCCAGAACACCCTGAACAAATATCTGCAGATCGTACAGACATTTGTCCCGAGGCGGGAATCGAACCCGCAACCTCTTGCGTCGCAAGCGGACCTTCGCCCGCTGCGCCACAGAGCTCGTCAAAATGTATAATTATAAAAATGTATTATTTTTTATTTATTTATGTAAACAATAACACAGCATAACAGTACAACCAACGCGTTATGTTATCTCATCTCATCTCGTCTCAGCCGTAAGACCGCTGTCCACTGCTGTACATAGGCATGGATGTCCAAGATCATGAGGGGGCTGTTGCTGTACTTGCCACGCGGGGTGGCAAGCGGGATGTCGATACACGGAAAGACTCATCCCCTTCAGAAAGACCCATCTTACGCAGGTATACCTTGGCAGATGTTACTGCATCCACGGGCAAAAGAGTATTAATAGTAATGTGCCTCTTGGCAACATTAAACTGCCGGCATTCCACCCCACGTCACGCTTTGTCAAACATTTAAGTCTTTTTATCATTCATCTGGTTTCTATAGAACAACAAGCTTCGCTAAGTTTAGGACTAAATGGTGCAGTGCGTAGTGTCCAACGTTATTTATTTATTGTCCTTATCTACAGGTGGCTAAAGCATCGCCCCAATCATCCGGAGCCCTGTACATTCTACCGCCGTCCAGTCAAGGTAGCTTGCAGTCCCAGAAACTGAAAGGTACCAGTAAAAGCACGTCAAAAGGAATCGTTTATCTCTAGCGTTTTGTTTGATAAAATGTTTATAATGTAGCGTAGACAATTTTTTTGTAAGCACCGTATATATTTTTATTAAATTTAATTAGATTAAAAAATCGACAAAGACATTTTGCTTCCACGTACATTTTTAAAACTTTTTTTTGTATTGATATTTTATGTCTGTTTAATTTTTTTATGAGTATTTTGTACAAATATACTAGCCAGAAAATGGTCATTCGATATATAACTTTTTAAATATTTTTCAATATTGCATAACGTGTTAAGTAGACGTTTGGTAGTAGTTTTTTTTAAGCCTAATTAATATTATTATAAGCCTAATAGCGGTGCTAATGTTTTTTTTCTGTTACTAAACAATATTGATAATGCCAGTTCTATTGTTACTTCGCGCACTAGCTCCATCTATTAGGTCCAGTAGTAGATTTTTAATTTATAGAAAAATAAATAGAAAATAGTTTTAATGTAGGGTAGACTTTTGTTTTAAGGCACATTTTATAGCTTTATTAATTTTAATTAGATTAAAAAAATCGACAAAGCCATTTAGCTTCCACGTACATTTAAAAGCTTTTTCTTGACTTGATATTCCATGCATGTTTTTTTATTCAAAGTATTTTGTACTTAGACATTAGTCTTAGTGGACTTTTATAATTGGATGTTTTTTTTATTTTGTTAACATTATAGTAGCATATTATATCTTGTTTTTTGTAAACTTTAGTTGGTATCAGGCTTTTGCTTCGTTAAACATTTTGTTTCTCTGTCGACTATTATTTTAAGAGATTATTATTATTATTGACTAAATTATTTTTATTGTTATAAATTGTTAATAGAATAATGCCTAACTGTTACATATAAATGGTTCTCAAATTTAGGCAGCAAAATTGGCAGTTTTTTTTTATGTATAATATAGCAGACATAAATATAGCAGACAGCAGTTGCGTAACATATTCGTTACGCAACTGCTGTCTGCTATGCTCAGCTCAGTAGGTAAGGGAGTTTATGTTTTTTAAAATAGAAAAACAGTTATATTTGGTTTGTGTGTAGATAGCTAGATATGAAAATATGGGACTACCTAGAAAATTGGTTGTTTTTTGCAGGTTCTCAACAAACGCCTGGAACTCACGTGTAGGTATCGGTTTGTAGATGCGTAGGTAAATTGTTATGTCGCCTGGTGACGCCATTTTGGTTTAAAATAAAATATCAACGAACTCAATGTTTGGCAGACTTTTGTAGTCTCAAGTAAATATCATGCAAAGTTTGTATTCTTTGGAGTATGCCTATGCAATGTAGAAGCGTTAACTAAATGATAGCAGCCTCAAAGAGGGTTTTCAATTTCTCAAAAAGTTTGAGGAGTGAAAAAAAAAACGTGGAATATTTCTAAAAGAATTCATGAGGTCCTTAGAGATGTAAGGTACTCATTTCTATGCCGTTTTCTTATAATAAAGATATTCTTATGGGTTCCTAAACCCATTTTTTTAAACAAGCCTAAAATTTAAAAGCTTTAAGTGTCAATATCAAAGATTTAAGAGTTTTAATAAATAAGGATTAGTTTATAAAAAAAAATAAAAATAATTTGATTTAAATATTTTATAATACATACGCGTGATTGCTTTTTACGATTTTTTTTATGTATCTTATGCTATTAATCATACTTTTTGCACATAATTATTATTTAGTAAATATTTTTTTAGAACTTTGAAACTGTTGCTGGTCTTAAATATACATGTAACCGGGTATAATTCACATAAATTACCCTTTTATTTGAGAAAGTTTACCCATTTACATGTATAATTTTAATGTGTGGTGATCCCGAAAGCTTAAAATGATTATTGATATTTTTTTAAATGTTGTTTAAGTCTTTGTTTGCATCGAAAATATAAATATTTCCAGTGTCCTAAACTTAAAATCTCGTTGACTGAGACTGATATATAGTTTTAAGTAATTAAGCTATCACTATGTAAATATAGGTAGATCTACTTCTTATCAATGAGGCGTTTTCATTATGAAGTAAAAACTTCAAAAATAGTTACATCGAACTATATAGATGGCGTTAGTTTTCTTTTACTGGTAGGCACAATTCGACAATGACAGGATTAATCACAAACTTGCTTACTCCGCTTGCCAGCTCCATCTGTTAGGTTTAGTAGAAAACCCTTTTTCTTTTGTTACTGAAAACGGCTCATTGTTTTAGTGTGATTAAGGTGTCCGTTTTTTTATAGTTTATTATGACACTTTTGAATGGTCGGTAACTATTTCGTCCATGATTCGAATATAACATTTTTTGACTTAATTAAACGTAAAATTCAAATATAAATACTAAGTACTTGTTAAGATTTTTAAGAGTTCATCTTCTAATTGGCAAAAAAGTTAATAGTTTACATAACAATAAAAAATAAAGGACTCTGTATCCAAAGGTAATTAATATGAATTTAATTTTATCTTGTAAATTGAGTGTGAAAATAATTTTCAAAGGTCATGCCATGAAATAAAGATTTTTAGTACAACATTGTTTTAATTTTAATCCATAATCATCCCAATATATCCTGTGTTCATATCGAAAATATTAGGTTTAAAGGAGTTTTATTTCTCAAAAAAGTAAAAGTAAGGCCTTTGGATCTATTATAGATGATTTATGCAGCGTCAGCAACTAGAAATCATGCTGTACTGGACGCTGCAGTGTATGGGACATTGTTTGTTTGATGGATTAGGCTTGCCAAGCACCTATACCATCCTCTCAGCTTAGTCAGCTGTTATTCAGAGGAAAGAAAAGGACGATACGTCTGAAGCTAACTAAGCCGCGAGCTTCCTTACGATGTTTCCTTCACCGTTAAGCACGTTATTCTCAAGAAGATATGAAAAATTAACAAATTCGCTTGGAGTCTTCAAGGCCAGAGTGCATAGGTTATTTTTGGGCAAGCGTGCTCCATCTTAGACCACGTCTTTACTTGTCTCCGAGTTAGATGGTGGCACAACGCTTGTCTGTTGTCAATATAAAATAATAAACACAAAAAAAATTATTAAAAGTAGTGCACATAACAGTGCAGATTGACAATTTAAATGAGGGTATGTATGTGGCTATGGGGTGCCGGCAGTAGAATGTTACTCCTCTCAGAAGCCCGTGGACGGAAAAAGAGCCTGCTAAGGGATAGCTCCGGAAGATGGGCAGTAGCGTTTTTCCGTGTATCAACATCCCGTACCGCGCTCGCCAACCCACCTGCCAAGCGTGGTATGGCAACTACGAGGGAGGCCTATGTTCAGCAGTGGACGTTTTATGGCTGAGGTGATGGTGATGATGATGTTGCAGTTTGGTTTGAGCAACACGCTGTTGCTTAATTCATATTTTAGTACGAAACTATCCGCTAGAGGCGCTGCACAAGTTAACATAGATTTTTTAACTACAATCGCTAGCGAGTATAGATTGTGAAAACTGATGGTAGACTTACTGTGCCCGAGCGTTACCGCGTCACCTGCAAAGTTACCTACAGGGCTATTTTAATATCGGCATACATTGTTACTACGTCTAAATAAAGCTATAACCAGTAGCCGCTGGAGTCGATTATTCGCCGGTAAATCGACATAAACTACTACTGAAGTTCAATCGTAAATTAAATGCCCAATCGTAAATTCAGTCGTAAAACGTTTCGGGCGCTGTGATTGCTTGCGTTTATTTATTTGAAAGCGATAGAAGTCAAAGCTGTGGGGTGCAAGCAGTAGAATGTTGCCCTTCCTCTCATGCCCATGGATGCAGTAAGAGCCTGCTAAGGGATACCTCTGGAAGATGGGCAGCAGCGTCTTTCCGTGTATCAACACCCCGTACTGCGCTCGCCAACCCGCCTGCCAAGCGTGGTGATTATAGCAACTACCCCTCATGGAGATCCATGAGGGAGGCCCGTGTTCAGTAGTGGACGTTTTACGGCTGAAATAATGAAGCATTTATTTACGACCTAAAAATGCTATTGTAAATCCAAATGCACTAAAAAACAAACAAAAGCTATGGTTTGCTGCTCTAAAACTAAAAGCTTTACAAAAGCATTTTGATATGCCAGGTAACAACCGCTATAAAGTCCAAAGCATCGTAAGGGTTTTGAAATGCTATTATAAAGCTTTAAGATGCTCGGTGGACTTACATATATACGAGTTAATACAGACTTAAACTTACATAGGTCACACTAAAAGTTTCCGGAACTAGCCACTTACAATAAACAATATTTAAATAGAAATTACAACATTTGAAAATGGAACTTTTTGGCTGTAGAATGCAGTGTGTTTATCTGAGTGTCAATTGTTTTTACATTGTGGCTCTATTTTAAAAATTGCGTGTTTACATTAACATGGATTTAACTCCGGAAAATTTTCGTAGTATGATTTTCTTCGATTTTAAGTGTAATATGACAGCTCAAGAGAGCATCGCTCGGCTTCAATCTGCTTTTGGCGAAAAGAACAGGTCAATACGTTTTAAAATGATTATAAATGATTTATTTGACACACACACACAAGAAGAAGCAGCAATTTTCAGGATGGACCTCATAAGTTCCTCAAGTAAACTCATTTTCCCACTAATATTATAAAGCCGAAAGTTTGTTTGCATGGAGGTTTGTAACCTCTTCACGCAACAACTAGACTACGGACTGAGCTAAAACTTTTCACAGTATTGATGTTGACTTGATTGTGTTAACATAGGCTACTTTTAATTCGGGTACAACGCATGCGAAGCGGCGGGCAGAAGCTAGTAGTGCATAAGTTTTGAACTGTATTTAATTAAGAGCTGGGGATTTTGTTTCAAAAATAAAGTAAGATAGGCCTCACTCATATTACTATAAAAACTGATCATGAGGATTTAGTTGACTTACTCGCCACGCTTGGAAGGACCGCAGTACGGAATGTTGGTACTCGTAAAGACGCTGCCCATCTTCCGGTGGTCTCTTAGCAGGTTCTTGCTGCATCCACGGGCAAGAAACGAGGGGCAACATTCTACTGCCAGCGGCCCACGAAAACGTACGTAGTTTGTTATTAATTAATTCGTGACCTTGCGGAAATCCATTATAAATATCTACTAAACGCCGTAGGGTGCCGGTAGTATGATGTTACCCCACTCATGCCCGTGGATGCAGTAAGCGCCTACTATGGAATACCTCCGGAAGATGGGCAGCGGCGTCTTTCTGTGTATCAACATCCCATACTGTGCTCGCTAACCCGCCTGCCAAACGTGGTCAGTATGGCAACTACCCCTCATTGAGATCCATTGGGGAGGCTTGTGTTCAGTAGTGGACGTTTTACGGTTGTGATGATGAATGATGATCTCAATATATATGTTACTGGTAAAGCTAGAAGATGGAGTAAACCTTGGTTTACCCGGGTTGACTTAGTACTACCCAAGTTTCTTGGGTAAAGTCCGAATAATATTTAGTTGTTATAGCCTGGTACAACTCGGTCGGTCGATAGGCGACATAGGATGCAAGAGCGAGCTAAGGGCACCTCGAGGTAAGGTTTGGTTAGGTTACTTTTAACCCCGTCGGGGCTCCGTCGACGTACACGAGGTTTGGTTTGGTTAAAACTAGGTGTAGCCGGCTGCACCTAGTTGTACCCTGCTAAAACTAGGTGTAGGCACACTTCGGCTTTTAGCCGTAACATATATAAATTCCCGAAATAAAATTTAATTTACTTATTATTCGGACTTTACCCAAGAAGCTTGGGTAATACTAAGTCAACCCGGGTAAACCTAGGTTTACTCCAACTTCTAGCATTACCCGTAACATTATATATAAATATTTCTTATTCATTTAGATATACTAGGTTACATTAAAATATTTACTCATATCGCGAATGCTGCCGTAGGCTAACAGAGCTTTTCAAAAGCGGAAGCTATGTTTGCCACCATTTCCGGTATTGCTTTGTGTGCGTATCTTTGAACATCAAATTAACAGAATAATAATTCATGCTTCCATAATTATGTTGGGTAATATGTACATTTGGGGATGATTACCGGAAATACTGAAATATTAATGTTCTTTTGAATTTATTTGGAATGGTTAATTGAGTTTCGTTTAATTAACAAACCCAAATCAAGCAAATTAAATTATATTATATCAATTTTAACGCTGGTTTCACACAGCGCCATCTAGCCTTGAAGTAAGCAAAGCTTGTGATACAGCTAATAGAATACCTAATCGTTTTTTTTGTCCCGAAATCCCGCAGCGAGAATCGAACCCGCCACCTCATGTGTCTCATCTTCTTCTTCTTCAGCCCGGTTTCACCCATTGTTGGGTACAGGCCTCTTCATGATTCCTCCATTCAGTCCGATTTTTCGCGAATCGCATCCAGATCTTGCCCACAGTCATGTGTCTCAGCCGGCTACTAAACCAACTACAACATGAAGTCTTATTCTATTTCTTCATTCTTAATTTTTCAACTTTTATTTTAATTCCGTAATTTTTCAACAAAAAACCCCACTTTAATTAACTTGTTGATGATGATTTATTTATTTAAATAGGACATCCAACACAGGGTTAAACATAAAGCACATAATATAAGGTACTTAATACTAAGGTCTAAATGTTAATAGCCTGGTGCTCTCGTAATTACAGGACGTCACAGCATGTACAAAGAGCAATGATGATTTGTAGATATGACTATTAGCGGATAGTTTTATATAATAACAATGTTTTGTAATCGCCAATCGCGACATTTGCCGACCTCTGTGGCGCAGTGGGCGAAAGTCCGCCTGCGACGCAAGAGGTTGCAGGTTCGATTCCCGCATTGGAACAAATGTCTGTACGATCTGCAGATAATTTTGTTCAGGGCGTTCTGGATGTTTTTCTTGAAACATATAATAAAAATATATCTATCCCATCAAAAACATAAATGTGAAAATGGGGGCCAAGTTTAATATTTAGAATTTAGTGGTTGTTGAGGGTTAAAAAAATCATGCTTCGCCCACAAAACAATTGAGATCTAAATGACGCCAAGTTCTGTAGATAAATCCTGAAACTTATTTAATAGAATATTGCTGATAACTTAGGATCAACTTAGCTCACAGTTTAATTTGGCTATATTTCAACTGACAAGTTACTGTTATATTACCTGGAGCTATCACTTCTTTAACTATATGTTGTTAAAAATAGCAAAATTAAACCGTGAGCTAAAATTAATCCAAAGACCTCAAATTAATCAAAACTTATTTAATAGAATATCAGCAATATCAGAAACTTATTAAATAGAACTTGACGGCATTTGGGGAGTAAGGAGAGAACGGTAACAACATCTTCTCCAGCCCAAATGTCAACCTCACCTGCATGCGACGGTGGCCCTTCAGGCTAACGCAGCGCTCCCTGCTAGATAACGGACGAAGCTATGGCGACCGAGCAATGGCGGTATACACCATACACCCATCTGGACAACCCGATGAAAGAGGCTACAGCGGACATGATGTCATAATAACGTCTTAAATACCTGATGCAGATGGCAAGGGGAAACTACTGCACTATCTTCCCAAGAAAGTCGTCATGAAAGGAAAAACAAAGAAAGTTATGTGGTCTGATGATCCGCTTAACAACCGACGCCGCCCTGCGTCCGGGGCAGACGGTGTGAAATTGGCTACCGTCCATGTAGATGTGGTGGACCAGGCATCTTATGGAAATTGAGCTACTGGAAAATCTCTGAAGATGTTACATTGCCAGAAGGTACATAGAATGTAAGAGGCTTGCTTCAGCCCGGTAAGCTTGAAATCGTAGATAACGAGTTAACCATTATTAAAATATGGGATTATCGGTTATTTATCGCGTAATTACCTTTATTTTATTCCCGACGTTTCGACCGGATTGCACCTGGTCGTGGTCGAACTCCACAATCCCAAGATTATTTCCAACGAGGGGCACTACTACAAGAGAATGGTTTGGGAAGCGATTGAAATTAAGAAATATCCTAATTTTAATCGTGAAGGCTTCAGACTATCTGCCTCATGTAATCCAGTGATAGCCAAGTGTACTCGGCGTGTGAATAAACCAAAGTGTGCTGATACAGTGAGTGTAGTGTGCTGTCCCAGTGTGAACCGGCCTTAAATCTCAAATTTCTAATTATGAAGAACAAGTGAGGGTAGTCTGAAAAGATGCCTTCGCTTTGCTGCGGTTAACTTCAGCACGCCAGTCTCCCCGCGACCACGACCAGGTGCAATCCGGTCGAAACGTCGGGAATAAAATAAAGGTAATTACGCGATAAATACCCGATAATCCCATATTTTAATAATGTGTTGTGATCACGAGTTAACCAGTTGCGGCATTAGGATTGCGGTCTCAGTGAA
Organism: Pasiphila rectangulata; assembly: GCA_963082625.1. Classification (NCBI taxonomy): domain Eukaryota; kingdom Metazoa; phylum Arthropoda; class Insecta; order Lepidoptera; family Geometridae; genus Pasiphila; species Pasiphila rectangulata. The sequence continues at coordinate 6,718,165 of OY720261.1, read as the reverse complement.
ACGCATTGGAGAGGCAATGGCCATTTCCTCACAGACACAAACGCAAAATTAGAAGTAAATAATAGTAGGTATTATAAAAAATATTTTATTCATTTAATCTAAATACATAACAAATATTATAAACAAGTTACCTGAGGCACTATCTTAATAAGACATTAATGGCGCGACAACTAGTTGCGCAACAAACAAAATGCATAAACATCCTCTATGGATACCGAAATAAAAATAATCCTAATTTTTATTCATTGTTAGTGATTAGTGAAAAAAAAAATATTTATTTATGTCTTAAATGACTTCTAGTCTAGTGCAGCAAATGCAAAGAATTTATTAATTTTATTTTCAAGTACCTTACCCGTATAAAAATGTTGGCTGATTTCATCAGATATCTCCTCACCGATGGTGTAATATTTTTCCTTCAAAAGAAACAATGCTAAAGGGACAGTAACCGGATCCATATCCAGAATACCTTTTATGATGGACGATAGAAAGTCACTTGAATATGTATGGTTGAAATAACTGCCCACATACTCAACAAGTACGTCTTTATACAAAAAAATAATACTTTCAAAATAATTTGTCATGAGTTCTTTTACTTCCTTAGCAATATATTTTCCAAAAATATTTCCAACGATTTTGACGGCATCTTTGTGTTTACTTATCTCAGTTACGAAAACTTTAGGTACCTGTGTTACTGTCTGCCTTATTGTTTTATAATACAACATCGTCAGATGTAGTAAAGCGTACTTATGAAAATGTTGTTCCATCGGCAAAATTGTTTGCATCCAAGTCACTGTGTTTTCCATTACATATAAACATGATACATAATCAGAACACATGAAAATATATGTATTCTTAAAATTCAGTAAAATTTGATCTAGCAATTTAAAAAATATTTCTTCCTTGGCTTGAGTCTTATATATTTCTGTCAATTTGGATAACAGTCTAGTCCCAAATATTTCAAACCTACGTTTTGCCGTTTTTTCGGATTTTGAATGGTAAATGTATGTAAAGATTACCCTTATAAGTAAGCAGGCATCTTCAATATCATTATAGTTACAATTTATTTTTTCCGGAATAAGTTCATCAAGTTGTTTTTTCATAATTTCCTCAATAAATGTTTCATCTACGTCCTGAAGTAAATATTCTAAGCGACAAAGATACTGTAACCTAACAAAACGTTCATCAGTTTTTAATTTGTCAAATGCTTTATAAAGTAAAACGCAATATTCAGGTATTATTTTTGTGGGTACTGCATCCGCATTGCAGATAAGTTTTTTTATATAAATAGTTTTAGTATTGTTTTCAAAATTAAACTGTTCGATAAGGGGTTTGGTTGTTAACCAAACTTTCACATCGTAACTGTTATTTTGCTCTCTTATAAGCTTTAAACCTAATTTTATACCCAGTGATGGTCTCAACTTGGCAACCTTGACAAAAACGTCATTCACGCTTTCATCTCTTTTTGATATAACAAAAGCTAACCTCGCAGTTTGTTTAGACTGTAGCAATTTTTGCACATTACTTTCTACATCAACTAGTGGACATATCATAAGTTTGTTCGCGATCATTTTCACTCCAGCTTTGCGCCATCCAAATGAATCAAGGTCAACAAAAGGTCTGGCCATGTGAGCGTTAGCTCTTAGGACTGCAGAAAATATTTTGGACTCAATCTTGTTCTCTTTATCAATATCATTTAAATATGATACGAACTCACCTCCGTACAGTATAACAAGAGGACGACCAATCAATTTATTGTGTTCTTTCTCTTTTAGTTTATTCCTATATTGATTAGCCAAACCAGCATCCTCACTAAAATAAACAGCTATTTTGCTTAGAAACTTTTTAAATTTGTTAGAATTCAAGCAAGAATCATAAAAATATTCAAAGTCAAGAACGCTACTATCATGTTTTAGTGCATTGGTGTGAGATGCATCAGTGTTTATTAATTTATATGTAAAGTTTAATAAATATTTTCGACCAATTCTTTCATCGAATACTTTTTTCAGAAGAGAATTGCACGATGATCGATCTTTTGATGCAAGATCAACAATAGTTTGAATCAAACCAGGATATGTGTCCACTTTAATATGACTTACTTTTAGTATTTCGATTAGTTTATTTATTATGATAACAGCGTCGTTAACAACAGTTTCTGCTTTAACAGCCGAGAGTAACAACTTTGGCAATGCCTCACTGACTTTTTTTTTCTCTTGTATTGTTAATTGGTAATTAATTAAATCAGAAAAATTGTTCAAATATGATTTGAAAATTTTAGTTTCTACATTGTCATTCAGAAGCATACGAATAAACACACAATGCAAGCCCTCGACACAATCAGTGTCTGTTGGATTACCATCTAAACCTAGACCTTGACCAAATGCCAATAGTTGGTTCCAAGTTGCCTCAGGCAAACGCCATACAACAGCTCTTTTCACAAGACTTCTAATGATAGCGGCTCGTAGGTTTGACGGTTCATTGCTATGTTTAGCTAAGAGCCCCATCAAAGTGTTAATAGCATCAGCATGACCTCCAGTTTTGCTGACAAGTACCAACATAATATACTGCCTAATTTGAGAAGAACTCTCAGCCGCGATTCTTTTGTTTAGATCATAAAAAGTTTTGTCAAAACTAACAAAACGAAATTCATCAAATAGTTTATCAAGTTCCGTCTTAACTTTCGCAACACAAGCCGCTGATTGTACGAAGCCACTGCAACAGTACCGAGCATATTTCCTTTTTTTAAGCATCGTTGAGAAACACGGGTCTAACCGTTCATATTTGCTGGGATCGTGTTTTGAATCTTTAAATATATCTGGTCCTAAATCTTCTGTTTGTGGGGCTGATGGTGGTTGATAAGGCCATTGATAGATAACATCTCCTATATCTTTATCAACAAAAACTTGTTTCTTGAAGGCTGCTCTACTCTGAGGTTTTAATCTTTTGATAAATGGCTCCACTGATTGGTAAGTAAACCAACATTGAAGATATTTTGCCCTTGCTAGCTTTATGACTAAATCTTTTGCTTCATCTTCACTGAGATTATTAGCTAGTGTTGCTACATCTAATATCCAAGCTGTGTATAGTTCAGGTTTATTGAAAAATCGATCTTTGTGATGGTTCATTATAAATTTTGTAGTTATTGAACTAAATCGGCGAAACTTATCAGTATTAAAATACTTTTCAGTAATGTTTAGGAACAAGTGTGAATCATATTTAAAAACACATTTCATGCTTTCATAATAACTTTCCTCATTTTCTAAATAGCGAGATTTTAAAGTCTCATCAGATGATATCAAGTCATAAAATAATTTACAACATTGTGTGTTTTTCTCAGAGATTAATTTGAAATGTTTTGGCGAAATAACGTGCACTATTTTCGGAAACTCAGCTATTACAAAATTTGGTAAGCTTTTGACTAGAAATTTCATAGCTAATTCAAAATTTTTCTCCTTATAAAATTCATAGAATTTTCCAGACCTGTGCTCATCTCTTAGGTTTAAATGAATCCAGTGTTTCATTTTTGTAACAGCTGTCGTAATCATATACGGATACAGATTGTTTTCTAAATATGTTGGGTTAATAATGTCCTCGTATTTTGATTCAAGTAGCCATTTTGCTTTTAAAGCCCTACACACGTACAGCATATCATCATTTTTGAGATTTTTAAGAATGTATTCAACATTGCGATGTTTGGAAGCAAGATCTATTTTAAAGAGTCGGTCAACAGGCGATGTTTCTGGAACATGTTGAAGTTTATTAAAATCTTCATTGTTGTCGTAAGATTTTTTGACCAAAGTGTTTATTTGCTTGTGACGTTTACCAAGGGTGTCACCGTTGAGTGTAATTGGTAAAATTGTAGTCACCGTGGTATTTTATCTGAAATAAAAGAACTACATGTTATTGGTGTAATTAAATCATTCACATTCAATTCCTGCTATGAAATAAATGTTTGATGATTATATTTTTAAAGTCTGGGTATTTACTATGTGATAAGTATGTATTGACAAAAACAAAATACATAAGTCATCTACTCTCCATGGTTTACATATATTTTTATCGTTAATAATCAAAACAAAGTTTTGAAAAAAAAAATATAAATCTTATGCAATTGAGGGAAATACTGAAATCTATGAAGCGGTTTGGGTATTTCCAGCAACATTTTAGATATTATTATCATTGAAATCGGTTTTTTGTTAAAAAACGAATGAATAAAAATAAAGAAAAAACTGTTCTTATTCCTAATTATGTTTAGCAATAAACACGTGAAAATGGTCAATTTCAAAATCAATTAAACTAAGTAAAAGCGCACAAGCAGCACGGGTAAACCCCTAAAAAATGCAGCAAAATACTCAAATTAATTATTAAAAAAAATATTAATACGTTAAAAAAAGATTTTTAATGTGGATAATAATATCAAATTAAAAAACCACTGATGCTATTATTACAGAAAATTTTATGGTTTTGCGGGTAGTTTTCAGCATTATTATTATTCTTCTTCTTCTCTTCTCTGCAATTCAGTAATTCATTCATTTATTTCCATAGTTTGCATTACAAAACATAGACACGTCAACTTACAAAAATAAAAATGAAAACATATTTTATCTCATGTTAAAAGGAAATAAGGCACATGAATTAATTATGTTTAGCAAAAGTAGTTACTCAGTGATCGTTCAATTTTCGCTGAGAACAGTTGTGTTACTCGCGACCGCGCGTACCAACACGGAGTAAAGTGCTTACGCATCACAACAACGCCGTGTCGCGACGGCCTGGCCGCGATCATGACCTAGTTATTGATTGTGCAAGGCACGTTAATAGACAGCAAATCATATTGTTAAGGCGACGTTATTACATGCCGCAACAATGGATACATCACCATCCAAAGATGGTATAATACGCCTGCAGCTGAATACAGAAACGGAACATTTATTATATAAACGCCTCAAAGAAGAACGTGAATTTCAAAGAAATGAACGCGAAAAACTAGAGATTCTAATAGTTGACTTAAAAAGTCAAATTAAAAATCTTCAACAGCAGCTAAACTGCTCTACAACAACGAAGTCTGCTCCACCAACAACGGAACACATTCAAAGTTCTTCATCGCAAGTCGAATACGAGACTGACGAAGAAGGACTCGCTAAGGAAACCGAGTGGATAAGAACCAAGTCAAGGAAGAAATGAAAATTGAACTCCTCTCCTTCACTCTCACCCCAGGAAGTTGCTAAAACTTCTTCAACTCAAGAAAATAAAAAGAAAGTTCTACTGCCACCTCCTATTATAGTCGACGGGGTAAAAGACTACCAAACCTTCTACGACTTCGTGTCAAAAAATCAACCATGTGCCACCTTCACAGTAAAGATGATGAGAGGTGATTGCGTCAAAATCAACTCGTGTAGCGAGGAAGCCTACAGATGCTTAACAAAGATGTTGTCTGACAACAACTGTCTCTGGCACTCTTACGAAAATAAGCAAGAGAGACCAATAAGAGTAATGGTTAAGAAATTGCCTTCCACATGTAAACCTGAGAGAATCATACAAGACCTAACAAGTCAAGGATATAAGATCGAAGACGCTGTAAACAAACTGAGCTGGAAATCAAAGGAACCACTCAATATGTTTATGCTAACCTTTAGCAACCAAGAAGATATTAGCAAAGTTTATGCTGTTAAATATATACTGGGGTGTGCTGTCGAAATACAACCACTTCGATCAACAAAACTAATTCCTCAGTGCAAAAGATGTCAAGCGTATGGACATACTCATAAGTATTGCGCCAAAGAGCCTAGATGTGTTAAATGCACAGGTAAGCACCTAACCAAAGAGTGCAACAAACCAGCGGGAGAAAAACCAAAGTGCGTTCATTGTGGAGAGGCACATCCGGCTAACTACAGAGGTTGTATAGTGGCCAAGGAAATCCATAGACTTCGAAACAAGGCGGTCAAGAAACCAGTAGTCAGTCGACAACCACAGGCATCCGGAATAATGGTAAGCGATAAATTACCAAAAATCAACCAGCCCAATATTCAAACAAAACCAACAGGTACAAAAAAAGCTATGTCCTACGCTCATGTTGCTGTAAAAAACATCTTAAGCAATCAAAACCAAGTTACATCTAGTCACGTGGCTCATGCACATGGCTCTTCTAGTAGCAATAAATTAGATGAGATTTTAAAAGTATTGATATCATTTGATGAACGTTTGAAGAAGATAGAATATAGCGATTATAATGCTATACCTAAGAATAAAAAATTATTTGCACAATTTAAATTATGGCGTGGAATTGTAACGGGCTACTTAATCACCAGAATGAACTGCAAGTAGTCCTAAACATGGAAAATATTGACGTGTGCCTAATATCCGAAACACACTTCACTAAACAATCACATATTAAATTTAAAGGCTACAAAGTTTATCACGCACTTCATCCAGCCAATAAAGGCAGGGGTGGCAGTGCTATCATTGTAAAGGAACATATCAAACACTACGAAAAAAGCAAATATGAGACACCAGACATTCAGTCTGTTTCAATTTGTATCGATACTAAGCAGTATCCTCTTACAGTAGCAGCCATATACTGCCCACCACTATATACAATAAGAAAAGACACATACACAAGTTTCCTAGAGGAATTAGGTGAGAAGTTTATCTTAGGAGGTGACTTCAATGCCAAGAATACACACTGGGGCTCGCGACTAACGAACACGAAGGGAAAAGAACTTCTGGGAGCCATAAAAGCAATACATTCTGACGTTGCTTCAACAAGATCACCAACCTATTGGCCAACTGATCCACAAAAAATACCTGACCTTATAGACTTTTTCATATACAAAAATATATCGTCTAACTACTTTAAAATAGATCAGAGCTACGACATGAACTCTGATCATTCTGCAATATTTTTAGAAATAAGTGATAAAGTACTACTTATGGATAACATGCCGACCTTGGTAAACAAATACACTGACTGGGATAGTTTCAAATATGAACTTGATTTGAATATTGACCTTAATGTTCCTTTGAAAACTCCAAATCAACTAAATACTGAAGTACAGCAATTTATTCACCTCGTACAGCAGGCTGCTTGGAACAACACACCGGAAACCAAGAAAAGGGTAGCTAGTAATAATTACCCTAACGAGATAATATCACTCATAAGACAAAAAAGAAGACAAAGGAAGCGATGGCAACTGTCAAGGTGCCCACAAGACAAAACCAAATTAAACAATATGACAAAGCAACTAAAGAAGCAAATTCAATCTTTCAATGACAGCACAACCGCTACTTATCTACAAAAACTATCCAGTAATCGTACAGGTAACTACTCACTCTGGAAAGCTACGAAAAACATGAAACGGCCAATGACTCAAATTCCGCCACTTAAAGAAGAAAATGGGAAATGGGCCGTCAGTAATAAACAAAAAGCTAAAATGTTTGCTGAGCACCTGGAACACATATTCAAACCGAATGAAGGTAGAACTATACCAGAAATCACATATGATGACTCAGAAGAAGACTTCGACATACCATTGGTTTCCCCGAGAGAAGTCCGAAGTGAAATACTTAAGAACATAAACCCAAAAAAATCGCCTGGATTTGACCTAATCTCGGGTGAAATATTGCATACACTACCTAAAAAGGCTTTAGTTAAATTAACGAACATCATCAATGCTGCTCTTAGGTTAAGGTATGTGCCTGACCTATGGAAAATAGCAGAAGTCATAATGATAGCAAAACCGGGAAAACCACCTCGTGACGTAAAATCGTACCGACCAATTTCCTTACTCCCTATCATGTCTAAGCTATTCGAAAAATTATTACTAAAGAGATTGAAACCCATCATACAGGCCAAGAACCTTATCCCAGATCACCAATTTGGATTTAGGAAAAACCATTCAACTATAGACCAGGTCCATAGAATCACAAATATAATAGAAAAAACCCTAGAAAACAAAAAAGTTTGCTCTACTATATTTCTAGATGTAGCCCAGGCTTTTGACAAAGTTTGGCACGAAGGACTAATAGTCAAGTTAAGAAAAATACTACCAAAAGCATATGTAGATATCCTAGAATCTTACATAACCGACCGAGTATTTAGAATACGGCACGAAGATGCCTACTCTGAGATAAAAGAAATAAAGGCTGGGGTGTCACAGGGAAGTATCTTAGGTCCGGTCCTGTACCTTTTATATACTAGTGACATTCCAGATTTAAAAAATACTATCATTGCAACATTTGCCGACGACACTGCCATAATGGCCTTTGGAAGAACTCATGCAGAAGCGACAGAAAAAGTTCAAGACGCCGTCAACAAGGTACACGGCTGGACAAAAAAATGAAGGATTAACTTAAACGAAACAAAGTCGATCCACATAAACTTCACCAACAAAAAAGAAGAGTATCATCCAGTATTTATAAATCATATGCAAGTGCCTTATGAAAATACAGCCAAGTACTTAGGCATGACGCTTGATGCAAAGCTTCGCTGGAAAGCTCACGTCAAGAAGAAAAAAGATGAGTTGGAGCTTCGCTACAAACAGATGTACTGGCTGCTTGGAAGACAATCAGCTTTGTCGGTACATAACAAGATAACGCTTTACAAACAAGTCCTGATGCCAGTATGGACCTATGGTATACAGCTATGGGGCTGTACCAAAAAAAGTAACATCCTCATTATACAAAGATTCCAAAACAAAGTACTCAGGGATATTGTGAATGCACCATGGTACGTAAGAAACGAAGATCTCCACCGGGACCTTAATATAGACTTCGTTGCTACAATAGTACAAAAATACGCAGAAGCTCACGAAAAACGACTTCATCATCATGTAAACGTTGAGGCAATCCAGCTCCTCGATAATACAGATCAAGTGAGAAGACTTAAAAGAACTAAACCTTTTGAGTTAGTGTAGTGAAAAGTGATAGTGTAAATATAACAAAAAAGAACACAAGAACATAGTGTCTTCCCCTTAAATAGAGACATTAAGAAAAGTGCCACTGGACACATTCTTAGATATAATTTATTTTATAAAACTAAGTCAAAGTTAAATTGCTCATTGGCCTACTTGGCTAGATTGTAATATTATTAGGGTACAATTATGTATTATTTGTACACTACTAAAAAAAAAAAAAAAGTAGTTACAAAAAAAGTAAGTAGTAAAGGTAGTAGTATCGGAAGTAGTTTGGTTTCCCTGTTTCAAGCACTGTGATAAGAAGCGATTAGAAAATACAGTTCTTTTTAATACTCGTAGTTAGTTTTTTTAGTTATTTCGGAGTTAGAGCAAATTTCATTCCAAGCATTTTTGTCTTTTAGATAGTCAGATATTTTATATTAAGCCTTATTTTGAAGATTACATATTATGTTTTTTTGCACTTATTGTTAGGAAATTGCTGTATTTCTGTAGGAATTTTAATGTACAATCGTGTTCACTGCCCTCTGAAAGATACATGGACCTTACGTAGCCTTATACTGGGCAACGCGAGTTTATCTTTATTCCTAGTATTTACATTGTGCGAATCACTTTTCTTAGGAAAACTATTAATATTTTTGTGGGTATACAGCAGAATTTCGTAAATATATTGACAGGGAACTGTCATTGTATTCATTTCTTTAAAATTATCACGTAGCGATTCTCTGGGGCCTATATTGTAGATTGCACGAACAGCCCTCTTCTGCAGCATAAATACAGTGTTTATATGTTTAGTCCGCCGTGGGTGCCGGCAGCAAAATGTTACCCCTCCTCTCCTACCCGTGGATGCAGTAAGAGCCTGCTAAGGGACACCTACGGAAGATGAGCAGCAGCGTCTTTCCGTATATCAACATCCCGTACTGCGCTCACTAACCCGCCTGCCAAGCGTAGTGAGTATGGCAACTACCCCTCATGGAGATTCATGAGGGAGGCCTTTGTTCAGTAGTGGACGTTTAACGGCTGAAATGATGATGATGATATGTTTAGCTCCAGGTCACCCCCACAACACTATGCCATAAGACATAATACTATGGAAATAGCTAAAGTAAACAAGTCTAGATGTAGCTATGTCTGTGAGGTAACAAACTTTTTTAACTGCAAATGCAGCAGAACTGAGCCTACTGGATAGCTTATATATAATTATGGAAACCCCATTGAAGCATATTATCTAGGGTGATGCCTAAAAAGACAGTGTTAGCTACAAGTTCTAAGTTTTGATCTTTTATTTGAATGTCTGCCTTAGTATGTTTTACATTTAAAAGTGAAAATCTGTTACATTTTATTTTGTTTTCACTAAGTAATAGATTATTAGTATTGAACCAATGGACAACTTTAGAGATTGCATTATTCACATTGTCATAATTGATTGTACGGCGTTTTATTTTGAACAGTGGTGAAGTATCATCGGCGAATAATACAACCTCGTGATTATCCTTTATAAGATATGGCATATCATTAATATAGATTAATAAAGTGAAACCACGCACCCCGGAGATCGTGTTCCATTAACATTAACATTCTCAGCCCGGAATCACTTCCTGCTGGGTCCCTTAATTTTTGCTAGCCTCTTCTTTCCTCCCCTTCACATCCAGGTGTGCCCATTAATATTATCTTTTAGAACTAATAATAGTAATAATGCTCGAAACTACCCACAGCACCATCTAGTCCCAAAATAAAGGTCAATACTACACAAGGCTTGTTGCTGCATTGCCTGTTGGTATGGCTATACTAGCTAAATTTGGGACCGAATGATAATCTACGAATGTGTGATGTAATTAATTACTTATTATCTATAAACGAGTGCCTAAATAAATTTTTCTTAAGCTCATTCAATAACTTGCTATCTTTAAAATGTATATTGGGCAAACTCTTCGCACACTTCAGGAACAAATAAGTATCCTGTGAATGTAGATAATCTTGAAATGCGTGGGCGGAGAAAGAATCTACTTCTACATGGCGATCAGGAAGCTGCCCAGGAAGACACTGTAGGCGTGGTGGTGAGGACAGTGTCGGACAAGATGAAACTTCCAAGTTTCACCCAAACCAGCATTAGTCGCTGTCATCGAATTGGATGCGCTACCTCTTTCAAAACGCGACCAATCCTGTGCACAGAACCAATGCTGTGTCCGCGACATCACAGTGCGTGACAAAAAAAAATATTTTGCTTTTTGTTGTAGGATAAGTTATTTTTGTTTACTAATACTGTTACTACGATATACTTGTTTTTTTTTGTACTGGTTCCACAGCTGCTGGCGGATACACAGCATTTATTTAGTTAATTTAAAAACCTTTTTTGTCAATAATATATTTAAACAAAATAGGTTAGTAGTTAGTTAAATAGGTTATATAATATATATAAATATATATAAAGTAAGGCCTTTGAATATATTATAGATGACTTATACAGTGTCAGCAACTGGTAATCATGCTGTACGGGACACGGGCACATCCACCAAAATTGAGCTAGCACAGTGAAGTCCTTGTTGCATCCTATTCTAGACTACCCCGACGCCAGCTACCCAGATTTAACAGAAGATCAGCTGGACAAGCTTGAGCGTCTTCAAAATTTCACCATTAGATTCATATTTGGCTTGCGTAAGTTTGACCATGTCTCTAAATACCGTAACTTGCTTAAATGGCTTCCCATTCGTCTTCGCCGGAATGCTCACATCTTGAATCTTCTTTATAATATCCTTTTCTCTCCTTCTACTCCTTCCTATCTTAAAGATCTTTTTGAGTTTCTTTACAACTCTCATCCTCGTTCCCTTCGGTCTTCTGACACCCGTCAGATAAAAACTCCTCTTGATACTTCCCAGTTTTATGACGATTCCTTCACCATACAGTCAACAAGAGACTGAAACGCACTCCTTGTTCCCATACGACATTCCAAATCCCTTCCCATAGATCATCTTTCAAAATTTGGTTCATCAATTTTATCTGGATTCCCTTGATAAGCCTTCTCAATAAAGTAATATTAGTATTAGTTTATTTTTCAGAAATATGTTTGTATTAGAGTATGTATTATGTATACTTTATTATTGTTTTTAATTTTTGCATTTAATATTGATGACATTATGTTTCGTACTTCCTACTCTATTTTATTAGTACGCCACCGTCATATAATTTGCCATATCCATTCCATCCAAAGGTTGCCTGGAAGAGATCGCTCTTAGCGATAAGGCCGCCCATTGTACATTAATTTGTTATTATTTTTCCTGTATTTGTGTTATTTTTAGGTTGGTGTGCAATAAAGTTATTGTCATTCATTCATTAACATTTTTTGCTATGATAACTTAATTTGTAAGATGTAGCTGCCTGTAATTGGGAGAACACTAGCTCATGATTTTTATTGCTTTTACTTTTGTAATTTTTTACTTGTGTATCTTCTGTTGGTGGCTCAAATAAATAAATAAACATTATAAAAGATAATTGAAAAATATCCAGTTTCGGTTGTAAGTACACATAATTCTTACTTAAGTTTTGAACAATATGTAATCACTAATCAGTCAGGAAAAACATTAATAATGTGATCTATGATCTTAACTATAATAATAACAGTTAGATTTATAAGATTGTCTCGTTTTTTGTATTCAATTTTCATTGTAATTTCTGTCAGCTGAGCATTTAATTATTCGTTGTGTAGCTTATTCGTCAGCCGGCTCCCTCGATACAGGCTCAGCCTAGTGAGGGAGTCACCAATAACACAGAACAATTAATTCCTCAGCAAAAAAGGAAACAATGTTTAAACAGTTAAGATGTTAATTTTAAGTTTTAGCATAAGTTTAGCTGTATTTTATACTTTCTCTTTTTGCTGTAATAAATGCCTTTTAATTTTTTTTTTCATCTATAAACCACGGTATGGCTACAACAAACTTTGTAAGTATATTGTATACTATCAAGATAGATAATAACTTCTCAGTTTCTCAAAGGGAATGTAGTATGTAAATCCTACGGTAAAAAATCTCCTATATTGGAAAATTTTTATGTACTTACATGGAAATTTTTATGTACTTACACAAAAATTTCCCAAGAACTAATGAATCGTAGCTTCTCGGTACGAGTTCCGAGTATTCCATAAATGCAGGTGCGCATACATAGAGTTCCTAACAATGGTATTACGCGCCGGCAGCATGCCGTGGGGCGCCGGCAGTAGAATGTCGCCTCTTCTCTCTTGCCCGTGGATGCAGTAAGAATCTGCCAAGGGATACCTACGGAAGATGGGCAGTAGCGTTTTCCCGTGTATCAACATCCCGTACTGCACTCGCCAACCCGCCTGCTTGGTGTGGCGAGTATGGCAACAACCTCTCATGAAGATCCATGAAAGAGGCCTGTGTTAAATATTTCTACGGCTGAAATGATAAAAAATGTACTCTACAATACAGAATAAAGGACTTATCATTATTATTATATAGGTACGTATAACAGGTACCCGAGACAAATATCTGCAGAAAAATCTTAGCATTTGTCCCACGGGGATCGAACCTGCGTCCCAGCCGGTGATAAGACCAACTGCGCCACGGGGGTCGACCTAATTCAAAGTCCTAATTAGCTAGAGTGACGACTAACATTTATGAACTAAACTATTCTGTTTGTTTTATTATATATATTTATAAGTGTTATCTGTTATTTTCCTGTATCAACACAAATAATCACGCAATGACTCAACTGTTTGTATGCAAAGATTTAAATCGTTAGATACGCTCTAACCGTCATGAGACCGCGTTTTGTTTTCACACGAAATGAGATAGCTCGCTCATTTGGAACCAGTGTACCACAGTGTTAGCCGGACGTGGTGTGTTATTTTTTTCAGGAAACTTTTGCAATAATTATGATTGCACAATAAATGGTTACTGTAACAGTTTGCTATATTATCAAAACAAGTGTGTATCAACATTATTGTTAACACAAATATAAAGACAATGCCACAGTTTTTGGTGTCAGAGCACGTCTCACCATTTAAATCCTTGTTTGTGTGTATAAATTGCCCAAAAATAACAAATTAATATAATCCAAAATCATAATCTTAATGATAAATAATGTAATATTATAAGTATTCATAACAAACATTATACACATTTTGCTTTAAAGTACCTATTTTTGGTTGAAAAGATACGACAGAACGTAAAACTAATTTCTTGGAAAACAAAATGTTTATCATCCTATTAATATAATAAATATGAAATTTATCTCTCGACTCACCTAAGAAACCTCTTCTAGCTAAAACTGCTTTTGGGTATAACGCGGGCAGAAGCTATAGCAGATTCTTGAAACTACTAACTTCCTATTCTGTACCCTAATAAATATAACAAATAACTTTATTTGCATAATAAAACAAATTACTAACCTGCTTATCAGATTCTATGCTCCAAAGCAATCATATCACTTCTAAATATAGATTAGCAAAACACAACATATGACGCCATTTTGTCGGCGAGTGACTGCAACAACATAATGCGCTCGACTGAATGGTAGGACCGGCGCCGGCGGTTGACCTTCACCAGACATTCGAACTGCCCATGGATTTGCTTGCAAATTTAAGCCTGTATTACATTACACGGTATTCAGGGACCCTTACCCTAACTAAGAGTGGTATAATAAGAGTTAGAGCGTAAGGGACCCTAACTTGAGCGACCGGTCGGACCCGGCAAGCCTTGCTCCCTAATCGCCCTAACTACCGGGCCCTGAATACCGTGTAGTGTAATACAGCTTTTGCTGGATAAACAGTAGTTTATCATCATCAGACAAATTAAGTTTTAATAGTAACTACAGTTTTTTTATAAACAAATTCAGGAAGATGAAATCTTTCCAGAAGTAATAGGTTGAGCTGAACGGTAGGTCCGGCGCGGCGGTTGTCCTTGACGAGACATTGGAACTGCCCGTGGATTTGTATCCATTTTTACTGTTTTTAAGTATCATCACTAGATTATGATTTTATAATTGTAACGCTTAAGTCTTTTTTAATAGTTGACCAGATACATTGAGCCTGCCCGCGGCTTGGCACACATTTTTACTGTATAATACTCGTAAGATGTATAAGAAGAGTTTTTTAATGGTAACTCTATATATTTTTTTTTAAATAGTGAGAAGATGGAAATATTTCGAAGAGTAATAGGTTCCACTGAATGGTAGGACCAGCGCCGGAGGTTGATTTTGAGCAGATACATTGAACTTACCTGCGGCTTTGACAGGAAAAAAAGTATTTAATCATCATTAGACAAATTAAGGGTTCTTAATAGTAACTCTATAGTTTTTTTAGATACACAGATTTAGAAAGCTAGAAATACATACGTCTGACTGAAGTAGTTTAACCAGCTTCATTTAAATTGTCCGCGTTTGCATGCATTTTATAATTCTTTCATTTTTCAACAAACAAATCGATTTTATCTACCCAAACTGCTTTACGTATGCTTATTACATTTGAGTATTTGCCTTGATTTATCATGGATTCCATCAACAGAACTGTGTTAAAAAACAAGCAAACTCTATTGAGTAAAACAAAAAGCCCAAACCGCATGTTTGAATTTAGCATATGCTTTGAGGGACTCACTATAAAATTATGTCATTTGAATGACCCCGATGATAATGATGATGTTAGGGTATGATAAGTGGATTGGGGTTCATTATCTTAACCATCTTCCCTGTGGTCACCCTTAACATTGTAATATGAAAGTTTCAATGACCAACTGTGGTCATCTTCATCAGCTCAATGGAGCTGATGAGTTTTGATGTCGGTTAAAAAGGTAGTTTATCGTCACCAGACAACTAAGGGACCGTCTCCACGAGCGAAGGTATCGCTGCGATTCTATAGCGCAGACTCATTGCGATTCTCTCGTTCGTGGAGACGGCCTCTAAGAGAGTGTATAGAAATACGTGGCACGGGCAATAACATCGCCGCGATTCCCTCGCTCGTGGAGACGGTCCCTAAGACTTAAATGTAACACCACAGTTTTTAGTTTAATAAAATATTTTATAAACCTGTAAATCAGTCCACAATTTGACACAAGGAGTGCACGCCTAATTTTTTTTCAAAACCAAAAGATATATAAGTCTATAACGAAGATTACCAAAACCTTTTTTTGTAAAAACTGTGTAAGATTAACTTGAATAAAGCGTAGTTTTATTATCTGCTAGAAGAAGGCAAGCAAAAGGAACTTCAAGTCTGGAGTTTTAAAATCTTTAATTATCAGAATCAAGAATCATAAAAATAATTCAGTGTGGCCGCATGGATCTTATTGACGCGTCACAAATTACAAAATAAAGCAACACAAATTGAAACAAAATTATCCTTTATATCTAATTCTTATACAAGATTTACAACAATTAATAAGTAAGCAAATCAATATTGATTTATAATACTTAACTTTAACAATTGATTTTTAATGGATAATTTTATACATATAATTCAGCAAATGTAAAGAATTTATTTATATTTTTTTCAAGAAGCTCATCCTTTTTAAAAAGTTTGCTGATTTCATTAGAAATTTCCTCGTCAATATTATAATTTGTTTCTTTCAAAACATACAATCCAAGACGGGTGACATCTGGATCTTCATCCAGAATACCTTTTATGATGGACGATAGAAAGTAACTCGATTGTGTATCGTTGAAATAACTATCCAAAAACTCTAGAAGTATGTCCTTGTACAAAAATATAATACTTTCGAAGTAATTTGTCATCAGTTCTTTTACTTCCTTTGCGATATATTTTCCAAAGAGATTTCCTACAACAATGACGGCTTCTTTGTGCTTTCTAATCTCAGTTTCAAAAACTTCTGGTTTCTGTGTCGCAGTCCGTCTTATTGTTTTATAATACAACATCGTCAGATGTAGCAAAACATACCTATGGAAATTTTGTTCTATTGGCAAAATTGTTTGCATCCAAGTCACTGTTTTTTCCATTACATATAAACATGATACATAATCAGGGCTCATAAAAATTTTTGTGTTCTTAAAATTCAGTAAAATTTGATCAAGCAATTTGAAAAATATTTCTTCCTTTGCTTGAGTCTTATATATTTCTAACAATTTGGATAACAATCTAGTCCCAAATGTTTCAAATCTATGTTTAGCTGTTGCTTTTGTCTTTGAAAGGTATATGTGTGTAAAGATTACCCTTATAAGTATGCAGGTGTCTGCAATATCATTATAGGTATTTTTTATGTTTTCGGGAATAATTTCATCGAGTTGTTTAGTGATAACTTCTTCAATAAATGTTTCATTTACGTCAGGAAGTAAGTATTCTAAGTGACAAAGGTACTGTAACCTAACAAAACGTTCATTGGTTTCTAACTTGTCAAATGCTTTATAAAGTAAGACGCAATAATCGAGTCTTATTTTTATAGGTACTGCATCCAAATTGCATATATGTTTTTTTATGTAAACTGTTCTTATATTGTTTTCAAAATTAAACTGTTCAATAAGTGATTTAATCGTTGACCAAACGTTCTCATCATAATTGTTTTTTTGCTCATTTATAAGTTTTAAACCTAATTTTATACCCAATGATGGCCTCAACTTGGCAATTTGGACAAAAACGTCATTGACGCTTCCATTTCTTTTTGATATAACAAAAGCTAACCTCGCTGTTTGTTTAGACTGTAGCAATTTTTGCACGTTACATTCTACATCAACTAGTGGACATATCATAAGTTTGTTTGCAATCATTTTCACTCCAGCTTTGCGCCATCCAAATGAATCAAGGTCAACAAAAGGTCTGGTTATGTGAGCGTTAGCTCTTAGGACTGCAGCAAATATTTTGGACTCAATCTTGTTCTCTTTATCAATATCATTTATATATGACACGAATTCTCTTCCGAACAGTATTGCAAGAGGACGTCCAATCAATGTATTGTGTTCTTTCTCTTTTAGTTTATTCCTATATTGAATAGCCAAACCAGTATCTTCTCCAAAATAAACAGCTATTTTGCGTAAAAACTTGTCAAATTTGTTAGAATTTAAGCAAGACTTATAAAAGTGTTCAAAGTCAAGAACGCTACTATCATGTTTTAGTGCATTGATATGAGATTCATCAGTGTTTATTAGTTTGTACGTAAAGTTTAACAAATATTTTCGTCCAATTTTTTCATGAAATAAATTTTCCAAAAGAAAAATACATGATGAGAAGTCCTTTTTAGCAAGATCAACAATAGTTGAAATCAAACCAGGATATTTTTCCACTTTAACGTGACTTGCTTTTAGTATTTCGATAAAATTATTAATTATAACAACTGCATCGTCAACAACAGTTTCTGCTTTAACAGCCGTGAGCAACAACTTTGGCAATGCCTCACTGACTTTTTTTTTCTCTTGTGTTGTTAATTGGTAATTACTTAAATCGGAAAAATTATTCAAATATGATTTGAAAATTTTTGTTTCCACATTGTCATTGAGAAGCATACGAATAAATACAGAATGTAAGCCCTCGAGACATTCAGTTTCTGTCGAATTACCATCTAAACCTAAACCTTGACCAAATGCCAATAGTTGCTTCCAAGTTTCCTCAGGCAAGCGCCATACAAAAGCTCTTTTGACAAGACTTCTGATGATAGCGGCTCGTAAGTTTGACGGCTCATTACTATGTCTAGCTAAAAACCCCATCAAAGTATTAATAGCATCAGCGCGACCTCCAGTTTTGCTGACAAGTACCAACATAATATACTGCCTAATTTGAGAAGAACTCTCAGCCAAGATTCTTTTACTAAGATCATAAAATGTCTTCTCAAAACTTGTAAAACGAAATTCATCAAATAGTTTATCAAGTTCTGTTTTTACTTTCATTTCAGAATCATATTCGGAATATATTTCACATATATCTTTACAAGATCTTTTCTTTATTAATCTTTTTTTTTTCCTTTCATATTCGCATGGATTGTGTTTTGCATCCTGAAATATATTTGGTCCCAAATCATATGTTTGTGGAGCTGATGGTGGTTTATACGGCCATTCTTCGATTTCTTCTCCTATGTCTTTAACAACGAAAATTCTTTTCTTAAAGGCTGCTCTATGCTGAGGCTTTAATCTTTTGATTAGTGGCTCCACGGATTGGTAAGTGAACCAGCGTCGAAGGTATTTCGCTTTTGCTATCTTTAGGATTAAATCCTTAACTTCATCTTCATTAAGATTTTCAGCTAGTGTTGCTACGTCTAATATCCAAGCTGTATATAGTTCGGGTTTCTTCATAAATCTTTCTTTATGATGGTTTACAATAAATTTTGTTGCTATTGAACTCAATCGGCTAAATTTATCAGTGTTGTAATACTTTTCAGTGATGTTTAGATACAAGCATGTATCAAATTTAAGAACACATTTCATGCTTTCAAAAAAACTTCTTTCATGTTCTAAATAGCGAAGTTTTAGTGTCTCATCAGATGATATTAAATCAAAAAATATTCTTGGACACTCTGTATTTTTCTCACAAAGTTGTTTAAAATGTTTTGGTGAAATAGCGTGTACTATTGTCGGAAACTCAGCCACTACAAAATCCGATGAGCTTTTGACTAGAAATTTCATAGCTAAATCAAATTCTTTCTCTTTATAAAATTTAAAGAATTTTTCAGATCTATGCTCATCTTTTAAGTTTAAGTGAATCCAATGTTTCATTTTTGTAACAGCTGTAGTAATCATCAACGGATAGAGATTGTCTTCTAAATATGCTGGGCTAATGATATCCTCGTATTTTGATTCAAGTATCCATTTCGCTTTTAAAGCTCTACATACGAATAGCATATCATCATTTTTAAAATTATTTAGAATGTATTCAACATTGCGATGTTTGGAAGCAAGATCTATTTTAAAGAGTCGGTCAACAGGCGATGTTTCTGGAACATGTTGAAGTTTCTTAAAATCTTCATTGTTGTCGTAAGATTTTTTGACCAACGTGTTTATTTGCTTGTGACGTTTACCAAGGGTGTCACCGTTGAGTGTAATTGGTAAAATTGAAGTCATCGTGGTATTTTATCTGAAATAATGAAAGAATTACATGTTATTGTTGTAATTAAATTATAGAAGTCATTTTTGTATTTAGCCTTCTTACTTCAAAATGCCGTGGGGTACCGGCAGTAAAATGTTACCCCTCCTCTCATGCCCGTGGATGCAGTAAGAGCCTGTTAAGGGATACCTCTGGAAGATGGGCAGCAGCGTCTTTCCGTGTATCACCATCCCGTACTGCGCTCACCAACACGCCTGCCAAGCGCGGTGAGTATGGCAACTACCCCTCATGGAGATCCATGAGGGAGGCCTGTTCAGTAGTGGACTTTTTACAGCTGGAGTGATGATGATGATGATGGCTTCAAAATTACCTGAAATAGAAAATATGATTTGATGTACTCTGATGTATTTTCTTTATCGGCTACTTGAATCCTTATTTGAAATCGAAGCAGTACATAGTTGATGATTTAGTTACAGTTTAAAACGAAAATATATCAAAAAATCGTCAATTAGGCTCCGTTTGTTAGATGCATTACATTTCTTTAATGTCAAACATCTAACAAACTGATTTCCTTAAAGATCTGTATAGTCTAGGAATAATTCATATCAGAACTGTCATGAATTATTCCTGCACATGTGAACTGCACGGTCTCTAACACAATATTTTAACTAGTTCACCGATTGTCAAAATCCGCATTTTTTATCGTATCATTCAATGGGAAGTTTCGTCTGGCCAAAAATATTAAAATATCTCATTTTGGTTTCTTTAATTGGGTGCTGGCAGTAGAATGATATTGATATTGCCTCTCTTCTCTTGTCCGGATGCAAAGACACCTCTGAAAG
The DNA here is from genome assembly GCA_963082625.1 of Pasiphila rectangulata. NCBI lineage: Eukaryota > Metazoa > Arthropoda > Insecta > Lepidoptera > Geometridae > Pasiphila > Pasiphila rectangulata. The sequence goes on along the minus strand of OY720261.1, from coordinate 6,697,433 downwards.
ATGAGCAGCAGCGTCCATGTATCAACATCCCGTAATTACTGAGTTTGCAAACCAGCCTGCCAAGCATAGTGAGTATGGCTTCATATCAGCACTCGAGGATGCATGATTGAGGCGTATGTGCAGCAGTGGCTTATGATGTTGATGTTGCTTGTTCATTATCGTTTGGATACACAACACAGAAGTTTGTCTTCATGACTTCGTATCACTGCTTTGGTTCTTGAGAAAAGGGAATAAGGCTTTTGGAACAATCACATGAAAGAATTTACTAACCCACACTTTTTGCACTTCCAAACAATCATAGCACTTCTAAATATAGATGAGCGTATCGAAACTTATGACGTCATTATTCGCAACGAGTGAATTTACCGACGAATACCGTGCGACTAAATAGTAGGACCAGTGAGTGACCTTGCATAGATATATTTAAACTCCCGCGGGTTTGCTCGCATTGTAAACGAATGAAACGTAGACTATTCCAGACTTTATAACCGACTTCAAGTAAAAAGGTTACCCTCTTCGCATTTGCATCTATAATAGACGATTTATACAGCGTCAGCAACTGTTAATCATGCTGTACCGGAGGCTGCAGTGCCTATGACATTGTAGGATGGATTAGGCTTGCCCAGCACCTATTCCATCCTCTCAGTTAGTCAGTGGAAAGAAGAGATAAGTCTTCCTTCACCGTTAAAGCACGTTTTAAATGTGCACATACATACATTTTTCAAGAAAGAAAAATCCATTGGTATACGGCCGGTTGCCGTGGGGTGCCGGCAGTAGAATGTTACCCCTCCTCTCCTACCCGTGGATGCAGTAAGAGCCTGCTAAGGGATACCACCGGAAGATGGGCAGCAGCGTCTTTCCGTGTATCGACATCCCGTACTGCGCTCGCCAACCCGCCTGCCAAGCGTGGTGAGTATGGCAACCACCTCACATGGAGATTCATGAGGGAGGCTTGTGTTCAGTAGTGGACGTTTTACGGCTGAAATGATGATTGATTGATACGGCCGGTATCGAACCCACGCCCTTGGGATTGAAAGTCGGGGGTACATACCACCATGCCAACAGGGGTATCAAGAAAAAGAGGACGCTCTCAAATCTTATTTTTATCTGTCGTAATGTTTTTTTGTGGGGGATCGCACTACAAAGACACAAATGGAAATAAACGGGCTAATGCTATAGTTCGTAAAACTTAGCTTGATCGCTGTGACAGTTGTCATTGAAATCCCGCCCATCAAGTTCTGAATTTTGTCACGGTATAAATGGACCTGTGGCAACTTCGTACTCTATGAGTGGGACTGCACGAATAGTAATGTAATGTAAATTTTAGATACATAAAACATTTTATTTACCACGTGCACAAATACAATCACAGAACTACTAACATAACAGGAAAACAAGTAAAAATTAAGCGGAAAAAAAAAGATGTGGCGCGGGTAAAAAGGTCCCCAACTCAGCATTGTGTAGCACCTGGCAAGGCTCAGATGCTACGCTGGTTTTCAGTTTGAGTTTAATGACAGTGGTGATTGAGGGAAGGGGACAGAAAGAATAACTCGACGACAAACAATAAAATATTCTACATCACAAATCATAATACTACACAAACATGAGAAAGAAAAGAAAAATAAAATACATATTAAAAAAAACACAAAATCAACATTTAGTCGCTAAACAGACAACACCGTTAAATCTTTTCGATTTTCGGCTGATGAATAGACATGGCATGGCATTTTAGTGATGTGCGATGAGAAGAAGCCAACAAAAGTAGAAAGACAAGAAGATCGGTACCTCGATGATGCACAAGAGTACCTCCGTACGATGGTCAGCAGCGTCTTTCCGTGCATCACAATCAACATCCCGTACTGCGCTCGCCAACCCGCCCGCCAAGCGTGGTGAGTATGGCATCAACCCATCATGATCAGTACCTGAAGATCCATAAGAGAGGCATTGAGATAATAATGATGAACAGACATCTACATGTATTATTTTGTTAGCAGTATAGGGACAATTAAAATACTGGCGTCATTTTGCCGGCGAGATAGCTGTCTGCTAAATTGTTCGAGGTCGACTTTATTACATAGCAATAAGGTTGAATTTCTTTTTGTAGTTTCGAATGTCATATTGAGAGAACATTGTTGTGATTTTATCGGTTTGCTTTTAGGGTTTTGAAGTCTGTCACTTGCAAGGGAATCAAATCCAAGTGTAAGAAATAAAGTAAGATAATTCTTTAACAGTTTTTAAATCAGCTCCGGATGATGCAGCAGCGTCTTTCCGTCTATCAACATGCGCTCGTTAACCCGCCTGTCAAGGGTGTTAACGGCAACAATTTCCCTTAGCATCTTGGAGAGTCATGAGGGAGTCTAGCTATGGCCAGAAGACTTGAGTATTGATGTTATAATAGTTATTTATTTATTTATTCAAAAAGAGATTTACAGACTTACTTAGCCTAACTTATTTAAAAAGAACTAAATAAAACTAAACACTTAATACGAAAAACTTATATCTAGGTTATCTTAATTGTTATATATATTTTTTTTTATTAATGTTATTATTATGAAAATTATGATTATTATTTTACTTTTAATTGTGTTCATTTTTGTTTTTTTCTTTAATTATTGTAATTGGTGTTGTACCGTTATAATTAAAGTAAATAAATAAATAAATCTCTATAGAATCTTTTTATACTATGCAAGCTATAAACATTATTTTTGCGCTAGGCAAGCAAGTAGTATAATACAGGACCGTTGATTAGTCAGGTCGACTAATCAACGGTCCGCAGGGGCTAATATATATTATATAATAAGTTATAATAGTATTTGAATAGTAAAGTTTATTATGTTTTTTATTTCGAAACAGGATCTATTGAGAGTTAAAACTCTCACTAGATCCTGTCTGACTGTAGGCAAGGTCTAGTAAGAGTATTATTTTTTACAACAGGAGTCAACAAACCAAAGCAATAATACCTACTTGAAAACGAAAACAAGGCAAACTCACAATTCTTTTAATACAGCCAAAAGTTGCTCAACTTTTTCTCATAAACCTTTCACAACATTTGATTAAACCTTCTTGGGATAAACGAGAAATGGAAAAACTTCGGTAAATAAGCAAAAATTACTATGTCGTACATTGGGAAGAAGTATTTAACTTGAAACTTCAGGAGAGTTACAAGTTTGAAGCGATAGATGGCGTTGTAAAAGTCGAGATAAGAATATTTCACTGATATTATATATCTAATATGTAAAACAGTGTTAAAGAATCTCTTAAATAATTTTTATTGTATTCTATCAGTTACCTATATATTGCCAATGAAATTGTACATTTATTAATGCTCGTTTCAAACTAAAACTACTATAATTACTGTTATTTCTCGCAGGTGGTTTGTAATCTTTAAGAGAAATTTTAATAAAAATCCTAAACATTTTATATAGATAGATAGATAATTTCTTTATTTGTAACAACAAGCATAGAAAACATTGATTACATAAAAAAAAGACAAAAATAATGAATCCATGCTTGAATCACAAAAAGGTCTCAGTCTGAGCTTAATGTTGGCTATGTTAACCAATTCCGACAGAGCCGTTTGGTGACGTCACAGAAGGCAACACAATAAATAAAATTAAATAGAACATACCTCTATAAAATGGAGCAAAGACATTGACAAATTCTAATACAAATCACAAAATATAAAACAATAAATAATAATACGACATTAAACTTCATAGTGTATGTTAAAACTATATTTTATGCCTATGTTCCCACGGGAACGGGAACTACGCAGGTGAATGCGCAAGGCATTGCAAAAACTGATATAAAATTACTACCCTACGGCATCCACACATGCCATACCTTTTACCCCAGATCGAATGCTAATACACTTTAATCCGACCTTCCAATGCAACACACCCATGCACCAATTAGTCCACACCTTAAGGTACATCAAGGATAGATAGCTATCTAAAATAATAAATTATTCTCTAAATTGTCAATCAACAACCGACTTCTTCTGTTTTCGCCGTGGGGTGCCGGCAGTAGAATGATACCCCTCCTCTCATGCCCATGGATGCAGTAAGAGCCTGCTAAAGATTACCTCCGGAAGATGGGCAGCAGCGTCTATCCGTGTATCAACATCCCATACTGCGCTCACCAACCCGCCTGCCAAGCGTGGTGAGAATGGCAACTACCCCTCATGGAGATCCATGAGGGAGGCCTGTGTTCATCAGTGGACGTTTTATGGCTGAAATGATGAACCGACTTCAATGAGAAAATCTAAAATGTTGCTTAAAAGATCCAAAACTCTTTATGTATTCAAATTCAAATTCAATAATTATTTTTTACTGAAAACTAAAACCGACTATAAATGTTAAAAAACATTGTACGTGCCTTTGAAATTTGAGGGTTTCCCTCGATTTCTCCAGATTCCACCATCAAAACCTAACTTGGTTCCAATGGGACCAACTCGAAAGTGCACTCTTTCGAATAAAAATATAATTTTGAAAATCAGTCCACAATTGACGGTCAGAAGACGGACAGAAATCGGTGAAAATAAATTAAAAAAAATATTTAGTCGAACATAGAACCTCCTTCTTTTTTGGAGTCGGTTAAAAAATACTTTTTTCAGTGTGGCCGCATGGACCATATCGACGCGTCATAAATTACAAAATAAAACAACACAATTAATGGAATAAATCACAATAATTGAATCTGTTCACTTCAGATGACACGCGAGTTAGGAAAAGAAGAAGAAAGCGAACAGAAGAACGTCACTCGGTCGTTAAAGTCATCATTTAATATTTTTCTTTTGTTTTATATTAAGTTTGACGGAGTTGGAGCAGTTTTCGTCCCAAGTGGTTTTGCCTCTAGATAATCTGATATTTTATAAAAAGCTTTATTACAAAGATTGTGTTTGATAACGTTTTTAAATAAGTTCAATGATAAGCTTATTACGTTTGTTATAATATTAATTAGAAAATAACCCTTGGTTTATCATGGATCCCATCATCAGAACTGTGTTTAAAAGCAAGCAAACATTAGTAAGTGAAACAAAAAAGCCAGCTGCAAGTTTAAATTTAGGTCATAATACTACCTTTTGCCTTACCTATTAGCCGTGGGGTGCCGGCAGTAGAATGTAACCCCTCCTAGGTAGGAGGTAGGAGACCCGTGGATGCAGTAAGAGCCTGCTAAGGGATACCTCCGGAAGATGGGCAGCAGCGTCTATCCGTGTATCAACATCCCGTACTGCGCTCACCAACCCGCCTGCCAAGCGTGGTGAGAATGGCAACTACCCCTCATGGAGATCCATGAGGGAGGCCTGTGTTCATCAGTGGACGTTTTACGACTGAAATGATGACTATACCTTGAGGGACTCCAATACACACACTATTACATTATTTCATTTCATTTTTCATTCCAATAACCTGATGCCGTTGGTGTTTAGGTAAATAAATATGATGATAAAGTGAATAGGGATATCATCATTTCAGCCATAAAACGTATTGTACTATATCTACATTCGATTTCTCTGCTTTGTTGATTATATTGTTACTAGAAATGTGTTTAAAAAATCGTCTAAGTGCGAGTCGGTCTCGCACGCGAAGGGTTCAGTACCATTATTTGGCAAAACAACTGTTTTTGAGCTAACACCACCCACTTTTAGTTGTAATTATCAGTTAGAAAAAATCACGTCTCTTCTATGAGAACCCCTTAATTTATTTTATCTCAATTATATTATTGATTTGTCAAATGAATGTACAACTGAATATTCTGTGAATATTTCAAGCATCTACCTGTTACCGTTTATTCATATCGAGCAATAAACGGCATAAATATCACGTTTGTTGTATGGGAGCCCCCTTAAATATTTATTGGACTATTTTGTTTTTATAGCGGCAATAGAAATACTTTATCTGTGAAAATTTCAACTGTCTAGCTATTTCAAGATTACCATTTTTAGCTATTTTATTATTATTTATGAGATACAGCCTGGTGACAGACAGACAGACAGACAGACGAACAGACACCCTTTTTACCCTTTTGGGCGCGGAACCCTAAAATTCTGCTATTAAGCAGATACGATTACGTCAGAAAGTGCTTTTAATGTAGCTCACAGGATTAAACTCGGACAAACAAATCATTGCAAATAAAAATTGAGGACTGCCTCCCTCTCGGCTAACACTGTTTTTGTGTAAATGACGCTTAAACAAACAACATTGATTACAAGCCCAACGCTATCCGTTTTGATGGAGTTATGCAAGAGCGCGCAATCCAATTTTATTTTATTGCTTTATTTTCATGTGCATTTTAATGCACTAATAGATTTCAATTTGATTCTTTTTTATGTAGAATTCAGTTGAAATCGTGTTTGATTATTCCGGGCTATTTTTGTTGGTGAAAATCAAATGTTTTTTACTCAATCACTACGTGTAGGGGGGTTGGGGTTGGTTGCCGTGGGGTGCCGGCAGTGGAATGTTGCCTCTCCTCTCTTGCCTATGGATGCAGAAGAAATCTGTCAAGGTATATCTCTCCGGATGTCTCCGGAAGATGAACAGCAACGTCTTTCCGTGTATCAACATCCCGTACTGCGCTCGCCGACCCGCCTGCCAAGCGTGGTGAGTATGGCAACAATCCCCTTATGATCTTTGAGATTAATAAAATAATAAATAATAAAAATAAAAATCTTTTATTTCAGACAACAAAATGAGTCCATATACACACATAAACAAAAAAATAAAATAGACACTATAAAGACAACGAGAAGAGGATAATCAATTAAGGAAATAGCTTCCTTCATTGATCACCCTCTGCACGAGACACTTCCAGAGTGGAGATGTTCGGCACTCTGCCACAGTTCTAAGGATGCTGTTGCGACTGTCCCGTATTCTGCGCATCAAGGATGCTGTTTTTTTGCGTAAGACAGCATGAAAGCCATCTGTATGGTAATGCGCAAACATCCCCGACGCACTGCAAAAACGGGGCAATCGCAGCATCATCCGAAATACATTGTTATATTGGACTCGTAGGGCGTCCATCGATCTTTTGGTATGCCGGACCCACAGACTACCCGTGTAAAAACTCTGACAATATGACTTAAAAAGCGTGATTTTAACTTGGTCAGTACAACGGGAAAATCTGCGAGCCAGCATGTTACCTCGAACCGATAGAGCCCTACGCTCCCTTTCAACGTCTTCATCATCCTTAAGGTCGTCGGCGAGTAAATGTCCAAGATATTTAAACTTCGATACACGATTAATGTTCACGCCGTTAAGGGTAATATTAAGCTTGTTATCTGGACATTTACCGGCGGCCTTAAAGACCATGTACTCCGTTTTCTTCACATTATATATGAGCCCATGTTCCTTTGCGTATTTCTCACAAACTCTAAGTAGCTCTCTAATACCCTTCACCGTCGGGCTCAGCAGCACCATATCATCGGCGTAACTAATATTATTAATGCTAACGCCGTTCATGCGGCAGCCAATGCGCATGCTGCTAAGCCCGTCGATGAGGTCGTTAACATATAAATTGAAGAGTTTGGGAGAACTAAGCCCTCCCTGTCTCACCCCACTCTCCAACCTGTATGCTCCCGATAGAGAACTCGCCCACTTGACATGATTTGTCTGGTTACCATACCAGTATTCGAAAATCCTTAGGACTTCGACCGGTAAACCCCTGTTCCCCAACTTACTCCAGAGCACATCATATGACACAAGGTCAAAAGCTTTGGAGAGGTCAAGGAAACAGGCGTATACCGGCGTCCCGCGGTCTGTATAATACTGGATGGTATTCTTGAGACTTACGATTGCGCTTTCTGTAGACAGTCCAGGTCGAAACCCGAACTGAGCGTCGTGAAGATTTAGATATTTATCTAGGTAAGAATCAAGGAGACCATCCAGCATTTTCGCAATGATGGTTGCCAACGAGATAGGTCGGTAGTTATTTAAGTCCGAAACATCCCCAGTTCTGTTCTTCACAATGGGCACCACAATTGTTTTCATTAAGTCCAGCGGCAGGTGACAGTGACTTATACACATTGTGAAAAACATCGCCAGAACGTTCGGAAGGTGCACTCCTGCATGCTTTAAGTGTTCAACACTGAGTCCGTCATGACCTGGAGACTTGCCACCGCTCATCTTGCTCAGGACTTTCTTGACCTGTGTAGCAGAAAACAGAACAAGTGGCTTCTCTCCATTAGACGGCTTCTCTCCCGGAAGAGTGAAGACGCCCGTGCCACCTACGGACCCAGTATCGAACAACATGGTGGAAGGGCCAAGCGGAGACTGCACCCTAAAATGCCTGCTGAACATGTTGGCAATATTAACCGCCTCACCGACCCCCCCCACACACACCGGGAGACCAGGCCTAACCTCTTGTTTACGTGTAGCTTTCCAAAATTTATTAAAGTCTTTAGCCGATCGATGTTTGGCAAGAATGTCCATCTTTAGCTGTTCTTGGTTTTTTTGACACCAGTTAAGTCGACTTTTGAAAATTTTGCGGGACTCGTACATATTATTATATATAGGTCCAGATGTAGGTCGGCTACAGAGTACCCACATTTTGAAGTTAAGCCTGGCCTCACAGTGAGCTTCACGGACATGCTCGTTCCATCCACATAAATGTCTGGTCCTGGATTTAGATTTTTTATTTGGCATACCATTAGTGCTCACAGCAGCGCTACTTAAAATCTGTACAATCTGTTCATACATTCGGTCCAACAAAAGCTTATGTTCTTCTAAATCACATGAACCACGACCGCACCCTATAAATTCAGTAGGAAAAACAACATCACGTAGTCCTCTGTGACACAATTCGAGGTACTTACTTATCTGAGACTTATTTCTCTCTCCCCATATTACTGAGCTGCGGGGTAGGTCGCGCGTCATCAGTTTAGGCCTTACAATATCTTAATTACATTTAACTAAAAGAGGTAGGTGATCAGAAACAAACACATCTTCAATGATACCCACCTCAACAACGGTTAATGAGGGAGGCCTATGCCCAGCAGTGAAAGTGGACAGCAGTCATAGTTCAGGCTGAGTTGATGACTAAGTGTACCTATCATCAAAAGAGAAGCACTAAATACCTAACTAACGACACGGTTTTTAAATTGGGCTGGAATATTTTGGGCTTGACTCACCGTGTGAGTTTTCGTGATTGCCATACGGGGCGAAGCTGGGCGAAGGTTGACCTTGCTTTGGCTATTCTTGAAGCGATGTCTTCTTCAGTTCCTCCAAATTCTGACATTTATTCATTATCATTTCACATAATTTATAACAAATTATGTGAAATTATGGACCCGCTCCACTGCCTCCATGTCAATGAGTAAATAGTTAAAGGTGTTGGTTTCCCCGCACCTTATCTCCTGAGTCTTCCGGGTGTTTATTTTCAGTCCCGTCTTCATGGCCTCTTTTCGAAGGTCGTCCAGTTTTGATTGTCCAGCGCGGGCGTGACTAAGGAGACATAAGTCATCAGCATATTTTAGGTCTTCTAGGACGTTGTGTAGACCCAGTGGGGTCTACCCTTGTGAACCTAGTCACACCCTTGTGAACAAGCACCGCGGCATAGAGTGCTATGCCGCGGTGCTTGTTCACAAGGGTGTTCTGCATAATTCCATCGAGGACAATAAGGAATAGAAGAGGTGACAGAAGACACCCTTGGCGAACCCCTGCACAAACTGGTATGTCCTCCGAGACTAGGGCATCGTGAGTTACTCTACACGAATACTTCTTGTAGGTGGCCCTGATGAGGTTCGTGACTTTCTCCGGGACAATAAATTCACGCAAACGGTCCCATATACATGCTCAACTTGGCGTCAAAATATCTCTTGCGGGGGGTAAAACTGGTGCGACGAGAGGTGACGCGTGACGCTTGGAGATGTGCGAGTAAGTACTAGGGCGACTGCTCTTTGTCCATCGTGCTTATCGTGTTGACTGTAGCGACTGGGGAGATTGTAGTCACTGGGGCTACTGTGGCGACTGTGGTGACTATGGCAACTAGTGCTACTGTAGCGACTGTGGGGAAAAAGTTTTACATCTGCCCGGCGTCCCGTCACGGGTAAACTTTTTATAGAGATTTAAGAGTTCTTCCGCGATCATGGCTAGAAATTACGTAAAAATGATTATCTTCTTCTTATAGTGCCTCTCCAGTTATTGAAGGTCAGCGGTCATCAATGATTATCTAAACCTGAATAATGCGTAAGGAAGTGCTTATTAACGACCTCGGTAGCTCAATTGGTCTAATAGCCGGCTGAGGCTCAGGAGGTAGCGGGTTCGATCCCGGTGGGGAATAATTTACTTCTGTGATGATCTCGCATCCAAGAACGACTAACCAGTTGGCTACGTTATCAGCCTATCATGCATCTGCACGACCCTTGGTTACACAATGATGCAGTAAAATGTTCAGCTGCTGCAGAGAATATGGATTCTTAAAAGAAAAATCTGTATCCATCTTTAAATAAATCCGGCCAAGAGCAAGTTGGACTGGCGCAGCGAGGCGAGGGTTCCGTGCCTTTATACAATATAATTTAAATTTGGTTTATGTTAGTCGGAGTACCTTGACATTTCTTGTCTGAAAGCGGACCATTTTATTGTGTAGATCGTATAAACTTTAGATGATTTATAAATAACTATGCTTATTAGAGTACGTTTTTACTTTCCTGTAATCTTTACATTTACTTTTATTAGGTTAAAAAGTTTCAGGTGTTTATCTTTGCAAAGCTCAGAGCTAACGGTATTTTTTTCAGCATTTTTGTAAATATGTCGAAAACTCGACAAAAAGAAAAATATTATTTTTATTTATGTTCGAAAATGGCTTACATTTATGACCAAACATTACCAAGTAACTCTACTTAATTTTTTTTGGACCTTTTGTAATCGAAATATGTTTTTTTTTCAACAATTTATACTCGTAATGCGATATTAGCAAATAAGCGTCATCTAATACCATTTAATATGTCAAGTCGATACCATAATAGTTCCCAACATACTCATCTGTAGCAGACAGACAAAGTCACATCATAAGCGTTCCTTTTTTCCATTCTGCTTCGGAACCCTTAAACAGAATCACGTAATTCCTAGATCAGCAAGCGCTAATAATATTTTTCCCGCTGGGAAGTTTGCCAAAAACTAGGGATTCCGAAAGTGAAGTCTAGCTAAGAATGCATTTATTATAAGCAATCTGCCGCCACTCGTATGTTTCTTGGTAAACGTTATTTACGTGGCCTTATGTCGTGCGGTGCCGGCAGTAGAATGTTATCCCCCCGCTCATACCCATGGATGCAATAAGAGCCTGCTAAGGGATACCTCCGGAAAATGGGCAGCAAAGTCTTTCCGTGTATCAACATCCAGTACTGCGCTCGCTAACCCGCCTGCCAAGCGTGTTGAGTATGGCAACTACCCTTCACGGAGATCCATTAGGGAGGCCTGTGTTCAGTAGTGGACGTTTTAAGGCTGAAATGATGATGATGATGTCGTGCGGTGTCCGTTAGTGAAAAATAAACAACTTTACCAATCCAGGTTAAGTATGGTTTATGGTTTAAAACATTTATTTCCCTAAAAAAATAAAATTCACTTTTTAGAGAAATACAGGTTTCCTTAATTTAACTTTACCTCTGTGGCGCAGCGGGCGAAGTTCCGCCTGCTACGCAAGAGGTTGCGGTTCAATTCCCGCCTCGGGACAAATGTCTGTACGATCTGCAGATATTTGTTCAGGGTGTTCTGGCTGTTTTTCTATGTACATATAATAAAAATATGTATCTATGTAGTATAATGTGTTAAGTATATCAGTCATCTAGTACCCATAACACAAGCTCTGCTTAGCTTGGGACTAGATGATGCTGTTTGAATTGTACAGCACTATTTATTTATATTATTTATTTATTTATTTATTAACTAGTACTGATCATGGGAAGATTGTTGTCGTAATCACCACGCTTGTAGGCTGGTGTTGATACACGGAACGACGCTGCTGCAATTCTGGACGTATCTCATCATCATCATCACAGCCATAGGGCTGTCTACTGTCCACATCCACTGCTGGACACAAGCCTCCCTCATGCATCTTTATCACGTATTATTAATTTTGAAGTCGGGTTTTAGTTTAAATTATAAGAATTTAAACTAAAACCCGACTTCAAAATTAATAAATCCTTGACTTGTTGCTGAAAATCCCTAATCCGCTATACTGGGTGAATTATAACACCCGAAAGGGGGGGTTTTAGCCCATGAAAACAAGTAGTTTTAGAAGGAGAAATAGTCGCAAATTCGTATATGTATATTTTTTCCATTTTTTTACATATTTTATTTATAATTTTACTAGATGGTGTGATGTGAAAATGATCCTGAGGTCATAATCAGATGTTTTTTAATTTTTAATTAAAAAAAATACATTTTTATTTGTACCTGCAGGGCAACTCCTTGCGAAGGTCAATGACCCTGTCAAGAATCAGCTGGCTTTTAGGTTGTCATTATCGTATAATCAGCTGTCGAAATTACTTAGCTGTTGGCGGGCGGGCTCGGACGGACGGACGGACAGACATACAGACAAACAGACGGACTTCGGAGTCTTAGTAAAAGGGTCCCGTTTTACCCTACGGTTACGTAACCCTAAAAAAGACGTCAGATAAGAAGATGTGAGAAGAAATGAATAACCTTATCAAAAAATTTACAGTCCCGGTGGGATTCGAACCCACGTCTGTCAAATCGATACTTAACGCTTCCTTAAGCTGGAAGTGCTTTGACCGCTACGCTACCAGAACCCATCTCGGGACCCGCTGAAATTCTTGATAAGGTGATGTCGGCTTGCGCACCGAGGGTTCCGTGCCATCATACAATATAATATATGACAAAGGCGGTTTTATATTTGTTGGAGAGCCTTGACAGCGCCATCTCTTGTCTGATAGCGGAACTTATGTAAATTTTTACACTTTCGATGATTTCTAAAAAAGTATGCTAATAAGAGAGATGGTAATAAATTTCCTCTAATCTTTACATACACTTCTAATAGCAATAAAAGTTTCAGAGATTTATCTCCGCAAACTTCGGAGATAAGGGGGGGAACGCTATTTTTTCAACATTTTTGTAAATAACTCAAAAACGATACGACTTAAAGGAAAACTAAAAACTGTTTATTAATGTGCAAATGAATACCTGTCATATAATACCCCACATCACCTAAAAACTACACAAAATTTTTGAAAACCCCTCTTCCACCCCCCTTGTCTAAAAAACTATGCAAATTAGAGAGTTCGCTTTAATTTTCCTATAAATTTTACATACACTTCTATTAGCTATAAAAGTATCTCTGCAAAATTCGGAGATAAGGGGGGGGGGGGGGGGAACGGTCGTTTTTTCAACATTTTTGTAAATAACTCAGAAACGATACGACTTAAAGGAAAACTAATAACTGTTTACTAATGTGCAAATGAATACCTTTCATATGATACCCTTCACAGCCTAGTAACTTCACCTAAAAATTTTGAGATCTCCTATCCGCCCCCCTGCAATATTTTATATATGCTATATTAGTAAAAAAGTGTTGTCTTTTACCATTTTAAATTTCAAGTCGATAGCATTAGTAGTTCTCGAGATATCCAGTTGTGACAGACAGACAGACAGACAGAGTGATTCTATAAGGGTTCCTTTTTACCATTTTGGTTCGGAACCCTAATAACAAACTATATGTGAGAAGAAGGTTCTCACTTTTTTTTCTGAAGTCGGTTAAAAAAACGAACCTATAAGTCATGCATGACACAAATTCGACTTGCCATCACAAACTGAAGTCAAATGAAGACGACATAAAATGAAAATAGCGGATCTTTTCAAATTCGGCTCGAGTTACGTCCCAGGTTATTATACTACCTGGACGTGTTGCCAGGGCCAAAATTAGGACGGAACGATTTAGTAAATTTATAAGTTTTTTACTGTGGGGTGCCGGCAGTAGAATGTTGCCCCTCCTATCTTACTCGCGGATGCAGTAGGAATCTGCTAAGGGATACCTCCTGAAGATGGGCAGCAGCTTATTTCAACCAAAATATGCCAAGCGTGGTAAGTATGGCAACAACCTCTCATTGGCCATGAGGGAGGCTTGTGGCATGTCAAAATAATACAAGGAATTGTATATTAATCATTATAATAAAATATCAGTCGTGAGGTGCCGGCAGTAGAATGTAACCCCCCCCCCCCCCTTTCTTAGTCGTGGATGCAGAGTCTCCAAGATGAGCAGCAGCGTCTTTCCGTGTATCGACATCCCGTACTGCACTCGACTGCCACGCGTGGTGAGCACAGAAAAGAGGAGAGTTTCTGGTGTTAGTGTTTTATTAATAGTTTTACAAATAATTTCGTGATAGATAATTGTAAATAAATATCGACAATCAAACTAGATAAGTTCGATTCATTTCGTTTAAGTTCGATTTATTTTATTTCAAAACAGTTTTTCTATATGAAAGTTACTGCACTAAGGGGGCGGTACCCATCAATGAAGTATTCTATTATCTGTAGTAAAGTTTACCGGAAAAAAACACAGAACTACATCGGCGCGAGCTGTAAAAATTATCATAGACACACTTATAGTTAGTGTTATGTGAAAATGATACTAGGGTCAAAATAGGTTTTTTTTAGATAGTGTAAGCCATCATTTTAAATAAATTCAGTAATCCATGTATTCACTATGTCTGAAAGCAAGCTTTGCACCTTTTTGTAACCTAGTATTCACTATTCATGTTATTTACTGTCATTAATAAAACGGGTGTGTCCCACTGTTATAAAACGGGTGTGTCCCACTGTTATAAAACGGGTGTGTCCCACTGTTATAAAACGGGTGTGTCCCACTGTTATAAAACGGGTTTGTCCCACTATTATAAAACGGGTTTGTCCCACTGTTATAAACGGGTTTGAATCTGTAAGCAAATAAAACAAAATGTTATGATAGCAAATGTTTATTTTAGCCAACTATAATTGTCATTTATTGTTTTAGAATAATAATTTATATGGTATATACCTACTGTACTCTATAAATACCACAAAATGAAAATCAAGACCTGTGTAAACATAGCATAAGAAATTTAATTAGATCACAATAAGCACTGGTTCATTTGCAAAAGACAAATATTGTATAAATGTATTTAGTATTCATTAAATTTGTGTACTACATGCATTACGAGGACGTAATATTGTCAGGAAAGGCCGACTGCGGATGTGAAATCGAATGTGATGTGATGGTTAATTTTTAAGTTTCTGGTTTTAAATTGTAAATTTGGTCAAAATGTTTGGCTGATTATGATAAACTTTTATTTTAATTTGTTTCAAAAGGTTATTTTGAAAGGCCCTTTGTATTATCTTTTCTATTAGAACACTGTTCCGAGGGCGTAACCATTTGTCAGGAAAGGCCGAGTGTAAGCCATCATTTTAAATAAATTCAGTAATCCATGTATTCACTATGTCTGAAAGCAAGCTTTGCACCTTTTTGTAACCTAGTATTCACTATTCATGTTATTTACTGTCATTAATAGTAACTTTTACAATATTTTAACCGCAATCTCATGCATTAAATATAATTGATATTTTCAAATGTAAACAACTGACTTGTGACAGCTGGTCTTGACGTTGACATTTCGTTTTAAATCATTCCATGGTATCTGTCACAGTGTGGCCACAATTAAAATAATTTATAAGAAAGGTTACGAATCGGATACGTTAAGACTAGTGCTGCCATCTGTCGCGGGAGGGACGGTCTGACGAATGTCGGTCGGCCCGACCAAGCGGGGAGGTAGTTGAACAAGAGTATAAAATAAGAAATTAAGATTGTACAGCTCTCTTTTCCTTGTCGTCCGCTGATGAATAAACTGGTATCGCTGCTTCTGTCTTTCATTCAACAATAGATATAAAATGCTTTATAGCACACCTTAAATAAAACAAATTAACAAAAAAAAAGAGAAACACTAAACATAAAGTGACAATCGGCGGTCTTATCGCTAAAGAGCGATTTTATTTTAATAACAAAAAACCACTTTGTGGTTATAGGTATTTTTATTTGAACTTGTACGGCAACTCTTCACGGAGTTCAATGACTCAATGACTCTTTGACAAGAATAAGCTGGCGTTTAGTTTGCCATTATTGTATAATCAGCTGTTAAAGTTAAAACTTTCGTGGTCTTTTCTTGAATGAATATAACTGAATCCTGAAAAGTCTTAGAACAAAAGTTGATTCTTGGGATGGTCAAATCACCCACTTTCGGCTTAGTACACATGCTATGATATAGCATATACCGTATACACAGGGTGTATATTATACACCCTGTATATACGGTCGAAAGGTTATTGAGAAACTTCTTCCTTTTTTCGTTGGTTAAAAACGAGCCGGAAATTCATGACACAAAATTGGACTTGCGATCATAAACTGAAGTCAAATAAATACGGTTTATAATGAAAACAGCTGATCTTTTCAAAATTAGCTTGAGTTACGTCCCAGAATATTACGATACCTGGACGTGGTTGTAACAGGGGCGAAATCAGGACGAAAGATTCAGTATTTTTTTTTCAGTAAATTCAATGAATTTACCATAACGTTACAAATAAATGTTGGCATTACACATTACATTACATATATACAAGAGATTAATTATATAACCCTAGGTGCAGTTACAATTTGTAGCCATAAGATATTTCGACACCTGCAAGGAAAATCATTGTAACTCACTTTTTAGCCGAATTGAGTTACAATCATATTCATGCTGAGCGTTTGAAGCTCAATTTTTCAATCTGATACTCGTATCTCTATCCCTTCTGGTTATTGATTTAGAATGTGGAAAAACATCGTAAGTAATGACCGATAGAAGTTAACAAAATGGTATCTGAAGTTACGCAAAATAATCTTGCCCATTAATAATAAAATAACAGTAAAAAAACTGCAACACGTTATACATTTATTTTCTTCGTCTGTTTTAAACAATTTTTGATAGATCTATAATTGTAACAAGAGATACAATGTTTTCATATCCAAATATTTTTTTCTAATAGTAAGTTTAACGATGTTAACTTGAGTTACAATTACTTTCTTCGTAATAGTCCGCATGTTTAGTTTAAAATCACACTCGATAATTTGACATACAATGTTATTACGTGGGACTCTCTCCGCACGCGCTATCCCTTGTTCGTTTGGCAACTTATTTGATTGAGTACTTTGCTGTTTGAACTGTTGTTTCCCACTGTTTTTTGCGAAAAAGTGTAATTTTATGTGATAAATGATATTAACAGATGTTGAAAATGAGTCGTTGCAGTAGGATAATTGAGTTAGCCTTAGCTAAAAGTGAAATAACTGATCCAACGGACGCCAATACAGTATTTCGTGTGTATGTACTTTTGGTACCTACCTACCGTGTTTAAGCCTGTGATACAATTTCTTTGAAACAATTATTGCTATCATACTTTGAAGTGTGATGTTTATTTAGATGAAAAGCCTTCTTTAAGTATTGATGCCGAAAATAGTTGCAAAAAAGTTGGACCACCACCGGCAATTTTTATGGAGACAGGTGCGTAAAATGAAATATGTATATAACCTAACTTCTAATCTAATTTTAAATTTTACTAACTCTTATTCTTTATGTGAGCAGATTTGTTAAGTGTTCCAAAAAACATGTTACTGCCAGCTCAATTGCTTCAAGTCGACGTAAGTGTTCTCTATATATAATTTTTTTCTAGGGGAAGAAATACGTACCTGTAAGACAATTTTTCTGAACACCCTTTCGATAAGTGACATGTGGGTACAGACACTATTTCAAAAAATAGATAAATCTGCTACGGGATCTTTTTCCTAAGACCAGATAGGCACTCACAGGACGCGAAAAAATGCTATTCCAGATCAAGTCAAACAGTCCATTCGCGAACATATCTCACAAATACCAGTGATAGATTCACACTATGTTTGACAACGCTCATCAAAACTTTATCTCGGTGAACAGCTAAACCTGCCAAAATTACATCAACTTTATCTGGAATGGATGAAAGAGGTCCGTTCGGATCAAGCTGAAATAGCAACAATACGACAGTATAGAGAAATATTTTGCACTGAATATAATATGGACTTCGATAAACCAAAAAAATATATGTCCCGTGGGGTACCGGCAGTAGAATGTTGCCCCTCCTCTCTTGCCCGTGGATGCAGTAAGAGCCTGCTAAGGGATACCTCCGGAAGATGGGCAGCAGCGTCTTTCCGTGTATCAACATCCCGTACTGCGCTCACCAACCCGCCTGCCAAACGTGGTGAGTATGGCAACTACCCCTCATGGAGATCCATGAGGGAGTCCTGTGTTCAGTAGTAGACGTTTAACGGCTGAAATGATGAAAATGATGATGATCTATGTCTCAATTGTGACATATTTAAAAATGCTGGTGGTAACGAAAAACTTAAGCTTGATTATGAACAAGCTTTGCATATTGCCAATAAAAATGTTGAAAGGTCGTTAAAAGATAGCGATAAGCAAAGAGCAAAGCAATCTAATGATGTTGTGACTGCTTGTTATGACTTACAAAAAATACTGAACACTCCACAATCTGAAGTTTCAGTATTTTACTACAAAATGAAACTTGCTGCCTATAATTTTACGATTTACGACATAGGTAAAAATAAAGGACACTGCTACTTTTGGGATGAAACTATAGGACGCAAGGGATCAAATGAAAGAAGTAGTTTTGTGTTCGACTTCATTAAGAACAAGGTTCAAGAGGGGTTTACGGAGTTTAATTTTTATCCTGACATCTGTGGCGGCCAAAATAAAAATATAATTGTGGTAACAATGTACGCATATGCGGCCAAAACGTTGAACATCACCATAAACCACCTACTTCGAAGTTGGACATTCGCAGTCAGAAGGTGATGCAATGCATGCACTGATTGAGCGTAGGAAGAAAAACAAAGTGATATACATTCTCCAACAGTGGGTAACATTAATTAGATGCGCAAAATCTACCGGTGAACCCTACGCTGTAACTGAAGTCACCCAAGACCTTTTATATTGGACTATAAGCAACTTATAGTGAATTACAATAATTGGGAAACCGATATAAACAATAAAAAGGTCTCATGGAGCAAAATTATGCACATTCGCTGTGCCAGGGATCAACCCAATATGTGAAGTTTCCAGTTTGATTCTTTGTGTGACAATAAGATGACTATAGATTTAGTTGGCCAAAGAGGCAAACGAGCAACTCGTCGCACATACACGGGAGCTCAAAATATTAACAGTCAAGAGATGCCTCACACCATTCCGAGGGCCTGTAATGCACCTTTACCCCTGACAGCAGCAAAATACAAGGATTCGATGAGCTTGTGCAAAAGTAATGCGATTCCAGAAATGTATCGATTTTTTTAAAATTTGCCGAATTTGAATTGTTTACAGCAGAAAGACAACTCCGATTCTGATTTTATACAAAATACAAATACAAAATACAAAATAATTTATTAGCCAAAGTTAAAAATTTTACAATACATGTTTGACAGTGGTCCCCGCACGAGGCAAGCCTGTATCGCGGGAGACCTCATTACAGAGTTTTATGGAGACTGATATTGAATTAAGTTGCTATTACAAATTATAAGAATAAATGCATTGAGTTTTTCATTGAAATCGTAACTCTAAGTAAAACAAAATAACATTTTTAGTATGGTATCTCAGACATACAATTTTTACCTTTTAGATCGCAAGTTGATACTTACATTATTACATTGTATGTCTGAGTAACGATGTTAGTATGTGTAACGTAACATTGTGGCATATCATCGTAAGTCATAAATTAGCATGAAAAAGAGCAATTTGTCGCAAGATATATGTATAATATCTTAGATCAACCCTTAGCGATACAAATTATCACAGTTATTTTACTTTAAGTCATATTAAAAACCTACAGGATTTTTTTGAAACTTTGACTCACTCTCCTGTAAAGTTGCTAAAAATTAGTTACAATGTTTTTCCTTGCAGGTGTCGATTTTATTCATCATCATCATCATCTTAGTCATAGGATATCCATAGCTGGACATAGTCCTCCTTCATGGATCTCCAAGAACTGCTCATGAGGTGTTGCCATACTCACCACGCTTGGTAGGCGGGTTGGTGAGCGCGGTATGGGATGTTGATACACGGAAAGACGCCGCTGCCCACCTTCCGGAGGTATCCTTAAGCAAGCTCTTACTGCATCCACGGGCTTGAGAGGAGGGTGACATTCTACTGCCGGCACCCCACGGCATGGTTTATAATTCATTATCAAATACGTTTTATTATTATATATGTCGTATCTTTACGATTTAAATCGTTATAAAACCTTCATAATGCATGGCGACATAAAGTAGGTGCATAAAAACTATTTGCTTGGGTTGACTCCAAACTCTGACAACCGCAAAGTCATTGTATTTTTGGAAACAACTCATTTCGTTATTTTATAATTATCTTTTCTAAATTTGATAACAAAACTGTATAACGTCGGTGATACTTCAAAACCGCTTATGAGCACTTTGTAAATACCACGTATCTGCAAAAGTAGCAAAATTGAATTATCGCGCCAAGGGATTCCTCACGCTAATTTGCAATCTAAGGGGTTAAGGCTTATTATCTGTATAATACTTATAAAGTAGGGTATAGAGACGTCTCAAAAGAGTTCAGTCAAAAAAACATTCAGAAACTGTTTAAATATAACGTATTATTTTCCTCCTGTAAAATTTTGAATATGTAGGTAGATACGCGGTATATGCAAAGTGCTCATATGCGGTATTGATGTATCACCGACGATATGAAAGTCTTGTTCTGATTATAGAAGAAGTACAGACCAAAGTTCTGAACGTTTGTGCTAATTTCCTTAGGCTCACGGTTTTCCACCATGAAATGTCTGAAATTGGTATCGAGGTCTATGTCGCGTTTACACCTATAATTAACATAACATATTTTTTTGTTTTCTTGTTTTCATAAAACAAAATGCGATATGTTTAGAAAGGTGTAGAAACTATAAAGTTGACTGAAAACCAGCACTCCCTAGCCTAGCCTCCCTTATGTGTAGGAGCATAATGCTGAATCAGGCCCCATTGGACTCAGACAACTTTATGGCCTGGTACCAGGGTTGTTCACTATTAAAATTAGTATTATTTTGACCCGCTGATTGAGCTACTTAAATATTTAACTAGGTAGTACTCTTAGATTAATATTAAAAATAAGCCCAATTTTTATTCTAGCTGTTTTTAAGTTTTGTGTGTGTCTAATGTTTTTCTTCTTCAGGTTTCTTTACGTGCCCTGAATCCGTTCACGTAGCGTTTTACCAGGCGGCCATTTTGTCCCACCTGATCATAAAAAATAATTGGATAGCAAGACGTTACGGCAACGGTCCATAGACCAGGAGAAGGGAGGTTTCAATTAGATCCGGCAGGTATTTGCTAGCGATTACCGGATTTTAGAATAATTTGATTTATTAAAAAATTCTCACAGTTGACTGCAATATTTCAGAAAATATACAGGGCGTCCCAGAGCCACTTGGAGGGAAAATGCCCTAGATAATTGTGAACAGAGAATTTTAATAAAAGAAGACTTAATTTTGATTAAAGAAACATTTTAAGTGCATTCAAAGTTTTTTTTAATTATCGCCTGTCTGAACAGGAAATCGAACCCGCTAAATGATACAAAAAAAAAAACAGCCGTAATATTAAGATATCGATGAAAAGTCCTTATTCATTTATTTATATTTATTTTATGTCGGTATGGGGTAGGGTGTTTAGTAGTAGATTTTTTTTTTTTCAAAATCAAAAAATATTTATTTTGGAACAATAAATAAATAAGATACAATAAACAATTTGATAAACGATGATGACTGCAATAGTTATAAACAGTGACGCAGTCACCAACGCCCACCTCGTGGTACAACAGGAAAGTATACCTCTACAATTGTTCCAGCTTAGGTACTATAAATTAATTTGTATCTACTTCTGAAGGAACATTTTAGAATGGTAGTAGAATCGGCAGTAGAATGAAGCCACTCCTCTTTTTCCCGTGGGTGCAATAAGAATCTACCAAGGGATACCTACACACGGAAGATGTCTGCAGCGTTTTTCCATGTCTTAACATCCCGTACTGCATTCGCCAACCTGCCTGCCAAGCGCGGCGAGTATGGGAACAACCCTCTCATGATCTTGGAAATCTATGAGGGAGGCCTACATATGTCCAACAGTGGATGTGGATAGCAGTTCTACGACTGAGATGATGATGTCGGTATGTATTTTTGACCTACGATGCCACCCACACTGGTGCTATCTGAAAACCAGCGCTGCTTCTAAAGAAGCAGCATCAAGCTGGGATTCATACCTATGCGCATTTCCGTGTATTAGCATCCCGTACTGCGCTTGCCAACACCCCTGCCAAGCGTGGTGAGTAAGGCAACAACATCCCTCATGATTTTTTACGGCTAAATGACGAGACAAACCGCAGGCCTTGAAAATCCTTGAGGCCAATATCCAGAAGTGGACGTCTTGCGGTCGAAATGATGATGATTCCGGTTTCACAGCTTATAGATCGTATGTCCTCATGATTTTTATTTTTATTTATTTTTTATATTGTTGGAAGACAAACAGTACTTAATAACTAAAAAACTTATCTACGAAAGTAGCTATTTACCATTAAAGTGTCTCCACATATTGAGTCGAAATATAGCTTGCTTGGTAATAAAATTATCAGGTTAAATATAAAGACCAAGAAAAAATAATTGAAAACCATAACGAAACAAAAGAAACAAGGTAAAAAGCAGCTAAGTGGCCTCGCAAAACCAGCGTTTAGATAAAATATTTTTAATTTTAGGGGCCTTTGTTATAAAAAGGTCTAGTTCTCGGATATCACTTTAGTTATTATATATGATATTGGTGATCCATGAAGGAGGCCTATGTCCAGCAGTGGATGTAGACAGAAGTCCTACGGCTGAAATGGTCATTACCTATTTAGGCCTCATGCAATCAGAAAAATAGTTCTGTAAGGAGTGTTCTCTTAATTATAGTTTTTTTTATGCTTTCCTGTGTGACTGTAACTTGCCTTGTTTCTCTTGTCTTTGTATAATGTGTGTTTTTGTGTGAATCAAATTATATAATTTTTTTTTTATTTATTTCACTAATATTATAAAGCCGAAAGTTTGTTTGTATAGATGTATGGTTGTTTGTTACCTCTTCACACAAAAACTACTCTACGGATTGAGCTGATACTGTGTTGTAGGATTGACACATAGGCTACCTTTATCCGGGTACAACGCATGCAAAGCAGCGGATATAAGCTAGTTTTTTATAAAACTTTATTTATTTGCAATATGAGTATACTCATTTCATTGTTTTTTAGAAACATTTATTTATTTTCATAATCCTTAATATTGAAAACCATTAAAATTATATAGGTAATATATAAAAATAAATTTAAAAACTAAGGCTACAGAAACATTACTAAGAGATCCATCTCGGTTGTAGGACGCCCCCTGCTGTCCAGCAGTGGGCGTCCTGATGACGATCCTGGTTCTAAAACTTATTTACCTCGTGATGTTACATTACAAATAAAACAAATGTTTATGTTATATAGAACCCTAAGCGCTCACACATAAGACTCAATGCCCTTTAAAAACACAAATGACAGAGAGCCAGAAAGTCGAACAGAAAGAAAACTCACAATTACCAAAGTTCTGGAAAAGTCGGGAAACTTCTCAAAGGTAATTTATAGGGTTTTCAAGAGTTTAACATCAAACGGCTATGGAATTTCACAAATGTTTTGTTTTTCTGTGTAAGAAGCTATTATTAAATTCGCTTCCACCAAGCCGAATTTAGAAATATGTTTTCCACCTATATACGGTGTAATATTAGATGTGTACGAGTACTTACCCAAAAGCAGCGTTGGCGTGGTATGTACGATGACTTAGTGGTATGATATGACCAGACCCGGATGAAGGGATCCAGGGCCACTAGACACTTGGTGTTTGAGGGCCCCATTGCCTTACAATATTTTCTACATGAACCATGATTTTATATATTTATTTATGAATGTTTCGCCATGAAGGTCCCTAGACTTGGAGGGCCCCTAAGCCCGGGCCTTGTGGGCCTAGGGGCTAATCCGGGCCTGGATATGACTTTAAATCCGTAAGGTCGTAGGTTTGGTGCTGTAACGGTGAAGGAAAACATTGTGAGGAAACCCGCGGCTTAATCAGCTCAGACTTATAGACCTGTTCTTTCCTCTGACTATGCTTAGAGGATGGTGTAGTTACTAGGCAAGCCTAATCCATTTAACAATGTCCTAGACACTGCAGTGTCTCGTATAAACAGCATGAATACCAGTTTCTAATTCTCTATACATTTTCATTAATAAACCGTACTTACCCAAATAGGACGCTAGGCCCAAGAAAACAAGTCTCTCTGAAGAGGAAAAAAATCGGTATTTCGTATTTATTTAATGTTTTTTATTAACATTTTTACTAGCTAGTTAATGTGTTAGAACATGATCCTAAGCACACCATTTTTATTTTAAAAAATACCGCTCTGTGGTTTAAGATATTTTTTTTATTTCCATGGCAACTATTTGCGGAGATACCTGTCGAGAATCGGCTTACGTCTTGCTAGTCATTATGAAGTTAAAACTTTCGTGGTCTTTTCTCAAATGAAATCACTGAATTAAGTGTCCCTTGAGGTCGTCAGAATCCCTTTTCGGGTTAATACACAGTCATATTATAATATACACTGTATAACAAGGCTCATTCAACATATCCCTTGTGACGATTAATAATTAGACTTTTAGACCAAAAATTCCCCTTCCCGCTCTCGAAGGTGACGCAAAGGGGATTGCTGGAAAAAAATTCCATCATATTTAATCATTAATCTCATATTTAAAATTCTTATATGCTATTATGGCCCATGACTATGTCCAATTCTTAAGTTTAAATACCACACAATACGAATCCTTAAGCTCTCTAAGGTGTTTAATTGGTCCGTAAAGGCAGCGTCGCTTTAGAGCAAAGTCTCTTACTTGAGCGGGCTTACCACATGACTGTTTAAAAATGGCCAGTCTTACTTCATCAGCTCAGCCATAGAACGTCCACTACTGAACACAGGCCTCCCTCATGGACCTCCATGAGGGGTAGTTGCCATACTCACCACGCTTGGCAGGCGGGTTGGTGAGCGCAGTACGGGATGTTGATATACGGAAAAACGCTGCTGCCCATCTTCTGGAGGTGTCCCTTAGCAGGCTCTTACTGCATCCACGGGAAGAAGAGGAGGGGTAACATTCTACTGCCGGCACCCCACGGCAAGTTACATATGTACATATATACATACAGGGCAAGCTAAATATAAGCTTGTTAGATAGCATAAATAACAGCTAATTATATGAACACGATTTATTGTTTTAAATGAAGAAAATTAATTTATCGTTGGCAGTACATCGGTAAAACAACATCCTATTAGTATTACTAAGACTCCAATGTCCGTCTGTCTGTCCATCTGTCTGTCTGTCGGTCACCAAGCTGTATCTCCTGAACCGTGATAGCTAGTCAGTTGAAATTTTCAGAGATGATGTATTTCTGTTGTAGCTATAACAACAAAATAATCTAATAAATATTTAAAGGGGGCTCCCATACAACAAACGTGAGATATTTTTGCCGTTTTTTGCTCAATATTGATAACGGCAACATGTAGACGCTTGAAATATTTACTAAATATTTAGTTGTATATTTATTATACAGGATAGTAGTTGCTTAGCCAATATCTAATGCTATGGAACACTTCGTGCGTGAGTTCGACACGCAGTTTCCGCGGATTTCTATATATTATTACAGACAAAGAAAATGATGTTTATTTCATTCCCCAAAAAAATACCAACTTGCTTATTGACATTATGGCCTACAAATTATGTTTATTTATTTCGATACAAAACCATCAAAGCACTTATTGCTTTCCGAATGGAAATAACGTACAGTGAGCCAAGAAAATGTTCTACCAGTTTCTGCAAGATCCAATTATCAGTAAGGTTGACTTTTCGCCAAAAGCCGGGTTTGCGGGATTAAATAACGTAGTCCAATTATTTCACTTTCAAAAGACTCGTGAGTTTCACTATTCAATAATATGTTAAACGGGTTTTCTACACACGTTTTTCGTTGAAATCAATTTGAACGAAGATTTATTTCGCTACAAACCGAATAATTAACATGAGTAGAAAACTAGTTTAACTTAACAATGAGTAGTATAATTAGACCAAAGCAAACACTTTAATAACGGAAATCACACCAAAATGAATCTCACAGTAGATTCACACTAGAGCACTTCTTCACAGAACACTGATTAACACTATAACCACTTGTTCACAAATCACTGATCAACAATATAGCACTTGTTTTCACTTTGAAGCCGCTCGGATATATGTATAGTCATAGTGTCATTTCACATTCGTAGCCAGAGAAAGACTGTCCGCTTCGCAAACACGCTTTCGTTTTTATAATGCACTTATTAGAACATTCTAGTAGCAGAAGCAACTCTCAGAAGCGTTTTACAAACAATAGATTTGATCGATAACTTTCCTTTACTGACGTTCTAAAAATATAAATATATGTAGACAACATGAAATTTTACCTTACCTTAGTGCTGTCCATTTCTAACATGTTACATTTAAACGATTCCTTTCTCGATCTTTCGCTACTTTAAAAGTCGTTCGTGTTCGCCGCAAGAGTATATGCCCCCAACTTTCAATCCAAAGGCCGTAAGTTCGATACCGGCCGTGCACCAATGAATTCTTCTTTCATGAAAAACTGAAACTTTAAGGTGCCTTGTAGAGAGGCTTAACAATTTTCGAATTATTTTTCAGTGTTTTTCAAGTGCTTATTAGATATAGGTTAGCGGATTTCTGACTATATATTTGTTGTTCATTTAGATGTGAACATCTAAATAAACAACAACCGAAACCTCAACTAACCTCCGTAGAGTAGTAGTAGACCTCCGTCTCAATCATTTATATTAGCTGTGTTGTGTATCCTCTTACTCATTTAAATTGTTGATAATTGTTTTTCCTACGAATTCTGTTATGTAATTACGTACCTATATTTATATATGTATATATATCTTACTAGCCCTCTAGCTTCAATAATTTCTATTTTTATTTATAAGACCAATATGTGGATAGCGCAGTGGACTACATTGTTAATAATATTATGCTTATAATTAAGTATTCTAATATTGTAACCTTTACTATACACAATGTTGTCGTTTGTTATTCGTAAAATAAATAAATAAAAATTAATAAATGACCTCAACCGTAGGTGAACCACATTTTTGGCCGACTGTACATGAACATCGTCAAATCTTATTTAGTAAACTAGATGCTTCCCGCGGCTTATTCTTATATTTTTGTTATAATTTTACTAGTTGGTGTGATGTGAAAATGATCCTGCGGTCATGATCGGTTTGTTTTTTTACTTTTTAATAAAAAAAGACCTGTTTGTGTTTACAGGTATTTTTATTTGTACCTGTACGGCAAATCTTCGCGGAGGTCAATGACCCTGTCAAGAATCAGCTGGATTTTAATATGTCATTTATCGTATAATCAGCTGTTGAAGTTATTATATAATCTACTAGATTCTGCCCGCCGCTACGCATGCGTTGTACCTGAATAAAAAGTAGCCTCTGTGTTAATCCTGGTCAACATCAATACGTTTGCAAAGTTTCAGCTCAATCCGTAGACTAGTTTTTGCGTGAAGAGGTAACAAACCTCCATCCAATCAAACTTTCAGCTTTATAATATTAGTGGAATGACGGGGTCGACCGAGGAAGTGTTGGCGTGATAAGCTTATTACCTTTTACATAGGATGGTGGGAGTCTGCAAAGGATGGAGATGGTTATAAGACTTTAGTGGAGACTTTTGCCCTGCAGTGGGACAACAAAGGTTAAATAATAAATATATTATTATAATATTTTTTATACTACTAAATCACGAGACAAGCCAAAGGCCCACCTAATGTTAAGCGGTAACCTCTACCTATAACAATTGCAATGCCGCGGTGATCACGTTCACTAAGCACGTGACCAACGCTGCACTGCAATGCGCCCGTCACCCTGAGACAGAGTTGTAAGGTCTCATGTGCCCGTAATTTCACCGACCCCTTGCCCTTCAAACCGGAACACAGCAATGAAGACATTGCTGCTTGGCGGCAGAAAAAGGTATGGTGGCAGAACTTTCCCGGATGAACCTTTCACAAAAAGTTCTACTACTAGTAAACTACTACTACTGATATACGGTACGATACGATGATACGATAGAGGACGGACACCCTGAACAAATATCTGCAGATCGTACAGACATTTGTCCTGAGGCGGTAATCGAACACGCAACATCTTGCATTGCAGGCGAACCTTACCCCGCTGCGCCACATAGGTCGTCGTCGAAATAAAAACTATCAAATAAGATCTGTAGTTATATTTTTATTATTTTTAATAATTACATATTAAATTAAGATATGCCAAAATACAAGTAAACCCTAGTTTGGGTACCAATGTTTTTCCAACAAGCAGCATGATTGTAACCATCATTCATTATTTCAGCCATTAAACGTCCACTGATGAACACAGGCCTCCCTCATGGATCTCCATGCGGGATAGTTGCCATACTCACCACGCTTAGCAGGCGGGTTAATAACAGCAGTACCTATTGGATGTTGATACACGGAAAGACGCTGCTGCCCATCTTCCGGAGGTATCCTTCAGCAGGCTCGTTGGGTATAAGACGAGTGGTAACATTCTACTACCGGCACCCCACTATCATTTATCATTAATTATGTCTAATTATGCAACTGGAAAACTGATTTGTAAGATTTGTTTATACGAAATAAATTTATCTTTATCTTTATAAGACTGTTCTGCCAGTGAAAGCCTTGTCGCAATCGGTCTAGCCGTTTCGGAGAATAGAATAGAATAGAATATACTTTATTGTACACCATGACAAACAGGAAAACAAAAAACAGAAATAAACACAATTTACAAAAAGTGGGACAATGGGCGGCCTTATCGCTAAAAGCGATCTCTGCCAGGCAACCTTTGGATGGACACGAAAAGTTGAATATGAGAAGACGGTGGCGTACTTAGAAGCACAAGTACATCGAGCAATAAATAAATAAATATACTTACATTATATACACATATACATATGTATATGCCTACTTATTTACATACTACATATTTTATATTTATCGGAGATAATTATAATATCCGCACTTTGAGGACAGACGAAAAGATCGTTGAGCTGGAAGAAGAAATGAGTAGGTTACACTGGGACATTTTAGGATTATCAGAAGTCCGTAGAGAGGGCGAGGACACGATATCCCTTAAGTCCGGTAATCTACTCTACTACCGGGAGGGCGACCAACAGTCCCAAGGTGGTGTCGGGTTTCTCGTTCACAAGTCACTCATTAACAACATTGTCACCATCGACAGTGTGTCGAGCAGGGTCGCATACCTAACACTCAGAATATCTAAAAGATATTCGCTGAAGGTCGTTCAGGTATATGCGCCGACCTCGTCACACCCAGATGAAGAAGTAGAGTCTATGTATGAGGACATCAGTAGGGCCATACATACAAACAAAACTCACTTCACTGTTGTTATGGGGGACTTCAATGCAAAGTTAGGCAAGAGAAGCGATGATGAGTTGAGAGTGGGGCAATTTGGGTATGGGCAACGGAACCCCAGGGGACAGAGGCTGGCCGATTTTCTGGAGAAAGAAGGACTCTTTATGATAAATTCTTTCTTCCAGAAGCCGCCTCACAGGAAATGGACCTGGATGAGTCCCGATGGTTCCACGAGAAATGAGATTGATTTCATCTTGACCAACAAGAAACGGGTATTCAATGATGTCACTGTGATTCACAGGGTGAAAACCGGAAGTGATCACCGAATCGTTAGAGGCACATTGAATATGAACGTTAGACTTGAAAGGTCCCGTCTGATGAAATCTACGCTCCGACCCACTCGTGCACATATCCAAAACCTCGAGAGCTTTCAACTCGAACTTTCAAATCGCTTTGATTGTCTGGGTCTCGAAGAACATGCATCAGTGGACGAGATCAATAACAGGTTCGTAGAAACTGTCCATACGGTGGGGTCTCAGTTCTTTAAGACGCCCCGTACAAAAAGACCTCAGAAACTCTCTGATGACACTCTTAACCTTATGGCTGAACGACGCTCATTACGACTGCAGTCTCCCGATGATGCTAAGTCATATAGGCAGCTCAATAGACAAGTTTGGAAATCCTTGCGGCACGATATTCGTACCTTTAATACAGCTCGTATTAAAGATACGATAGAGCGGAACAAAGGCTCCAAAGTGTTCGCGAGAGATATGTCTATTGGGCAAAGCCAGATGACGAAGCTGAAGAGGGAAGATGGCAGTATAGCGTCAAGTAAAGCAGAAGTGTTAAGGGAAGTCGAAAGGTTCTATGGACAGCTCTACGATTCGGTCACTAAACCTGTTTGCAGTGTGGCAGAAGACCCTAGAGCCAAACTGACCCGACATTATACCGAAGATATCCCGGACATCAGCCTGTACGAGATCAGGATGGCCCTGAAACAGCTTAAGAACGACAAGGCGCCGGGGGAGGACGGAATCACTTCAGAGCTTCTGAAAGCGGGTGGATCACCGATACTTAAAGTCCTTCAGAAGCTCTTCAACTCCGTCTTGCTCGAAGGTATTACGCCAAAAACATGGAACAAAAGCGTCGTGGTACTGTTCTTTAAGAAAGGTGACAACACCTTGCTTAAGAACTACAGACCGATCTCGCTTTTGAGCCATGTTTATAAGCTGTTTTCAAGGGTCATCACAAATCGTCTCGATCGCAGGTTTGATGACTTCCAGCGTCCCGAACAAGCCGGGTTTCGAAAAGGCTACAGTACCATAGACCACATTCATACGCTGCGGCAAGTGATACAGAAGACCGAAGAGTATAACTTGCCGCTATGTCTCGCGTTTGTGGACTATGAGAAAGCCTTTGATTCGATCGAAACATGGGCGGTGCTCGAGTCTCTCCAACGATGCCGAATTGACTATCGGTATATCGAAGTGTTGAAGTCTTTGTATAGAAACGCCACTATGTCAGTCCGAGTACAGGAACAGAGTTCGAAGGATATTCCCTTAAAAAGAGGCGTAAGACAGGGAGACGTAATCTCTCCGAAACTGTTTACGACCGCTTTGGAAGATGCCTTCAAGCTCTTGGAATGGAAAGGACTAGGCATCAACATTAACGGCGAATACATGACTCACCTTCGGTTTGCCGACGATATTGTGGTCATGGCAAAGTCGATGGACGAACTCAGCACGATGCTCGAAGGCCTCAATCGAGTCTCCCAACGGGTAGGCCTTAAAATGAACATGGACAAGACGAAGGTTATGTCGAATGTCCATGTGGTGCCTGCCCCAGTTATGGTTGAGAACTCGGCTCTCGAAGTTGTCGACGCGTATGTATACCTAGGACAAACTGTCCAATTAGGTAGGTCCAACTTTGAGAAAGAGGTCAGTCGACGAATCCAACTCGGATGGGCAGCGTTTGGGAAACTACGCAACGTCTTTTCGTCCAAAATTCCTCAGTGCCTTAAGACGAAAGTCTACAACCAGTGTGTGTTGCCAGTGATGACATATGGAACCGAGACGTGGTCATTCACGATTGGCCTCATGAATAAGCTCAGAGTCGCTCAACGAGCTATGGAGAGGGCTATGCTCGGGGTTTCTTTACGCGATCGAATCAGAAATGAGGAGATACGTAGAAGAACTCGGGTCACCGACATAGCCAAACGGATTAGCACGTTGAAGTGGCAATGGGCAGGCCATGTAGCTCGCAGAACAGACGGCCGATGGGGCCGAAAAGTTCTCGAGTGGAGACCACGGACCGGCAAGCGCAGCGTAGGACGTCCACCAACAAGATGGGATGATGACCTGGTGAAGACCGCAGGTCGACGGTGGATGCAGATCGCTTCCAACCGCAATAACTGGATATCCATGAGGGAGGCCTTTGTCCAGCAGTGGACGTCCTACGGCTGAAATGATGATGATGATGAATTATAATATCCATCTCAGCCGTAGGAATGCTGTCCACGTCCACTGTTGGACTTAGGCCTCCCTCATGGATCTCCAAGGTCAAGAGGGGATTGTTGCTATACTCACCACACTTGACAGGTGGGTTGGCGAGCGCCAAGGTAAAAAAAGAAAAGATTTGGAAAGATCTTCCGGAGGTAGCACTTTACAGATTCTTACTGCGTACATTCGATATAATAATGAGAAATTAGATGAAGTAAATTCTTTCAAATTCTTAGGAATAAATCTGGACACACACCTTAATTGGAAGGATCATGTTAATCAGGTTTGCCAGAAGTTTGACTTTTTTTTTGTTTTTTTGTTTTTTTTTTTTTTTTCGTCCCTACCCTCAGTGAAAATAACAGTGTTGAAATTAGCTTCGTATTTTACTCCTTTCTAAAAAATAGTTTTAGCGTTCTTCTTACGTTTATAACAGTTATAATTCGTTAATTGTGCTCCAAATTACCAATTGTGACTATAAACAACTTTGTGAGAACAAGTGCCGCGGAAAATTCGTAACGACTTTTTTCGCACCAGTGTCGATTGTTGAGAAATTTAAATTGTGCAAAGAGCAAGTAATTTGTGCAAAATGAAGTGCTTCCAATGCGAAAATGATCATAGCGATGATAATGCTCTGCAGTGTGATGGTTGCAAAAGAAATATCTGCTTTCCTTGCAGTACTTTGACGAGTAGTGAGTTGCGCGTTATGGGGCTAAAAGGCAAGCGTACACTGCTTTATTTATGCCCGTCGTGTCGTGAGGCTCTATTTCAAGTACCGAAACTAATAAAGTCCTATGATGGCCTCCGTGAAGAAATGAACGAAATGAAAAAGCAATTATCTGAGGCAATAACCGCTCGCCCTTCTTCTTCGTCAACTCAAGCGGCGTCGGCGGCGTCAACAGCCGCGGTTACACCGTCGGCACTGGCACCGCGCGATACCAACGCCGTGCTGGAAGAACTGGTGGAGCGTGAACGGAGAGCTAGTAATATCATACTTGTTGGTATCAAGGAAAGTGACTCGGATGTCGGCTCTGATCGAAAATGCCATGATGAAACATATGTGAAGAAACTACTTCATGAAATTAACAATGGACCTGAATACATGGACAAGGTTACCTCGGTGCAACGTTTGGGTCGGCGTGACTCTGTAAATGGGAAACCCCGCCCCGTTAAAGTGGTTTTCAGATCGCGAGAGAATGCAGTCTGGATTCTCAAGAACAAGAGTAAGGCCCCTAGAGAGGTAAGAGTTTACGATGATAAGACTCCCCTTCAGCGCCAAGAGCTCAGCAAACTTCGAGATACCCTAAAGTATCGGGTTGACAAAGGAGAATCTGACTTGACCATAAAATATGTGAAAGGCATCCCTAAAATAGTCCATCAAAAAAACTAAACAGCCTAAATGGAAATCCATACACTGAACTAACTTTTATGTATACAAATCTACTTTCTCTATGCTCCAAATTTGACCTATTCTTACTTCACATTAACACAAATAAGCCATGTATTGTAATACTATCAGAGACTTGGCTAAATAGCAAAGACCGCAATAGTACATACAACATACCAGGATACACATTATTTAGACAGGACCGCAAACATAAGAAAAACAAGTTAGAAGGCAAAACTAGAGGAGGCGGAGTGGCTATGTACGTAAAAGATTGTGTGAATGGAACCCTCATCTGTGCCAGACTCAACAAGCGGTACATGTGTGATGATGTTGAAGCACTTTATGTTGACATACAACTAGGCACGTTCCATTTTCTGGTGGTGGGAATTTACCGGTCTGAAAACTTTAGCGAACACATATGGAGACCACATGACATGAAGTTACTGACTAATCTTTTTACAGCTTCTGAGAGCAACACTATTATTATTGCTGGTGACTTCAACTACCCCTCTATAAAGTGGCCCCTTACAAATCAAAACCAGTCTGGACCCGCAGAGTTATTTACAGATATGTTCCGTAACAGCAACCTATATCAATTAGTACTCAGCCCTACCAGGTTCAGAGTAGGACATGAACCATCACTACTTGACTTGGTCATGGTGAATGAAGATACTCTCATCAAGAGTATAACTCATAAACCACCCATCGGTAAAAGTGACCACTGTGTACTTGAATTTAGCCTCCAATGCCAGTTACATATAGGAAACAATGACAAGAAATATAGAAGAAAATATCAATCCATTAACTATGACACATTTAACATTGATCTCGCAAACAACATTGATCCTTTGAACCCGACCATGGACACAGAAAATTTGTGGGCAGGAATTTTAGAAGCAATTAGTTCTGCCATTGATAAACATGCTCCTGAAAAAATTTGTAAGAATAAATCCCACAACAAACCTTGGATTAATGATACTATTATCCTATTAGTAGCTAGAAAGAAAATGCTGTGGAATACATATAGGAACTCTGGAACTGAACTTGACTATAAGAACTTTAGGGAGGCCAATAACGAATGTGTTTCGATGACTAGAAAACAGAGAAGTCAATATGAAGCAAAATTAATTGACTATGGAGATAAAGCCTTTTACTCCTATATAAGGAGGTGCACAGCTTCAAAAGTGAGCATTCCACCAGCAATAAGAAGCCCCAATGGTGACCTGGTCACTACCTCATCTGGTATTGCTAATGTCTTTGCAGAGGAATTTAATAAAGCATACTCTAGTGAACCAATTTTAACCCACAACTTAAGATTTAACACAGCCGGCATAAAAAATGATCTAAGTGATATCCTTATTACAGAAAGTGATGTGAGAAAGGCTATCTCCAACCTGAAAACTCTGTCCTCACCAGGACCTGACCATGTGCCGAATTGTATCCTTAAAAACTGTGCTCAGACACTTGTTCCTCCACTAACTGTACTTATGAATAAATCCTTTGATAGTGGGTACATACCACAAGACTGGAAACATGCAATTGTCACACCTATCTATAAGAAAGGAGATAAAACACAGCCATGTAACTTTCGCCCTATCAGTCTAACTAGTGTCATTGTGAAAATTATGGAAAAGATTATTAGCAAACAACTCACTCAATTTCTCAATTCAGAATGTATTATTTCCTCCAAGCAGCACGGTTTTGTTGAAAAGAGATCATCGATTACTAACCTGCTATCCTGTATGAATTTTTGGACAAAGGAACTTGACAAAAAAAACCCTGTTGACATTGTATATCTTGACTTTGAGCGCGCATTTGACAAAGTTCCTCACCAACGGCTTCTGGTTAAACTCAACCACTTTGGAATACGCGGTAGACTGCTAAAATGGATAGAGAACTACCTGGCCGGCAGAACATTTCAGGTACGGGTTGGAAACGCCCTATCACAGCGAAAACCGGTGCTCAGTGGTGTTCCTCAAGGCTCGGTGCTCTCGGCTCATCTCTTTGGCATTTACATCACTGACCTAGTGGAACTCATTGAATCCCAATCTGCCTTTTTTGCCGATGACGGAAAATTCTTTTCTAATCCAATATTTAACTCTGATCAGCTGCAAGACGACCTCAACCACATCCAAGAATGGACTAAAGATTGGGTTATAAAGTTAAACATATCCAAATGCAGTATCCTTCACCTCGGTAATACGAACCCCAAAGTTGCATATAGCCTAGGCGGTAACCCCATTAACTCTGTGAACATACAAAGGGACTTAGGAGTCCTTATTGCCTCGAACCTTAAGTGGGAAGATCACATCTCTGGAATAGTCAAGAAGGCCAACTCATTTATTTATGTCATTCGGAGATCCTTCCAAAACTTAACAGTAGATGTATTTTTGAAAATTTATAAAACCTACATAAGACCTCTGCTGGAGTACGGGTTCCAAGTCTGGAGCCCCTACTTCCAGAAAGATATAGACATGCTTGAGAGTGTACAGAGAAAAGCCTCTAGGATTCCACAAGCCCTTCGTCGTATGTCCTACCCAGATAGACTACGCGCACTACGCCTCACTACCCTAGAGGAAAGACGCCTTCGTGGCGACCTCATTGAGACTTTCAAGATCCTTAATAACTTATACAACTTGCCAAACCTTCATGATATTTATGAAATGAAAGTCAACATACAGTCAACGCGAGGGCATAGCTATAGAATTGCTCGTGAACCATCCACCACAAACACTGCGCATCATTTCCTCAGTAACCGAGTAGTCCATAATTGGAATCGTTTACCGGAAGAAGTTGTTACTGCCTCCTCAACAAACAATTTCAAAAACAGACTTGACAACTGGTTGCGACATAATCAACTGTTATCAACACGAAACATACAAGTGTAATCGCAAAAACAAACATGACTTTTCAACACTGTGACATAGACACATCAGCGCGAGCTGCTCGTCTATAAATAAATAATAATAAGTTAAGCAGGTTTGTCTTTGCTCTGAAGAAAATTCGCCAAACCATTTCGTTTGAAGCGGCCTCAGCTGCTTACCATGGTCATGTGTCTTCGGAAATGGATAGAGCTTTTAAAATACAAAAAAGGTGCATTCGAGTACTAACCAGGTCTTGGTTTCTCGATAGCTGCAAACCTCTCTTTAAAACATGCAAAATTCTGCCCCTCCCATGTATGTATATTAGAGAAATTTGTTTATTTGTAAAATCTCACCCAAATTATTTTAAAAGACGCAAGGATGTTATAACTAGGCAAAAAAGGGCTAAATTTAACAATTTAATATACAAACCCCCTTGCCATAAAGATTTTTATAAAAGAAATGTTTATAACATGTGCATCATTATTTATAATAAATTACCAGAAGAATTAAAATTATTAAATGGAATTGTATTTAGGAGAAAATTAAATAGTTGGTTGTCTGAAAATTGTTTTTATAATGTAAATGAATATTTAAATTTAATTTAATATAAAACTTGACTAATATTAATAATAAATGACTCTTAAATATTTGCACGCCTGCTTGCAGGCTGAATACTGTAACTACCCTAAGTTACAGTAGTTAACTTAGTAACTTAGGGTAGTTACAGTATTACAGTAGTTAACTTAGCAACTTAGGGTAGTTACAGTATTCAGCCTGCAAGCAGGCGTGCAAATATTTAAGAGTCATTTAATATTAATATTAGTCAAGTTTTATATTAAATTAAATTTAAATATTCATTTACATTATAAAAACAATTTTCAGACAACCAACTATTTAATTTTCTCCTAAATACAATTCCATTTAATAATTTTAATTCGTCTGGTAATTTATTATAAATAATGATGCACATGTTATAAACATTTCTTTTATAAATATCCTTATGGCTTTAAGATCTTTTTATGTACCTACATGTATTCTCGCAAATAAATGAATGATTGATTGATTGATCCACGGGCGCAAGAGGAGGGGCAACATTCTATTGCCGGCACCCCGGAAATATAATTTATCTTGACTTTACAAACAGACACTTCAAATTAACATACTTATATGTAAGTAAGTACCTACATATGTATGAATAAATGTATAGGTAAGCAATCTCAAACGTAAACAATTATACCGGCTTGTAATAAATTCTGATATCCTTATGTGTAGGAAGATTTTGAAGGTGGATGTATGTAACGATGGATGCGGTTTTAAAATCCCACTACATATCTATATATATAAAACTAGCGACCCGCCCCTGCTTCGCACAGATGAAAAGATGAACCAATCATCCATCTTGTATGATGAGTTAAAAGTAATTCCATATTTTTTTATGAAAAAACACGAACTGTGGCCTTGGGGTTGCCGTAGGGTGCCGGCAGTAGAATGTTGTCCTCTCCACTCTTGCCCGTGGATTCAATAAGAATCTGCTAAAGAATACCCCTAAAGATGGGCAGCAATGTCTTTCCGTGTATCGACATCCAGTACAGCGTTAGCCGACCTGCCTGCCAAGTGTGGCGAGTATGGCAAGAACCCCACCATTATCCCACCATTATAGATCCATGTGGGAAGCCTATGACCAGCAGTGGACGTGAGCAGTTGTCCAACGGATGAGGTGATGATGTATACGTGGAAACTGGACATCACACAATATTCAAACATTGGGTTTTTTATATTACAATATGTTTAGAATATTACACGATGTTCATACGTACGAGAACTCCCGCCGCCGTAATATATTTTGTGGCACGAGAGTTTAAATATTGTTTCAAATGATATAGTTTAAAGGGCAAATATGTTCTATATGAACTACTCAAGATGTTAAAACTTTTTATTTAGATATATATTAACACCATGTTATTCAAAACCGCCAATTTTAATTGCCGTGGGGTGTCGGCAGTAGAATGTTACCCCTCCTCTGATGCCTATGGATGCAGTAAGAGCCTGCTAAGGGATACCTCCGGAAGATGGGCAGCAGCGTCTTTCCGTGTATCAACATCCCATACTGCGCTCGCCAACCCGCCTGCCAAGCGTGGTGAGTATGGCAACTACCCCTCATGGATATCCATGAGGGTGACATGTGTTCAGTAGTGGACGTTTTACAGCTGAAATGATGATTTAAAACAGCTTCGAAAATAATGCATACTTTTTAAACAAAATTTAAATAAGGTTAATGGTTACTGGTGTGCTGTCCATAAGAGATAGTAATTCGCCGTCGCTAACTTTTTTGTAGACCTTTAAATTATAGGAACAATTATTTTATACATTACTTGCACATACATTTCATGGTTTACGCAGCGCGCGCCAGAATAACTCCCAATCGGCATGGAATTTAAACAAATTAAAGAAATTGAAACAATCATCATTATAGTTGCGCGTACATACACCAAACCTCAATTAATTTTACTGCGAATCATTCCTCTTGAAACAGTCTATCTATTGGTGGAAACCGCATCAAAATCCGTTGCTTGTTAGGACAAGAAATTCAAATAGATAGACAGACAGATAGACGCAGACAGCGACTTTAATATATACTACGTAGAGATAGAGAAGATACAAATACGAGTTAACAGTTAATTAATAATAAATCAAACTAAAAAGTAAGAAATAAGGATAGTTCAAAAACAAACACGCTTCTAAAAAGCAGAATATGTGAGGAAGGTATTTAATCCTGACGATCATTATCAAGGAAATAGAATAAAAATAATTAATTATCCTATTGTTAGCGGTCTTTGATAACTCTAAAAAGTTTTAATTTAACCTCACCGTGTCCATGCACCAAATAAATAGTGTTTATTTGATCCGTGCCGTGTCACAATCGAGTTCAAAGGAATTGCTTACAAACACTGAGGCATGCAAACATAAAAACGTGTTAAAACAGTAAAGTTGTCTCTACAAAGTGTGCACACCAAATCCCTATGTTGCATGGTACACGTTACATACGTGAGGTGTATGTACATATACATATACCTTTACAATATAGAAAAGGCACACGTCCAGTCCAGACTTGCCAAAGCGTAATCAGTTACCTAAACTTACCTTATTCAAGAATCAAGAATCAAAAAATACTTTATTCAGTGCGGCCGCATGGACCTTATTGACGCGTCACAAATTACAAAATAAAACAACACAAATAAATAGAATAAAGCACATAATTGAATCTGTTCACTTCAGATGACACGCGAGTTAGGAAAAGAAGTGAACAGAAGAACCTAACTCGGTCGTTATAGTCATCATTTAACAATTTTATTTTGTCTTATGTTACGTTTGACGGAGTTGGAGCAGATTCCTTCCCAATTGTATTGTAATGTGAAGATGTCGTAGGAGTGTCTTAATAAATAAATAAACCAGCAACAATATCCCCATACCTACTAGCAGCGGTGTTCAACTGGTAGTTATTAAACATAACGTCTCATTATTATTTTGTTAATTGACTATTCTCCGTAGCATTTTGCTCTATTGAATAAACACTTATTGACTTTGACTTTGAGTACCTAATCAGAACGTGAAGTGAAACGTGATGTACGGATTCAAAATAGGGAACGTTAAGTGCTCTGAGTTGCACACTAAAGTCAAAAAGGAGCTCTTCAAGCACGAAGAGCTGAAGCACCGAGCTGACAAATCTACGAGTGGCAAAAGTAACCGGTAGTGTTGCTTCTGAGTTGTACAAAATCCGTGCAGTAAGGTGAGCTATTGCTCGTGTCTACGTTGTCTACCATCAGAAAATGAAGCTCAAAAATCACTACAAAAACAAGAAGAACAAGCCTTTGGACCTGTGGACCAAGAAAACTCGTGTTAAAATAAAAATAAAGACCATTCAAGAGATATTTTATGTAGCTGTATAAATGTTGCTAACCGAAACGTAATCAAACTTTGCCAGTATTATTATGAACTATATTTACAGTTAAGTTCGAGTTAATCAGAAGTAAATAAAGCATTAACCACTCTTGGCAGGTGGGTTGGCAAGCGCAGTACGGGATGTCTAACACGGAAAGACGCTGTTGCCTATCTTACCGAGGTCTCCCTTAGCAGGCTCTTACTGCATCCACGGGCATGAGAGGAGGGGTATCATTCTACTGCCGGCAACCCACGGCACTGCTGTACATAAGCATATATATATTTAGCATCTCCAGAACAGTCTGCTTTCCACACTCCATGTTGAACGACGCCGCAAAGACTGTAATTTGCGGCGACAAACATTAATTTTCCTCAGGGTAAACTCTTGCGTAAAAATTGAAAGTTTACTCTCCTCCTTGCACTATCCGATTTTCCAGGTCTCAGAAAATTGCGAGTACATATTTCCTGTAGTAATAAGGTAGCTGTGGGGTGCCGGCTGTAGAATGTTGCCTGTCCTCTCTTGCCCGTGGATGCAGTAAGAACCTGATACCTCCGGATGATAGGCAGCTGCGTTTTTCCGTGTATTAACATCCCGTACTGCGCACGTCAACCCGCCTGCTGAACGTGGTGAGTATGGCAACTATGGAGATCAATGAGGGAGGCCTGTGTTCAGTAGTGGACATTTGGTGCCGGCAGTAAAATCTTGCCTATCCTCACTTGCCTGTGGATGTAGTAAGAACCTGAATACCTCTGGGAAGATGGGCAGCTGCGTCTTTCCGTGTATTAACATCCCGATTGCACACGTCAACCCTGCCAAGCATGGTGAGTATGGCAACAATCCCCTCGTGATCTTGGAGATCTATGAGGTAGTCCAGCAATGGACGTGGACATCAAGCATCCTAGGGCTGTCATGTCAAGAAAGAAGCTCTTACTCTGATAGGTAGATTTAGACAACTGAATTTCTAGGCGACGGTCAAAGCGACAGCACGCAAGTAAAAAGATAAGGTAATGACCTACATTCATAAAATCACCGGAATGTTGTTAGAGAAAACATCAAAGCTTACTTTCACTAATGCGCTGTAATTTTCTATCAAAGCTAGCACTAAAACATCTTTGCGTACAATTAGTGGTGCCGAGACAGGGGAGCGTTACCAAAGTGTATTTCCTTGTCGCTGCTTCGCCCTGTATATTGCGTGTTTTGGCCCACTGTGTTATTATATTATGGTCTAAGTTATAAGCGGGGATATAAACAGAATATGCTTTCTTGTACACCTAGGGAATAGCTGTAGGTAGTCCTTTTTTGCCTGTGGATGCAGTAGGTGTCAGCCAAGGAATACCTCCGGAAGATTGACAGCGGCGTCTTTCCGTATGTGATCGAAGGAACTCCTCAAATATTGTAGAGAAACATAAAGCGATTGCACCACATTTCGCTCCAACCCATTTGGATTTAGAAAGTATGATTTGCTGGAGTGGAACCGATGAAGATGGATATTTATTTATTTATTTATATTAGGAAGACCTTTGGCATAATAATGCTTAAATAGTAACTAGGTAAAACAGTTTATGAAGCCATTTAAAGGTCTCCACAGCTAGAAACGGTTAAGACATAGAAAGAATATCAAAACTCTTCAGTCCACTTATCAGCATAATAGCTGAGACTGGTCTTGATTGGCCAACAGCGGCACAAAAAAGATTTGCTGGTGCCTTGCCTGACTTCTTCACTATAATAATGAGTTTGTGTAGGTGCCTACCTAATATTATTGTATGTTAGCTATTATTTTTAATTCTCGAAGTGTAAAATTATCTTATTTGGTTTTGTATAAGTACTGTTTTTATGTGCTGTTTTGTTTCCAAATAAAGCATCACAATTACCTACTTATCATCAGCATTCTAAAGACTGCTAAGGTAACTAAATTAAATTCTTCTTTTTTTCAATTTATGTGATAAAAAGCTTGTCGCGAAATTTAAGCAGGTACCCGTATTTACATTGTTTAAAAAAAAACAATCAGATCAAGTTATTGTGGTACACAGGTTAATCACGCGACAAGCTTTTTTATCACATAAATTGTGTAAAGACGTTTTAAGTTCACATTAAACTTTAATGGAAAATGTTTATTTTTTTTAGTACGTTAAAAGCATGTTTGTTAAAAAGTTTTTTTTCTATTAATTTTTTTTTCTTATGACTTAGACCAAATCTTATGAAAATATTAACGCACGTTGCTGTTTTGGCTCAGTTTAAAATTAGAATAGCCTACTTCCGTAAGTAATAAAGCAGAGGAATGTTCCGGCTTATATCTACTGCGCTTTCTTTATTCTACAGACAGTGGGACTTTTGTCCTGGTTTTGAAATACGCAGATGCTGCATTTGTCTCTTCGCGCCACTCCGTAACGGAACTTCTTAACCTACTTTGAAATGGGAATTATTTTGCTGAAGTATATATATAATAAAAATATCTATCTATGTAGTATAATGTTATTAAGTATATCAGTCATCTAGTACCCATAACACAAGCTCTGCTTAGCTTGGGGCTAGATGATGCTGTGTGATTTGTCCAGCATTATTTATTTATTAGTTGGTATCTTAGATGATAACTGGATATTTAATTTGTCTTCAAGTAACTACCGTTTCTAGGTTCGTAACTAATTATCATCTCAGCCCTAGGACTGCTGTCCATGTCTACTGCTAGACATAGGCCTCCCTCGTGGAACTCCATATCATGAGGTAAGGATGTTGTTGTTACACTCGGCACACTTGGTAGACTGATTGTAGAGCGCGGTACGAGATGTTGATACACGGAAAGATGCTCCTGCCTATCTTACGGAGGTATTGCTTGGCAGATTCTTACTGCATCCACAGGCAAAAGACAGCATTCTACTGCCGGCAACCTCGGTCTCACGGCAACCACGGAACCCAAATGTTAATTATTAGCTTATTTTTTTAAACCTAACGGGGACATCACACTGAGGAAGCACTTAAAAAAAACATATTTCATACGATTTGTAAATTCCTTCATAGATATTTACATAGAAAAATCTTCATAACATATGCCATCGAGAAATAGCCGCTCAAAAAATTTATGCGATTTCCCAAACATACCGGAATACCTTTAACCGAAAACAATTACTCCTGTTAAAATGTTATGGTAAAAATAAAAAAAACATTCACCATCTTTTAACAACAGGTCTACGGTTATTCATGAGGTACTCATGATCTTGGAGAAATTTTTTTCATAGCCTCACTGGCGATGACCAAAGGAAAGACGAAATCAATTCTAAAACTAACTTAGCTGCTGGCGAGGTTATCCTCACGATGATTAATGATTTTATACAACAACCTAACTCATCATCATCATCATCATCATTTCAGCCGTAGGACGTCCACTGCTGGACATAGGCCTCTGTCATGGATTTCTGGTTGCGGTTGGAAGCGATCTGCATCCACCGTCGACTTGCGGTCT
This sequence comes from Pasiphila rectangulata, assembly GCA_963082625.1. NCBI lineage: Eukaryota > Metazoa > Arthropoda > Insecta > Lepidoptera > Geometridae > Pasiphila > Pasiphila rectangulata. Next base: position 6,653,711 of record OY720261.1, on the reverse strand, counting down.
TCACCAGGTCGTCAGCCCATCTTGTTGGTGGACGTCCTACGCTGCGTTTGCCGGTCCGTGGCCTCCACTCGAGAACTTTTCGGCCCCATCGGCCTTCTGTTCTGCGAGCTACATGGCCTGCCCATTGCCACTTCAACATGCTAATCCTTTTGGCTATGTCGGTGACCCGAGTTCTTCTACGTATCTCCTCATTTCTGATTCGATACCGTAAAGAAACCCCGAGCATAGCCCTCTCCATAGCTCGTTGAGCGACTCTGAGCTTATTCATGAGGCCAATCGTGAATGACCACGTCTCGGTTCTATATGTCATCACTGGTAACACACACTGATTGTAGACTTTCGTCTTAAGGCACTGAGGACAACCTAATTACTATAAAATAATCATCATTTCAGCCGTAAAACGTCCACTACTGAACACAGGCCTCCCTCATAGATCTCTATGAGGGGTAGTTGTCATACTCACCACGCTTGGCAGGCGGTTTGGCGAGCGCAGTACGGGATGCTGATACACGGAGAGACGCCACTACCCATCTTCTGGAGGTATCCCTTAGCTCTTACAGCATCCACGGGCATGAGAGGGGAGGTAACATTCTACTGCCAGCACCCCACGGCGAATGATATAACATACTATATTATAATATAACATAATAAAATCTACCACTGCGATACCGGTTAAAACATAAAGGTTACAAAATGGCGGCTGTATTACGCCCTAGAACAATGAGCTGGTACTTGAGGGCTCGGCGAGGGGCACTTGAGCACGGTACGGCGAGGCAGAGAGGCAGGTCCATTGGGCTATCATCATCATCATCTTAGCCTCAGTACGCCCAATGTTGAACAATGACCTCCATGTATGCAGATCATGATAAGTTGTTGCCTTACTGTACACTTGGCACAGGAATTGGCGAGCAATGTACGGAATGTTGACGGAAACACGGAGAGACACTGCTGCCCATCTTCCGAAGGTACCCCTTTGCTGATTATTATGCATCCAGGGCAGGAGAGGAGGGGCAACATTCTGCTTCCGAGTTGTTCCTTGGGGTGGTCACAATCTCTACCAGTTAAATTTAAATTACAATACTCACCACGCCAGGCAGGCGGGTTGGTGAGCGCAGTATGGGATGTTGATACACGGAAAGACGCTGCTGCCCATCTTCCGGAAGTATCCTTTAGCAGGCTCTTACTGCATCCATGGGCATGAAAGGAGGAGAAACATTCTACTGAAAATTGCACGATCAATACCCGATAATTCATACACGTAGTTATAACATGTCGTAATCGCGAAGGGTTAAAAAAACTCTGCCTACAACTGTGATTATCTAAGTCTAATTATTCATTGTAATTTTACACGAGTTTTCTGCTTAAATAAACGTTAAAAATAGGTTACCAACGTGTTCAGTTCACAGAGGATGAACTCTTACGCTGTTTACGTGTTACCCTACTCCATCCCCTCTCACGCAACAGTGAATAGCTCACGTGTGTTTTGAAAATGAAAACTAGGTCTGTGATCATGTTATGGCTATGCTTTTTTAAGCTATCTTTCTGCCAGCAGTTATCTTGTGCTTCTATGGCGTAGACAAGAGACACTTCTAGCTACGTAAGTGGTGGCAGAATCTCAGAAAAAGCGTTGGGGTGAAAAGTGTACCGCGGCTTCACTTAATTTCTAAATTCCAGAGGAAAAAATTGTTTTATGTTCGTTGTTTAGTATTGGCTTTTGTTAATTTAATACTTTATTGTAAAATAGTAAAAGGTGGGGTTATTGCTAAACGCTAAAGCATTCATTAGCAGCCAGACCTGTGGCTTAGAGAGTGGTTGGTGTGTTATAATGATACCAACTTTAAAAGACATCCGTATGTATTCATCATAATCATCATTTCAGCCGTAAAACGTCCACTAATGAACACAGGCAACGCTTGGCAGGCGGGTTGGCTAGTGCAGTACAGATTGTTGATACGCGGAAAGACGCTGCTGTCCATCATTTGGAGGTTGATTAACAGGCTCTTACTGCATCCACGGGCATGAAAAGAGGGGTAACATTCTACTGCGCCATATAATATTCTATTACAAGTAATTAATTATAACTAAACCAGTTTCTATTTTATTTGACGATCTCTGGGGTGCCGCGGGTGACGGTCTGCCTGCTACGCAAGGGGTTGCGGGTTCGATTCCCGCCTCGGGACAAATGTCTGTACGATCTGCAGATATTTCAGGGTGTTTTGTATGTTTTTCTATATATAATAAAGGATATAATATGTATGTAGTAAAATGTATTAAGTATATCAGTCATCCAATAACACAAGCTCTGCTTAGCTTGAGGCTAGCTGGTGCCGTGTGAATTATCCAGCATTATTTATTTATTTATATAAAAAAACACGGGTAGATGCTTTACGGGACGTTGCTATGTTTCTCAAATTAATTTTTAGATTTATTTCGTTATAAGCTAAGGTTAAACTAAATCTTGAAACTAAATAAACTAGCTTATACTCGTATAAGCAGCTTATTTCTGTTTGAAAATTAGAATTTATACCGTCGACCATCGATCAACATCGCTACATAAATTTCTTTTTGAGACACTTTTCTTTACAAAAGTGTTAAGTGATAGAGTGAGATTTCTCTTCGCTTCTTTTCCTCATTACAGAAAAAAGTTTTCTGAAGCGAACTATGTTCATTGGTACTTCTTAAACTTTCGCGATTTGTTGACATATTCATCATTTCAGCCATAAAACGTCAACTACTGAACGCAGGCCTCCCTCATGGATCTCCATTAAGGGGCAGTTGCCATACTCACCACGCTTGGCAGGCGGGTTGGCGAGCGCAGTACGGGATGTTGATACACGGAATGACGCCGCTGCCCATCTTCCGGAGGTAGCTCTTAGCAGGCTCTTACTGCATCCACGGGCAAGATAGGCGGGGCAACATTCTACTGCCGGCACCCCACGGCATGTTGACATATTATTAGTTTTTAAAATAGGTACAGGATTTTATCGCGTACCTTTTTTATTATTTTCCCGACGTTTCGTCAATTATTACGGGATGAAATCCTTATTTAAAATAATAATTATTTCATTTTAATGTGTTTTCTTTTGTTATATTTATATTTCTAAGTGGCTTTTGTATAACCATTTATCATAGTTGCGATCTTACAAAAACATTAGAAGTAAAGAAAAAAAAATATCTGACAAATTTTGTCATAAGTATGTAACTGACCTTTTTGATAATGACCCTTTTCCGCACTCCAGGTTGGTCCATTACGCGTGATAAAAAAAGTCATGTTCACGTTTTGAAATCTCACTAATATTATAAAGCCGAAAGTTTGTTTGTATGGAGGTTTGTTACCTCTCCACGCAAAAACTAGCGTACGTTTCTAGCTGGAATTTTGCACACGCATAGATGTTGATTATGATAAATAGGGTGTGTTATGAAATGAAAGTAAGATGAAAACATAATTGCTTACCTATAGAAAGAATAAAGAGTTAAGAGGGGCCAATCCAACTTACTTTTCATACAACCGCTCGTACGTGGGTTTGGCGTCGTAATAGATATTTCTATAAAACTTTTGATCTAATAGGTATCTTGTGCATATCCAGGATTTTATCCAAACAAAAAATCAAAATTTGGAGAAACAAATTCAGTATAAAATTTGTTTTTCCAATTTCTTCCATTTCGCCACACCCACGTACGAGCGGTTGTATGAAAAGTAAGTTGGATTGGCCCCTCTTAATAATTATAAAAATAGATATTATATACAACTAACTTTAGTAAATTTGGGTAAAAAAGGTATCTATTTCAGAATTCACTTAGCGAAATGTTTGGTGCTACACTTATTTGCAAACAGCTTAATATCGAGGATACTGCGCTTCACAGCTCGATGGCATACTCTATCGTTTCATGTTACATTACTAATTTACAAGTGAACAAACAAACAAGAGCATCAAAATCTTTAAACCCTTATCGTCATCAGGACCAGGATCAAGACCTTTACCAAATGATCCGGGATTAATTTTCTGCCCGCAACGAATCATGTTTTAAATTGAACTTTTCAAATGAAAGACTACGATTATAGGCTAGGAGGTAATGATTAATTAACGTTCCTTATTAATCGGCAGAATTTTTTTTTATTTATGTAAGTAAATGATGCCGTGGGGTGCCGGCAGTAGAATGTTACCCCTCCTCTCATGGCCGTTGATGCAGTAAGAGGCTGCCCATCTTCCGCAGGTGTCCCACCTGCGGAAGATGGGCAGCAGCGTCTCTACGTGTATCAAGATAATAATAATAAAATCTTTATTTTCAGAACAAATCATAATTATACAAAGAAATACATTGGAAGCGATGATTCCTGCAATAGTTTAATATATGTAGGTCCCGTACTACGCTCGCCAACCCGCCTGCCAAGCGTGGTGAGTATGGCAACTACCCCTCATGGAGGTCCAAAAGGGTGGCCTGTGTTCATTAGTGGACGTTTAACTGCTGAAATGATGATGGATTACTTATATATATATAAAATTTTTCATCTAAAGTTATGAAGTAATTATATATTTAAATAATTAAATCAGACAAGTGCTTCCGACATACATGGCGGTGTTGTTTATAATGAATCTGATGTGTTATTTATAACGAACCTGCTCCAACTCCGTCAAACCAGTCAAACGTACAAGACAAAAATACAATTGTTAAATTATGCCTATAACGACCATTTAAGGTTCATCAGTTCGTTTCTTTTCGCAATTCACTGAAGCGAACAAATTCAATTATTTATGGTTGAGTAAATTATAATTGTGTTATTTTATTTTTATTCTATTCATTTGTGTTGTTTTATTTTGTAATTTGTGACGCATCAATAAGGTCCATGCGGCCGCCCTGACTAAAGTATTTTTTGATTCTTGATTCTTTGTAAAAAGCCTTTATCGCCGAGTGGTATGTAAATAGATAGAAAATACTCTGTTGCACACCTTTAAACTAAATATAATAATAAGAGAAACGCGGTACTTGTATTACCCCCGAATTCCAACCCGAAGGTCGTGGGTTTGATACTGGCCGTGAACAGATAGATTTTTTTCAATGAAAAATGTATGTGCATTAACAAGTGATTTAACGCTGAAGGAAAACACCGGGAACCCACGTACTTTAGACGTATTGACCTGTTCTTTCATCACCACCTACTGCCGGCACCCCACGGCGGGTTCCTGTTCCTTATTTTGACTAAAATCTGACTTAGCTGAGAAGATGACATATAGTATAGATGATAGGTGCTGGGCAAGCCTTATCCATTTAACAGTAGCCTAGGCATTTCAGCGTACTATACCAGTTGCTGATTGTAAAAAATATCAACAATAATAGATGACAACCCTTTTTTTCTGTCCGTCTCCTGCGGTCCCACTAAAAAAGGCGTTATAGAAGACGTGGAATGATGTGGGTAACTAGCTAGACGATCTCTTACACTACAAATAGTAAGTAGAAAGGAAAGCCCATCGAGCTCAAAACAATTTGTCGATCTTGTCGTCTTATTAAGAGGGATTTTTCCCCTCCCAATTTTAAAAGGGAAGATTATGGAAATCGGAAATAATGCGATAAATTGAGTGTTTATTCGCAGCTCATTTTGGATGGCTGGAAAGGTTCAAAGGTTCATCATCGCCATCATCATACATAGCCCAATTTCGGCTACTGCTAGGTTATTACCTAGCCTCCCTAAGTTTGTGTCGTGGGGTGCCGGCAGTAGAATGTTACCCCTCCTCTCTCTTGCCCGCGGATACAGTAAAAGCCTGCTAAGGGATACCTCCGGAAGATTGGCAGCAGCGTCTTTCCTTGTATCAACATCCCGTTCTGCGCTCGCCAATCCGCCTGCCAAGCGTGGTGAGTATGGCAACTGTCCTCATGGAAATCCATGAAAGAGGCCTATATTGCTGAAATGATGAAGTTTGTGCCCATCTGCCGCTATTCTGTGCCAGTCACATCGAAAGGTTAGCTGGAAGAATATGCTACATAGCATTAGGTTCGCCTGTATGTGTCTCATAAAGAATTTTAGTATCTTGAGGAACACAATACATTTATTTTTTAAGAACTTTAAGATATAACTTTTTAAACTTATTGTAATCTATATATATAAAATTCATAGTCCTGACTGACTCACTGACTGACTGACTGACTTATATATCAACGCACAGCCACCAACCACTAAACCACTGGACCTAAAGACTTGAAATTTCGCACACATATACCGTGAGTACATATCCTAGAGGTGCAATAAGCAGGGATTTTTCGAAATTCTTACGGGATAGGGAATAAATGGGATCTTTATTTTCTCTGCGTGAAAAAGGAGATTTTACATTTTATGACTTCCACGCGGACGAAGTCGCGGGCAAAAGCTAGTTATATATAATAATTGTGACATTATAAACAATATTTATGGGATATTTAACAAACCAACATCTCGCTGGCTAACCTGCCTATTAAGCTCAGCATCCTGAAGTTGATTAGGGGGCCAACAAACAACGCTGGACTTCCAATAGGCCCGTTTCAAACTTGCGGACATATTACCAAAACTTATTACCAACAAAAACATACAAAGAGAGATACAAGAAAAATGAGACAAATTAATATTAATAGTCATTTCAGCCGTAAAACGTCCACTACTGAACTAAGGCTTCCCCTCATGGATCTCCATGAGGGGTAGTTGCCATACTCACCACGCATGGCAGGCGGGTTGGCGAGCGCAGTACGGGATTTTGATACACAGAAATACGCTGCTGCCCATCTTCCGGAAGTATCCCTTAGCAAGCTCTTACTGCATCCACGGGCATGAGAGGAGGGGTAGCATTCTACTGCCGGCATCCCACGGCCACGGCGGAGATTTCTATAAAAAAACAAAATTAGGGATAATAAAAAAAAAATCGACACTCCATTATACAACAAAATTATTGGAAATGAGCCCTTTCATAACTCCCTTTATGGAATGTATCGAATTACCAATCATCCTGTATAATTTATCATAGCATTGAATAAACCAGCTGTTTCAACTTAGCTGTAGTTCAGAGCACGGAAGATGTTTTTTTTTACAAATTTACCGGTTTTTAGCCCCTGATCGTTTTAATAAAGTATTTTCCTCATTTTATGAATTCTTTTGAGCATCAAATGGTTCCGGTACCTGTCAGATGCCACGTCACGTCTTCTTTGATCTAGAATCACCGTTATTTTGGTAATAGATACAAGTGTTTTATTGGTAGTTGAATAACTTTTTAAGGAAATTGAACCTTATTTTATTGGTAGTTGAATAACTGCTAATGGAAATTGAACCTTGTTTTCATTGACATTTTTCCTCATGTTCATTTGCCGAAGTTTAAGCAAATCCTTTGCAGGTAGTATTATAATATGTGTACTTACGTGAAAGAGGGTGCTTTTGACCACTCCAAGGAACAACTTTACTTTTACGACTTTCCAGGATTCAGTGATTTTCATGCAAGAAGCTTTCGACGAAAGTTTTAATTTAAACAACTGATAGTGACAACCTAGACGCCAGCTTTTTCATGACGAGGTTATTGAATTCCGAAAAGAGTTGCCTTAGAAATACAAAAATACCTAAAAACACATAGAATTTTTTTTTAAATATAATAATAAAATACAATTTTGAACTCACGATCACGTTCACGTCAAATCAACTACTTTAACAACTAAAAAATAAAAATACGTATTATGATCTATTCCTCTTCAAAACGACTTGTTTTCATGGGCTTAACCCCTTAGTACACATATCACACCCTGTATCATAAGAATCAGCTGGCGATCAGGTCGTAATAATCATTATCATCATTTCAGCCATAAAACGACCACAGATGAACACAGGCCTCCCTCATGGATCTCCATGAGGGGTAGTTGCCATTCTCACCACGCTTGGCAGGCGGGTTGGTGAGCGCAGTATGGGATGTTGATACACGGATAGACGCTGCTGCCCATCTTCCGGAGGTATCCCTTAGCAGGCTCTTACTGCATCCATGGGCATGAGAGGAGGGGTATCATTCTACTGCCGGCACCCCACGGTAATAATCATATAATCAGCTGTTAAACTTAAAGCTTTCGTACACATTTCTTAAATGAAAATTACCGAATCCTTGAAAGTCGTAAAACTAAAGTTGCTCCTTGGGGTGATCAAATTCACTTCCTTTCGGCTAAGTAAGTAATTAACGCCTTTGCATCTATTATAGATGATTTATGCAGCATCAGCAACTGGAAATCATGCTGTACGGGACGCTACAGTGCCTGGGACATTGTTCCTCTTAGCTTCGGCTAAGTACACTGTTGTAATAGACCCTGTATTTTCGTAATCAAATATACCGAACCCCGGCCCTTTTTAAAACTTTCATCCCTTAACGAGCGCGCGACAAAAGGGGTAGCTCTAACTTGTGTCTAGGGGTTGGTTTGAAAAACTGATGTACGTGACAGGCTTACTTTTCTCGTAAGGGATGACATGGGGTTGCGAAGTTTTACTCGGAAATATGAGGGGTAAAACAATATTCATCGGTGCATCGAAGTGTGCTCCACTTTGACTTCTAACAAGTTTGTAAAATTATACAGTGAGAGTCAAAGTCAAACTCAATAAGTGTTTATTCAATAGAGCAGAAAGCTAAATAGAATAGTCAATCTACAAAAATTCTAATAAATTTCAATTGAAATGTGTCTTGTTCTTCAGACACATTTTAATTGAATAAACCACATAATTGAAATTGTTTGCTACAATTTTTTTTTCAATTGAGCGTCTATATCTTTCACTTTTTATTTGTTAATGTTTTTTTTTTCCATCTGAGGCGACCGTACTACTTATAAAACAAAATCTCATAGTAAAAGCTTATGATTTTTCATAAGCTTATAAATCGATAGTTCGGTCGCCTCAGACACTAATTTCCATAAAAATATCAATCTTGGGTATATTTGGAAACAATAGATTATTCATTCCCACTTTCACCCCCATATCTTGTTATTGTAATATTACATTTTGATAAAACATAATTAAAAACTTTTGCTTGGAAACCTACTTTTATATAAAAAAAACACTTCACTCAAATCGGTCTACTCGTTTCAGATCTACAGTGCCATAGACACACATAGCGGTCAAACATATTACACCCCTCTATTTGTCGCGGGTAAAAAATAAGTTCAAATGTAGAAAATCAATCGAAATTTTCCTGACTTATGTAAGTCCAGGGCAGTTGCCTCGATCTTTTTGTACGACAGTAAATTTTTCCTCGCTTTCGGCTTGCATATTCTTAACACATAATTTTTACACAATGTTCTAGCACACCCTTCCTTTGAATCAGCTGGTCAGTTATTCAGAGCCGTGAGTCATTATAAGTAGAACACAGAAGGTCTGTTGATTTAATATACGATTAAATTGACATTTTTATTGTTATTCCTGTAATTGTATATTAATTTTCTATTGGTGGCTAATTTTCTATTTTTATTTGTGCAAGTAATGTTATTAAATCATTTTAAATACGATAGGACCGACACGTTGTAAAATAAAGGCCTTTATAATAAATTGGAATAAAAACTTTCTCCTTCACGTGGTGATCATATCTAATCCTTGATCTTCCTCTTCCTCTTCTACCTTCCACCTTTCCTTCTATTAGGTGTACCTAATGAAGATGGTTGCATCAGCTACAAGAAAAAAACTCTTAAATAATAAATTAGGCCAAAAGTGTATCGGGCCACGCCCCGGATTTCGTAGTTACCTATAAATCTGTTGGTAGAAGTTGGTGTGTGTTTTTTACGTTTACCAAAACATTTTAACAGGTATTGATTGAGTTTTCGGTTCAAAGTATTGATTGAGTTTTCGGTTGAAAGTATTCCGGTATGTTTTCTAAACAGCATCACTCATTTGAGCGAGAATTTCTCCGAAATTTATCCTTAACCGTTATAGTTTTCGTAGAAAGTTCATGGTTTTATAAAACTAGCCGTTTAGATTATAAAGAATAAAGAAAGAATAATAAAGTATTAAAAAAGTTTAAATATAAGAAATATTTTACAAACGGAACTCTAAAACGTAAAATTGGCCTTCGAACCCCTAAATGATTTTAATTAGCTATACGATGAAACCTCACACGATGGAAAATTAAAGTTCATCCCCTTACGTGTATGGGAGGTAACCCGAAATATTTATTTTTCTGGTTTTTTTTGTAGCGTTATCTTTGCCTCATTTGTTTTACATGTCCATGCAAAATTAAAGCTTTCTAGGACTAATGATCTCTTCGCAAAGTTGCAGACAGACGAAGTTCTCGGTGAAGTCGACTAAAATAATGTTCTATACTAAAACTGATATAGAACAGCAGTTCATTTCGATTCCAAATTTACACACAACAAACCGAACACCGCAGATCAAAATGTATTTTTCAACGATCCTACTCAAAACTTAAACGGCCACCCTCTAAACGCTTTAAGTCCATTATCTTTTGCCAGAGAAGGATACACTCTAGCTGTAGGTTCAAAGGTTCATTTTGAAGAATCCTGGATGGTGTATTGTGATAGCCACCTTTATTGTGCTGCTGGACAAAGCAGCAGATGTAACAGCAAAGTATTGAATAGACAGCTATTGAGAATAGATGTTTTATCGAGGTCGGAGGTAGGAGGCTTGATTGGCTGGCGCAGGGAATAACTGTTTATTTACTGCACATTTATGTTTAGATTATAGGACGTTACACGTTACAATTTGCTTAAAAATATACCTTTATAGGGCTGTTTTAAAATATCTACATATACTAAGCCTATACAATACATACAGGGTTTTCTATAATACTTGAACAAGTTCATTCACTATTGGCCTCATGAATAAGCTCAGAGTCGCAACTACCCCTCGTGAAGATCCATGAGGGAGGCCTATGTTGAGTAGTGTACCTATTACGGCTGTAATCATGTTCAACAGTTCTTAGGTGGTTCTTGGATAAAACAAAGAAAGTTTCAGTCGTGTGACGCAGACAAAGTTGCGCAAGACAGCTATTTACTTATACATGGACAACGGAGTGGTCAACGTGATTACAGCCGTAATAGGTCCACTAATGACGCAAAGTTGCGCAAGACAGCTATTTACTTATACATGGGCAACGGAGTGGTCAACGTGATTACAGCCGTAATAGGTCCACTACTGACGCAGACAAAGTTGCGCAAGACAGCTATTTACTTATTACATGGGCAACGTTGACCACTCCGTTGCCCATGTATAAGTAAATAGCTGTCTTGCGCAACTTTGTCTGCGTCACACGACGGAAACTTTCTTTGTTTTATCCAAGAACCACCTAAGAACTGTTGAACATGATTACACGGGCCATCTGATGTCCATCAGATGGCCCGTGCTGCTGCGTGCTGAAATCTTTCCTGCTTATAATATTAAAAAAAATCAGAACAGCGACTGATCATCAATCAGTCATCATCAAATTATTGTTGATAACTATTTTTTAAGTGATGTTTTATTGAAGTGCTGCGTTACCATTTCGTGGTCAGTAGCTATTTTCATTTTGATTGTATTTACAGGGGGTATTGTAGTGTGTACTAACCCAAAAGGGCATTTGAGCTCATGAGTTCATCCGTGAAAGTTCTACCACCATACCTATTTCTGCCGCCAAGCATAGCTGTGTTCCTGTTTGAAGGGTAGAGTTGTTAGGTGTCAGGGTGACCAGCGCAGTGCAATGCAGCATTGGTTACATAGTCACATGCTTTGTGACCGTGATCGCCGCGACATTGCAGTTGCAATAGGTAGAGGTTTACATCAGGTGGGCCATCGGCTTGTCTCGACTTTAAGTCGTATAAAAAAAGTACTTAAGTAAGTAATTAGTAGATGTAGAGTTAAGATAAGTTTTATTAGTTATGTTTCAGAGGTTGAACAAAGTTTTTCCCGGGACAGCTAATAAAAATAGACTATACACAACAAATAAGTAACTTAGTCGTTATCTCTTCTAAATTGATATTAACAAATAGCAATATCATAACTTGAAAAAGTTATGTCCGTCTGTTTGGACCCCCAGCTTTTGGGAGTATGTTTGGGTATAATGAAAGGTCCCGGAAAATCACCAATGCGGGAATAATAATGCTGGGATCTTTCCCTAAACTATTACGGACCACGTTAGCAATGAAGCAGGTAAACCAAGATTATTATACGAAGACAATGTAAGCTTGACGACCTCACTGACACAGTTGGTCTCATTTTTCATCATTTAAGCAGTAAAATATCCACTACTGAATACAGGCCTCCCTCATGCATCTCCATGATGGGTAGTTGCCATACTCACCACGCTTGGCAGGCGGGTTGGCGGGCGCAGTACGGGATGTTTATACACGGAAATACGTTGCTACTCATCTCCAGGAGGTATCCCTTAGCAGGCTCTTACTGCATCCACGGGCATGAGAGGTGGGGTAACTGCCGGCACCCCACGGAAACCAAGCAACCAAGATATGCCGATCATATATTCCGAGCGAGTCTCATCAATCTTTACACATTGTTGGTGAGGTAAGAGCGAAACCAATCACAGGCTATTAGTGAAAAATTTAAAGAGCACAATATATATAGAAGAATAGAGTGATCGACACAGTTGAAAGCGTTGTGAAGTCAAGAAATGTAAGAAAGAAAAGCTGTTTGTCGCCCATAGCAAATCGAATATCGTCAGTTATTTTAATAAGAGCTGTGTGTTATGCGCCGAGCGAAAACCTGACTGGAAAGAATTTAATAGAGAATGTGATTGTAAGAAGTAATATAGCTGGCGGTAGACGACTCGCCCAGAACCTTAGACAGAAAAGGAAGAATAGAGATAGGAAGAACGTCTTTGAGTTCAGAGATAGCAGATTTTTCAGTACCCCTTCTAGGGTTACTAGGTGGGCCTCCAGGTTAGACCTATTTGCCCCGGATTAAACTCCTAGGTCATTTGATAATTGGCTTTAAGGCTAGCGGTCTATTGATGCGTGTTGATAAATCATCTTGAAGAAGCTCCCGTGGTTGTGTGGTCGTGTGCGCTGAGTCGGGTCCGCAGTGCGCTTTTAAAGGCGTAGTGTGGACATTGAACAGGTCCGTAACAGCCTCACGGCGTGTTAGCAAGCTCTCTCTCGCTGGGTTCGCTTGGGGGTTGCATCGCGTGTTGACGTGCATAAAAGTGCTCATACATTTTTCATGGGACAAACCCATTGGTGCTCGGCCGGATCAAACATACAACCTTCGGATTGAAAGTCGGTGCCAACCATTCAAATCAGCTTTTTAATAATCATCATCATATCAGCCGGTGGACGTCCACTGTTGGACAAATGCCTCCCTCATTGATCTCCAGGTACTGCGGTTGGAAGCGGCCTGCATCCAACGCCGCCCTGCGGTTATTACCAAGTCGACTGCCCATCTTGTAGGTGGACGTCTTACGCTGCGCTTGCAGGTCCGTGGCCTCCATTCGAGAACATTACGGGGGTCCGTAATTTTCTCGAATCGGCCATTATAATAATAGTAATATAAAAAGCAAATAAATTAAAACAAATCCATTTTCTGTTGTGCACAATGATGTCTTAATTTAATGTTTAATTCTTATAATATTACTATTAAACTGTATTAACTCTTTTATTGATAACATAGTAAGTTTAGGTACAACGTACTGCCTCTTCAGATAATAAGAACTGTTGCTTACCCCATTAAAATTCTTAAGTAACCCCGGCTGCGCTAGTTTTGGCATTCTTGAAACATTTTCACGTTATTTAGCTTGCATAGCTTGGGGATGTTCGAGTTATGATAGAGGGTGTATGTGATATAGGATATGGCAAGAACTAAGCATTATATTCGGGTAATCATCATCATTATTTCAGGCTTAGAATGTCCACTGCTAGACACAGTCCTTCCATATAGATTCATCATAAGGGGGTTGTTGCCATACTCACCACGCTTTGCAGGCGGGATGGCAAGCGCAGAATGGGATGTTAATACACAGAAAGACGCTGCTGCCCATCTTTCGGAGGTAACCCTTACCAGAATCTGACTGCACGGGCAAGAAAGGAGGGGCAAGATTCTACTGTCGGCACCCCACGAATATTAGTGTAAAATTTGTAATAGGTGTATAGAAGTTAAAATTAAAAAAAAAGATCAATTCCCACTGTTGGCCAAGAACCTTCCCGCCTTCTTACTCTGGGACTTCCACGTCAAAAAAAGATATCTGAAAACCACAAAGCAATAAAGGCGAAAATCCTCTGCGCACAACTAATTGTTTCATCAAATTGAACATCGCGAGTTCTCGCCGAATTCATGCGAAATAACGCTTTATGCCACATAAGCTTGTCCATTACCACATTTTATAGGGTTATGCACCGTGGGTGTAATGCAAATTAATGCTCCGTGTGAGACGTCGTAAGGGTTGCCACTCGCGTTTGAGCTTTATCAACGGGCAACACACTGCCGTGGGGTGCCGGCATTAGAATGCTACCCCTTCTCTCATGCCCATGGAAGCAGTAAGAGCCTGCTAAGGGATACCCCCGGAAGATGGCAAATATGGAGGATTTTCCTCGGTCTCCATGTTTAACACCATTATTATCTTTAAGGTAGGTATAGGCAATAGTCGGTTTGCCGTAACGTTTTCAGGTCCTTTTTTTGCGACTCTAAGAGACCTGTTGCATTCAAGCGCGATCTGAACCTGGTTAGTTTTGTATTCGAGAAGATTTTTGTTGATGGTCTTCTTGACCAGTCTATGTACTAAAGAGTATTATGTAGTCTAAGTATAGGTTAAGAAGCCTAGTCGTTTTTCCCAGCAGGCTCTTACTGCATCCACGGGCATGAGAAGAGGGATATATTCTACTGCCTGCTTCCCACGTCTAATCTGTTATGAAAGTATATGGAACAGTTTCAGTTATACAAATAAAAATAATAAAGTTAAATGACAATCAACACGGTAGCCATTTAAGTATTGTTAGGAAGGTTGTTAACCGCTACTTTATCGCTGGTCTTCCGTGACATTAAGCTGTTACAGATACAGGCGTTAAAAATGATCACTGAAATGTTCACAAACGTGTACATTCAAAAACCTCATACACGAAAACTTTCCATGGTGCCTATGTTTGTATGTAATGTGAAGGGTGGGAGTATTTACGGATTCCGATCGTCTGCGAATTGATACCTCCCATTGATAATATTAGCCGTGGGTTGCCGGTAGTAGAATATTACCCCTCCTTTTATGCCCGTGGATGCAGTAAAATATCAACATCCGTACTACGCTTGCCAACCCAAGCGTAGCGAGTATGGCAACTCTCATTGAACCCCTCATGGAGATCTATGAGAGAGGCCTGTGTGGTCATTTTGCGGCTGAAATGATTGATAATTATAATGGGGCAATATATACAAAAAACATCACATGGGTTTATTTTTTGAGTGATTCCCGTTGCACAAATTAAACCTGCAACTATCTGCTACTAAGTATGGCTAGTGCGAGTTGAGATGATTGGCTCATTATAAAGGATTCGATTAAATACATATATTTTAATCGCTCCAGTAGTTTTTGAGTTTATTCATTACAAATATATGCTGAAATTTTGCACACGTATAAATGTTGACCAGGATTAACACACAGGCTACATTTTATCCGGGTATAATGCATGCGAAACGGCGGACATTAAGCTAGTACCAAAATATTGCACTTACTGCTCCAAGGAGGTCGATAAATTTATACAATTCTCCACTAATCTCGACAACTCGACAACCCTACCCCCAGTATCGAGTAAGCTTAGACCCGGGGTCTGCAGTGTATTACACACCATCCAATTAAGCTGAGACCAGACTATGCAAATACACCTCACTTTTACTAGTTAGAAGAGTTTGATCTTTCAATTCAGACTCGATTGGTACGTTCTTTGACGTGAACAGTGCAGACTAAGTACAATGATCGTCGTTGTAGGATCAGGTACGCTTCGGTGTTTTCTCTCTTCTTCCGACATTTATTTATATTATTCACTAAGCGGTAGCAGACGTCATCCTGCCGGCTCATTTGTAGATATACTGACAGCAACGCCATCTACCGGGCTCAATTGTCCTGTTCTTTATGTGGAAATAGACGCACCGCAGTAATTATTTTGTTGCGTGAGAGTTTTATTTTCGCTATAATCTAGCAAGATATTGATTGAAAAAGTATGCTATTAAAAAATGTTTTAAATTAACTACTCAAGATGTTAAATATTTTTAGGGTTCCGGACCAAAACGGTAAAAAGGAATCCTTATAAAATCACTCTGTCTGTCTGTCTGTCTATCCGTCACAAGTGGATATCTCGAGAACTACTGATGCTAACGACTTGAAATTCGAAATGGTTAAAGATAACCCTTTTATACTAATATGCCTTAAATGAAAATGCTAAACAATATTCTTATTATGATTGCAGGGGGGCGGATGGGGGATCTCAATTGTTTTTTATGTTAAGTTACTAGATCGTGTGGGGTATCATTTGAAAGGTAATTAATTGCATATTATTAAACAGTTTTTATGTTTCCTCTAAGCTGTACCATTTTTGAGTACGCAAATTTCATAATGTAACGACCTAATATTATAAAGCTGAAAGTTTGTTTAGATGGAGATTTGTCACGCAAAAACTAGGCTACGAATTGAGCTGAAACTTTGCACACGTATTGATGTTGACCAGGATTAACAATAGGCTACATTTTATTTGAGTACAACGCTACATTTTTGAAGCCCTCTTTCCGCCCCTTTTGCAAAGATCAATTTCAAGATTTTTGTCTATGCTATATTAGTGAAAAATCTAATATCTACCAAGTCTAATATCTTGCAAGTCGATAGCATCAGTCGTTCTCTGTCTCTCAATCTGTGACCGACAGTGAAACAGACAAAGTCATAAGTCACAAAGTTGGACTAAAATGGACTAAGGGTCTATTCTAAAACAATTTGGCCGGAATGAAAAGAAAACATGTGGGTATA
This sequence comes from Pasiphila rectangulata, assembly GCA_963082625.1. Taxonomy (NCBI): domain Eukaryota; kingdom Metazoa; phylum Arthropoda; class Insecta; order Lepidoptera; family Geometridae; genus Pasiphila; species Pasiphila rectangulata. The sequence continues at coordinate 6,636,798 of OY720261.1, read as the reverse complement.
GGGTTAATTAATAACACTCGCTCGTTATGTTTTGAGAAATGGGATACCTAGTTTTAGTTCTGGCTTCAGATATTTCATTTGATTCGTTGTATATATATTTTGAACGAGTATATACTTAATAATATTTAAACGGTTTAAGACGTTATAAAGCAGATAAAAGTAAACAGTTGTAAATTATAATAAGGTCACTTTTAGGGTTCCAAACCAAAATAGTAGAAAGGAACCCTTATGGTATGACTTTGTCTGTTTCACTGTCTGTCACAGATTGAGAGACAGATAACTATATATATATATATATATGTACTATATATATGCACGTTATGCTCGTAAGTTTGGTGAACCCATTCAGAAATCTCCCGCTGGCATCTCAAGTCGTGCACAAACGCCACCCATCCATCCGCCCTTCATGTCTGTCAAAAATCCACTATAGCAAGGTTGCATGGGACTGAAAACAAGCCCTGCTTATTGAACATTCTCACAATGTTTATGAGTAGGTTTGGAAGATCAACTTGAACATCTTACCTAAGGACTGCACGACAGACTTGCCTAGTGGACTACTATTTTGGTACCTATCATATTTTCTTGATTTCTTCCTTCTTGCTTTGTGTTTCCCGTTCTCGCTTTCTAACAGTAATAAATCACTTGCACACTGTAGGTAGCCCAAGACATTTATGTACATATAAAATTTCAAACTTTTTCATGCATTTTCGAACGTCCCTCACCCTCATATGGCTGCTAAACAGACCGGGCGTGTCAGTGTCTATCAGTTTGGCACGGCTGGCTGACAAATAGACATAATCCTAGTGTTGCCTGTCTGGCAGCTTTTTGAGCGTGACAGATTTTCTTTTCATTTTGTTTTCTTTTTAATAAATGTACCGTTATTTGTTATCTTTATTATTATTATTAACGGTTTATTTGTGTTTTTGTTTTGTTTGTATACGGTCTTATTGTTTGTTTTAGTTTGATGTTGTTTTGTTTGAGTTTAATGTTCCTTTCCTGTCTCCTTCTTCTCCGTGGTCGTGAAATCACCCAGGGCCCCAACTGAAAACCAGCGTAGCGTCTGAGCCTGGCCAGGTGCTACACAATGCTGAGTTGGGGTTCCATTTACCCGCGCTATCCTTTACATCCTTTTCTTCCTGTCCGTATTTTAATGTTGAGTTTTATTTGTGTTCTTTGTTTGTTTGTTTGCATGTGTAATTTTTTTTATTTTTTTTTTATTTTCTTTGTGTTTATTTTGTACCTACTGTGCGTAAATAAATGATTTTCTTCTTCTTCTTCTTCTTCTATTGATGCTATCGACTCGAAGCCGGGGCGGGTCGCTAGTTACTTTATATTCTGCGTTTAGTTTACGTTCCTACGTGGTTCCTACGTTGCGAAGTTAATTTTACCCCACCCTGGCTTCGGAAACTTTCCTCGCGTATTATACAACATACATGCTAACATTATCAGGCGTAACGTTGCTATTCTATGACTGGAAAAGATAATAAGATATATAGATAGAAAGATAGATTAACTCATTATTGGACGTTTACAATAGAAAGTAAAAAATATAAGGATACCAACAAATAACAACATACAACGGTTTTATCGCTAAAAGCGATCTCTTCTAGACAACCTTTGGATGGAAAGGATATTCTTAACCAAAAGACGGTGGTGTACCCATAATACACACATACAAATTACCTACATACATACATAAAAACCTAACAAATAATATGATGTATCTACTAAAAAATATAAACGTATAAGATAGCAAAAGAAGGTATGTCTCATCTAGTACCTTAACATCTAGGCACCACTAATAGCCTTAAGTGGAATTTAGAGATGGCGTAGGTAAACGACGCAACATGTTAATCCATACGTTGTACTGAAATTTTATTGTAACACTCTGTATACTACTTAAGGTGGCACGCTCTGTGTAATATGTTGCTGTTATATAACGTGGCAGATTACGGATTTCCGATCATGAGGCATTGTTGCCATACCGACCACGCTTGGCAGGCGGGTAGACGAGCCCAATGCAGGATTGATGATACACGGAAAGACGCTGCTGCTCATCTTCTGGAGGTATCCCTTGATATTCTTACTGCATCCACGGTAAAGTGAGGAGTAGCAACATATTACTGCCCCCCGGCTATATTATTTCATTAAAATGACATACTTTTTTTTTGACAGATTTTTTTTTATTTCGCCTAGATTCAAACCAGCATCTTATTTTCTCTAAATTCTACTTAGCCCTATTAGTAATCATCATTTCAGCCATAAAACGTCCACTGATGAACACAGGCCTTCCACATGGATCTCCATGAGGGGTAGTTGCCAATCTCACCACGCTTGGCAGGCGGGTTGGTGAGCGCAGTATGGTATGCTGATACACGGACAGACGCTGCTGCCCATCTTCCGGAGGTATCCCTTAGCAGGCTCTTACTGCATCCATGGGCATGAGAGGAGGGGTATCATTCTACTGCCGGCACCCCACGGCAAACTTCTTATTAGTAATGTTTGTATTTAATTTACTAGATGAGACATATAACCTCTCGCAAATCGACAGTGTCTGTCGTGTCGGAATCAAAACAGCCTCAAGTAGAATTTAGAGATGGTGTTGGTAAACTGTGCAATATACATGTTGTAGTGTAATTTTATTGTAGCACCCTGTATACTACTTAAGGTGGCACGCTCCCTGTATTATGTTCCGGCCGATATAATGTGGCAGATTTCGGATTTACCTAGCCAATTTACGGAATGGCCGAATAAATTCAGGCAGACGATTTTCGTGTGATAGCATTAATATGCCTAAAGGATTAGACGGTTATCAGGGTTTCGTAGTAAAACAAGAAACCTTTATAGTTTAACTTTGTTTGTCTGTATGTCTCTCTATCCGTCCGGATTCCGCAACCGTTCTCCTATGACCGATTCGTCATTGGACTGTTCACCGACAGGATATTTCATACAAGCATTGGTACGGGGGTGCCAGAAAAGGGGGTGAAGACCTCAAAAGGTCACCAAAGGTCAAAAATGGCATTTTTGGTTTTCGGACGTTTTCGGCCATTTGAAGACTTTTATTTTTTTGGGGACCTTTTGAGGTCAAAATTACTCCGGTCCCTGTGATCCTAAGATCACCAAAATCAATCTGTACCCTTCTCTCATTGAGACGGTGCTAACATAAAAGGTTTCATGTAAATCGGTCAACGCGTTCGGTTGTAATCGTCTCATGCACAGACAGACAGACAGCGCTATGCATATTAGGGGGCTTCGCCATCTAATTACGTCCGTTTCCCCAGCAGAGTCTTCTACCTACTTTCACATTCGACGATAGGCTTTTCCGCCCGTCACCAGCTCTTCACAGATCACTTTATTGGTGATGGAGGTCACTGGGCGTACGAAGAGGGGCAAATCAAAAACGTTTTGATGGGAGTCGCGACAAAATATCTGGGGCGCGCGCGCCGGTGTCGATGCCATCGATGCGACTGTTCTAGAACAAAAAACCTTCCGCTGACGGCGGGGGGTCCGGGGGTGACTCGGGCGCGGCGGGGACGCAACAGATAAGTGTGCATGTTTTATTTAAATTCTATCAACTACAGTTTTTCAAAAGGACCTTATGCTAAATTAATATTAGTGAGATTTAAATTTTTAGATTATCGGAGCAGCAGCGTTTGCGTCGTCAACACCTTCCCCCCTAGTGTCGTCATTACGACACTCAACGTCGAGTTGGAGCAAGGCTACGCGCGCTGCCGGGCGCTTCATTACTGTCGTCCCAGTCCGTATGTCTACCACTCTCACCCTCCCGTCCCGTCCTGGATATACCCTTTCCACAATACCTTTAGGCCAACAGTTACGTTGCGAAGAAGGATCAACCACGATCACCAGATCGCCCACCTGGAGCTGCTGTCCTTCACGGTTCCACTTTGCCCTAGGAATGAGAACAGGTAAAATTTCCTTTACCCACCGGCTCCAAAACAAATCGGTCAGGCGCTGAGCGGTGCGCCACTGCCGCCGCAGGTACAGGTCATCATCGTTGAATACTCCAGGGACGGGTAAGTTGGAAGAACTTCCTATTAAAAAGTGATTTGGGGTCAAGGTTTCCTGACTCCTAGGGTCCACTGACACATGAGTAAGCGGTCGACTATTTACAATATTTTCTACTTCAGCGAGAAGAGTAGTCAAAATCTCTTCCCGTGGCGCCCTTTCTTTTAGAGTTGCCTTAAGAGCCGTTTTTACAGTTCGTATCAGGCGTTCCCACGCACCTCCCATGTGAGGGCTCGCTGGCGATATAAATTTCCAAGTCACGCCTTTGTTTAACGCTTCTGATACGATGTATGATTGATCAAGATCTAGAAAGGATTTCCGCAGGTCAACATCAGCTTTTCGGAGGTTGGTTCCATTGTCAGACAATATAGTATGTGGCCATCCGCGACGAGCGGCCATTCTCCTAAACGACATAATTAACGAATCAGCTGTAAGAGAAGGTACGATTTCTATATGCACCGCGCGAACCGTCAAACAAGTAAATAAAACTCCGTATCGCTTCGGTCTTTGTCGTCCTACTGTGACTTCAATGGGTCCGAATAAATCTACACCGCACATCGTAAAGGGACGCTGATGATGAGCTAAGCGTTCAGCAGGTAAGTCACCTAGTCGTGGAGGCCTAGGGGTCGCTTTATTAATTCGACAGACCAAGCATTGTGAAGCTACTGTGCGGACAGTGGGCCGCAAATTAACAATCCAGTATTTTTGTCTAAGTTCGTTTACGACTAATTCGTTAAATGAATGAGCTACGCGTTCGTGATAGTGTTTAACAATAAGTCGAGCGACGCGATGGCGACCGTCAAGGATGATTGGCTTCTTTATTTGATCATCGATTTGTTTCGCGGCATCAATGCGCCCGCCGACACGTAAAAGTCCCTCGCTATCCACAAACGGTGTCAAAGAACGCAAACGGCTATCAAAAATGATTTCACAATTTTTCTTCAGCAAATCTATCTCGCGGTGAAATGATTGTGATTGTGAATTTCGTAACAGTAAAACCTCCGCCCTATTAATTAACTCACTGGTAATAGAACGAGTTTTTATTTTTCTACATTTAGAAATAAACAACAAGACAGCAGCAGCACAACGAAGCAGCCTCATCCAGGAAGAAAACCTATTCGAGTCCGGGACGGGCAACACATAAGTATCGCTGTGAGTATGACATACAGTGTGCATTTCTTCTAAAGTGTCTTTATTTATATTTAACGTTTCAGGTTGTTGCGGCCAGCGATCCGGATTCTCGTATAAAAAGGAAGGTCCCTTAAACCAGGAAGAATCACTACGTAAGTCATAATCCGTTATTTTAGTAGCTAGGTCCGCCATATTTAATTCCGATGGTACGTAATTCCATTCACATATATTTGAATATTCATCAATTTCCCCTAATCTGTTCGCTATAAAAGTTTTATAATTACGATGTTCGTTCCTAATCCAGTGCAAAACAACAGTAGAATCAATCCAATAGAACGTATTTGACGGTACAATTCTATGTTCTGTTTTTATTGTTTCAGCTAGGCGACATGCTATAAGCGCACCCTGCAACTCCAGCCGTGGGATGGTGACAGACTTCAGCGGCGCGACCCGGTTTTTGCAGGCTATGAATGATACGCACACCTGTCCGTTCTTATCTACTTTACGCCAGTATGCAACCGATGCAAAAGCTCGTGGACTTGCGTCTCCGAACACATGTTATTGTAGCTCGCTCTCACCTGCGGAGTTCGCTATTTGTCTCTCGCTCGCTCTTCCAGTATCTAGCTGAAAGTACCACCTAGGAATGCGAATGTCACAGATTGTTTGTAGTTGTAATAACCACTCTTGGAATTGAATAAACAAATTATCCGGAATTTCATCGTCCCATTTAATGCCTATTTTCCAAACTTCTTGCATTATTATTTTAGATTTTACGGTAAATGGACTTAGAAAACCGTGCATATCATAAATTGGCATTATAATACGCAAAAATTCACGCTTAGTCGGTCTTCGCGTCAAATTCAAAATATCTATAGGTATGCGTTTTAACGATAAGTCAAATGCAAAAGTATCACTTTCTGGAAACCATAACAATCCCAGAGTGCGTTCCGATTGATTTTCAACATTAAACCTCACGGCCTTCTCACAAAGGATATCTTTTGGTGTATCGTTTAAAACTTCGACATTGTTACTTAACCAATCACGCATTTTAAAACCGCCGAGTTGGTTAATGAACGAAATATCTTTTATTATTTTCGTTGCGACGCAAACATCGCTTACACTATCAATATAATTATCCATATACTGATTTTTCCTAATCGCTTGCACAGCGTCTGGCATTGTTTGTTCGAACCGTTGCGTATTTTTAACTTGATTTATATATTGTGCAACAAACGGAGAACAGTTAGCGCCGAAAATAAGTGACGTCATAACATATTGTTTTATAGGGCTGTCCTTAGGTGGCGATGAACCCATGGGGGTTTCGTAAGGGCCTAAGGGTGGCTCGTGGGGCAAGAACCCATCTTGCCAAAGAAAGCGCAACGCATGCGTGTCTTCGTCTCGTATTTTTATACGTAAAAACATATCTTGTATATCTCCAATTATACCTATACTTTTTTCTCTAAATCTTAACATTATTCCTAATAAAGACTGCAATAGATCAGGACCTTGTAAGAGAAAATCATTTAACGAACGATTACTTGATTTCGCTGCCGCATCAAATACTAATCGTAGTTTTCTTTTGTTCGGGTTATCTACCCCGAAGTGAGGCAAATACCATACTCGGTCGATTTGGCTCGCGTCATAAGTACCTAGTTCCTTAGCGTAACCGTTAGTAAATAAATGCGTCATTCTTTCTTGATAACGTAGTGCATAATCAGCATTTATTATCATTTTCTTTTGTATTGATTTTAAACGTCTATGGGCATTAGAGTAGGAGTCAGGCAAACAATGATTATCCCATTTCCATGGCAGACCAACGTACCATTGTCCCTCGCGAAGCTCAGCAGTCTGATCTACAATAGAGACCGCGCGCAGATCATCAGGATTGCGTCGGGGCTTCGAACCTACTCCAATGGAGTCCAACATAAAAGATTTACGAACTAAATCGTGCAGCCGGTGATCACAGTCCTCGGGACTATCAGGAACGCAGTGGGGGGCGACCTCAGAGATCGTCTCCGCTGTTTGAATAACACACAAATGGAAAACATTTTCTTGCGGGCAAGTATTACCAGAACGGTTGTGAGCAAGAGAGACATACGGATCAGAATTATGTTGTAAATCACTTACCGCGGTCCCGTGTACACACCAACCTAGCGCTGTCTGGGTGACGTAAGGCTCATGCTGCTCGCTCCGATACCATCTTATAGGTGCTATTAAATTATGGTTATCCTGTCCTATCAATAACATTGGTTGCGCGTCGCATTTACACAAATTATTATTACCGAAATCACTCTCTAAACCGTATCTACTAAAGTCAATGCTCGGCAACGTTTGGACGGGCAAATTTAATGATTTTATTTTACGCGCACGAATATTATAATTTTTATTTTCACTATTTGTTATTTTAAAGTCAATTATTTGCGTTTCACAGATTAATTCGCCGTCATCCCACGCGCTGCGCGCGCGCATTTTCTCGCTTCTCCCGTGTAGTCCGACTTTATCAGCTAGCTCAGCTGCGATCAGGGTTACGGTGGCTCCGTCATCCAAAAGTGCATGCGTATGCACGGTACCGGAAGGGCCATGTACGGTCAGCGGTACAATTTTTAAGAGTACTTTATAGGGCTCAAAGACGCCACGGTGTGATTCACGATCTCGTGGTTTACTTCGACGTCTGAGTGTTCATTCTAGACCTTTTCTTGTGTACCCTTTGTATCATTTGGCTTGACCCAGTGTAGAAGACGATGGTGCGGCCGATCACAGCCCTCGATGTCGCAGTTACTCGCAGTACAGGATGCAGGATCAGCGTGAAGGGGTGTTAGGCATTTATAACACAGCTTGTTTGTTCGTGCGAACCTCCAGCGGTTTTTACGCATCGCGCGTTTGAAGCGCGGGCATTCACATAGCTCATGTGCCGCCTTATGACAAAACTTGCAGTCAGCTGATTTGATATCGCTATCTGTGGCGTGTAATATTGCATGTGCGTTATGCCGGGTTTCGCGCTGCTCGGGTTTTCTTGTTAATTGAGTATTAATATGACTCACGCCAGAACATGCAATTTTATTTGCTTCTAGGTAAAAAAAATTGCTCAGCAGTTCCAATCTCGGAACGTCGTTGTTATAAATGTGCCGATTTTCATATACGTAGTCTGTCCATTTGTTTAATAAAACAGTAGGTAGCTTCGACACGACAATCGAAACTAGTTCGGGGCTGCGAAGGTAATCATTTTGCTTTAACGCTATCGCTGCCGTTACGTAGTTCTTAATTTTTATGGCAAAACAAATAAGTTCGTTGTGGAATGTTAAAGGCAACGGCTGTATTTTCTTAAGCTGCATCACTATTTTAGACATGATGTTTTCAGGCTTACCGAAGCGTAGTTCTAGTGTGTCTATGATCACTTCGGGGTTGATTCCGCCGATAAGCAATGAAGTTACTGCTTCCTTTGCTTCACCTCGAAGGCACTTCCTTAGCCGCCATACATTTTCTGCCTCACTGTACTTACAGAGGTTGGTGGATTCTTGATAAGCTTCTTTAAATTGCAGCCATTCCATGGGGTCACCAGAATAAATAGGCAAGTCCTTAGAAGTAGACAACCTAGTAAGCAACTGCTGGTGGTGCTGAGTGGAGGAAGCGGCGACTGCGTCTTTCAACGCGCAGGCAAGCATTTTAATGTCGCTTTGAGCTGCGTTAGCGTGCGTGCGAGGCGGCTCAGGCTCAACAAGCTTGTGCTCGTGCTCAGCAGATTTATCTAGCCAGTTGTTTACTTTACTTGTCATGGATGGTGCAGGCGATCTCTTCGAGTGACGTGATTCCAAGTCAGCAACATCCGCGGCGAGTTTTTTATTCAGCAGCTCAACGCGGATTTCTGCACGTAATTTAGCGGCTTTGGCTTCCGCTTCGACAGCTTCGATGCGTAACTGAGCCTTAGCTGTCTCAGCTTCCAGTTCCAGCTGACGGCGGCGCGCAGAAGTTGATGACGTTGCCGCAGTCTTCGCCGACTTTTTGCTAACACTGCATACACTTCCATATTCTTCTCTCCGATCATCCTTGGAAGATGGATGAGGTAAATTTTCCGATTCATTTCCATCGCTGCATTCCACTTTTGCGCCACGTGGTTTTCTCGGTCTGCGCGGCGTGTGTGGCGTGCGGAACATTTTTAATTCTTCAAAATGCTTCAGTAAGAAGTACAAGGTGACGATCCGGTTCGTAGGACCACTTTATTGGTGATGGAGGTCACTGGGCGTACGAAGAGGGGCAAATCAAAAACGTTTTGATGGGAGTCGCGACAAAATATCTGGGGCGCGCGCGCCGGTGTCGATGCCATCGATGCGACTGTTCTAGAACAAAAAACCTTCCGCTGACGGCGGGGGGTCCGGGGGTGACTCGGGCGCGGCGGGGACGCAACAGATAAGTGTGCATGTTTTATTTAAATTCTATCAACTAAAGTTTTTCAAAAGGACCTTATGCTAAATTAATATTAGTGAGATTTAAATTTTTAGATTATCGGAGCAGCAGCGTTTGCGTCGTCAACACCAGCTTTGTGACGAGATTAATATTGAGCGAAAAACGGAAAATAAATCAGGTTTGTTCTATAAAAGCCCCTCCTCATTTACTTATTTTATTTTTCTTTTAGTATTTTTTGTTATAGAACAGCAGAAACACATCATCTGTGAAAATTTCAACTGTCTAGCTATCACGGTTCATGAGATACAGCCTGGTGACAGACAGACAAACAGACAGACAGATGGTCAGTGGAGTTTTAGTAATCATCATCATCATCATTTCAGCCATAGGACGCCTACTGCTAGACATAGGCCTCCCCCATGGATTTCCAGGTATTGCGGTTAGAAGCGGCCTGCATCCACCGTCGACCTGCGGTCTTCACCAAGTCATCTGCCCATCTTGTAGGTGGACGTCCTACACTGCGATTACCGGTCCGTGGCCTCCACTCGAGAACCTTTCGGCCCCATCGGCCATCTGTTCTGCGAGCTACATGGCCTGCCCATTGCCACTTAAACGTGCTTATCCGTTTGGCTATGTCGGTGACACGAGTTCTTCTACGTATCTCCTCATTTCTGATTCGATCACGAAGAGAAACCCCGAGCATAGCCCTCTCCATAGCTCGTTGAGCGACTCTGAGCTTATTTATTATGCCAGCAGTGAAGGACCACGTTTCAGTTCCATATGTCATCACTGGTAACACACACTGATTGAAGGCTTTCGTCTTAAGGCACTGAGGTACGAGTATATTGGACGAAAAGACGTTGCGAAGTTTCCCAAACGCTGCCCATCCGAGCTGGATTCGGCGATTGACCTCTTTCTCGAAGTTGGACCTACCTAATTGGACTGTTTGTCCTAGGTATACATACGCGTCGACAACTTCAAGAGTCGTGTTCTCAACCATAACAGGGGTAGGTACAACATGGACATTCGACATAACCTTCGTCTTGTCCATGTTCATTTTAAGGCCTACCCGTTGGGAGACTCGATTGAGGCCTTCGAGCATCATGCTTAGTTCTTCCATCGACTTTGCCATGACCACGATATCGTCGGCAAACCGAAGGTGAGTCATGTATTCGCCGTTAATATTGATGCCCAGTCCTTTCCATTCCAAGAGTTTGAAGGCATCTTCCAAAGCGGTCGTAAACAGTTTCGGAGAAATAACGTCTCCCTGTCTTACGCCTCTTTTTAAGGGAATCGCCTTCGAACTCTGTTCCTGTACTCGAACTGACATAGTGGCGTTTCTATACAAACATTTTTTAACGTTTTTGCGTTTTAGTAATAGGGTCCCCTTTTTAACCTTTGGGTACTAAACCCTAAAAAGCATATTAATTAATTTCGTTCGCTTTAGAAAATAAATTTTCCAAGGGAGGGAAGATTATGTTTTTTTACCTATATTTATAATTATTATTGTATAGTAATTTATAATGAAATATTAATTAATCTGTGACATGATTGTAATTCATAAACATTAAGGACCTAAGACTGTGAGACACCACAAGGCAGCAGAATTTTACCCCTCCTCTCAAGCCCGTGGATGCAGTAAGAGCCTGCTAAGGGATACCTCCGGAAGATGAGCAGCAGTGTCTTTCCGTGTATCTACATCTCACACTGCGCTCGCCTACCCACCTGCCAAGCGTAATAAGTATGGCAACTACGTTTTACGGCAGAAATGATGCTAATGATCAATAAAATCTATACACCTTTATATTTTATATCTGGGTGGAATAATTCTTTAAAAATGTATTCTCACCTGCGGCAGGTGCTGGCTTGATAGTTCAAATAGATTTTCATGGAAATACGCAAAAATGGGAGGTTCAAAATCAAGAGGCCAGGTGAAATGAAATCAATTTTGTGCAAATTCGGCAATGTACATACCCCCGTATGGTTCTTCTGCTGGTGCTAGCTTTTTTGCAGTTTCCCAGGTGTTCGGGATGGATTCCACTCACGCACATGTAACTTAGGAGGCCTCCTGGATCGTGGTAATGTGTGGGTCGCGCGCGGTAATTAATTAGTAATAAATTGGGGGCCGAGAGATGTAGGTCCTCTCAGGCTGCGGTGTATGTAGGAACAGTGTAAAAAATATATGGCGGTGCGCAAACTGCATGCGTCTGCGTTTTCTTGCTTGTTTCGTAGAGATGGGACACTTCCATGCCAGCGTAGTGTGGGGACACATACGTAGGCATAGACAATACCAAAATTAACACAAAAAAAGAAACAATATCCTAATTTTTTCTTTAAATTAATTTAATAATGGCAATAAACCAAGCTAAGAAAAAAACTTACTTAATTGAGAAGTTCTTAACAAGTTTCAGAACAAGATGGTTCGCAGCTAATTTTAGATGTTTCATTACGTTTCTAAAGTCGAAAAGTTTAATACATGTACATTATGTACGTTAGAATCCTTGTTTTGTGTTGATTCAATATTTGGTAATTAAAAATATAATAAAATAGACTATGATTTTATATTTTACTTAACGGATACGGTAAATTTATTTTTGGATAGCATGAGCTTTATATAATATATTATATAAATATATATTTTATTTTCAGACCCGGGGCAAATATATATAGATCAAGCAAACATTTTTCCCTCGGAGGGTTCGAACTCGCACCTCCCAACGTCTACATCAGCCGTCTTAAGAACCAACTGCGCCACAGACGAAACGGCTAAATTAACTCTTTATTGAACCCAAAAATAGTTAAAAATTATCATTATCTCAGCCCTAGGACGCTGTCATAAGGGAATTGTTGCCATACCGCACTTGGCAGGTGGGTTGGCGAGCGTAGTATGGGGTGTTGCTACACTGAAATACTCTGCTGCTCATCTTCTGGAGGTATCCCTCGGCAGATTTTAGGGGGCTAAGCCCCTTATTAAGCAAAGCGCTGTCTGTCTATCTGTCTGTCTGTGCATTTTTGCATTTTTTGCATTTTTTGTTAGCACTGTTTTAATGAGAGAAGGGTACTGATTGATTTTGGTGGTTGAAATTTTTAAAATTGAAATTATTTTTTTTTGTGTTTTTCGGAAACCTTTGCCCTCTTTTCTGGTACTCCCGTACCAATGCTTGTTTACTGCATACATGGGCTGGAGAACGTATTTAATTAAATGTCTAAAACGATAAGGCCGCATACCGGCCTTATCGTTTAAAGCGATTTGCTCCAGGCAGACGTCACTATCAAAAGCTGTTTTTATGTTGATCTTGAACAAATGAAATCGCTACTCTCTCAAATAAATGTAGCAACTTCAATAGGATTGATTTTGTAAGCCTTTTAATTATCTGTTAAGAGCCTTCTAAGACCATTAATGTTTTAAAGTTAAGGAGCAAGGAAATAAAAAAAACTACATTCAAATCGGTCCACTAGTTTATGAGATACGGTGTCACAGACATAGACACAGACAGACACACACACGAGGGTTAAAAACAGAACTATTTTTACTGTTGTTACCTTTGCCCTAACATTTTACTTGCGTTTGGGTTTCTTTCCTTCTATTAGTAATGTTGACTTGTATGTCTTCTTTTTTTGACGATGGTATAAAACACACCGAGCTCCAGATTTTACGCGAAATCTGGACACAAATTCATCATCATCATTTCAGCCGTAGGACGTCCACTGCTGGACATAGGCCTCATGGATTCCCAGTTATTGCGGTTGGAAGCGATCTGCATCCACCGTCCTTAGTTGTACAATCATGAGGGGTTGTTGCCATACTCGCCACGCTTGGAAGGCGGGTTGGCGAGCGTGTCGGGAAATTAAGATTTAACTAAACTTAAATCACTGTAAAACACGCTCACAATTCGATATTGTTTCAAAACTAGTTAGGTATTTGAGCTTGCCGCTACAGCGACGTCACTTTACGAATATGAAACAACCAATTGAAATACTTGGATTTGGAAGTAATGTAATAATTGAACATGTATTAGTAATTCTTACAGTTATATTTGATACATATTTAAAAACATAACATTACTATTTTATTGTTGAAATTGTTAAATGTTTGTCAAAGAAGGACGGCTGTGACGTCTTTCCGTCTGATTTATTAATGTTCTTTGTGTTTACTTTGTTCTTTACTAATGTGATAATCATGAATAATCATAACTATAATATTAAGTTAATTACGTATATAGTTACCCTATAAAATAATGAGTTGTATATAAAATGTATTGTTATTCGACCAGAAAGGGCTGTGATTGGTCCACGTTGTACTGGCGGCTATCGTCGGCTGTTTTATGAGTTGTAAATAACGTTTTATTATAAAAGCAGTTGCGAGTGGCTTGCTCAGTCAGTTCTGTTCCGATTACGAGGCGACAAGCAAGTTAAGTACATTGTTTCTTATTGTTATTTCTGCTAGGTTGTTATATCTATGTAGATATTGTTATGCAATGTAATTGTAACGTAATAATTATAGTGATAATGATGGTGATGAAGATGATGATGACGATGATGATGATGATGATGACGATGTTATTTTCGGGTTGTTATTTATCCAGTTTGTTGGACTGTATGATGCTAATCTCTTAGTGTGTAAATTATGGATTAAGTAATAGAAGAAAGTATAATAAATGATTATAATGAATAATTATCTTATTTTTTATTAGTATAAATCTATAACATCAGAAGTGTGGGATATTATGCCATGCCATATACATAGTTAAAACATGTTTTTACTTATTTTCAGGATTTATGACACCTACGGTACCAGAAGGTCTTTTGAAGGCCAAACCTACACGATGCTGTTTCATCAAAGCCACAACAAGGTCTTTTGAAGGCCAAACCTACACGATGCTGTCTCATCAAAGCCACAACACGGTGACTTCGCGTTACAAGTTTTTGATCTCGGAAAGAGCGGCAACGGCGCAGCCACGTGGATTAAGAAGATCAAGACAGTTGGTGCAGAGCAGAACTGGAGTGGAACATAATAAACTGTTAAGACTGGTAGGTCCCTACGGGGCACTGCTATAAACCTAGTTTAATTTTTCGTTTTTTTGACACGGACGGTTATAAAATATTTTAGATATACCTACTTCCGAGAGAAAAACAATATTTCGTCAGAACGTTTAACGTTGATTAAATAACTTACGTTTTTACTTAGTAGTAAATATCAGTTAATCGAGTAGATAGGTGAGGTTAGCTTTGCTCGTTTGAACAGTATCATGACAGCGGCTAAAGTAAAGCCAGTGAGAGTTACCATTAAGAGAGGGTAGAATTTTTAAACTAAAGATAATAATAATGTGGAACGATTTGATGGTAAAGAAAATGTAAATTAAGATGTGACTTTAATAAATATGTGAAACGATTTGATGGTTACGAAAATGTTAATTAAGATGTGACTATAATAAAAATGTAAAACGGTTTGATGGTTAAGAAAATGTAAATTAAGATGTGACCATAATAAAAATGTAAAACGGTTTGATGGTTAAGAAAATGTATATTTTGATGTGACGATAACACTAATGATGTGAAAACGATGTAGTGTAAAGACTGATAATAACAAGAATGATAACTACTTGAAAACAGGTGTAAGCAAAAATGTCCACTCAATGTGAAGAGTTGGATAGGTAGTAATGATGAAAGTGATGTCACTCAATGTGAAGAGTGGACTAGTAGCAATACCGAAAGTCACGTAATGTGAGCAGTTGACTAAATAAACATTCAATGTATTCGATCTAAGACAAAATGTATTGTTCTTTTTAGAAAATTTAGTACTTCGGGAACGAAGTAATTATCAGAATGGCCGTGTCGGGAAATTAAGATTTAACTAAACTTAAATCACTGTAAAACACGCTCACAATTCGATATTGTTTCAAAACTAGTTAGGTATTTGAGCTTGCCGCTACAGCGACGTCACTTTACGAATATGAAACAACCAATTGAAATACTTGGATTTGGAAGTAATGTAATAATTGAACATGTATTAGTAATTCTTACAGTTATATTTGATACATATTTAAAAACATAACATTACTATTTTATTGTTGAAATTGTTAAATGTTTGTCAAAGAAGGACGGCTGTGACGTCTTTCCGTCTGATTTATTAATGTTCTTTGTGTTTACTTTGTTCTTTACTAATGTGATAATCATGAATAATCATAACTATAATATTAAGTTAATTACGTATATAGTTACCCTATAAAATAATGAGTTGTATATAAAATGTATTGTTATTCGACCAGAAAGGGCTGTGATTGGTCCACGTTGTACTGGCGGCTATCGTCGGCTGTTTTATGAGTTGTAAATAACGTTTTATTATAAAAGCAGTTGCGAGTGGCTTGCTCAGTCAGTTCTGTTCCGATTACGAGGCGACAAGCAAGTTAAGTACATTGTTTCTTATTGTTATTTCTGCTAGGTTGTTATATCTGATGATATTGTTTTGCAATGTAATTGTAACGTAATAATTATAGTGATAATGATGGTGATGAAGATAATGATGACGATGATGATGATGATGATGACGATGTTATTTTCGGGTTGTTATTTATCCAGTTTGTTGGACTGTATGATGCTAATCTCTTAGTGTGTAAATTATGGATTAAGTAATAGAAGAAAGTATAATAAATGATTATAATGAATAATTATCTTATTTTTTATTAGTATAAATGTATAACAAGCGCAGTATATGGTGTTTAAGACGCTGCTGCCCATCTTCCGAAGGCATCCCTTAGCAGGTTCTTACTGCATCCACGGGCAAGAGAGGAGAGGTAACATTCAATGATTTGTGAGAAGGCGATGGGAGAGATACAAAAAAATTTTACTGAACGACTTAAACTTATTTTTATTTGCGGATATAAACAACATGATCTGGTAAGTGATGATAGATGCTTGTGTGAAGTGGGATGCCGGCAGAATAATTTTGCCCCTGCCTTCTTACTCGTGGATGCAATAAGGATCTGCTGGCCAGCAGTGTCTTTCTGTGTATCAACATCTCATACCGCGCTCGCCAATTCGCCTGCCAAACTTAGCGAGTATGACAAAAATCCCCTCATGTTCTTGGAGATGTATGAGGGAGGCCTATGTCCAGCTGTGGACTAGGATAGTAGTCATACGGTTATGATTATGTGAGAAATCAGGACGAATCATTTCTTTAGCTTTTTCAAGAATTAACAGAGACTCAGAAAATAGAGCAAATTCTAAATGACCCTAGAACCTGTAGGCTAACTCTTGAGACTCGATTCCAA